>CM057228.1:88423602-89815901 GCA_029891385.1 Erythroxylum novogranatense
GGATTTCTTAGGAGGTTTCGGAACTAAGGACCAGACATTATTCCTAGTGAATTGATTCAGCTCCTCTTGCATGGCTAACACCCAAGCTTCGTCTTGAAGAGCTTCCTCAACCTTCTTAGGTTATATTTCATAGATAAAAGCCACATTAGCTTCTCTTCTGAATCTGGACCTTGTTCTAACTCCTTCTGAGGTCTCTCCGATAATCAACTCTTCTGGATGAGAACTTTTATATTTCCAATCTCTTTTCAGTCCGATAGTTTTTGGAATATCTTCAACTTTTTCTACATGAGTTCCTGATGATGGAGTTTCTGTACTATCATCTAAGCTTTTTGAAGGACCTTCAGTTTCTATGTCATCTTCCTTATGGGGTTGGGAACTATCATCAAACTTGACATGGATGGTCTCCTCAACTGTCTTTGAAGTAAGGTTGTACACCCGAAATGCCTTAGACGATGATGAGTAGCCTAGAAAGATTCTTGGATAGGTCTTTGAGTCGAATTTATCCAACAGCTCCTTTGTATTTAGAATAGAGCACTTGCACCCGAATGGATGAAAGTAAGATATATTTGGTCTTCTTCCATTCCATAACTATAACATCCCGTCACCGATGGGAAGGTTATATTGGTAAATTAAGACGGGTTAGGATTTTACCTCATATTATTGACTGAGCATGCATTTGGCCTCTAATTTTAGAGGAATGAGTCAATTGGCACATGCACATATAGGTACATGCATTCATGACATTTTCCCGACATTTAATTGTGATACATATGGGAATTGTGACTTTTGATAAAATTAGATTTGATTATGATTTATTGGGAATTTTGGAATAACTGAGTTTGAATATTGAATTGGAAATGTTCTGGAGTAATTGCCAATTGATAGCGATTCTTCGGAATTTTCTGGAAAATTCGGGAGAAAAAGGGTCCGGATCGGAAATTTTCCGAGTGACGGACTGATTGACTGCATAGTGCTAGAAGAATTGGTAAGTGGCAATGGAAAATTATATATATGATTTTAGAGATGAATATGTTGAGCTATTGAAATTTGGAGACGAATTGGACTGGGAATGAATTGAAAAGAGAAAGAGATTTAAATGTTTTGCGAGGAAAAAGACAAGAGACTTATGTGATTAACCTTTAAATACCTGAGGTTATAAGAGAAGAAGAAAGAAAAGTCTTCTTCCTTAGGGCAAATTTTCCTCTCCTTCGATTGACCACCGTTTCTTCACAGTGCTTGATCTTTGGCTAGATGCTTGATAGCTTCTTCTCCTTGTGTAAAGCCAAGCCTAGATCCTAAGGAAGATGATCTTTGGTGTGGTTTTGGGGAGGAAACCGTTGGTGGTAAAGGTTTAGAGGATTTTCGGAAGATTTGAAGATTGAGGCTTGATTGGTAAGTGAAATGGTTTTAATGTGTTTTTATGGTTGTTTAATGCACGCATGGGTTTAAAATGTGAAAGATAGGGTAGTTGAGAGTGTGTTAAAACTGGTTTTAGAGAGAGAAATGGTGAAAATGCGTCGGAGAAGACGATTGGGGCTTCGCACGTCGCGACGTGCACTGAGGGCCTCGTCACGACGAGTAAATAGTTACTCGTCGCGGCGAGCGTACGGTTTTACGTCGCGGCGAGCTTAAATGAAGGTGTTCGCCGCGGCGAGCGACCCTTTTTACGCTGCAGCGAGGAATCCTTGGTCACGACGAGAGGCATTTTTCTGAAAGAATGTGTTTAGTTAATGGGGCATAACTAATAGTGTAGACCTCCAATTGAGGTGATTATTGATTCTTTATGAACTAGAGGAAGAGGTCTACAATTGAGGTAAAGAAAGAAAGTTTGAAATCAAATAAGTGAGACCTTAAATATTGAATGAGAGTTGGGTTAAGATTACTATTACAATCTAAAGGTTGTTTCATTAATTAGGGTATATTTGTGAGATCTCTGAATTTAAGAAAATGCGGTTGAGAGTTTAGAAACTGAGCATAAAAGGTGAATTTGATCTAGAGAATAGTGATATTGATTTTGAGGTAATATCCTAGTGGATATGATATGATAAATTGACTGGATATTAGAATTGAAACTTGGAAGTTCCGTAATATGTTATTGAATTGAAATGAGTCTTTATTGATCAATTGAGTTGAAAGTTAGATTTGACAAAAGAAAGTGGAAATTGGGAAATAGCACCGGGAAAGTCATGAATAGGCATAGTACATCTTTTGTTCCAGGCATGTGCATCATTAAATTATTTTGACTGTGCATTTTGTAATGGAAATTATTTGACTGTTATAGAGGCTCCGATGGATCGATATTCCACGGGTATTGCTGGGACTTCCAGGCTGTAGCTCGGAAGTACAGGTGAATAACCTAGTTGGTTTCTCAACCTATATGTGTTTAATATTACGCACTTATACATGTGGAGTTAATGGAGGGTTATATGTGTTTGCTTATGATTGATTTCGGACCACGGGTGTCCGAAGTATTGAATGTGATATCGAAGTGCTATTTGTGTGTACTGTTTGTGAATGCTTCAATGAAATAAATTGTGCAAATTGATTATGATTGAAATACCGGACTAAAGGTCCGAAGGAATGGGAATTGGACAATAAAATGTAACTGATTGTAAATGTAAATTGGGACATGTGCATTCATGCATAAAGGCATGATCGATAATGGCGATTGTGACCGAGCGTAGCGTATTACATAGCTTTAAGCTCAACGCACAGGGATTCGTGCCCAACGTATTTCAGAGCTTTAAGCTCAACGCACAGGGCTTCGTGCCCACCGTATCAGGGCATTTAGGCCCAACGTATTCAGAGCCACAGGCTCAATGCAATGTGCCCGTCACTGGGATAGTTCAGGTGCACGGTCACAACAACGTAATGAAAATGAAAAGTGTCACATGTGCATTGCATAAATGAATGATTAAATGTGGATTGTGTGAAAGGCAAAATGCCTATAATTGTGAAATGACAGCATATGTGATATTTTTGGAAATGATAATATGTGATACTGTGAATTATGTGAATATGCATGAGTTGAGTGAACCATCGATGATGGTTTCTCACTGAGTTCGCAAACTCACCCAACATTGCAAATATTTTTCAGGGATCGAAGAGTACCCCGTTGGGCACGGGAGTATGATTACCGCTTGCTAGTCAGAGTTCGAGTCAGGATTAGTTCACGTATGCATTTGTGTCATTCTGAATTATGTGTAAATTTGTATTTTCGCAAGATTAGTACTGTTATTGTCGAGGGCCCCAATTGATTAATGTTGTATTGTAATTTGATTACTGAAATAGTGTTTTGATTGAAAATATTTTCGTATCATGGGCCCAATTTTTTTTTTTTTTTTCTGATTTACGCGCACTCGATTGTTTTTAAAAAATGAAAATGCATTACCGAGTTTTTGAACTACATTGACTGCTCTAGCATACCACCCTCGTGAGGCACGGGCTCGGATATCACCATCGATATCGAGTTCGGGTCTTGCGGGAGTGGGATCTACATTTTAATATCGAGCCCGGAAGTACAATCTTACATGGGCATTACGAAAAAATGTGTCAAGTCACATGCATTTAAGTCATATCACGCAGACGGTGACAAGCGATCCCGATCTAGTATATGAGTCACATGCATGAGTATGTCTCAGTCGTTTAAGCGGTTAGAATAGAGAGGAAAATGATAATGTGTTAGAATGTGATAAAAGGAAGTTGTGGATGTCGTGAAATAAGAAAAAGGTGTATGGTTTGATTGGACAAAAGAAGATTAAGTGTATTGGTATTAGTGGATATAAGTGTTACATTAAGGTATATCCTTAAATGTGGGATAGAAATGAAGTTATGGTTGTGGAACGATAGAGGAAAATAGAAATATGATAGAAATGGAAAGAGTTCAAGTGTATAAAGTGGATGAAAATAAAGTGTTCTATGATATAGAGAAGTTACAATTGGGATTGATTACCGTGACGAGAGTTATGAATAATGATTTATGACTGTGAATCAATTATGTTAGTGAGAAATCAAGAGTGATTGTATATCTATGATATTGATTTGAGTGTGAAAATACATGGGTATGATGCAATAATGAAAAGATTGAAAGGTAAGACAATGATACTGATAAATGAAAAAGTTGTTCGGGTTTAGTTGATTTACCTAAGTAACTGCATACCTGAGTATGGGAAGCAATTAATGAGTTAGTGGATAATTGCTAGTCCTATTCTTATATATTACTATAAGAATCCAATATGAGTTAGAATAAGAAGTGAAAGTGCTTATGATGATCAATTGAGAAAGAAGTGAAACTGTTAATGATGTTAGCATAGGTAATGAGCTTGAGGGAATAAAAGAGGGACATGAGTATAGCAAAGTCCCCATGATCGAGAACTGGTACCAAAAAGAGAAAGGTTATCTAGAATTAAATAGGATTAAAGTGTTCTTAGTAGTATAGGCTACTAATGGGTAAATTGATGTGAATATATTCTCAGATAAGATGTGATGATTATAGCGATGTATACCAAGATATTAAAGTAAATGAAATTGTTTAAATGCCCTACAGAGCCTCATTATAAGGGATGTTCTGATCTTGTAAGGCATGGCATGAACTGCTTTTATTAGGATATTATGCGTAGTTGAAATTGATCTTCTCGAGGTATTAAGAATGACTGATATATAGTGATGAAAAATAGTTGATTTATAAAATTTTATGAACAGTATTAATGATTGATAAGGTTTAGTTGATCTGACGATTTGATTTGAGAGTAATCATTGAAGAGATAAATCTGAAATGAAGTAAAAGTTAATTTTGTAGTCCTAATCCTAGCGGAGACTCAAGTGTAAGAGATAAAATATGCTACTGAAAAAGTGTACATTATGTTGATGAGATGAACCCGATTATGTAAGAGAATTACTAAACATTGAGGAAATATTAATTGCGAATATGAGAAGAATATAGGTTCGTGTATATTTTGTGTAATTATGTTCTGAAAGTACAAAATTGATATGATGAATGTGTTATCAACCCAGTTTGTAATGATGGCAATAAATTGGATTATGTGGAGAACTAGGGTAAAGGAACATGTGTCAGAATATGTTATGATGAAACTGAGAAAGTTATAAGAAAATTGTTCCTCATTGGAGACAATCGATATTTAGAGAATTATACGAATTGATCATGGGTATAAGGAGTTTATTATATTACTGAATAGTAAAATGTCTCAATTGTGTTTAGAGTGGGTAATGACTATAAGCATAGATGATCGATTGAATGCATTTGAAAAATGAAGCAGATAAATTGGCACAGTTGAGGAAATTGTTTATTATGTAAGTTTCATAAGAGTGAATCTTAGTTGTCCAAATAATAGTGGGATGAATTAGGATACGAATATGGCACATTGGGAGACTTAATGATGATAGAGGTGTTGATAAAATGCGAAATTACAAGGAATATATGTATACGGGATTTGGAGTTAATTAGAGCTAACTGAATGCTGAATACGTCCAGAAATTGTTAAAGATTTTCTAGTTTTAGCTTAGACAAAAAAATGTTTGAGGAAAAACATGTCAATAGTATGATTGATGATTGCAAAAGAGAAATTTGGAGATTTTGCAATACATACTGAAGTGTCCCAGTAAAGGTTATGATGCTATCTATTGAAATTGTGTAAAATGATTTTATGTACCTAGGGACATATATAACTTCGTGGGCTGTATTGTGATTGATGATCTGAAATTTGTTGTATTGAGTATTGATTTACAAGCTTGGAGACATTAATTGTACAGAAACATTTGTGGATATATCCATGGATATGCAAATCAATAATGATCGAGATATTTCGGGAATTTGAATGATTTGAAAAAGGATTAAGCGATTGAGTAGTCGCAAAGTTAAGATAATAATGCAATTAAATGGATTGAACAGGAATTCTATTAAAAAAATGGGCGATAAGGTTATCAAATCTAGTGTATTATTGTTGAGTGTTAATAGTCGAGCTAGCAAGGGGCAAGAGGAAAGTATTATTAGCTATTGGAATTCCAAAGGAGGTGTGCATCAAGAAGGATTGACAAAACCCGAATTGAGGATTTAGAAATTGTGAACCTTATTGAGGAATTGAAACTGACTCCAATTGTTGAGGAAAGTGATATGTATAGTTAGACTAAGAAATTTGTGTAGTGCAGACTAGAGACAATATTAGAGAAAAAAAATTCGAGAACCAGTCAAAGTCTTATGCTATAGTAAGAGCACATCGAAAAGTAATTGATGGTTTAGAATGAAAAATCGAATGATTATAAATGTGAATAACCAACAGCCTTGACTGTTGGAGACAAATGTAAAACGGGTATTTTTAGAGTTCATAGGGACATGAGATCAATGTATAGTTCAGGTTGATTATGGACATAATAATCGTTATATTGGTGACACCATTTGAAATGTGTATAAAGGGGTCTTACAACAAATGATCAGGGCCTAAAAATAGTCGATGGCCATGATTGAGTTGAGACAATGTTGATAGTGAAATGAATCTAAAATAGGATTAAGAAATCCAAATGAGTGACAATGAGTCGAGTTGATTGTTATCGAGGTTATGAGAATGTTATGAGATTAGTGTTTTAATGCTGAAGAGATGTCTTTTTGTAAGCGATAAATGAAATGCTCTGAACAGTATTACCACAGCCATGATGCACATAGATAGAGATAAATGTATAATTGGAGAAATTAAATTTATTGTAAAGTGGCCTCTATGTGACTGGGCTGTTAGTAGAACTATGTTTTGGGAAGTTTGTATAAAACATGGAAAATGATTCGGATTCTCAAAGTGTTACTTGGATAGGATTAGGAAATATTGTTATGATCCGACATATGTGTTATTGATATCAAAAGTGAAGAATTGTGAGAAATCTTAAGGAAATAGTTAAGACAATGTCAAAGAGGTGATTGATCGTATTAATTGCAGTTAATTGGTAGAATTGGACAGATAGTGAAATAAGTGGAAAAATAGAATGGAAATGAACAAAATAATTTTTTCCCTGTCTTTCTGATCAATCATATGTGAAATTTCGAGGACGAAATTTTTGTTAGGAGGGGAGAATTGTAACATCCCGTCACCGATGGGAAGGTTATATTGGTAAATTAAGATAGGTTAGGATTTTACCGCATATTATTGACTGAGCATTCATTTGGCCTCTAATTTTAGAGGAATGAGTCAATTGGCATATGCACATATAGGTACATGCATTCATGACATTTTCCCGGCATTTAATTGTGATACTGATGGGAATTGTGACTTTTGATAAAATTAGATTTGATTATGATTTATTGGGAATTTTGGAATAATTGAGTTTGAATATTGAATTGGAAATGTTCTGGAGTAATTGCCAATTGACAGCGATTCTTCAGAATTTTCTGAAAAATTTGGGAGAAAAAGGGTCCGGATCGGAAATTTTCCGAGTGACGGACTGATTGACTGCATAGTGCTAGAATAATTGGTAAGTGGCAATGGAAAATTATATATATGATTTTAGAGATGAATATGTTGAGCTATTGAAATTTGGAGACGAATTGGACTGGGAATAAATTGAAAAGAGAAAGAGATTTAAATGTTTTGCGAGGAAAAAGACAAGAGACTTATGTGATTAACCTTTAAATACCTGAGGTTATAAGAGAAGAAGAAAGAAAAGTCTTCTTCCTTAGGGCAAATTTTCCTCTCCTTCGATCGACCCCCGTTTCTTCACCGTGCTTGATCTTTGGCTAGATGCTTGATAGCTTCTTCTCCTTGTGTAAAGCCAAGCCTAGATCCTAAGGAAGATGATCTTTGGTGTGGTTTTGGGGAGGAAACCGTTGGTGGTAAAGGTTTAGAGGATTTTCGGAAGATTTGAAGATTGAGGCTTGATTGGTAAGTGAAATGGTTTTAATGTGTTTTTATGGTTGTTTAATGCACGCATGGGTTTAAAATGTGAAAGATAGGGTAGTTGAGAGTGTGTTAATATTGGTTTTAGAGAGAGAAATGGTGAAAATGTGTCGGAGCAGACGATTGGGGCTTCGCACGTCGCGACGTGCACTGAGGGCGAGCCCGGCTAGACGTCGCGACGAGCGTGCGGTTTTACGCCACGGCGAGTCCATTGCCTATGCATCACAGCGAGCTTAAATGAAGGTGTTTGCCGCGGCGAGCGACCCTTTTTACGCCGCGACGAGGAATCCTTGGTTGCGGCGAGAGGCATTTTTCTGAAAGAATGTGTTTAGTTAATGGGGCATAACTAATAGTGTAGACCTCCAATTGAGGTGATTATTGATTCGCTATGAACTAGAGGAAGAGGTCTACAATTGAGGTAAAGAAAGAATGTTTGAAATCAAATAAGTGAGACCTTAAATATTGAATGAGAGTTGGGTTAAGATTACTATTACAATCTAAAGGTTGTTTCATTAATTGGGGTATATTTGTGAGATCTCTGAATTTAAGAAAATGCGGTTGAGAGTTTAGAAACTGAGCATAAAAGGTGAATTTGATCTAGAGAATAGTGATATTGATTTTGAGGTAATATCCTAGTGGATATGACATGATAAATTGACTGGATATTAGAATTGAAACTTGGAAGTTCCGTAATATGTTATTGAATTGAAATGAGTCTTTATTGATCAATTGAGTTGAAAGTTAGTTTTGACAAAAGAAAGTGGAAATTGGGAAATAGCACCGGGAAAGTCATGAATAGGCATAGTACATCTTTTGTTCCAGGCATGTGCATCATTAAATTATTTTGACTGTGCATTTTGTAATAGAAATTATTTGACTGTTATAGAGGCTCCGATGGATCGATATTCCACGGTATTCTTTGGGACTTCAGTGTGTAGTTTCGAATGCTGGTGAGTAACCTAGTTGGTTTCTCATCCTATATGTGTTTAATATTATGCACTTATGCATGTGGAGTTAATGGAGGGTTATATGTGTTTGCTTATGATTGATTTCGGACCACGGGTGTCCGAAGTATTGAACGTGATATCGAAGTGCTATTTGTGTGTACTATTTGTGAATGCTTCAATGAAATACCGGACTAAAGGTCCGAAGGAATGGGAATTGGACAATAAAATGTAACTGATTGTAAATGTAAATTGGGGCATGTGCATTCATGCATAAAGGCATGATCAGATAATGGAAGTTGTGACCAGAGCAGCCAACGTATTTCAGAGCTTTAAGCTCAACGCACAGGGCTTCGTGCCCAACGTATTTTAGAGCTTTAAGCTCAACGCACAGGGCTTCGTGCCCACCGTATCAGGGCATTCAGGCCCAACGTATTCAGAGCCACAGGCTTAACGCAATGTGCCGAATCCTTTGGGGCGATTCGGTAGCGGTCACAACAACGTAATGAAAATGAAAAGTGTCACATGTGCATTGCATATATGAATGATTAAATGTTGATTGTGTGAAAGGCGAAATGCCTATAATTGTGAAATGACAGCACATGTGATATTTTTGGAAATGATAATATGTGATAGTGTGAATTGTGTGAATATGCATGAGTTGAGTGAACCATCGATGATGGTTTCTCACTGAGTTCGCAAACTCACCCAACATTGCAAATATTTTTCAGGGATCGAAGAGTACCCCGTTGGGCACGGGAGTATGATTACCGCTTGCTAGTCAGAGTTCGAGTCGGGATCAGTTCACGTCTGCATTTGTGTCATTCTGAATTATGTGTAAATTTGTATTTCTGTAAGATTAGTACTATTATTGCCGAGGGCCCCAATTGATTAATGCTGTATTGTAATTTGATTACTAAAATAATGTTTTGATTGAAAATATTTTCGTATCGTGGGCCCAAATTGTTTTATGATTTACGCGCACTCGATTGTTTTTCAAAAATGAAAATGCATTATCGAGTTTTTGAACTGCATTGACTGCTCTAGTATACCACCCTCGTGAGGCACGAGCTTGGATATCACCATCGATATCGGGTTCGGGTCCAGGTCTTGCGAGAGTGGGATGCTATAATAACTCGTAAGGAGTCTTCTTCAACATAGGTCGCAACAGAATTATATTCTGTATGTAGCAAGCTGTATTCACTGCTTCTACCCAGAAGTATTTAGGAAGATTCATCTCACACAGCATGGTCCTTGCCATCTCTTGAATTGTCCTGTTCTTCCTTTCAACAACTCCATTCTTTTGTGGAGTCCTGGGAGCAGAGAAATTGTGGAAAATTCCATTCTCTTCACAGAATATCCTAAACTTCTCATTCTTAAACTCTCCACCATGGTCACTCCTGATACTGGCTATAGACATTCCTTTTCATTCAGAACTTTACGGATAAGGTCCTAAAGCACTTAAAGGATTCATCTTTGTGTGATAAAAACAATATCCAACAAAATCGAGTAAAGTCATCAATAATAACAAGCCCATATTTCTTTCCGCTAAGACTTATTGTCCTTGTTGGACCAAACAAATCCATATGTAATAATTACAAAGGTTCAGATGATGTTACAAAATTTTTAGAAGAAAAGAAGTTTTAACTTGTTTTCCTTTCAAACAATTTTCACAGAAAAACTCTTTGTCAAAACTTATTTTGGTAATCCTCTTACCAAATCATGTTTTGCCAACTTTGAAATATGTTTAAAGAGACATGACCTAGCTTTTATGCAGATTAGTCTTTCTTCTTGGAAGATAGAAAACATGAAATATTTTAACTTTGAAAATCTTCTAAATCAATTTTGTAAGGATTGTTTCTTCTCTTGGCAGAGAAAAGTATATACCCATCTTTGTTTCTGACTTCGCAAAGATTTTGATTGAATGTGACGGTGAAACCAGAATCACACAACTGACTGACACTAATCAAGTTATGCATCAGACCTTCAACAAGCAGTACATTATTTATGCATGCAAAGGAATCTTTACCTATTTTACCGATTCAATGATCTTGCCTTCTTTGGTTGTCTCGAAAATTACCGATCCTCCTTCTTATCTTTGAAGGTCTAGGAACATAGACCTTTTTCCGTCATATGTCACGAGCATCCTTGTCTAAATACCAATGGTGCTTGCGTATCTTCGAGGAAGGATATCTGCGGGAGAAACTATTTTATTCTTTGGTACCCAAATTTTCTTGGGTCCTTTATGGTTAGTAGTATGCATATGATGATTTCTTTGATGCATGTAACTAGAACGTTGATTAATGCAAGATCTTTTAGAGTTTCTCTTTTGAAAAAAAGGTTTATTATGAGACTGAATCTTGTTTGCTGTAAACCCTAATCCGATTTTATCACTCGGATGTCAACATTTACCAAGCATCTCATTCATTTTCTTAGTGCTCTCTGTGAAAGTAGCTAAATCAGCTGAGAGATTTTTGATTATAAGTTTAAGCTGATTGATCTCTTCTGATCTGTCTACAACTTTATTCTTTTCTTCTAATTGCTTTTTCAGACAAATATTTTCTCTCTCTATTTCTTCAGTATGTCTAATATTTTCTGCATACTTCTTTAACAGTTTGTACTATTTCAGAATAGCATGAGAATCTTCTAATAATTCTGAGTAGGCATTATGTAGATTATCGTACTCAGAATTTACCTCCTCATCACTATCTTCTTCGGCCATCAGGCAGATTTTTGCATGTTCAGACGATTCGGAACATGTATCTGCTTCTAATGAATCTAGGCCCTCCCATGTTGCCATCATGCTTTTCTTGCCTTCTCTACTCCTCTTTGGTTTATTCTTTAGAGTCGGACATTCGGACTTGTAGTGTCCAGGCTGATTGCATTCATAGCAAATGATAGATGACTTCTATGGTTTGGCTTCATCTTTGACATTCTTTTTGAAAGTCTGGTTTGCTCTGGACTTCTTCTTCCACATGCATCTTATCTTTCTAGAGATGAAAGAAAACTCATCATCTTTATCACTTGACTCTGGTTCTGATTGGCTGGAGTTGTCATCTTTTGACTCTTCAATCTTTAACGCTTTTGATGATTTCCTCCGTCTTTAAGTCTTGTGATTCTTATGTCCGGCCTTCAGTGCTATCGACTTGTCCCGTTTGGGCTTGTCTTCAGCATCGAGTTCAACTTCATCAATCTTCAAGGATCCAAGCAACTCGTCAAGCTTTAACTCGCTCAAGTCTTTAGCTTCTTGCACCGCAGTAACTTTAGGTCTCCACCTCTTTGGAAGACTTCTTAAAATCTTTCGAACATGGTCTTGATTGTTGTATGTTCTTCCAAGAGCTTTCAATACATTGACAATTGTTTGAAATCTTCCAAACATCTGATCAATAGATTCGTCATCTTTCATCCTGAAAAGTTCATACTGGTGCACAAGAATACTTATCTTGGATTCTTTAACTTGACTTGTGCCTTCGTGAGCAATGGACAATATGTCCCACATCTCCTTTGCGGTATCGCATCCGTGGAAATTGTCATACTTGCTCTTGCTTAGGGCACACGTCAAGAAGAACTTCGCCTTTGAGTTCAGCTGTATTCTTGCTTTTTGATCAGCCGTCCATCTGATTCGTGGAATAGAATTGTTATCATCATCTACGGGTGTATAGGGTTCATTCTCTATCACGTCCCAAAGGTCGACATGAGTAGATTCAATGAATAGCCGCATCCTATCTTTCCAATAATGATAATCTTCTCCGTTGAATGCTGGAGGTCTAGTGACTGAGGCTCCTTCTGCGATGTATACATGTGATTCTACCATTATCTTTGATCCACACTTTGCTAAAGTGATCATTGGATACCAGGCTCTGATACCAATTGAAGTGAATCACACGTTAATACAATACTTATAAAACGATATAGAATGCACGAGAAGGGGGGGTTGAATTGTTTATTCCCCTTTTTGAAACTTCTTTCAAAACTGTTTGTTAGAAATAAAGTTCTATACAGAACTTCCGATAAGTTCTAATTAATCAAAACTTTTGAAAACTTTGATTACTGATTAAGTACTGATAAAACTTGAATCTAAAATAGAGATAGAGAGAGAGAGTGGTTGACACAGTGTTTTATCCTAGTTCACCCCAAACCGTGGGCTACGTCCAGTCCTCAGAGTTTCTTCTGAGATTTCCACTATCTCTTTCAACGTTACAAGTATTCTTTTCGAGCCTCTTCAGGTCTCTACAATCAGTATTCTTTCACACTTAGCCTCTGCAGGCTATCTGCACTACTTTCTCTCAGAAAAAAAAGTGTTTGTGACTTGTTACAGTAAAATAGCTCTCAGCTAAATAGAATGCTTTTACGATCACATTGTCTAACTTTTGCTGATTTTTTTTCTAACTTTGCAATCTTCGACTTCGACTTGTATTTATGGCCTTCGTCTGTAACTGCTTCTTGATTCTTATTTCTTGAATCTTTAAAGAAACGGTTATTCAGTTGAGTTCTGTAACTAACTCGAACTGACTCCTTCATCTTCTCTTTGAAATTCGCATCTGTTTTTCTTTGTCTGTATTTTATCGTCTGTGCTTCTGCGTCTGAGTCTGCTTTTATTATTTGTATCTGCGTCTGCTTTATTATTTGCATCTGCGTCTGCGTCTGTGTCTGTGTCTGTATTACTATTTTCATCTGCGTCTGCGTCTGCATTACTATTTGTATAGCGTCTTAAATACGTATACGTATTACTATTTTCATCTCAAGGCTCGCTTCTCATTTGTTCTGTTAAATACATGTTCCTTTGTTTGTATGACTTAAATCGTATGTAACGACTTCGTCTTCTTTTGATTTTTCTTTTATTTTGCTCTTTTGTTATACATCAAAATCATATCTGAGTAAAGTCATTTGGAGTTAACAGTTAGGGTTTGAGAAAGATGAGAGAGGGGTTTTCAAAAAGGAGGGTGATTTGAAGAGATAATGAGTGGGTAATGTGATAAAGGAGGTCGAAAGTTTATGGGTAGAGAAGATCTGAAGAGATTTCAAGAGATAAGTCGACTTGGAGAAGAAATTTCAGAGGTTTTAGAGAGAATAGGGTTTCGGAGAAAGAAAAGGAGAAAGGGTTTTAAAGGGTCCGTGTGAACGTAAGTCGACTTGTTTACCTTCATAAGTCGACTTATTGACCTTAATAAGTCGACTTGTCGAACATGATAAGTCGACTTATCCTCATATAACTCCAAGTCCAAAGAGCTGCGTATGACATAGGTCGACTTATTGATCCATATAAGTCGACTTGTTACTGGACAATTCACCAATTAGTCGACTTAGACACCTATTAGTCGACTAGAAAATATCAGAACTCCAAATCAATCACATTTCAGCCTAAGTGTAAGTCATGATGATGGAATCTTCGGATGTAATTGCACATTTGCCTCATAACTTGACCATTTGATATATGAATGTAGTTAAAAACAAATTCAACCAAAGGAATTTAAATCACACATGCCTAGTCTCAATTTAATATTCACAAACACATCTTCCTTAAGAGGTTTAGTAAAAATGTCAGCCAATTGGTCACTAGATGATACATGCTTCAAGCATATGTCACCTTTTAAACAATGATCACGGATGAAATGATGTCTAATTTCTATATGCTTTGTTCTACTATGCAGAATTGGATTTTACTCAAACAAATTGCCTTTGGTATTATCACAATAAATAGGAATATTTTAACCACAATACCATAATCAAGCAATTGATGTTTAATCCAAAGAACTTGGGCACATGCACTCCCAGCTGCTACATATTCAGATTCAGCAGTAGAAATGGCTACACTAACTTGCCTTTTACTAGCCCAAGAAATCAAAGATGAGCCTAGGAAATGACACAAGCCACTAGTTCTTTTTCTATCTATCCTAAATCCACCATGATCAGCATCACTATATGCATACAAATCAAATGATTCACAACTAGGATACCATAAACCATGATTAACAGTTCTACTCAAATATCTAAATATTCTTTTGCAAGCACTCAAATGAGAAATCTTAGGGCAAGATTGAAATCTAGCACAAAGACACGTGGAAAACATAATATCAGGTCTAGAAGCAGTTCAATACAAGAGAGAGCCGATCATACCTCTATAGAGTTTTTGATCAACATCTTCTTCATGTTCATGTTTCTCCAAGACCACATTTGTTGCCATTGGTGTTGCTGCCACTTTGCATCCTTCCATTTTAAACTTCTTAAGAAGTTCCTTGGCATACTTAGATTGATGGATGGAAATGCCATTTTTTTGTTGCTTGATTTGCAATCCAAGAAAGAACTTGAGTTCTCCCATCATGCTCATTTCAAATTCGCCTTGCATTAAATCACTAAATTCTTTGCACAAAAATTCATTAGTAGCACCAAACACAATATCATCAACATAAATTTGACAAATAAGCATATCCTTATCAACATGTTTAATGAATAAAGTATTATCAATCTTACTATGAACATACCCATGTTGAGTTAGAAAAGTACTTAACCTTTCATACCATGCTCCAGGTGCTTGCTTTAATCTATAGAGTGCCTTCTTGAGTTTGTAGACATAATCTGGATGCTCATGATCTTCAAATCCCGGTGGTTGTTTGACATAGACTTCCTCTTGAATGTATCCATTGAGAAATGCGCTCTTGATGTCCATTTGATTTAATTTGATCCTTTTATGAGACGCAAAAGCACATAATAGTCTAATTGCCTCCAACCGAGCCACCGGTGCATATGTCTCATTATAATCAAGGCCTTCTTCTTGATAAAATCCTTGAGCCACTAACTTTGATTTATTTTTAATCGCTTCACCATTCTCATCATATTTTATCTGATTTACCCACTTGACTCCAATAATGGTCTTGTCCTTTGGTGGAGCTACCAAATCCTATACATCATTCCCCTTGAATTGATTAAGCTCTTCTTGCATAGCTAATAGCCAGTTTTCATCTTCAAGAGCTTCTTCTATATTCTTGGGTTCTACTAATGAGATGAAGGCTAAATTGCTCATATTCTCATAGATATTTCTCATGGTTCTCAAACCATCATTTAAATCACCAATTACTTGCTCCATAGGATGGCTCTTTGCTTTTGCCCATGTTTTAATATTAGGTACATGATTTTCTTCATCTAACTTCAATTCCTCAATCTTGGATTCAATTTCTTCAACTTTATTACCTGAACTTCCTACATCATCATCAAAACAAACCTTTCTCGGGGGTGAAATCATATCATAAAATTTAATATGAATACTTTCTTCAACACATTTAGTCCTATTATTATAAACTCTAAAAGCCTTACTAGTTTGAGAATAGCCAATAAACACACCAACATCAGATTTTGAATCAAATTTTCCTAAATTGTTCTTTCCATTATTATGAATAAAGACTTTACAACCAAAAGGATGAAAATAAGAGATATTGGGTTTCTTACCTTTCCAAAGCTCGTATGGTGTCTTATTTTTGTCTCTTCGTAAATGCACCCTATTGATGACATAGCACGCTGTATTGACTGCTTCCGCTCTAAATGTTTTAGGAAGATTGTACTCATTTAACATAGCTCTGCTCATTTCTTCAAGAGAACGATTCTTCCTTTCTACTACACCATTTTGTTGTGGAGTCCTTGGTGTTGAGAAATTGTGCTCCATTCCGTATTTATCGCAAAGACTTTCGAATGGTTCACATTCAAATTCACCTCCATGATCGGTTCTAATTGCAACAATTGACAAAATTTTCTCATTTTGAACCAATCTACACCACTTGGTAAATTCGTTAAAAGCATCACTTTTATTTGCAAGAAATCTCACCCAAGTAAATCTAGAAAAATCATCCACAATCACAAGGACATATAATTTACCACTAAGACTAGCATGTCTAGATGGTCCAATCAAATCCATATGAACAAGTTCGAGAATTCTAGATGTGCAAATTTCTTTCTTTGGTTTGAAGGATTCTCTAACATGTTTGCCTTTTAAACAAGATTCACACAAGTGATCTTTAACAAATTTTATTTTAGGCAATCCTCTCACAATGTCATTTTTTGAAAGTTTAGAAATTAAAGGCAAAGGAGCATGTCCTAATTTTCTATGCCATAAAAATGCATTTTCTTCTAGTGTCACCAAACACTTTTCATTAAACGAACTATCATCATGTAAGTCAACAATGTATGTGTTACCATGTCTCAAACCAATGAAAGCAACATGACCATCCTTCTTAACCATGCAATGTGATGATTCAAACACAACATTAAAATTCATATCACATAGTTGAGAAACACTTAACAAGTTATGTTTCAACCCATCAATAAGCAAGACATTTTCAATGGTTGGCAAAGGTTCCTTACCCACTTTACCAATACCAATGACCTTACCTTTGTTGTTGTCTCCAAAAGTGACATATCCTTGATTCTTTGGCTTAATTTTCGCAAACAGATTCTTGTCTCCACTCATGTGCCTTGAGCATCCACTATCTATGTACCAAGTTCTTGATGATTTTTCATCCCGTGCTTGTATCTACAATATTAACGTTCATTCTTCTTATAGGTACCCAAGCTATTTTGAGTTCATTTTGGTTAGCCATATAAACCATATTAGGAGGTGTTGTGCCTTTTAACACCCAAATTTTCTTAACCTTAACACATCTCCTAGTACTTTTGAATACAAGTTCTATATGACCATCTTTCAAGCATCTAACACATTGAGCAATTTTTCCATTATTAGTAAATTTTGAAATTAAAGAACAATCTCTATAAAAAGGATCATATCCTAATCCATGTTTAGAAATTGAATATCTTTGCAACGATAACAAGTTTTCAAACTTTTCGTTTCCATTTGCAAATTTTCCAACCACATGAGAAAATTCTTTTCTAAGTCTATCAAGCTCACAAACAAGATTTTCCTTTTCAACAAGGCATGCAGAATGATCTTCCTTTGGACTATCTAAGTCATCAATAGTCTCATGTAAGGCACTATTTTCAGCAACCAATTCTTGTATTTTCTTTCTCAATTTTTTGTTAATCTCAATAGCTTCTTCAAAATCATCTTGTAAAGCATCAAAAGAATCTCTTAGATCTTGGTCATTGAAACTTACCTCATTTTCATCATCACTAGATGTAACATCCCACCCTCAACGGGAAGGATAGAATGGTAATTTGACATAGGAGGAGATAGATTGGGATTTAATAGGACTGTTCATGCATACTAGTATTGATACACAGTGAATTTTGTGCACATGAAATTACTGTACATGCATACATGACATTCCCGATTTTCGTGCCTAATGTAATTTTAGTGTGATTCACGTAGTTCTTGGGTTTGAAAAATTATTCTGAGTGCGTCATTGAGTGTTTTAAATTTTAAGAGATTTTTAGGAATTTTTATGAAATTTTTCGGAGAAAATTCCTGGACCGAAAAAATCGCCAAGTAGCGAACCGGTTAATTTTCGGTAGCGAAAATTGCTATCCAATGGCACTGTAATATTGGGTATATTATCTTGGGATTGGAATTAGGGCCATTGGACTATAATGGGTCAAATTTCATTAGGGTTTCTAACTCCTTTTACAAATTTTGTTTTGTTACTATTTTGTCTCTTTCTTAATAAAAATGCCACATGTCCATGGAGTAAATGCTTTTGTCCTCTTCTTCTCTTTGTGTCTAGGTTACATCCCATTTAAAGAAGGAAAATTCACCTCTTATTGCTTTATTTTCTCCATCAACCGAAACCTACTTCCTTGTTTCACCCTCTCCATCGATTTCTCCATCTTTAAGTAATCCTTCCTCCAAATTCAAGAGCTCTTCTTCATGCAACCCAGCTCCTTCCTTTCTATGATGACCTTACACTTGCATGTGTTAGAAGAGAGTGGAGAAGGTGTTGAGTAAGAGTAGTAAGTAAAGAATTGAAGAGATTGAAGATGGAAAAAGCTTGAATTGGTAAGTGTTTAATTATGCTTTAATTATGTCTTTTATGAATCATGGTTGTTAGATGCATTCAATGGGAGTTATGGTGCATTTATTGTGTTTATTGATGCATTAATTTGATGAAAATTATAGTTTGAATTGGTGGGTAAGGTTATGTTGAATATGACTTGATTGATGAAGTAGTATGAGTGAAGTGTGTTTTAACTTAGTGTTGGATTGATTTTGACATGGGAGATTAATGAAAACTACTTGAATAGGATGCTTCCAAATTGTGACTAGTAGCCTAAGTGAATGTATGAATGATCTAGTAACTTATTTCTTGTTCATTAGGATGCTTATGCATGTGGAATTGGTGTTAGAAGTGATAGTATATAAGTTGAAGATGAAAGCTGAAAAATTGATTTTGACCTAGTACACATATTTGAGCATAACTAATTATTTGGTTATGTAAATGTGGTGAGGTTTGTGCCAAATGAAACTTTGGCTTGTTGGCTACATTTTTGTGTGAAATAGGTGTTGTCTAATTTTATTCTTAAGAGGGTGAATTTTGGCTTGGAAAGTTACTGCTGGGACTTATGTGAATAGTATCCGGATTGATGACCTGATTGTGTTGATGATTTTTCTAAATTAATTAAGAAGGAGTTAGGGAAATGGTCTTAATGAAAGTTGAAGCCTATATTGTTAAATTTCCATTTCCACTGATTTTGCAATTTTTCGATATGTATATTGGGAGATATCCACTGTTAACTATTGACTGATTTTGTACATTGTGGTGAAACCTAGCCTAAGTGTCAGATTTGTGAGCATTCTGGTTGGAAGCAATTTTAGCAATTTATGTGAATTGAATTGGCTTAAGTGATATTATGAAGAGTTATAAAGGAAGAAATTATCTTGAAAATGGTATATCGCATGTGATTTTTGGAGATCAGGTTTGGGAGTTATGAGTTTCCAAAAATTGCACCTGCATTAGGTTTTTAACTGCTGCCCTGATCAATCACTTGTTTGGCTGTTTTGAATTGGTTAGAGATGGAATTGGCACTTAAGCTCTTCATGAAAATTGAAGTATGAGATCTTATCTTTCCAGTGATATAAGGTAGTGATTTTTTTGACATTTGTGATAGGAGCTACACTATTTTACAATTTTCTGTTCAGATTGGGAAATTTCAGTGGGCAGATGCTTTGATGAATTGTTTGGCCTAGTTAACAAATGAATTTGATTTCAAGTTGTTCATGAAAGTTGTAGATAACATTTGGATATTTCTGAGAATATTTATGGTGTAATTTTTGACAAAGGAAATGAGAAGTTATTGAATTTACAAGATACTGTACTGTTTTAGAACCCATTGACTGGGCAGTAACTTTGATTGCATTTTTGACACCCTTAGAGGTGAAATTGGCTTTTGTGTCCTTCATAAAACTTGTAGATATCTCTTTTCTATATGAAATAGACACCAAGTTTGTCTAATTTGGAATTCGGAGTAGGGAGTTATGCCCTATGTAAGTTGGGATGTCGCAGGACGTTTGTTCCAAATCTGCTATTGTTATAGCATAAGTCGACTTGCATCCCAGACAAGTCGACTAGGACATACACAGTGGTATAAGTCGACTTGCATCCTCAGACAAGTCGACTAGGATCATATATTTTCCTTCTTTTGCTCATAACTTTTCCGTCCGACATCCGATTGACCTGATTCTTGAGTCATCGGATTCGTGAAACATTGAATTTCATTTCATGGGAAATTGGGAATTTTTGGACGGAAAATTGACGGGTGTTCGGAAAATGGGTATTTCATCACTGTTTTATTTAATTGGGGACCTATAGGGGTCCAAATTGAGCGTCGTCAGCGCCATTGGATTTCTAATTTTTAAACGGTTTTTTCTGATGGAAAAATAAATGGGATTAGGGTCGGGAATTTCATGAACATGCATTTTCACCTACATGTGCATCATTACTAGTGCGGATGGGATAAGTAGTGACTATTATCTTCTTTGATTCTTATAGAGGCCCAATTGGAGCGTCGTTCGACCGACATCGCAGAGACTTCCCGGCATTAGCTCGGAAGTAATAGGTGAGTAACCTAGGTGGTTATCTCAATCTATGTGTTTAATGTGATTTGTTTACCCTTACTGGGATTACGTGGATTACTTGTGAAGTCAATAGTGATTACTTGTGAGATACTGATTGTTAATTGACTGTGAATTATTAACTATTTATGGGATGTGTAATTGGGCATACGCATTCATCCACAGATGCATAAACTGATAAAGAATAATTGTGAACAGAGTCGCCACTAATACTGAAAACGAGTCTATAGCTCGAAGGGAGATAATCCTCCCTATACGCGTCTACTGATCACTGACATTGTTTAAGCGCTCGGTCACAACACTGAAATAAACTGGAAAAAGAGTCACATGTGCATTGCATACTGGAATGCTTATCTGAAATAGTTTTTACTCTACATGACGGGATTATATGATTACTGTGCTTCGTATTACTGTGACTTTGATACTAGTACTGTGACTGTAAGATTGACTGTGTGACTGTATTATCATTATCATTGTGACTGTGTAACATGCTTGTGTGATGTATGAATTGGGAGAACCATTGATGATGGTTCCTCATTGAGTTCACAAACTCATCCAAAATTGCAATCTATTTTTCAGGATTAAGCGTAGACTGATAGCTCCCTCAGGACTGTAGAGCCTTGTACATTGGATTGGCGAGAGAGGCTATGGCTCAAAGGTCGGTCAGCTGGGCTTTCTTTTGGAGACTTGTAGTAGAACTGTTATTTGTGCCTTACTGTATGGTACTTAGTGTAAAGTGTTTTGGAACATGTACAGACTGAAAATACTGACAGTTTGTAGATTACTGAGTTTGATGAAATGAAATGAAATACAGTTTGGTTTTAAAAAGTTACCAATTTCTTATTACTGTTTTATTATTGTGATGCCATGGGGAGTTAGTGGTGGTTGTCAGTAGTGGTCTCTTATCGTAGGATATGTACCGGAATGACCTACGGGCATTCCAGTGGGTACTCTATGGTAAGGGGGTGCTACACTAGATGAACTATTTGCCATAAGCGCCAAGTTGTTTTCATCATTGCTTAGGTATGCTTCCTCATCATCACTCCAAGTAGCTACTAGGCTAGTTTTCTTTTTTCCTTTTTCGTATTTGTCACTTTTCTGGAAATTTGATGTGGAAGATGTGCTCTTGCATTCTCTAGCGTGATGTCCTCTCTTTCCACATTTCCAACATTCTTCATTACTTTTCTTTTCATCATACCCTTTTGATTTTCTTTCCACGGCAAACCTCTTTCTTTCTCCATGTCTTCCACCATTTAATTCTTTCCTCCGATTCTTGAGAATTCCTTTGAATTTTGTCAAATTTCTGGCGTACATTGCCATTTCTTCATCATCCTCTTCTTCATCTATTTCTTCATCACTTTCATCAAGAGAAGAAATGTTAGCCTTTAAAGCAATTGATTTTTGTGACTTACCTCTACCTCCTCTGGATTTGAGAATGATCTCATAGTTGATAAGTGATCCCACCAAGGCGTTGAATTCCAAGTGATTGAGATCCTTGGATTCCATGATGGTGGTGACTTGTGAGTCCCATTCCTTCGGTAGTGAGCGAAGAATTTTCTTCACCTTCTCGCTATCCGTCATATGCTTTTCAAGGTTGCCTAATCTATTAATGATTTCTGCAAAACGATCCAGTATAGTGGAAATAGACTCACCTTCCTTCATGACAAACATTTCATAGTCATGGAGAAGCATGTTGATCTTTGTTTCCCGGACTTGGTTGGTTCCTTCATGGGTGATGCGAAGTCTTTCCCACATTTCTTTAGCGCTGGTGCAAGAATTAACTCGGTTTCTTTCCTCAACCGTGAGAGCACAATAAATTAGCTTCATCGCTTTCGCGTTGATGTAGGCTTGCCTCCAGTCATTGTCGTCGTATTCCAGCTCCGTTTTTAACTCACCATTTTCTTTCAAAGGAGCTTGTGGACCAAAAATGATAATCTTCCAGTATTCCACTCCCTCGCTTATAATGTGATACTTCATAGGATTTTTCCAAGAAGAATAATTAGTACAATTAAATAAAGGAGGGCGATTGTTTGTGTTACCTTCTTCCGTTAGGTTATTGTATGCCAACCAATTGTAAACGATCTAGAAGGGGGGTTGAATAGATCTTTAAGCTTTTTGTAATTTCCTACAATAAAATCAGAAGTTAATTCACACAAAAACAGTTTAATCAAAATTAAATGTAAAGAGTAGGGAAGAAGATCAGACACTGTTTTTATAGAGGTTCGGTGCTAAGACCTACGTCCTCTACCTAAGCTCCCACTTAGGATTTTGCAAACCAGTTTATTGCACACTTTTTAGTTGAGTGTGAACTTCTTACAATACCACTTGATTTCCGATTCAAGCAACCTTTACAACCGATTTGTTTTCCGGTACAAATCCTACCTCACACGTGACCTTTCACTAGTCACTCAAATTGTAAGAGAAAAAAGATGAAAATTGAGGAACGAATGCTCAATACAATTGTGTAACAAAACAAGAACAATAATGAGCAATTTTGGAGCAATAGGAGAGTATTTTCACTTGTAGAATTATTGTAGTCTCTTTATCAACCATCCACCCTTTATCCTAGAAGAAAAATAGTTGTTGGAGGCCTTTCTAGCCGTTGTATGATTGTTGTGACCGTTCCTTAACATCATCCTTTCCATTTGTAGCTAATTGGACCGTTGGAGTTAATTTGTTGTACCCATAAGTCGACTTGTCGTCATGTATAAGTCGACTTGTGATAACATTTTACGTAAAATTGCATCTCCGCTCTTCTATAAGTCGAATTGTGATGTAAGTCGACTTGTGGTCTTCGATAAGTCGACTTATGTACTGTTAGTCGACTTGTGTTGACATATATTCATAAGTTAGTCGACTTATGCTTTCCTAGTCGACTTATGCTGTTCAGATCTTGATGTATAAGTCGACTTATGCTGTGCAAGTCGACTTATGTTGGCTTCAACAGTAACATTCAACCAAATCTTCAATAATCCTTATTATTAATGTCTTTTTCACTTATAAGGAAACTCCTAACATGATTCTTCAATGATTTATCACTTGCCCGTCTTGATTTGCACAATTCTTTCATTGAATAATAATCCCAAAATACCTGAAATAATTTCTTAACTAATTCTAGATATTTTATTATTATCAAAACATAAAGCGATTTAATTTTGTCAACCACCATTGGTCCAACATTACCATCGATGTTGGGTTCGAGTCTTGCGGGAGTGGGGTGCTACATAAATGATAGGATTTCCAATAAACTAGCCTATTCATTATGAAGCTACTTAGTGTTTTATAAGCAATCCTATAAGCCCATAGAGCATCATTTAACCTCACAGACTATTCTTTCCTATATTTCTTGATAGTTTTTTTTTCTAATATCCTCTTTGGTTCACCATTAGTTACTTCTATCTAGTCGTTATTTTGAAAGTGATGAGGAGTAACAAATTTATGTGTGACACAAAATTTTAAAATGTTTTCTTTATCACTAATTATAGTTCCAGGTGTACCAAAATGTATAAATAACTTTTCTAGTAACTTAATAATTTCCCTAACATCATTAGTAGGAAAATAACAAAGTAAACATTTTCACTATGATGCACTATAGAAAATTAAATTTGCATTTAAAAATGTTACTTTGATAAATTTTGCAGGTTTTGAGTGAACTGATGTAACATCTCATCACTGATGGGAAGGGTAAAATGGTAATTCGGGATGGGTTATGAGTGAGTAAACTAGTCTCGGCATATTCATGCATAATATGGCCCCTATATATACATAAGTTGTAATTTTTGTATATACACATGGTTGTACATGCATTCATGACATTTCCCGACATATGTGTTTATTGTGAAAAATGTGTTATTTGTGCTTGAAAAATGAATCGGAGTGGATTTTTGTGTGTTTTCCATTTTTGTAGACTTTTAAAAAAATTTCTAGAATTTTTCGGAGAAAAATTTCCAGACCGAAAAAATTGACAAGTGGCTGACTGATTGAGTTTTCAGTACTGAAAAAGACTGTCCAATGGCACTGGAAAAGTAGACTTATAATTTTTGGTTTTAATTCTTTGCCCCATTGGAATTTGGAGTAGAAATTTAATTGTATTTGGACAAAGACCTGAAGAGTGTTTAATACCAGAACAAGTGGCAAGTGACACTTGTCACTTGCCTACTTAGCCTTCTATTTAAATGGCTTAATAATTATCCCAAGCTTGGAGAGTCTTTTACTACACTTCACCTTGAAAGAGTTAAAAGTCACTTTTAAAGGCAAATTGCCTTCTCATCCGTAGCTTATTATTCTTCCTTCTTCGATGGTTCTTTCCTCCTAGTTAAGTGCTACTCTTCTCCACCTTTTCTAAAGGTCTTTTATCTTAAGTTCTTCCTCTCCATGTGTCCAAGATTAAGCCTTGTGATGATGAGTTGTGTTAGCTTTCTAATGCCACTAAGCATGCATTGTTTTGATGTGTAGATTGAAAGTTATGGTCTGTAAAGTTCAGGTCGTAATTCAGCCCAAAATGTGTTTTGTGTGCAAGTGACTCTAAGTGCATAGGTTTTGTGCTTTCTGTGTTCTGATATTAATTTTGGACTGTTAAGGGTGAAATTGACTCAAGTGACCTTCTGGAAAGTTGTAGAAGATTGTTGTAGCTTTCTAATGAGGTATTATTTGCGAATTTTGGATGTAAGGATTATAAGATATAAATTTGTAAAGTTTTGCTATGGTTTAGGTTAAATGTTGATTTCATAAACCCTAACTAGACAGCCACATTAATGGGAGGATTTGACCAAGCTAGAGATGGAATTTGGTTCTAAGTCCTTCTTGAGAATTATAGTATATTGTCTGAGCTTTCTATTTCTATATGGTATGGAATTTTTCACTAAGGGGATGTGGAGTTATGAATTTTGAAAGATTGGGTTACTGTTGAGAATAATTTGGGTAGGCAGAAGCTTTGCTTGAGAATTTGATTTGGTTAGAGATTGAATTGGCTTCTATGTTGTTCATGAAAGTTGTAGGATATGTTTTGCTATTTTTATTGATATAAAACTTGGAATTTTTGGCAAAGGGGATGGAAAGATATGAGTTCTAAAAAATGATGTACTGTTTTGGGGAAATATATGATTAGGCAGTCACTTTGATTGTATTTTTTACACCCTTAGAGGTGGAATTGGTTTATGAGCTCTTCTTGAAACTTGTAGAATTTTTCAAGATTTTTCCAATGAGACCTTATTTGTGATTTTTGGACAATTATGTGAAAAGATAGGTTATGTGAAAGATAAGATGGTATATGAATAGGAAGAAAGAAAGGTTATTATGAAATTGGAAAATTAGGTTAAAAAAAAATGAATTACGAAACCTCGCATCTCGCGAGGGCGACAGATCGCCCTAGCGAGACGAGGGCGAGACCCATCTCTTATATTATTTTATTATTATTATTTATTTGTTTTTTAATTATTTAGTTTAAATTCTAAATGCTATTTCTTTTACGCATAACTTTTGCGTCCGACATCCAATTGACCTGATTCTTGAAGCATCGAATTCGTATAATATTTAATTTCATTTATTTGTGAAATTGGAAATTTTTAGAGTTGAAATTGACAGGAATTGGGAATTTTTCCGATCCGTGTTTTATTTATAATTGGACCTAAAGAGGTCCGAATTGAGTGATTTTAGTCTCTATGGGTTTCTAATTTTTTAAGGAAATTTTTGTGATGGGAATTTTTGAAATAGTGTCGGGAATGTCACGAACATGCATTGTACACATTTTAAATTGCTACATGTGCATTATTCAATATTTCTGATTGCCAATTTGGTAATGTTGGAATATTTGGACTGTTTTAGAGACGCATTTGGAACGTCAACCCATAGACGTTGCCGAGACTTCCAGGTTTTAGCTTCGGAAACAAAAGTGAGTGACCTAGATGGTTTCTCTATTATTCTTTGTTTATTATTTTGCGCTTATAATTCTGTGGAGAATAATGGTGGGCTTGTGCGTTTGTTTATGATTGGATTCTGGACCGAAGGTGTCCGATGTATTGGGAGATTATGACATAGAAGTGATGTTGTCTAAGAATTTGGGAACTCTGTGTTTTAAATGTGATTAAATGTGAGTGTGATTTTTAATGTGAAAAAAAATTGTGAACTAATTAGTTGAATGTGATAATTGGGAATGATTGTGATGTTGATATGGTTTCATTTTGACCTATGCATTCCATGCATACAAGGCATGATCAGATAATAACAGTTGTGATCTGAGTAGCCACCGAGAGCTACAAGCTCAACGTTTATATTTGGGCCTTGAGCCCCACAGTGATTCAGAGCCTCGGGCTCAACGATTAATGCGCCCATATTGGGACAGTTCAGAGCCTCAGCCTCAACGATTAATGCTCCCATATTGGGACAGTACAGGCGCTCGGTCACAACACCCTAATAAATGAAAAAAGGTGTCACATACACGTGTCATATGCATTTGATTTAATCATTTGGATTGAGTGGAAGGCAAAATGTCTTATGCTTCTGTGGTACCAATCCCGTGCTATTTCTGAAAGTGGATTATGAAACAATTGTATTATGCTTGCGTGTTGTATGAAATCAATTAGTTATGAATGTCTAATTGAATGAAATATATCAAATTGTCGGTACTCAAGTGAAATTATGAAATGTGATCAGACATGCAACAATGAAAATATATGTTATGGGAATTGATGAGTTGCATGAATTGAGTGAACCATCGATGATGATTACCTCACTGAGTTCGCAAAACTCACCCAAAATTTGCAATTATTTTTCAGGACCCAGAAGAATACCCCGTTAGGCAACAGGCGTATAGCAATCGCATGTGAGTGAGAAAAGAGGTCGGGATTAGTTCGCGTCTGCATTAGTGTCTAAGAAAAATTGTACTTTTTGAATTTTTTGTACAAATGATTAGGTCATGTTGTAAAGTCAACAAACTGAATGAAATTGTATTTACAAAAGGACCCCCGTGGTCATTGAACTCACCGATGATTATTTATGTAAATTGTTTTCCGCATTATATATAAAGTATGTGTATGTTTAAAAAAAATACTAAGTTTTGACTGAGTGATGTAGCACGTCACCCTCACAGGGCACGGACTCGGATATCACCATCGATGTCGGGTTCGGGTCATGCGGGAGTGGGGTGTTACAACTGATGTTTCATTTGATTGAGTTTTAAATGTTGTGATGAACTTAGTTCCTTGGTTGTGACGATTGATGCTAATCGATTGTCATTATGATTGAAATCTTAACATGTTTGCACCTCTTTGATCTTTCTTTAATTTTATTTTTGTTGTAGTGGTTAAGCAAGTTTTACTTATATAAAACCCTTAATGTTCTGGAAGTGTATGGATTGTAAGTATTGTAGTTGAGGTTTCAGTTCCACAAGGAATTAGCTAAACTAATCAAATCCTAACTTTGTCTAAGGTCTAGAAATGTGATAAAAAATGAGAATAAAACTAAAGAGAAAATTAAGCAATTGAATATAGATTAACTAAATTTGAAATTTAGAAATTAACATAAGTAGATGAAAATAGAGCACTAACCACTTATCAATTGATATATCGCAACAAAACAAGATAAAACAATTATGAGAGGATGAGATTCATTTTATCATCATTTTGCTACCCTAATCACTTTTGATTTCAATGGTATTGGTCCTAGAATTTCAAAGGTTTGATTGTTTTTTCTCAAGATCTAATCATTAAACCCTAGTTAGTAGTTACCCCTAATTGAACATGAAATTTCAATTTTACAATTTCTCAATTAACAAAAAAAACCTAACTCTCTAATTAGTTCTTAAGCAATTTAGTAGACTATTGGGTCCTT
Source organism: Erythroxylum novogranatense (assembly GCA_029891385.1). NCBI lineage: Eukaryota > Viridiplantae > Streptophyta > Magnoliopsida > Malpighiales > Erythroxylaceae > Erythroxylum > Erythroxylum novogranatense. The sequence continues at coordinate 88,452,279 of CM057228.1, forward strand.
ACATAAGATCTCTCTTCGTATAAATACCGATTTGACATTTATGTGATCTATTAGGTTTTTAATTCTCATTACCTAACCTAATTATATTACTATCAATTCAATCTTATAATTTGTTATTGAAGTATGCAAAAACCATAAACATCATAACATTCAATCAATTTCGTCAACATCAAAAGCAATAAGTCATAAAATGATTCAAGAATCAATCCATAAATGAAGTTAAAACATCTTTAACAATATATTCAACATCATCATGTCCAAAACATACATTAGATGAAACAAAAAACAAAAGAATGTAGAAATAACTTGGAATGGATGGCTGGAGTGGCTGGACAATAACTCCTTCTTCTCGCTTCCTTGTCTTCTTTCCCAAAGTGGCAAATGGAGGTTCTCTTGATTAGGAATTTTATTATCTTATATAGTTCCCAAGACATTTAGGGTAAAAACTAGGTTTTACCCAAGCCAAAGAGTCCAAAAAGACCCTCCAAAAATGAGAACAAGAGGAGATCTCCACGTCTGGCAAGCACCTATCACGACCATGATAGGGGTGTCATGATCGTGACCCTTCAAAAATGCCTTATTTCATGATCATGACCCTGGGATGACCTGTCACAATCGTTACATTGGATTTTTATTCTTGCTTTCTCCAACTTCCTTTGATCTTCTCCATCTTATTTCATACAATAACAAACACATCAAATTAACTTAACTGCACAAAATTAAAGTTCAATATTATGCTCTAAACCACATAACACTAAAAAATAGCATACATAGTCACATTGACATAATTCTAAACCTAAACATGCATAATTCACCTAATCAACACCTAAAAATAAATTAAAATGCCTACCAAAACATAATATAAACTACCACTATTAACATCTCTACACTTAAACTTTTACTTGTCCTTGCAAAAACAAAACAACTACAAACTCAATACACCAAACACTAACACATATATTCACTATAACACCCCCTATACGGAACCTACAACCACCCACATATAAAGCAACCAATTTCCTATACATACATTCATGACATGCATTTCGATTCAATGTTATACATATACAAATTACAAAACTCCCTAATGCTTAGCATTATCATTTAATAGTAGTAAAACAATTTTACATTTACATGGTAATCTAAAAGAAAACATACAATTTCCTTAAATCATTACATGCACAATCATATTTAACTAAAAATGGCTTCCGAAAGTACTTATTTCTTCTATTTGTTGGCCTTGTTCCTTGCAGATGTTCCATGTAACTCATTCTTATGACTTGGACCTACACGGATTAACACCCATACTAAGCTTGAAAGCTTTGTAGGGAAAACACTTAGTTTGGATGACCACTCAAACATTGATATTCAATGCTCATGTAAACAATGATGGCATACTTAAGAAAAGTAAATAATGCAAATATGCTTTAACATATTATCCATATACTGAAAATGCATATTTATAAGCCAAATATTGATATTCAATGCTCATTGATACAAATTGTCAATATAATTGCACATCATTACAACCAATACAAATGCTCATCAATACCAATTATTCATGTTGTCATGTTGTATTCCTTCTTTATGATTGTTAAGCTTCTTTCCTGTGTTAAGCCTGCACATTTTCTATGGGTGTGGATAACGGGTGCTATGGATATCCGAAAATATCAAACTGTGGATACCCGAAGATATTGAACTGTAGATACCCAAAGGTATTAAACTGTGGATAGCTGAAGGTATCAAGCTATGGATACCCAAAAGGTATCGAACTATGGATACTGGTGGTGTCAAACTGTAGCAGCTGCATTGTAAACCTATAGGCATGCCCATCTATCCACCACCAAGGCAATAGAGCAAGCACTGTAACATTTCCTTTAACCATTTTCAAAATTCACAATTCATATATTAATGAATCATATGATATACATTTAAAGTCGTAAAATCTAGATTTGTGTTCATATATGCAATTCATGGCTTACCACCATTAGAAGGGTATGCAAATCACACTTATATAATTATACTATACACATATGAGTAATGAATATGCATAAAAATCATTTATGTACATGTAAATTTTCTTTGGAATGCATTATGCTCAATTTTATATTCCAATGTTCAATCTCCTAATCCACACATAGTAAGTCCTATTTCATTTATTTATAGGTGTTTGACAAGTTTCATACATATTCAAAAAGGTTCATATAACTCTAGTTGTTCCTTAATATTCTTATAGAACAAGCTAGAATTGGGTTTCATGGTCTTCTAGACATTTTTTCATCTGTGTCTCTAGTTTCCAAAACACTAAAGATTAGGGATTTGGACTTCTAACACTTGAGCTATAGACCAAATATCACACATTGTTCGAAAACAAGGGTAGCATCAGTCACCATTTTCTATCCCAATTTCCAACATCATAAATCTAGAATTAAGTCAGAGTCTCTTTTAGATATTTCTAGTTCTGTCTTATTTTTCATATGCAACTAAAACCATCAAATTTAGAGGTTTGTAGGCTGATTTATGACCCAAACAATGTGAGTGGTTCAACAAACCCTAGACAGAATTCCACTACACGATAATCTCTTGTCATATTCAACCAATTCTATACAAGATAACACTAAAATAGCACCAAAGTATCATCCCAGGAACCATTACACATCAAAATGAATCTTTTTTACACATTCAAATTACACAAATACATAAATTAACTAACTGAAGTCTTAAACCTCAAAAATGACAAAGTAGGTCTTCTATTGTGTTCCTTCCTTTCCTCTTTGGCTTTGCTTGACTCACCAACTAGAAAAAATGTACCTCTCAATCCCACTTCCAACCTTATAATTTCATTCCTTCATAGGCAAAGTAAGAAGAGATAAAGGTGAAGGGAAAATCCCTAACTTTTACCTTGATTTCCACATAAGATTGGCTTAATTTCTTACATGACAAATGATGGGATGAAGAAGGTGAAATGGAGAGGAGAAAAATGTGAACTTAGAACCCCAAAATGTCGTGCATCTCCCACTTCCATATCCCCATTCCAAAACTTTCAATACTCACACATATGCTTAATTCCTATTAGGCACACATGCTTTATTATTATTGGTCACACATGTCTTAATCCAATTGGTCCACGTGTTTAACTTTAGAAAATTTGCATATTTGTCCTTCTTCCTTGACTTCCCACATCGGCCTACAATATTATAACTTAATTTCATTTCCCTATGTCTGAATTTTCTAGTGTAATAAATTTTATGCAATTTGGTTAATTATTCCGGGAGTTATACCAATAAAACTACAGGCTATTCGAAAATAAGGACAGTAGTCATAACTCAAATTCAAGCTATAATTCAAGGCACAATAAAATTTCGGTTCCTTTATAAAAGTTTTAGATCTATGTCTCTATTTTAATCTCCAATTATAATTATCTAATTTAGAGGTCTACAGATCAAAATATGGTCAAATTATAGAAGTCTGCTTAGTGGAACATATCTATTTAATGAGGTATACATCCCAAAACAACTAACTTCAGTCTTATCATGCAAGAACAACATAAAAATATGTCCAATTTAAACAAAAACATCACATTTATTTATGGAATACTTCTTTTATCAATTCCCCTCACTTCACATTCATAAATCCAAGTAAACATATTAAAAGTTTTCTTATATATTTCACATCTAAATACGTATGTCTATGTCGAAGCGAACAAATTATCCATTTACCCATATCTTTACATTAAATATCATTATATCTCTTACTATATCTCTTACTATACTTGGATGTATTTAATTCATTATGTTCACTTCTTAATTCATCCTAGACATGTTATAATACTTCCAGGGTATACGTTGGGGCGTTACAGTCACGCATATGCAATAATGATACAATGGCATAAAACTTCATGAAACTAATTTGACTTCAAACAATATCCTTCAAGTTGTTCTAACCTACTAATTTATGCAATTTATGTCTAAGGACTTTGAACTAAATATACACACTAATTAAAAACTTGATGTCATATTCGTTCACCCTCAACACTTGCATGATAATTTGTTAGTCAATTGAAGTTGTAGTTATCCCTAAGTAGCTTTTCATGAAAATTCATGCTATTCTCAAAGAGTAGTAGGCTTTATTTATCAAAACACTATTTTGTTAATTTTCTTAACATGGACCTAGCCTTTTGACACGAAGGCAAACATTTGTGATGAACGTCCCCCAGTTACTCAACTAGGTCATGTTTTATTAATTAGCTTGGTTGGAATGTCATTTTAACTTTTTAATGCGAAGGCAAACATTTATGATGAATGTCCCCTAATTATTCAACTAGGTCATATTTTATTAATTAGCTTGGTTGGATTGTCATTCTAGCCTTTTGACGCGAACGCAAAAATTTGTGATGAATGTCCCCCAATTACTCAGCTATATCACATTCTCAATTAGCTACCAGCTTTATTTATAACTCAAAGTTTAGCAGAATAGTTCTTTCTTAAAGATATACACTTTTCTTTTGGCATTTTGTATAGCCTACCTCATTTCCATCCTCATGAAAAGATACTAATGATGCTATTTATTCAATTGACCTATAATTATAAATGTATGTGAAATTTCCTAAGGTGAGCAAACTAATGTCATATCCTAATTAACATGCATATTTAACCGAGATACCTAGAACACGAATTGCACATGCTAATAAATCTTTACAACTTAGAAGACTATATTCAAAGCTAAGCTAATTCCATTAATTCCTAGCCATTGACACATTCACATAATTCACACCATGAAAACCTAAGTAAAAACTAAAATATGACATGCAAAATTCACACTCATGATAAAAAATACAATGCAAGCGTCCCCACACTTGGACAACATATTGTCCTCAATGTGAGAAGTACAAAACCTAAGGGGTGGAATAAAACAAAATGACAAGAAGGACATAAAAATAAAAGGACAAGATAAGGGTTAGAACATAAACCCGTTATAGTGATTTGAGGTGGTGATGATGCCAGAGGTGATATTGGAACGCCTTGAGACTCAAAATGTTTGCAAATTCCCCATATTTCACAACATTATTGATGTTATTCCTTTGCTATCTCCTTTAGCCTTTTGTTAATGTTAGAAATCGCGTTTTGCACCTTTTCTTATTTTTCAGCTTCTTCTTCTTCAGATTCCTCACTAGTCAACTCTTCAATTTGTTGATGCGATGGTGTCGAGCTAGAACTGACCTATCCTGCCCTGTTCTTCACATATGATTTTGAACTGATGTCTCAGAGTTCCATATGATGGACCTTCATGATCTTAGCTCTCCTCAGATGATGATGGTTAAGAACCTCAAGCAAATGCACAGTTAGTCCTTCACAATCAATACTGTAGTAAACAATAATAGAATTAACCAAACATCCCATGCCAAGACTATTGCTTCTCTTTTTTTTAGTAGCAATAATGGTGTTAAAAATATGAGTGGTCGTGCAAACTTAAATGTTATAATCCATGCACCATAAAAGAAATAACTCTTTAATCAAACACTTATTGCTTTCACTTTTATCGAAAATGGTTTGGCACATAAATTTGTGTAGGAACAAGTATTCAGGACTCCAAATGATATTGTTGTGTGCATTTTTAAGATCACAGTTGTCTAACCCTGTTAATTGTGTCTAATATTGTTTAGCACGGAAAATATCATGTTGATGCACAATGGTCGATTTTGGGAATCCACCAATTTCATACATGATTTCATAGTTTAACACATATGGTCCACCATGCAACTGAAACCAAAATTCCTTAGGGCTACTTTGCTCTAATTGAAGAGATGTGAAGAATTCAATGGTCAATTCCTCATATATAAAAAAGTTAAAGTTCATGAATTTTTCCCATTAAATTTTTTGACATAAATTATCAACCTGCTCTCTTAATTTAAGAGTTTCCAAGATATCAAAGTCTAAATATTTTAGAACAACTACATTTTTATCATGAAGAGTTCAAAAACGAGTACCTTCCTCCTCTGATTAAATCGAAAATGATGCTCCGTAATTTACCGCTCAATTTCATTGACCATGCTGCAATACTTTCACATGGCTTTTGGTTGTGCTCACTTTACCGTCTACTTAATCCTTAGGCCTATTTAGAGTAAGTACTTTATGGTTGAAGAATTAAAACAAAGAAAGAAATTTGAGGTTGTATGTAGAAAGAAGTTATAGAGAGAGTTTTGATTCTAGAGAGAGTGGACATAGTGTTGTGGGTAAGAAAAATAAGGGTAAGGGTGAATATATAGGCTAGGGGGAGAAAGGAGGAGAAAAAACAGAAAGAAATCTGAAAGTCACTTGTTCCATCTTTGCCCCACCATATGATCGTGATAGTAGCTTGCACCATGGGTCATGATTGTGATAGTAGCTTCTAATACAAGATCATAATCATGACTGTAGCTTCCAACACTAGGTCACGATCATGACCAGGGAGTCACGATTGTGACTGTGCAAATTTTTTTGCTCTTTCCTGTTTCTAATTTTTCTTCTTTGCATCATCTCTGAATTTCAAAAGAAAACTAACTACTAAACATGCTAAGTTATTGACCTTCATAATTGGAAGCACTTTTTAATTATTCGAAAGGAAAGAAATTACTTCCCTTTCTTTAGAGTCCACTCCTTCGAGATACGATTTGCAAGGTTGCCCTTTTACTTTAAAAGTTTCTTTATTCAAATTTTCCAATTTAAGGGCTCCATGGGTGAATACTCAAGTGACCATAAAAGTCCACTCCATCGTGATTGAAGCTTTCCTAGAACTAGCTTCAGGCCCAAATTGAACAATAAAACCACATCTCCTACCTTAAACCTCTTTTGCTTCAGATTAGAATCATGCCACCTCTTCACCTTTTCCTTATAGATTTTGGCATTTTTATACGCATTGTGACGAAACTCATCAAGTTCATTTAGTTGTAAAAGTTGTTTCTCACCCGTTGGCTTTCAATAAAAATTTAAAATTTTCATTGCCCAATATGCTTGATGCTCTAACTCTACAGGAAAATGACAAGCTTTACCATATATGAGCCTAAAGGGAACTATTCCGATTGAAGTTTTGAAAATGGTTTGATAAGCCCATAGAGCATCATCCAACTTTAATGCTTAGTCCTTCCTTGAACTATTCATTGTCTTTTCTAAAATACGTTTTAACTCCCGATTCATGGCTTCCACTTGTCCACTTGTTTGTAGGTAATAAGCAGTGGCAATATGATGGTGGACTCTGTATCTTTTAAGGAGAGCATAAAAAGATTTGTTATAAAAGTGTGCTCCTTCATCACTTATAATTGCCTTTAGCACTCCAAATCAGTTGAATAACCGTTTAATGAATTTTTGAACAACCTTTCCATTATTTGTTAGATTTGCCACAGCTTCAGCCTATCTTGATACATAGTCTATGCCTACCAAAATGTATGTTTTCCTATTGAAGGATGGGAAAGGACCCAGGAAGTTGCTGCCCCGCACATCAAAAATTTCAACTTCCAAGATGTTGGATAAGGGCATCTCATCTCTTGTCGAGATGTTGCCCACTCTTTGACATCTATCACATTGCTCCAAAAATGCCTGAACATCTTTAAACAGATGTGGCCAATGGAATCCACATTCAAGTACTCAAGTCACTGTTTTGTTTGTGCTATAATGTTCAGTATACAAAGCTTTATGACACTACATTAATATGTCTAACATCTTCTCCTCCAAAACACACTGTCTTATCAGTCCATCAGCACACATTCGATATAAGATCAGTTCATTCCACAGATATCAAGTACACACTTACAAGAATCGCTTCCTCTGTTGATATGACAGATCAGAAGCGAGCATACCACTGGAGACGAAATTAACTATATCAGCGAACCATGGTGTCGCCATGCTATTAAGTAATGTCAAATTTTCATCAAGACATTTTTTTATTAATGTCATCACTTTGCTCGAATTCCCCTCCTTCCATACATGACAAATGGTCTACAATCACTTTATTTGTTCCCTTCTTATCTTGCACTTTAATGTCAAACTCTTGTAAAAGTAGCACCCATCAAATGAGTCTTGGCTTTGTGACCTTCCTGGCAAAAAGATATTTTAGCACAGTGTGATTTCTAAATATGATCACCTTAAAGGCTAAGAGGTATGACCGAAACTTGTCGCATGCATACACCACTGTAAGTAACTCCTTTTCCATGGTGTTGTAACTCAGTTGAGGTCCTATATGTGCCTTAGTTACATAATATATAACATCCAACTTCGTGGCCTTTCTTTGACTTAACACACAACCTACAACCTGGTCACTAGCATCGCACATGACCTCAAATGGGAGTGTCTAATTGGGTGACATTAAGATTGGGGCTTATATAAGTGCCTCCTTCAATTAATTAAATGAAGATAAAAAGTCATCATCAAAATGGAAAAGAACTTCTTTGACTAATAAGTTTGCCAATGATCTTGCAATCTACAAGAAATCCTTAATAAAATGACAGTAGAACCCAGTATGATCCAGGAACGCTCATATGCCTTTGATATTGATGAGAGATGGGAGCTTCTTTATGACCTCCTTTTTTACTCTATCCACTTTAATTCCTTTATGCAAAATCTTGTACCCTAGAAATAACCCCTCATGCACCATAAAGTGTAACATCCCGTTACCGATGCGATGAGCATATTGGTACGGGTAGTATTGTGATTGCATATTTAGTGATCGAGTGTTTTGTGGCCTTTGAGATAGATCATTTTGCACATGCATATACATAGTGTCATGCATTCATGATTGTTCCATCATTTAAATTGTGATTATGATTTGAATTGTGAATTTTGAGATAATTGAGTTAGATTTGATTTTAAAGTGAAATTAGGGATAATTCGAGTGGAATAGTGGAATTAGAGTGAGAATTGAATTTTAGAAAATTGGAAATTGAAAATTGAGTATAAGATCGAGTGTTTTATATTTTTTAAGAATTATGAGAATTTTTCTGGAATTTTTAGAGTTAGGGCTTCGATCGAATCTGCGATTTGAGGCGTCGTTGGATCGTCAGTCCATGGATATTGCTGGTACTTCCAGGCAGTAGCTCGGAAGTTACAGGTGAGTAACCTAGTTGGTTCCTCGATCTTTGTGTGATAATCTGTGCTGTGAATGTGTGAATCAATTGTCAATGTGAGTGATACAAATGTGAGATAAATGTGCTGCAAATATGAATAAGTGTTCTGATTGTGAGTGATTGTACTGAATGTGTTGCTAATGTGAATACTTGTGATTATGAATCAGTGTATAGTATTACGAGTAAGTGTTTTGATCTTGACAAGTGAATGAAGTGATAATATATGTGCTAGTGACTGTGCAAGTGTTAGTGCATGCTAGGCATGATTATAAGAGGTAATTAAACAGTTGTGACTGAAGCATTCAGTGTGCAGAGCTTTAAGCTCGAATATCAATTGAATAGGCCTAAGGCCAAAAGGGGAATAGTGCATACCCAGAGGGCTCTCCTATCCCTAAAGTGAGTGGACGATGAGTGCATACCGGAGGGCTCTCCTACTTGCGAAATTGTGATCATTGTGAAAAGTGCCAGAATCGGGAAAGTGTAACGCTCTACCACAACAATGACATAAAATGAGAAATGCGTACATTATGCATCCATTGCGTAGTGAAATCGAGAATGCGTGTGATGTATGACAATTGTGAAGTGATATGTTTGAGTTATGTTATCGTATAAATATGTAAATTATATACAGTGTTCTAAATTGCGTTAAAGTGTACTATGCGATATATTATGTGTATATGCATGAGTTGGGTGAACCATCGATGATGGTTTCTCACCGAGTTCATAAACTCACCCAACATTGCTAATATTTTTCAGGCAACGTTAGTAGGTTTTAGCCCCGAGATAGGCGTTTTCTCTGTATGCGAGTTCTTGGTCAAGTGAAGCGATGGCACATGTGTCGATCAACTGGGCGACTTTTGAGATGACCTAGTATAGGCGTTTTATCGGTTTCCTTTTGGGTTCTTGATTGAGACTTTAAGGGGTGATAGACTTGTCTATATTTTGGATTGATATTATGCAATGAGATTGGAGTTTTAAATTTTAGTGATTTGCTCATTGCGGTTTAATTATACTGATGCCATGCAAGTATTTAGTGATAGTTGCGAGCGGTAGCACTTCCTTGTTGTGGGATATGCGTCGGTACGACCCACGGGCATCCCGGTGTGTACCCTATGGTGAGGGGGCGCTACATTAGGTGGTATCAGAGCATGGTTTGACATCTTTTGGGCATAGTGTATTTTAGGCTTGAATTTCGATGAGAAAGCGAAATTGATCGATTCTTGTTGATTGTAGGTCATCCGTTCTTGGAAACAAGTAGATCAACGGTGACCTAGGATCCGTGGGAGCTAGTAGAGAGTCCCCATGCCTCATTCGATGAGTTGCCTCCCGAGTTCCGTGAGGCGGAGAGGAGGTATGATAGAGGCTGCGTGGCGGGGCCGTTGACTTCTATGGCAAAGACCGACCATGCAGAGGTTGAGGGATGGTTAGAGAGGACAGAGAGAGTCCTCGATCAGATGGACTGCGACTCTGAGGAGCGCTTTGACTATGCAGTGTCTTTTCTTTAGGGTTCGGCTTTTCAGTGGTGGAAGACTGTTCCGGGCAGTTCTTCCAGGCCCTGCATGTTGACTTGGGATGATTTTCTGAGGGCATTCAAGGATAATTTCATGCCCAAGGTGTATTTAGAGATGAAGATGCAGGAGTTTCTTGAGCTGAGACAGGGGTTGATGTCAGTGGCAGACTATGAGGTCAGGTTCAATGAGCTGTTGGCTTATGCGTCTGCTTTGATTGCTTCAGAGTCTGACAGGTGTTGGAGGTTTGAGGGCGGACTCAATATGGAGATCCGTACCAGATTGGCCCGATCAGATATGGGTACATTTATTGAGCTAAGGCGCATTTGTGAGATTGAAGCGATTGTTGAGGCGAGTCGACTGGTGGATCGGGACCAGGGAAAGAGGTCGATGATAGTCGAGGCAAGTGCTAGTAGAGGTTTAGCAAGCGCCGAGCAGACCTTGAGTCATCTGGAGGAGGTAGACAGTCCAGATTTGGGCAGAGGGGCGATTTGCTCGATCCGATGGTGGCGTAAGAATGGGGCTAGAGGTTCAGGTCAGATGATCCCGCTATGTGAGTATTGTGAGAGGAGACATAGTGGGGAGTGTTGGAGGTTTACCGGAGCGTGTCTCAAGTGTGGTTCCATGGACCATCAGCTCCGAGAGTGTCCTTTTACTGTGGAGGCCCAGTCCGCTACGACTGGTAGATCAGGCAGTACTACCTCGGTGCAGCAGAGTCGTGGAGGTGGATCTGGTTGGAGAGGCTGAGGTTGAGGCCGAGGCCGAGCTGAGGGATCTGTAGTGAGGTCTGAGGGACAGAGTAGTAGGCAGCAGTCCCAGGCCAGAGTCTATGCTATGACTCGGCAGGAGGCTCAGGAGTCTCAGGATGTTATTCTTGGTATGCTTGATTTCGGTTTTGAAGCATATGCATTGATGGATCCTGGATCCACTCATTCTTTCATTGCACCGCATGTAGCATGTAGACTGCATTGTGATAGGGAGAGATTGCAGTGTGGGTTGTAGGTAAGTACACCTTTGGGTAGTACTACTGCTTTGGGTGAGGTCTGCAAGGAGTGTCCGATATTGATCAGGCAGAGTTGACTGCAGACCTGATAGTTTTGTCTTTGAGAGAGATTGATCTGATTCTAAGGATGGACTGGCTTACTGCGCATAGGGCTATGATGGATTGTTATACCAAGGTGGTCGTGTTAGATTCTCCTGGTCAGCCTAGAGTTATTTTTCGAGGTGTTAGTCAGGCAGTGCCAGCTAGGATGATTTCCTTTCTGAGTGCTTTGAGATTGATGCGTAGTGGTTGTGAGGCGTATTTGGCTTATGTGGTGGACACCAGGATTGAGCAGAGGTTGCAGGATATTCCCCGATTAGGAATTTTGGATGTGTTCCCGATGAGTTCTGGGTTTGCCACCGGATCGGAGAAGTTTGGGATTGACCTCGTTCGGTACCGCTCTATATCTATACCTCCATATAGGATGGAACCGTGGAACCGAGGGAGCTTAAAACTCGATTGCAGGAGTTGTTGGATAAGGGTTTATTAGATCCAGTGTTTCGTGGGGAGCTCGGTGTTATTCGTGAAGAAGAAGGATGGGACTTTGAGGCTGTGCATCGATTATAGGACTCAATCGGGTTACTGTCAAGAATAAGTATCCACTGCCTAGGATCGATGATCTATTTGATCAGTTGCAGGGAGCTCAAGTGTTTACTAAGTTGGATTTGAGATCTGGGTATTATCGATTGAGGATAGCGAGAGGCCGATGTGCCTAAGAGTGCTTCGGGAGGCGGTATGGGCATTTGAGTTCTTAGTGATGCCATTTGGGTTGTCGGTGCTACAGCCTTCATGGCCTTGATGAATAAGGTATTTCAGCCTACTGGATTAGTTTGTGATTGTGTTCATTGGCGATATTCTAGTGTATTCGAGAGTAGAGCGAGGATCATGCGAGCATCCGAGGATTGTCTTCTGATTATGAGAGAGAGGTAATTGTATGCCAAATTCACAAATGTGAATTTTGGCTTGATGAGTGGTGTTCTAGGCCACATAGTGTCGGTGAGGGTATCGGGTGGATCCTCACAAGATTGAGGCGATGAGGAGTTGGGAGATTCGAGGCGATGTCGAGTGCGGAGTTTCCTCGGTTTAGCAGGATATTACCGGAGGTTTATCGAGGGGTTTTCAGTGATCTCAACCCCTTTGACAAAACTTCTGAGGAAGAATGTGGATTTTAGATGGACTGATGAGTGTCAGAGGAGCTTTGAGGAGCTTAGGCATCGATTGACTACGGCACCAGTGTTAGCTTTGCCATCAGGGTCCAGAGGTTTCGAGGTATTCAGTGATGCTTCGCAGCAGGGTTTAGGTTGTGTTTTGATGCAGCATGGAAGAGTTATAGCATATGCCTCGAGATAGTTGAGGCCTCATGAGAGGAATTATCCAGTGCATGGTTTAGAGTTGGTCGCAGTAGTGTTTGCCCTGAAGATCTGGAGGCATTATTTGTATGGAGAGACATTCCAGATCTTCACTGATCATAAGAGTCGAGATATCTGTTGAGTCGAGAGAGTTGAATCGAGGATGGAGGAGATGGATTGAGCTGTTGAAGGACTATGATTTGCGATTGAGTATCATCGAGGAAAGCCAATGTGGTGGCGGATCGTTGAGTAGGAGATCTCATATCGGTGCGGCTCGATTGATTGAGAGATTGCCTAGCTGATTGATTGAGAGCGCTTGATGTGCGAGATGGATTTGGCTCAGGATGGAGCCTTGATTGCTACTTTGAGGCTTAGACCGATGTTGCAGGATCGAATCAGGAGAGTTCAGGATCGAGATCCAGTGTTAGTGAGACTGATGGATAGAGTCGGATCAGGGTTGACTGCTGATTTTGAGTTGAGAGATGGGACTCTTTGGATGGGTCAGAGATTGTGTGTTCCAGATGTTGATGATCTGAGACGAGAGATTTTGGAGGAAGCGCATGTGGCCGCTTATGCGATGCACCCTGGTGTTACCAAGATGTATAATACCCTTAAGTTGCATTTCTAGTGGCCAGGCATGAAGAGGCAAGTGGCAGAGTTCGTTTCTCGGTGTTTGACGTGCCAGCAGGTCAAGGCTGAGCACCAGGCCCCAGTTGGGAGATTGCATTCGTTACCCATTTCGGAGTGGAAATAGGAGCGAATCACCATGGATTTTATTATGGGGTCGCTAGGGCCTTGGCAAAGATGATGCGATCTGGGTCATAGTGGACGGTTGACCAAATCGGCTCACTTCTTGTCGTCGAGAGAATAATACTCTCGACCAGTTGGCCCAGAAGTATGTGGCAGAGATTGTGCGACTGCATGGGGTCCCAGTATCGATAGTGTCAGATAGGGATCCTAGATTTACTTCGAGGTTCTGGAGGAGCCTGCAGTTAGCTTTGGGTTTGAGGTTGAACTTTAGTACAGCATTTCATCCTCAGACAGATGGGCAGAGTGAGAGGACGATCAAGACTGTTGAGGATATCCGAGAGCTTGTGTATTAGAGTTCAGAGAGGTGCTTGGGAACTATTCTTGGCTCGATCGAGTTTCGTACAATAATCAGTACCAAAGCAGTATTGGGATGGCACCGTATGAGGCCTTGTATGGGAGACCGTGTAGATCACCTCTTCTTTGGGATGAAGAGGTGTGAGGATGCTTGAGGGCCCCGGTGATCCAGGATCTGATGGATAAAGTGAGGCTCGATTGAGTCGCATCAAGGCTCGGGATAGATGAGAAGAGTTATATGGATCAAGCATCGGCGAGAGATGGAGTACAGTGTAGGCGACAGAGTGTCCCTCCGAGTGTCACCTTGGAGAGGAGTGCTGAGATTTGTCCGTAAGGGCAAGCTAAGTCCTCGGTATGTCGGTCCGTATGAGATTACTGAGAGGATTGGACCGTTGGCCTATAGATTAAGCGTTGTCGAGTGAGATGTCCGGTTGCGTGATGTTTTCATGTGAGTATGCTCGGAGATACCGCTCGGACCCGACTCATGTGATTCAGGCTCAAGAGATTGAGATAGCTAGTGATCTGAGTTATGTTGAGGAGCTAGTGCGTATTATCGGATCTCGGGTCAAGCAATTGAGGAGCAGGGTGATTCCATTGGTGAAAGTCCTATGGAAGAATCACTCATCAGAGGAAGCGACTTGGGAGGCGAGGAGCACGTGAGGAGGCGAGTACCCTCATACATTCGACAAGTCGTATGAAATTTCGGAATGAAATTTTTTGTTGAGAGGGGAGAATTGTAACATCCGTTCTTGATGCGATGAGCATATTAGTGCAGGTAGTGTTGTGATTGCATATTTAGTGATCGAGTGTTTTGTGGCCTTTGAGATAGATCATTTTGCACATGCATATACATAGTGTCATGCATTCATGATTGTTCCAGCATTTAAATTGTGATTATGATTTGAATTGTGAATTTTGAGATAATTGAGTTAGATTTGATTTTAAAGTGAAATTAGGGATAATTCAAGTGGAATAGTGGAATTAGAGTGAGAATTGAATTTTAGAAAATTGGAAATTGAAAATTGAGTATGAGATCGAGTGTTTTATATTTTGAGGAATTATGGGAATTTTTTGGAATTTTAGAGTTATGTGTTGGACCGGGAAATGACTTAGAGGCGATGATTGTGATTCGGTTTGAAAGTGAGTGGTAAATGGCTTGGAAAATTTAGATTTGTGAGTTTAAAATTATTGTGAAGAGCCATTGAAATTTAGAGGCGAGATTGAATGAATTTGAGGACTTGTAGATTTTGGGTCTCGGTTGAAATCAACCCTTTTAATGTTCTTAGTTCAAATCCTCTTGGTTTTAACTTTGTAAAACCTAAGGCAATTTCTTCTTCCTCCGTCGACGATCTCACTTTTCCTCCTTGGAGATTTTGTGGTTTGTTCCTTATCGAGAAAGCACTTGTTTGTGATTGAGAGTTGATGATGTTTTCGTTTGGGTTGAGAGTGAAATCAGTGGGAGTTTGAGCTGGAGGATCTCGGACGTTTACGATTTTTAGGGCTTCGATCGAATCTGTGATTTGAGGCGCCGTTGGATCGTCAGTCCACGGATATTGTTGGTACTTCCAGGCAGTAGCTCAGAAGTTACAGGTGAGTAACCTAGTTGGTTCCTTGATCTTTGTGTGATAATTTGTGCTGTGAATGTGTGAATCAATTGTCAATGTGAGTGATACAAATGTGAGATAAATGTGCTGCAAATATGAATAAGTATTCTGATTGTGAATGATTATACTGAATATGTTGCTAATGTGAATACTTGTGATTATGAATCAGTGTATAGTATTACGAGTAAGTATTCTGATCGTGACAAGTGAATGAAGTGATAATATATGTGCTAGTGACTGTGCAAGTGTTAGTGCATGCTAGGCATGATTATAAGAGGTAATTAAGCGGTGTGGATGAAGCATTAGGTGTGCGAGCTTTAAGCTCGAATATCGTTGAATAGGCCTAAGGCAAAAGGGGAATAGTGCATACCGGAGGGCTCTCCTATCTCTAAAGTGAGTGGGCGATAGTGCATACCAGAGGGCTCTCCTACTTGCGAAATTGTGATCATTGTGAAAAGTGCGAATCGGGAAAGTGTAACGCCACCACAACAATGACATAAAATGAGAAATTGCTTACATTATGCATCTGATTGCGTAGTGAAATCGAGAATACGTGTGATGTATGACAATTGTGAAGTGATATGTTTGAGTTATGTTATTGTATAAATATGTAAATTGTATACAGTGTTCTAAATTGCGTTAAAGTGTACTATGCGATATATTATGTGTATATGCATGAGTTGAGTGAACCATCGATGATGGTTTCTCACCGAGTTATAAACTCACCCAACATTGCTAATATTTTTCAGGAGGCGTTAGTAGGTTTCTCGCTCCGAGATAGATGTTTTCTGTCATGCGAGTTCTTGGTCAAGTGAAGCGATGGCACATGTGAATCGATCACCGGGGCGACTTTTGAGGATGACCTAGTATAGATGTTTTTATCAGTTTCCTTTTTGGGTTACTGTATTGAGACTTTAAGGGACTGATAGACTTATCTATATTTTGGATTGATATTATGCAATGAGATTGGAGTTTTAAATTTTAGTGATTTGCTCATTGTGGTTTAATTATACTGATGCCATGCGAGTATTTAGTGATAGTTGCGAGCGGTAGCACTTTCTTGATGTGGGATATGGGTCGGTACGACCCACGGGCGTCCCGGTGTGTACTCTATGGTGAGGGGGTGCTACATAAAGTGGCACTTCTCTTAGTTTAACACCAAATGTGATTCTTCCTATCTTTAGAGTACTCTGTCCAAATTAGTCAGGCACTACTCAAAAGAGTCTCGAAATATTGAAAAATCATCCATAAAAACTTCGATTATATCCTTAATCTATATGCAAAGATAGACATCATACGCATCTAAAATGTAGCTGGAGAATTGCATAACCTGAAAAGTATTCATCTATATGTAAACTTGAAAGGTAGTCATTTATACACAAATGTACCATAAGGACATGTAAAAGTAGTCTTTTCTTAGTCTTAGGGATAAATGAATACCTGGTTATATCCCCAGTAACCCTCTAGGAAGAAATAGAATGAGTGACCAACCACTCTCTCGATTATTTGATCTACAAATGGGAGAGGAAAGTGATCCTTTTTAGTCACCTTGTTATTTTTCAATAATCTATACAAACTCTCCATCTCGTGGCTATTCTTGTCGAAATCAACTCCCCATTTTCACTCTCCATAATGGTCAATCCACCCTTCTTAGGAAAAAATTATACCAGGCTAACCCATTTGCTATTAGATATGGGGTATATGATATCTGCGTCTAAAAGCTCCACTACTTCCTTCTTCACCACTTCTTTTATATGAGGGTTCAATCTACGTTGACGTTCCCTCACCACTCTGCTCCCTTCTTCAAGATTTATCCTATATATAAAAACATTTGGGTTTATACGTCAAATGTCAAATATTTTCCATCTTATAGCCTTAATCCCCTTTTTAACAATTTCTACCACCCTACTCTCTTATTCCCTATCCAATTGATTAGAAATGGATAGAGTTTGACCTTCACCTAGAAAGGTATATCTGAGATGTGTGGGCAAAGGTTTAAGCTCTAGAGTTGGTGGTTTCTTTATGGAGGGTGGTATGGATGCTTCAGTTCATACTAATATTTCTTGATGAGTCTGAACACTCGACTCCTCCATGTCAACATCTTCCTTAGACTTATCTTCGTTCACCTTCTTAGTTTCATTATCTATCTTAACTTTTTTTTATTTGACCTCGTAAACACAGCTCCCTTCTTGCTCTTTAAATGCTTTCATCCATAATGTCAAGGCTTTGTCCATATTGAACTCCATTTGATCTTCACCAATTAAAATTGTCAATTTACCTTCATGAACATCGATCAATGCTCTTCCTATATTCATGAAAGGTTGTCCAAGAATTAATGGATAGTTATCATCCTCTTTAAAATCAAGAATAACGAAGTCCACAAGGATAACGAACTTGTCCACTTGCATTAACACGTCTTTCACCACTCCAAACAATTTCTTGATTGATTAATCAGCTAACTGAATTAGCATCGAGGTTGGCTTGATCTCATCGAGCCCAATTTTTTAAATATCAGTAACGACATAAGATTGATGCTTGCTTCTAAAGCACATAAGCACTTTATGAATTCAAATTCACTAACCACATAGGGTATTTTGAAACTATCTAGATCCTTCAACTTGGAAGCAATATGGCTAGTAACTATGGAACTACAACTACCAGTTAACATTATTGTTTGGTTTTCCTCCTAAGTGTGCTTCTTTGATGATATATGCTTCAAAAATTTTACATACTTGGGCATGTGTTCCAATGCCTCGACGAAAGGAGGATTTATTTACAAAATCTTCAATTTCTCCACAAACTTCGTAAATTGTGAATCCAATATGGGATCTTAGGGCTATGGGATTAGGGATATGGGATCTTAGGTGGATATGGCAATGTAAAAAGGGTATTCACTTATGTCCACATCCTTCTTCTTTTCTTAGTTTTTTTTCTACAGGGTGGGGTGCAGCTTTTGTCTCTAGGGTTGTTCTAGTTCCTTCCCTCTTTGAAATGTCGTTGCATTTAATTGCTCCATTGGGATTGCTTCAATGTTTTTTAAGAGGCTCCCCACACTTTATGAAGACAATGCATTTGTCAATTGGCTTATTTGAACTTCTAAGTTGTGGATGGAAGAAGCATGGTTCTTTGTTACTTGTTCGAATCTTCCTTCCAACCTCTTATGAGTGTCATCCATGCTTCTTAGCTTGTCTAATATTTTGTCTAACTTAGCGTCAGTCGAGTTTGGTTTCTCCTATTGAAATCATGATAGCACTTGAGGTAGGAATTAACCTCCTGCATTGTTTGTCCAAGAAAATTTTAGGTGATTGTTCCACTTAGGATTATACGTGTTGGAATAAGGATTGTTCCCCCCTCCTCGACCAAATTGGGTTTCCATGTAGTTGAGTTGCTTTGTTTCATTTGTTGGCATTAAGAAGCAGTCAATGGTATCATGGTTATCTTGTCCACATAATTCACATCTTTGCTAAATTTCTTTATCAAAAGTTGAAGAGGAGGCTTTCATATTGTTAAGTTGTCATGTTAAGTTATTAATTTTGGCTTGAATTTTTGTTATTGAGTCAACAGCAATGGCTCCCTTCTGCTCGCGGGAGATTGTTTGTTTTCTACTTCTATCCATTGACTGAAGACAACTATTACTTGCCACTTCTTCCATTAATTCCTCCACTTCCTTAATTGTCTTTCTCATTAGAGATCCTCCAGATGCTGCATGAATGGTGCCCCATTTAGGTGGAGTAACTTTATTGTAAAAGGTTTGCAAAAGAATTATTTCAGTAGATTATGGTGAGGGCACCTTCTTTGCAAATCCTTATGTCATTCCCATGCTTCATAAAGTGACTCCCCATCACTTTATTGGAAATTTGTAATTGCCTTTATCAACTTTATTGTCTTGGTGAGAGGGAAGTACTTATCCAAAAATACACGCACCAATTGCTCCCAAGTGGTGATGTTTGCTGAGTTTAATGAGTGATACCATGCTTTGACTCTATCCCTAAGAGTGAAGGAAAAGAGCCTCATCCTAATAGCATCTTCCGACACTTTATGATATCGAAAGGTATCACATATCTCTAGAAAATTAACCAAATGAAGGTTAGGATCCTCATTCATTAACCCGTAAAAATACTCGTTGGTCTACATTATGTTTAGCAACGCTGGTTTAATCTTAAATGAGGTTGCTTGTACTGATGATTGAGTGATGCCTTAGTTTGTAGTGTTGAATCCCAGTCTCATGAAATCCATCAACGTTCGCTGTTGGTCTCCATGATTGACTTGCTAATTGAATTCTTGATTAAATTCTTCTGTCATTGTTTCTTTGATTTCTTCTACTTGGCGTCTTGCTCTTTGAATTGCTCGTTCAAAAAAGGTATTATCAAGTGTTAACATTTCGGTGATCTTGCTTGAACTCCAAGTAACTCTTGTGTTCATGCAGTAACACAGACATAAAAAAAGCGAATAATTCCTTAGAACAAAGGAATCTAACTAACACAAAAGTAACTCCCCGAGAACGGTGCCAAAAACTTGTTTAGCAAGTTTGAATCATATAAAACGCTCAATGTTTCACAAGTGACGAATTGTAAGCGTAGTAGTTAAGGTGTAGGTCTCATGAGGAATTAGCTATTCTAATTGAATCCTAACTTTGTCTAAGGTCTAGAAATGTGATAAAAATGAAAATAAAACTAAACAACAAATTAAGCAATTGAATATGGATTGATTGAATTTGAAATTATGGAATTAACATAAGTAGATCAAAATAGAGAACCAACCACTTATTAATTGAGATACCACAACAAAACATGATCAAACAATTATCAGAAGATGAGATTCATTATATCATCATTTTACTACCATAATCATTTTTTATTTCATTGGTATTGGTCCTCGAATTATGAAGATTTGCTTATTCTTTCTCAAGATCTAATCATTAAATCCTAGTTAATAACCCCTAATTGAATCTGAAATTTCAATTTTACAATTTCTCAATTAATAAAAACAGACTATGTCTCCAATTAGTTCTTAAGCTGTAACATCCCATCACCTATGGGAAAGATAAAATAGTAAATTTGGATTGGGTTGTGTTTTGCTACACAAGATTGTGCATGCACTCGTGACAATTCCCGGCTTTGTGTCTTTGTGAAAATGTGAATTATGTGTGTTGATTGAATTGGAGTGATTTATATGTATGCAGCATTAGATTGCAAAGTGGTGCTGATGAGATTTCAAAGTACAATGGTATAATGACACTCAATTAAAGATATGATTTAGGAATTTTTGGTTAGCATGAGTAATTGAAATTGGAAAGGTTATGAAAGTCAAAGCAAATAAATTGACTGAATTGGAAATTGATAGGCATGAAAGCGAATGATTCTAAAAGAATTGAATTTCAATTTAGTCCTTAAGAATCTGAATTTCTAAATTGAAGTAGTAAAGTTATAAGAATTTGGATAAGGGCAATTTAGGTAAGAGAACAAGGCTTAAGGTTAAATGAAGAGGGCAAATTGGACATTTCATAAATTGAAATGGTATAAACAAAAAGGGAATTGGGTTTGAAAAAGGAAAAAGGAGGAAGAGGAACCGTCGAAGAAGAAGAAAAAGAGAAGAAGAAAGGGTTTTGGCAAATCCATGAAGAGTTTAAGGTTTGGAAAAGCTAAATCAAGTAAGTTTAAGTATCCTCCCTCTTGATTTGTTGATTAATTTATGTTTTGAGTGATGTGGGTAAAGATTGGGTTATGTATATGTTGGTTTAGGGTTTCTGAGCATGGGATATATTTCTGATGATTTGCAAATGATATGGGTTGGATTTGAGTTGGAAAATGATGTATGAGTGTTAATTTGATAAATAGATGAGTTGTGTGTCGAATAGATTGGAAAAATTGGATTAAAATGGTTAAAAATCAGATTTGGGAGTCGAGAATGGGATCGCACATCGCGGCGAGCGAATTTGCGCATGTCGCGACGAGGGCGAGCTTCTCTTCGCCGCGGCGAGGACCCCTTTTTCCTGAATGAATATGTTTTGGTTTTTAAACTGCAACTTTTGTACAGATTGGAAAGGGAGATAATTTCTGATTTGTTATGAACTAGAGACAAAGGTCTTCATGCTTTATGAAGAGGGGAAGTGTTAAATCAGTCCGTAAACGCTTGAAATATGAAATCATGGTTTAGTGAAAGATATGGTTATATGTTGGAGAATAACTTTGGGATTTATGAAACGAATTGACTGATGTGAGTATCAATTGAACTCTGATTATTAAGGAAGACCTTGAGGGTGAAATATTGGGATAGTGTCGGGGATGTCACTAAAGTGTATGATGCATTTATATTTGTAAATTGCTACTTGAGCATTTTTCCGAAAGGACAATGTGTAAACTTAGGGTGTTTGAATTGTGTTAGGGGCATTTGGAAAGTCAACCTCAGACATTACTGGGACTTCCAGGCGTTAGCGTGGAAGCCAGGTGAGTGACCTAGACGGTTCTCAGAACATTAAATGTTATAATTCAAAAATTTAAATTCTCTGAAGTAAAATAATGAGATAATATTAAATGTGAACTCCGGATAAAAGGCCCAGAGTATTGAAGTGATAATGTACATAAATGTTATGCGAATGTGAAAGTGTAATTGTGTTTGTGATGTGAAAATCTGGAATAGATTAGAAATGGCTGTGATATACTGATCAGAGCTACCAGCTCGACTACTGAAAAAGAGCCTCGAGCTAGAAAGGGAAAAGTGCATACCCAGAGGGCTCTCCTACCCCTAAGACGCGTGGGAAGTAGTGCATACCCAGAGGGCTCTCCTACCCCTAAGACGCGTTCACTGATTAATGAGCCCTTGACGGGATAGTTTCAGAGCGAAAGGCTCAATGATTGATGAGTTAGTGCATACCCAGAGCGCTCTCCTATCTCTAAGACGCGTGGGAAGTAGTGCATACCCAGAGGGCTCTCCTACCCCTAAAATGCGTTCACTGATTAATGAGCCCTTGACGGGACAGTTTCAGAGCGAAAGGCTCAACGATTGATGAGTTAGTGCATACCCTGAGGGCTCTCCTATCTCTAAGACGCGTGGGAAGTAGTGCATACTCAGAGGGCTCTCCTACCCCTAAGACACTTTCACTGATTAATGAGCCCTTGACGGGACAGTTTCAGACCGAAAGGCTCAACGATTGATGAGTTAGTGCATACCTAGAGGGCTCTCCTATCTCTAAGATGCGTGGGAAGTAGTGCATACCCAGAGGGCTCTCCTACCCCTAAGACGCGTTCACTGATTAATGTGCCCTTATCGAGATAGTATAGATGCTTGGTCACCACACTGATATAAATTGATAATGGGTTACAGACAGCAATTATTCTGTTATGTTTGATAATTGATAATGGGTTACAGACTGCAATTATTCTGATATGTTTGATTATTGATAATGGGCACTGACTACATTTATTCTGATATGTTCGATTATTGATAATGGGTATGACTACAATTATTCGATATTTTGATTATTTATAATGGGTACAAACTACACTTATTCTGATATGTTTGATTGAATGATAGGCGAAATGCCATACACTGGTGTGAAAACAGTTATGGTGTACTCCTAATTATAGAATGTATGACTGACTGTGATATGCATAGTGTCGTATGGAATATTAGAGCTTTTAGCTCAACGTTCGAAAACGAACGTCGAGTTCATGACTGATTCAGAGCCTCAGGCTCAACATATAATGAACCCGGTATCCAGTATTGGATAAGGGTCAGATATTATTGAGTCCTTCGATGGGACAGTTTAGGCTAGGTCACAGCCAAATGGGATGTATGAATATAGATTTCTGTAAATGTGTAAATGGGGAATGTTTGAGAAAATGTATTACGAGATATAGATAAATCTATGGGAATACTAAAATGAGACCAAAGAGAAAGATTGAGAACATAAGCTATTATTTGATTCTGTACTTGAGTGAGCGGACCATTGATGATGGTCACTCACTGAGTTTGCAAAAACTCATCCAAAATTTGCAATTATTTTTCAGGACTCAGAAGAACACTCCGTTAGGTAACGGGTGTATAGTGATCAGTTGCGTATGCATTAGAGTGAAGATTTTTCTTCTACGTTATTGTGTATTTTATATGAGGACCCTCGTGTTCATTGTATCTACCAGATTGGTTATGTAAACTGTTTTTCGCAACATACATATATGTAAGTGTAGGATTGTTTCAAAACAAAATTTTGGTATTGTGTTTTAACTGAGAGAGGTAGCATCCTATCCTCACAGGACACGGATTCGAATATCACCATCGATGTCGGGTTCGGGTCTTACGGGAGTGTGGTGTTACATTTAGTGGTATCAGAGCCCAGAAGTACGAACTTACATGGGCGTTTCTGAACATAAGTCAAATCGTGTACAGTAAAGACATGTTATAGCAGACACTGGCAACTGATCCCTGACCTGAGTCCTAAGGGTATGAGTAATATGCTTGAACAAGTATTACATGTTTTAGAGTGAGAAAGGAAATGATATATCGGCATATGAGTCAACGTGGATTATGGGCAATTGGGAATGGGAAAAGTGAAACTGTGAGGGCGCGAGGCCCGAGAGGCCAAGGCCCTTTTCGAGGACGCAAGGCTCGAGAGGCCGAGGTCCTACAAATTGTAAACGATATTCACACTGTATTGTAGTCATAAACCCTTGAAAGTGATAGGAATGTGAAGACAGTGGTATGGGCTGATTTAGGAAATACGTGATAACAATTGAGTAATGAGACTTAAAGTGCATAAATTGGGTTGTAAAAAAAGGAAATTTTCGATAGTCTGGAAAGATTAAATTTTTATATGAAAGAGATATCTGTAAAAAGTGATAAGGGGTACGATTGAGTATAAAAATATGCTTATGATTGATCAAAAGCTCAGTGAGGATTAGGCAATTGTGATTCTGATGAGTTGTTCGATAAATTAGGATATGTGGAAATGAGAAACAGGCAGATAAAAATTCACGAAAATTGAGAAGAATATCGGTTAATACGATCAGAATGTGAACTTGTATAAGGACATGTCGATGTTAGATAAAAGCTCATGATGACCAGGTATTATGATTCGGATTTGCGTGGTTGAAAAAAAAATGGGAATATGAAATAGTACGCGATCTGATAAAGTAAATATAGATTGACTGTATTCAGGTTAGTATGTATTATTGGATATTGATATGGGACCGAAATACTTTGCCTTCGAAGGAAATAGAGAAGTAAAGTTATTGACAAAATGAAGTGGAAATGGTATGAGTAAGGTGTACAAGCCAGGTTAGTAAGGAGATAACTAAGTAGATGTGGTTTTAAATGTGACAATAGATTGGGTGCTAAGATTGCATTTCTTGATGCTTTTACGTTTATAATTCTAAGTGGATTGGGAATATGCGCATGGACGATGAAATTATCAAAATATGATGTTACAAATGTTGGAACATGATTCATGATATGTTACTATGGGGATAATTAGGCATGTGCTTCGATTCAAATTGTTTAATGTATACATTTTTGGAAAATTATGATAACTCAAAGGAGAAGAGTAAAAGCACTCAAAAATGTTTATGACGAGTTATTGTTTACAAAAAGGAAGTTAAACAATGGAAAGCTGAAAAGAATTTCTGTTAATATGTGTATTAGTATGAGGAACGAGTGCAGACCTCACGCAGGTCACCAAGTCATAAGGTGAACCCTACTTATGGGTAGGAACAAGAATAGAAATGATTTCTAGAGTACAGAAATGTTGGTATCATTAGTGATTGTGAATAATTAAAATGTGAGATAAATACTGTAACATCTCACCCCCTACTGGAAGGGTAATATAGTAAATTGGCATAGGAAGAGATTGACAGAGATTTATTCGTATTGTCTATGTATACTGGCACTAATGAACAGTGAAATTTGTGCACATGAAATTACTGTACATGCATACATGACATTCCCGATTTTTATGCCTAATGGAGTTTTACTGTGATTAACGTGGTTATTGGGTTTGAAAAATTATTCTGAGTGCGTCATTGAGTGTTTTATATTTTAAGGGATTTTTAGGAATTTTTCTGAAATTTTTCGGAGAAAATTCCCGGACCGAAAAAAAAATTGTCAAGTGGCGAACCGGTTGGTTTTAGTACTGAAAGTTTTTGTTAAATGGACTTGGGCTATTGGGTTAACCGTGGGACCATTGAAAATGCAATAAGGAATTGAAATTAATTTATTAAAGTTTAGTTATTGAATTTTGTCTTTTGTTTATTTTGTTTTTTCTTTCTAAAGTGACAAGTGTCCTCCAATCCTTACTTGTTTTTGTCTTCTTTGGTTGCATCATTCACGATACTCTTCAATCCATTGACTACTCTTATTATTGCTCATCCATTCACGGATCTCTTCAAGGGAAAGAATGAAAAAGATTGAGTTTATTCCTTCATCCCACCGAAATCTTCATAGTTTGCCTTGGCTTCTCCTTTGGCTTTAGCCTTATCGTTGCTTCCCCTTTTTCTTTTCTACTTTAAGAGCCTTCCTCTCCACCCCTTTTTATGATGGTGATCGTATGGCTAAAGTGAAGTGGAGGGTTGGTGAGGTAGTTAGAAGAAGTGAAGAAGAATTGAAGGGTTAAAAGCTTAAATAGGTAAGATTTTATTCTATGTTTGTTACATGTAGAATTGTGACATATTGTGCATTATATATGATTGTGGATGCATAAAGGTCATGAAACATATGGGTTAAATTATTGGGTATGTTTGTATAAAACTTACCAAGGTTAAGATGATTAGTGTATAAAATGTGGTTTTGAAGTGATTTTAGTAAGGTTAGAAGATTAGTACTTAAAAGAAATTGATTGAATATGGATGCTGAAATTTTGAGGGTTTATGTTGAAGTGAAGTGTTTGATGAGAGATTGGTTGAATAGGAAGGTAAATTGAGTGCTAAATTGAAGTAGAATGGACATGGGAATGAAAAGAATTGAATTGAATAACAAAGCTGGAAAATTTGGTTTTGACCTACTGTACTGTTTTGAGCATAACTCATTGTGTGGGTCTGCAAATGAGTGGAGGTTTGTGCCCAATTAAACTTTGGGTTGTTGGCTACATTTTTGTGTGAAATAGGTGTTGTCCAATTTTAGCCTTAAGAGGTTGAATTTTGGCTTGGAAAGCTACTGTTTTAGTGTCTGTAAACAGTAACCGAAACTATGACCTAAGTGTTTTGCTGATTTCTCTAAATTAATTGAGATGGAATTAGGGAAAATGGTCTAAATGAAAGTTGAAGCTTATTAAGTTATCTTTCCATTCCCACTGCTTTTGCAACTTTTCTATCTGTATATTGGGAGATATGCACTGTGGAATATTGACTGATTTTGAACAATTTGGGGAAACCTAGACTAAGAGTGGATTTGGTGCACATTCTGATTTGAAGCAATTTTAGCAATTTCTGTGAATTGAATTGGCTTGAGTGATCTTCTGAAGAGTTGTAGAGGAAGCAATTATCTTGAAAATGGCATATAGCATGTAATTGTTGGAGATCAGCTGTGGGAGTAACGAATTTTCAAAATCCGTACCTGCATGAGGTTATTGACTGCTGCCCTGATCAGTAACTTGCATGAAAGTTTTAAGCTTGTTAGTGATGGAATTGGCTTTGAAGCCCTTCATGGGAAGTGTAGCATTGTGTTTGATCTTTCCATAGGTATAAAGTATGCATTTATTTGACATTTGTGCATAGAGATATACTGTTTAGAACATTACTGTCCAGATTGAGTACTTGCAGGGGCAGCAGCATTCACTGAATTGTTTGACCTAGTTAACCATTGAATTTGATTTCATATTGTTCATGAAAGCTGTAGATCACATTGTGATCTTTCTGAGCATATTTATGGTGTAATTTTTGACTGAAGAGAATGGAAGTTACTGAATTTACCAAGTACTGTTATGTTTTGATAGGTTTTGAATGGGCAGAAGTTTCAATTGAATTTTGACACCCTTAGGGGTAAATGTGATTTTTATGGTTTTCATAAAACTTGTAGAGAGTTTCATGATCTTTCCAAAGAGGTATGGTTTGTAATTTTCTGAATTGTGTGTAAAGAGATATGCTAGTTAGAATGTCAGACAGGAAAAAGGAAAAAAGAGAAGGAAATAAAGGCTTATATCTATATATATATAGTAATTATTTATTTGATTTATTGGGGACCTATAGAGGTCCAAATTGAGTACTGTCAGTACCATTAAATTAGACGGATTTTTTTAATGGAAAAAAATGGGATTAGGGCCGGGAATATCATGAACATGCATTTTACACCTACATATGCATTATTACTAGTTCGGATTGAACAATTAGTGATCGTTTTATTCTCTGATTCTTGTAAAGGCCAAATTGGAACGTCGATCCGACGTAGCAGAGACTTTCCGGCATTAGCTCGGAAGTAATATGTGAGTAACCTAGTTGGTTTCTTAACCTATATGTGTTTAATTTCATGTACGATTGCCATATGGAGTTAAGGAAGGATTATGTGTGTTTGTTTTGATTGATTTCGAACCACAGGTGTTCGAAATATTTGGAATGTGTTATAGAAGTGTTAAAGGTGCATAATTGAAAGTGAATTGGTTAAATGCGAAACTGGACCTAGTGTATTAAGTTGTGACACAAATTATTGTAAAACGAGGCATATGCATTCATGCATAATTGCATGATAAGATAATGGCAGTTGTGACCGGTGGAACCAACGTAATTTCGAGCTTCAGCACGATGATCAGGGCTATGCCTAACGTATATGAGAGCTTTAAGCTCAACGCACAGGACCTCTGGTCCAATATTTCTGAGCCACGGCTCGATGTATTAGGGCATATCACGCCTAACGAGTATCGAGCCTCGGGCTCAACGCATGATATGCGAAATCCTTTGGGACAATTGAGCATAGATACAACAACGAAATGAAAATAGAAAAGTGTCACATGTGCATCATATATATGAATGATTAAATGTGATTTGTGTGCAAGCGTCGCCTTATATGTGTAAAATTGGCAATCATGGGATAATTTGGAATGTGTTAATATGTGCTATGATATGAATTGATTGTATATGCATGCGTTGGGTGGACCATCGATGATGGTTTCTCATTGAGTTCGCAAACTCACCCAACATTGCAATTATTTTTCAGGTATTGAAGAGTATCTCGTTAGTAGAACAGGAGTATGATTACTGCATGAGAGTCGGTGTTTGAAGTCAGGATCAGTTCACGTCTGCATTTGTGTCATTTCGAATTATGTGTAAAATTTATATTCCGTAAAAATAGTACTGAATTGTTTGAGCGCCCTAATTGATAAATATTGTTTTGAAATGTGATTTTTGATAAAGTGTATGACTAAAAAGGGTTTTCGTATCACGGGCCCGAATCGTTTATTATTTCCAGACTCATTTGTTTTCAAAAGAAAAATATCATAATGAGTTTTTAAACTGCATTGACTGCTCTAGCATACCACCCTCGCGGGTCGCGGGATTGGATATCACCGTCGATGTGGGGTTCGGGTCTCGCGGGAGTGGGGTGCTACAAATACATCTCTAGATGAGATAGTAAGTGTTAGATGAAAATTTCTGGGTTATATAGTATAAGAGATTACTTTGTAGTTCATTGGGCCTTAGTATTGAGGATGCATTGACTAGAGTAGGCGATACGAATTGATCCTATTATGGTAGTAGGAAAAGTGGAAATTGATTCTCTTGAAGATTCAAAAGGGGACCTATAAGTACATATGGAAAATAGATGAGTGATTATACCGAGGTTTGTCAGCGTGGTTTTTGAGCTGTAAGGGTAGGCTTTCCATGACAAATAGCTGAGATCATAAGCTCTTCTCGCAATTCAACCATGGAATCTGGAAATTCTATCATTGTCTAAAGGTCGAAAGTTCTTTACCTGATACAATCGGGTTTGATTCAGGCGGGAACTGACTGCTGTAATGAAGAAATTGGAGTTGACGATGTGAAATATCTAAGTGTATGAGGGGATTCGGGTATTTCAAGGAAACACTTTTGTTTATGTGAGAAGAATTTTGGTCTGCATCTTAGGGTGTAAATGAGTGTTTGGGAACCACAAATCTTCCTTAATGTTAAGGGGTTCCAACACAGGAAGCTATGATTTTAGACCGATTGAAATATGTAGAGCAACAGATATGAATGAATAGACATTTGTATGAGTTATTGAGGAATCTGTAGGAATTTGAAAGAATTGGGAAATCTATTGAGAAATTGGTAGTTTAACTAGAAATTGAGGGTAAACGGTGTCAGAGAAAATTGTTACTCAAGGAATTTCTTGAGCAAAATAAGAGGTTCTACCTATTAGTGTTGATTATGCTCTGATTAGATATTGTTCTTGAAAGTTAATGGGACCTAAGCATTAGGATATCAATAAGGGACTATACTGTTTAGATATTGTTCTTGAAGATGAATTTATGATTATGAGGAATTTGGTTGAAATGTATAACGTGATTTTGGTGTTGCTAAAGATGAATTGCTGCCTGAGTTAAATTTAGACCCATGATTTGGAAACTCTGCAACAGTAATTGGATTGAGAGCGTAGAATCATGATGTGGACAAGATTACTTGAGTCATGCAGTGACTAGACAGATTTGTAGAGATTGAGGTATGACTAGAAATTGGAAAGATTGAAAGGATTGGGCTGAGGAACCTATGTTCCAATAAATAGTATCGGATAGAACACTGTATAGTAAAGTACCATAATTATGGATATTGGGTTACTCGATCGAGTGCAATAAAGAGGGTATAGTGAAGAGTTTAGTGGAATAAAGAAAAAGGGGGAGAAAACCCAAACTGTGAATTTGGAGGATGTTGATGACAACGACATATGTGTATTACCGTATAAAGAGAGGTCCTAGTAAGGGGACCTCAAAAGAGCAATTGGTAGCTAAGAATGTGGACTTAAGTGAATATGTTCGTATAAGTTCAGGCTATGTAAGTGATGCATTCCATCCCAAGAATGCATGAAATATAAAGGAGTTGTGATAGAGTCACCTATTTTGTAACGCTTCTACGTAGAGCTATACTCCGTGATTATATTCTGATTTGACTAAGCCTACGGGCCAGTATTCTGATTTGACTGAGCCTACGGGCCAGTATTCTAATTTGACTGAGTCTACGGGCCAGTAGTTTTGTATGTGACAGGCACTCGATCAAAACGATAAGAATGATTGTGAATCTTACTAATGGCTTTATAAGTGAATCTATGGCTAGGATTGTTTCAATCCGATATAAGTGAGAAGTTGTAATTGGAGTAATGAATTGAATTTTCTGAAAACCCATCAAAGGCATATGAAAGAAATATGATTTCTAAATAAAGAATGGAAGGGTCAAGGGATAACATCAATGATGATGTTATAGAGGAAATATTGAATAAAAATGATGTTATACGAAAAAGAGGGATGTATGAGATAATAGTACCCCTACCTTATTCAGTGTCAAAATGAATTTCGACGAAGAAATTTTTATTTAGGAGGGGAGAATTGTAACATCCCATCACCTATTGGAAGGATGAAATAGTAAATTTAGATTGGGTTGTGTTTTGGTACACAAGATTGTGCATGCACTCGTGACAATTCTCAGCTTTGTGTCTTTGTGAAAACGTGAATTATGTGTGTTGATTGAATTGGAGTGATTTATGTGTATGCAGCATTAGATTGCAAAGTGGGTACCGATGAGATTTCCAGTACAATGATTGTACAACTGACACTCAATTAAAGATATGATTTAGGAATTTTTGGTTAGCATGAGTAATTGAAATTGGAAAGGTTATGAAAGTCAAAGCAAATAAATTGACTGAATTGGAAATTGATAGGCATGAAAGTGAATGATTCTAAAAGAATTGAATTTGAATTCAGTCCCTAAGAATCTGAATTTCTAAATTGAAGTAGTAAAGTTATAAGAATTTGGATAAGGGCAATTTGGGTAAGAGAACAAGGCTTAAGGTTAAATGAAGAGGGCAAATTGGACATTTCATAAATTGAAATGGTATAAACAAAAAGGGAATTAGGTTTGAAAAAGGAAAAAGGAGGAAGAGGAACCGTCGAAGAAGAAGAAAAAGAGAAGAAGAAAGGGATTTGGCAAATCCATGAAGAGTTTAAGGTTTCGGAAAGCTAAATCAAGTAAGTTTAAGTATCCTCCCTCTTGATTTGTTGATTAATTTATGTTTTGAGTGATGTGGGTAAAGATTGGGTTATGTATATGTTGGTTTAGGGTTTCCGAGCATGGGATATATTTCTAATGATTTGCAAATGATATGGGTTGGATTTGAGTTGGAAAATGATGTATGAGTGTTAATTTGATAAATAGATGAGTTGTGTGTCGAATAGATTGGAAAAATTGGATTAAAATGGTTAAAAATCATATTCAGGAGTCGAGAACGGGATCACACGTCGCGACGAGGGCGAGCTTCTCTTCGCCGCGGCGAGGACCCCTTTTTCCTGAATAAATATTTTTTGGTTTTTAAACTGCAACTTTTGTACATATTGGCAAGGGAGATAATTTCTGATTTGTTATGAGCTAGAGACAAAGGTCTTCATGGTTTATGAAGAGGGGAAGTGTTAAATCAGTCTGTAAACGCTTGAAATCTGAAATCATGGTTTAGTGAAAGATATGGTTATATGTTGGAGAATAACTTTGGGATTTATGAAACGAATTGACTGATGTGAGTATCAATTGAACTCTGATTATTAAGGAAGACCTTGAGGGTGAAATATTGTGATAGTGTCGGGAATGTCACTAAAGTGCATGATGCATTTATATTTGTAAATTGCTACTTGAGCATTTTTCCGAAAGGACAATGTGTAAACTTAGGGTGTTTAAATTGTGTTAGGGGAATTTGGAAAGTCAACCTTAGACATTACTGGGACTTCCAGGCGTTAGCGCGGAAGCCAGGTGAGTGACCTAGACGGTTCTCAGAACATTAAATGTTATAATTCAAAAATTTAAATTCTCTGAAGTAAAATAATGAGATAATATTGAATGTGAACTCCGGATAAAAGGCTCGGAGTATTGAAGTGATAATGTACAGAAACGTTATGTGAATGTGAAAGTGTAATTGTGTTTGTGATGTGAAAATCTGGAATAGATTAGAAATGACTGTGATATACTGATCAGAGCTACCAGCTCGACTACTGAAAAAGAGCCTCGAGCTCGAAAGGGAACAGTGCATACCCAGAGGGCTCTCCTACCCCTAAGATGCGTGGGAAGTAGTGCATACCCAGAGGGCTCTCCAACCCCTAAGACGCGTTCACGGATTAATGAGCCCTTGACGGGACAGTTTCAGAGCGAAAGGCTCAGCGATTGATGAGTTAGTGCATACCTAAAGGGCTCTCCTATCTCTAAGAAGCGTGGGAAGTAGTGCATACCCAGAGGGCTCTCCTATCCCTAAGACGCGTTCACTGATTAACGAGCCCTTGACGGGACAGTTTCAGACCGAAAGGCTCAACGATTGATGAGTTAGCGCATACCCAGAGGGCTCTCCTACCCCTAAGATGCGTGGGAAGTAGTGCATACCCAGAGGGCTCTCCTACCCCTAAGACGCGTTCACTGATTAATGAACCCTTGACGGGACAGTTTCAGAGCGAAAGGCTCAATGATTGATGAGTTAGTGCATACCCAGAGCGCTCTCATATCTCTAAGATGCGTAGGAAGTAGTGCATACCCAGAGGGCTCTCCTACCCCTAAAACGCGTTCACTGATTAATGAGCCCTTGACAGGACAGTTTCAGAGCAAAAGGCTCAACGATTGATGAGTTAGTGCATACCCAGAGGGCTCTCCTATCTCTACGACGCGTGGGAAGTAGTGCATACTCAGAGGGCTCTCCTACCCCTAAGACGCGTTCACTGATTAATGAGCCCTTGACGGGACAGTTTCAGACCGAAAGGCTCAACGATTGATGAGTTAGTGCATACCTAGAGGGCTCTCCTATCTCTAAGACACGTGGGAAGTAGTGCATACCCAGAGGGCTCTCCTACCACTAAGACGCGTTCACTGATTAATGTGCCCTTATCGGGATAGTATAGATGCTTGGTCACCGCACTGATATAAATTGATAATGGGTTACAGACAGCTATTATTCTGTTATGTTTGATAATTGATAATGGGTTACAGACTGCAATTATTCTGATATGTTTGATTATTGATAATGGGCACTGACTACATTTATTCTAATATGTTCGATTATTGATAATGGGTACAGACTACAATTATTCTGATATTTTTGATTATTTATAATGGGTACAAACTACACTTATTCTGATATGTTTGATTGAATGATAGGCGAAATGCCATACACTGGTGTGAAAACAGTTATGGTGTACTCCTAATTATAGAATGTATGACTGACTGTGATATGCATAGTGTCGTATGGAATATTAGAGCTTTTAGCTCAACGTTCAAAAACGAACGTCGAGTTTATGACTGATTCAGAGCCTCAGGCTCAACATGTAATGAACCCAGTATCCAGTATTGGATAAGGGTCAGATATTATTGAGTCCTTCGATGGGATAGTTTAGGCTAGGTCACAGCCAAATGGGATGTAGGAATATAGATTTCTGTAAATGTGTAAATGGGGAATGTTTGAGAAAATGTATTACGAGATAGAGATAAATCTATGGGAATACTAAAATGAGACCAAAGAGAAAGAATGAGAACATAAGCTATTATTTGATTCTATACTTGAGTGAGCGGACCATTGATGATGGTCACTCACTGAGTTTGCAAAAACTCATCCAAAATTTGCAATTGTTTTTCAGGACTCAGAAGAACACTCCGTTAGGTAGCGGGTGTATAGTGATCAGTTGCGTCTGCATTAGAGTGAAGATTTTGCTTCTACGTTATTGTGTATTTTATATGAGGACCCTCGTGGTCATTCTATCTGCCAGATTGGTTATGTAAACTGTTTTCCGCAACATACATATATGTAAGTGTAGGATTGTTTCAAAACAAAATTTTGGTACTGTGTTTTAACTGAGAGAGGTAGCATCCCATCCTCGCAGGGCACGGATTCGGATATCACCATCGATGTCCAGGTCTTACGGGAGTGGGGTGTTACATAAGCAATCTAATAGACAATAGGGGCTTCACATAAAATCTCTCTTCATATAATTACCGATTTGGTATTTATGGGATCTATTAGGTTGTTAATTATCATTACCTAACCTAATCATGATACTATCAATTTAATCTCTCGATTTGTTATCTAAGTATGTAAAAACCATAAACATCACAACACTTAAACAATTTCATTAACATCAAAAGTAATAGGTCACAAAATGATTCAAGAATCAATCCCTAAATAAAGTTAGAACATCCTTAACAATATATTCAACATACCCATGTCCAAAGCATACATTAGATTAAATAAATAACAAGAGAATGTTGAAATAATTTAGAATGGCTTCAACTCCTTCTTGTCTCTTCCTGGTCTTCTTTCCCAAAGTGACAAATATAGGTTCTCTTAATTAGGGTGAATTTATGATCTTATATAGTTCTAGGCCATTTAGGGTGAAAACTAGGTTTTACCCAAGCCAAAACGTCCAAAAAAAACCCTCCAAAAATGCTAACAGAAAGAGATCCCCACGTCTAGCAAGCGTTTGTCATGATCATGACGGGGGTGTCACAATCGTGACCTTTCAAAAATGCCTTCTATCATGATTATGACCCTTGAAATTTGCATTCTGTCATGATCGTGACAAAGGTGTCACAATCATGACCCTAGGCTGATGTCTTCTATCACGACTGTGATAAAGATGCCACAATCATGACACTGGCTTTTCATCCATTCTTTCTCCAACTTCCTTTTATCTTCTTCATCTAATTTCATACACTAACAAACACATCAAAATAGCTCAAACACACAAAATTAAAGTCCAATATCATGCTCTAAACTATATAACACTTAAAAATAGCAACACATAGTTACATTGACATAATTTTAAACCTAAACATGCACAATTCATCTAATCAATACCTAAAAACACACTAAAATACTTATGAAATCATAGTGTAAACTACCACTATCAATAATGCCCATAATACAGAATCTAGAGAGTACACTAAGAGTTGGAACTTTTCCACAAGTTTAATAATTTAAACTACCTTCTGTGGTTCAACCTTCACCCACAACAACAACTGTTGTTGTTAAGAAATCCTCGGACAATAATGAAGTGAAATATGAAGATCCTATGTTGGATGAGCCAAAGACATCTGGGAACTTAATGCCACCTACTGTCAAAACTACAGAAGTGAAAGAGAATCCCACAATTAATGGTATTACTGGAGACCCTCTTGGGAATGCACAAAACAAGGTGCAAGATGAGATTACTCAAGAATTTGTTACAATTATGACTACTGGTACACTGAGTGCAAGTGAGGTAGCAGCTCTTGTAACTAGGAGAGTGATGCAAAGATTAGGTATTTAATGTTGCAACAACATCGCAAAGTTAAGAATTCATCATCCCTCGATACTTTGAAGACTTTTACCTTATGGTTTTGCACTCATATAACCAAAATTTCACTTTTTTTTCTTTTTCCCTGATCCTTTTTAAGGTTGCCAATAAAAAAAAGTTCACAAAAGAACCTTGCTTCATTTACATATAAGAGCTTATGTTAGATTACATTATGGAAGGCCTTTGTGTACACCCTCACTTTGCTTATATATACATATATGTGTGTGTGTGTGTGGGATAGTTCGCCTGAAAGTATTTAATCTTCCATTTCTGTGTATTGGTACATTTGGCATTAAGTCTCAGTTTACTTGATTTTATAGGTCTAAACACAAAATTCCAGTGCTACATTAGTAAGTCTTGATTCACATATAACTGAACTAGTTTGGAAATATTGGATTTTACAAGTTTTATATTCTATCTCCTTACTAGATAGCAAGTTTTGGCACGACACACATGTTTTTTATATCTGTTTTTTTCTCATACTTATACATGCAATATTTATTTTATTTTTGAGTTATAAAATTAATACTTTGGTTCATTTAATAAAATATAAAATTTATTCTAAAATATCAAATTGTAATATTTAAAAAATTGATCAAATTTTAAAAAGGTGCAAATTTTGGAAAATAATAAAGGGTTTCGATCTTGGGAGTTATTTGGCCAAAGAATTTGTGCACATGAGAAACAATTGAATATTTTAAGATTCAAGAATTTTAGATATTTAATATATAATTGGTATGTGCTTCGAAAAATAATAGCGAGTAGTTAGAATGTGAAAGTTGAAAAAAAGTAGAAGATAGGTAACTGTGTGAGTTATAAGGTAAAAGCTAGTTAATAAGAAGTTATTTGAAGCAAAAGTTTAGAACCTAAAAGTTTAGAAAATAGTAACAAATAGTTAGCTAAAATGTAAATAAATGGGCAGTTATAATAGAAAATTGTTTAAGGATGAGAAGATTATAAATTCACTAGCATCATGAGAATGGAGGAGACAACACAATTCCTAGACCACTATAATCATAGTACAACAAAAATTACTCTCCAGAGAGATTAATAAACATATTTTGAACACATTTTGTAATTGTTCTTTATTTTAAGTTTCATTTTACAGCATTTTGGTAGCTTAGAACCCTATTTTCTAGGTTTTTTTAAGCCTACTTATATCGTCGATAGAGGTGAGGTAGAGATTTTGGGAGAATTTCTCCCTAACACATTTGAATTCTAGATTATACTAACAATTTAGTACACCTAATGAGATTATGATGCCAGGAGCATAAAATAGAAAATAAATCTCTTTTGGAGGAAGAGGTCTCGACAGTTGTAGGAAATGAAAACTTTATCATATATGGTAGAAAATCTTGAGAAGACAACCTCGCTTTTATCCAACTTCCTTGCAGTGAGATCCTAAAATTGCTACTACGGAAGAATGTTGTTTGTATAAATGAAGTTTTAGAGTTGAAGTCTAGCGTGGCCTCCATGGATAACACAAGCTAAATGTTGACAAAGAAGATTGACAAATTATCTACCTCTCTAATACAATTTGTTAGGTAGACTTTGACCGCTTTAGCAAAGAGAATATTCGAGTAACATAATGGAAGTCAGAAAATGTAGCCGCCTTCCACCTATTTCCTTCATAGATGAAAGGTACGTACCTCCACACAAAAGAGAGGATATTCTTATGGTGCCTTCTTATGTTAATCATTGTAATGGCTGACATGCAATCATGCCTTAAATTATTGGTAGACAAGGATTTGGTGGGGGCTAAAGCTAATGGACTGCAATATAGTTTAGGAGGTAACATTGCAGTTTTAAACTACAATGAACTATAATATAATTTAGGAGGTAACGTTGTAGTTGTAAACTGCAAAACCCATTATTCACCCACTAAAATTAAGATTACAGGTTGATATAGAAGTAGTTTGGGAATTATAAGGGTTTGGTTTAAGACAGCTTGGCTGTCTAAAATTTTACAAGCCTTATCTAGAATAGATTGATCAAGAGAACCCTTATCATCGTGGCTATAGAATTCCTGAAGTCAACTTGTTTCCTAATGAAGATGGACAAACCACCATTAAGCATATAACTAAATTCAACATACAAAATAGAGAACTAGCCAATTGTAAAAGCTTTAACTACTTTAAGCTCAGGTCGTTTCTGAATTCATTAATAAGAGTTGCTTTTTTGTGGTATGCTTTGTTAGGGATTCTTTTTTTTTTTCTAGGTTGAAATGAAAAGATTTTTTCATACTCAATTTTTTTAAGATTGCGCTCGAAGTTAGTATAGTTAAGTTGTCAAGGGTCACTTAGAAGAATGATGAGAATATTGATATGTTCATCACTCGTTTTAAGAAACAAGAAGTTGATGATGGATCACGCTTCTAGAAACTAAACATGTGAAATTATCTTAAAGAGGGTTGCACATTGAACTATAGAAGAAATTTGTTAGGCACTAATGCTACAAAATTTTTACAAGTCAATAGTAACCAAAGTCAACATCCTTGGAACTTGCGTTTGCCCATCTTTAGAGCGTAAAGTCTTAAAAGTCAAAAAAATACAAGCTTTGTTGACCCAAGTTTAATACACCTTTAAAACCTCCAAAACAAAGGAATTTTTTATTATTTATTACAAGATTATCACCTTACCCTAGAGCATAGAATTACTATAAAAGAGGAAATTAGAGGTAGAGACTATTGCAAATATTACAATACCTGGAGCCACTCAACAAATTCATATTGGAGATTTGAGAATATGATCCAAGGTCAGATCAATAAAGGAATTCTTATGTTCACTAAAGTCGACTAGATTATGCTGATAAATGAAGACTTGTTCCCACTAATGACAACTACTAATGCTACTAATTCAATTTACAACTATTGTTAGACGTCAAAAAGAAGTTGAAAATTATGGAAGATCATTTAGTGTCAGCATCAAATTCAGGAATAGGGGTTTTTGTTCCCAAATATAATATCAATTTCATGAGTTGGGTCCAATGAATTCCTAGGATCCAATATAAGGTAGAAATCTCAAGGGAAAATCACTAAGTAGAATTCACCCAAATTTATAGGTAAAGAAATGAATCTCAAATTGCAAGTTATGAAGGCAACCCAGATTTATGGTATCACCATGAGTCCACCACGTTAGCAACAAGTAAGACATCCAAAGAATCCAACACCCTTTGCTCAAACTAAAAAAGAAGACTAACATTAGAGTGGTATATGGATTAATATAAGAATAATCATGATTTTACATAGAAAATCATATAATAAAACTAGCATCAATTAGAACTTGATGTCAAGCACTTGTTACATACTACTTTACGATGCATAAAAGTTTCAGATCAAAACGAAAGTTAATGTTAATGTTGGTTCAATGATGGTTCTCATGTATAATTTTTGAGAACATGTTCAAGTATTTTAGAATTCTATCTTTGTAACCCTAACTATAAATATTTTTATTAGGTTTAACCTAGGGGACTTTTGGAAGGTCTTCAATAGCCACCTTGCTTTTTCATATTTTTACTCTTTATTAGAATCAAAAGAGGAATTGAAACAAGATCGGAAGAGATTGTGACAACTTATCTAACTATTTTCTTCTATTCTTTTCCCTTATATTGAGATTAATTTATTTTGGTTTTGTTTTTGTTATACTTAGTAACTAGAAAGCCTACTTAGGACTAAAAATGTAGCTTATAATGGATATTTCAATTATCAATGCATGATTTGATTACTTGTTGCTTGAATTTATTTCTTTTGTTCTTATTGTGAGTTTGTGACTGGCCATCATAGAATTAATCTCAAGGATTATGTGAAGGATCAAGAGGTGAATTCATTAGCAAAATAAAAATTTTATTATTAGAAAATGATCGTATCCTAGACTATTGTGATAACCAACTAGGTTAAAACCCCTTAATTAATTTAATTAGGTTAATTTACATATCAAGAGGTCGTATTTTCTTAATTAGATATATATATGTGCCTCAGGAGAGATCACATACATATTGGTTTAATTGTTATTTTTACCTAGATAATCAACCTTATCTAATAATTAGAATGTGACATCCCATCACCGAGGGGAAAGACAAAATAGTATATTTGGATCAGGTTGTAATTTTTGTTCGTGTAATTCGGTGTACATGCATAAAATGGCCTCTATACAGATATGAAAAGTAATCATTGCAAATGCACAAGATTGTACATGCACTTGTGACAGTTCCCGACTTTTTGTGACTTTGTGAAAAGTGTGAAATTGTATGTTTGAAAAATAGAATTGGAGTGATTTATGTGTATTCTGGATAAAATTTCAAAGTGGGTACTGATGAGATTTCCGGAACTGAAAATGACTGTCCAATTGACACTTCATTAAAGACATGATTTAGGAATTTTTGTTAGCATGAGCTATGGAAATTTGGAAAGATTTATGAAAGTCAAACAAATGAATTGATTGAATTGGAAATCGATAGGCATGAAAGCGAGTGAGATTCAGTCCCTAAGGGTCGAAATTTCTGAATTGAAATAGTAAAGTTATAAGAATTGGTATGAGGGCATTTTGGGCAAGATACTTAAGATTATAAAGTTTAAGGTTAAAGTAAGGGGCAAAATGGAATTTTCATTATTAAAGAGGGTATAAAAAGGGAAAATTAGGGTTTGTGAAAGAAAGGAATGGGAGTGATGTCGTGGGAGAGAAGAAGAGAAGAGAAAGGCTTAAGTTTTGATGAAATCATGAAGAGTTTGAAGGTTTTGAAGCTAAATTCAAGTAAGTTTAAGTTTCTTTCCTCTTGACTAGTTGATTGATTTATGTTTTGAGTGATTATAGCTAAGGAATGGGTTATTGAGGCGTTGGGTGTATAGGGTTTATGATTATGGTTAATCTTTGATGTTTGTGAGTGTGTTTGGTTTGGAAATGAGTTGGAAATTGGAGTGTGAGTGATGTTGTAATGTTTAGATGACTTATGTGTTGAATAGATCGAAAGAATTGGATTGAAAGGGTTGAAAATTAGGATTCGGGGGAGGAGACGAGCTCGCCCATCGCGGCGCGAGAATTTGCGCATGTCGCGGTGTGCGCAAGCGCACATGCCGTGGCGCCATAAACCCAAGACGTCACGGTCTTGCGCAAAGGCGCGCCGTAACTTATAAATAAGGGAGCACGTCATGGCCAAGCATTTATGCCCTCATGGCGAGGACCCCTTTTCCTGAATAATCATGCTTTAGTTTTTAAATCATAACTTTTTGTACAGATTGTCAAAGGAGATATTTTCTGAGTTGTTTTGAACTAGAGACATTGGTCTCCTCGTTATGAAAGAGGGAAGTATTGAATCCGTCTTTAAAGGTTTTAAATTTGGGATAGAAGTTGAGTGTAAAATATGGTTATATGTTGGAAATTAACTTTTAGAATTCTAAAACGAATTGACTGATTTGAGTATCAATTGAGTTTTGATATTTAGGGATGTTATTGACGGGAAAATTTTTGGGATAGTGTCGGGAATGTCACGGAAGTGCATGATACGTATTTGTTGTAAATTGCTACATGAATTTTTTTTCTGATTGGGCAATGTGTAAAATAGAGTGTTTGAATTGTGATAGAGGCATTTGGAAAGTCAGCCCACCGACATTGCTGGGACTTCCAGGTGTTAGTGCGGAAGCCAGGTGAGTGACCTAGACGGTTCTCAAATTATTCAGTGTTATAATTCAGTGATTTTAATTCTCTGAAGTTTAATGGTGGGACAGTGTTGATTGTGAACTCCGGACAGAAGGTTCGGAGTATTGAAGTGTTTTGATATAGAAATGTCATGGGTATGTGAAATTGTGAATGTGTTTTTGATGTGACAATTTGTGAATCGATTATCTGATCGTGATATAGGAATACATGAATAAAGTGATTGAATTGTGGCACATGTCGTTCATTCATGAACGCAAAATCAGTTAATGATAGTTGTGACCGAAGCAGCCACTGATCAGAGCTTTTTAGCTCAATGTTATAATTGGACCTCGAGCTCCCACAGTTTCAAAGCCTCTGGCTCAACGATTAATGAGCCCTTAATGGGACAGTTTTCGAGCCTCTGGCTCGATGATTAATGAGCTCTTAATGGGACAGTTTCAGAGCCTCTGGCTCAACGATTAATGAGCCCTTAATGGGACAGTTTTCGAGCCTCTGGCTCGATGATTAATGAGCCCTTAATGGGACAGTTTCAGAGCCTCTGACTCAATGATTAATGAGCCCTTAATGGGACAGTTTCTGAGCCTCTGGCTCGATGATTAATGAGCCCTTAATGGAACAGTTTCAGAGCCTCTGACTCAACGATTTATGAGCCCTTAGTGGGACAGTTTTAGAGCCTCTAGATCAACGATTAATGTGCCTTTATAGGGACAGTTCAGGCGCTTGGTCACAACACTGAAATAAACTGAAAATGTGTTACATGCTGCATTCATTTTGATATGTTTGATTGAATGATAGGCAAAATGTCATACAATGGTGTGAAAATAGTTATGAGGTACATCTAATTATAGAATGTATGACAAATTGTGATATGATTAACGTTGTATGAAATATTAGAGCTGTTGACCAGAGTTGCCACCGATTAGAGCTTTTAGCTCAATGTGCGAAAATGAGCTTCGAGCTCATGAATGATTCAGAGCCTTGGGCTCAACGTATAGTGAGCCCCTTATCCAGCAT
The DNA here is from genome assembly GCA_029891385.1 of Erythroxylum novogranatense. NCBI lineage: Eukaryota > Viridiplantae > Streptophyta > Magnoliopsida > Malpighiales > Erythroxylaceae > Erythroxylum > Erythroxylum novogranatense. The sequence goes on from CM057228.1 coordinate 88,495,103, forward strand.
TGGATAAGGGTCAGATATCATTGAGCCCTTCAATGAGACAGTTTAGGCACTCGGTCACAGTCAAATGATAATAAATGGTAAGCGAGTGAAATATGTTTGTATCAAAAATGGGATGTTGGAATGTGGATTTCTGTAAATGTGTAAATGGGCAATTTTGAGAAAGTGGATTATGAGATAAAGTTAGATCTATGTGAACTGTAAATTGAGACCAAATAGATAGAGATGTGAACATATGTTATAAATTGTTTCTGTACATGAGTGAGCGGACTATCGAAGATGGTCACTCATTGAGTTTGCAAAAACTCATTCAAAATTTGTAATTGTTTTTCAGGACTCGAAATAATACCCCGTTAGGAAACGGGTGTATAGTGATCACAGAGTGACATAAGAGGACGGGATCAATTGCGTCTGCATTAGTGTGAGGATTTTGATTTATATTATGATGTTTGTATATGAGGACCCTCGTGGTCATCACTTTATTCACCGGTCACGTTTTGTACGTTTTGTTTTTCGCAACGTACATGTAACGTAAGTGTATGTGTGTGTTAAAAGAAATTTTTTATACTGTGATTTGACTGAGTGTTGTATCGCGCCACCCTTGTAGGGCACGGACTCGGACATTATCATCGATGTCGGGTCCGGATCTTACGGGAGTGGGGTGTTACATAGAATCTTATATAAGTGAACCACGAAGCCTTAATATTTGCTATATGGGTTTTCCTTTCTTACTGGCTTATTTGCATTGTTTTCATTAGTTTAGTAAATTAATTATCTTTCATAATCTTTTTCTTTATTCAATTTTATTGTTTAATTAAAATTAATAAACATAGTGATATTATTCCTATGAGATTGATATTTGTTGCAATTAATTATGTACCTTTGCAAATAGATTCAGCGGGTCAATCGTCCTCCCCTAGCACCACTTATTATTGAGGTGACGGCAAGAGAGCCTTCTCTAATTATCTAAGAATAAGCTCTAAGACAATGATTTCCTTTGGCCATATTTTGTTCATATTTTTTCTATTGCATCTATCAGCGATCTATATTCATTCAAGAACAAACTATCAATTCCGCATAAAACTCTGAGATGATGTCTTGTACTTAACTCAACTTAAGAATTAGTAGCCAAATGAAGTGAAGTAATGAAGAAGGAAAGGACAACATCGTCAAAGGAGGAGGGAGGGGGAAGATGACGAAGACGATGCATGGAGGAGGTAATCAATGTGAAAATTTAGGATAATCAGAGTTTTTAAAATTTTAAAATAGTTTAGTAAAGTGAATAACACGATTTAACTTAAAATATATTTAATATATTTATTAAAATTAAACAAAATTAAAGAAAATAATATTAACATTAATTTAAGTTTAATCAAACAAATGAGCCTTACTTTGTCAGGTGATATATTTACGGTAAAGAGGTATTCATATGTTCAATAAAATAATAATTTTGTATCACATCGGTAACTATGTGGTATATAACAGATAAAAATCAATTGTCTAAATTTTCATATATTTTAAATTTAATTTAAATATTTTGCAAGCATTAAAATTCATTTTAAACGCTTTAAAACTTTAAAATATATTTGATACTTTAGTGAAAATGTTAAAGTTAAATTTATATGTTTTAATCATTAACAGTTAAAAACAAGTAAATTCACCACCTCTGCAATGTCACGTATTCTCGTAATCTTTTATAACATTTCAAGTGGACATTTATTGGTCTCGTCATTTCCTATAATATGCAAAGTGGACATTCTTTGATCTGATTACTGGCCAAATTGGAAAATAATTTCAACTTTGAGTATAATTACCAAGAAGAAATTGAAGACTTTTATCACATTATAAAGACGTGGATCATTACCATTGCCATTAACTAATAAATAAGGGACACTTGGTTTAAATTAGGTAATGGTAATAAAAATTAGAATGAATATAGTAAAGAATGAGAATGAATATAATCATTATAATTATGATGGTTGATTAAAAGAATGAATAATTATCAATTTTATTGTTAGTAGTTGGTTTATTAAAAATATTAAAAATAAAAGTTTGTTAAATTTTTATTTACATCAAATTTTATATATTTTAATCAGTTATATTTAATTGCTAAAAAGAGAACAATATATAATTAATTAATTATGTTTTAATATTATTTTAATTAATTATATTGTAATGTTATTTTAATTAATGAAATATAAAAGATTAAAAATAATGAGGAAAGTGTCACTAAAAATGATTGACATTCCTCATATGCTTGATAGGTATGGAGCAATACTTGAAAGTTGAATATGATAATAATATCCCTATAATGATAATATATAACCATCCACTTCTTTTTCATTTCGTGCTTATTGAATCCTTCTCAAATCTATCAACCAAGTACTCGTTAAAACAAGTTTGTTGTATCATATACCAAAGTATGGAAATGCCAATCTTTGTCTATTCATTTGGAGCAGAGTAACTTATCCTAGTAAGAAGTGATCTCTGTTTACCCATTCTAAGATCTTCTATTTTTATTAATCAGTTTCAACTATGTACTAATTAATCTCATCCACGTATTTTCGTGAGACCGGCGTAAAAATGTACGTAGATAAAATTAACTTGGAACGTTGTTTTAGTAACTGAGGATTGCATGAATTAACAAAGAACAAAAAGAAATTAAAAAAATCATGTCTCCTGGAGCGACGCTCAATACAAAGTACGTGATGAGGAAATTCTACAACAGTGATGGTGTTCCATTCTGCGGGACTACTTGCCTTGTACTGGCACCCCATTCTATGGCTTCTTCCACTGCTCGTTGGCGTTCCACATCTTCATTTTCTTCATTCTGATAACATGGTCGAGAAGACAACGAAATAGGTGTGCCATTCGCGTCAAGGCCAAGAAAGCTGAGAGCAGACACTACATCACTCATCAGATGCCAGACGTTTGCGTCCTCTTGAAGGCACATTGCTGCCACTGCCACTGCCACTGCTTGGTTCAATCCTCTAACCGGAAAGTCTCCTCTGAGAAGTGGATCAGCTAGTTCGGCGAACCTACTCGTTTTCTTGAATATTGGTTCTGTATGTTGATGAAAACATATTCGGCCCAGCATAGAACATACTAAATTTGCCTCTATCGAGTCTCTGCTGCCGATCTTGTGATGTCAATGACCCTTCTCCCAGTGATCAATTCCAGTAAAACGACTCCAAAGCTGTAGACATCTGACTTGGTTGTTAGTTGACCTGTTCTATGATGCTCTGGCCCGCAGTAAACATGTGTTCCCATTACCTTGGAAGACACGTGTATCTTGTCTCCCACGGGTCGAGGCTTGGCTAGTCCAAAATCGGAAAGTATTGAATTGTATTGATCCTTGTCCAGCAAAATATTGGATGTTTTCAAGTCACGGTAAATTACAGGAGTATTTGCCTTGTTATGCAAATATTCTAAGCCTTTGGCTGCACCTAGCGCTATGTTCATCCTCGTAAACCATTCTAGAAGCTTTTACTCCCGTGAAATATCTGAAAATTCAGAATTTGGGTCGGTGGAAAATCACCTAGTACAATTATTCGATCTTTCACAGCTAGTTGCGTGAATAACCACTGGCAGTTAAACCAATGAAGATTTAAGGGTTTGGCATGTTTATACAAGCTCAAATTGATATTGACTCATGATCCTTCCAACTATAATACCGACCGATCATCTTGTTTCGTTTCAATTACAGAAATGTAGGTAAACAAAGTAATTATTGTTTACTGAAAAGATGGTCTTCTACAGATCCTGAGGACATATACTCGTAAACCAGAAGCCTTTGATCTCCGTCAGCACAATATCCAATAAGGTTTACTTGATTGGAATGGTGTAAGAGACTCAACATCAACACTTCAATTTGAAATAACTCCCTGTTTCCTTCCTTGCAGTCCATTTCTATCAAGTTGCTTTATTGCCACGACCAGAATGAAAATTATCCACTTTTAGTACTCAAAATTTGTTCGTTCAAAGAAAAAAGAGGAGAAGAAATTAAAACCCAAAAAAAAGTTGGTTTTCAACATCGAAAAAGGAATCTAATGTACCTGTCCAATTTTCTCAAGTTTCCCTTCATAGACCCTTCCAAATTGTAGGAAGTATGTCTAAGAACTTCAGGCAGGAGTGTCAAATCATAATGTTCATGCAGTGCCATGCAATCAAGTACAAGAACCTAGTTAAAGAAATTCAAGAAGAGTTAGATAATTGGCTGTTAGAGAATTGAGTGTTATAAATATTATAAATCCATAGAAAATAAGTATGTGCATTTTGTACCTTGATATTGAATACAATCAGACGAAATCTCAACGAGTTGTTGAATTCTTTAAACATGCTCTGTTTGCCCCTGTTCTCGTGTGTTTTTCTCTCTCTAAACTTCGCTCTCTAAATTCTGATTATTTTGTTTGTAGTTCTTTGTGTATGATAGATAGATAACGACAAAGTGGTATCAGAGCTAGATTCTTAAGGGATCTATGAAGGTGTAGGTAAAGAACTTGGCTCTGAGGTCTAACTCTTTCCTGTACAAGGCACGACTACAAGTGAAGAATACTCAGAGATGGTTGAGAGCTCAACTCAGAGTCTGCAACCTGCGATATTCAATGGAGAAGGATATCAAATTTGGGCAATCAAGATGGAGGCATACCTGCAAGGATAGGATCTGTGGGAACCAATCGAAGAAGACTATTCGGTTGAGATTCCAACCGAAGATGCTCAAATTGCTCAGCTACGGTGATTAAGGGAGAGGGTGACAAAGAAGGCTCGAGCTAAATCTTGCCTATACCAGTCAGTTTTACCTTCGTTTTTCACAAGAATCATGGGTCTTGGCTCTGCGAACGAAATTTGGGATTTCTTGAAGAGCAAATATAAGGGTGACGAGAAGGTGAAAAACATGAAAGTACTGAATCTATTAAGGGAATTCGATAGAATGCAAATGAAGGAAGATGAGTTGATTCAGAGTTATTGTGAAAAATTAATTCAACTTGTTGATCAAATCAGATTCTTAGGAGCTGAATTCAAAGATCAAAGATTAGTGCAGAAGTTGCTTGTGTCCGTCCCTAAGAAGTATGAAGCAACAATCGTCTCTCTTGAGAACTCCAAACTATTGGGAAAATAAAGCTTGCGGAAGTCGTGAGTGCCTTGCAGGCTCAAGAGCAAAGATCTTTGATGAGAAAAAATGAGGCGATTGAAGGTGCGTATCAAGTTTTTGCTAAAATAGAAACTCAAGAAAAATTCAAGAAGAAGAAAAAGGCTAAAGGTGGGTCTAGTACGAAAAGCTCCCAAGCACGCCAGCAAAATTGTGGCAAGAATGCAGAAGGAGACAAAGCAAATAATTACAATCCCTATCCACATTGCGGTAAATCAAATCACCTAGCTCTCAGGTGCTGGAAGAGGCCAGATGTTAAATGTAAAAAGTGTCATCAGAAAGGGCACATGGAGGCAATTTGCAAGAAGCAAGCTACACAAGCGGCAGCCAACGTACAGATGACTGAAGAAGAAGAAGAGCAGTTGTTTGTGGTGATTGGCGACCTTGTTAAAAGTTATCCATCTGATTGGCTGATCGACAGTGAATGCACGAGTCACATGTCTCCAGATCTAAATTTATTCAAGTCTTTGGATAAAGAAGTGAAGGCAAACGTAAAGCTTGGAAATGGAGATTGCATTCGAGTGGAAGGGAAAGGCAAAGTGGAAATAGTAACCAAGAAAGGTGTCAAGATCATTTCGGATATTCTTTATGTACCCAAGATACAGCATAATCTCTTGATTGTGGCTCAGTTAATTGAGAGAGGTATGTCTGTATATTTTGAATCAAATGCTTGTAGAGTTTTTGATAATGTTGGACAGGAGATACTATGCACCAGTGTGAAGAACAAAAGTTTCTCAATAAGGCCTGAAGAGCTGCAACAGGAGGCACTAGTGGGAGACATAACCGAACCTGATCTTTGGCATCAGGGACTTGGGAACTATCACATGAAGGGATTGGAAGCAATGAGGAAGAAAAACATGGCCGAAGGCTTACCATCAATTCCATACGACCACGCTGCATGTAAAGTGTGCATGATAGGAAGCAAACACGTACACCTTTCCTGAAAGCAAAATGGAGGGCTGAGGAGAGACTTCAACTACTACATATGGATATATGTGGACCTATGTCAGTTGCCTCGTTAAATGGAAGCAGATACTTCCTGTTAATCATAGATGATTATTCAAGATACTCATGGATATTCTGCCTCAAGAGCAAGGGAGAGGTTACAGGAGTCTTTCGGGAGTTTAAAGCTTTTATCAAGAACCAAACTGTACAGAGCATCAAGTTTGTAAGAACAGACAATGCCTCGAAGTTTACTTCTAACGATTTTAAATTGATCTGTAAAGTTGCAGGAATCAAGCATCAATTAACCACTGCCTACACTCCACAGCAAAATGGTGTTGTGGAGAGAAGAACAAAAATGGTAATGAAAATGGCAAGGTGCATGTTGGAGGAGAAGAAGCTATATAAGGAATTTTGCGCAGAGGCTGTAGCCACCGCTTGCTTCCTGCTAAACAGATTGTACACTCGAGCACTCGAGGATAAAACGTTGCACGAGATGTGACAAGGTTTCAAGCCAAAGATGAGGAATATGAAAGTCTTTGGATCGCTATGTAGTGCGCTAATTCCTTAAGTCAAAAGAAGTAAACTTGATAGCAAGGCTGAAGTTGCAATCTTCGTGGGATACTCTGAGGTTAACAAAGGGTACAGACTATATTATCCAGATCAGAAGAAAACTAAAGTAAGCAGGGATGTACATTTCTTCGAGGATGAGTGCTGGAGCTGGTATGGAGATAAGGAGAAAAATGGGGTTGGAAGGCAAACACATATAGTGTCTTCGAATACCCTACCAATTGCAGTAATCTTGGCAATTATGACGATGAGGAAGAGGCAAAACCAAGAGAAGTAGCGGGACCAGAGTTTTAGCATGATCAGAATGGGTGGACCTCTGAGGAGGAGCGCATTCCAGATGAATCCGATGATGACTATGATCATGTACCAGTGAGGGGAATAAGAAGCTTGGCTGAAATTTATGAAAGGAGCAATGAAGCTGTACTGGAGCCTTCTAGAGTTCAAGAAGCCTTGAAGAAACCGAAATGGCTAGAAGTTATGAAGGAAGAAATGTTCATGATCAACAAGAATGAAACATGGACTTTAGTAGAAAAACCTCCAGACAAGAGAGCTATTGGATAGAAATGGGTGTTTAAGATAAAGCTGAATCTAAATGGTTCAGTCAATAAATTTAAAGAAAGGATAGTTGTGAAGGGGTATGCTCAAATTGAAGGAGTAGACTTTGGGGAGACATATGCACCAGTAGCAAGGATTGAGACAATCAGGTTATTGTTGGAGCTTGCAGCTAAAAAGGGATGGAAAGTACATCAAATGGACGTGAAGTTCGCCTTCCTTAATGGTGTCTTACAAGAAGAAATTTATGTCCAACAGTCAAAAGGATTTGTAATAGAAGGAAAGGAAGAATGGGTGTACAAATTAAATAAGGCTCTGTATGGCTTGAAGCAAGCCCCTCGGTGTTGGTACTCTAGGATTGATGCCTTCCTCTTGGAGATTGAGTGCAAGCGAAGCTGTAGTGAGCCGACATTGTATGTGAGGACACAACAGAGAGATATAGTAATAATCTCAATCTATGTGGATGATCTGATGTTAACTGGAAGTTCAAAAGAGCAGATAGAGTACTTGAAGAATCAATTCTGTAGAGCTTTCAAAATGACTGATCTGGGAATGATGAAGAATTTCTTGGGCATGGAGGTATTTCAGTATAAAGAGGGTATCGCTGTAAGTTAAAAGAAGTATATTCATGATGTACTGAAAAGGTTTAAGATGGATCAATGTAAGAAGGTATCAACTCCAATTTGTCCGAAAGAAAAATTGGTGAAGAGGGAAGATGGCGATGAAGTAGACAGGAAAAATTACAGGAGTATGGTAGGTTGCTTAATGTACATTACAGCTACAAGGCCTGATGTTTTGTATTCAGTTAGTGTGCTTTCTAGATACTTGAGTGATCCTGGAAAGCAACACTTAGTTTCTGTGAAAAGAATTCTAAGATATCTAAAAGGGACGGTTAATCATGGTTTAATGTATGAGAAGACTGGAAAATGTGAGCTGATGTGTTATGTAGATAGCGATTAGGGTGGAGCATCAAAAGACATGAAAAACACTACTGGCTATTGCTTAACATTGGGTTCAGCATGTCTCTCATGGACATCAAAGAAGCAGGAATTGGTGGCGCTCTCAATAGCTGAAGCTGAATTGGTTGTGGCTACAACAGCAACAAAACAAGTGATTTGGGTTAGAAAGTTGCTTGTGGATTTACAAGTTCATTCGAAAGGAGCTATGGTGATTTACATTGATAATCAAGCAGCAATATCAATTTCAATGAATTCAGTTTTTTATGGTAAGACTAAACATTTCAAGCTTAGATACTATTATCTGAGGGATATACAACACGAAGGAGAGCTGGAGCTCAAATATATTCATAAGGATGATCAAACTGCAGATTTGTTTACAAAAGGATTTAATGTTTCACGTTTCAAGCAGTTGAGGAAAATGGTAGGAATTTAGAAGCTGAATTTCTGATCCAAGGATGAGTATGTAGGAAATATGTCTCAGAACTTCAGGCAGGAGTGTCAGATCATAATGTTCATGCAGTGCCATGCAATCAACGTACAAGAATCAAGTTAAAGAAATTCAAGAAGAGTTAGTTAATTGGCAGTTAGAGAATTGAGTGTTATAAATACTATAAATCCATAGAAAATACGTATGTGCATTTTGTACCTTGACATTGAATACAATCAGTTGAAATCTCAACGAGATGTTGAATTCTTTAAATGTGCTTTGTTTGCCCTTATTCTCGTGTGTTTTTTCTCTCTCTAAACTTCGCTCTCTACATTCTGATTGTTCTGTTTGTAGTTCTTTGTGTATGATAGATAAATAAAGACACAAATCCGCCTTCACCTATCAGACACTCATGTCTGAAATTCTTCGTGGCTGTGGCTAATTCGCGGAAGGTGAAAGTTTATGTTGCTATATTTGTGTTGGCACCGTCTTTGTTGGTATTGTGAACTCTAGTTTTTAGTACATCTAAAGGTGGAAAAACTAACGTTGCGTTTGCTTACTGTCTTTAATATGTAGAGACAAATGAGACGAAAATTTAGAGACGAAACAGAACAAAAATTTGAGACTGTGAGGTGTTTGGATGTGATGGACAGAATAGAAAAAACTGTCTCCATCTCAAGAATAGAAATGTATTTGGTTGCAGTAGACAGAACATAAAAATAGTATCAATGACAAAATATACCCTGTAGTATAATATGATTAGAAATATGTAATTCATTTATTTTAAAACGAATGATTTGTATTAGTAAAAAGTTAACAAATAATAATAATAAAATAACAATAAGAAATTAATTTCTTATAATAATAATAATAATAATAATAATAATAATAATAATAATAATAATAATAATAATAAATGATGAGAAGAAGAAGAGGAAGAGAATTAATAATAATAAGGAATTTAATAATCACAATAATAATAAGAAAATTAATTATGAGTAATAATGATAATAATAATAATAATAAGAAATTTAATTTTGTATAATAATAATAAGAAGAAAATAATAATAATATAAATAATAATAATAAGTAGAAAATTTATAACAGTAATTAATAATAACAATAATAGAAATAATTAGTAATTATTATTATTATTATTACAAAACTTATAATAATAATAATAATAATAAGATAATTAATTTTGTAAAATAAATTTAATAATAAATAATAATAATAATAATAATAATATGTACAAAATTTATAATAATAATAATAATAATAATAATAAGATAATTAATTTAGTATAATAAAATTAATAAGAATAATAATATTAATAATAAAAGAATAATGATAAGTAGAAAATTTATAACAATAATTAATAATAATAATAACATTAATTAATAATAATCATAATCATAATCATAATCATAATCATAATAATCATAATAATAATGATGATGATGATAATGATAAGAATAATATTAATAATAATCATAATAATCATAATCATAATAAAATAAAAATAAAATAAATTAATAATAATAATAATAATAAGATAATTAATTTAGTATAATAATAATAATAATAATAATAAGTTCAAAATTTACAATAATAAATTAATAATAATAATAATAATAACAATGATGATGATGATGATGATAATAATAAGTTCAAATTTTAATAATAATAATAATAAATTTAAAATTTATAATAATAATAATAATCACAATAATAATAATGATGATGATGAGTTTAATAATATAATTAAGAATAAAAAATTGCTTATATGAGGGGATGTGTATTTTTGACATTTCTTTATGTGTTTTATTTTTGTCCTTAGGACAAGAATTTTTGTACTACAGTGTTGAAAGGAAAAAAAAAATTCTGTCTTTGCTCTCCAAAGATAGAACAAAAACGGGTGAAGACGGTAAGCAAACATGTGAATGGACAAAATTATTGTGTCCTGTCCTCTGTCCCGTTGCTGAAGATAATAACCAAACACACCGTAACTTTGAGCCAATGTCGTTTTGTGGGGAGAATAAATCTAAGCTTGTTGAAAGGGTCCCCAATAACATTGCTTTAAGATAGTTTGTTAACATGCTAGGAGGTGTTAACATTAGGCAAAGGTTCCTTTCCAGAGCTATCTAACCAAGTCAAATACACCCTCGAGGTACTATCTAGTTACGTTGATGCACATATAAAACTGCACTTTGATTTTATAGAATTGTTTGGCAAACAACTTTTCAGCTGTTTTTTTTTTTGTTTAGTGATTAAAAGTTAACTTTTTGATCATTTTAAAAAGCTATTGATATATTTGATAAATGGCTTATTGGTTAATTTATTTGACTCCAATAAAGTGATTTCTAAAAATTTCATAAGAGGAACTTTTAGAGTTAGTTGTTTGCTTAATGACAATATTATCCTTCACTTTACTCTCTATTTTTGCTTTATGTGTTTTCAAAGTTGACTTTATTTGATCGTATAATTATGTCGTGAAGTTTGGAAGAATATAATAAAAGATTAATTCAATTTTTAACCTTTATTTAATTCTATAATGTTAGTTTACATTTAAAATTACCATAATATTAAGTTTTGAAGATAAAGAGTCACATCAAATTAATATTTTAGTATATAACTACTATATATCATATTTGTATCATACCATAATTATAGATATTTTAAATTATTAAATAATAAAATTCACACATATTATATAAAAATACTAATAAGATGTAGCTCATTGCATCATTCACATTAATAGAAAAATCTAACGTTGGATTATTATTATTATTATTAGTATTATTATTATTATTATAATTTATTAAAGTTATAAACTTAATTTTTAAAATTAAATATCTAAATCTAAATTTTATAAGAATATTCAACAAAATGCTAAGGAATATAATATTCATGCCCTTATAATTTTTTAAAAATCAATGCCCTCATAAGTCATTTTGCACATCAATAATTAATACTAAATAGTTAATTTTACCAAATATCTTTAATAAATAGTTGATGTTATCCACGATAAAATCAACTATTAGCTAACCGCTAATAGAATCGCTTAATGACTAATGCAATCCGCTGTTTGTCAAACAAGTTCATAATTACATTTATTTTAAAATAATGAAAAGAAATTAATATAATTATTTTATATCTTGATCTTATAAATACATTTATTCTAAATAATTTAAATATTTTGAACATTTATTGTAATTAATTTTATTAATATATTATTAATAATGGTAAAATATATTAATAAACTTATAATATGTCTTGTTCTTATAAATACATTATTTAGAATAAATTATAATGTATTTGGATTTTGAAAAATATCTTATTAGAATGTGTGGTGAATATATATATATATATATATATATATATATAAACTTAAATATTAAATGATACTTAATTTGTAAAAATTAAAATGGTTAAATTTTAATAATAATCAAATATTTTATATTTGTGAATCAATGTTGTTTTCTAAATAAATTTTTATTATTTCTAAATAGTTGATAGTTTACTTCTTCTAAGTTGGTAAATATGCTATTGCTTTGCTCCTTCTACATAATGTAATAGTAGCGGTAAAAGTAACTTTATAGGGTAGCATTAACATGTGTACAGAGACCCCTCAGCAAAGCGATTTGTTCATAACTGCATCTTGTTAATGGATTTTCAGACAAGATTTACCGGTAGTCTCGTGGTTCAACCTGATCCGGAAAAAGTCTTTGAACCCCAAAGCATCCGCTACAACCTGGCTGGCCATTAAAAGTCGACGATTTAACTCACATGATACCTGCTACGTACTCTGCCAGAATACTGAAGAAGATAAGAACTATTTGCTTTTTAACCCGTACTTATTCTAAAGCCATTTGGAGTCATATCCAAGAAATGATGGGTACTGCGCATAATAACTTTGATTGAGAACTTAGTTTGAGATGGTTTATTAATCTTACTAAATTAGATAATGAAAATGTCATCCTTCTTAAAGTTACTTTCATATCAACTATTTATATTATCTGGAAAGTGAGGAATCAACGAATCTACTGAAAAGTAGCTGAAGATAAGTATCAGGTAGTGAACAAGTTGTTGAACTGAATACGAAAAATGATTCTGACTAGGGGAGTCAACAATTTGATTTCACGAAACAAGATGGAATATGGAGTAGTGGGCTATTAAACATCTAGTGTATATATAAGCAACTCTTCTGTTTATCTTCTACTTTGTCCATTAGTGTCTAGAATGACAATTATTTTGTATTTTGGTAATTTGTGTATACTGTAAATTTGCAGTAGCTAATTAGCTATTGTTAATATAATTTCTTATTCATTTTTCAAGAATGAAGGGAGGAATTCGAAGCTGTTTTACTTTTTAATGTCCTCTTTATGCGAGAAGCAACTGCGAAATGAATGTGTCTGACAATTTATGGTGCAAGGAAAAAGTTATTCTTTAAATCATTAAATTTCTATCTATCTATATATAAGTAAATATATTCAAGTCACTATTTATGTTATTACATTATGCAGTTCTTATATGTTTTTAACATTAAATAAATATGTAGTTATGAATTTATTTTGGCATAATGTTTTATTTATGTATTTAGAGTTATTAAATATATCTTTAATTCTTTATAATGCCTTATTTATGCATTTGGAATTATTAAATGTATAACTTCAGTATTATATAGTAAATTTATATATATATGTGAAAATTTCATAATAATGGAAGTTTAATAATCTATAAGTTTAAATTTGTTTATAAACAAATATTTATTATCTTAAAAATATAATTAATGAATTACTTTTATTTAAATTAGAGTTAGTTTTGTTGAATTTGACATGTAGTGAATGAGGAAATTAAAATTCATTAATAGTTAAAATTTTATATACTAATTTATATCACACGTATATAATAGATATACGTATATGCATTAATTATGGATAACATTTTACTTATACTTTTAGAATTTAATAAATGTATAACATTAATATTATATTATAGGGTAGCATTTTAAGGTTATAAATTTTAAAATGTTTAAATTATTCTAATCATTAACTAAGTTTTAATTTTTAAATTGATCTTAATCTTGTAAATAAAGATTTGCTATCTTAAAATTATTGTTGATGTAATATATATTTTAAATTTAGAGTTAATTTTATTCTAACTAACACTTCTTTCACTATTAGTAAGAAGTTGTGGTGGTTGGTAATTAGATATTTGTCACATTTCCTCACTTTGCGGTATACACTTAGTACTTCATCTGTTGTTTGCAGTCAAAACATTTATTTTTTGCCTCTTTAATTTATATTTCAAAACGTTTATCTAATGTGGACCAAACATACGTTTGTACGAACTTGGTTTGGATCATGAAACAAAGGGAGACCGAAGTGTTTGTCAGCGTTCCTCTCTTACATCTATGCAGAGTTACTAGATTACAAGAGCATCGTTAAGGATGTGTAGCAATTACGCACCAGTAATTAAGATGTATTACGCATAGTTCTCCCTGCTATTTTTAAACTATTTCCACTTAATTATTTATTGCCAAAATGGTTAAACTACTGCTATTTTAGCATAAAAGATGACTGGCTTCATCCATTAGCTAGCAGACCTACGGATTGATATTCCTGTAATCACCGACTAGAAAGATGTTTGCCAATGAAAAAAAAGATAGAGATTGGATAGGATAAAGTTGGCTATTTGCACACTTAGAAGAAGAATAAAAAGATTGAATACACATCAGTAGCAGCAATTGCCTGGAACCCCATCAATATTTTGGAAATTAATGGACGTAAATTGGTCATTCATTTGGATGGTAAAAAGGTAGAAGAATTTCTAATGAATGTCCAGGATGAAAAACAAACTTCAATGAGTTCATGAAATAAAAGCCGAAGTTGAAAAACGTGATCTACAAAACTTGTCTAATTGGAAATTCTGTACTCCTGATTTCACAAACACTCAAACTCAAGAAATCATGCAATTTTGAAGGGAGAAGAATAAGAAGTGCTCTACGTTTCTGCAAACTATGTTCATCACTACAAAAATTAACATTGTCGAAGTTGCTAACAATGGAGTTGGTACAGACCGATCTAAACGAGTGAAAATAGAACTTAGAACAGCAAGTCAAGGTTAGCTGTAAAAAAGAGTTGATCATGAACAAAAAAAGAGAAGAGAAAAGGAGCTCAGAAACCTAACAATAATGCAAGAGATAGGAAAGCAAAAGTGCATGTAGGATGAGTATGTCCAGACTCCAGAGTGAAGTACTTAAGTGTATACAGCTACTGTACAAGCTTTTAGAGTAAAGCAAACCTAAAGGCAATTAATATATGACAAGGGATAGTTTCAGTGCATAGAATGTGAGCATGTCGTCACTTCATCTTTGAAAATTTGAACAGCTGACTGCCCAATCGCCTATTCTTTGAATCCACCAGAGAGAGAGAGGGGGAGAGTTTCTATGCAAGTGGCTAGCTTTTTGTGGTAAGTGTTATGGTTTGCCTCGAAAAGGAGCTAGTTCAGAGCAGTGCACGTGTAAAGCAGTATCCAAATATTTTCGTGTCTCCGTTATACTCAGTAAATTCACATGTATATATATATATATATATATATATATATATATATATATATATATATATATATATATATATATATGTATATATATAAGCCATAGCTGTGTATCTAGCAACTAAATCCTTGATAAATAAAGAAAATATATTTATAAATGGAAAGAAATAGAAAATGCAAGGCCCATACCTCTTTGCTCCTCCTAAAAGTGCTTAACGCCTTCTTGCCTAACTTCGGAACTTTCAGTATAAGCTTAGCTTTGGCCAGCTTTTACCTGTCAAACTTCGTTTGACCTTATCATCAGCTTCTCAGTACTCTCAACAGCAAAAAGAACCTACTCAATTTTATTATAGTTATCATGATGCAGTAATTACTTCAAGCATTACGTTATTTTTGCCCCTTTAGGTGGTTAGTTCTAGTACTTATGGAAGTCATTTTGTTTCAAAAAAAAGAGATTTAAGGTAGTATTTCAGGAGGAAATGCATCAACTATCTAAGAATGCACTTCGGATTTGAAAAGGAACACAACAGTTTGTTTTTTGATATGGGGAGAAGGGTAGTTCTTCCCTCATAAGGGAAGAAAAGAACATGAATTTCTGGGAAGAAAAGAATTAAGTGATAGACGAGTATGGTATAGTCATGGAGTTTCTGAAGCTTCTAAAAAAAAATCAGATTTGACGAGAAAGAGTTCACTCCTATTGTCCGTGCTTCTTCTTCTTGTTGTTGTTGAATTTAGACCATTTGGAGCACTTACTAACATGAAATCTCACATGTGCCGGAGAGGACGACCCTTAAAAATTTTGCAGTCATTCAATCAATAATCAGGCATATAAAGCTAATCATCATCTTTATCAAATGCGAAACAAATAACAACAAGAGAAAAGAGAAACACAAGCCTGAAAATACTCAATCAACACCCCATCTCTAGCTACAAAGTCTTGTCACCTCTTTGGGTATAAGCTGAAGAAGGTGAGATGACGGGAAACTGAAGTAATTAACATAACCTTGAATCAATCTCTTAGTTAGTAAGGAGGTCGACCAGTAGCCCAGTAAGCCTCAGCTGGTAACTGAATAGAATTAAGGAGATTGGGAGGCAATCCATGAAACATTGGCGCATTCTGCTCTGACAAGACCTGTTGTTGCTGCTGTTGCTGACCCACCGCACCCGGCGAGCCTATTGCACCACCTTGCATAGACATTTGCTGATCCTCCTCCTCTAGTGGGAGCCTCTCATAAGCAGCATTACTGAAAGAAGCTGCCATAATCACAACCGGACCGGAAGCTGTAAGTGTTCCCACAACACTGCCGCCCACCACTTGACCTTGTCCTCCAGCTAAGTATATGGTCAATCCTGTAGCTGCAGGGGGTGCTGGCGGTGGCAGAAACGATCCGGCGAGTGACAATATCTCGAATCTGCCATGTAAGTTCACAATTGCACCTGGAGAAGCCGGTTGCCTGAGAGTTACATTTGTTACAGTTCCAGTTCCACTCATAATGCAAACCCCTCTCTGCCTCCTCCTAGCGAATGTGGCAACACTCTCAACAATGTCACAACCGTCAGCAACCTCCATTAGGTGGGTTCGAAGAGCATTGGCACTGTCTCTGGTGATAATGATTGGGGGCTTAGGTTTGTTCTTGGATCCAGCAGGCCTACCTCGTGGTCTTCTGATGATTTCTCCACCAGGGCCAGTGGGGAGTAGCTCTTTTCCCCCAGTATTGTCGTTTTCGTCGCGTTCGCGTTTCTGAGGCTTGTTCTGGCCACTGCTACTTCCACTTTGCTCGTCTTCTGAGCTCTGTTGTTGGTGAAATTGATGCTGCTGCTGCTGGTGTTGTTGTTGTTGATGATAGTGTAACTGGAAATCTCTGGTGTGAAAAGGAGGTGGCAGTGAATGGCCATGAGCCGTTACAGGATCCATGTTCTACAAGTTTTCTTCTCTCTCGCTAAACTCTGTTTGTTCTTTTTCTCCTTTCTTCTTTTGACTTTTTAATGTCTTTGTTCTCGTATTACAAATATAAGCCAAGAAACAATATTTCGCTCTTGAGTCTCTTGACATGAACAAGCAGGAAACCAAGGGGCAAGACTAAAGAGAAACTAAGAAATTCAAAGAACAATTAAGGAAAGGTGATTAAGAGAAAGAGAAAGGGAAGGAAATAAAAGTACAAGAAGAAGAAGAAGAAGAAGAAGATACTAATAAAAGCTGTCTTCTTTCTTTCTTATCCTTTTTGGTGTTTAGGATATAATTTAGCTAGACCTCACCAGAAAAGAGAAGATGAGTGGAAATAGGGTGTCAGCCACCAAAGAATGAGCTAAATTCACCATCTTTACACTCACAAAACAATTAAACACCGCTTAGGTATAAAATGTAGAATTTGCGCCTTTTGTCTGGGTTTTTGTTGGTGAGAGTTTAGGAGAGAAAGGGATAGAAACATGGGATGGGATGTGAAGGTTCTAGGGTAAGTATGGTGTTTTTCGCGAGTGAGGGCTTCTGGTGCAGGGCGTACAGGGTGTGTTGTGAGTTTGGGGTTTTAACCAAATAGTTAGATCATCAGATTAACAGATGGATGGGATTGGTTTAGGTAAGAATCTGAGGTCTTATGGGCGGTGGATGGGTCCCCCACTCCCCATCCATCTATCTCTCTCTCTTGTCCCCTCTCGCCACTCCACGTTCTGTCTCCAGCATTTATATTATTATTATGATTATTATTAGTATAAATGCATTAAGGTTGTTCATCTCTCCTTCGCCTCATCCAACTTTTTTCCTTTCTTTCCCTTCCATCAATGTCTCTCTATTTCTTTTAACAACCCATTTAAGTCCATCACACCTCCTACAATAGCCTTCCCTTGTCCATGTTAATCATGTAACCGAAAAAGTTCAAAAAACTGACGGCAAAACTCTTAACTTGAACAACCAATTAAGTTCCCTTAATTTCTTCCCATTTGTTAAGATTTTAATATGAACTTCCATATTAAAATCATGTTTTAAATAAAACCATGCAATCATAATTGTTATAATCTTAAAGGTTTGTTTAGGTTATATTTGGTTGGGTTTTATAATAGAGTAGAATGTAAAGTAATATTATTACATTATTTAGTAGTAGGTTTTATAATGAAATGTAACGAGATAGAGGATGAGAGTTTCATATTACATCTTATCCCATCTTAAATAGTAAAAATAGAAAACTTTTAATTTGAAGAGTTTAGAATGGAATATAAAATTATACACTATATTACATTATAAACCCTTCATCCAAATAACATTTCACTGTATTATATTAAAAATTCTTTCATTCCTTTCAAACAACAATTTTCTAATATTACATTTATTTACGTTCTATTTTATTATAAATTATTTTGCTCTATTAAAATTTTATGTCCAACTAAGCAAGAAAGACTAAGTTGTGTTTGGAACTCTTGTAATTACATCCATAATTGTGATTAAAATTACAATTACGTCACAATCATAGTCTTATAATCATATATAGTACATTCAATGGATGTAAATTATGCATGGCAAGGGCTGTAAAGTCTCAAGTAGAATCTTGTGATTGTCGTGGACAAAATCAATATCAGCAGTACGTGAATTGGGACACTGAACTTGAATATTTCCGCGGAAGAAGAAGCGATGGGAAATGATAGCTGGCACATTTAAAACGGACTGTGTCTTGTTACTTGTTCATGTGTGTGTACTGTGACCATCCGTGTGTTTGTGTGTGTGAGAGAGAGGCTTCAGTTCTCCAAGTCCCCACGGGCACCACTAATTAGTACTGAAATTCCAGTGTCTTTTTCTATACAGACTCGCATGCGTATTCTTTTAATTTTTCAGATAAATGGAGACGTGTCGATTCCCTCGCACCTTCTGGGTCTATTAAACACTATATACATCTTCACCGTAACTTGTCAAGGACATATAAAGCTTTAATTTTCCACTCCTTATTCTGTGTCTTCTAATTCCATTGAGAACGTTATACATCAAACCAATACAGAAAATGACTTTTAAACTACTTTTTTCAGTACTTGTTTAGTTGCATGGCTTCCACATTTATGTCTTTATGGTAAAAAATGTAACATTTGAAGAATTATTCTTAATGTTGTCTGTAAATGTAGCTCAAAATTAAGGGTGAATTACGTTAAATATTTTGTATCTATTTTATTCATTTCATTTTATCTTTTCAAAATATACTCGTTGTGCCTATAGTATTAGAGTTGTCTTTTTATTGAAAATATTTTTTAAAAAGAAGCACGTAATGGAGAAGGCAAAATTATAACGAATTTTTTGGCGTGATCCATTCAAAAAGTTGACGTAAAAGTGCAAAGTTGATGAATAATACTCTCAAGTTTTTCAATTTGAAATTTGCAAGGTGACGATATTGTAGATGTTTGGGTCCCGCGATACTATTTATAGTATTATTCATAAGTTATTATTTATCAAGTCCTGTGATATTATTCTAATAGAGTCCGACAACACTATTCCGATGAGTACTATTCACAAGTTACTATTTACCGAATCCCATGATAAAAATTTAGAAAATATCTTTTGTATCAAAATTTGACATCCTGATTCTATCTTGAGGTCGATTTTTTCAAATTTAGCTTAATTTGACAAATGGAAATGAAGACGAACAAAATGATAAATCTAAACGGTATTAACTACTGTATATGGCAAACCAAAATGAAGGATTTCTTGATGATTACAAAGATTCATTTGCCAATATTTTTGACAACTAAACCGGAGAAGATATTAACGAAGATTGGAAGTTTGAGCATAAACGAACGTGTGGTTATATTCGACAGTTTGTTGATGATAATATGTATAATCACATTTGTAATGAGACTCATACAAGAACACTGTGCAATAAGCTAAGGTAGTTGTATACTTTAAAGATCGGCAACAATTAATTGTTTTATCTAACAAAATTGGTGCTGGTAAAATACCAGGAGGGTACTTCTATAGCTGATCATTTAAATAATATGAAAAGGATAGTTGATCAGTTATCAAAGATGGGTACAAAGTTTGACGACGAGGTGATTACTCTAATAGTACTAGATTTATTACCAGATTCTTGGGAGATTTTGAAGGTTTCTTTGATAAATACAACACCAAATGATGTATTAAATATGGAATATGTTAAAAACAATATACTAAATGAAGAGATGAGACGTAAATCACAGTATGTAGCCTCTTCATCACATTCAGATGTTTTGTTTATAGAAAATAGAGAAAGGAGTCAATCTAGAGGTCCAAAGTCAGAGATAAGAGTAGAGGAAAGTCAAACAGATATGCAAATGTGGAATGCCATTATCGTAAGAAGAAAGGTCAAATCTAGAAATTTTGCTGAAAGTTGAAAAAAAAGGCAAAGATGTGAAGAAAGAAGAAAGTAGTGATGATGAACAAAGTAACATTGTTGATATATTCAACCTTGTTATTGATATAGAGATAGTCAGCCTGGTATTGCGAGAAAGAAGTTGGATAGTTGACAGTGAAGCTACTGTTCATGTTACATCTCACAGATAATTTTTCTCATCTTACACGCTTAGGAATTATGGCGTTGTTAAGATAAAAAATAGAAATCTGTCAATTATTGTTGGCAAAGGAGATGTTTCTATAAAGATAACGAATGATTTAAGACTGTTGCTAAAAAGATATTAAATACATTCTTGATATGCGTATGAACTTGATTTCTGTAAATAGGCTAGATGATGAAAGTTTCTGAAATAGTTTTAAAAATAAAAAATGAAAGCTTACTAAGGGTTCCTTAGTAGTGGCCAGAGGTCAAAAGCACTTAAAACTATATATGACTTAGGCAAAGCTCTCCAGTGATGTTGTCAATATAATGGAGAATGATAATACAGTTGATTTGTGACATAAAAAACTAAGTCATATTAGTGAGAAAGGGATGACTCAGCTTGTAAAAAGGAATATACTATCTGGTTTAAACCAAATACATCAAAAGAAACGTGCAGATTGTCTAGCAGGGAAACAAAATAGAGTTTCTTTTCAGAGTTCTCCTCCATCCAAAATGAAGAATGTTATATATTTGATTCATTCATATTTGTGCGGACCATTACCAAAGTCACTTGGTAACGCACAGTACTTTGTGACTCTTATTGATAATCATTCTAGAAAAACGTGAGCCTATACTCTGAAAATTAAAAATCAAGTCTTAGATGTGTTCAAACAATTTCACGCCTCAATTGAGAGACAAATTGAGAAGAAGTTGAAGTGCATTCAAACAGACAATGATAAAGAGTACATCGGATTATTTTATGCTTATTGTAAAGAGCATGGTATTCAACATCAAATGACATCACCAAAAACATCGTAATTGAATGGCGTAGCTGAGAGGATGAACAAGACTTTGATGGAAAGAGTCAAATATCTACTTTAACATTCAAAGTTACCTAAGGCATTTTCGGGTGAAGCTTTACTTGCAGCTATGTATGTATTAAATCATTCACCATATGTTCCTCTCCAATATGAAATTACAGAAAAGGTGTGGTCAAATAAGGATATTTCTTATGATTATTTGCAAGTCTTTGGTTGCAAGGCCTTTGTTTATATTCCTAAAGATGAAAGGGAAAAGATTGATGTCAAGACATGACAGTGTGTATTCATTGGCTATGGTTAAGATAAATTTGGCTATACGTTTTATGATCCGGTGCGGAAAAGACTTATCAGGAGTCGTGATGCTATGTTTGTTGAAGATCAAACTATTGAAGATATTAACAAGGCAGAAAAGGAAGTTCCAAGCTCCGATGATGACTCAACAAGCTTCCGATTGAATTCTCCAACAATGGTGCCTAGACAAGTTGGAGATGAAGTGCAGAATGATTAGCTAGAAGATGATAATGCATATGCCCCATTGAAGATGAACCAGAGTATAATGATGGTGTTCACATTCAACCACTAACACCTGAAGATTCTCCAGTC
The DNA here is from genome assembly GCA_029891385.1 of Erythroxylum novogranatense. Classification (NCBI taxonomy): domain Eukaryota; kingdom Viridiplantae; phylum Streptophyta; class Magnoliopsida; order Malpighiales; family Erythroxylaceae; genus Erythroxylum; species Erythroxylum novogranatense. The sequence continues at coordinate 88,517,185 of CM057228.1, forward strand.
CCATTATGAAGATCTAATAGAAATAGACAACCATTTACTAGATATCCAGTTGATCAGTATGTAATGCTATCTGATGAGAGAGAACCAGAAAGCTTTGATGAAGCCATAAATGATGAACACAAGAAGAAATGGAAAGAAGCCATGCAAGACGAGATAAAATCCTTATATGAGAATAAAACATTCAAGCTGCTGCAGTTGCCAGAAGGAAAAAGAGCATTGAAGAATAAATGGATGTTCATAATCAAGCCTGAAGAACACAACGACCATCCTTGATTCAAAGCAAAATTAGTTTTCAAAGGATTCAGCCAAAAGAAGGGTATTGACTTTGACGATATATTTTTACAGGTGGTGAAAATGACATCCATACTTATAATACTAGGGCTAACCGCAAGTTTTAATCTGAAGGTTAAACAAATGAATGTCAAAACTACCTCTCTACATAGAGATTTGAAAGAAGAGATATATATGGAATAGTCAGAGAGTTTCATAAAAAGGGAGGAAAGAAGACTATGTTTGTAAACTAAAAAAGAGTCTATATGATCTAAAACAAGCACCAAGATAGTAGTATAAGAAGTTCGAGTTTGTTATGGGGGAGCAAGGGTATAAGAAGACTACTTTAGATCACTATGTATTTGTGAAAAAAATTCTTTGATGATGATTTCCTTATTTTATTTCTCTATGTGGATGATACGTTGATTGTTAGTAAGAATGTTTCTAGAATCAACAATCTGAAGAAACAGTTAGATAGTAAGTCTTTTGTTATAAAAGACTTGGGATCAGCAAAACATATTCTTGGCATGTAGATTATTAGAGACAGAAGCGCCAAGAAATTATGGTTGTCACAAGAAAAGTATATTGATAAAGTACTTCAGAGATTCAAACCGGACAAAGCTAAAGCGGTTAGTTGTCCCCTTGCTAATCACTTTAAATTGAATTCCAGAGAGTGCCCTTCTATAGATAAAGAGGAGGAAGAAATGTCTAGAATTTCATATGCTTCAGCAGTTGAAAGTTTGATGTCTATGCCATGGTTTGTAGAAGGCTAGATATTACTCATGCAGTTAAAGTTGTGAGTCGTTTCTTTTCAAGGGTCATCCAAAATATGCTTTTATTTTGAAAGAACAGAACCTGTGTTAGCTAATTACACAGATGCAGATATGGTTAGAGATGTTGATTCGAGAAAATATACATTATGTTACTTGGTTATTTTTACAGGGGAGAGCTATGGTGTGACAGTCAAATTTATAGAAGTATGTTGACTTTCTACAATTGAAACAGAGTTTAGTGCAGCAACGAAAGCCTGTAAAGAGTTGTTGTGGATGAAGAAGTTCTTTAATGAATTTGGTATCAAGCAAGATCAGTATCAGTTGTTTTGTGACAGTCAGACCGCTATGCACCTTGGTAAGAAGACCTCTTAAGAAGTTCTTTAATGAATTTGGTATCAAGCAAGAACAGTATCAGCTGTTTTGTGTCAGTCAGACTACTATTCACCTTGATAAGAATATCTCTTTTCACTCACGATCAAAACATATTGATGTGAGATATTACCGGATCAAAGATTCTGACGAAGACAAAATAATTACAGTTAGAAAAGATCCATATTGATAAAAATAGATCAGACATGTTAACTAAGATTCTACCAAAAGTGAAGTTCGAATACTGTCGATCAATAACAAACATGATAGAGCCCTCTATGTAATTGGAAGGGAGAGATTTGTTGGATGTGGGTCCCTCACATGAAAGGATATCCTTTTCAATTCGATGCCGCATTAGTTGAAAATCAGAACGAAGACAGTTATATTTGCAGTTGTCTCACGTGGTGGAGTGCTTATATAAGGTACACTCCCTACTTCATACATAGAAGAAAACTAGAGCAAAGCAACGCTCCGATATTAGGAAATATTTTCCTAAAGGATTGATGAGTGATAAAATAGTGAGGTTAGTATTTTTAGGTCGAGAAATACCTTTGTGAGTCACTAATTTGGTTTATTTCTGTATACATAATATTTTTAATAATAGAAGAATTATTCTGAGTGTTATCCATAAATATAACTCAAGGTTAAAGATAAATTATGTTAAATATTTTGTGTCCATTTTATTCATCTTATTTTTCATTTTCAAAATAAACTCACTACTCTCAACAACAAATTCACCTTAAACAAATTAAGGTTGAATTTAAGAAGTGATATGATTTTGAACTCCATATCTGATATTATTTTTTTAAGATAAATTGTTCATCTGAGTCTTACGATTTAGAACAAAGGCTTATCAAATCAATAAATATTATATTTTGAATGTGATGTATAAAATGATGTTCTTTTTTCCTTTCATACCAACTAATTGTTTCGTTGTAGCAACTGACAAATATTTCCAGTAGAAAGTCTCCACGTCGACTTATTTCTTTTCCAACCAACGGTCACAAAATGTCCTTATCAACCAAAGAAATAAAAAGCAGAAGAGTTTAAAAATAGAATAAATGAACATAAGTTGTAAATATGGTTTTTCATTTATCTGTCACGAGGGATATGGGTTACATTGCCAAAAAGACCTGTGCTGTTGGAGTTTGGTAAGCGCAGCATCGTAATAGAGCATTGACCAATGGACCAATAACAATGAAAGATGAGAACAGACAGGGTGTAAGTAAGTGGGGCAGGTGGAGGATGCAACCGGGGGGTGGTTTGAGCGCATAAGCATAATAATAACAGTACAGATCATCATCATCGTCACTCTTCTTCATTCTTAACTAAACACAAAACTTATTATGATGAAAGAGAGAAAGAGGATGGAGAGGGAGAGGCTGAGGCTGTTGGCCTTGGGGAACCCGAGAGATCAGGAACTAAAGACGCGTTGGTGGCGCTGACACTATTCACTACACCGGCGCCGCAGATACTGCTGCCTTTGCCTTTCTCTTACTATTTTAGTATTCTCTTACAAATTATAATTATAATAATAACCATGAATTTTATAATAATCGCAATCCAGACAAAAAGCTGCAATTTTGTGAAGTCCCCAAATAGTACTACTTAAAACTTTCAACGTAAATCATGTAAACACATTTGGATTCATATACGGTGGTTGTCATGATATCAGAAATACTTCATCTATAATACAATTTCAGTATATTCATTAATCAATAACATATAAAACCTCCGTATAAAATCTTGAAATATTTAAAGATCTAGCTCTCTAAATTAATTTAACCATTAGATCAAATAGTCAAGAAACTAACAAGCATACCCTACGTTCTCATTTCTTAAGTCGGAAAAGATGCTCTTTGTCGGCTTCTTCTCTATGTTGCTTTCAGCGCAAGGTCACGGTATGGCCCACCAGTCATCTTTGTCTTTCTCACCATCAGGGTCGGAGATTAGCTAGTTCCTTCCTTTCTCGATCATATCTTCTTCAATCTGTGGCAATCACGATTCACGATGGCTTAACAACTCTCTGGTATGTGTCATAATTTTTTGTCAAATTGGTGTTGTCATATATTTACAAGTAGGTTTTACATTTCTTTATTATCGGGGAGACAACATCTTCAATAGTGTTCCGTTCCTGGCTACTATTGTGTTTTTTTTCAAACTCGACTAGATCTTAGTTCATGAGATTATTTTTGGAGATGAAAGCAATTTACGTCAGTTCCTAATTAACATGATGAGCTAGTCCACTTTCAATGCACTGTCAAGACAACATATGTCGTAGGTTATGTATGAGGTCGTATCATATCCATCGAATCACGTACCTAGCTATCTTCGCTCGACTATATATATAAGTGTATATGGTAGTGACATTGGATTGTCCATTATGAATAACTTCATCTTTTACTAAATCTCACATCACCAATATTTTTAGAAATTATAAGCTGAAATTCTGAAAGAGAATAATTGAACTACTTCCGGTTATAACTTATGAGTGTTATTAGAGTTTGATACAGTTTCGACTTTCGAGTGAACTACTTGCTATCTTTTCGTAACATGTTCCAAGATTAGTTTATATCTTCTAGTCAGGTGCTGTGTTCACAGATTTGTTCAAGCTATTATCCACGATAGAAAGATGGCCTCCAAAACACATGACATATATATCAAAGCATATTGTGATCTTTCCACACAATCACTATGATTATAAGGAAAGGGTTTCAAGTACTTTAAAATTATTAGGTCATTAAACTATATTGCAAAGTGGTACGGTTTTATTATGTGTCTCAGCACTTTCCGAGGTGACATTTTGTTACATTAGAGAAAACTCAAATGTAACAAAACTGTGAAGGCATAACACTTAGTGACTATAAGAGGAGAAGAGGGAGGCCGTATAAGAACTGGCAGGAAATGATCAAGGCGGATATGTCAGAGTTGACCCTTAATGAGGTAGTTGTTCAAAATAAAAAAGTTTGACGTGATCGGATAAGAATAAAGGATTAACTGTTCCAGTTATCCAATCCCCTTAGTGAGTGATAAAGAGGGATGGACCTTGTATACTATTAGGTTCTCACTGATCCGATCTCTTTCAGGTATTCTCCACTTTTTTTAATGAATTGTTTTTGTATACTGTATCATTCTTATATTGTCTCATTTGCATGCGGGTTTACCAGAAACAACATCTCTACTATGTAGAGGTAAGGTTGCGTACTATCGGACCTCCCCAAATCTTGCTTCATTGCAGGATTTCAGACTGGATGATGATGATGATGATGACGATAATGAGAGAAACCTCAAATGTCAAAACTAAACTTAATTTTCCGGTACACATTTTTAGTATTGTGAATTTGTGATAACTTTGTCAAATCAATCTATTAATATTTCTCTTCAATTCAAAAAGGTGGAACATCAAAGCTGTTTCTTTGAGATAACAATATTTTGCAACTATATTTAAAAGCCCCTAAGGCATACATCTAACCTTTATCCCATGCCAATGAGTAAAATAATCGGTACGGGAAATGCAGCCAAAATTTTGAATGCATCAGACTCCCGAACTCTTTAAAATCCCCTGCCGTTTTATCCATATACATCGATCTCAGAAGTTTTCAGTGGGAAACCTACCTTGATTGATTATCATACAAGCCATACGTATAGGATTCCATGTCTCCTTTACGCTTTTCCTCGTCCTTAAAATTTCTATCTTTCCTCGATTAGTTTGGTTCCTGACTCATATCTTGTCAGATCACATAATCTTGGACCGATAGCGGGCATGGATAATAATATAATCAACGTCATCACATAGGTGTTGACATTAACACAAACTTAAGGACAGTGATATATAATAAAGGACTTATCTATTTGCTTTTTTAAAAAATCCATAGTACATAGGGTACAACGGGGATTCATGACTTTCATCTTGCAATTGGGAACCTTTTCATGAGTTCATTAATGAAGGCTGTTCAGAAGAACTGTTTAATTTCCCATTCTCTGTCTAGGAGCCTAAGTTTAAATAACTTAGTCACCGTATATCTACTTTACATGGTTTGTGGGCAGAAAAGGTGAATCAAAAGGTCCCTGAAATTGAATGTCAACGAATCCCGTATAGACCACAATGCATCGCTAGGTCAGTCGTGTTAGAGAATATATAAAATCAATTGAGTTGGTCTCACACAATAGCTTAAGCTATTGTAATGAAATGGTCGCTTAATATGATATCAGAGCCTTTATGACTAAACGATCATGAGTTCGAATCCTACCACCCACCTATTCTAATTAAAATTAAGCACAAGGTAAAGTAGGCCTGTGCAAGTTTCAAACCCAAAGGCCTTTCACTTGGAGAGGTGTGTTAGAGAATATATAAAACCAATTGAGTTGGCCTCACACAAAAGTTTAAGCTATTGTGGTGAAATGATCGCTTAACAAGATATGCATGTTGGGAAACAAACAAACGGTAACTAAATCTAAAGCCAGCCATTACCCTCTTGAGTCACCACCTGTTGTTTAACTACGTAATTATGTATGTCATCAATTATGCCCTTGGTTAAGTGGTTTGAAATAAAATGATCAAGGAATTGATAAGAGAAATGAGGAAACAGATTACCAACTAAAGGGCAGCTACTCTTCTTGTCTAAGTATCACCCGTTCGGAATGTTATTAAGACCATATACGAAACTTGAGGGATTTCCCACCATGTGGAGTCGATGTTTTCTGGCTATAAAATTATTAAGTATTTCATCTTTTGAAGCGACTTTTGGCATGTTTTGTTGTATTATTTAAGGAATCTTGAGCAACAGATTGGTGTCATTATTGGCTGGATTTAACTGATGCTAATCTAAGTAAAACGTCAATGTAAAAGAACACGTTCCAGAATTTCTTTACAATTTCCAATGTAAGAAAAGGGGTAAGGGTAAGGTGAAGTGCATATTTATACAAAGAAACTAACGTAGCGTTTGGTTAGCATCTGCGGATGCGAGGACGGAGGATAAGGACATATAGGTTCTGTCCAAAGTGGTGTTTGGTTGCCGTCTGCATCCATTGTCGTCCCTGTCTTCAATTGGCTTGGACAAAATTTTTTGTCCAATCCAAAACCATGATACAGAGATGTTTGTCCTAAGGACAAGAAAAGTTTTCATTTGATTCTAATTAGAAATAGAATTGAAATACAATTTCAATTTCAGTTAATTCATAGCTAATTATAATATGTTTATAGTAGTTGTGTAGAACCGCAATCTTGAATTTTAAACTAATAATTAAAATTCTTAAATAAATATGTCTGAAATTTTAATGAGGTGAAATTAAAATCTGAAATTTATATAAATATTAACCCCAGAATTGAGATTGATAATGGACCGAACTCATAATCATAACCTAAGAACGATTGAGTTCAGTTTGTTTGAGAGAAAAACCATCCTTTGAGATTTATAACTTGGTGTGAAATCAAGAGCCTAAAAAATTGCCACCAAGATTAGAATTCCGTGGTGCAGCTTTTGAAACATGATGGCTAGTTGAACTCCCCAAGAGCGAGCCTATTTAAGTTCATAAAAAAAAAAGCATGTTCTTTTCTCCTTCGTATACGAGGGCCTCTATTTCATGCATCAAAGTGGTTCCAACAACAACGACGAGTTCACAGACTCTTAGGAAAATGGTTCTTCTTATGTGTTCACCGAGGAAATTCATCAACTCATCAGTAATTATTGAATGCTCAAATTAATATGGTGACCATAATAATGGGGAGAGGACATGCAACAGATGAGTACTTATTCTTGGGTAAATAGATACGCAAATATATGTATTTAGGGCATTAATATGATAATATTTTCTTATTAATTCATTCCTCTGCTCTTGTGCTGACTCTTTTTCAGGATAAAACCTAAAAAAGAGAAGGTTGTGAGTGTGGAGAAGGGTTGGGAGTTAATAATTTATGGTCTACTGTATCCAAACAAGCTAAGAAGTACTGGGACGTTTTTTACAAGCCACATAAAGACAGATTTTTCAAAGATCGCCATTACTTGGACAAGGAACGGGGCCAATATTTCACGGGAGCAGGAGGTGAAAAAGTCATTCTCGAGGTCGGCTGTGGAGCTGGAAACACTATCCTTCCTCTAATTGCAACATATCCCGGTATTTTTGTTTATGCCTGTGATTTCTCACCACATGCTGTTGACTTGGTTAAGGTTCGATTCTTAGGTTATTTCTTCTTACTTGTCACGATTGGATGTTACTGCATGTACTCAGAGATAAAACTTGATAATTTGAGCTACAAAGAACATGGAAAAGCTTTAGTTCTGCTGATGAAATTGGAAACCATCCAGAAATTTCACGATTAACAATTGGAAACAAAGCCATCATTTGTATGCTTTTAGGGTTTTTTGGCACATACCCGATTTTTTAAAATTTTACCATATGTTTTGACTTTCGCTTACATTTCCACTTTATATTTCATGTTACATTTCCAATTTACATGGCTGGTCCATTCATCGCTTCGTGCCTCCGATGACGATACAGTAAGTAACTAGTTTTCGTGAATCTCATTGTGAAATATGGTAACTCGGAAGTAGTCGGAAGAGAGGCGAGTGGCTTGCCATATATCTTTCTGGATCTCAACAAGCTGGTCGTTTAGTAAAGACTTATAACACAACTAGTAACGAGAAAAACCGGTCTTTGTAGGGGTATAAGGTAATAGCAGATTATTGTCACCATTAGGTATATATAAAAACATATATTGCCAGTTTTTACGTATTTAATTTTTTTTAATCTGCCTCGCTATTATTCTGTCACATCTACATGCGCCTATTAAATAATTTCTATTATGTAGGAGTAAGAAGGCGATTATCGCCTTTCAGATTTCGCTTCATTCAGGGACTTGGGATATGATGAAGATGATATATCCAAACAAGCCCTTTCACAGATAATGCAATTAATTTTACTGACATGGGATTTCCAAGAAGGGATTAGCGGAAAATGATGAAAAAGTTGAGAAACTATCACAGGCTTTAATTCTAATGAACAGTTTTTTTTTCCTTGTTCAACTAATATTTAAATAAATATGTCCATTTCCTTAAACTAATCAACCCCGTTACCATCTACTCTGATAAAGAATCATATCTTAATTAATTCCATATCGACCAAACAATTCAGTCCCATGTGAAAGGCACCTATTGCCTCGAACCTGGATTCTCGTGTGCACGTTTCTGCTTTCTTATAAGTCCCTCTCCTCCAAGTTCCAGGACGTTGTTTCCCATTTGCTTACCCCATCCAAGAAGGTCCTTTCACATGTGGGTTACCTACTTAATTGCAGATTATTAACATTGATAAAGACTTGCATTAAAGACTAAGCAAACGACAAATGAGGCGTTCACATGACCGATGCTTAACAACGACCAACCTTGTTTGTCATTTCTCCACATGCTGCATCCAATCTAGTCTAGCCCTACATGTTTTAGTTATAGATTCGAGAAGAGACAATTTTGGACAAACCGTTTCCATATATTGATAGAAATATTAAGATCACTGAAGTTTAATTGATAGTTAATAATTATTAGATCATATATACTCTATAAGTGAATATCAGAAAAAATGGAAAGATATTAAATAACTAAATTGCAACATCTTTGTTTCATTAATTATTTTTCTTTTCATCTTTATGTGTTCTATGGTATCTTCTTAGTCTCATTATTCTGATTTTGTGGCACACGATATTTGCTATAAAAGAGCAACTTATATCGATGGAGTTCCACGTTAAACAAAAGAACCATGCATTAGTTCAATAGTAAGTTCCCAGAAGTTGATTTTAGAATGATTGAGAATTTGGATCTCTCCAACATAATGACATATAGTTGCTAAGATGAAATTGTTTTGCCAATCGCCCAAAAGCTAAGAAGTTTATTTTCGTTTTTTAGAAAGGTTCAAATTTTATATCTGCTTAAAATAGTTTAAACCTAATCTGTCTACTAATGTCATCCGTCTCCCAACTACATTTCGTGGACTCAAAATTTAATTCTTGCTCTATAATCAATTCTTCAACTTCTCAATAAAAAACTATAACTATAGGGTGATATAAATATATATGCAAAGTTTAGATTCTAAAAGAAGATCACTGCGTCTATACTTCAACATATACATATCCTACAGCTTTTTTGTGGATCTCCTTAAAAATTGTCCTCAACATAAACTTCTTATATACGTTTGTATGCTTCTGTGGAAGGAGTTGAATACCCTACCTTACTCTCAAAATTTTCACCGAAAATAATAACTGTGTAAGAACACAGTAAACTATATGAGATTAGTAATTTAACCTAATATTCATCACAGTATGTATTTTCTAATGTAAAATATATTTATTATTGGGCGAAATAAAGAATTAAATTGAGCATAGATAATATTATTATATGTCAGAATTACTGTTGGAATAATATTATCCGTAGCAATTTCATAATGAGAGAAATTGTTAATAAACGAAATAGCAACTGATTATGGGAGTAATTAGAGAGAGAGACAACAGCTTATATATTTTGACATTGAAGCCACCAATCACATTTATTTTATTTTATTTTGTACAGTTTGCTTATTCTTGATTCTAGCCTGAAGTGGATTGGTTATGAGTTTGATAAACTTATAAACAAAACCCAATGTACTAAATACCGAGGAAGCTAATTGATTATAGTTGTCAGTACAGAGACATCACTAGAAAAACAAGGATTCAGGAAGCGGATCTGTTTTATATAGTATGAGATATAAGATTACAGGATAATGCTATATATAGAGAAAGACCAGTTTAGATTTCTCTGTATTTTGTGCTTGAAGCCAGAATAATATGCGAGTGTCACATACCTTGGAACTAACCAAGCTATTATTTAGACACTAATCATGTATTCCTCCAGTCTTTTTGGAGTAGATGTTTATAAACTAACAAATCCTTATAAATAAGTCAGATCTGCATCCAAGATTATTAAAAGTGTCTAACGTTGTCCTATCCTATTTCGCAAGGAACTAAATATCAAATATGTTGGAGTTATTTATTTAATGGCCTCAAATAAACCAGAGCTATGATTAGAGTATGTTTTTGTACTACCAAGCACATCTTGGGAATTAGTGATACAGTTTTGCTGCGGGTTTGGTCAGTTGAATAAATGATTATACTTATAATGAGAGATCTAGTGAAGTCATTGACAACATTGATGACAACAAGAAATTAACGAACCTATGGGAATTGATTGGTCGTTGGATAAGTATAGCTTTATTTAACGTTTAACCTACGAACTTCACCGATTTGGATTTTACAGTCGGGATGTAAAAGGTATAATAAAAGGAATTCTCTTAGCAAAATAACTATGGGGTGTAAACATGAAGGAAAAAAACTTGCACATAAACAAGGTTATTTCTGTAAGAAAATTCAAACATAAATTTTAGGAATGGGAATGCATAACTATTAATATCACTTATGCATGTTAATCTACTTTCACATGTTAAAGACTTTATGTCTAGAGAGAAAAAAATTCTCTTTATTCTTCCTTTATCCAATTTGAATGTTATTTTATTTTGATAACTTGTTCATTTTGAATTAAACTAAAACCTTATGTAGTTTAATTCAAAACTATAATTGCCCTTTAGCAATTATAACATATATAACTACTAATAACGTGGTAATAATAATCTATCTATGGTTGTATATTATGATTATCTTAACCACTCACATATGATGAGTTTAGTCTATTGAATTTTTGTAGTTCTCATATTTATCTAATAACTCCTTCGACTATCATACAATGAGAGTTTATTGTCATATATCTATTAGAATATATGACATCTCAATTAAGTTTATTGTCATATATCTATTAGAATATATGACATCTCAATTAATGAATCAATCCTGGGGTAGATTTTAGTATATTATACCCTAGGTCTTATTTTGCATTTGAATCTTGTCTAATGTCATTCATTTCATTGTATCATAAATATATCAATTCTCTTATTAAGAGTTAGTGGTCACTTCTTGAATTCTTATATTTTTTATATGAACTTATCAATCAAAATAACCTACTTTTTTTTCTTTCTAAATTCTCTTGAATTAAACTTAATTTCCTTTCCTAGAATGTTCCATTAGACCATATTGCACATGATCTTTTGTTAACATTTTAAACTAGAAAACTTTAAATTTAATTATTAAAATTAAACAAGAGTCATAAGGGTACATTATAAGACTTATTTACTTTTAGGGTCTCACACAATGTAAGTTAAGATCTTATGACTTACATTAATCTCTTTTCATAGACATTGTTACACGTATGGTAAGAATCATGTGCTATAATATAATTCCTATTAATATAGTGTGCATGCCTTTTATGAATGCAATACTATACAAATGTTGATTCAAACATACTTAATGTTTAACTTGAGTTCACAAGTCTACTCTTAAATCATTTTTTAAAAATATCATATGGCAACTTAAGACAAATATGATAACCATATGATCACTCCAAACCAATTTTTTGACTTATCCTCCAAACCAATTTTTTGACTTATCATCTAATTCAACATTTGTGGTTTAAGTTTCTTACTTTTGCTCTTAATATCACTTTGATAATAAACCTAAAACTTGCCTTATTTCCAATCATTATAAATATTAAAGGTGATTGCTCATAAAAGAGGATCATTCTTGTATTTATCTAGCATACTTTTTAATTCATAAGTAACATATGTCATATAACATATCTCATATGACAATACATTGAATGAGCATACATGGAGAGATGTTAATCAATTACATTTTCATATTTATGCAATTCTAGTGACTTCACATACCCAATGTATGGATCTTGAGAAATTAGTTTTATCATTAGGTCTGCCACCATATCCCATATACATATGTATTTCACACACAGTTCTCTTCATGCACCTATATCTTTCATATAATTGTATTTAGTATCCATATGCTTAGTTTTACAATGAAATTTAAGGTCTTTAGTATAAGTGATTGCTATGGACTGCCACAATTAATTATTACTAGATTAGTCTTGACCAAGAATCATTTAAGCCATATACCCTCTTATACTATTATTGAATATACTATAAATTTAACTTCTATTATAGATAAGGAAACATATAATTGTTTCTTACTTTCATGATATAACACCATTATTAAGTAAGAAAACAAATTCAGCTAGACAATATACATAAATAGGTAAATCTATTTGAAGTAAATTACCTAAGATGCCTTCTTTAGCTATTTGTCTTATTCAATTTTGACCAATATGACATAGTCTAGCATGTTACAAAATTGCATTATCAATGAAATTAGTAGATAATGTAAACAAGGAATAACTTATGTTATTATCTAAATAAACAACATCTATAACAATAAAACTGCACAACATAAATTCATGATCATAATAATTGTTTCCTAGATATAAGTCCATACCACCACTATAGAAATTTACATCAAAACCAGGACTAATTAATATCAACACAAAAACAAGATTCCATCAAATCTTTAAAGTAAACATCACTTCATATAAGATTAGGGATTGGCCACCACATATGTTTAATTTGCAAATTCCAATCTTTTACAATAACTCTTGAGTTATCTCCTACATAAATCCATTGTGTTCCATAAGAGATTTTTTTTTTGAATTTTATGAATGCATTCTTATCCTTCGTTCTATAGTTTGTTTCTCCTAAATTTGTAATCCATAAAGGATGTGATTTATTTAGAAAAATATAATAAGAGATATTCAGAGAACAAATGTTTGTATAATAAGATACAATCACGACTGGAGTTACCACTTGACATAATTAAAGTATTTGACTCTTTTTAAGTTCTACTTTATGAAAGGATGTTTTCCTTTTTATACTGGTTCCTCTTATCTTCTTGAATTCTTGATTATATTAAGTACTTATCTTACCTTTTTTTCATTAGGATCAACCATGATGCTTACACTTCTTGTTTATAGCTCCGTGTAAGTCCATGTAAGCTAGACCCAAATACATATACCTTAGAAGACGTCTTTGATGTTTCAAGACATTTTTCTTCTTATATAAGATGCTTTGTAACAACTTCCGTTATCTTGCTACTTTTAATGGGTTAAATGTAACATCCCATCACCGATGAGAAGGGTATTTTGGTAAATTAGGACGGGTTAGGAATGTTTAAATATATCTCGGCATGCACATGCATCTTATAGCCTCTATATAAATATGAATGGTAATTTTTGCACATGCACATAATTGTACATGCATTCATGACATTTCCAGGCATATGTGACTAAATGAAACTTTTTGTGAATTATGTGATATTTGTGTTTGAAAAATTGAATTGAAGTGCTCTAGGTGTGTTTTATATTTTTAGGGATTTGTGGAAATTTTTCTGAAATTTTTCGGAGTATTTGCCCGGATCGAAAAATTGTCAAATGGCAGACTAAGTGGACTTCCGGTACTGAAAATGACGGTCAAATGGCACTGGACTATTAGACATATGATTTTAGGAATTATGAACTTTGAGTCGTTAGAATTAGCAGACAAATTGGACTAGAAATTTAATTAAAATTGGAGAAAACCTTAAGAGAATGTAGGAAGAAGACAAGTGGCAAGGGACACATTCTGCAACTTATGAGGGATAAGCAGCTTTATGTCAAATTCAGTAAGTGTGAATTTTGGCTGGATGAGGTAGTATTTCTGGGCCACATAGTGACTGGAGAGGGTATTCAGGTTGATCCTAATAAGATTGAGGCAGTGATGAAGTGTGAGGCTCCTAGGAATGTGTCGGAGATTCGGAGTTTCCTCGGATTGGCTGGTTATTACCGGAGGTTTGTCGAGGGGTTTTCATTGATCTCAGTCCCTCTGACAAAACTTCTGAGGAAGAATGTGGCATTCAGATGGACTGGGGAGTGCCAGAAGAGCTTTGAGGAGCTGAAACATCGGTTGACTACTGCACCGATGTTGGCTATTCCATCTGGGATAGGAGGTTATGAGGTTTATAGTGATGCATCACATCACAGCTTGGGATGTGTTTTGATGCAGCACGGTAGAGTGATTGCCTATGCCTCGAGACAGTTGAGGTCTCACGAGGTAAATTATCCTGTGCATGATTTGGAGTTAGCTGCAGTTGTCCCGTCAATTTCAGCTTTAAAAATTTTCAATTTCACAAATAAATGAAATTAAATATTTTCCGAATCCGATGCCTTTAGAATCAGGTCAATCGAACGTCAGACGGAAAAGTAATTGACCAAGAAAGTAATTAGGTCACATAATCACAAATAATCAAATAATAATTAAATAAATAAAAAAGAAAATAATATATATATATACATTCGCCCTAGCAATAAAAAGCTTAGACAATGTACTACAATTCTCAAGAAGAACTTAGCACCCAATTCCATCTCTAACTAGGTTAAAATCTCCCATTACTGTGGCTGTCCAAGAAAACAGCATTTAACCTAAACCATAACAAAACTTTACAAATTTATGTCTAACAATCCTTACATCCAAAATTCACACAAAATACCTCATTAGAAAGCTACAACAATCCTCTACAACTTTCCAGAAGGTCACTTAAGCCAATTTCACCATTAACAGTCCCAAATAAATACCAAAACATAAATAGCACAAAACCTGTTCACTTAGAGCATTGCACACCAAAACACAATTTGGACTGAATTACCATTTGAATATTAACAGACCATAACTTTCAATCTACACATAAAATAAATTCATACTTAGTGGCGTTAGAAAGCTAACACAAAAATCCTCAACTTTCATGAAGACCAAAGTAGTAAATTCAATCCTAAAAAAATCATCAAAGTTTCAGGTCACAAGGTTCGGATATTGTTCACACAGCACCTAACAATTCACTTTGCATGCCAAAATTAAAATCCTTAAGGTCAGTATTGGACAAAACTTCCTTCATATGAAATCTAGCCATACTTCTTAAGTTTAATTTAAAACAAACCTCAGCTCAATTGGACAACCATATCAAAAGTTATGAGCCAAAATCTGAAACCTACACAAAGTCACATTTTCCAGATTTCCTATCCAACTCAACTTATTTCATTCTAACACCAATCTTACATCAATAAGCATCCAATTTAGTCTCCAATTCAGTCCCAAGTTCATCTAAACATTCACTGGAATAAAAAGGCACCAATTGGCAGCACACAACACAAAATTTTCTTACTTGAATTCTCCACTCATCTACCATCATTCTAACATCAAATCCAATCAAAAACCAATTCAAAACATAGTCATCATTCTTCCTCACACATCCATACTCGTATACCCAAAAAATCCTACCATTATCTTTATGAAATTAATACACAATTAATCCCCATAAATGCTTCTAACTACCAAATGAAAGAATATAATACACAATTCTTACCTTAAACAAGTTACAAGCTTTAAATCTTCAATCTTCCACTAACTCACCAAATCCCCTCCTTCCCTTCTCTCACACAACAATCACCATATCAAGGGAGGTAGAAAACTTAAGCATGGACACATGAAGGGAAATATAAAAGCTTTGGTGTGGGTGGAGATTAACAAGAAGAAGAAGAAGAAAAAGAAGAAGAAGAGACCATCGAAGAAGGGGAGGAAGATCACCTACGGATGAGAGTGTTGGAGTTATGTAAATATAGTGCCCTGGAAAGCAAGTGTGTTTACATGTAACTTTATGTTCTTCAGTTACAGTTTTGTAATGAAAATATTTATTATTAATAAAACAAAAGAGTTTGGTTTTATCTGTATGAGCTTTATATATCTGGTCATAAGGTACCAAGATTCATTTGTAAGTAATATACATATACATAGAGATGTATGGGAAACATGTATATTATTAGAATCTGAATTAATTGATTCACAGTTGAATAATCAAGTCGGTCGTTTGATTATGATTTAGACTGTAGTGTTGCGATTTATCTCCATATAAGTAAAGGAGTTTACTTAAAGGGAATGATGAGTTTCATATCATGATAGTAGTAGACTATCGATAATGGCACTATTAAATGAATTGAATCAAGTATGTTTTCAAGAATAAAGTGGGCCGTTACTTTAATCTTAAAACATACAACTTAAGCATTCGCTATTATGAACCACAATCTTGATGAGTGGTGAACTCATATGTGTTTCATTATAATTCTTGATATGATCGGAATGGATTTTTACAGGTATTAATCCAAAGGTTCTGCATGTTGGAATTATTAATTGAAACATGTATCGTGGAACATTCACTCAAATAAAGAGTTTATAGTGTTATCATCTCTTCTAGATGTTTTAAGGAGATTTGGAGATTAAATGGCGCTAGTAGTTTGATGGACTAGCTACCCATCAAGTCTTAACACTAAGATGAGATCTTTGTGTTAATCACCATATAAAGTAAAATGAGAGATCTAGAAGGAAAACCAACATAAGGGCAAAACGGTAATTTTACCCTTTGTTGTGCGGATGGCTATAATAAGGTTCTAAATAGGGTTTGCAATTGGACATATTCTCATAATATTTAATAATTCAAGAGTTCAACTAATTGTCTTTAGTGGAATGACATTTAGTTAATAAGCTAGAATTAATTTAATGAGATTGAATTATTTCGGGCTTATTGGAGCTTGAATTATCAAAGTCCAATAAGATTCCCTACTTGGCTTTAAGGAAGGTTATCAAGCTAAGTAAGAAGTAGTTTGGAGGCTTTAGAAGTCCATAATTGAATGATGGGCTTATACTAATTAATGGTTAATTGGAAGCCCATATGTTCATTTAAAATGAGCTTGTTTTGGTTTAATGTAATTGATTAGATTAATTATATTAAAACAATTTTTTAAATGGAGAAGAAGCAATTTCGAAATTGTGTTAGGTTAGATGTGTAACCACACATTTGACATTAAAATACTAAATAAAGATGGTCTTTGTTATGGTTCATCATTATTAAATGGAGTTATGAACTTACCATTAAATGGTTTAATGGTTGGCTTTTAATGTTGGCATGTAACCTATTTGCATTCATTAGATTAAAGATGAAAGATGTGCATTAGATGGACCATCTTCCTTCTTTCTTCTTGCCAAAACCGAAATGGGTATTCAATTATAGGTTATGGTCTTTTCAAATAGCCATTTTAAAGATAAATGAAGTAAGTCTCATTTATTGGCTATTTGATGAGTGATTAATGTAAGAAGTGATGCATTGGATGCCTCTCACTCTTTCCATTGATGCATATTTCAAATTGAGAGGTAAGAAAGGGTTCTTGCATGTTTTTAGACATTCTCTTTTCATGCAAGGTAGAACCGAAATTCCTAAGTGAAAGAATTGAAAGAGTTTCAATTTTGGTTCTTCTTCTTCTAAGAAAATCTCCTCCAAATATTTCTTCTCCTTTCCCACCAAAGGATTTTGTTAACCTAGTTGTCCTTGAAGAACAAGTGGTAAATCTAATTGGTAGAGGATACTACTACAAGGAAGAAGATAGATTGCTAAAGGAAAAGACTCAAAGGCAAAGGATTTGGATACCGAAGGAGAGGATAAGCGCAATGAGGATTTAAAGTTGTAGCGAAGGAGTCGGTAATTCCTTTTATCTTGTTCTTGGTTTTATTATCCTTATACCATATCATGTATGGATTAGAATGTTGATTTGGATATATTGCTTCCGCTGCAAGATGATTTCTTAAAAAGTTTTGAAATCTATCGTTTCTCCAAACTAAGCATGCTTTCTTTTTCCGATCCAACAGAGAGAACTTCTTAAACTTCAAAGTGATTTTTTAAACTTTCAATGAGAGAGTCTTAGGAACTTTAGATGTACAATTGAATCTAGAGCATGATGGAGCTTTAGTAGCCACTCTGAAGCTCAGACCGATGCTACATGATAGGATCAGGAGAGTTCAGGATAAGGATCCTGTTTTGGTGAAATTGATTGAGAAAGTGAAGTCTGATCTGAATTCTGAATTTGAGTTGAGAGATGGGACTTCATGGTTAGGGCAGAGATTATGTGTGTCGGATGTGGATGATTTGAGGCGAGAGATTCTGGAGGAGGCACATATGGCTGCCTATGCTATGCATCCTAGTACTACCAAGATGTATAACACTCGTAAGCAACATTTTTGGTGGCCTGGCATGAAGAAGCAGGTGACAGAATATGTCTCCAGGTGTATGACGTGCCAACAGGTTAAGGCTGAGCACCAGGCTCTCGTGGGGAAGCTTCATTCGTTGCCTATTCCTGAGTGGAAATGGGAACGAATTACTATGGATTTTATTATGGGGTTGCCTAGAACGCCGAGGCAGCACGATGCTATCTGGGTCATAGTGGACCGGTTAACTAAATAGGCCCATTTCTTGCCAGTGAGGGAGAACAATTCTCTTGATTAGTTGGCCCAGAAGTATGTGACTGAGATTGTGAGACTGCATGGGGTTCCATTGTCTATAGTGTCGGATCGGGATCCCAGATTTACTTTAAGGTTCTGGAAGAGTTTGCAGTCAGCTATGGGTACCAGGTTAAATTTGGGTACATCATTTCATCCTCAGACAGATGGGCAGAGTGAGAGGACGATTAAGACTGTTGAGGATATGCTTCGGGCGTGTGTATTGGAGTTTAGAGGAGCATGAGATCAGTATTTAGCCCTGATTGAATTTGCCTACAATAATCATTGCCATAGTAGCATCGGGATGGCACCATATGAGGCATTATATGGGAGACAGTGTCGATCACCTCTGTATTGGGATGAAGAGGGTGAGAGGATGATTGAAGGTCCGGAGCTGATTCAGGATACAGTGGACAAGGTAAAACTGATTCGGAGTCGCATAAAGGCGGCTCAGGATAGACAGAAGAGCTATATGGATTAGCATCGGAGAGATATGGAATATAATGTGGGAGACAGAGTCTTCCTTCGAGTTTTACCGTGGAGAGGAGTGCTGAGATTCGGTAGGAAGGGCAAGTTAAGCCCTAGGTACATTTGTCCATATGAGATCATTGAGCGTATAGGACCTTTAGCCTATAAGCTGGATTTACCAAGTGAGATGTCTTAGCTGCATAATGTCTTCTATGTGAGTATGCTCCGGAGGTATCGATCAGATCCGACACATGTGGTTCCGGCTCAAGAGATTGAGGTAGCTAGCAACTTGAGCTATGTTGAGGAGTCAGTCCAGATTGTGGGATCACGGGTTAAGCAATTAAGGAACAAGGTTATCCCATTGGTGAAAGTCCTATGGAGGAACCACTCAACTGAGGAAGCAACTTGGGAGACCGAGGAGCATATGAGGAGGCAGTATCCTCACCTATTCGACCAAGCAGGTAAGAATTTCGAGGACGAAATTTTTATTAGGAGGGGAGAATTGTAACATCCCATCACCGATGGGAAGGGTATTTTGGTAAATTGGGACGGGTTAGGAATGTTTAAATATATCTCGGCATGCACATGCATCTTATAGCCTCTATATAAATATGAATGGTAATTTTTGCACATGCACATAATTGTACATGCGTTCATGATATTTCCCGGCATATGTGACTAAATGAAACTTTTTGTGAATTATGTGATATTTGTGTTTGAAAAATTGAATTGAAGTGCTCTAGGTGTGTTTTACATTTTTAGGGATTTGTGGAAATTTTTCTAGAATTTTTCGAGGTACTTGCCCAGACCGAAAAATTGTCAAGTGGCAGACTGAGTGGACTTCCGGTATTGAAAATGACGGTTAAATGGCACTGGACTATTAGACATATGATTTTAGGAATTATGAACTTTGAGCCATTGGAATTAAGAAACAAATTGGACTAGAAATTTAATTGAAATTGGAGAAAACCTTAAGAGAATGTAGGAAGAAGACAAGTGGCAAGTGACACATGTCACTTGCCTACTTAGTCTTGTTATTAAATTCACCTAAGGAGTCCTAGTTCCTACGACTCTCTCATTGAAAGTTTAAAAAAATCACTTTGAAGTTTAAGAAGTTCTCTCATCCGTAGGTGATCTTCCTCCCCTTCTTCGATGGTCTCTTCTTCTTCTTTTTCTTCTTCTTCTTCTTGTTAATCTCCACCCTTTCAAAGCTTTTATATTTCCTTCATGTGTCCATGCTTAAGTTTTCTACCTCCTTGATATGGTGATTGTTGTGTGAGAGAAGGGAAGGAGGGGATTTGGTGAGTTAGTGGAAGATTGAAGATTTAAAGCTTGTAACTTGTTTAAGGTAAGAATTGTGTATTGTATTCTTTCATTTGGTAGTTAGAAGCATTTATGGGGATTAATTGTGCATTAATTTCATAAAGATAATGGTAGGATTGTTTGGGTATAAGAGTATGGATGTTTGAGGAAGAATGATGACTATGTTTTGAATTGGTTTTTGATTGGATTTGATGTTAGAATGATGGTAGATGAGTGGAGAATTCAAGTAAGAAAATTTTGTGTTGTGTGCTGCCAATTGGTGCCTTTTTATTCTAGTGAATGTTTAGATGAACTTGGGACTGAATTGGAGACAAAATTGGATGCTTATTGATGTAGGATTGGTGTTAGAATGAAATAAGTTGAGTTGGATAGGAAATCTGGAAAATGTGACTTTGTGTAGGTTTCAGATTTTGGCTCATAACTTTTGATATGGTTGTGCAATTGAGCTGAGGTTTGTTTTAAATTAAACTTAAGAAGTATGGCTAGATTTCATATGAAGGAAGTTTTGTCCAATACTGACCTTAAGGATTTTAATTTTGGCATGCAAAGTGAATTGTTAGGTGCTGTGTGAACAGTATCCGAACCTTGTGACCTGAAACTTTGATGATGTTTTTAGGATTGAATTGGATTGAATTTGCTACTTTGTTCTTCATGAAAGTTGAAGATTTTTGTGTTAGCTTTCTAACGCCACTAAGTATGAATTTATTTGATGTGTAGATTGAAAGTTATGGTCTGTTAATGTTCAAATGGTAATTCAATCCAAATTGTGTTTTGGTGTGCAATTGCAATGCTCTAAGTGAACAAGTTTTGTGCTATTTATGTTCTGGTATTTATTTGGGACTGTTAGTGGTGAAATTGGCTTAAGTGACCTTCTGGAAAGTTGTAGAGGATTGTTGTAGCTTTCTAATGAGGTATTTTGTGTGAATTTTGGATGTAAGGATTGTTAGACATAAATTTGTAAAGTTTTGTTATGGTTTAGGTTAAATGTTGTTTTCTTGGATAGCCACAGTAATGGGAGATTTTAACCTAGTTAGAGATGGAATTGGGTGCTAAGTTCTTCTTGAGAATTGTAGTACATTGTCTAAGCTTTTTATTGCTAGGGCGACTGTATATATATATTATTATTTTCTTTATTTATTTATTTAATTATTATTTGATTATTTGTGATTATGTGACCTAATTGCTTCCTTGGTCAATTACTTTTCCGTCCGACGTTCGATTGACCTGATTCTCGAGGCATCGGATTCAATAAATATTTAATTTCATTTATTTGTGAAATTGGAAATTTTTAGAGCTGAAATTGATAGGGATTGGTTAAGTCGAAGTGAGGGGTCCGGGAAATAATTTTTCTGATTCGTATTTTATTTATAATTGGACCTATAGAGGTCCGAATTGAGTGATTCTTGTGGCTATAATTTTCAAATTTTTAGATGGAATTTTTGTGACGAGAATTTGTGAATTAGTGTCAGGAATGTCATGAACATGCATTGTACACGTTTTAATTTTTCCATGTGCATTGTTTGATACTTCTGAATATACATTTGGTAATGTGTGATTATTTTGCTTGGTATAGAGGCACAGTTGGAACGTCATCCCACGGATGTTGCCGAAATTTTCTGGCATTAGCTCGGAAGCTATTTGGTGAGTAACCTAGATGGTTCCTCAATTATAATTTGTTTATATTTTGCACTTATAAAACTGTGGAAAATAATGGTGGGACCATTGCGTTTGTCTATGCCTATATTCTGGACCGAAGGTGTCCGATGTATGTGGGAGATTATGACATAGGAGTGTTATGTTGTGATTGTGAACTATTTGTTGACTGCATTGATTTGGGATGAATTTGGATGTGGGCTTTGCTTTATATTGTCATATGCATCCCATGCATAAATGCATGATCAGTAATTTGGTAGTTATGACCGGAGCAGCCACCGAGAGCTTCAAGCTCAACGTAATTGGGCCTCGAGCCCACAGTGACTCAGAGCCTTAGGCTCACCGATTAATGCGCCCTTAATGGGACAGTTTAGGCGCTCGGTCACAATAACGTAATAAATTGAAAAAAAAGGGTCACATACGCATTACATATGCATTTGATTGAATGTTTTGATTGGGTGAAAGGTAAATTGCTTTGTGCCCATGTGAATAATCATGTGGTACTTCTGAATGGATTATTATGGTAGAAATGTGATCTGTTTGTGTATGCATGAATTGGGTGAACCATCGATGATGGTTCCTCACTGAGTTCGCAAATTCACCCAAAATTGCAAATTATTTTTCAGGACCGAGAGAGTAGACTCTTAGCTCCAGAGGGACTTTTCCTGCCGTGTAGATCGTGTTGGCAAGAGAAGTCATGGCACACAGGTCGGTCAGTTGGCATTTTTGAGGGATGACCTAGCTAGGTTTTTGTAGTAGTTTTCTTTGAAGCTATATACAGACAATGAAAAACTGACAGTTATGTACATTACTGCTGTTGATGTTATGAAATGAAAAAGAAAAATTTAAGGTTTCAAAAATTAGTGATTTTCATATTGATGCTTTATGATATTGATGCCATGTGAAGTGTTAATGATGGTTCGTAGCGCACCCTTATCATAGGGTGTGTATCGGAATGACCTACGGGCGTCCCGATATACGTCCTATGGTAAGGGGATGCTACATTAAATGTATCTTTATATGCTCCCAACTATAATGTAATGAATGGATTATAGCTTATACTTGTTACTCATCTGATAATTCATAAGCAATATTACGTAACTCACTTTTCATGTTTAACATACACCTCAAGTGCTTTTGGATTGCATGATCTGATGGTTTCTTATGTGTCAAACTTCATAGTGAGTGACCTCACTTTGGTCATTGAGATGCCTCCAAAATATGTAACTAAAGTGGATCATATGTCTTTAGCAGTTTCATATTTTCAAAAATCAACTATTATATTATGTAATATGAGCCAATGGGTTTTTCTTTCTCCATATTTCATAAGCATCTTAATCCCTTTTGTGTTGGGTCATATTGCATTCCTCAGGAATGTCCATGATTATATTTAATGGTTTTACAACCTCTTGCACTTCCAATACATATTGGATTTTTATGCTTTAGATTTCATAATTATTGTCATTTAATTTCACCTTATTGAGTTCAATAACAATACTCTTTGACATAGTAGTCATAATTAAAACATAAAATTTCTACAGGAAGAAAGAAATAGTATACATGCACATTATTGTAATGTCATATGTATATATAATGAATAAACATACTTTAATTACCTAAGAAATCTAAAAAATATACTTATCTCATTCATCTTATGTAGGATAACTGAATACTAATTATCATACTCAAGTATAATTTTCAAGAAAAAATTTATGTAAAATATGTATTGATAAATTAAACAACATCAAGCTTGTCATACGTAAATGAAAAATTTGTATAGTCCAATAGAACTTAGTTTAACACAAAATAATTAGATAACATGAACATCGCCTAATTACTAGTTTAACACATAATATTTAGATAATATAAACATCACCTAAATTACCTTCTTCGAATTTCTCTCTTGGATATTATCAATGTTTTAAAAACCAGACTGGACATCAAATCGATCGAAGGAAAGGTTTAAGGTTTAAAGGTTTAACCGGTATTAAACCACTATAAAATCGACATATAATAAATAAGAAGTAAAATTTATAAAAGTAAGTAAAATAAATATTTTATTGAAATAAAAATACAACAATGTCTATTATTATATAATAAACTAATAGTAAATAAATACGAGGCTAATATAAAACTAAAAATAACAATAAAATAAAATTGTATTTTTAAAGGAGATTGTGTCTCATCATCTTCAAAAGCTCCATATTCTTTCACACTATCTAAAGACTCGTAATTTATGCCTTCATCTAAAGTATTTGTATTAACTTCTTCTAATGTATCTAAATTAATTACAAATTAGTAAAATATGAAATTATTCTCAATCATAAATTTGTAATACATTATATATTTAACTTAAATATGATCAAAATAAGATATGACTATCGGTAGATTTTCTTAATTCATTCACAGACAAATGTATTTTCTTCATAAATCACCTTTTCAACTTCATTATAATCAAGATTAAGCAATGGTTCTTCTTCAATCAAAAATTAGTATGTTCGATACAATCAATATCAACTAGATTATACGTCTCTTATGACTAGCGTTTAAAATACATAATAGACAAATTATAAAGTTGATAATAAAATAAAATTAATGAAATAAAAACAAAACTATAAAATACTTGTTCTCCATTCTCATATTATACGTAAACAAGGTCATTAAGTCTTTAATTTTCCAAAAATTTCGTTTCTTTATATGAATATGTTTAAAACACTCCAATTACATTCACAACCCGATAAAGAAGTCATTTGACTAAGTAATCTAATATCAAGTTTTCTCAATGTTACAACACTGTCATTAAATAATCTTCACCACTCATCTGTATTTTAAATTAATAGTTATGAAAAATAAAAATATATATTATTAAGAAGTAAAGAATGAATTAAAGTATAAAACTTACCAAGCTTTATTTTTTTCATTATAAGTTCTCTCTTTGCTAATGATCTAGCAAAACTCTCTAAACCTTCACAATATAATTTAGTCTCATTTATCGCTTGTGATTGCTCTTCAATAGAGAAAATGTAACATCCCGTTACTGATAGCAAGGGCATTATGGTAATATTGGGTCAGACTGATAGGTTTCATTGCATTCACTAATTGAGCATGTTACTGGCCTCTAATTATAGAGGAACAGGTTTATTGCATATGCACTTATTCATAGGTACATGCATTCATGATTTTTCGGCATTTTAATTGTGAGTATGAGTTGATTGGATTGTGAACTGGAAACTGACTGAACTGACTGGATTATGATTGATTGAGAAATTAGGAGTAAGTGGGCTTGAATGACTGATTTAGTATAGTTTAAGAGTGATTGGCTATTGATACTGGCTTATAGGAAATTTTCGGGAAATTCGGGAGAAAATGCCCGGACCGAAAATTTTTGAGTGACAGACCGATTGATTGTATAGTACTGAAAGAATTGTTCAACGACAATGGAAAAATTAGAGTTATACTGTTAGGAAATAAAAATATGGAGCCATTGGAATTTAGAGACTGAAATTTGAACTGATTTGGAGACCTATGTCTATAAATAGTTAGGTTTGAACATTGGGGATTTTAGCCTAAGGCAAATCATTTCTTCTCTTCCTCCTCCCACGGTGATCTTCGATTCCTCCCATCGGTGAGGATTCTTCAATTTTTCCTTGTAGTTTTCTCTTCATTGTGCAAAGCTAACTTGTTTAATGTGATTGATGAAGGTTGAGAAGGGTTGAGAGTGGTTAATCGGTGATTGGAGAAAGTTTTAGGGTTTACGGTGATTTGTGGTTTTGATCTTCGATTGGTAAGTATTTATGGCTTTAATGTTGTTATTAATGGTTAGTTGTTACATTTATGACATTTTTTATGGTTGATCTGGGTAGATGGGAGTGTTTAATGCTGGTTTTAGTGAGAGAAAAGTCGGAAAACGATCGGAGAAGGCGGTGGCACGACCCGCACGTCGCGACATCTGGGCTAGCCTCGCCGCAGCGAGTAATTACGCACTCGCCGCGACAAGCGCAGCGTGACGCCGCGGCGAGCGTCCTTCACGCCGCAGCGAGCAACCCTTATGCGTCGCGGCGAAGGCCGCATGGTCGCGGCGAGGGGCATTTCTGATTGGATTGATTCTTGATTATTGAGTATAATTTATGGTATAGACCTCCGATTGAGGTGATTCTCGATTCATTATGAACTAGGGAAAGAGGTCTACTATTGAGGATGATTATGGAAGTTAGAATTTAATTTAAGTGGTATTGATTCATAGAGAATAAGGTCAATTATGGTTCATAATGTGACCTAAGTATTGAAGTGTGACAATTGGAGTTTTAATTGGGATTTTCTATAGGGTTTTTGAACCAAAAGATAGGGAATTGCTGTAGGGAGTACGAATTGAGGAAATTGACTGAATTTTAGGAATGGATCAATCATTGTCGATCAATTGAGCAAAGAGATAGGATTGAGTATAAGAGTTCAAATTGGATGTTAGCGCCGGAAAACGTGAACATGCATTGTACATAATTTCATCGAGACATATGCATTACTGAATTGTTTAATTGAGCATTTAGTAATGGGACTGTATTTTACTGCTATAGAGGCGCCGTTGGATCGTCATTCCACGGACATTGCTGAAACTTCCAGGCAGTAGCTTGGAAGTTATAGGTGAGTAACCTAGTTGGTTTCTCGAATTCCTGATTTGTCTAAATGCTCTATGTGAATTACTTTCCAATGTGAACTGCATGATTACTGAAATGTATATGATCGAATAACATGCTTCTACTGTATTGGATTGGACTACTGCATGACACTGAGAAATGCAATACTGGGCTTTTATAGCCATACACTGAATTACTGAACACTGCATTACATGCATAAATGCATGATCAGATAATGGACATGTGACCCAAGTTGCTATTATCACTGAAAAGAGCCTCGAGCTCGAACACTATATCTTGCCTCAAGCCCGAGGGGAGAAATCTCGACGCGCCCCCCATCGAATAATCGTGAGCACTTGGGCACAACATGAATAACGGAAAAGAGTCTCATATGCATTGTATACACATGGTGATTGAATTGCGACACTTACTGAATTATGTGATGACATGAGAGATTGCAAATTGTTACATGTTACTGTAAACTGTTGCATAATACTGTAAATTGCGATACGATACTGTAAATTGTTATATGCTATTGTAAATTGTTAATTGACACTGCAAACTGCTATAGGTTACTGTAAATTGTTATACACTAATTGTATTTATCTTGTGCGTCTTTGTCATTTAATCTGCGTAATGCATGATTTGAGTGAACCATCGATGATGATTTCTCACTGAGTTCGCAAACTCACCCAAAATTGCAACCTATTTTTCAGGATCGTTAGAGTAGACTCCTAGCTCCGGAGATAGTCTTTTCCTGCTGTGCGAGCGTGCTGGCAAGAGAAGCGATGGCACACAGGTCAGTCAGCTGAGTTGGACTTTTGCGGATGACTTAGTATAGACGCTTGTATCAGTTTCCTTTTTGGGTTTTGTTAGGGGACTGATAGACTTGTCTATTCTGATATTGGATGACTGCATCAAGATATTTTGGATTTTAAAATTTTCTGATTTCTGATATATTATGGTTTTAATTTAGCGATGCCATGTGGATTATTAGCGGAATTTTCTGGTAGTGCACCTTTATCGTGGGATACGTGTCGGAGCGACCTTCGGGCGTCCCGATGTGTACCCTAAGGTGAGGGGGTACTACAGAAAAAACCTTTGCATTCAATCACATCAAACAAACCACTCATAATATTATTTGTACATACATCTCCATTATATAGGTAATAAGGATTAAGAAAATAAACTGCTAAGTGGATCTTTTGAATAAGAAGCTTATCCCATCGTCGGTCAATAATATCTATATAAGGCTCGCACAATTTCTCATTTCCTTTAAAAAGATTTATAATGTTTTTGTGAGCTCTACATATACAATCTTATATATACCCTAAAGATGGATTCTCATCTAAGTTAACTATCCTCAACAGTCTTATAAGCAGAGTAACAAACTTCACAATGATCAAGCAAGTATCGTAAAATTTATTATCTAAAATAATAGCACAAACTTCTGTTTCTTTTTCACTCTTTGATAACTTAATACTTGAAAAGTGTTTACTTGTCACTAAATTTTGAAGTAGTTGCTTATGTTCATAAATATTTTTCAAAGTAATAAATATAGTTGCAAACTTGGAAGTACCAAGACAAATGATTTTAACCCAATCTTCTTACTTTCTTAACCATACAAAAAAGTGATATGATTAAACACAAAAATTATGATCTTAGATGCACGTGAAGCAAGACTGAAAATATGGTCCATACCACCAATATCTTTTAAAATAAGATTTATAGAATGAGCAGCACATAGAGACCAATAAATATATGCATACTTTGATTGTAACAAATACCCAACTGATTTATAATTAACTGCATTATCTGTAATAAAATGTACAACATTCTTTAGTCCAACCCACTTGGCAATTTTAGATAAAGCATTAACACTTTTTACCATATCAAATGTATCAACTAACTTGATAAAAGTTATTCCAATATTACAATAAACCAAGAAATTAATCAAGGCTTTTTGTCTTTGATTAGTGATTGAGCCCAAGTTTATTATATAAATTTACGACATTTTCATGACTTTTACTACACTTCTTGGCTCCTATTTCTAGATTTATGCTTTAATTGACTCTTGAGTGTCTACCTTTATTTTATGTAGTTTGAAAATAAAAATTATCACAAATCAGTATTAATTGCACTAATTAATTTTCTGAGAACAATTGATACTACAAACTACCATTCGTTCATGGTAGGAGACTCAAGGAGAAGGGACTCAAGAAGAAGATGTGGAGTCAAAAAAGGTTAAAGTCAAGTCAACAAGTGAACAGATGCAACAGGAAGTTCGTCGCGTCGAAAGGGATCTGTTGCCGCAGCGAAATATGAAGAATTCCAGGCCGAATTTTCGAAAAAAGTTCGCCGCAGTGAAAATTAATTCTTTCGCCACGGCGAAAGAACCAACAATGAAGCAAAAACCTTTTAGAAAAAATTCGTCGCGGCGAACCTTCGTAAACCGCAAACTCGAACTATTTCTAGAAATTTCGCATACTGTATAACCCGACCCAGCAACCCGTTTCAAGAAGAAACCTATTTTTGGATAAGTTGGAGAGAGCCGACATATATATACATCAATATTCCATCAATTGAAGGAGAAGAAAACGTAACACACTTCACTGCCTTAACACCCACGGTTCCCTTCGAGGTTCCCAGAGGGAAACTTGTTTCATATGTTTTCTCTTCCATTTTTCACCGCCAACATCCACCATGGTTAGCTCAGATTCATTCCTAGTTGTGAGGTTTTTGGTTGCAATGTGTGGCTAGGCATTTTCCTTCCTTTTGAAGATGTAGCGATAGCTAGAGTTCAATGGGTTTCAAAGGGGAGTAGCTTAATCCATGTTTTAATTGTGATTTATGATTTCCTAGGTTTAGGATTTGTAATTTGTAGTTGAACATTCTTGATTAGAGTTTAATCAAGTGTTAGATATTCAATGTGTGGTTTGGATTTGTTGATGTAGAACTTGGAGCTTAAATATATGAAGTCTCATATATGTCTATTTGTGATCTTGTTGATTCTCTTTTATCTACCTAGTTGTGTTTGATATTGAGTTGATTCCAGATCCCAAAGTGACTTGTTGTATTGACTTACCCACTACACACACTAAGGGCATTTAACAAGGTCTTAAGAAATGAAGTTCATTGATTAAGATCTTGAACTTAAAGAGTTCTTTAAGGTTTACCCATTTGAAACTTAGTGATTTCTACTCCTATCAAAGATAAATTTCAAACTATGATAGTCAAAGCTTATTTTCGAGAGGATCCTATCACTATTGAACGTTTGTTTTATCTTTCCATTTTCTATTCCCAAAAATCCAAAAATATTTTTTACACATTTCTCTTACAATTCATTCAATTTTGTTTAGTTTTTTAAAAGAACCAAAAACTCCCTCCTTACCAACTAAGCTTGCATTTCATGACATATAGGTTAGCTTAGGTCCATTTGTATAGGTTCCGATTAAGTGAGACGACCCAAGGTTTTATTTTATACTGCAATTCTTGGAATTAAATTTTTGATTCGATCTCCAAAGATAAGAGTGAAAGGTTACGAATCAAAATGGCGCCGTTGTCGGGGAACCAAGCAATTGGGCATAGTGGAGGCTGACACCGACATGGCAATGGATGAAGTTGAATCACCACAACATGGCCATCTGTTGAAGGTTTACCAGAAGAATCAGAAACCTCCATAACTCCCAGGTTGTTTCTTTCCTTCACTTGTTTACTTACTTTTGCCCTGTGACTACTTATGACATATTTTGGAGAATTAGTTTGTTAAGTATTGGAGCATTAGTTTGTTAAGTAAGTGTGGGGGAGAAACTACTCCATTAGAACAGTAGTTTAGTTTTTAGTTTAATTAATATTTTTTTCAATTCAATAAAATTCCCTTTCAATTCATGGATTCTACTGGCCTCTTGCATATAATGTAACTTTTGTTGATTCTCATTGTGCTTTGATTTCTCCTTGTGCTTTATCTTCCAATTGCTCTTTGTTTATATTCTCTATGCGATTGTGTTTTGCTTGTTGAACATTGAGGACAATGTTGTGTTCAAGTGTGAGGGAATTATGGAATTTCTATCTTTTTTTTTTAATTCAACAAAACATTTCTTATGCATCATTTTCGGCCATTTAACCACTTGTGCAAGCCACTGATGTGTCATATGCAAAATTTTTAAACTTGGTTATTGAGGTGAATTGCATTTTTCAAGTCTTTCTGTCATTTTCGCCCCAGCGACCTCTTGCTTTCGCCACCATGACGTTGTGAATTATGTTTCACCACGGCGAACTCTTGCCTTCGTCGGGGCAACACTACCAAAATTGTCTTTAATTGCCTCATTTCAATCATTCTTCCAATTTGGATTCTTTTCGCTCCTGAGTCTTGGAGTTTTTAAAAATTTCAAAGTGGTCCTTGTGTTTTTGAAAGCACCATCTTTGTTTTTAAATGACAGTTGATTTTGGTTAATTTCATTTCGATGTTTTCACGAGAAGCAAGTGAAGGTACGTTAAGGAAATAACATTATGTTTTTAAACCTTGAGATTGTTCATTGAGATATTAACCTTATTGGAAGGATATTTGGGCCTGAATTTTTCATTTTTGTGTGTATTTGCTTATTTTATATCTCTCTAGAACTTTTTTAATTCGTAATCAAAGCTTGATGAACTAGAATTTTGTTAACATGATAGAGGTATTCTTTCAAAACCCTGTTAACCCAAACACAATCCCCATAAACACCTATCCATTGTTAGCCCCTTGAGCCATAATTTTTTAGCATATGCACACATCTTCTTATGGTGTTAATCGTTTATTTCGCATTTTCTTCTAGTTATCTCAAGAAATTGGTTATTGAGAAAAGTCATTGAAAAAAAACAATTTCCAAAAAGAAAGAAAAAATTATATATATTTGTTCTCAAAAGAAAATATTCTCAACAGAATGGTGTTTAAAAACAAGAAAAAGGGGGTTAAGAAATAAATTATGCTGTCATTTGTGTAAATATTGTCTTACTGTTGACATCTATTTCATAATTGTGATGCATATACTCATATTTTTTTTCTTCTTTCCTCCTTTCCATCGATTTCATCTAGCCTTCCGTGCATTACAACCTTGAAAAGTCCTCTTGATTTTTGAGATTATAGTTCTTATAGTGGAGATGTAGAATTATCATAAGCTTATCGTAGAGAGTGAACTGAGCAAATTTTAGAGTGAAATTATCCTAAAAAAGTAAACACTTTGCCTTGAGTAAAATCTCTTTTTCTCAATCTCTTTGATTAAATTCTTATAGTGTTTATTTTCTTGATGCTCTTTCAGCCTACTTTGATTGATTTCTAAGAAAGTGATTTTACCAATTTCCTACTTTTGTTTTAAGCATGGTTGGAATTTTTTTTTGCACTTGTGTCTCTTTAACTTTTATAAACTTTGTCCAAGAGTACAAAGGTCTAAGTGTGGGAGAATTTGATTTAGCCCAAGTTTATTTTATAAATTTGCGACATTTTCATGACTTTTACTACACTTCTTGGCTCCTATTTCTAGATTTTATGCTTTAATTGAATTTTGAGTGTCTATCTTTATTTTATGTAGTTTGAGAGTAAAAGTGTCACAAATCAGTATTAATTGCACTAATTAATTTTTTGAGAACAATTAATAATGCAAACTACCATTCGTTCATTGTAGGAGACTCAAGGAGAAGGGACTCAAGAAGAAGATGTGGAGTCAAAGAAGGCTGAAGTCAAGTTAACAAGTGAGCAAGCGCAACAGGAAGTTCGCTACGACGAAAGGGATCTGTTGTCGCAGCAAAATACGAAGAATTCCCGGCCGAACTTTTTGAAAAAGTTTACCGTGGTGAAAGAATTGTGAAAATTAATTCTTTTGCCACGGTGAAAGAACCAACAATGAAGCAAAAATCTTTCGGAAAAAGTTCAACGAGGCGAACCTTCGAAAACCCAAACTATTTGTAGAAATTTCACATATTGTATAACCCAACCTAGCAACCTGTTTCAAGAAGAAACCTATTTTTGGATAAGTTGGAGAGGGCGGACATATATATACATCAATATTCCATCAGCTAAAGGAGAAGAAGACTCGACAGATTTCACTGCCTTAATACCCACGGTTCTTTTCGAGGTTCCCAGGGGGAAGCTTGTCTCATATGTTTTCTCTTCCATTTTTCACCGCCAACGTCCACCATGGTTAGCTCGGGTTCTTTCCTAGTTGTGAGGTTTCTAGTTGCAATGTGTGGCTAGGCGTTTTCCTTCCTCTTGAAGATGTAGCGATGGCTAGAGTTCAATGGGCTTCAAAGAGGAGTAACTTAATCCATGTTTAACTGTGATTTATGATTTCCTAGGTTTAGGATTTGTAATTTGTAGTTGAACAATTTTTATTAGAGTTTAATCAAGTGTTGGATATTCAATGTGTGGTTTGGATTTATTGATGTAAAACTTGGAGCTTAAATATATGAAGTCTCATAAATATCTATTTGTGATCTTGTTGATTCTCTTTTATCTGCCTAGTTGTGTTTGATATGGAGTTGATTCTAGATCCCACAGTGACTTGTTGCATTGACTTACCCACTACACACACTAAGGGCATTTAACAAGGTCTTAAGAAATGGAGTTCATTGATTAAGATCTTGGAATTAAAGAGTTCTTTAAGGTTTACCTATTTGAAACTTAGTGATTTCTACTCCTATCAAAGATAAATTTCAAACTATGATAGCTAAAGCTTATTTTCAAGAGGATCCTATCACTATTGAATGTTTGTTTTATCTTTTCGTTTTCTATTACCAAAAATCCAAAAATACTTTTTACACATTTTTCTTACAATTCATTCATTCAATTTTCTATGGGTGGCAAGTTATACTGAGTTTAAGTTTGACTTCAATTGCCTTGAAAAGTTTATATTATAACCTACTAATGAAAATTTTGTCCCTATCATTTAGAATATTGTGAGGTAAATCATATAACTTATAAATATGGTTCACAAATACCTAAGTGACTTAATCAGCCATAAATGGGTGAGACAAAGTAATGAAGTGAACATAATTTGTAAATCTATAAACTACCACCATGATGACATCCTTCCTATCTAACTTCGGTAATCCCTCAATAAAATCCATAATTATTTCCTTCCAAAAAAATTGAGGGATCAAAAGTGGCTGAAGCAAACTGGGAGTACACATATGCTGCACTGGTTCCTTGGCATATATCACATTCTGCCACTACCTTTTTAACATCCTGTTTTAAATCCTACTAATGCAAAATTAAATTGGCATGCATGCAAGTTCCATATGCTCTAAAATGCCTGCAATGGAATCCATATATATGCCCTTAAGTATCTTCCATCTAATATGAGCACCTAATCCCATATACACCTTACCATCATGCTTTTATTTATTAGTTTTATGGTATATTATAAGTATATGGGTTATATATTGTAGTAAAATTGATATCAGTCCTATGAGGATTGAATATAATCACTAACAATTTGAATTACACTTTGTATATGGCAAAAAAATATTTAATTAACTAAAAATTAAAGCAAACTAATAAAACCCGATGATTGAATAAGCAAAAGATAACAATAACATTGAAGTTACTCAATAATGGAAACTTAGGGATTATTCTATTCTTGTTTTGTTTTCCCTTTACCTTATGAATTCAACTATACTTGATCCTAGGTATCCATAGGTTTTAATTATCCTCTCTCTAGATCTAACCAAGAATTCATAATTACAATAGATAAAAGTGGAGTTGCAATCTCTCGATTTCACAAAACTGCTCCTAACTACTCAGTTAGATTTAAAGCAATCCTAATGATAATTAACTTACAATTAAGATATCTCTTAAATTGCTTATTAATCTTATATTTGTAAGTCTATTAAGGTCCTAAGTCTCGTTGTGCAACTTAATACAAATAACTTAATTCAATCTCTCGATTCAAATCAAATATGATCACAAAAAATATCGTAAAATAATAATACATTGAATTTAACAAGGTAAAAGTTATACAAAAATTTAAGAATAACACACTAATATGGATTTAGCAATCCATAATTATGTTTAAAACATAACTACTCAGATTAGGCATTTAAGGCAATGAAATAAAAAAGGACAATATAATGAAATTAGCTTGAAAGCTGGAGTTAATATTGATGTTTCCATTTTTTAATCATCTTCCTTGGGTTGTGTAGCCTCTTTTGTGTTTTTCTTTCCTCTTTTGGTGTCTCTCACAACTCTCAAGTATGTATTGTTTTTGTAGCCTTCATATTATCCTTTTATAGTAAAAACTAGGTTTTCTAGGACATACACGAAAGCTTACACAACCAAGTAGGTGACAGTGTATCTCCAAAAACCTCTCAATTGTGAATTTACACAGTCATGAAAGCTTACAAAGACATATACACGGACATTTATGTCAACATATATGGGTGTGTATCTTCACACGAGCATAAACAACATCTTCGAGGTTCCACTTGTTTACAGTGGATTATATGGTCATTATATAAGACCATGTAAATCTTAATTTGCTTCAATTCTAACATTATATGCCATGATTTACCCAAATTCTTCTCCTCTTAGTCTATGAAGGCAATTATCACCTCAAAGAACACTTGAAGTATAATAAATACCACAAATACTATAGGATTCTCAAATATCTAGCAAAACATATTAAATATGGGTATATAAATATAGTCAATTAATTGTTTATCAACTTTAAAACACCATTCTCAAATTAGTATTTTGATGAGGGACTTTGGCCTTTGAAAACCTTAGATATATTCTTCAAAGTATCATTATCCTGTTGGTAACTCTCCATCACTTCCTGAAAGTGGGCTGGAGTCATAATTACTATTGTCATTGAGTCACCTTCAGCCTCTCATATCTTAGATAGGGCATCAAAAGCATTATTCTATCTCCCTTTCATTTATGCATACAATAAATTGATGGACTTTTAGATAGTGTCTCCATTTTTAAACAACCATTAGAAGAGCTAGTAATTCCTTTTAATAAACTAATAAGCCCTGAGTATTAACCCCTAAAACTTTACTTATATAAGAGATAGCCCTATAGTTCTCTATTTAAACTACTTCAATTCCCTTGTTACAAACATTATTTTGACTTTGCAAGCATTGATGTCTATGTTATAACTATTTTTAATGCTTCAAGTACAGTTATAGCCTCATCATTCCATTGAAAAGCGCCCTTCTTCAATAAATTGGTTAACGGTTTGTTTATTTTGTTGTAATCCTAAAATAAACCTCCTATAAAACTCGGTAAGGCCTAAGAATCCCTTTAATGACTATTATCTAAGGTTATGGCCAATTTATCATGGCTTTTGTCTTCTTTGGGTCTGTGTCACACTTATAGAAAAAATCAAATACCTGAGATAGTCAATCTAATGTTTTCCAAAATAACATTTCTTCTTCTTTACATATAATTAATGCTCCACTAACTTCTAAAAAATTGCCCTCAGGTGTTTTAAATGCTCCTTCCAAATCCTACTATAAATCAAAATATCATCACAAAATACTAGCCTATTCTTATGTAATAATTCTTCCGATATCTAGTTCATCAAGCTTTGGAATATTGTAGGAGCATTTATGAGGCCAAAGGGCATCACTAGGTACATATAGTTTTTATGGTAAGTCCTAAAGGAAGTCTTGTAGACTTCCTCCAGGCACATCGTACTGCCCATAAATCTAGCTATATAGGAATTACTACTCTATGTAGCTCATCTAGTAAATTTTTAATGATGGGAGTGGAGAACTTATCTTTCACCATCACCTTCATCTTCTTGAGTTTCTAGTAATCAATGCACATTTGTATTGTATATATTTTTTGTTAACTAAAAGTATCAGTGATGCTAATAGGCTATGTTGTTCTAGCATATCATTGATTGGGCTTTCTATCTTTATCTTTTAACCTTAGGGTTACTGGTAACCTAAGATTCACTGACTTTGTGTCTAGTTTAAGCAAAATTATGTGGTTATAACTCTTGATAGGTGGAAATTAGGTTATTTCTATGAATAACTAAGGAAGTTGATTGATGAGGTCCCAAATTGCTTGAGGTATACTAGTCACCAAATTTTTTGTATGAATTCTAGACAATTGTGCCAACCACTCATCTTCTTGAGGCTTCACTAGCTTATCTAGCAACTTTACTATGACCACTTGTTAATTTTACTATATGCTTATTGTAAGCAAACATAATGTAAGATAATAGAAATCAAATTGTGGTGAATTCCCAACCTTACATTCTCTATTTGAACTTGAAACAATCTAATCAACTAACTATGTTACTCCCATTGGCTACTGTAATAATCAAAGGATAGGTTTTTATTAGTTTGAATATACTTCCCTTCAAGTTTTGAGGATCCACAAAATTGTGTGTACTGCCAATGACTCTATTCTTCTTTCTTTAACTCTTTTAATAGCAAATCTTCCTTCCAATGTTAAACATACTCTTTCCAATGAAATAGAAAAGCTGGTAGAAATTAATAATCTCTTAAAGGAAAATAGTATCCATAGTACTTCTTTACCTCTATTAGGTTCATACAATATATATTCTCTCAATCATTTTTAAACCAAAAGTATTCTAACCATCCTTACTACAAATCTTCCAAAGGTAAAAGAGATCTCCAAAGTTCTTGTTTAGAATAATATGGTTTAAAGGAAACAACGTCATAACAATCTAGGCAACCTTTGGTCAGAGGTACATAGGGATAACAAAAACACAAGGTATGTGGCATTGTTAGACCATATGTATCGAGAAAGGTTCTTCTCATTATAACTCCTAGGCTCATAGAATATTTCACCGATAAGTCTCAAGGGAGTTGTATCATAGGTTTCCAAACTATACCCCAGTCAAGTGGTTTATAGAATAGATTTTCATAAGATGTAAAAGATAAATAAATATTGATTATAGTTTAGATTTTAGATATGTTACCTGGAGACAAGCTATTCTTCTCTTTTAGGGAACAACTCTTAAGACCTACCTTTTAAAAAAATAAATTGACTAATCTTATTGATACATAGGATCTCATAAAGAGATAAGTGTAGAGCATACTTGTCTTTCTATGTGACTGTTGCTTACATTATTTAAGAATCAAGCTTTTAGGAGAGAGAAAATTTAGAAAGAAGCCATAAGATATAAATCACACTTTATTTTTATTGAATGCCTAATTATCTACAACTGAAGAGAAACCTTGATTTTAAAGACTAAGAAGAAACAAAACAAAATTTTTTTGGAAAAGATTCCCACATGATACAATAATTCAAACTAAAATATAAAAGTGAATAATAAAATTAAGAATTATTGGAAACTCTGGTTCCCAATAATATTTTTAAAAGATAAGAAGGAATCTTTTAACAAGGGGGTATAGAAAAAGATATAGGCCTACCTCTATCATCATTAAAACCAAACATGTCATCTTCCATTTTTCTAATTCTTTAATAAAATGGGCTATTTTGGTGTCAGTTTAAACTGGAGGCTAGTGATCTTAGGCATCTCGAAAATAATCATAAAGTTTAGGCTCTATTTTAGTCTTTTGAGCTATAGAGCTTTCTCCGAATTCAAAATTTTTATTGGGCTCAAAGCCAATGGACTTGACAAATCATGTGTCATAATATTGAATCCCATATAAGCAACTTGGTTAATAGAAGACCGATATCCAACAGTTGGTAAAATGAGTTCTGGAAAGGCAAAGTCACTTTAGTATAGATGTAGAGATGTACAAGTAGTTGGCTTAGTAGATTTAGGATAATGGTTAACGTGATTTAGAAAATGGTATATATCACCTATCAAGTATTTATAATTTGGGTCAATCAATGAATTTCGTCAAAGTTAGAATTGATTAATGGTGCAAATATAACAATTCACAATTAAGCTATACGGACGGTGGATAATGAAGATAGAATGGACATTTTTTCAGACAAAAATGTCTCATAGTTGATGTTTATTGAGGATGTATCCAACCTGAATAATCGGTTTAGGTAAAGGTTAGACCCATTCTATGAATGTCCATAAGAGGGAACTAGCGTTGGCTAGATTGGTAAGATGTTTATATGCGTGCAAGGGAGAAAGAGCAATTGGATAGGCATACAGTGTAAATAAAGCCCATATATGATGAAGGGTACAATAAGGTCTTGGCATATCAAATTGATAGGGGTGTGGAGGTATGTTCAGGGTAATGAGAACAAGATGGAGGTAGTAAAAAAGATTTTTTAAAAGGAGAGTAGCAATATCATTCATTTTTTTGGAGGAGTTTTAGTAATTAAAGGGAAGGATTTCTTAATTCTAACATATAATGGAAATTTTATGATGGGGAGAATGAGAGGAATTGGTCTTCTAAGTATGAGAGAGAGCAATTAGATTTTTTTTCTAGGTCGAGAGAGAAAATCTGCAAAGATGTTATGGTTACCTTTGATATGGAGAATGGTGAATTTATAGTGAGAAAACCAATTTTGTCAATGAAGTAACTGACGATCAGGCAATATGTTCTTGTTAGGCTCAAGAATCTTTGGAAAAATTGTATTATCCATTTCAATCAAAAAATGATAAGGGCTGATGTGAAAACTGAACTTTTCAATGCCTTTCTTTTATTCCATTGAATTGAATAGTAGCAAGGCCACAATAATGTCTTTTCTCATCTATCTCTTTAATCAAGATGGCACCCTAATAATGATCACTAACATTTATCTGTAGGATATGTTGGCCTTTGTTAGGAATATTTAAAGGGAGTAAATTTTGACTTTGTTGGCCCCCATATATTTTTTTTCTTTAGTTAAACATGATTTAAAAGAATTTCGAGGTTCTGATGGATTTAATTATTTTTGGAGTTATTATTATGGTAATGTTAACAAGATTATGTGATATTGGTAAATTGAATTAAAGTGTTAAGTTAGTAAGATTGCTTGAAGGGCACTTTTGGAA
Source organism: Erythroxylum novogranatense (assembly GCA_029891385.1). Classification (NCBI taxonomy): domain Eukaryota; kingdom Viridiplantae; phylum Streptophyta; class Magnoliopsida; order Malpighiales; family Erythroxylaceae; genus Erythroxylum; species Erythroxylum novogranatense. Next base: position 88,556,908 of record CM057228.1, read on the forward strand.
GACCACTTAAGGATAAAAGATACAAGGAATATAAGGAAGGGAAAAATGGACAATTTAGAATCATTAATGGCAAAATTGAAATAAAAAGTGTTGGCTTGCTTTTAAGGAAGAGGCAAAAAATGAAATTGGGAAAAAGAAACAAAGAGAAGGGAGAAAGAAGAGAGTTCGGTGGAGAAGAGAGGAAAGAAAGAAAAAAAGCTAGGTTTTGATTTTTCTTAGTCTTAAAGAGTGATTTTGAAGTTGTTCAAGAAGGGAAAAGGAACAGGAAGATTAAAGCCTTCTTTTGATCCAAGAAACTCTTTATTTGGTGAAGATTCAAAGTAAGTTGGATTTCAATCTTTAGATTTTTGAAAGGGTTTTGATTCATATAGCTTAAGAAACGTATGGGTTTAAGGATTCTATGATCAATTTTAGCGAATATGTCTTATGGGTTTTCCAATTTGAATCCCTACTGATATGAGAATTTTTGTCCTTGATAAAGGAAATCAAAGGAGGCAAGAAGAGCAAGGGGAGAGACATTTTTTTAGCAAAGTTTCAAGCAAGGAAATCAAGGTGAGTATATGTTTATAATAGAATTAATAAGCCAACAAATGTTTTTTTTTAATCAAGAAAATTTAATGTTTTTAAATTGCATCATAAATGTTGCATTTGGTGTTTTTGAATGAATTGAGAATTTGTTATATGTTTGATATGTGAATTGGGTTGATGATTTGTGAAAAGACTTTGAAAATGATTCTTTTAAAAAGATACATGTTTATGATATCATGTTTTTGGAAATAGTTTTTGAAATATCTCATGTTCATGACAATCAAGTTTCGAAAATGTGTCAATTTGGGAAATAAGTTTACAAGTTATGAAATACATGTTATGTAAGTTGGGTTTGGTCCCTTAAGTATGTCAAGTGCACTTGATTAAAAAGACTTCTCCCGCCTGCCCGCTAGTGACATGGAGCTCCCTTGTGGACTCCCATAAGTTCACGGCTACGCAAGACCATTTTGTGGGATTGCGATAGTACATTCTGTTCACGACTACACAAGACCCTTATGAGAAATGTGTAGTACATTCTGTTTTGAACCTTCCAAACCATTTTAATGTGTTTATATGCTCATGATATGTTGACAAGTTTGATGCATTCATGATTTAAAATTTGTGAATTTCGGTTATGAAATTGAGAATGATACTTTGATGAATTTAATAAGAATTTGTATTTGACAAATGAACATTTCAAAGGTTTTGTTTAATTTTTCTGTTATAAACTGTTACCCACGAGCTTTCAAGCTCACCCCTTTCACTCCCATCTCCAGGTGATGAAAAAGAGATCAGGTGAAAGAGAGTCAAGGCATTTGTTTGATTATGTATATTTTTGTATTTTAAGTTAGAGTGATGTGAAAACAAGACTTTGGATGTATGTCAAGAATTATGGGGTTTTGTATCTTTTGTATTTCGGAATTTTGATATTGTTGATGTAATGTGTCTTAGAATGCCATTAAAGCTTTGTAAACTCTTATTCTATGATGTTAATGAAATATGGATTTGTGAATGGATGATTGTTAAGTTAAAATGTGAATTTGCGTATGGATGAGGTGGAGTTGAAATATGAATTAATTAAGGATGAACTTAAGTTGGAATTCGGTATATTTGGTAAAGTTATCAATTTAAGATGATAAATTTTGAATATGAATGGTTGTTACATATCAGTGTGATGCTATGGATACGAAAATAGGAATGAATGATGAAATGTAGTTGGATGGTTTAAAATTAATTTACATTAGAAGAAGTGAATTTGGGAAAATTTTCAAGTCTTTCGGTGAAAATTGTATACTGATTTCAAGGGAAAAACTGGATTAATTTAGAAAGAATTAGACAAAGTTGTCTTCACGAAAGTTGTAGCTTATCTTTTTAGATTTCCATGGATATAAAGTATGAAAATTTTCGACAATGGAGTTGGAATATATGATCATTAGAAGTTTGGATGTTGATTAGGATGGAACTTTCGGGACAACCGCTTTGATTTGAAATTTTGACTTTTATAGAAGCGGAAATTGTTTTTAAGTTCTCATAGAAGTTGTAGATCTTTCTTTTAGTTTTCTATTGATATCAAGTTTGCAAAATGTGGAGTTCTGGATCACAAGTGATGATATTTAGAAGTTGAGATATCGGAAGAAGAAAAGCAGGAGGAGAAACATGAAAAGTCACGATCGTGCGCTACATGTTAAGCACGATTGCGACCTGCAGGTTTCCCCCTCCAACTAAACATGTTTCACTCTTTTGACCATAACTTTGTCATCCAACCTCCAAATGGCCTAATTTTTGAAGCATTAGATTCTTAACACATTTCTCTATCTCTACATAAAAATTTATAGCTTTTGGAATTAATTTGAGAAAGATGAATTGAATCAAAGTAAGGGGATCGGTTGGAAGAGTATGAGTTGGATATTTTTCACTGAATATGTTTCAGTATTTGAGTAATATCTTGAACTGTAGAGATTCAAATGAGATTATTTTTGTTTCTAAATAAACTAGACACATAGAGATACAAATTCTATTAAGAGAGTGAATTTTTATTCGGTCTCTAAGACTTTCAATTTTTGAAGTGAAGTTGGGTATAATGTATTGTTTCAGTACAATAGTAGTCTGAAAATGTATGGGCTATAACTTTCAGATTGGTGAACCAAATTGAATGATTTTGGTGTCATTAGAAACTTAAGACAATGGGGAACAAATTTTATAAAGAGACCAAATTGAAATTTCAATTTGAAGTTTCCTAAAATCTGTTCGGAAATAGGAGAAATGAGTTCATTTTCGACAATTGATCGGTGTGAGCACGCCATCCATATGGGTTGTTGGTTAATGAGGGTTCATTGAAACAACCCTACAAGGTAATACACATGCTCAAGTCTTATGATTTTCATTGCAAGAGTTGGGCTTCAAAAACATGGTCCAACAGTTGTGGTATCAGAGCGCCAGAATTGAGATTTTACATGGGCATTTTAGGAAAGATGTATCAAGTTACATGCATTTTTGACAAGTCTTAGCATACGGTAGTGGTTGGTCCCTACTTTGAGTCGCATGTGTATAAGTCACATGCATGGGCATGGATTAAGAGTTCGAGCTGATAGAATTAATGAAAAGAATGATGCCTTTTTAGAGTTTGATAAAACTGAAATTTTTGGAGGATTAGAAATGAGAAATAGTACATGGGTAAATATGATAGAAGATGATTCAACATATTTGACCTAGGGATGCATTGTTGAATATGACATTAGTATTGTATTGTGAAGGGATACCCTTGAATATGATATGTATGTGAATATATTATCATGGATTGTTGGAGGAAAATAGGGAGACAAGTAGAAATGATGAGATTAAAGTGTACAAGTAGAATGAAATGAAAATAGAAATTGTTATGATCTCAAGAAGATGAAATTGGAACTGAAATGGTTGTTTGATTAATGTGACAAGAGTTATGATCCATCATAAGAATATGTTAGTGGAATTGAGATTAGAATTTTATGATGATTATACATCTATAAATTTGAATCAATGGCGAATATACGTATGTAAGATGTAAAGAAGGATAATTGGAAGATGAGATGAATGATAGTGACACATGTACAAGTTCAAAAGGTTAAGTTGAAATGTTATTGTGAGTACCTATTTGATAGTGGGATCATCATCACAAGTGAGAATATTGAGCGCATATGTAATATATGTGTGGAGATGATATAGGAAGCAATCTACGACTTAGTGGATATTTGTTAGTCAGAGTTTCCATAGTTTAAAGTCTAAAAGGAACTAGAGAAACACATGAAAGTGCTTATATTGATCAATTGGGATATATTGAGATTGTTGATGATGTTGCAATGAGTAATGAATTTGAAGATAAAGAGAAGAATATCGTCTAGGGCGAATGGAGATCAAAGTATCAATCATGTAAGATATAAATTTGTGAATTGTTGGAGATAAATATGTGGACAAAAGGGGATGATTTTGATGATACACACCTAAACATATGCGATAGTAATTATGTTTCCTAATTCATTGAGTTTTGGTAATTAGAATATTATGACCATGTAAGAATGATAGAAATGGGTCTTCTTGAGGTATTAAGGATGGATGATAATGCGATGATGATAACAGTTGATTGATAAATATTACATGAATAGTATAGATGATAGTAGCAAGAAATCTTCTTTCGGAGAAGAATTCCATTGAATTGGGTTAAGCAGATTCAACAGTTTTTAGTGAATGAAAGAAAAAATAGGAAATGAATACGTAATGATTCAAAAGTAAATATAGGAGTGATATCTCTAGCGGAGACTCAAGCAAAAGAGTTAGAATATACTACTAAGAATGTATGTATTTTTTTGATGTAATGTATCCAACTATATGAGTGGATTTCTGAATTTGAGGAGACATAAATTACTAATATGAGGAGTATATAGGTCCATATTATATTTTGTGTAAGTATGTTCGAGAGATACAAATAAGATATGATGAATATGTTACCAACACAGGAAATTAATATTGAAAATAAATTGAAATGATTGGAGAAATTAGTATGAATGAGCAGACAGTAGAAAAATTCAGTGTGAAATCAGAGGAAATCGGATGAATTGAAAAAAGCATTCAAGGAAGGAAGTCATTTGGGAAATTGAAAATAACGTGAGAAACGAGGAATCAGTTATTTAAGGAATTATGAGAACTAATTATGGGCATATAGATCTTTGGAAACATTTGTTCGAGTTAACAAATGCCCTTATAGTATTATGGTATTAAAGATTAAAGTATCCAAGCAAAATGGATCAATTCGTCATTATGATCATAGAGGATATTTGGAGTGTATTTGAAAAGAGAAGAAAATATTTTTGAACATTGAGATTAATCTTACATATCATGGATGTAAAAACAATTTTGAGGAAGTATAACACCGATATTAATTATATCGTCTAGATTTGGAGATTTTGTAGTATATAATGATGTATAAGAGACTTGGATAAAATCCAATGCAGTATAATAAAGCGATTTCATATGTATAAAGACAACGAAAGTCCTGTGGGTTGATTATTCGATACATGATTTAGAACAGCTATAGTAGTGATTGTTTTGAAAGTGTGGGGGCAGTATATGTTTAAGAACATCTTGGATATATATAAATATATAGATCATTAAAGTTGAGGTAATTATTGAGTTGAGAGAATTGAACACGACATTGAGACAATGGATAGAAGTACTGAAAGATTATGACAGTACAAATGAGTATTTTCTAGTAAAGGTAGTGTGGTATCTGATACATTAAGCAAAAATCCCAATAGCAATGAAGCATGAATTCAAATATTGAGGTTATCAGATATAGTGCAAAAAAAATCATAGAATGCGGAGTTGAATTTTGGGCAAATCAAGTACAATTTGCTATGGAATTAAAGATTAGTTTCACATGAAAGGATTTACTAAGCCCGAATTGAGGATCTAGAAATTGTGAACTTAGAAAGAGGTCGAAAGTGAATACAAATTTTGAGCTTGAATAGGAAAAATGATACTTTGTAGTGGAAATAAGAAGTATGTGTATCGATAAAGATGTTTGAGCAAAGAGATTGTTAGATAAGTAGAAATAACAACCCATGATATACATTCTAGTAGGAATACCGAAACATCATTTAGCGGCTAAGAATGTAGAATCAAGTGATTAAATGTTTGAATTGCCGACGATCCTAATTGTCAAAGATATGCTTAAGGCTTGTAGTTTGGAGTCCATAGGAGCATAAGAATAATGTATAGTTCTATTTGACTTTAAGCATCACAATCATTATCATGTTGATTTCATTGGAATACTGTATGAAGAGTTAGATTAACAAAAGAGTCATCAACCTCTTTATTTACATGAATAGGGCTAAAGATGGTCAAAAACAAGAATTAATTGGGGATGAAATGTTTATGAAAGTATCACCTTCCCAAGGTGTGCCTAGATTGAGTGTAAGATGTCAAGTATGCTAGGAAATATTGATATGATTTGATATTGGTGTTAGTGCAGAAAGTGGAAAAATTTTGTGAGTAATCTGAAATATATTGAGGAAACAGTTAAGATGGTGTGATATCTGAATAAGTCATGGAAGGACTGATCAAATTCGTTAACTAGAGTCATTTGAAAGAAATTATTCAAGAGAAGAAATCACATGGAAGACTGAGGAAAACATAGGATAACATCGCCTTCATTTATTTGACCAGTCAGGTAAGAATTTCGAGGACGAAATTCTTTTAAGAGGGGGAGAAATGTTGGCCCCCATATTTTTTTTCTCTAGTTAAGCATGATTTAAATGAATTTTTAGGTTCTGATGGATTTAATTATTTTGGGAGTTATTATTATGGTAATGTTAGCAAGATTATGTGACATTGGTAAATTGAATTAATGTGTTAAGATAGTAAGATTGCTTGAAGGGCATTTTTGGAAGACCACTTAAGGATAAAAGATACAAGGCATATAAGGAAGGACAAAATGGACAATTTAGAATCATTAATGGAAAAATTGAAATAAAAAGTGTTGGTTTGCTTTTAAGGAAGAGGAAAAAATGAAATTGGGAAAAAGAAACAAAGAGAAGAGAGTTCGGTGGAGAAGAGAGGAAAGAAAGAAGAAAAAGCTAGTTTTTGATTTTTCTTGGTCTTAAATAGTGATTTTGAAATTGCTCAAGAAGGGAAAAAGGAAGAGGAAGATTAAAGACTTCTTTTGATCCAAGAAACTCTTCATTTGGTGAAGATTCATGGTAAGTTAGATTTTAATCTTTGGATTTTTGAAAGGGTTTTGATTCATATAGCTTAAGAAACGTATGGGTTTAAGGATTCTATGATCAATTTTAGCGAATATCTCTTATGGGTTCTCCAATTTGAATCCCTATTGATATGATAATTTTTGTCTTTGATAAAGGAAATCAAAGGAGGCAAGAAAAGCAAGGGGAAAGACATTTTTTTAGCAAAGTTTCAAGCAAGGAAGTCAAGGTGAGTATATGTTTATAATAGAATTAATAGGCCAAAAAATGTTTTTTTTAATCAAGGAAATTTAATGTTTTTAAATTGCATCATAAATGTTGCATTTTGGTGTTTTTTTGAATGAATTGAGAATTTGTTATATGTTTGATATGTGAATTGGGTTGATGATTTGTGAAAAGACTTTGAAAATGATTCTTTTGAAAAGATACATGTTTATGAAATCATGTTTTCGGAAATAGTTTTCGAAATATCTCATGTTCATGAAAATCAAGTTTCGAAAATGTGCCATTTTGGGCAATAATTTACAAGTTATGAAATACATGTTATGTAGGTTTGGTTTGGTCCCTTAAGTATGTCAAGTGCAATTGATTAAAAAGACTTCTCCCGCTTACCTGCTAGTGGCATGGAGCTCCCTTGCGGACTCCCATAAGTTCACGGCTACGCAAGACCATTTTGTGGGATTGCGATAGCACGTTCTGTTAACGGCTACACAAGACCCTTATAGGAAATGTGTAGTATGTTCTGTTTTGGACCTTCCAAACCATTTTGATGTGCTTATGTGCTCATGACATGTTGACAAGTTTGATGCATTCATTATTTAAAATTTGTGAATTTCGGTTATGAAATTGAGAATGATACTTTGATGAATTTAATAAGAACTTTGTATTTGGCAAATGAACATTGCAAAAGTTTTGCTTAATATTTCTGTTATAAACTGTTACCCACGTGCTTTCAAGCTCACCTCCTTTCACTCCCATCTCTAGGTGATGAAAAAGAGATCGGGTGAAAGAGAGTCAAGGCATTCGTTCGATTATGCATATCTTTGTATTTTAAGTTAGATTGATGTTAAAACAAGACTTTGGACATATGTCAAGAATTATGGGGTTTTGTATCTTTTGTATTTTGGAATTTTGATATTGTTGATGTAATGTGGCTTGGAATGCCATTAAAGCTTTGTAAACTCTTATTCTATGATGTTAATGAAATATGAATTTGTGAATGGATGACTGTTAAGTTGAAATGTGAATTTGCGTATAGATGAGGTGGAGTTGAAATATGAATTAATTAAGGATGAGCTTAAGTTGGAATTTGGTATATTTGGGAAAGTTATCAATTTAAGATGATAATTTTTGAATATGAATGGTTGTTTCATATCAGTGTGATGTTATGGATACGAAAATAGGAATGAATGATGAAATGTCGTTGGATGGTTTAAAATGAAGTTGCGTTAGAGGAAGTGAATTTGGGAAAATTTTCAAGTCTTTCGGTGAAAATTGTATACTGATTTCAAGGGAAAAACTAGATTAATTTAGGAAGAATTAGACAAAGTTGTCTTCACAAAAGTTGTAGCTTATCTTTTCATATTTCCATGGATATAAAGTATGAAATTTTTTGACAATGGAGTTGGAAGATATGATCATTAAAAGTTTGGATACTGTTTAGGATGAAACTTTCGAGACAACCACTTTGATTTGAAATTTTGACCCTTATAGAAGCAAAAATTGTTTTTAAGTTCTCATGAAAGTTGTAGATCTTTCTTTTACCTTTATATTGATATAAAGTTTGCAAAATTTAGAGTTCTGGATTAAATGTTATGAGGTTTAGAAGTTGGGATGTCGGAAGAAGAAAAGCAGGAGGAGAAGCATAAAGACGATCACGACTTTCGCGGCCGCGCTTCATGTTAAACATGATCGTGACCCGCAGGTTTCCCCCTCCAGCTTAATATGTTTCACTCTTTTGACCATAACTTTGTCATCTAACCTCCAAATGACCTGATTTGTGAATCATTGAATTCGTAACACATTTCTCTATCTCTCCATAAAAAAGTATAGCTTTTGGAATTAATTTGGAAAAGATTAATTGAATCAAAGTAAGGGGATCGGTTGGAAGAGTATGAGTGGATATTTTTCACTAAATATGCTTCAATATTTTAGTGATATCTTGAAATGTAGAGCTCCAAATGAGATGATTTTTATTTCTAAATAACCTATATACATAGAGATACAAATTCTATGAAGAGAGGGAACTTTTATTTGGTCTCCAAGACTTTCAATTTTTGGAGTGAAGTTGGGTATAATGTACTATTTCAGTACAATAGTAGTCTGAAAATGTGTGGGCTATAACTTTCAGATTGGAAAACCAAATTGAATGATTTTGGTGTCTTTAGAAACTTAAGACAATGGGGAAAAAAATTTCTAAGGAGGTCAAATTGAAATTTTGATTTGAGGTTTCCTAAAATCTGTTCGGAAATAGGAGAAATGAGTTCATTTTCAACAATTGACCGGTGTGAACACGCCACCCATATGGGTTATTGGTTAATGAGGGTTCATTGAAACAACGTTACAAGGTAATACACACGTTCAAGTCTTATGATTTTCAGAGCAAGATTTGGGCTTCGAAAATAGGGTCTAACAAACTTGCTTGTTTTAAGTGTTGGACAACCCTGGTTCATTTGTTACTCCATAATGATGGATTCTTTCTCAACAATTTGGATAAAGAAGTTGTGTGATAAACCACGTAAGAGATGAAATCTCGAATATAACTAATAATTCTAAAGAATGCATTTGTTTTGTGTTGAGATTTTCATCATAAAAAGGTAATAACTCACTTGCTATATATGGACCAGGTTGATACAGCCCATCACGAAAATTCAAACCCAAAAATTCTATTTGGGTTTTCCTAATATGAATTTTCTTAGCTAAGAGAATAATTTCATATTGCTTTGTAAGATTAAAGAATAATTCAAATAGGACCTTATGATCTTTAAAGGTTTTGAAGTATAAAAGGATGTCATCAATGTAAATTAAGATATTGGAAAGAATAGGCTCGTAAATTTTTTTCAATGCCCTTTGGAATAGTGATGGGGCAACCTTGAGTCCAAATGGCATAATAGTCCATTCGTATTGAGCATTCAGAATATTGTCCTGTTCCTTTCTTATAGATCTATACCCAATTGTCAAAATCCTATTTTTAAATCAAATTTTGAAAGGATTCTTTCTTCTTTTAGAAACAGGATTTGAGTGTTGATCTTCGGTATTGGGAAATTATCATCTTCAAAGAATGCATTCAAAGGTTTATAATTAATTATCAATCTCTTTTTTCCTTTCTTTTGTCCTGCTCTTTTGTTCATATAGAAAACCTAACATGACTAATCTAATTTTGTTGTCTCAATTAATCTTGTTAGAGTGACATAACACACTCTTGTTGTGCTAACTTTAAACTATTAGGATTCATGTTAGGTTGGGTAACTTTGGTAGGATTTATGTCTCTATTCTTCTTAAATGATAGATGGATGAAGAATTGTGGATTTTTTTCAAAAAGGATTAGGGTGTGAGAATTATGCTTGGGTCTTAGGACAATGTTCTAAAACATGATCCTGTAATGCTTTATATAGAGTAGGTAATTGAGTGAGTTCAAACATGTTATGTATATCTGTGTGAGCATTGAAGTTGGCTCAACATTTGATTCCTTTCAGTAGGATTTGTAGTGGAGATGCTTCGCAACAGACATCCGTACCAATTACAATATCTAGGCTAGGTAGATGGCTACTAAGAACTTTTTTGCACACAATACAATTAGGAAAAATAATCTTATCCCTATTTTCCTTTTAGTGATACACCAAATTTTGAATGAATTATGATCAATAGAAATGAAATATTCATCGTATGGTATCTAGGCTTCATGAGGTAAGATGTTGGACTTCATAATACTTCGACAACATCCAGTATCTATAAATATAATAGCCTTAATTAATTTACCATATTTATCCTGTTGTAATAACTACATATGGATATAAGGAATAGGAACAGAGATAGGTTTTGAATCATCCTTCAAACATGTTTTTTGCAGCATGTGTAAGTAATCATCCTTAGTATCTGCACCAATCAAGTTATCAAAGGATTCAAACTGTTGGAACCCCTCCCCGATGAGTCGCGGGCCCAACGTCCTACGTGACGTCTGGATGCACATCTCATGAGGGAGGGATTCCTCACCACAACAGAAACCTAAATCGCACTTAATTTAGCGTCATCAAGACAAAACATGATAAATTTACCTATTTATCCTCGATAAAATTAATTAAGCAGGGCCCATAACTAAATCCGAATCCTAAGCTAAGCGAAATTCCATATCTACGGGTCAATTAGAATCGAAATCGCCTCAATCGAATCTCTATAGCCCACAAAGTCGCAGAAGGCGAATTACATTCAAAGCAGTCATGTAATTGGCTCTCTTTAATACCATTAAGTAAAATCGACCAAAATCGACACTCTCATTTTACTAAAAAGGGGTATAAAATATTTTTAGAAACCCAATGCTTCGAAAACCGAATGAATCCGAGGCCAAACGAAAAAGTTACAAGCAAAAGAGTGAGAGGAGGACATTCAGAGATTAGGCGTGGGCACGTCTAAGAGATTTAGAGACTAGACGTGGCCACGTCTAAGGATGAAGTCTGGATTTGTAGGAAAATTTCAGAGTTTACAAAGTTCATAATTTTTGCACCCTTTATGAAGTTTGTAGATCCTTTCTTTATCTTTCCAATGAGGTAAATTGTGACATTTTTCGACTTGTGAGCTAAAAGATATGAATTTTCAAACTTTTGGCATGGTGTAGGAAAATTTGAGTTTGGGCTGAAACATTTAAAGCAAAATTTGGCCCTCTTAATGGCTAAAGTAGTTTTAAAATCCTTCTAGGAGGTTGTAGACCTCCCTTTTTCCTTTTTCTTGATACCAAATATATGAATTTTAGACTTTAGGAGCAAAAGTTATGAAGTTTATAAACTCTGAAATTTTCCTGCAAATCCAGACTTCATCCTTAGACGTGGCCACGTCTAGTCTCTAAATCTCTTAGACGTGCCCACGCCTAATCTCTGAATGTCCTCATCTCACTCTTTTGCTTGTAACTTTTTCGTTTGGCCTCGGATTCATTCGGTTTTCGAAGCATTGGGTTTCTAAAAATATTTTATACCCCTTTTTAGTAAAATGAGAGTGTCGGGTTTTGGTCGGACTTTACGAATGGTATTAAAGAGAGTCAATTACGTGACGGTTTTGAATGTAATTCCGTCTTCAGGCGACTTTGTAGGCTATAGAGATTCGATTGAGGCGATTTCTGATTCTAATTGACCCAGAGATATGGAATTTCGTTTTAGCTTAGGATTCGAATTTAGTTATGGGCCCTAAGCGAATTAATTTTTATTGGAGGATAAATAGGGTAAATTTATCATGTTTTGTTCGAATGACGCTAAATTAAGTGCGATTTAGGTTTCTGTTGTGGTGAGGAATCCCTCCCTCATGAGATGTGCGTCCAGACATCACGTAGGACGTTGGGCCCGCGACTCACCGGGGAGGGGTTCCAACAGTTATGGTATCAGAGCACCGGAATTGAGATCTTACATGGGCGCATATGTATAAGTTACTCAGATAAGAAATTGTTAAGAGTTTGGACTGACCGAATCAGTGAGGAAAATGATAATTTTTCATTGGATAAATGGAATACGAAATAGCATATGGGTAATATGACTGAAAATGATTCAATATAAGTGAAGTATGGGGGAAGATGCAATGTATGACATTATGGTGATATATCCCCGAATTTGATATAGATGTAAATGTATGGACATAGCTTGTCTGAGGAAGACAAGGATATAAGTGAAAACGTTGAGCTTAAAGTGAACAAGTGGAATGTATAGAAAACAAGGATTCTTATGGTTTTAAGAATATGAAATCAGAATCTAAGTGGGTACAAGCTTATAAATTGAGAAATGAGCCTTTAAGTTTTCTTTTTTCGAATCAAGAAATAAAAGATTGTTTTTGAATCAAGAGAATGAAATGCTTTCAATTTCTTGAAAAATGTTGCTTTTCTTGCTTGTGACTGATTTGAAAATTTTGCTACATGTTTGATATGTACATTGTGTGATGATTTTACTTCTATAAATTTGAATAAATGGTGTATATATATATGTAGATGTAATGTGAAAGATAATGGGAAGATTATATGAATGATGGTGATATTTGTACAAGTCCAAGAAGGTTACATTGTTATCATTGTGAGTATCTATATGATGACCCATCATCATACACAAGTAAGAATATTAAGCATGTAGGTTATATATATATGTGGAGATGATAGAGAAAGAAACTTATGAATTATTGGATTATTGTTAGTTATAGCTCCCATAGTCTAAAGTTTGAGGGGAAACTAGAGTAACATATGAAGGAGCTCATAATGATCATGTGGAATAGATTGAGATTTGTTAAAGATGTCACAATGAGAAATAAATTGATCTGAGAAGAATATTGTCCGGGGTTAATGGAGACCAATGAATTGGTAAGTGGTGAAAATAGGATGAATTTGATGACGCTATCCAAGCATGTGCGACAATAAGTATATTTTTTATTCCCTTGGGTTTTAGGTGTTTTGAATATTATGACCTTGTGAGGAAGATAGAAATTGGTCTTCCTACGGTATTACAACTAGTTGGTAATAAGTGAGTGATCAAGAATGCATAAAGAGTATAGATGATGGTAGTAAGAAACCCTCTTTTGAAGAAAAATTATGCTAAGTTAGAATAAGCAGATCAGATAGTTTATATTAAGAATGATCAATGAAAGAACTGATCATGAAGGAATATGTAATGATTCGAAAGTAAGTACACTCCCTATTAGAGCATCAAGCAGGGAGGTGGAATATGTTAAAAAAAAGATGTATTTTTGTTTGATGTAAAAGGGGTCATATGAAGGGATTTTTGAATCTATGGAGACACGACTTTGCTAGTATGAGGAATATGTACGTTTAAATTATATTATGTGAAGTATGTTCGAGAGATGAAATTCCGACTTGATGAATGTATGATAATCAAGAAGTTAAGTCTGCAGATAAATTACAATATGTGGAGAAATTTGTATGAATGAGCGAACATGAGAATAAGTTCAAGAGAGATTTGAGAAAATTCAAGATATAGAGAAAATCATTCGCGGAAGAAAGTCAAGTAGACAATTGAAGAGAAAGTGAGACAAAGTACCTCATTAAGGAACAGTTATTTAAGAAATCTCGAGGGCTAATCAAGAGGCATATGAAATTCGATAAGAATTGCTTGAGTTAACAAATGCCTAGTAACACTATGGTATTGGAGACTAAAGAGATTCAAGATTTGATGGTTTATTAAAGACATTCGAAGAATTGAGAAAAATAGTTGGAATACATGGAGAAAAAAAAAGTGTAAGGCGTATGAGTAACATGAATAAAGAGAATTTTGAAGGAACTATGCTGAGGTAAATTATATCATATAGATTTGGAGATTTTATAGTATGCACTGATGTTATATAAGACATTTGGCTGAAATCCAATGCAGCGTAGCAAAGTGATTTCATATGTATGGAGACAATTGAAGTCCTATGAGTTGACTATTTGATACATGATTTAGAACTGCTACATTAATGATTATTTTGAAAGTTTGAAGACAGTATATGTACAGGAATATCTTAAATTTACATATGCAAGTACAGATCGAAAAAGTTTGAGGCAATCAATGAATTGGGAGAATTAATTCTGAGACTCAGGAGATTGATATAAATACCGAAAGGCTATGATTGTCCTAGCGAGAAAGTCCAAGTGAAGTTAAGTAGTATATCAGATACCTTAAGTAGAAATTCGATATTGAGGTTATCAGAAGCTAATACAAAAGAAAGCATAGAATAGAAAGTTTGGTTTACCTCAAATTAAGGATTAAGAGATTGTGAGATTGAAAGCAGATCTGAGTGTCAAGTTTAAATGAGAAGAAGGGTATAAGGTGAGTGAAACAAGAAGTATGAAAATTAATAACGATGCTTGAGTTGAAAGAATTGAATATGAGACTGAGGTAATAGATAGAATTATTCGAAGGATTATGACTATATGAGTAAGTACTATACTGGTAAAGCTAATGTTATGATCGGATGCATTGAATAGAGATTTTAATAGCAGTGTCTCATAAATTTGCATATTGAGGTTATTAAATCTAGTGCAGTTAAGAGTGTAGAATGTGGAATGGAATTTTGGGCAAAGTGATTAGTCACTGAAAGGTTAGATCAGTTCATATAAACCAAGACCAAATTAAAGATTCAGAACTTGTAAATTTTACTAAGAAATTAGAAATGAGTATAAATTTTAAGTTCGAATAGGAAAAATGATACTGGGTGATCGAGATAAGAAGTATGCGTACTGGTAAAGATGATTAAGCAAAGAGATTGTGAGAAAAGTACAAATGGCGATTTAAGCTATACAGCCTAGAAGAAATATGTCAAGTGACTGAAAGTTTGTATTGTCGACAGTTTTCAGCTGTCGGAGATTTACTTAAAGTTTATAGTTTAGAGTTTGTAAGGACATGAGATCAATGTATAGTTTTATTTGATCTTAAGCATTACAATCGTTGTCATAGTATTTTTAATAGAATGCTGTATGAGGAGTTAGGTGATAAAAAGAGTCATCGCTTTCGTATTATGATGAGTAAGGCCTAAAAATGATTGAATGTTAGATCGATTGGAGAGGTTGTTGATAAGTGAAGTCAATCAGTATTAGAAAGTCAGTAATCAAGGTAGATGAATGAATTAGGTAGGTTCACCGCAAATATATGAAATACGGGAGATTAACATAAGAGTTACATGAACTGAGACTAAAGTGATGTGAATCAGTAAGTGAAAGCTAAATTGTCTCGGAAAGTATTACCTTGCGAAGGTGTGCTCACGATAGGAAAAAGAATTCGCTAAGCCACTATGAATTGGGTCGTATGGAATTATTTTGAGTTAGTGCTACTGACAAAAGATGACTTGGATTCAAAATGTGATATACGTGAGTATGTTAAGGAAATATGGATGTGATAAGATTAGGGTGTTATTGACACAGGAAGTGGAAATTGTGAGTGACCTGAAGCGTTAGGAGGAACTAGTTAAGAAAGTGAATGACCAACCACAAATTGAATAACCGAGTGAGTCTACTGAATACTATTCATTGAAAGAAAGTTTTTGATTGATGAAGTTAAATGAGAAATGGAGAAGCATCCTGTACTCCTAATAAATCCGATAAGAATTTCGAGGATGAAATTATTTTAAGGGGGGGAGAAATGTTGGGCCCCGATTCGCATTAAGCATGTTTTCTTTATTTTGAGGTTTAGATTGATTAATTCCTTTTAGTTAGAAATTTTGTGTTTAGTGAATAGAAATAAATTGAAAGGATTTAGTTAAAATTAGAATTTTGATAAAGTTTATAAAATTAAAAGATTAAGATGGAATAAGGGCATGATAGGAAGATCATTTATGTGTTTAAGGCTTAAGGCTTAGGAAATGGGCTTTTAGCCCTTTTACATAAGAAGAAGAAGAAGAAGAAGAAGAAGAGATTAAGAAGAAGAAGAAGAAGAAGAAGAAGAAGAAGAAGAAGAAGAAGAAGAAGAAGAAGAAGAAGAAGAAGAAGAAGAAGAAGAAGAAGAAGAAGAAGAAGAAGAAGAAGAAGAAGAAGAAGAAGAAGAAGAAGAAGAAGAAGAAGAAGAAGAAGAAGAAGAAGAAGAAGAAGAAGAAGAAGAAGAAGAAGAAGAAGAAGAAGAAGAAGAAGAAGAAGAAGAAGAAGAAGAAGAAGAAGAAGAAGAAGAAGAAGAAGAAGAAGAAGAAGAAGAAGAAGAAGAAGAAGAAGAAGAAGAAGAAGAAGAAGAAGAAGAAGAAGAAGAAGAAGAAGAAGAAGAAGAAGAAGAAGAAGAAGAAGAAGAAGAAGAAGAAGAAGAAGAAGAAGAAGAAGAAGAAGAAGAAGAAGAAGAAGAAGAAGAAGAAGAAGAAGAAGAAGAAGAAGAAGAAGAAGAAGAAGAAGAAGAAGAAGAAGAAGAAGAAGAAGAAGAAGAAGAAGATTTTAAAATAAACGCAAATTCATGCTTTCCAATGATTTAAGAAGTTTGTATTAATATTTCTTTGTGAGGATTTAAACTTGTACGTGATGTTTCTTGAATGTAAATTTATGATAGAAATGTTGGCGAAATGATTTGATAAGTGAAAAAGATTGATTATGTGATTTTGGCAAATTGATGTTTTCTAATGACTTAGAATGTTTGTATGAACTACTCTTTGTTATGTTTTTCACTTGTATGTGATGTTCTTTGATTGCGAATTATGTGAGAAATCATTTGTATAATGTTACATTATGTGAAAAAGACTCGAATGTGTGACTTCGGAAAAAGATTTGCCAGTTTGGCCTAATTATGCGAAAGTGGATTTGTAAAGGCTAGTTTGGCCTAATTATGAGAAAATGGATCTCGAATTGTGTGATTTATGTGCTTTCTTTGGATTTGTGGTGGTCCCATCTGAGTCAGGTGCACCTGTCTACCCACAGGCTTCTCCCGCTTGCCCGCTAGTGGCCGTGGAGTTCCTCTCAAGGACTCCTATCCGTCACGGCTACACATGAATGCTTCGCGGAAATGTGTAGTACATTCTGTTTTGGATCCACCCGAACCATCTTGTTTGTGATTTTGTGAAAAGTTAGATTTTTTGTGATATGTTATATTTGTAAATTGTTTGATGTGATAAACTCTACGAAAAGATTTGAAAATTTTCAATGTTTTCCTTAATGTGATGTCGTTTTGGAAATTAAAGAGTGAATAATGATTTTTGCTTATATTCTCGTTTATTAAGTTATTACCCACTGAGCCGTTGAGCTCACCCCTCATTTCTCCTCCACAGGCATCGAGCGAGAAACCGAGTCATCACATCGGGATTGAGGAAATACTCTGATGCATTTTGCTTTTGAAGTCATATTTGTGAAAACAATGCTTTAGGTTGCATTGTGGAGAAATGGTTCTCTTTGTATTTTAGATTTTGCTACTTTCGATGTATTCGGGCTAAAATGCCCTATAAAGCTTTGTATAATGTATATCCTCCTTGTAAATGCAAAAAGAATTGGGTTTTAATGTATTTTGTGGATATTGGTCAAAATGTATTGTTGTATGCTTTACAAATGATTAGCAAAGGGAGATTGAGGTTGCTTTTATGTTTGAGAATAAATAGAATCCTAGGAGTGTGTTACTGCCTTTGATTTAAAGTATATTGGGTTTCTATTGTGTTATGGAAGTTAGAAGAATGAGTTTTTATGCAGGTTGATGAATTGGATTGAAGATTTTGGTTAGAGCATTTTTAGGGGAAGTGTTGTCCAATTTTTCCCAAATTGGACAGCAACTTGTTTAGGGTTTTAGAGTATTTTAGAGTGAGATTTTCAGTGAGATGCCTTCTTGAAGATTGTAGTACATGATTAGACGAGCGGACGCGAGCGGCGAGCGATCGCCTACTCGATCCGACCTCCAAACTTCAAACCTTCATATTTTTTGACTTCGAGCTTCAAATTAGACTCGGTTTGATTAGTTGGAAAGCTAAGAGACAGCTCTACCATTTTCAAGAAGGACTCAAAGATAATCTCGGACACTAAAGGAATCAAAAGTTTGCTACAAGGTGACCGATCGGTAAACTCCTCAATAGTACCGAAACTTGCAAATACCATAACTTTTGATCCAGAACTCCAAATTTGACAAACTTAGTGTCTATAGAAAGTTAAAAGAACCCTCTACAACTTTCATGAAGGCCTTAAAAATCAGATCAACCTCTAAATGGGTCAAAAACTCAACACAAACTGACTGGTCGATCAACTTCACACTAAACAGCATCAGAACTTCTAAAAATCATAACTTTGTACTCTCTTGTCCAAAAATTTCATGCTTTATATCAATAGAAAGATAAAAACATAATCTACCAATTTCATTAAGACCACTTTGGCTAAATCCATCTAAATCAATACAGATTTGCCATTGAAGCCTCTAACCACCATTCCAACACATCAACTTCACATATCAACACATCAACTTCACATATTTACCCACTACCACAAACTCTTCAACTAATTCATCTTAAACACAATTCAACTCTCCAATAAACTATTCCAAAGTCATTTCCCCACATCAAATTCAACACCAAATGATATGCGCATACACATTTCTCTTTCACAAAAGTCCTACACAATCTTACTCTTAATAGCATTTTCAAATCAAGTAAAATACACTTAACTTTCAAAGACTATAACTTTCAATCTCGATATCGAAAAATAGCATACTTTATGGCTACAAAAAGCTCTCAACATAAGCTACAAATTTCATTAAGATCATTTTCTCAAAATGTTCCTAAATCAAAAGTCAACTCTCTACTCCAAAAGGTCAAACTTTCTCAATTATTCAAATTCTCACTCTTTCACTATTTATTTCATATTCTTCAATTCCATTTCAATCAACTAGTTCATTTTGACTTTCATTACTCATACAACTATACTCAAATTTCAAAGTCATCAAAATCAATCACTTCATTTCTCATCAATCTCCTTTAAGCACAATAACATCTATAACACAATTCATATCCGAAAACACTCATTGAATTCATTTTAATATTCCTAATTTCCACCAAAAGTTTGGGGTCCAACAATTCTCCCCCTCTTAAAAGAATTTCGCCCACGAAATTCCTATCTGAATAATCACCAAGTAACTTATTCTCTGAAATAATTTATTCGAAATAGTCATATTCAATCACTTTCTTAACTAATTCCTCATCATAAATATTTCTCAACTTACTCACAATTTATCACTTCTTGTATCAAATACCACCAATATCATATCATATCAATATTTCTTAACAGATTTACACAAGACAATGATCCAATTCTTAATAACCTTAATATGGACCAATACCATTCAATTTAATCCTTTTGAAGTTCCATATATATATCTATATCTCTATCATTCATCTCATCTTTCACGTATCCTATATTACATCTGACATATATATATATCCGAAAGGAATTCATCCAAATTCATCCTGAAATTCGAACCTTAATCTCCATTATCGCATTCTTTTATCATCAATCATGCTTTCGACACCCTAATCAAAACATTCTTATACTCCAAATACATGTTAGGTCATTCACATCAATATCACATTCTCACTAATTCAATCATATCCATTCACTAACTCTTATCAATTGCTCATACAAATCACTCATACACATACGCCCATGTAAGATCCTATTACTGGGCTCTGATACCACAAATATTGAGACCCGATCCGAAAACCGGATCCCAATCGAAGGAACAGAAAACGAATACAAAAAACAAAGTGCGGAAGGAAAGCGAAATCGAATACGAATACGAACCAATATGAATCGAATCAAAGCAAAGAAACGAAACATAAGGCAAAATCAAATCAGATACGAATCAAATCACAAATTGGAAGCAATTTTTGACATCCGTTGAAAACACAAAGCATAGGAAACTTATCGAGTTGGAAACCTTAAGACAATTCTCAAAACTCGTATAATTTTTTTTCTTCTTTCTTTCATTTCCATTCCATCTCTTACAAAGTGACTTCAATATCTAATTGAAATCATTCGCACTCAAACTCAATTTATTTGCTTCTTCATATACAATCATATCTCATCGATTTAAACTCTCACTTTTTATTTCCATAAAATCGCGCACATTCCAATTTAAATACCATCAATTCTCAAACGGTTAGCACTTTAAATATTTCAGAGCAACCATCACAATCATATACCCAATTTTCATACACAAAATCCATAACTCGAAACATAATTCATTTTACTATTCCATATACAAATCCATAACTTAATCCAATACATATGTCCAGAATTCAGAATACATTCTCACAATGAATACACAACAATTCTAAATTTCTTAGCGATCACTTAGCTAAACAAATTATACCATATGAACACATACAAATGGAAACTTTCACTTTTCTTTACCCGATCTTCTTATGGGAATGAAGGGGGGTGAGCTTATAGCTCGTGGGTAACAGTTTATAACAAATAAATAAG
Organism: Erythroxylum novogranatense; assembly: GCA_029891385.1. NCBI lineage: Eukaryota > Viridiplantae > Streptophyta > Magnoliopsida > Malpighiales > Erythroxylaceae > Erythroxylum > Erythroxylum novogranatense. The sequence goes on from CM057228.1 coordinate 88,577,767, forward strand.
CAAAACCCTTGAAATTCTTTTTCTTTTCTGGTCTTAGAAAACATTTCCTTGAAATCCGTAAAGCACATTTTCAAAAAGTTCTTTTCTTGCTGTATTCAAATCGCAATTTGCAAAACATATGATTTTTAGGCTTTCATCCATAAACCTATAGGTTACAAAACATGAATGCATCAACTTGACAATTCATAGATGCAATGGCAAATCACATATGCAATGCACACAATTGGCTTGAGAGTTCCATAAACACGACGGAAATCGAAGTTTACCGTAAACACTACGAGTCCATTTTTGGATCTCGTGGGCCACAAGCGGCAGCCGGGAGAAGGCTAGGGGTCAACGTGCACGTGACTTAACGAAATAGGTTCTCTCTCGCCCAATCACAATCACATAATCATGCTTAAATCAATTTATCGAATGCTCTTTTTCGAATACACGAAATGCCATGAAATCTTTCGAGGCATAACACAAATGTATTTTGAAATTCATCAAAAGTTCATGTATTGAATCAATAATAATTTTTCAAACCATTCATACAATGATGCAACATTTATGATGCAACTAAAATCAAAAAATCTCTTTGTTTAAAGAAATCAGTAGTGGCTTATAAATTTTATTATAAACAGGTACCCACCTTATTTCCATGCTTGAAGCTTGTCCAATGTTTCAATTTGACCATTGCGTCTTTCTTTCTTTCAATTGAAAATTCCCTACACCAATTTCCCACGAATTCAATCTCATAAATAACATAATCCTTAATATTGAACTTAGAAAACACTAATTCCACATATAATCAAGCCATCTAAATCACCAATTTTCAAAATCTCCAATTCACAAAATTGGGCATAACTCTAATTAATTTTCATCCAAAATTAAACCCTTAGTATTTAGCAATCATCAAAATTGACTTCATACTCCACAAACTCATTCCATTTTCCATAATTCTAAACCAAAACTTCAAGAGAAACTCAAATCTTAAAAATTGCTCTTACCTCATTTCTCCTCCATTTTTGGATTTTCTAGGCTTGAAAGGAAGCTCTCTTCATCCTCCACGTTTTTCCCTCTTGACTTAACTTAGAAAGCTTGCTAGAAGTCCCCTAAAAATCGAACCCTAGCTCTCTCTCTTTTTTTTCTCCTTCACTCATCCGAAAGCTTGCTCTCCCTTCTCTCTTCTTATTTTTCTTTCCTTTTGTTCAAGTGTCGTGCCTCACCTAATAAAAACAACAGCCAAATCCTTTTTATAGTGCCATGTCATTTAATGAATGGGGAATGACCCATAAGCCCCTCCATTTAAGCCTATAAACTTAACCCTTTAAGTAAACTTCCAAAATTGCCCCTTCCTTGGTCTTTAAAACTGACATCTTGTCTGATTATTTCGATCAAGTAAAGAAGCCATTTGCCAAGAATTTCTTTTTGGGAAATGTCCCTCTATCTCTTACGAATCCATCGCTTTAAGAATCGGATCCATCGGAGCTCTATAGCTCAAGATATCTCCAAAATACTGAAGTTTGTTCTTCAGACCCGAGGCTGAACACTACACCTAGCGTCCGACCTGAATTTGGAAGCCTTAGAGACTAAATCATAGCTCGGCTCCTTCATAACATTTGTAGCACCATGTCTCTATTTTAATTTCCAAAAAAAATCAGATCGATCGGAGCTCTATCGATCGTGATATCTCCAAAATACCGAAGTCTGTTCAGCCATTACAAAACTGAAACTGAACACTACATCTAATTCCGACCCGAATTTGAAAGCCTTGGAGGCTACATTGTCGATCGGCTCCTTCAGATGAATTGTAGATATATGTCTATAGTTTAACTTGAAAAAAGAATCAAATTGATCGGAGATCTACCGGTCGAGATATTGCCAAGATACTGAACACTATTCAGCCATTACAACACCGAGACTGAACACTACACTAAACTTCCGACCTGAATTTGGAATTCTTAGAGGCTACATTATAGCTCGGCTCCTTCATAACATTTATAGCCCCATATCTCTATTTTAATTACCAAGAAGAATCAGATCAATCGGAGCTCTATCGATCGAGATATCTCCAAAATACTGAACAATTTTAGGACCTTTTCCACAGGTCAGCTCACTTAGATCAGGTCGATCTTTTTCCATTTAATGCTAAAACCAATAAATCTAGTATGGAAAGATAGAAAAATGTCTTAAGAATCCAACGCTTCAAAAATCATGTCGATCGGATGTCGGACGAAGAAGTTATGGCCAAAATAAGGAAGAGAGGTCGATTGCCGCTAATGACCCCAAAGGTCATGTGCAGGCGCAAGAGCCCGTCTGCTGGCTGGCTGCTGGGAGCCCGCCCGCGCGGACTAGCGGGCTGCTCGCAGGAGCTCGCCCGCACGGGCTGGCGAGTGGACGCGAGCGGCGAGCGATCGCCTACGCGATCCGACCTCCAAACTTCAAACCTTCATATCTTTTGACTCCGAGCTCGAAATTAGACACGGTTTGATTCGTTGGAAAGCTAAGAGACAGCTCTACCATTTTCAAGAAAGACTCAAAGACAATCTCAGACACTAAAGGAATCAAAAGTTTGCTACAATGTGACCGATCGATAAAATCCTCAACAGTACCGAAACTTGCAAACACCATAACTTTTGATCCAGAGCCCCAAATTTAACAAACTTAGTGTCTATAGAAATTTAAAAGAACCCTCTACAACTTTCATGAAGGCCTCAAAAATCAGATCGACCTCTAAATGGGTCAAAAACTCAACACAAACTGACTGGTCGATCAGCTTCACACTAAACAGCATCAGAAATTCTAAAAATCATAACTTTCTACTCTCTTGTCCAAAATTTTCATGCTTTATATCAATGGAAAGATAAAAACATAATCTACCAATTTCATTAAGACCACTTTGGCTAAATCCATCTAAATCAATACAGATTTGCCATTGAAGCCTCTAACCACCATTCCAACACTTCAACTTCACATATCAACACATCAACTTCACATATTCACCCACTACCACAAACTTTTCAACTAATTCATCTCAAACACAATTCAACTCTCTAATAAACTATTCCAAAGCCATTTCCCCACATCAAATTCAACACCAAAGGATATGCGCATACACATTTCTCTTTCACAAAAGTCCTACACAATCTTACTCTTAATAGCATTTTCAAATCAAGTAAAATACACTTAACTTTCAAAGACTATAACTTTCAATCTCGATATCGAAAAATAGCATACTTTATGGCTACGAAAAACTCTCAACATAAGCTATAAATTTCACTAAGATCATTTTCTCAAAATGTTCCTAAATCAAAAGTCAACTCTCTACTCCAAAAGGTCAAACTTTCTCAATTATTCAAATTCTCACTCTTTCACTATTTATTTCATATTCTTCAAATCCATTTCAATCAACTAGTTCATTTTGACTTTCATTACTTATACAACTATACTCAAATTTCAAAGTCATCAAAATCAATCACTTCATTTCTCATCAATCTCCTTTAAGCACAATAACATCTATAACACAATTCATATCCGAAAACACTCATTGAATTCATTTTAATATTCGTAATTTTCACCGAAAGTTCGAGGTCCAACAATCTTCATCAGAAGCAGACATATCATCTTCCATTTTTTTCCAATTCCTTAATAAAATAGACTATTTTGGTGTCGATCCAAACTTGAGGCCAAGGATTTTGGGCATTTTGGAAATAATCAAGAAATTTGAGCTTAGGAAGTTTAAACTTTGGTTCGAGCTTTTAAGTTGTAGAGCTTTCTCCAAATTCAAAATTTTTCTTGGGCTCAAAGCCAGATAGACATGGCAATTCACTTGCCATAATATTGAATCTTATATAAGCAAATTGGTCAACAAGAGATCAATATCTAGCAGTTAGTGAAATGGGCTTTAGAAGCGAAATGTCACCTTGGTATAGACCCAAAGATGTATAAATAGTTAGATTAATAGATTTAGGACAATGGTTAAGGTGGTATAGAAAATGATACAAATTATCCATTAAGTCTTTCTAATTTTTAGGCCAGTTAATGGAAGTTTGCCAAAGTTAAAAATGATTAATGGTACAAATATAACCATTCTTAGTCAGGCCATATAGACAGTGGAAAATGAAGATATAATGGACTTTTTATTCAAACAGATGAATGCCTTATAGTTGATATCTATTGAGGATGTATCCAAGTTGAATATGCCATTTAGGTAAAGATTGGAATCATTTTAGGAATGTCTATAAGAGGGAATTAGCATTGGTTGGATTGGCAACATGTTTATACACATGTAAGAGAGAGAGATAGAAATTAAACATACATACAGGGTAGATAATGCCTATAAATACCACATAGTTGGCTTGAAAAGAGAATCATAAAGACGATGAAGGGTGCGGTCAAATGTTAGCATATCAAACTGATAAGGGTGTGAAGGTACGTTTAGAGTGGTGAGAGTAAAATGGAGGTAGTAAAAAGTACTTTTTTGAAAGAAAACAGTAGTATCATCCATTATTGTTGGAGGAGGTTTGGTGATTGAAGGGAATGATTTCTTTATCCTAATATGTAGTGGAAATTCTATGAAGGGAAGAATAAGAGGAATTGGTTTTCTAAGTATGGGAGAGAGAAATTAGATTAGTTTTCTAGGTTGAGAGAGAAAATCCACAAGCTTGTTGTGGTGACCTTTGATATGACGAATGGTGAATTTATAGTGAGAAAACCAATCTTGCCAATGAAGTAATTAGCTATTAGACAGTATCTTCTTGTTAAGCTTAAGAATCTTTGGAAAATATTTACTGTCCATTTCAATCAAAAAGTGATAAAGGCTAACGTAGAAATTGAAATTTTTGTTGTTTTTTTATCGCCAAGATCTTTATGGGCTTTGAAGTATAAGAGGATTTCATTAATGTAGATCAAGTCACTGGAAAGAATGGCCTCATAAATTTTTTTCATGGCCCTTCGAAATAGTAATGGAGCAAACTTGAGTCTAAATGGCATAACATTCCATTAGGATTGAACGTTCGGAATACAGAAAGCTTTTTTGTACCTTTCTTGTAGATCTTTGCTCAATTTTCAAAATTTTGCTTTCAAGTCATATTTTGAAAAGATTGTCGCTTCTTTGAGAAATGAAACTTGAGTAATGTTTGATAATCGAAATTTATCATCTTAAAGGAATGCATTCAAATGTTTATAATTAATTACCAATCTCTTTTTTTCTCTCTTTTATTCTACTTTTTTTCTCACACAGAAAGCTTGACATGCCCAATCTAATCTTATGGTCTCAGTTAATCCTTGTTAGAGTAAGATAGCACACTCCTCTTTTGCTAACTTTAAATCATCATGATTCATGCCAAGATAGGTTGCTTTGGTAGGATTAATTTCTTCATTCTTCTTAAATGATAGATAAATGAAGAATTGTAGATTTTTCCAAAAAGGATTAGGGTATGTGAATTATGCATGGGTCTTAGGACAATGCTCTAAAAATTGACCTTGTAGTGCTTTATATGGAGGAGGTACTTGGGTGAGTTCAAACAGGTTACATATATCTTTGTGGGCACTGAAGTAGGCTCAACATTTGATTTCTTTGGTCCGGATTTGTAGTCTAGATGCTTTGTAATAGACATCCATACCAATTAGGATATTTGGGCTAGGTAAATGACTACCAATATTTTTTTCTACATAATAAAATTAGGGAAAATCTTGTCCTTATTTTCCTCTTGGTGATAAGCCTAATTTTAAATGAGTTACCATCAATGATAATGAAATATTCATCATTTGATATCTAGGCTTCATGAGGTAAGATGTTGGTCTTCATAATACCTCGAAAGGATCCAGTATCCATATATCCAATAGCCTTGATTGGCTTATCATATTTATCTTATTGTAATAAATGGATGTAGACATAAAGATGAGAAACAGAGATAGTTTTGAGTCTACCTTCAAGCATGTTTATTGTAGTATGTATAAGTAATCATCCTTAGTATCTGCATCAATCAGGTTATCAGAGGATCCAAACTCATCATCAGAAGAGTTGATTAGAATAACAAATTTTGTTTCCTCATCTTCACTAGATTGTTCTTCAATAAAGTCTTTATTATTACCATTATCATGGATAGGCATTATAGCCTCAATGGATTTGAAAAGTTTCAAATCCTTTTTTTTTCTTATTAGGAAATTGGTAAGTATAATGTCCTAGTTTGTCACAAATGAAACAACAGTATGTCTTTTTGTTCTTAAGGACTTCTTGTTTAAAAGAATTAGAAAATGTTGCATCATTTTCATCTTTTGAATGGCTTCTGATAACCTTCATTTGAAATTTGGGATTTTTGAAACTTTTTATAGGAGAACTTCTTATGATGATACTTTTTTTAGTATGACATGCACAATCCTTTTCCTCTGTACACTTGATCTTTATATAAGGTTTTTTATAGGCTTTTTTCAACAAGGGACCACAGTTTGTCATGTTCTTAAAAAGCATTTGTTGATCACAAAGTTTATTAAGAGAAGCTAAGGTAAGCTAATAAATTTCACTAAGAGATATTTCTCTCATATCTCTTTGTAAAGCTACAATGGTCCTTTGGAGTTTAGGTTGCAATTCTTTCGGAAGATATGAGATGAATGTATAATGAAGATTGGCATCATTAAAACCATTAAACAGATAATATCTTTCCATCATACATTGAAAATTTTTATGTAGATCTTTTATATCTAATGATCAACACTTCATTTTAAAATATTCTTGTTAGATTTGCTTATCAATGAGCTGAAAAATATCTAAAGAAATATTTATGGATGGCTCAAAGAAGAATTCATAAAGATGTGACTTCAATATACTGGAGTCTACGATAGTCTCCTAAACTTGGCCACCATTCTTGTAAAGTACCATTAAAACAAGAGGTAAACTCAGAAAAAATATCTCGTAAGGGATTATTTGATCAAGTCATCTATAAATCGATCGAAGCTCCAAATTAATGGAGATGATCTTTGATAGGTGTTTAATTGATTATGAAATTATTCCATAACACTTAGTAATTATTGACATGAAATTGTTTAAGATACTCACTTTGACTTTTATGTGATTTTAAGCACAATTCGGAAGCAAAGAAGTTAAAATGTGTCGAAAGCGCGATATTTTGACCATTTTTTGAAGATTAATTTTCACTTGTCTTTATAAAGAAAAAAGAAAAAAAAATTAAAAGACAAGAAGAAGATTAAAAGTAGGAAAAACATGCAAATAACGTGAGCTACATGGATTATGCATGCAATTACATTAATTAACAGCTGGGAATTAAATGAGATAAAACAGCAATGTTGCATTTAACGCAGATGGGAAGCACAAATGCAGCATCTACATTTAACATAGACATTTAACGTAGGCATTTGCAATGATTTAAAAAACATGTATAGTATTCTGACCCAAGAAGTTAATTTGTCACATCATAAGAACATTAGCTAGGTAAATAGAACAAAAGAGAGCTTGCGAGAGAGGGAGGCACAATGAAGAGAGCTAAAAGGGGTTTTGAGTAGGGTTATTTGAGTGGGGCTAAAGCATTTTCTTTGGAGAGACCCATGGAAGGCTAAGTTCTTGATGTCAGTTCGGAGGTGACATTGATACCAACGACTTAGGTTAAGTGTATTTTACTACTTTTGTTGTTTTTTTCTTTCATTAAAAATTGATTTTGTTGTCCTATGTTAATTAATTCGAGTGTGTATGGATAACAGGATTTCCGTTATTGTTTAGTTATTTATGTATGAACTCATTGGATATTATGAAAACATGATTTTAACGTGTTCATTGAATTGTTTATTTGTAAACCTATTACTAGAATTTCAATATAATTTGTAATTGTCATGTTGAAATTCATATCTAGTGACAAATGATTTGTAATCACTAGGGGTAATATGACATAGGTTAAATGACGCTTCGTATGTAGTTGTTACTTTGATTAATCGATTTTCCTAATTCGTAATGTTACTAGCTAATTAAATTTAGAGATCGTATCCTAGGTTATTTTGTGGTTAGGTTTAATTTGATCGTATCTTGATTAAACAAAACCTAAGAGAAAACTCAAGTTAATTATTAACCCATGATTAATAGTTGCTAGGAGAGGTTAAGAACAATAAATTCATGAAATATGTTTGATTAGGGTGTAGGTCGAGATTGAATCAAAAAATCGGGTCCCTACTAAATTCTCCACTTTTATAATTTTTCACATGTTTTCTTTAATTTGTTTTCATTAGGTTAGTTTTATTTTATTTTTTATTCTAAAATCCAAACACCCTTTTTCCCTAAACACCCATTAATTTCATTTCAACAACTTTTCACACACTCTCTGTGGAATCGACCTAGAGACTCACCATTGCTATAATAGTAGTCTAGTTATTTTATTTTAACTAGCGTAAAGACGTGCTGTCAATTTTGGCGTTGTTGCTAGGAAATGCGGTGTTTTAATTTTTGTTTGCGATTTAATTGGTGTTTTTTCACATTTGTTTTTAATTGGTTTCTTTTTTGTGATCTTTTCGTTTTTCTATTTCATGTTTGTGAAAAAAATTAAAAAAATCATGGATGGAAATAATTTTTACTTTAACTTTTATTCTTAATCATATAACCAAGGTTGGATTGATCAACGTAACTTTGGTTATGGATGGGATAACCATCAGAATTACTTCTATGATAGTTTGTAGGACACACAACAATTCTCGTTTTATCAAAACTCAGGTACATCTCTAGAAGAATTGATGAATGTTATGATTGCTAACAATCTTCAATTTTAACAGGGTATGTAGTAGATAGAATACCTAACAGTTCTAGCAGGAAATGAGGCATATAACGTCTAGAAACCAGAACTTAGCAAGCCAAATGGGTGAGATGGCAGCGAGGATCAACTATTTAGAATCACAAATGGAAGAGGAGTAGCCATATCAACCCAAGAAGTACCCAATCGACGTTAGTGCGAAAACCTTACAAAGTGATGAGGAACTTGAGAATCTTGAGATGACTACTCAAGGATGCTTGTGTGAAAGAAGTTGAGGAGGAGCTCGAGGCAAAAAAAAACATATCTTTTAGCTTGAAGGTAAGAGTTGAGTTCTATTTTATTGTTGAGAATGACTCTTCACCTTTACATAGCATATTGGAGGAGTTAAATGAGGAAGAAAAAAGAGAAAAGACATTTGAGATCTTTCCAGAGTGTATAAACTTAGTCAAGATTGAGAATCTGAGGATAGGAGACACTAAATGGGGATGATGATCAACTAAGGCCTTATCCAGAACAAACCCACATGGAAGTGGCGCTAAATGTAATACCTAAAGATCATAATTTTTTCACGTGAGGAGAAGGACCTAAACCAATGACTCTAAACAAAGGCACTTCTTGGAAGGCAACCTAAAGGAAGTAAATTTCTTGTATTTACATTTTTGCATTTCTTCTTTTATGCATATGTGTTCTTTATTAGTTTGTTTCTTACTTGTTTTAAGTTTTCAATCAAAATTAGAGAAAGAATAATAAAAACGAAACAAACATTTTCTCATTTTTTATTGCTCCTAGAACTATATAGTCATTATTAGAGTATGAATTGACTAGAGAATTTCATAACAACTTTAGCATATTTTTTAACTCTTGTGATTGATCGATATGCATTATCTTTAGAAGAGTAGTGACTAGTGGTAGACAAAGTCGGTGAGATTTTGAGCCTTATTTGACTGACACATTTATGTTAGTCTCATTGTCTTTTGATAATGTATGACCATTATGACATGTACTTCCTGATTTTGTCTTGAATATCTATTCGAGACCACATTTTTATCATATGCATTAACATGGAAATGATTAGACATTCTTTGTTTCATCAGCTTCATTAGTCAAATAGCCTACCTATTATATGATTTTCCTTTTTGATAAGCCCTTTGAGGCTTATTATCCTTTCTTTTTGTATCAATCATATTACATGCTTTATACTTAACCAAATGTCCTACCTAAGCTATAAAGCTAGTGGAACATTTGTGATTGTTAAGTTTGTGGATGTACAAAATTCTAAGTGTGGGGGTGTACATATGTGTGAGTTGGTTGGTGGTTAGATATTTTGTTATACCTTATCATTGAAATTCCTATGTTAATGTAGTTTCTTTTAATGTTAAAAAAGAAAAGAAAATAAAAGAAAGGAAAAGAAAGAAAGAAAAATTGAAAAAAAGTTTGAATACATGTATAAAGGAGGAATTGCATTTGTGTTGAAAAGTTGTTTATGATTAATGGATCTTCCTAGAGTTCTAATGAAAAGTGTTATTTGAGTATGTTGAATATGAGGTAGATGTTGGCATAAATTGTATGAGTGATTCCTTCAGATTGGTATATGATTTATGTGGTTTGTCTGTGAGAGCTGAATGAGGTTATGAAATATAAATGTTGCATTTGTCATAGCTAACGTTACCTAATTTTTGATGAGTGTTGCTTTGTTCCATTAGCTTAATGACTTTCATGCTACTTGACCTAAATACATCTCACCATACCTTTGCCCACATTACAACCTTGAAAAGTCCTTTGATCCATGATTTTGCATGTGAATAGTAGTGTTGGAGAAATGAAATGATATGTAAAATTATGGAATGACATGATCATAAATGGTTTTGAGTGTACCTGTGGATATATTTTAGTTAAACACATTTTTCAAGTCTACGATTAGATTGTCAAATTTTGAAGATGATGAATGTTGATTGATCATAAGTAAAAGCTTGGAATGTTTAATTCTTACTATGATTTTTGAAATTCATTCATCTTTGTTTATAATTATGTATTCTTGGAACATATAGGAAACGAGTCAATGTTTTTAGGTCTTTGAGCTTAATTTTAATGTTTTTCTCGAGGATGGCGAAAAGCTAAGTATGGGAAAAATTGATAGGTACTTAATTGATTATGAAATTATTTCATAACACTTAGTGATTATTGACATGAAATTACTTAAGATACTCACTTTGACTCATATATGATTCAGGCACAATTCGGAAACAAAGAAATTAAAATGAGTCGAAAGCACGATATGGGGGCCATGTTTTTTAAGATTAATTTTCACTTCTCCTTATGGAGCAAGAAGAAGAAATTAAAAGACAAAAAGAAAATTAAAAGAAAAAATGCAAATGTTGTGAGTTGCATGGATTATACATGTAATTATGTTAATTAACAGTTGGGAATTAAATGAGACAAAATGGTAGCACTGGAAGCAGATGACGGCAACTAGAAGGAAGTAGTCCATGACCAAAATGACACAACACAGATGGGAAGCAACAGCACGAAACGACAACGTAGCAAATGGGAAGCACAAACGCATTATCTACGTTTAACGTAGATGGTTGCAAGGTTTTTAAAAACGTGTATAGTAATGTGACCCAAAAAGTTAATTTGTCACATTACAATAACAGTAGCTAGGGAAATAGAATAGAAGAGAGCTTACAAGAGAGGGAGGTGCAGTGAAGAGAGCTTGCAAGAGAGGGAGGCACAGTGAAGAGAGTTGAAGGGGTTTCGGGTAAGGTTATTTGAGTGTGACTAAAGCATTTTTTTGGAGAGATCCTTAGAAGGCTAAGTTTCCAACGTCGGTTCGGAGGTGACATTGACATTGATGACCTGGGTTAGGTGTATTTTATTATTTTGTTGTTTCTTTCTCTCATGAAAAATTGATTGTGTTATCTTATATTAATTGATTTGGGTTTTGTATATAGATAATCAGATTTCGTTATTGTTCAATTATTTGTGTATAAACTCATTGGGTATTGTGAAAAGATGATCTTAATGCGTTCACTGAATCGTTTATTTGCAAATTCATTGTTAGAATTTCGATATAATTCATAATTGTTATATTGAAATTCATGTGTAATGACTAACGATTCGTAATCATTAGGGATAACATGACCTTAGTTAAATGACGTATCGTATGTAGTTGTTGCCTTGATTAATCAATTTTTCTAATTCATAATGCTACTGTTTAATTAAATCTAAAGATCATTTCCTAGGTTATTTGGTGGTTAGGTTTAATTAATTATCATATCTTGATTAAACAAAACCTAAGGTAAAACTCAGTTTAATTATTAACCCACGATTAATAATTGCAATGAGAGGTTAAGAACAACAAATCCATGAAATATGTTTGATTAGGGTGTAGGCCGAGATTGAACCAATGAATCGGGTCCCAACAGAATTCCCAACTTTTACCATTTTTCATATGTTTTCTTTAATTTGTTTTCATTAGGTTAGTTTTATTTTATTTTCTTATTCCAAAATCCAAACCCCCCTTTTTCCTACACATCGATTAATTTCATTTCAATAACTTTTCACATGCTCTCTATGGAATCGACCTAGACTCACTATTATTATAGTACTATTCTAGTTATTTTATTTTAACTAGCATTACAACACGTTATCAATCTCTTCATTTTTTTAGTGGAAGATCATAAAAAGTAAACCAGGGTCCTGAAGTAGGACTGGTTGGGGGTACTTATGCTAGTGGTGGTGAGGGTCTGAATGGTTCAGTCCTTGTAGATTCAACTTCACTAATTTTGGTTTGACTTCAGTTGGTTGATATGTTTTAGGCATAGTCATCATAATCTGAGCTAATTCATATAAATCTGTAAACAGTTTTGAGTCTTTTGAAGATTATTTTAGAAATTTCAAACTCTTCAAATGATTGTTCTTCATATTCTTCTGAAATAGATAGTAGTGCAAAAGTTACAATGAAATTTTGTTGAGGAGCTTTATCTTGTTCAGTGGATGGAGAGGGTTTTGGGTGGTGATGAAGGTGGAGTTTCAATTTGCAAAGGTTTTAAATATGGATCAACAGGTTTGGTATACAAGGTTGAGGGAGAATAAGTCCTTTCAGTTTTGGGCTTTGTAGGTTTGGTATGTTTCGGTTTGGTGGTAGGATGAATATGCTGCCTAATTAAAGGATAGTTAATTTTAAACACTTTTTCATAATCAACAACTTTAGGATAAGATGGGGATGAATAGATAGGCTGAAAAAGTTATATGATAAGCCCCATAAACAGTCTAAAATTTTTCTATTTGTTAGTTTGATTACATTTTTTAAGTCGTTTGTTTTACTCTTCAAAGTTTTTATTCTTTTTTGTATGAAATCAAGTCCAAAATACAATGTTTCAATATATATTCTGATATTAGAATCATGATGTATCATCTGATCTTTCAAAAATAGTATAGTTTTTAGATCTTGAGATTGTTTCTACCTATTTTTGAGTAGCTTGAGTTTGTTGGTTAAGCCCATCAAGCTTGGTATCAATTTGGCGAAGAACTTTATTTTAGGCCACAACATTATTTGTGTGCCAATTGAGTAGTTCATCTATATAATTAGATACAAGCGGATTATGAGAGGTGATTCTTGTAGAATTAATATAAGGGTTGGTGATAACCTTATTTGTATCATTTGTGCATCTCTTCAGGAAAGTAAATTCATCCTTATAAGGTCTCATCATCATACAAGGAATTGTTGTTGAAGTAGCAACAGGAATAAGATAAATAATAGGTAGAGGTCTATTGGGAGTTGGTTTTTAAGCGATAGATGTTCCTTTTTAATAGATTTGAGTATCTCATAAAGAGTCTTAAGTATGGGTCATGGGTTTTTAAACTCAACCTAAGGTCTTGAATCTAGATCATGATCATCATGCCTAGGGTGAAGTTCTTTGGAAAGTTGACAACGATGGATTTCTTTAGGTTGTTGTCTTCTTTTATTTGGAAGTTTTTCCCTCATTTTTTAACATAGGCATCATCTTCATTATTTATGTCATCTTAGTTTACACATGAATGGATCTACACCGCATGTAAAATTTCCTCAATGATGACTAAGGTACACAGGTTGTCTATTAGGTTTAACATAATGAATTGAAGGTACATCTTTTCCTTCTTATGTGATAACATCGATTGAAGCATTAAAATGAATATATATATATATATATATATATATATATATATGCCAGAGGACCCAGATTGGTCTTCATTGGGCCTAGTGTAGATGGATTTAATAGATCCATCACTTAGTGTACTAAGAGTAAGAGGAGCAGTTGTGTGGAAAGAATACCTATGATGAGTATGGAACAACATCTAAAAGTTAGTGATCTATTCTGTTGGCATCAAATTTTCAAGTTATATTGGTGATAACTGTTTTAGAATTTGGATGATGGTAATCTAATCATGAGGTCTATTTGCTACCATATATAGATATCGAAGTTAAATTTGAAAAGTTAAGATCTATAGCATAGTTTTGTAAACGATATATCATTTAGTGATGCAAAGTAGCCATGATTATTGTATTATTCTACTCCAATGGTCTAGATTTAGAATTGGAGTCTTTCATATAAAGTGGGATCATCCAACTTGATATTGAAATTAGGGGCTATAGTGAGGATGATACTTCCATTTTTAAGAGTTGTTAACAACGTATCAATCAGTGCATTTTGGTAAGCCGTCTAGCCAGTGTCAAGAAGAGATATCCTGGAAATGGCTAGAATTCCTTTTCTTCCATGGAGAGTAAGAACAAGTCGAATAACACCAACATGGAGATTAGTATGATTCTGTTCTCTACAAAGACAGATGAGTCTTTTGAAATCTCTAATTTGACATATTATTCTATTGTTTTGGCTTTCAAGTCATATTGTTCTAAATAAGAATTTGAATGATTCCTTTTACCTTCAGTTGATTTTTAGTAAGGATGATTCTGATGCTTCTGGTCTAGGAATGATTGTCAGAATATATACTGTATGGACTTAACAAGGGTAAAGAAGTATCATAAGTACGACTTTCTTCTAGGAGATGAGAAATTTCTACCAGATTTTCTATTTTATTGGAAAGAGTACGTTTAATATTGGAAGGAAGATTTTCTATTGAAAAAGTTGAAGAAAGATGAACAAGGTCACTAGTTAAAAAGTTAGGCATAGAATATGGAAGGACCTCCTTACTCACTTTCATCAATAATAATGTAATTATAGTTAATAACACTCATGACTTTTACACCATCCAGGCAACCTTTGGCCTAAGGGCGCACGAGGATAACAGAAACCTAAGGTACGTGGCATTGCTAGACCATATGAATCAAGAAAGGCTCTTCTCGCTATAACTCTTAGGCTTGTAGAATATTTTAATTATAAGTTTTAAGGAAGCTACATTATGAGTTTCCAACCTATATACAAGTCAAGTGGTTTATAAAATATATTTTTATAAGAGATCAAATATAAACAAAGATTGATTGTAGCTTAGAGTTTAGACATGCTAGCCAACACATGAGTCTCTCTTCTAAGTTCCCTATGTTGTCTACCAATGGGTTCTTTGTCGATGGGTTACAACTCATTTTTTTCTAAAGAGTTGTCGCTCCTTCTTATGTCGACGATTTGATGTCGGATGCTTATTGTGCTAATGGGTCCTCTTTGTTGTTATTTTCACTCATCCTCCATAGCTTCACTCTTCAATGTTTGAAGGTTGAATATGGTTCTAGTTTTTAAGTTAGTTAGGCTTCATTTTGCTTCAAATGTGAATGATATTTGAACTTTATATGTCAAATTGTTCTGTTTGAGGAAATTGAAATGTTGTTGTAACGAGTGATTTAGTATTGCTATTGGTAGTGCAGAAATAAAATACATATAGACTTTGCAAGTGTTTTTGTTTGTACTTTAGCGCTTAAAAATTGAAATAGAAGTACTGAATTTGAATAGCTAAATATTAAGTGTCATATTGACCAATTATAAATGTTTAGTGAAACAAGTCTCTCTTTTATTAATAAATGAATAATTAATCACTTCCATTATTAATTTCATTGTTATTATATGGAAATTAAAATAATCATTAGGAATTTTATTTTATAATTATATTAATTATAAAGTAATTTTATTTTTCATAATTAAATTAAAACTTTATAAGATTTACCTTGATTTATGAATTACAAGAGTGTATTCATTATTTAACATGATATGAAATTATAAATGCTTAAATAATGTTTTTCCTTTTATTTTATAATAAAGTCATTTTTGTAAGGTGCATTATGTATTGTTAAAAGAATAATGTAATTAAGATAGAAATTGTTGTATATTTTAAATTTATTTATATTTTAAGAGAATATTTTGTAATTTTAAAAATCTAGGAATTATTTTGTAAGTTTAAAATTACTCGAAATGATATCTACTTATAACCAGATTGGTGTCGAATGTACTAAAACCAAGTATAATATCAATACAATGACGATATCCATAATATTGTGCAAGATATAAAAGATATAATACTTCATATAACAAGGAATGCCTAGTTTAAATTTGATAAATGAATTATCTTTTATTGTAGAGGTTTATTATTAGAATCAAAAGTACAGTGAAAGCAATCCAAAACAATAGTTAAACATGATAATCAAGATGCATATGTTGGAAAAATTTAAAGATAAATTTCATATGTATCATTGATTAATATCAATATTGACTAATTTAACTTGTCACTTGTTAATAACTGGATTGGGTTGGGTGCTAGGGATTGAAATATTGATAAATGTATGTTTGTTTTAAATATTTGTGCTAAGAAAGAGCTAAAATAGTCGTATAAATTGAACCAAAATGTCAGAAATCGGCCCAACAAGCGTGCGCGGAAAATGTAATAAGCAAAGGGGTTGTTGGGCTAAAACAGCTGAAAGGTTTTTGTACTATTGGCGCTCATTCCTAGGCAGAGGCGTCCAATTGGGTGGAAACAGATCAGATTAGTGGGAGAATCATTGAATTGACGTTCTCATCATTAGTGCTAGATTTCTGTAATTTTGCTGATTTCAACCAAATCATAAATTCTATAGCAATTAGTATTTGATTGGAAAGCTTATTGCTTATATATATCATCAGTGGCCCATGGCAATCACCAATTAGCTTGCATTGCTCAAGCTTTCCGTTTCTGCTTCTGACTGGAAATCGCCACTAATTGCGCATCATTTAGACACATAACGAGGTACACCTATGATTCCACTAGGCATCTAATCCAGAACTTATGAAGCTGCCGTTCTGTATTGTAATTTCAAGGAGAAACTTATTTGACCCGACTCTAAGCCAAAGGCGTTGTGGCGGTCTCATCAAAATGGCAATCCTTAAAACAAAAGACCTGCCTGTGCCTCCACTTCTACTTTATACAAACGTGAGGGCATCAAATTGCGTCTAGGTCACAACTCGGATTGGTTGCAGACCACTGAGGACAGGGTGACTGCAAAAGTCACTAACAGGCGTCTCAATAATGCTAAGCCAACTAAAGAAAGCAACAAGTTTTTTATGGAGTGATCCCGCGAGCTTTCTCGTCAATGAGTTCCGGTGGCCATTCGACATGAAGTAGTGGATCCACTTTTTTCCTAGGAAAGTAATAAGAGTACAAAATCATAAATCGCTGGTGCCCATTTTGCTCTTTAATTTTAAGCGATTGATAGCTCCATCCCTCTTTGTCGTTTGGTGAAATATGTAATCGCTGAATGCTGCAGGTTTGGTCATTAAAGATTTGCAGTTGCTCACAGTTGTTGGCTTGTCTTCTGCTTGTACCCTACATACTTCTCTCTAATTTTATTAGTGACATAGCAACAATGTATTCTGATTCAAGAATAGAAAATATATCAAGTCTAATTCAATATTTGAAGAAAATCTTAAAAGAGATAAAATTTATTGGTAAAATAATAAAAATAAATTCTTCTGTTATCCAAAATTTATTTATAATGAAAATAACATCTTAACATGAAGCTTATTCAAAATAAAACTGTAAAATATGAAATTTATTTGAAATAAAATTCTAAAATACAAGGTTTATTTGAAATAGAACTGTGACAACCCGGAGTATTAATTCTTGATCATTTTCAACATTAATTTTTATATTTTGACACTATATTAGACACCTCTGCTTGTAAAGAACTTGACTTCAAATTACGATAAGAATATTCAAGCTTACAGTTAAGAAAATAAAGTGAAATATTAGCAATAGTGAATATAGGATTGATGCTACTCATCCATAAAAGCAATTGAACGACATAAACATTGTCGTTGATTTTTCTTGTGATCTTGAATAATTTATGTTTCCTTACCTTCAATTTATAATGTCCTCCAACAACTCTTTTATCGCTAAAAAATGTAATAACCTTATCTACAAATTCAAACACTTGAGTTCTTCTATGCTAGTTAACATTAGTCTTGTAATTTATATTGACCTTTTCAAACTTGTCTTCCAAAACTTTTTTTACCTTTTTTGTTAACTTTTTAGACTTATATTGAACTTAAAACTTTTAGGCAACTTAACAAGATCAAGAGCATGATTAGGTGCCTTAATATAAACCACAAAAAATGGAGAACAACCAATGGAATGATGGAAAACATTGTTATAGGTAAATTCGACTTGTGTAATGAGAAAATCATAATTCTATAGCTTGTCACCAAATTACCTAATGGTTTATTCATCATTGATATTTTTCTATCGGTTTGTGGGTGAGTAATGCTACTACATTTAAGAGAAGAATAAAATATACCCCTTAAAGTTCTCTAAAAATGACTTAAGAACTTGGTATCACGATTGAATGTAATAGATTTCACAACGTAATAGAATCTCACCACTTCAAGAAAAATTTTGCAATTAAAGTAGCATCTATCATCTTCTTATAAAGTAGAAAATGTGTCACCTTTAAAACATGCCAACCACATCAAAAATAAAATATATTCTCTTTGTATTCTTGGCTATTCTATTACAAAGTCCATAGATAGATACTCCCAAATATTATTAAAAACAGGTAATGGCATACATAAAAAAAAAACATTAAAGGCATATTCCTTGTAAATTTGACAAACTTGTTACCTTAAAACAATAGAAACCACATCTTTTTCTCAATTAGGTCAAAATACATCTTATGAACCTTTTTAAGAGTTTTATCCTTACCAAGATGACTAGTTAATCTTCCACCATGCAAATCTCTAATCACCTTCTTCTTTACTAAAATACATAGAAGGCAAAGTTGATTACCCTTCATAAAGTACTCTTAATGAACATAATAATCCTCTTGTGATTTCTTAATATTTTTGCTATAAATCCTTGAAGTCAACATCATCTACATATAATTTTTATAAATGATCAAACTCATCAATTCTACACTAAAGGTCTTAATCATAGACACCTATCTATTTAACACATCAAGTGCCACACTACTTCTTTTTGCCTTACGGGCAAGTTTATAAGAAAATTTATCATCAAAGACTAGCCATCTAGTATGCATTTTAGTTCTCAATTGTTTTTGGTTTCTTAAATGTTTTAAGGCTTCCTAATTAGTGTAAAGAAGAATTTCCTTCCCAATTAAATAATGTTCCCATATTATTATCATCCTTATAATAAAATAGAATTCTTTATCATAGGTATCCCATTTTTATTCGAAATCACTCAAGTTTTCTCTAAAGTAAGCTATTGACCTCTTTCTTTGAGATAAAATAACTTTAATTCCAACTCCACTAGTAATACACTCCATCTCAAATAATTTTTCAAAATTACATAAGCTAAAATAAGAGCGATAAATAATCTCTTTTTAATAAGAGCAAAACTTTATTCTTGTTTCTCCTTCTTTATTCTTGTTTCAAGATTTAGTTATAAGAGCTACAATGTTATTAAAGTTTTAATAAACCTTCTATAGAATGTTGCTAACCTATGCAAACTTCTCACATTCCTAATATTCTTAGGAGTAGTTTATTCCCTAATAGATTTTGTTTTATCTTTATCCACCATAATACCAATTTTTTCCACAATGTATCTAAGAAATGACAATTTTTCTATAACGTCGAACTCTTTAAGCTATTTTGTATTGGTCTGTACTTGGAGATACTACTGTATATTGATATATACATAGTTGTATATGAGTTCAAAGATGTATTTAAGTCCTTTGGATATATATGTAATCATTTATAACGTTATATGCCCTTACATAAACTTAGAGTTCTTCCGTTTGTGAAATCTTAGAGATTTCCGACATATAAGCTTCTAAGTGTGTAAAACCGAGTCCACTAGATGGATATGATCATGGTGGTTAAGTTAAATATGTTCTAATGCCTTAAAGGTAATTATGCAAGATTTATAGACTTACTGGACACTTAGAAAGCTTAATTGAAAAAGTTACATAAGGGCCTAATTGCAAATTGTTAAAGTTCATAGGACTTAAACGTAATTTTTCAATTCTTAAAGGACCAATATATAATTTTAAAAAGTTAAGGGGCTTAGTTATTATTTCCAAAAGTTCAATAACCAAAATAAAAATAAAAGTTTTGGAGATTTCTAAACTTTGGGCTTAATTGCAAATTTAGGAAAGTTTGGACGGTAAAATGGTAATTTCATACAACCTAAGGGCAAAATGGTAAATTCACCATTTTTGGTGAAAGAAGAGTCAAATTCTAGACCCTTCTTCATAGTGTGGCCGTGCAACCTATTATTTGGACATTAAAACACTTGGTTTTAATTAAAAGAAAGAGGAGAAGAGAGGAGAGAAAGAAGGAAGTTTCGGCTATCACCATATTTCACCCTTCTTTTTGATTCTTAACCTCAATCAAGGTGTTCTAAGCTAATTTGGGATCAAGGAACTAAAATCTATCATTATATTTGAGAAAATCTCAAAGGATTTGAAGATAGCACCAAATGAAGGTTTAGGTAAATTTTGTCTCATCTCTCTCTACATTATGATTTTGAGTTTGGAGTTAAGATATGTTGTTCTCCATGCTTGAATATGCATGAAAAATGGTTTATATGAATGAAATTTTTCATGGAGAGGGTTCGTTAAGTCAAAACCAAAATTGTCCCCTTTAGGTGAAACTTTGTGAATTTTTTAATATCTTTTGAGATTGAAGGTCTAAATGAGTTCTATGGTGTTAGTTATACATGTATGATATGAATTGAAGATGAATAATGAAGAAGATGTGTGTTGGTTAAGGTTAGGTCAAAATGGTGGGAGAAGAAGTGGATTGAGGTAATGAGTTGTATAATTGATAAAATGTAGCTTAAATGAAGGAATTGGTTTGAATGGAATGGTGGAATGTGTCATTGATTGGAAGTATTACTATATGTCATGATAGAAGCATGAATTATTATGATGAAGTCTTGGTAATGTAACTTGAAAATCATGCACATTAGGTGTTTGATAAAATGTCTAGGTGAACTTCATTTAGGATTTAAGGCTTTATAATAGTATGCATTGAAAAACACGTTTATGTCAACTTAGATTGAACTTAAATTGTTGCTTAGATTGACGAGTAATGGCTTAATGTGATTGGATAAAGATGTGCTTACTTATGTTTGAAAATGAGTAAGTATGGGATTAAAGGCATTAAATGCCTTAGAAAATGCAAAAGAAAAGCTAATGTGACTAGTAAGGAAATAAACTTGTGAGAAGTTTAATGTTCAAATTCTATAGCTTATAAGGAGTGATATTGTGTTTTATACACCATATGAGGGTGTATAAACATGAAATTTATGTTTAAGTAGTAATTTCATCATATGTATTTTTATGTATAAAGGCTCGGGAGCTGTAAATTAAGGAGCTCATACCAAAGATTGTTGAAGCTAAGAGAGTGTACACCTTCTTTTGAGGTAACTTGGGGAAACTGCATTTCTCAAATAGGATTAGAGCATCCTAAGACAAGTAGGATGATTGGTATGTGAATTTTGAACCTAGGCAGCGTATGGTAGAATTAAATTTCAAATGGATGCTAATATGTTTAGGCATTTAATAAACATCATTGTTTTGAACAACTATGCATTCGGAATACAAAAGATAACTTTTATTGTATGAAATAATGTTATAACATTGTTTTTTAAACTGATATTTTATTACATATTTTGAAAAATGATATTGTTTTCAACAAACCTGTGTTTGAAGTGCAAAAGGCAATGCTATCTAATGGTTTAATTTCATATTTTGAGAAATGATATTACTTTTAACAAACCTGCAAATAAAATGCAATGGATAACATCTTATTTTTTTAAAACTACATTTTTAAACAACTTTGCATTTGGATTTTAAAAGATGACTTTTATTACATCAAACAATGTTTTGGAATTTATAAATGCATAACCGAGTCATTTATTCTGCATGTATTTGTTCTCCTTTGGCTTAGAGCCATGGTACGGTTTCCTTTTATTGGTTGGATTGATAAATAAAAACATTGTACTTTACTTAATTTTTGTATATGATTTTTGTGATTGGTGAGGAAACAATTGGTCAATCGTGTACTAGGCATAACTGATTAAACAACTCTTGTACCCTTGATGCTAGTATATGAAAGTTGAGTTGCCGTATCGACACCTTTCTACGGGACTCACAGGTGATTCCACACCTAGGGTCTGGACACCAACGAGGTTATCACCTAAGGTCATGACGCTCTTGTCGACTGTAGTCCGGACTCACCACGAATAAAAGTGAAGTTAACATTGATAATCAGTGGGTATACACATTAGTTTGGCCGACTAGTGGTGTCACACGTTATTGTTTTGGCTTATTCTGATATTTGTTTTCTGATGAGATTTGATTTATACATATGATGTTTTTATGCATTTGTATACTGGAACTAGAACCTATATCCAACGGATGGGTGATTAATAGGTTGGGGCTATGTGATTCTTAACCAGTATATGAAAAGGCATAGGCTAGGCCTATGTGTTTTTATGTCATATATATTCCCTTCATAAGTTATCTACACCGTCTTAGTATGATCGAATTCTATTTATGTTATATGTTTTTCCTGCTCACTGAGTACTTAGTATACTCACCCCCCCCCCCTTCGCTTTCTAACCATGCAGGTTAATTTAGTGAGTTTGAAGCTCTGAGTGGATCGTATGGTCTTTTGACATTTTCAAGGTATTACCACACGTGGGTAGTTTCTTATTTTGTACTTTTGTTGTTTAGTGGCTCATAAACTGTCTTTATGTAGATATGCTTTACGATTTTCTAAGATAACTTTTGATTGCCTTGTGTTTTTATAAATAACTTTATGTATGAATCTTTTGATACTATTATTGAGATTGCCTTGAGTGGACTTTAAAATCATGAAGTTGTGGTTGGTTGTGAATATAGAAGTGTGTTTGAAATTGTTTGCAAGTTTTAGGATTTTTAAAATACAGTCATTGTGCTGCTCAAACTTTTCAAAAAAATAAAATAGTAAAAAAGAAAAAAGACATTCAGTTAGCCTTACATAGTCGGATTAAGGATACCGATAGTGTCCTTAACCTGGTTATGCTACAGTTGTCATGGGCTCAATGTGGTACCTGGTCATGACATTTTCAATCATAAATACGCACCTTTTCAAATTAACATACAACTTATTATCACTTAATGACTCAAACACTCTTCTAAGATGCTCAATATGCTCATCAAAAGATTTTCTATATATAAGGATATCATTAAAATAAATTATAATAAATTTACCTATGAAAGATCGTAGCACTAGGTTCATAAGGCACATGAAAGTACTTGGGAAATTAGTTAACTCGAATGAGACAACTAACTATTCGTATCATCCACCCCTTATCTTGAGTGCAGTTTTCTATTTATCCTAGACTTTATACCTGTTTGGTGATAACTACTTCTAAGGTCAAGCTTAGAAAAAAAAATTTCTACTCCATTAAATTGATCTAACATATCATCTCACCTTGGGATAGGAAACTTGAACCCAATAGTAATTTCGTTGACTATTCTATTATCTACACACATACTCCAATTACCATCTTTCTTTAGTGTAAGTAAAGCAAAAACTATATATGGACTAATGCTCTCCCTAATATGATACTTTTTAATTAATCGTTCCACCTTTCCCTTTAATATTTCTTTTTTTTTAATATGATAGTGAGGTAAGTTAGGTAAACTAGTCTCAAGAACATGACCAATAGGTATTGGATACCATGCATTGGAGGAAATTCATTGGATAAATCATCATGAACTACATCCCCGAACTCCTCTAAAATAAGTTGGATTTTTAAAGAAATTGTATTTTTTTATTTTCTCTCACCTTTTCCCCTTTTAAAATCCATAATTACACCTTTCTTATTTATTTTATCTCACTTATAATTCTTTTTTATTAATTTCTACTTGCAATAAAGGCTTTTTACCCTCCTTGTTGGGTCTCACATGCTTTTTTCACTTATAGGTTTTAAGGTATATTTCACCTATCTTTCATAAATTGGTAAATATTGTTCTAACCAAATGCATTACATCAACATCATATTGTCATTTTTTACCTAATAGTATTTAGTATGCATCCATATCAACAACATCATAATATTTACCAATTGAGAATAGTACCTTATAGCATTCATTGACAATGATTTCTCCAACCTTCTTAATTCATCCAATGCTATAAGGTTTTGGATGTGGTTCAATTTTCAACTTCAATTTCTTCACACTTATAACGTTTTCTTGACTATCTTTTGAAATAATCAACTCACATAAGCTTTTTTATTTCATAAATCATGTGCAAAAAAATAATATCTTTTCAAATCATCTTGCTCTTTGTAGGATATTATCAACCTTTTATTCCCAATCATCTCCTTTAGGCGCATATATTTCTTTCTCATCATCTTCTTCTTATTGTTCCACTATATATATCACTTTCTTCTTTGGGCAATTATTGGATTTATGGCCTAGTTTGTTGCATCTAAAACACTTAGGCATGGAAAACTTGGCATAATGATTGATAGATTTTGGGGACATTGAATATAGCCTTAATTGAACATTTATTATTAGTATTACTTTTTCGACCACCACTATATAAGGGTTGTATTCACCATCTATTTTCCTTTCTCAATAAAAGCCTTTTCATTTCTATACTACTTAAACTCCCTTGAAATCTCATTAAACATATATTTTGCCTTCATATCCAAATTTCTAGCATCTTAAACTTTTAGCATAATTTAGATCTTAATTTTATCCCTTATACTTTTCTTTAATCCTATTAAGCACCTTGGAATATGTTAGGATTGGATTTCCAACAATTAACTACAGACTATAAACCTTAAATACTCTGCAGTATATTCATGACCACTCCTATTTCTTTGGTTGTATTATTGGTAAGTATCAAGATATTTTTCTCATAATCTGTCATTAGAAGTCTCCCTATGAATAATTATTTTATCTTCCTCCATAAAGAAACAATATTTTCTCTCTCTCTCTGTCTCTCTTAGTCTCCTTCAATTGATCCTGCTATACTAATGCTCCACTTTTTAATCTACAAGCCACTAACTTAACTTTTCTCTCCTCAGGTACCTCAGTATGGTTAAAAAAGCATTCTACCTTTGCTATCAAATCTAAAATCCCTTTGTATCTAAATAACCATTAAAGGATGAGATATCTACCTTTATTTTGTAGTCATATTATTCTCTACCATGTCTTTGATGAATAAGTTCTCCTTTATTACTAGAAATTTTTTGAAAAGTTAAAAAATTAATTAATGTAGTGGAATACCACAGTTATGTTATAAATTTACAAAGGATGTTTAGAAACCTACACCAAGGTTAGATATTTTACATGTACAATACCTTAAAAGGCTCAACCGTCTCAGTTTTATAGGTTAGTTCTAGAAGATGTTCTTGAATGGTACACGTTATGTTACTCCTTGGATAGTAAGGATGCCTAGTCTTACACTATTATTGTTTGGACATTCTTCCTTCTATGGTTAGTGTAGTCTCCCATTAAGTAAACAATCAAACTCTGCTTGTTATTTTTGCCTTCATTTATAAATTCATATTTTATAGGATATAGATAAAGTTACTTGCAAGCCTCGAGGATATGAATTTAGTAACTCGGACATCTAATCTTCATATTTTATGCTTGTATCTTGGTTAAATCACCATAATGTTGTTAATCGCTCGTTATATGTCTTAACTTCAGGATTTGTCAACATTTGTTCCCCCACCCAATAAGTTACCTCTTCTTTAATTTGTTTAACATATCTACTATTTTTCTTAAACAATCTGATATTTCTCTCCTCATACAACTTGTACATGTAGGATCTGAAGATACTTATAAAATTGTTTATCTATTGTAGGCATCTTAGTGGATTAAAGTCAGGTCATGTATTTCTAGTAGTTATATTTTTTATTTATGATGCATCATCTATATAAAAAAAAACTTCCATACCTGATCAGAAAAGTTGTATTTAAAGAATATATGTTCTATTTTTCATATCTTCTCTTCCACAAAGAACATACATTGACCTAGTTTAGGTATTGTACCTAATCTAATGTGGCCAATATGAATTTAGCTACTAGCCCTATATGGAAGGAAATTCGGGACAATAGATTTGGGTTCCATATTAGACTACTCCATCCTAAAACTTCACATTTTCTTAATATCTCCTTAAATAATTTAGTAGAAAATTTACCTGACCTCTTATCTGACCAATTTACCTTCTCTCAATTTTAATTATAGTATGTAACATATGTAATGATTATACTAGCACATTGTTCCATTGACCCTGCCTTATCCATACTTCCACTTTAGCATTCTTAGGGAACTTAGTCACTAGTGATTCAAAAACTTGATTGCCTTATAAAGATCTATTCAAATAGTATTCGTTGTAGTATAAAGACGTTGTTTAGCTATTCCTGTTATACTTCTTATGTTCTTTACCATTTTTCCCTTCAATTTCAAAATTTGCAAACAGAAGTAGGAGTAAGTTGGTTTACTCCTTATTTCCCAAAGACTCCTCCCTTTTAATACGTAAGTAAGCATCCACTTCACCTATAGAGATTCCTTATTATTCAACAACCTCCATAATCTCTTCCCTAATAAGATTTTATTGGAGAGACTATCAAGGACTAACCTCAAGCCCTTTTTTCCTAATAGACTACATTCTTCCCTCCACCTTTCCTTTGTTTTAAACTTTCCTTTATTTCCACCTGTCCATAGGAACTTCCTTATTAATTTCTCAATTGATATAATCATTCCCTTTGTAAGGAAAAAGTGAGAAGCCCAATATACATATAAAGAGCTAAAGACTGGCTTAATTAGTTATAGTTTTCCTATATAAGAAATATTTCTATTATGCCATAAGTTGATCTTCTCTTACACCTTATCAGTAAGAGGAATGCTTTCTTTATAGTTGATTCTCCTAAAGGCTAGTGGGAAACCTAGGTGTTTGAAGGGAAGTTCTTTCATTTATAAACTAGAAATGATTGAAAGCCACAAGTCATATATACTACACTTATAAAGATAACGATATAACTTTTTTCCTTGTTCAATTCCAATCTAGATAGCCTCCTAAAGGATTATAATGGTGTTATGAGCTTGCTCATAGATCCACCATGTGCACTACACATCATTAATAGGTCATTAGCAAAAGTCAAATATAAAAGGCTAAGCTTTTTGGACTTATTATAGAACCTAAAGAGCTAATCATTCTTTATATTAAAGTTAACAAGTCTCATTAGTGTTTCAATACACAGTACAAATAGGTAAAGGAAAATAGGGTCCCCTCACTTAAGTCCTCTATCTCCCTTGAAAAGGTAGGTTGGTTCTTCATTCATAAGAATGAAATATAAGATAGTAGTGACATATAGCATTATCTAGCTTCTGAATCTACCTAAGAACCCAAATACTTCTAACATTTGAATAATAAACTTCCAATTAATTGAGTTATATGCCTTATTAAAGTCTATCTTGATTACATAATTTATAGTGCCTTTTTTCTTTGCATACCCCTAGAAGCTTTTGAGCAAGAAACACGTTATCACCTATTTTCCTTCCTTCCAAAAAAAAGACCATTGGATGTGACAACATTTTCTTCAATTTCTTTGGAAAATTTTTAGATAAATATGATTACAACAAGCAATTGGTGTGCATTCACTTAACCGCTTAGGATTGTTAGCCTTAGGAATCAAGTAGAAAAATGTCTTATTTATCTCCAACAGCATCTTACCACTTATGAAGACTTCCATCACTACTTTTATTACCAAGATTTTGATCTATGGTCAAGCTTTCTAAAAAATATTTATTGAAACCATCTAGCTTATAAGCTTTATCTGGACTCATTTTAAAGACTACATATTCAATCTCTAGGGAAGTCATAGGCAACTTAAGCTTGCTAACTCCTTATTTGAAAAATGATTACTTATGATGGATCTGAGTGCTTTCACAATTGAATTACTCTTGGTTGTTATCCCTATTGACTTTTTTAACTAGTAGAAAGCTTCCTCCTTAAGATCTCACTGAGAGTTAGTGTGGGATCCATCCCCCTTTATTATAAAGCATATCTTATTCTTGTTTTTCCTTGCTAAAAAGAGATTGTGGAAATGTCTGGTGTTCATGTCCCTTTCTAACAGCCATTTTGATCTTGTTCTTTATTTTAATAGTGAGTAATGATTTTATTTGAGATGTAACATTACTCCTTAGTGCTTTTTTTCTCTTTATTTAGCCAGTCCTAATCCCCCGAATGCTTGTGTATTTCTTTTTGTATGCTTAAGTTTGGTTTTAGTCTCCATGACTTTTTGGAGAGTGCATCTATTAATGATAATTTTAAGTCTCATGATCTCCTCTTTAATCATAGATAACTTCCTTATACATATATAAGTTATATACCCCTGAATGGTATAAATCACCCCCCCCCCCCTTCCATTACTTATGCAAAAAACAATCCTTAACCAAATAGTTATTAAATCTAAAATCTAGATTATTTTCTTAGTAATTGATTAGTCATGCCCCAAAATAGGGGAATGGTCAAAGAATAATGGATTAAGGAATTTAGCCATGCTTTTTAGGAATTTGATGTCCATTCTTTGTTCATCAATACACGATCTAATTTCTCCTTAATTTGCCAAATAGTTTCTTATTTTTTACTCCATATGAAGAAATGCTCTTTAGCTTTAGATTATTGACTCTTATGTTATCAACACACTCTTTCACTACAAGAAAAATGTGGATTAGCGACGGAAATTTAGCGACGGAATAATTACCGTTGGCAATTAACGAGGGAAAGCATATTTTCGTCGCTAAAATTGAGTAATTTAGCGACGGTACAACTTTCCGTCGCTAAATGTGGAGGGAATTATTCGCGGCAATATTAACGACGGAAATTAGCGACGGAAAATATGGTCGTTGGTAATCAGTACAATTTAGCAACGAAAAATTAGCGACGAAAAATATAACGTTGATAATTAGCGACGGAACACATATTTCCGTCGCTAAAATTGAGTGATTTAGCGACGGTATTATTATTCGTCGCTAAATTTGGGGGAATTCGTCGCGGCAAAATTAGCAACGGAATTTAGCGACGGAAAAATTCCGTTGCTAAATATGGAGGCAAATTTAGCGACGGAAATATCGTTCCGTCGGTAAAAAGGCAGGAATTCTTGGCGGAATTAAAATTTTTGAGTTTACCTATGGAAAATTCCGTAGGTAAATTCCGTCGGAAAATATGATTTAGCGACAGAAATTTTCGTTCCGTTGAAAAAAAGGCGGGAATTTTTGGCAGAATTAAAATTTTTGAGTTTACCTACGGACATTTTCGTCGGTAATTCCGTCGGTAAATTCTTTATAAATTCCGACATCTCCCTCCCACTTATGTCTTCTTCTTCCTTTCTTCTTCTTCCTTTCTTCTTCTTCCTTCTTCCTGTGTCTCCTCTTCGGTTTTCTTGGAACTCATGTCTCTATTGTGGACTCCTTTTCTGCTCGTCGGCGTTGTCTTCTCCAACCATTGTTATCATGTCCCTCAGTGGAGGTATTTTTGCAACTACTGTTGTATTTTTTCGTATATTGAATGAAAGTTAATTTGGGTGTTTATTACTTTCATTTATTTGTATATTTTGTGATTGGAAAATAGCTTTAAGGTATAAATATTAGTGATAGAAGGGACAAGACGTAATTTTAGTTGTGATATTGAGATAAATTTATGATACATGTAAGATGTTTGATGAAATATTTGTTCTTTAAAAAAATAATTTCAGTTCTTTATTTTCGGATCTTTTTTAGTATGAATTTCATTATTTGAATTCTTTTACTTGAAATAATGAAGTTATCTTCAAGGTAGCTTTTACAGAAACTAAACATTTTGTAGGTACAATTTAAAAAATAGTTTTCAGCAAATTTACCGACGGAAAAAAATTCCGTTGGTAAAATATTGGATTTAGCGACGGAATTTTTTTTCCGTCGCTAATTACCGACGGAAAGTCAATTCCGTTGGTAATTTTCTGACAGAAAAATTTTTATTTTATACCGTCGGTAATTCCGTAGGTAAATTTAACGACGGAATAATATCCGTCGGTAATTCTGTAGGTAAATTTACCGTCGGTAAATTTACCTACGGCTGTATCTCCGACGACTTTTTTCGTCAGTAAATTCCGTCGCTAAATAAGGTTACCGACGGAATATATCCATATTCCGTCGGTAATTTCCGTCGCTAAACTTTATTTTTCTTGTAGTGTTTTAAATCATTTGAAGCCATTCTTATTTTGGAATTCTCTTCTACATCTAACGTATATATTACGCAATTAAAATCCTCTAGGATAACCCAATGATCTTTGATGTTTTGGTGTAGTTTTTAAAGATTCTCCTAAAGAAACATCCTTTAGAATCCATAATTGGACCCATAAACAAAAGTAGTCATAACCCTCATTTTTTTCTTACAAGAATCTAATTAAAGTTTGAATATAGTGTGAAAGTGTTGATTATTAGAATCAATCACTATCACTTCTGCCTTGTTGGAGTCAAAAGCCAAAGTTATCTAACCATAGTGATTATTTAGATGATTAGATTCTAGTTTCTGGTGGTTAAAGAAACCCCCTTAAGGCTTGCTATTTTTTTTAAGGCAGTTGATGTCTCTAACATTTCGTGTTATTAAGGAAATATAAGGATGTTATAATTGAATCTCCAAGCCTAGAATTAAGGTGTAAGCCTCTTGGTCAAGAACTTAATTGTGATTCTCCTCTCTTAATAAATTTTGTTGTAAGGTAAGAGTAATATTACTTGAACTTCCTCATATCTTTATTGCTAATTATTCTTTATGTTCTACCATATCAAGTTCACCATTATTCTCCACTGTCTCTTTCTCAAGTTCCTCCCTATTCTCCTTCTCCCTTAAGTTTTCCTGCTCAGATTCCTTTCTACTTAGTACCTCCTATATTGATTAGAATAATTTTCATTTTGATCAAGCCCTATTAATTCCTTATAATCACCTATTTTGAACCTTTTTTCCAATGGCCCTCCATTATTAACCTTATTCCTTGAGTGAGGGTTTCCATTAATAAGTTATTCTAATGGAGTCTTCAACTAGTGTGATAGCCTCACCCAATCTCATTACTGAAAAGATATCTACTAGCTCCTTGTGAACTTCCATATTCACACACAATTTGGCAAAGCCATCTCTTTTCCTTAAAGTTTTCATCTTATCGATACATACATTTTTACTATAAAGCTTGCGATTGAGTTTAAACCTTTAGTAGACCAACATTCAAGTGAAAGTTCATAAAAATTAATCTTCAATGTCATATTATCTTGCATAATATCTTCTAATGTGATCTTAGGTCTCCAAGGCTGAAGTAAAAGAGGGATGTTTTGTAAGTGCCAAGGATTACCCCAAGGATTTCATTAACTCATGCTTTAATGCTAAACTTGGAGAGAAAGAGGTTATCTTTTATTAGCAATACTTCTATAAGTCCTTTCACTTTCCACATTCTAAAGCTCCAGTTTTTAACCACAAAGAAAGCTCAAAAGAAGCCAACAAGGGTGGATATCCATGACCTTGCTCCTTCCTGTAAAACTTCAATATTAAGGGTTACTATCTATCGACCATCTAGTTTAATAGATGTAGGTATTGAAGAGTACTTTATGAGCTCTCTTCTACCACCTTTTTCTCATTAAGTTTCAAATTAACTGCTTGTTGCTTAGAAGCTTGAAGTTCAACATTGGCTACAACTAGTTTAGAAATAGTATGTAGAACCTGAGAGGGTGCTTAAGGAAGGTTGGGGCCATAGGGGGCATTAAAGGTGATAGGCATTGTTGGAGTAGGCATTTAAGAAAGGTTGGGGGAAGAGAAGGGAGCTAAGGGGGGAAAGTAAAAGAGTCTAAGGTGGGTGGAGTTGTAGAGCTTGGCATTGCTAAAAAGGAAGAAGTCAAGTTAGACAACTAAAAAAAGGAAAATTCATTATCTAGAACAGTAAGAAGAGGGAAGGCAGGAGGTAAAAGTATAAGAGAAAAGACCAAGTTGCCTTGGAACCTAAAGGCTAGCTTCATCTATTAGTGTGTCTAAGAAATGGTGAAAAGAGCATTGAAAACAAAAGATACCAAACAAGAAAGTGTACAACAACTCTAGAACTAGGGAAGCCTAATCTTGACCCATGATAAAAGAGCTTCGCTAAGGTCAAGATGCTAGAAAAGTTAGAGAGAGGCAAGAGAAACATAGTTGTTCTTATCTGTTATCATATAATCCCATGGTGCAAGATTTTAAATTTAAGGACGTCACATAGGGCTATCTTCTCGTTTAATTTGAATTTTTAATTCTCTTATTATTATCTCCTTACAACAATACTCGCAATTGATCTCTATCTTTGCTAACTATTGTTTCATATTGGGATTTGACTTCCTCCGTTCTTCAATTGCTCTCCAAACTTTAGGTAATTCACAAATTTTGTTGTTGGCATTATTGATCATTGTCAAAAAAACAAGCCTTAAAATTTTGAAGTTCTAATACCACTTGATGCATTGCGTAAATTTCCTATTCTAATGAAAGAATAAAAACACACAAAATCTAATATAAGATTTGAAAAAAAAGTCTCAAAGATATCAAATTTATTGATAAAATTCAAAAAAATAATGAAAGTTAATAATTTATGTCATCACAACTATTTTAAATAAAAAATAATACCTTAACTAAAGGTAACTTGAAATAGACATATAAAACATGAAATTTACATTTGTTTTAAATAGAAATGTAACGACTCAAGACATGAATTCTAGGTCGTTTTCAACTTGAATTTGTGCGTTTTAATGCCTCTTCAACTAAAAACCAACTCCTGCTGAAATTTAAGTCACATATGTGTCCAAGGAAGACCTAGTGTCTACTTTTCTGGTTAAATAATAGACTTGCTGCAAAATGATTCTCTCAAATACGAGGTCGTCCTCAATCGCTAGGCAGCTCCTACAGCATTGAAATTTGAGTGTGTTTGATGGAATCAATTATATTAAAGTTATATTCCTGAGTCTTGCTTAAATATGATTCTTAATCAGGATCTAATTCCTAGTTTCAGAGATTACTTAGTTATGAACTTTAACTAAATAATACCTATCTTCGAATCATCTGTATGAAAATTCTGGTGCATATACAAATAACCAAAATTCGCATCTTTAGGTAGCTAGGTGCGCCCTACAAATTGATTCTTTCACACTCGAGAATCGGGTCAGATCAAGTTCAATCTCTCCAAATTGTTGATCATCAACCATGGAGAGGGTCTTAAAATGGACAACACTCTACACTGAAATAGAGGTGGATTGGATATGCTTTGCTTTTAGAATGGGAAACAAGTGGACCATATACACGCTTGTTATAAAAAGCAAAAGAATGAAATAAAGATGTCCTCATAAGTGTCACCGTCTTCTATAACATTTCGTACAACTTGCATATTAAATTCTTCCATCAAGCATGACTTTGTATCGCTTGGCTTGACGTTTTTCAGCATCGATCATTAAGAGTAGAAACCACTTCTAAATTGTATCAGAGCCTCAGATTTATTTCTAAGAAATAGGATTATGGAATTTAGTGTAGAAACTTGAAGGCTACTCTCTTTGCAGGCATCTAACTTATTCGTTTGGATTTAAGTTTTGCTTTTGTCTCTAAAAAGACCAAATTGAAGTGCAGAAGTTTGGTGAGCTTGAATAGCCTTACACGGACATACTCAGAGCCGTCACGAAAGAGCCAACTAAATTTATGATCTTTATATGACATTAATGCTCTTTCTGATAGGGTTTCCCTTTTCACCATTAATACTTTCACGTTGATACGTGAAAAGAAATGAGTCTAATTTCAGTATATTATTCCATAACTTCTAAAATTATTATTAGTTTGATAATGATCGCGTGACACAATACATTATTGAACATTGTTTTTATGGATATTACAAACAAGGAGAGTAGTAGTTTCTTTGTTTCATACGCAGTAAACTTGTGCGTTGGTTTCTTACCATTGTTAAGGTGGTTTTACTTGCTGATAAACAATAACCAGTTTTAAGCAGAAGCAACCCACAACGTGTTTTTAGGTTTTCCATGTTCCAACCTCCAATGCTTTGTTCAACTTATGCCAAAATTTTCTCTCCCTTCGTTTCTCTTGCATGTAGTCATATACTGTTTCTGATTCCCGTTGATTTACCCTGTTTCTCTTACAAATGCAAATTTCTTTTATCGTATCTTACTGTCACTTCAATTTCAAACGAATTTTAATTTTTGTTAACATAGATATCCAAATTTACCCGCACTTATTTGTTGAATTTAAACTCAAATTTTAAAGGTATTAGTCAATCACCATACTATGCTTCTTAGTGCGTAAAATCCAATGTTATAAATATTGTACCAATATTGATTTTGTATTTGGATCTCAGATGCAGATCTGCATCTTGGTATCGATAATATCGGATACAGTTCTTTGAATTTTTTAAAATTGCAAAGTCCTCAATATATTGTACTATATAATTTATAATTTTACATCAATCTTGTCACTAAAAATTATAACAATAAAATTTGAAATAATAACATTTTATTAATTTATATTAATATTATCTTTCATATATTTGACATATAAATGATAGTCATAATTAATTAAAAAAGATCATACAAATATAAATAAAGGACAATACAAATTACTTAAAATATTACAATTCATCATATAATAAACAATATTACATCAAAACATCAAATAAGAAGAATAATAAATATACATAACTCTCTAAGTACCATAATTTATAGCTAAAGTTTGTACTGAGGAAACAACCAACTAGAACTGAAACTTGAAATAAAAATATTTTAGTTTTTTCTATGTTGGATATATAAAATTTTATATATATATATATATATATATATATAATATAATATAAGTAAAATTAAAAGAATTTCACTCCCTCTAGAATCTGCAACAGTAATAGAAAGTGATTGTCCTGTCCTAAATTTGTTGTTGATTTTGAAAGAAGAGAATCATTTGGCAACAATAACCACGAACCAGAATCTTTTAGTTTTTCACAACATCATTTTAGTTTCTAACACAAGAATTTAATGGAAATCTGGAATCATGATTCAGTCCTTTGCACCAGTGTTTCGAATTTTGTTCCGTACCATTCAGTACTGACCGGTACGTACTGTTTCGGCCGAAAATCGATACCAGTACGGGTATAGGTGGTACCGGTGAAAAATATTGATCGGTACCGGCCAATTTCGATTGTATCGTCCGATATTCAAAATAGGGAGGAAAATTTTGAAAATTTTTGAAAATTTTGAAAATTTTTGAAAATTTTGCAAAAAAGTCTCCCAATTTTTTAAAATTTTCGGTACTAGTCGGTATTCAAAATACTGGTCAAATACCGGTCGGTGCTGAAAAAATTTAAAAATTAGGGGACTTTTTTGAAAAATTTTCAAAAATTTTCAAAATTTTCAAAAATTTTCAAAATTTTCAAAAATTTTCCTCCCTCCCTCCCTCCAACCTCTCCTTTCCTCTTTTTTTTTTAGTTTTTAAAATAATAATAAATATTTTATTACTAATAATAATTGTAAATTAAATAAAACTTAAAATAAATTATTTTTATTTTTGTTACTAATAAATTATTTTAATTTAAATTTATTTTAACATTTTATATAATATTTATTAATAAATACTAATAAAAATATTTTATTTCTTAAAATAAATAATTTTAAAATTATTATTTATAAACTAATATTTATTTTATATATTTTTAATTATTAACTGAAAATGGCCACTTTATGAGCCCTAATTTAAAATGGCCAGATTCGAGAGGCGAGGCTCGTCATGAGGCATTTCATAATTCATTTGTAGCCAGCCTTGCCCTTGCGAGGCTGGCTTTTATAATTTATAGTTTTATTTATTTATATTAATAAAGTAAATTTTCTACTTAATATTTTTAAATTTATAAATGGTCATTATTTTATTTATGTGATTATTATGATTAGGTTTGTAATTCAGTATATTATTTATGATAAATAAATGTATTATTTGAAATAAAATGTTTATTATTAATTTATTATTCATAACATTATTAAATTTGATATTATTATTAATCGTTGTTATTTATGTAATTATTTATTTATGGATTTATAATAATAATAATATAATATAATAATAATAATATAATAATGATAATAAGAAGAAGAAGAATATTATTATTTCTATTATTATTATTATCATTATTATTATTAAAAAATACTTTTAAGTAAAATTATAAATACGCATCTAAAGTCAAGAATGAAACTTATTTTGAATAATTAAAATCTATCTAAAACGACTTTTATTTTAGATAGGAGGAGTAATTAATAATATTATTTTTAATCGGGGTAAATGTGTCATATGAAATAATTGAATTCAATTATAATCTTATTAGATTTGTCCAAAACAACAGAATGGAATTCAATTCTAATATTTTAGATTTGTTCAAATAAGATAAATTGAATTCAATTCAATCTCACTAATATAATTGAATTCAATTCGTTAAAGTTTCCAAATAGCCTGTTATTAAAATGATAAAATTTTATTATTGTAATTTGTAATATTTTAAATACTTTATATTATTCTTAATTTGATGTGTGTATGATGATGATTGTCTTTGTTTATATTAATTGTGGTTATTATTTATATGTAAAATATTTAAAATTATTGTTATTGACTTATTTCATATTAATTGTCATTATTATTTACTATTAAGATTTTTGAAAGCATGGTTGATGTAAACATTAAACTAAGAAAGATACAAAGATAACTGTACAATATACTAATATGAACTATTTTGCAATTTTTAAAAATATCAAGGACTATTTTATAAATTTAAAAAATTACCTAAAATAATACCCGGTGCTGATCGACATCAATACGATTCTATTTCAGAACCCAATCCGATATCAAGCCCGATAAGATATTAGTAACTTTGCTTTGCACTCTCATCACGCACTATAAGATCCACCACCGCAACCAGCTCTTTCCCCCGCCTTTTTCTGTTGTTACAAAAGCCAGAATTTGCTCAACCCCTCACGAAACCCATCAACTCCTCAGTAATTAATCTTGTTTAAATTACATTATTCAACATCGAAGTACGCGATTGAATTCTACCCCACTATAATGTCTGTGACATCAAATTCGGAGGAGAACCCGGATAACGGAAACTATGAACCTTCTTCAAAACCTCCGTTTGCCACAGACAAATGGCCTTCATACGTCGTAGAACAGGTGTTCATGGAGCTAAAGACTCAACGAAGGATTTCCCTTCCCTTACTAGCTATGAATTTGACATGGTTCGCCAAGATAGTTATTACAACTATATTTCTTGGCAGGCTTGGGAAGCTCCCGTTAGCTGGTGGCGCTCTTGGTTTCACTTTCGCTAATGTCACCGGCTTCTCCGTTTTGAATGGACTGTGCGGTGCTATGGAGCCGATCTGTGGTCAAGCTTATGGAGCTAAAAACTTTAGGCTCCTCCACAAAACGCTCCTCATGGCGATCTTCTTGTTACTGCTAGTAACCTTGCCTATATCTTTCCTGTGGCTTAAAGTTGACAAAATTCTAATCCATTTTGGCCAGCAAGAAGACATCTCACTTGTTGCGAAGAATTACCTTTTCTTTCTCCTCCCCGACTTGGTAATAACTTCTTTGCTCTCCCCTCTGAAAGCCTACTTGAGCTCACAAGGTGCGACACTTCCTATAATGTTCAGTTCAGCTTTGGCCATGACCTTTCACGTACCAATCAACATGTTATTAGCTAGAGTCGAGGGGCTCAAGGGTGTGTCCATGGCAACATGGATTACTGATCTTGTTGTGGTGATTTTACTTGCCCTGTATGTTCTGATAGTAGAGAATAGGAAGGGAGGGCATTGGAAAGAGGGAGGGTGGACAGAGCAAGGGGTTGGTGACTGGCTGAGATTGCTGAAGCTTTGTGGACCATGTTGCCTTACGACATGCCTGGAATGGTGGTGTTGGGAGATCTTGGTTCTGCTTACAGGTCGTCTACCAAATGCTAAAGAAGCAGTTGGAGTATTAGCAATTGTCCTCAACTTCGACTACTTGCTCTTCTCTGTGATGTTGTCACTGGCAACTTGTGCTTCAACTCGCGTGTCAAATGAGCTTGGCGCAAATAGAGCGAGTCTTGCTAAGCAATCGGCCTATGTGACTCTGGCTTTGAGCGTGCTTTCAGGCTGTATCGGTAGCTTGGTGATGGTAGGGTCCAGAGGTACTTGGGGGTCTCTGTTTACACATGACAAAGGTATCATAAGAGGTGTAAAGAAGATGATGTTATTGATGGGTTTGCTGGAAGTAGTAAACTTTCCATTAGCAGTTTGTGGAGGTATTGTCCGGGGAACAGCTAGGCCGTGGTTGGGAATGTACGCCAACGTAGGTGGGTTCTACCTTCTGGCCTTGCCATTGGCCGTGGTTTTAGCCTTCAGGACTGCGCTAGGACTTGGTGGGTTGTTGATAGGCTTCTTGTTCGGAACGTCTATTTGCTTGATGTTGTTAGTATTTTTCATTGCGAGAATTGATTGGGAAGTGGAAGCCCATAACGCACAAAAACTTGCCTCCAAATGTAATGGTAATGCTGCAGGGGAGGAGGCTGCCAAGAAAGATGGGAATCAAAGAACCACTGAATCGGTTGACATTTACATTTAAGGATCCATGTTTTTCAAGCCATATCTTTCCCTTCATTGTAAATTCAACCAACTACTGTTGTAATCAGCTTCCAAATGGATGGCTTGATTTTACCTACTGAAGCAAATGCCAGGCTAAAGACTAACAAGCTTCCCTTTGTGTAGAAATGCCTCAGTTCGAGTTCCAAAGGATAACAAGTAGAGGCTGATGAAATCAACCAGATTACTACTACCTGTTGTCAAGGGCCACTCGAAAAATGAGTTGCAGTAGATGCTTTTAGCAAATTGTTTGCCATTTTCTGATTTTCAATCAAGTACGTATCATGTAGAATAACCCAAAATTTATCTTAGGAATAAAAAGCTAACTTTTGCTTAATTCCTGAAAACACAACAGATGCATTAGTGTTAGGACATGAAGTTTTAATCCAATCCTGAGATCCTGTTGCATATCTCTGCTTCTATGACATATCATTGGTTACTATCAAGATAGGCTTATAGATCATCCTTCCATAAATTTAGGTCCAGCACTCAAAGATTCCAACGCCTTAGCTTTGTTATCATCGAAGCCAAGATTAGCCAAAATCTTGTGACCTGGGGATTCCACGTCTGACCAAATGCCCAAAAGTAGATCACTTGTTGTAACTTCCCCATCATCACCTGTAAAACAAAGATAATATAAAAACATTAAGTTATTGAAAAGGATAACAGCAAATCCCCACTTTGCTCTATATTTGCGGGGAGGGGGGCCCATAATGACCCAGGACGAGGACAAAAAATGAATGCACTACTGATCCAATCACAGACTCGTTTTTATGCAACAGCTGATAACTTAGCCCAGGACAAGATCAAAAAAGTAAAAAATGATGCAAGTCTACAAAGGTGCAAATTCCTCGCTCTAAAAGTAACATTTCTTCAGATCAAACACCAAAGCTTTACCTACAAAAGATGGCTTGTGTGCGGTTATGGTTTTATGCCATCTCATACAAACAACTGAACAGATTGAACTCAGACGCCCTAATTTAACATAGAAGTGTTGAAAGAAAAAACAGCTCCTAGACGGCAGGAAAGAAGCATGTGTACAAATGACATTAAGAAAACAGTTACCTCTACCGTATATAGCACTCACTCAAGGAAAAATCAATTGCAGGCATCAAAACATGTGGCTGAATAACACCAACAAATCGTGCAAAGTCTACTTAATTCAGGCCTTGTAAGGATGGCTCCAATCAACTCCATGGTCCATAATACTCCAATAATGAACTAAACTTAGCCTTAGAATAATCAAATGGAGCACAAATCATCATAATAATAATCTTCTTTGCCTTCTATTTGTTATGGAATAGTTAACATAGATCATATTTTGCTGCACAATAACTTCTAGCCATGAAAACATATGAATCAAAAAGAATATTAAACAGCTAGAAATACATGTTCAACAAGCTACCTCTCATAAACTCAATATGCCTGAAAACTAACTGTGTCAATGGATATCAACATTGACTCTATACAGAACATTTAATGGGCGACAAAATGAGTCACAACACTTGTAAAACGCATAAAAATGACCACAATTCCACTTGGACATTCTTTACCATATTATTGAGCTACAAGGAATCTAGTTAAAACATATCACACATAATTCAGGAGACCCATGAGATTCCCAAATAAAACGAGCAAACTTAGCAACCTTGGCTTATTAGAGAGCAATGATCAAGAATTATTTAAATAATCGAACAGAAGCTTCATTTTAGAAAGTTTTGGTCTGTATTCACTCTCAGTATCCTGTCAACTTCCTAAAAACTTTATATACACTTTGCTACATTAACTAAAGAAATTTAGCTTACACACTGAAACCTGAGAAACAACAGTCAGAAACAGGATTTACTAGATTTGAGTTTATGATTAACAGCCCAATTGATTCATTCAGAACAGCATAGATGGTAGGAAAGAAGCATATTACACATGATTGGAGGGCATTCAAAAATAGTTTCCTCCAATGTATATAGCACTCACCCACAGAAAAATCAAATGTGAGCATCAAAATATGTGGCTCAATAACACCAGACAATCACAATGAAGAATTTTTACTTAATTCATCCTCATGAGGTGGTTCCAATCAACCCCATAATACTCCAAGAATGAAACTAACATTAGCCTTAGTATAATCAAACGGCACACATATCACCATAAATAGTAATACTGTTTAACTTCTAGTTCTTAATGAATAGTTGGTATAGACCATTTTTGCTGCAAAATGAATTTTAGCCATTATAACATATGAATCAAAAAGGAAAATATTGAACATTAGGAATCTATTTTCAGCAAGTCATCTCTCACGAAATCAAACATGTGCCTCAGAATTAGCTCACACATTATATATCAATGTTGAATGTATACAGATCATTCGATGGCAAACAACATGCGTCACAAAAAAGCATCGGAATTATATATGGACATTTGAATTGGTCAAGAATAGCTTGGCTTTTCTTGACTTATTATCAAGCAACAAGGTATCCAACTGCAAAACAGAGTAAAGAATTCAGGGGACCCATGAACGGACTAACCCCAAAAACAGTTGGAGCTTAGCAAACTTGAATTACTCATTGGAATGGTTTAAGAATTATTTAAACAGACCAACAAACGCATCATGTTAAACAGTTTTGGGGTGTATTCACTGTCAGTATCCTGTCAACTTCCTAAACACTTTATATACACTTTTCCACATTCACTAAAGAAATTTAGCTTACAAAATGAAACCTGAGAAACAACAATCAGAAACAGGATTTGCCAGATTTGAGTTTATGATTAACAGCCCAATTGATCCATTCAAAACAGTTTAGACGGTAGGAAAGAAGCATATTACACATGATCGGAGGGCATTCAAAAATAGTTACCTCATGCGTATATAGCATTCACCCACAGAAAACTCAAATGTGAGCGTCAAATTATGTGGCTCAATAACACCAGATGATTGCAATGAATAATTTTTACTAAATTCATCCCTCGTGAGGATGGCTCCAATCAACTCCATAGTACTCCAAGAATGAAACTAACATTCCATAGTACTCCAAGAATGAAACTAACATTAGCCTTAGAATAATCAAACAGCGCACATATCACCATACATAGTAATACTCTTTAACTTCTTAATGAATAGTTGTTTAAAGACCATTTTTGCTGCACAATGAATTTTAGCCATTATAACATATGAATCAAAAAGGAAAATATTGAACACTAGGAATCCATTTTCAGCAAGTCATCTCTCATG
The DNA here is from genome assembly GCA_029891385.1 of Erythroxylum novogranatense. Taxonomy (NCBI): domain Eukaryota; kingdom Viridiplantae; phylum Streptophyta; class Magnoliopsida; order Malpighiales; family Erythroxylaceae; genus Erythroxylum; species Erythroxylum novogranatense. Next base: position 88,619,837 of record CM057228.1, read on the forward strand.
AAATCAAACAAGTGCCTCAGAACTAGCTCTCACATTAGATATCAATGTTGAATGTATACAGAACATTTGATGGCAAACAACAGGCGTCACAAAAGCGCATCAGAATTATATATGGACACTTGTAATGGTCAAGAATAGCTTGGCTTTTCTTGACTTATTATCAAGTAACAAGATATCCACCTGCAAAATAGAGTAAAGAATTCAGGGGACCCATGAACTGACTAACCCCAAAAACAGTCGAGCTTAGTAACCCTGAACTGACTAACCCCAAAAACAGTCGAGCTTAGCAACCCTGAATTACTGATTTGAATGGTTTAATCATTATTAAAACAATCCAACAATCGCATCATGTTAAACAGTTTTGGTGTGTATTCACTATCAGTATCCTGTCAACTTCATAAAAATTCATCTAAATTTTGCTACATTCACTAAAGAAATTTATCACACAAAGTGAAACCCATAAACTTACAACCAGACACAGGATTTACCAGATTTGAGTTTATGATCAACAGCCAAGTCAAGAGCCCTTTGAGCAGAATCAGTTAAGGGCGGTCGCTCAGGAGGAAAGAAGTACATGTCAGCCTTTCCAAGTATCTTGATAGTTTCTTCGCGAACTTTGAAAACGGTAATTCCATTCTTCCACAAGTACTTAGAAGCTACACTAGTTCCTGCAATCCAAATGAGAAGAATACTTGCACAACCATAATTAATGGGGAGATAGAGCCAATACACAAGGAAGTCCAATGCAATTTCTCTTCTCCTTATGCCACCAGAACTAGATATAATCATGCAAGCAGCAACAACAAATATTCTTTAAAAAATTTAAAACATCATATTTGCGTTACAATTATCTGTACTTAATTAGTGTATTATTTATCCTATGTTGCCTGAATAAGACTTCTAATAAATGTATTAACAATGAAACGTTTTCAATTGCCTGTAGAAACCACAATTGTTATTAAATGCAGGCTTGTGAGATATAGATAACATCTTTGAAAATAAGTAACATAATTTCAGGAAAGTAAATATAAAAACTTGCAATCAGTAAAGTAGCTTAGTACCTTCAACTAATATCCCTAAAAGAAGAGCCTCGGGTCCAGTATTAGCATACTTGAGCTTCCTAGCTTCCAGTTGGGCCATTGCAAACGCCTTTATCGCCCTCCAACTCCACCTACACTTTGATTCACACCCAAAATCAGCAAACCCCAACAAAGAAAAACTAGCAATTCCTTCAAAAAGAAAAGTTAAAATCTCACTTGGGAACTTCCTCAGCTGAACCAAACCTGTCTGGATGCCTGCAAAAACCTGAAATTGGAAATTAGCAAAGAAAACAAATAGAAACCCACAAAGAAGAGAAGGAAAAGGAAAAGTTTGTAAAGGAAAATACGCCGTGGGGAGAATAGAGAGGACCGTGGCGGAGATGGGCTGATTGATAGAAACGTGGCGCCTGCGAGTGGAGAAATGGAGAGAGAAATTTGTGAAGTTAGTGGTGGAGCTCCGAAGCCATGACGGAACCTCCGAGAAAGAGGGTTTAAGAGAAGATGGCAACTGAGTTTTGGAAATGCGATTGGAATAGGATGAATTGAGCGATGGAAGGTTTGTGACGTTGTACACTGCCGTCATTTTCTTCGCAGAAGCAGAAAATGCTAACGCTAGTTTGACAACGAGGAAATACTATAGATAGGTGAAGGCGTCAAAATGACAATAATAATATGCGTTAGGAATTTGGATAACGCCAAGCACAAGTCAATTGGATTTCTAGTATTGATTTTCTTTCAAAATTCAAATAATATTTTACTTATACTAGTGACCACAACATGGGAAGCGTAATCTCAACTATCTCAAAACATCCAAACTCTAAATGGAGGATAGTTCAAGTAGTTTTGATAATTTAACCACTTTAGGAAGATTTGATGATTCAACTTAGGCTCTAGCTAGATTGGCTCCTGGAACGAAAAACCATACATTTGGGTGCATTGTAATAAGCATTTGAAAGGTGGGTGATCACCAGATTAAGGAAGCATTTAGCTAGGATCAAAGATAACGTAGAGTCTCGTAAAAAAGTGAGTCATGACATGAAATGATAAATGAAAACTTTACTTAAAAAATATCAGCATGAAAAATATAGAAGACAAAGGCTAAACAAGAAATTGATTGTGGAAGTTCTTTTTTCTACGATCAAGATGATAGTAGGGATGTCAAAGGTGGTGGTATTCCTACTCAATAAGAAGGGAATGTTGCACTTGATATGAGGAAAAGAAGAAGACATGTGTTTAACTTTTTTCACCACGAACAACTCTTGAAGATCAACCTTCAATCCGTAGTTCCTTACCATCTAAAGAAGTAGCTCAGAATGTGGACATGACAATGACTAACTAGTGGTATGATTCAATGTATCATTCAACAGCCCCCAATCTTATTCTTACCAACCTATAGTGGATGTTATTGCCTCTTACAGTCTATGATATAAGACTCCTTCAATTGATGAATATAGAGATAAAATTTTGAGTAACTCTGTTTATGAAATAAAGAGTTATTTGGATGAAAAAAGAATGACTTAGGCAACTTATAGATGTTCAATCATGAGTGACGGTTGGATAAATAAAAGACATGAATCTATTATCAAATCTTTAGTTTATTATACTAAGTGGACAATATTTTTGAAGTCTATCGATGCATTTGACCTTGCTAAAAATGATAATATTTTGTTTCAAATATTTGACAAAGTTGTGAATGAAGTTGAGCCAGTAAACATTGTTCAGTTCATTATTAGTAGTGATTCTGCTTATAAAATAGCTAGGAAAAGATTGCAAAGCAAGAATAATTCTTTTTATAAGACTCTTTATGCAGCACATTGTAGGAAAATCTCGGTGCGTGCATCACATACACACGGTGTGGAAAACAAAAAAAAATTATTCCGGGATATTCCCGAAGTCCAGGATCTATGTGTCTATACAAAGAGGTACCATAATTCTCAAACCACAACGACCAAAGGAGACCGTCTCTAACGGTATCCACGCAGAAGTCGAAAAACCTAACCGAATCAAACTCTTTGATCCGAAAATAGCTAGAATAAAGGAGAGAGTGCTAGCTCTTACCTTGATTCTTGAAGAGCAACGTGAAGGAGGATGAACCCTTGGAAGAGGAAGAGAGCTTCGGCTGGCCTTAAAAAAAACGTGTTTCTAAAACATGTTAAAATCCTTTTATCTCACGATTATCTTCCTCTCCAAGCTTTTATTTTTGTCTTTTATCCATTAAAGACATTAAATGAAACTTATGAAAGAAGCCATCCATGTATAGATATATATATATATATATATATATATATATATATAAATGCTGAAGTGATCCAGTCACACCGGGGTCGGTCTTACCGGGTCCCAGGTGTGAAAAAATACCGAAGACCTATTTCAGCAATATCGATGTCGCGATCTCATCGGGACATATCCCGATCTCATCGGGATCCATTTGGTTCTATTGCTCTTCATATAATGGATCTCTATCCAAAACTATTTTACGAATTCTCTGAGTCACTCTTATGCGTGTGACCCATTAAGTTCCCGGTTATGTTGGCCGCTTAGATTAACACTTAATCCAAGCAAGTCATGAGTAGTGTCTAGTAACACATCATGACCCCCAATTGACGGAAAAATAATTGGTTTGACAACTGAACCCATGCTCACCACAAACCATATCACGAACCCTCCCATAGACAATTACTGTGCAATTCGTCCTTTTACCATGCTGTACCCCACTTGGTTATGAGTATGGGCAAAGTGTCAACTCTTACTAGACTGACTACATCAAATCTAGTCCAAGTGATATCAGTTCTCGTCCTGGGACTCATTACTTTATATGTCAATGAAGACATTCTTCATGACATATATACTCCGGCCAGAGATTTCCAAGTAATGACCCTGACAAGAGGCCATGGGTATCGTCTTCTGCTATCACAGAAGTGGTGAATCCTCTATTGGCTACTCAATTACCTTCGAATACCTCAAGCTGTACCTAATCATCACCCTATGAGCGACCTCTATAAGGCAACAAGGAATGGAGTCAAAGCACAGAATCAGTATCCAAGATATCCTTGAGTACCTCAAGTCTAAGGATACTTGTACCATTGCTATGATGAGATTATCACTGACATTAGAATAGGACATCCATGTGATGATCTCATAGTAGGTCATCCAATGTACTTACTACCTATAGTAAGCATTCTCATCTCAACCTTAAACATCTCATATTTACAGTTTCTGAGATCCACTGCTTGATCAAATCAAGGAGTTTGACATGTGCTAGTCTCTCTGGATTAACGATGTCCAGTTTCAGTAATCCTATGACTAGGGATAATTTAGATACTGACATAATTGCACATGATATGAATCTCAGAGTATGATCACATCATAATTTCCTTCATGCTATGTCATATATCATGGACTTCATTAATTTGCTTATAGATCAATATCAATTCATAAATAATGAACACCAAATTATTGAAATATGCCTTTCTTCAATTCATCATATCATACACCCTATAATAATTCCCAAGAAAACCTATTCATTGGGTCAAAATCATCCATTGAAGACCCCAATTAATCCTCCAATTATCATAGTACAATTCTTAGGTTACAAAAGAAATTATAATCAAATTTTTCACTATGATGAGACCATACTAAATTAAATTCTAACTTTCATTCATTTCCTCAATTGTAGACCTATTTCTCTGGATCATAACGAATCAAGAATCACCTCAATTGGAGGTCTACACTATAAGTTATGCCCCATAAATTAAAATACCTCCATTCAGAAATTTGTCCCTCGTCGCGGCCTGGGATCTCTCGCCGCGGCGTACAGAGGGTCGCTCGCTGCGGCATGGAAGATGCTCGCCGCGACGAACATCTTCCTCACGGCTCGCCACGACGCAAGGGGAGGAGCTCGTCGCGGCGTAAATTCATACGCTCGCCGCGACGTCTCACCTCGCTCGTCGCGGCGAAGGCTTTACCCAGCTCGTCGCGGCGAGTACTCCTTTACTCGTCGCGCCGAGGCCTCTATCAGACGTCGCGACGTGCAGGTCTCCTTCATCTTCTCCGATCGACTTTTTCCCATTTCTCTCTCTAAAACCAGTATTAACTCACTCTAAACTACCCTATCTTTCATATTAAACACCATAAATGCATCAAACAACAATAAATAACAACATTAAAACGATTAAACTTACCAATCAAGCCTCAAATCCTTAAACCTTCGAAAATCCTTCTCCCACACCTAACACCCACAGTGAACCCTTAACACTCACCAAACTTCATTCTCTCAAGGATCAAGCTAGGCTCGCATAAAAGGGAAGAAAGCAAGCAACAATCGAGAAGGGAGGAACAAAAATCACCGAGGAAGAGGAAGAAGAAGAATGCCCAAGGTTGGAGGAAGAGGTATAATAGCCAACATTTAAAACTTAAGGCTTATAAAGGGTTGATTTAAACCTATAGATCATGGTCCCCAAATTCTTTTAAATTTCAGTCTCTAAATTTCAATGGCTCAGTATTATCATTCCTAAAATCGCAAATCTAATTTTCCATACCATTTGCCCATCAAATTTCAGAACCGGAAACTAATTCATCAGTCTCTGAGTCATTTTCCCGATCTGGACCCATAACTTTAAAGATTTCAGAAAAATTCCTATAAATCCTCAAAAATATAAAACACAAGATCCTATACTCCAATTCAACGATACAAATCCAATTATTCCAAAAATCTTAATAAATCGAAATCAAACATAATTGCCTCAATAGTTCACAATCCAATTCATGTTCACAATTAAATACCGAAAAATGTCATGAATGCATGTACCTATAAATGCATATGCAAGTAACTCATCCCTCTATAATTAGAGGTCAAAGAATGCTCAGTCAATAATATGCAGTATGAAATCCTAACCCGTCCCAATTTACCAATATGCCCATCACATCGATAACGGGATGTTACAATTCTCCCCTCCTAATAAAAATTTTGTCCCAAAATTTCATACCTGTCCGATCGAATAAATTAGGATACTGAATCCTCATATGCTCCTCAGTTTCCTACGTTGCTTCCTCAGATGAGTGGTTCTTCCAAAGGACTTTCACCAATGGAATTACCCTGTTTCTTAACTGCTTGACCCGAGATCCCACAATCTGTACCAGCTCCTCGACATAACTCAAATTACTGGCTACCTCAATCTCCTGAGTCGGAATCACATGAGTCGTGTCTGATCGGTACCGTCGGAGTATGCTGACATGAAACACGTCGCGCAACTGGGAGATCTCACTCGGTAAAGCCAATCTATAAGCCAAAGGTCCTATCCTCTCAAGGATCTCATAAGGACCAATATACCGAGGACTCAACTTGCCCTTCCGACCAAATCTCAGAACTCCTCTCCAAGGTGACACTCGGAGGAACACTCTATCACCCACACTGTACTCCATCTCTCGCCGATGCTGATCCACATAACTCTTTTGTCTATCCTGAGCCGCCTTAATGCGACTCCGAATCAACTGTACTTTATCTACAGTGTCCTGAATCAGCTCGGGACCCTCAATCGTTCTCATACCCTCTTCATCCCAATACAGTGGCGATCGATACTGTTGCCCATACAAAGCCTCATACGGTGCCATCCCAATACTGCTATGATAATGATTATTGTATGTAAACTCGATCAGAGCCAAATACTGATCCCATGCACCTTTGAACTCCAATACACAAGCTCGCAACATATCCTCAACAGTCTTAATCGTCCTCTCACTCTGCCCATCTGTCTGAGGATGAAATGCTGTACTGAAATTCAACCGAGTACCCATAGCCGACTGCAAACTCTTCCAGAACCTCGAAGTGAATCTGGGATCCCTGTCTGAGACTATCGACAACGGAACCCCATGCAGCCGCACAATCTCTGCCACATACTTCTGGGCCAACTGATCGAGAGAATTGCTCTCCCTCACTGGCAAGAAGTGAGCCGATTTGGTCAATCGGTCCACTATGACCCAAATAGCGTCATGCTGCCTCAGCGTCCTAGGCAGCCCCATAATAAAGTCCATCGTAATTTGTTCCCATTTTCACTCCGGAATGGGTAACGAATGCAATCTCCTCACCGGGGCCTAGTGCTCAACCTTAACCTGCTGGCACGTCAAACACCTGGAAACATACTCTGCCACTTGTCTCTTCATGCCTGGCCACCAAAAATGCAACTTAAGCGTGTTATACATCTTGGTAGTACCAGGATGCATAGCATAAGCAGCCAAATGCGCCTCCTCCAGAATCTCACGTCTCAAATTATCAACATCCGGAACACATAATCTCTGTCCCATCCACAAAGTCCCATCTCTCAACTCAAACTCCGAATCCCGATCCGATCTCACTCTATCAATCAGTCTCACCAAAACAGGATCCTTATCCTGAACTCTCCTGATCCTGTTATGCAACATCGGCCTAAGCCTCAGAGTAGCAATCAAAGCTCCATCCTGACCCAAATCCATCTGCACATTGAGAGCTCTCAATTGAATCAAACTAGGTAATCTCCCAATCTGAATCTGAGCTGCACTGATATGAGATCTCCTGCTCAATGCATCGGCCACCACATTAGCCTTCCCTGGATGATACTCGATCGTGCAGTCATAATCCTTAAGCAGCTCTATCCATCTCCTCTGCCTCAAATTCAACTCTCTCTGACTCAGTAAATACCTCAAACTTTTATGATCAGTGAAAATCTGAAACGTCTCCCCATACAAATAATGTCTCCAGATCTTCAGAGCAAAAACAACTGCAGCTAACTCCAAATCGTGCACTGGATAATTCACCTCATGAGACCTCAACTGTCTCGAGGCATAAGCTATCACTCTGCCATGTTGCATCAATACACATCCCAGTCCCTGATGCGAAGCATCGCTGTACACCACAAAGCCTCCAGTCCCAGATGGAATGCCTAACACCGGTGCAGTAGTCAGCCGATGTTTCAGCTTCTCAAAGCTCTTCTGGAACTCCTCACTCCATTTGAACGACACACTCTTCCTCAGAAGTTTTTTCAGAGGGGCTGAGATCAGCGAGAACCCTTCGACAAACCTCCGGTAATATCCGGCCAATCCTAGGAAACTCCGCAACTCAGACACATTCCTAGGAGTCTCCCAATGGAGCACTGCCTCGACCTTGCGAGGATCCACCCGAATACCCTCACCAGTCACAATGTGCCCCAGAAACACTACCTCATCAAGCCATAATTCACATTTAGTGAATTTGGCATACAACTGCCTCTCTCTCATGACCCGCAGAACAATCCTCAGATGCTCAGCGTGCTCCTGTCTACTCCTCGAGAACATTAAAATATCATCAATGAATACTATCACAAACTGATCCAAGTAGGGCTAAAAAACCTTATTCGTCAAGGCCATGAAAACTGTCGGGGCATTAGTCAACCTGAACGGCATCACTAAGAACTCAAAATGCCCATACCTGCTCCTAAAGGCACTCTTAGGCACATCGACCTCTGCAATCCTCAACTGATAATAACCCGATCGCAGATCCAACTTAGTGAACACCTGAGCCCCCTGCAACTGATCAAATAAATCATCGATCCTAGGCAGTGGATACTTATTCTTCATTGTCACCCGATTCAACTGCCTATAGTCAATGCACAATCTTAGAGTCCCGTCCTTCTTCTTCACAAACAGCACTGGAGCTCCCCAAGGCAAAACACTGGACCTAATGAACCCCTTATCCAGAAGCTCCTGCAACTGAGCCTTAAGCTCCCTCAGCTCCACCGGTGCCATCCTATATGGAGGTATAGATATAGGAGTGGTACCTGGAACGAGGTCAATCACAAACTTTGTCTCCCGATCCGGCGGCAAACCCGGTAACTCATCGGGAAACACATATGGAAATTCCCTGATCACGGGAATATCCTGCAACCTTTACTCAACTCTGATATCAACAACATGGGCCAGATAGGCCTCACAACCTCCTTGCATCAACCTCAGGGCACTTAGAAAGAAAATCATCCTGGCTGGCACTGCCTGACTAACTCCTTGAAAAACAGCTCTGGGCTGACTAGAAGACTCTAATACAACCTCCTTGGCATAACAGTCCATGACAGCCCTATGCGCAGTCAACCAGTCCATCCACAAAATCACATCTATCTCCCTAAGAGGCAACACTATCAAGTCTGCGCTCAAAACTGCTCGATCTATCTGAATCGGGCACCCCTTGCAGACCTCTCCTAAAACAGTCGTACTACCTAGAGGTGTACTCACCTCTAACCCACACTACAACATCTCCCTATCCCCATGCAGTCTACATGCCATATGAGGTGCAATAAATGAATGAGTGGATCCAGGATCCAACAATGCATATGCTTCAAAGCCAGAAATCAAAAGCATACCAGCAACAACGTCTGGGGAATCCTGAGCCTCCTGTTGAGTCATGGCATAGACTCAGCACAGGGGCTGCATGCTGCTGCTCATCCCTCGGTCCTCACTTCTGGACCCTCAGCTCAGCCTCGGCCTCGACCTCGGCCCCTCCATCCAGATCCACCTCAACGGCTCTGCTGCACCGTGGTATTACTGCCAGATCTCCCAGTCATAGTAGACTAAGCTCCTAAGGTATCGGGGCAATTCTTAACCAAGTGGTCCATCGAGCCGCACCTAAGACAAGCTCCAGTTAGCCACCGACACTCTCCACTATGTCTCCTCTCGCAATGCTCACAAATTGGAGGAAACTGCCTTGAACCTCTAGATCGCCATCGCCACTATCGGTGCAGCAAATCGCCTCTGCCCCAATCCAGGTGTCTAGCTCCCCCAGAGGACCTGAAGGGCCTGCTCTGGCGCTTGCTGAACCCTCTGCTAGCATCGCTTACGACTATCACTCGATCTCTTGCCCTGGGCCCTGACCGATCTCGGTCGACTCGCCTCGAAAGTTGCCGATCCGACTGCAGCAGCCCTTAACTCGATAAAAGTGCCCATGTCAGATCGGGCTAACCTGGTACGGATCTCCAGATTGAGTCCGCCCTCAAATCTCCGGCACCTGTCAGCCTCAGTAGCAATCAGAACTGCAACATACCCCATCAGCTCATTGAACCTCACCTCGTACTCAGCCACTGTCATTTGACCCTGTCTCAACTCTAAAAACTCCTGCATCTTCATCTCCAAATAAACCTTGGGCATATAATTGTCCCGGAAGGCTCTCAGAAAGTCGTCCCATGAGAATCACAGTGCAGTGGTGCTGCCGGACGATCTTCCACCACTGGTAAGCCGGACCCTGTAGGAGAGAGACTACATAATCAAAACGCTCATCAGAGTCGCAGTCCATCTGATCGAGAACTCTCTTAGTCTTCTCCAGCCATCCCTCAGCCTCAGCAGGGTCTGTGCTGCCATAGAAATCAACAGCCCCCTGCTTGCGCAATTAGTTGTACCTCCTCTCCCGTCTCACGGGAACTCTAGGAGGCAACTCCTCAGAATGAGGCATAGAGGACTCCCTACTAGCTCCACTGATCCTAGGTCAGCTGGTTGATCAACTTGATCTCCATGAACGAATGACCTACAACTACAAGAATTTTCATCAAATTTTGTTTTTCTCATTATAATTCAAGCCTAATAATACACTATGCCCATAAGATGCCAAACCATGCTCTGATACCACCTAAATGTAGCGCCTCTTTACCGCAGGGTACGCACCGGGACGCCCGTAGGTCATTCTGATACCTAACCCACGATGAGGGTGCACTACGATCGATCAATTCTATAATCCACACGGTATCGATACAATAAAACCGCAATATCAAAAATCACTAAATTTTAAAACCATAATGCTTTTCTCAATTCATAAAAATCAAACAGAAATATAGACAAGTCTATCAGTTCCCTACAGTCTAAAATATAATACTCCAAAAAGGAAACTGATACAAAAGTCTATACTATGTCATCCTCAAAACCACTCCCAGCTGACCGACCTGTGTGCCATCACTTCTCTTGCCAACGCGCTCAACGGCAAGAAAAGTCTATCTCTGGAGATAGGAGTCTAATCTATCAGTCCTGAAAAATAGATGCAATTTTGGGTGAGTTTGCGAACTCAATGAGAAACCATCATCGATGGTTCACTCAATTCATACTTTACGCAAATTGCGTACAACACATACCAGTAACATTCAAATATCATATAACAGTTTGCAATATCTCATGCCATCACAGAATTCAGTAATTATCACATTTATATGTAATGCATATGTGACTCTTTTCCAGTTGATTTCAGTGTTGTGACCGAGCGCTAAATTAATGACAGTGTTCAGTGGACGCGTCTAGGGAGTAGGAGAGCCCTCATGCAGGATGCACTACCCCTCGAGCTCGAGGCTCGGTTCAGTAACGGTGTTCGAGCTCAAGGCTCTTTTCAGTATTAGGGGCGACTCAGGTCACAACGTTCATTATCTGTTCATGCATTTATGTATGAAATGCTTATGCCAATAATTCGCAGTCATATGGCTATAAAAGCCCATTTATCCCCATTTTCAGAATCATGTAGCAGTCACGTGCACTTTATCAAAAGCAGGCATTTCAATCCTAATCATTCACACAGAGCATTTAACAATCAGAAATTAAGGAACCAACTAGGTTACTCACCTGTAACTTCCGAGCTACTGCCTGGAAGTCCCAGCAATATCCGTGGAATGACGATCCAACGACGCCTCTATAATAGTTAAATAAATTCCCATTACTAGATGCTCAATCAAAACAAATCAATGATGCATATGTCTCAATAAAAATATTTACGATGCATATTCATGATTTTCCGGTGTCAAAACCCAATTTGCTACCTTATGCCCAAATCTAACTTCTCATTCAATTGATCAATAATGATTTATTTCATTCCTAACATTCTGTTCAATTCATCATATCATACACCCTATAATAATTCCTAAGAAAACCTATTCATTGGGTCAAAATCATCCATTGAAGACCCCAATTAATCCTCCAATTATCATAGTACAATTCTTAGGTTGCAAAAGAAACTATAATCGACTTTTTCTCTATGATGAGACCATACTAAATTAAATTCTAACTTTCATTCAATTCCTCAATTGTAGACCTCTTTCTCTAGATCATAATGAATCAAGAATCACCTCAATTGGAGGTCTACACCATAAGTTATGCCCCATAAATTAAAATACCTCCATTCAGAAATTTGTTCCTTGCCGTGGCCTGGGATCTCTAGCCGCTGCGTGGAAAACGCTCGCCGCGACGCAAGGGGAGGAGCTCGTCGCGGCGTTAATTCATACGCTCGTCGCGATGTCTCACCTCGCTCGTCGCGGCGAGGCCTCTATCAGACGTCGCGACGTGCGGGTCTCCTTCGTTTTCTCCGATCGATTTTTTCCCATTTCTCTCTCTAAAACCAGTATTAACTCACTCTAAACTACCCTATCTTTCATATTAAACACCATAAATGCATCAAACAACAATAAATAACAACATTAAAACGATTAAACTTACCAATCAAGCCTCAAATCCTTAAACCTTCGAAAATCCTTCTCCCACACCTAACAGCCACGGTGAACCCTTAACACTCACCAAACTTCATTCTCTCAAGGATCAAGCTAGGCTCGCACAAAAGGGAAGAAAACAAGCAACAATCGAGAAGGGAGGAACGAAAATCACCGAGGAAGAGGAAGAAGAAGAATGCCCAAGGTTGGAGGAAGAGGTATAAGAGCCAACATTTAAAACTTAAGCCTTATAAAGGGTTGATTTAAACCTATAGATCATAGTCCCCAAATTCTTTTAAATTTCAGTCTCTAAATTTCAATGGCTCAGTATTATCATTCCTAAAATCGCAAATCTAATTTTCCATACCATTTGCCCATCAAATTTCAGAACCGAAAACTAATTCATCAGTCTCTGAGTCATTTTCCCAGTCCGGACCCATAACTCTAAAGATTCCAAAAAAAGTCCTATAAATTCTCAAAAATATAAAACACAAGATCCTATACTCCAATTCAACGATACAAATCCAATTATTCCAAAATTCTTAATAAATCGAAATCAAACATAATTGCCTCGATAGTTCACAATCCAATTCATGTTCACAATTAAGTACCGAAAAATGTCATGAATGCATGTACCTATAAATGCATATGCAAGTAACTCATCCCTCTATAATTAGAGGTCAAAGAATGCTTAGTCAATAATATGCAGTATGAAATCCTAACCCGTCCCAATTTACCAATATGCCCATCACATCGGTAACGGGATGTTACATGATTGGTATCTGCTCGTGGCACTTAGAGCATATGATACATCGGGTCTCGTACATAGCATAGCGTATATGATAGATCCTATTGCAGATGCATACGGGATCATATTCATGCGCATCCTCTCATCTTGTGTCTTAAGACACATAGATTTCGAAAGTGTTATCCCATGAGTCATGGGAAGGTACCCTCTCTTAGACTGCTCCATGCTAAACCTCTTTAGCATCTTGTCTATGTACGTTGATTGTGAAAGACCAAGCAATCTTTTTGATCTATCTCTATAGATCTTTATCCTAAGGATATAAGTTGCTTCACCAAGATCTTTCATGACAAATTGTTTGGATAACCAAATCTTCACAGATTGTAACATAGAGACATCGTTTCCTAATAATAATATGTCATCTACATATAGCATAAGGAATACGATTGCAGTCCCACTAACCTTCTTATACACACAGTGTTCATCCGAATTTTGTAAGAAACCAAACTCTTTAATTACCTCATCAAAACGGATATTCCAACTTCTGGATGCTTGTTTCAATCCATAGATGGATTTCTAAAGCTTGCATACCTTTTCGCCATCATAGAAAATGAAGCCCTCTGGTTGTGTCATATACACATCCTCAGCTAGATTTCCATTTAGGAAAGCTGTCTTCACATCCATTTGCCATATCTCATAATCATAATGAGTGGCAATGGCTAGGAAACCTAACAGTTTAAGCATTGCTCTATCGGGTGAAGGTCTCGTCGTAGTCAATTCCTTGTCTTTGACGAAAACCTTTAGCCACAAGCCTTGCTTTATAGGTAATCACATTACCATCCATGTCGGTTTTCTTTTTGAAAACCCATTTACACCCTATGGGTTTTATTCTTTCGGGTGCCTCAACCAAAGTCCATACTTGGTTTTCATACATGGAATCCATTTCTGCCTTCATGGCACGAAGCCATTTCTCAGACTTTGAACTCTTCAGAACCTCTTCATAGGTAGTAGGCTCATTATCTTCTATGAGCAATACGTCATTCTTCTCACTCACGAGAAATCCATATCTCTCGGGAACAGAGCGTATCCTACGTGATCTACGAACTTCTTTTGTTGAAGAAGGTTGAACTGTTACTTAATCTGTATGAGTCACAGTTTCAGGTTCAGGCAGTTGATCTGCGTCTGTTCGAGCATCTTGAACTTCTTTAAGTTCAATTTTGCTCCCACTGTCTTCTTGTAAAAGAAACTCTTTCTCTAAAAAGACAACATGCTTTGAAACAAACACCTTTTGTTCCTCAGCAAGGTAGAATTGATATCCCATTGTTTCTTTAGGATATCCTACAAACAAACACTTTTCATACATCTCATATGGAGTAACATCAACTGTCTTTGATGGAACTCTATTTAATAAATAAACAGCTGTCTCGAGTGCATACCCCCAAAAGGATTTTGGTAACTTTACAAAGCCCATCATCGACCGTACCATGTCTAACAAGGTTCGATTTCTCCTTTCAGTCACACCATTATGCTGTGGTGTGTAAGGTGGAGTCCATTGAGATAAAATCCCATTATCTCTAAGATAATCTAAAAATTGTTGGTCTAAGTATTCCCCACCACGATCGGATCGTAATGTCTTTATACATTTTCCAAGTTAGTTTTCTACTTCATTTCTGAATTGTTTGAACTTTTCAAATGCTTCAGATTTGTATCTCATCAGATACAGGTACCCATATCGAGAATAATCATCGATAAAAGTAATGAAGTAAAGACAACCACTTCTAGCATGGATGGACATCGGACCACATACATTTGAATGTATTAGGTCTAATACTCCAGTCGCTCGTTCAGCCTTTTCCTTAAAGGGTAACTTAGTCATCTTGCCTAATAAACAAGATTCATATGTGTCATATGATTCATAATCAAATGACCCTAAACTACCACTCTTATAGAGCTTAGCTATGTGTCTCTCATTTATATGGCCAAGGCAACAATGCCATAAGTAAGTTGATTTTAAATTATCTCGTTTACGTCTTTTCATGTCATTGACATTCATAATTGGATGTGACATATCTAATATGTAAATTCCATTGCATAATGTACCAGTACCATAAAGCATTCCATTCAAACTAATAAAACAACCATTGCTATTAAAAGTCAAATGGAAACTAGCTCTATTTAAACAAGAAACAAACAATATGTTCTTTGTTAAAACAGGTACAAAATAACATTCATCCAGTTTAATTACAAGCCCATTGGGGAGTGACAAAAAATAAGTTCCTACGGGTAATGCAACAACTCTTGCTCCATTTCCTACACGCAGGTCTAGTTCTCCCTTCATGAGCTATCTACTGTCCCTGAGGCCCTGCATATCATTGCATATGTGTGAGCCACAACCAGTATCTAATACCCACATGTTATAATCAGAAACAGTATTAAGCTCAATGACAAACATGCCTGAAGGAGTCGAAGCATATGATGCCTTCTTCTGCTTCAAGGATTCCAGATAGACTTTACAGTTTTGCCTCCAGTGTCCAGTCTTGCCACAATGAAAGCAAGTTCCTTTTGGCGCAGTTTCTTTGGTTTTCTTTTTAGCTGCACTTCCTTTTGGTTTCTTAGACTTTTTCTTTTTTAGGTTCTTTTTATTTGAACCAGAAGAAGAAGAGTCCACCACAAGCACTGGCTTGCTATCCTTTTTGATAGCTTGCTCTGCTGTCTTGAGCAGATTGATCAACTCAGGGATTGTCGTGGAGATTTGATTCATCCGATAATTTAACACAAATTGTGAATAACTATAAGACAATCCAACTAGAATTAAGTCAATATTTAATTCATAATCCATAACAAAACCCAAGATGGACAACCTCTCAATATAACCATTCATCTTTAGTGCATACTGCACTGTAGATGTCCCTAGAGTCATCTTAGTAGTGAAGAGTAGCCTCGAGGTCTCGAACCTTTCAAACCGAGCTTGCTCATCGAAAAGCTCTCTAAGATGAAACACTATGGTATGAGCATCCATAGACTCATGTTGCTTCTGCAGCTCTGGTGACATAGAGGCGAGCGTAATACAGGTAGCCATGTTACTATCTTTGAGATGCTTACGATATACTTTCTAATCCTCATCAGAAGCATTAACAGTAGGTGGATCAGGAAGTGGAACATCTAGGACATAGCCCAGCTCTTCAGATCTGAGAACAATTCTCAGATTTCTCAGTCAATCGAGAAAATTAGGTCCAGTTAATTTATTAGAGTCCATAAGTGAGCGCAAATTCACACTGGAAGACATCTTCAATCAACCTAAAGGGAAAGAGAGAAAGAATGTTAGAATGTTAATACATGCATGATCATAAGGACTTGCATGAGATACATATGGCTCCCACTAGTTTCAAAGAATCCATAACCCTCACTACGAATCCAAGAAACATTATGACAAAGTGTCCTAGTGGGTCGATATCCGACATTACTAAGGATGACCTTGGGTTTACCTAACAAGTCACCTTAGGTCAATCGGCAGGTATCGGTCATATCAATTGCATCATAGATGCAACTATTGACTAGTGCTATCAACTCGTGATGTATGCACACACATTAGGTTATCAACTCTTGATGCGCGTACATCTGATGTACACTACCCAATTGCGCCTCTGTCTATATTGATCTTGAGTTTATTCAACAAATCAACGCTTCTAGTGAAAACTGACCCATTAATCCGAAAATCTTATTTCCATGATTCGAACATGTCCTTATAGAGCAAGCTTGGGTTTACCCAACAACTCTAACTCTAAAAGAACTCTGGTTCTCCCCATATTAATGGAAGGCGTTAGTTTTCATATTATGTGTGAGGGATTTCATACTCTGGTCTCATCTAAGCCGTAGGATTATAGTCACAATGACTATATGGAATGATTTAGGGCATTTCATCAATCACATCGAATCTATACCTATAATCATCTATCATCCCACCTAACCAACACTAGCATGCATTCTTTAATGCAATCATCTCATAAGGTTTTCCTATATAGATTGTGATGTGTTATGCTTCTACAGCTTTGACGTTCGATTCAATTCTTGAACTGAATTGCTTTCTAATGTTAGCATCGGCTAATTTCTCAATCCGTATGTTTTCAATTCCAATTCACAATACCAATATACCAAGTGTAATATCCTCTCCTTTGATGTACCAATGAAACACTAATTGTAGCATGCCTGCCATACATAGTCATACTAGACATGAAATACTCGAAATAGATTAATACACTATTATTCTCTTAGATTTCCAAACAATTTGAGAACATCAAACCATCACCCTTAGTATCTCTAGGTAGTCTCCACTTCATCAAGACTACTTCGGCACTTGTCACATAACTTGTGACGGCCAAAACAATCAAGACAATAGAATATACTAACGAGACGCTAATGTGACATATTTGACATCCGAAAATTTTTGGAAACCCAATTTCAAGAAAATCAGTTTGGCATGCATACAACATCAATATAACATATTTCTAATCACATTAAAAATGATCCAAGGCATTGGAACCGAAAAACACACAAACAATATTCTAAACAAACCAATTCCAACAACTTTTTCAAAATTGCCAAGTTCTGTCTTTTGCTTGAAAAAAATCATTGAAACAATTTCAATAAATACTGAGAATATTACAAAGGCTAAAACATGTTCACAACATGCTCCCTGAATATTTTCAGAATTTATTTCCAAGAAAAACTCAACCAATCTCAGCAATTAAGCCAATCCAAAATCTGTGTTCCTCAACACAGACATTCCCAGCAGCACACAGGAAATTCTCAAATACATATTCAATCACCTCGAAAACATTTTTCCATATTCATAGACATTTATAAACATCTTAGAGACATGTTGGTGAAAGAAAATCTCAAAAAAAAATTCTATATTTTATTCTCGAATTTACAAGCATGCCTGTTCATGGAATGTGCATAAACACAGCAACCAGAACATTAGGGAATAAATTAGAAAAACCATATCAAATCACATTGATAAATTTTTTCCTTCCACAGACATATTCAGCAACATCTCATGAGCAAATCTGGGCAAGAAAATTTCGAAAACAAGATTTCTACACTGATTTCGAATTCAACACATTCAGCATGCACAATCGTCACAACCAATAGGCAGCATCAATCTTATTATGATTTCTTCTTTATATATGACACAAGTGGCTCTGATAACACTGTAAGAAAATCCCGGTGCGTGCATCACATACACACGGTGCGGAAAACAAAAAAAATATTCCGGGATGTTCCCGAAGTCCACGATCTATGTGTCTATACAAAGAGGTACCATAATTCTCAAATCACAATGACCAAAGGAGACCGTCTCTAACGGTATCTACGAAGAGGTCGAAAAACCTAACCGAATCAAACTCTTTGATCCGGAAATAGCTAGAATAAAGGAGAGAGTGCTAGCTCTTACCTTGATTCTTGAAGAGCAATGTGAAGGAGGATGAACCTTTGGAAGAGGAAGAGAGCTTCGGGTGGCCTTAAAAAAAACGTGTTTCTAAAACATGTTAAAATCCTTTTTTCTCACGATTATCTTCCTCTCCAAGCTTTCATTTTTGTCTTTTATCCATTGAAGACATTAAATGAAACTTATGAAAGAATCCATCCATATTATATATATATATATATATATATATATATATATATATATATATATATATATATATATATATATATATATATATATATATATATATATATATATATATATATATATATATATATATACATATATATATATATATGTATCTATATATATATACATATATATTTATATATATACATATATATATGTATATATATATATATAAATGCTGAAGTGATCCAATCACACTGGGGTTGGTCTTACCGGGTCCTGGGTGTGAAAAAATATCGAAGACCTATTTCAGCAATATCGATGTCGCAATCTCATCGGGATCCATTTGGTTCTATTGCTCTCCATATAATGGATCTCTATCCAAAACCATTTTACAAATTCTCTGAGTCACTCTTATGTGTGTGACCTATTAGGTTGCCGGTTATGTTGGTCACTTAGATTAACACTTAATCCAAGCAAGTCATGAGCAGTGTCTAGCAACACATCATGACCCCCAATTGACCGGAAAGTAATTGGTTTGATGACTGAACCCATGCTCACCACGAACCTTATCACGAACCCTCCCATAGACAATTACTGTGCAATTCGTCCTTTCACCATGTTGTACCCCACTTGGTTATGAGTATAGGCAAAGTGTCAACTCTTACTAGACTGACCACATCAAATCTAGTCCAAGTGATATCAGTTCTCGTCCTGGGACTCATTACTTTATATGTCAATGAAGACATTCTTCATGACATATGTACTCCGGCCAGAGATTTCCAAGTAATGACCCTGACAAGAGGCCATGGGTATCATCTTTTGCTATCACAGAAGTGGTGAATCCTCTATTGGCTACTCAATTACCTTCGAATATCTCAAGTTGTACCTAATCACCACCCTATGAGCGACCTTTATAAGGCAACAAGGAATGGAGTCAAAGCACAAAATCAGTATCCAAGATATCCTTGAGTACCTCAAGTCTAAGGATACTTGTACCATTGCTATGATGAGATTATCATTGACATTAGAATAGGACATCCATGTGATGATCTCATAGTAGGTCATCCAATGTACTTACTACCTCTAGTAAGCATTCACATCTCAACCCTAAACATCTCATATTTACAGTTTCTGAGATCCACTGCTTGATCAAATCAAGGAGCTTGACATGTGCCAGTCTCTCTGGATTAACGATGTCCAGTTTCAGTAATCCTATGACTAGGGATAATTTCGATACTGATATAATTGCACATGATAGGAATCTCAGTAGTATGATCACATCATAATTTCCTTCATGCTATGTCATATATCATTGACTTCATTAATTTGCTTATAGATCAATATCAATTCATAAATAATGAACACCAAATTATTGAAATATGCCTTTCTTTATTTATTCATAAAGTCTGTACACAACTTTGTACAAAACGCGCTAAAGGCGATTGCCTTTAGGGCACTACTCTAACACACATTGCATTCACCTAAAGTTGGAAATATAGGAGAGGCTAAATATTTTCCTATCATTAATAAGATTGTGTAGAAAGGAAAGAAAGTGACTAAGTTTAACTATAATTGTGCATGGTCCTAAATTTGATAAGGAAGGATTCACCAATAGTAAGAATTTGTGTCATTCTATTATAAAAAGGTTTATGACTAATTTTTTATCACTTCAGTGTTTTGTTTTGATGAAGAATGAGTTGAGGCAAATGTTTATAAGTGATAAGTGGGTCACATCATATACAGTATACCATGTTTA
Organism: Erythroxylum novogranatense; assembly: GCA_029891385.1. Taxonomy (NCBI): domain Eukaryota; kingdom Viridiplantae; phylum Streptophyta; class Magnoliopsida; order Malpighiales; family Erythroxylaceae; genus Erythroxylum; species Erythroxylum novogranatense. The sequence continues at coordinate 88,640,445 of CM057228.1, forward strand.
ATGCTAAAGTTAGGGTTTCTAGAATTATATTTGAAGGTCATAAATTTTAGTCCTAATTTTAATTTGTAATTTGAGTTTATGAGCCTTTAGTGAGAGTTCTTCATTTAGTTCATAGTGTTAAAAAGGCAATAATGGGTTATTTTTATGATGCTATGGAGAGGGTAAAGAAAACAATCATGGCCAATCTAAAAAATATGTCTTCTTTGTATCCATATTTTATTGCAATCATTAATAAGTAATAGGAAAGACAACTTAACTCTTTGTTGTTTGCAACTAGGGCATTTTTTTAATTCTAACGTCTATTTTAGACCAAATTTTACAAAGAAAGTTGAAGTTAATAAGGAAATGCCATTAACTATTGCAACAATTAGTACCTATGAGATGATGCAAGAAACTCACAAATGGAGGTTTATAAGGATACTTTTGGTGATTTTAGAATGCCCATTGCAAGTTGTCAAAGAGACAAGCTTAACTTAGGTATATATATTTTTTAACTTTGTTACTTGTTGGAAAATAATCATCATTTTATTTTGTTTATAATATTACTTTGTTGTTTTACAATTAATTGGTGGCACCAATTCGAGACTAATGTTCTAAAATTGCAAAAATTTACAATTTGAATTCTAAGTCAATGTGTAAGTGTAAAAGGATGTGAAAAAAATTAGAGCGCGTTTTAATTTATCCATTCCAAGAAAAGGAATAAATTGGACCAAAAAAGATATAATGACTTGGTCTTTGTTTGGTACAACTTAAAGCTTTAGAAAAGGTATATTATTATCATTGTTAAGTTATTAATAATTTTTTATTAGTTTAATTTTATTTTCTTACTATGACTCTTAATGTAGCAAGTAGTTATGTAGATCTAATTTACCTTGATCATATAAATCTTTTGGTGGATTGGGTTTATAAGGTTTTGGTTTTGACAGATGAGAGTGACTTAGATAATAATCTTATATAGGAAAGTATTAACATGTCATTTGGAGTAATGAATTTGAATGACGGTAATGAAAAGACTCCTCTCAATGATGAGAATTTTGTACCAAAGGAGAATTGAGGTCAATGCGAATTGGGCAGATATTCGATTGAATGAATTTTTTAGTTTTTATTTCTCTTCTTCTTTTAATTTCTCTTATATTTGATGTATATGTTAAATTCTATATGCACAATATAAATAAAACTGTAAATGTTTTTGTTTCATATTTCACTTTAGTTTATTGTTTCCTTTGTATGAACTCTTGTTGTAAATTGTAATACTTAAAGAGTTATAGATATTTATTATTTATTATTTGATGTTTTGATGTAATCTTATTTATTATATGATGAAATTGTAACATTTGAGTACCTTGTATTGTCCTTAATTTTATATTTTATGATCTTTTTCATATTAATGTGATCATTATTTATATGTCCATTATGAGAAATGTAATATTAATAAAATTAGTACATTGTTGTTATTTCAAAATTTTGTTATTAAGATTTTGGATATAGGATTGATGTAAAATTATAAATTATACAGTAGAATATATTGAAGGATTATTTTGAAATTCTAAAAATTCGAGGATTATTTTGCAAATTTAAAATTACCCAAAATGATATCCAATATTGATAAGTATTGGTATATTATTATATCGAACTAATTTGGAATTAATCTTTATTAAGTCAAACCAGACTTCATGTATTAAATAATTTTGATGACAAACAAAGAAATATACAAATGAAAAGTAGATGGATGCATGAGAAGTAAAAATCAGTGAAGGAGAAAAATTAGTCAAGTAAGAATCAATTTGAAGTGAAAAGCGATTTAAAGCTTTACAAGAGAAAAGCGATTTAAAGCTTTACAAGAGAAAGCGATTTAAAGCTTTACAAGAGAAAAGGCGAAAGCTTTCTGTTTAAAAGGCATTTAAAGCTTTACAAGAGAAAGCGGAGGAAAGCTTTACAAGAGAAAAGCAGAGAAAGCTTTACAAGAGAAAAGCATTTAAAGCTTTACAAGAGAAAAGGCATTTAAAGCTTTACAAGAGAAAAGCATTTAAAGCTTTAAGCTTTAAAAGCATTTAAAGCTTTACAAGAGAAAAGCATTTAAAGCTTTACAAGAGAAAAGCGAGGCGATACAAAATATCGACGGAAGAAAGAAACATCAGTTTGAGTTAATTCTGAGTCAAAGCTGAATAACCGTTTTTTCAAGATTCAAGCGATATTCAAGAAAGCAGTTGAAGAACCCGACTATAAATAAGAGTCGAGATTGAAGAAGATACAACTTCATGAAACCTTGAATATTCAACTTTTGATTTTCAGATTATCGAGAGAAAAATTGTGAGCGATATTTGAGTGAGCAGTGTTAAAGCATTTCTATTGTAACAAGCTCTTTACTATTCTTTCAATTAGAAAGTGTTACGAGATAGCTTTGAAGAGGCTAAGAGTAAAGAATACTTGCGTAAAGAGACACGAGAGGCTCGATCGAAAGAATACTTGTAAGCAGTTCGAGAAATAGTGAAATCTCAAAAGGATATCTGAGGACTGGACGTAGCTCACGGTTTGGGGTGAAACAGGATAAATTGCTGTGTTTTTTCTTTCTACTCTCATATTACTTATATCGTAGTTTTCAAAATTAACAAAGTTTTTTTTTCAAACTAGTTACGAATTGATTCTGATAAGTTTTGAAAGAACAAGTAATTTCTAAAGGGATTAACGAAAAGTTTATCACAATTCAACCCCCCTTCTTGTGTATCTTGATCATATTATTGTTCAATATATTAACGTGTGATTCACTTCAGTTGGTATCAGAGCCTGGTGTTCAAGAATCACTTTAATAAAGTTTGAATTAAAGAAAATGGTGGAATCATACATGTATATTGCCGAAGGAGCTTCAGTCACTAGACCTCTAGCATTCAATGGTGAAGACTACCACTATTGGAAGGACCAGATGAGATTGTTTATCGAATCTACTCACATTGACCTTTGGGACATCATCGAGAATGGACCATACACACCTGAAGATGATGATAAAAATCTAATTCCACGAGAAAGATGGACAACTGAGCAGAAAGCAAGATTTCAACTAAACTCCAAGGCGAAATTTTTCTTGAGTTGTGCATTGAAGCGAAGCGAGTATGACAAAGTTCATGGATGCGAACGCCAAAGAAATGTGGGATACATTATCAATTGCACATGAAGGAACAAATCAAGTCAAGGAGTCCAAGATAAGCATTACGGTGCATCGATGCGAGTTGTTTAAAATGAAAGAAGAAGAGACCATTGATCGAATGTTTGGAAGATTTCAAACAATTGTTAATGGGCTAAAAGCTCTTGGAAGAACGTACAACAGTCAAGAACATGTTTGAAAGATTTTGAGGAGTCTACCAAAAAGATGAAGACCCAAAGTAACTGCTGTACAAGAAGCCAAAGACTTAAGCGTACTAAAGCTTGATGAATTGCTTGGATCATTGAAGATCCACAGTAGAGCTTGATGCGAGAAGATAAGCCCAAGAAGAGAAGTCCATAGCGCCAAAGCGGTCAAAAGAATCACAAAATCTAGAAGAAAAGACAAGAGGAATACATCAAAGGCATTAAAGATTGAAGAATCAAAGGATGATGATTCCAGCAAGTCAGAATCTGAATCAAGTGATGAAGACGATGAGCTATCTTTCTTTTCAAGAAAGATAAGAAGAATGTGGAAAAAGAAGTCCAAAGGAAATTCAACATTCAGAAGGAACAGCGGCAAAGACGATGGAAAAGTCGAGAAAGCATCTATTACATGTTATGAATGCAATAAGTCGGGACATTACAAGTCCGAGTGTCGATGTTGAAAAGACAACCCAAAAGAGTAGGGATAACAAGAAAAGCATGATGGCAGCGTGGGAGGATCTGGATTCATCAGAATCAGATACAAGCTTAGAAGCGTCAGAACATGCTAACATATGTCTAGTAGCTGAAGAAGAAAGTGATGAAGAGGTAACTTCTAGCTATAATAATATACAAGATGCATACTTAGAATTGTTAGAGAATTCTCATGCTATTCGAAGCAAGACAAGTGTTGAAGAAGAAATATGTAGAAACCTCAAACATACTCATGAGATAGAGAGTGAGAATATAAGTGCGAGAAAGCAAGTTGAGGCGAATAACAACAAAGTTATAGATAGATCAGAAGAGATTAAGCAGATTGAAGCGAGAATCAATAATCTCTCGATTGATCTAGCTAAATTCTGAGATAGTACAAAAAGATGAATGAAATGCTAGGAAAATGCAGACATCAAAGTGATAAAAGCTGGATTAGGGTTTACTAAAAATAAGTCCCGGCATTACGTGAAATCAATTGTTCAAAAAGATAAGAAAAGATATCAATCAGGTTTTCAAAAAGGTCATCAACGTTTTCATTCTACTTCTTATTATCATTCATTACACCATACTAACCCTAAAGGACCCAAGAGAATCTGGGTACCTAAAAACAAGATAATATCTCCTACAGAAATCCTTCTTTGGAAGAGCCAGCAAGCACCATTGGTATTTGGGCGATGGTTGCTCGCGTCACATAATGAGGAAAAAGGTCTATGTTCCTAGATCTTCAGTACAAGAAAGGAGGTTCGGTAACTTTTGGAGACAACAAGCAGGGCAAGATAATCGGGATTGGTAAGATTGGTAAGAATTCCTATGCATGCATTAACAACGTACTGCTAGTTGATGGTCTAAAGCATAACTTGATAAGTATTAGTCAATTATGTGATTTTGGTTTTGAAATTACATTCAACCAAAACTTTTGTGAAGTCAGAAACAAAGATGGTTCTACCTTCTTTTCGGCCAAAAGACGAAACAATCTTTACAAAATTGATTTAGACGATTTTTAGTCTCAAAATATTTCATGTTTTTTATCTACTGAAGAAGAAAGACTGATCTGGCATAAAAAACTAGGTCATGTTAGTTTTAAACATATTTCAAAACTTTTGAAACATGATTTGGTAAAAGGTTTGCCACAAATTTGTTTTGACAAATATTTCTTTTGTGAAAGTTGTCGAAAGGAAACAAGTTAAAACCTCTTTCTCTTGAAACATTTAAGTAACTTCATCTAGACCACTAGAGTTGTTACATATGGATTTATTTGGTCCAACAAGGATGATAAGTCTTAGTGGAAAGAAGTATGGACTTGTCATTTTGATGATTTTACAAGGTTTTGTTGGATACTTTTTCTGGCACATAAAGATGAGTCTTTCAAGTGCTTTAGAAACCTTTCCATGAGGTTACATAATGAAAAAGGAGTGTCTATAGCCAGTATAAGGAGTGATCATGGTGGAGAATTCGAGAATGAGAAATTTAGAGTATTCTGCGAAGAAAATGGAATTTTCCATAACTTCTCTGCCCCAAGGACTCATGAGAGAATGGAGTTGTTGAAAGGAAGAATAGGACGATTCAAGAGATGGCAAGAACAATCTTTGTCGAGATGAATCTTCTTAAATATTTCAGGCGAGAAGTCATCAATCAAAGATGCTATATTCAGAATAGAGTGTTGCTGCGACCAATATTGAAGAAAACTCCCTATGAGTTGTGGAATGGAAGGAAACCAAACATTTCTTATTTCCATCCTTTCGGTTGCAAGTGCACTATTCTGAACACAAAGGAAGTTCTGGACAAGTTTGATGCAAAGACACTTTCAGGAATATTTCTAGGTTATTCTCTCACCTCAAAGGCATTTAGAGTCTACAACCTCACCTCAAAGACATTGAAGAAACTATTCATGTCAAGTTCGATGATAGCTCTCAACCCAATAAGGAAGAGGAATCGAGATAATGATCTTTATTACGGTGCCTTTGACGGAGTACAAAGAAGTATCTTCATCGAAACACTATATGACGAAAAGAAAGACATTTGAAGAATTTGGAGTTAAAGAAAGATTGGAGATACAAAAGTTCTCATCTAAAGAGTCAATTATTGGAGAAACCTCGGAAGGTATTGAACAAGGTCCAAGTTCAGAAGAGAAGCCAACGTGGCATTTATATCGAAGTAGAACCTAAGAAGATTGATGAAGCTCTAAAAGATGAAGCATGGATACTAGCTATGCAAGAGGAGTTGAATCAATTACAGCAGAAATAAAGTCCGGTCCTTAGTTCCTAAACACGAAAAGAAATCCATTATTGGTACTAGATGGGTATTCAAGAATAAACTAGGCGAATCAGGAAAAGTAAGTCGAACAAGGCAAGATTAGTAGCACAAGGCTATAATCGGCAAGAAGGAATAGACTACAATGTGACATATGCTCCAATAGCAAGACTTGAAGCTATAAGGATTTGCTTGCATATCACGGTTTGCCATGACATAAAGCTTTTTCGGATGGATGTAAAAGTGCATTTCGAATGGTTTTATAGATGAAGAAGTCTATGTTAAGCAACCTCCCAGATTTGAGGACATAAAGTATCCAGATCATGTCTACAGACTTCATAAAGCCTTATATGGATTGAAACAGGCCCCTAGAGCATGGTATGATCGTCGGAGTTCATTTCTTATAGAAAATGGATTTACTAGAGGTAAAGTAGACAAAACTCTTTTTAGGAAGAAATTGAGTAATGATTTCATTATTGTGAAAATTTATGTTGATGATATTATTTTTGGTGCAACTTCAAGAAGGTTATGCATGAGTTTTGAAAATCTGATGAAAAATGAATTTGAGATAAGCATGATGGGTGAGTTAAAATTCTTTCTTGGATTGCAAGTAAAAAAGCGAGGATAAGATTTTATCCATCAACAAAATATCTTAAAGAATTGTTGTCTAAGTTTGATATATGCGGTGTTAAATATATGTCTACCCCGATGCATCCTTGAACTTGTTGTCAAAATCTGAAAGTGGTAAGAAGGTGGATCAAACCTATTTAGAGGATGATTGGTTCTTTGCTTTATCTTCTGACAAGTAGACGACATTCTATTCAGTGTATGCTTGTGTGCAAGGTTTCAGCCGATCTAGAGAATCTCATTATATTCTTTGTAAAGCGAATTTTGAGATATCTCGCAGTACTACTTGATCTTTACTTAATGTATGAGAAAGGTAAAATTTCAGGTTGAATGGATATTGCGATGCGGACTATGCGGTGATAGGATCGAAAGGAAGAGCACAGTGGTGGCTGTCACTTTCTTGGACCAAACACGTGTCATGGTCAAGCAAGAGACAAAGCTCGATTGCATTATCAATGCGGTGAATATATATATGCTAGTAAGTTGTTGTTCACAAATATTGTGGATCAAGTATCAATTAGAGGACTACTCAATACAAGAGGAAGAGATTCCAATATACTGCGACAACACCAGCGCCATCAGCTTGTCAAAGAATCCAATTCAACATTCAAGGGTAAAGCACATAGAAGTCAGACATCATTTGTTGAGAGATTACGTTCAGAAGAAAGTCTTCAGTCTATAATTCGTAGAAACGAAATTTCAGTGGGCGGATATCTTCACAAAACCACTAAGTGAAGATCGCTTTAAAGAAATCAGACGCAACCTCAATATGGTGATGGTTACGGACCATTCATCTGGTTTTTCATAAAGACAAGACAGACAGATGGAGGAGTTAACGGACCATTCATCTGGTTTTTTATAAAGACAAGACAGACAGACGGAGGAGTTAACGAACCATTCATCTGTTTTTTTTATAAAGACAAGACAGTGGAACGGTGGAGTTAACGACGTTAGACGGTTTCAGATATAAAACTTCTTTCACAAGAAAATTTTTAGAGGAAAAAGTCATCGGATCATCGAGAAGTACAATAGTTCTAGAATTAGCTATAAATTCCTAAAAGCGACTTTTGGGATTTCTACCAATTCAGAAATTGCTAGTTCTCTTAAATCTCTCTGAAATTCCTTCAAGCAAGTTCCTACTCAATCGAATCAGCAAGATGAATGCCAAGCCCATTTTGCGAGTTGATCCGAGATGAAGTGGGAAGATTGGTAAACTTGAAGAATTAAGAAAAGAGCGAGATGGATATAAATAGGAGATAATAGCGGCAGGTTGGAGAAACTTCTTTCAAGTGCGAGATGAAGTCTATCTCCAAGAAGTTTATGAGTTCGGAAGAATACTAAGTCGATGAGACGATACAATCGTGTCGTATGTAGACACACACTCTGTTATAATGTGAACGGAGGATTCTTGGAGAAAGTCCTTGAATGTCCGATGGATGGAGTTCAACTCACTAATATGGCGAAATGGATGACTAAGCTTAAGATGAATGAAGATGAACTTAGTCGTCAACTTTATGGACAAAATAACCCAATCGAAAGGAGAGCCTCTTGGTACGGTATCAAAGCGAGGTATTGTTCGCGGTCTATGTATTTGTATTTTCTGAGAATAGGTTCACGACATCGGTCACTACCTGGATGAACAATGTATTCTTCATCTTCGAATCATCACCCAATAGATTTACCGTATTTGATTTATCAAGACATGGTAAAATCAATAAAGGATACAAACACTTGTCCTTATGGGATGTTGTTGACAAGAGTGTTCAGAGAATCGGCATCAGTTGGATTGGGGAATTAGGCGGAAGATATCATTAAAAGCTATATAGATTCAACATCTATTGCTAAAATGGGTGCGAGATTTTCAGACGAAAAGGAGCGAATCGCCAAGGAAAGCAACAATTGAGGGGGCGTATCTTGAAAAGTCTTTATGAAGGAAACAAGATCACATTCTCGGGAATCAAAGTCGAGAAGTGTTCAATTTTTGAATCGGTGACTTGAGCGTAAAGGGAACCACTTCTTGAGTGACATTCCAAAGCAAGAAAGAAGGTCACCCAGAGCTAAAATCAGGCAAATGTAAAGAAGCCGATGAATCCAGAGAATCAAGCCAATCAAAGCATTACGAGCGCAAAGATCAAAAGCTACAAAGTCGTTGACATCAATCCTTGAAAAGATTGAAACTCGGTCTCAAGGAAGTGGAGGAAAAGGAAGAAAAACATGAAAAGAAAAAATGCAACCTAAAAAGTCACCAAGGGAAAGAAAATGAGTGCGATAAAGAAGGAAGTCCAACAATGAAACAAAGTCTAAGAAGGTAAGGCAAGAAAAGACATTGTTGATACTACATAAAAGTCATTGTTGATACGGTTGATATTCTTGAACTAAATATGGAAGTCATTCTTCGTAATCGAAGGATACTCACAATGTCCTTGATAATCCAATTTTGAAGAAGTAGTTTCTACTACTTTTCGGTCTTCACTTATTCGCAAGCAAATTGCTACACATGTTATGAGACAAAAGGTTACTCAAAAGTCTTGAGTGTGATGACTAATGTTCCATCCAAATATTTAACTTTTCAAAGAGAAAGTTGGGAACACAGATTGGTTGTCACAGAGGAGAAGAAGACCAAATCACATCATCCGAGACAAACCAAAGAGATTTGTGAAAGCCTTCTTCAAATCGGTTGAATTTGATAATGACATTCTACATCATTGGATAGGGGTTACAAAATTTCTATGATCAATCAAGAGAGTTGGAAGAGAACCATATCCACCGAGCCATTTGGAGAGCGTCTTACTTTTTATCCAATCTTGGACAATCTGAGAATCAAGGTGGTACCGATTTACAACCACCAAATTTTGTTGAGCGAAGTGTGAAGAGAAGCTGAAGCTAAAAGTTCAACCGAACCGGTTTTGGATGACATGACTTCGATCGATTGCGAAGCGGTGCAATTGATTGATGAAGCATGTGAAGAGAAAAGAAGTGGAAGTTCTATCTGCATTTATCAAGATCCGAGAACAAGCCAAACTAAGGCTACAAAGAAATGATCCATGTGGAGGCACTTATCGAGAAGGGTCGATGTCGTTCTCTTCGATTGGCAACTTAAAATGTTCTTATAGTATTTTACGAACATTCGCAAAATCGACCTCGTGGGAGATCAACTCGATTCTGAAGCTATGCCTTGGCTTGGAAGCACATTTCAACGTATACTTGATTCCTATGATCTTGATATTTCTGATCAAGCTGTATATGTTCCTCCACCTCTCCTACAAATTATTGAACCACATGTCTTAAACGTGGAAGCTTATACAACAACAGTTGCTGTTTTTGACAGACAAGTTGTTGAGACAGAATCCTTGACTGCAGCTGAATCATTGACTTTAAAGAAACAAGTTCAGAAACTTGATAAGGATATGAAGAAGATTAAGAAGATGCTGAAAAAGGTTGGTGAAACAGTTTGGGAAATAATTTTTTTTGATTAATAACAAATAGGGGGAGAAGGAAGAATGAGAAGGGAGAATCAGCTGAAAGGAAAAGGCAAAAGAAATTTAGAAAGCAGAAGTTATTTTTGATTTATTCATACTTCTGTATATTTGATACCTTTCATATTTCTCTATTTCACAATATTTGTTATCATCAAAAAGGGGGAGAATGTTAAGTCAAACCAGACTTCACGTATTAAATAATTTTGATGACAAACAAAGAGAAATATACAAATGAAAAGTAGATGGACGCATGAGAAGTAAAAAATCAGCTGAAGGAGAAAAATCAGCCGAAGTAAGAATCACTAAAGTTTAAAAGCGCATTTAAAGCTTTACAAGAGGAAAGCGCATTTAAAGCTTTACAAGAGAAAAGGCATTTAAAGCTTTACAAGAGAAAAGGATGAAAGCTTTACAAGAGAAAAGCATTTAAAGCTTTACAAGAGAAAAGCATTTAAAGCTTTACAAAAAAAGCGATTTAAAGCTTTATGTTTAAAAGGCAGCGAAAGCTTTACAAGAGAAAAGCGGATGAAAGCTTTACAAGAGAAAAGCGGCATTTAAAGCTTTACAAGAGAAAAATAGACGAAAGCTTTACAAGAGAAGCGGGCGATACAAAATATCGACGGAAGAAAGAAACATCGGTTTGAGTTAATTCTGAGTCAAAGCGAATAACCGTTTCTTCAAGATTCAAGCAGATATTCAAAAGCAGTTGAAGAACCCGACTATAAATAAGAGTCGAGATTGAAGAAGATACAACTTCATGAAATCTTGAATATTCAACTTTGATTTTCAGATTATCGAGAGAAAATTGTGAACGATATTTCGAGTGAACATTGTTAAAACATTTCTATTGTAACAAGCTCTTTACTATTCTTTCAATTAGAAAGTGTTCTGAGATAGCTGAAGAGGCTAAGAGTAAAGAATACTTGCTGTAAAGAGACACGGAGAGGCTCAGTTGAAAGAATACTTGTAAGCATTCGAAATAGTGAAATCTCATAAGGATATCGAGGATCGGGCGTAGCCCATGGTTTGGGGTGAACCGGGATAAATTGCTGTATTTTTCTTTCTACTCTCATATTACTTATATCGTAGTTTTCAAAATTAACAAAGTTTTTTTCAAACTAGTTCTGAATTGATTCTGGTAAGTTTTGAAAGAACAAGTAATTTTAAAGGGATTAACGAAAAGTTTATCACAATTCAACCCCCTTCTTGTGTATCTTGATCATATTATTGTTCAATATATTAACGTGTGATTCACTTCAAGTACCAGTATGATATCCATAACATTGGTCTAAATTGAGTATAAATATCCTAAATAAGTCATAAATGGTATTACGAGCATAGTTGGTCTCCACATTGGATCAAGAACAAGGTCAAAAAGGCAAAAAAAACTACTAATTCATATAGAGTCATCGAACCTGCCTAAGGTCGATATAGATGTTATGGCTCCAATTTTTTTTAAATATCTAAATATCATTATTCCATGCTTTTTTATTCATTGATGTGTGTTATCATATATGGTTGGATGATTCTAAAAATTGCTTTTATTATTCATATTTTGACAACATTTTAAACTAGTGGCATTTAAATGATAAAGGTGTTTAAATTTAACCCTTTGTTTTGGCCTATTTTCTTTGATTATTATTTAGCCTAATTTATCCCTTAGGAGTAATCATTTTGAGCTTTAACATTTTCTTGATTGATTATAGCCATATTGATAGCCTTTATCCTATTTTTCTTAAAGACCTGTCATTATTTTTAAACCTTGAAGGATTTGCCTCAATTTAATTGCTTAAAACTTGGGTTATAATGAAGAATTAAAAAAAAAGGTTTGATATACATATGATTGTTGGTACATGGTAATTATTAAATTTCTTCTCAATTGCTTAATTGTTATAATTTTGTATTCTCTCCAAAGTTGCTCAAAGAAGTTCAAAAGTTGAAAACTATATGTTGCAAGTATATTGAAAAAAAGAAAAGAAAGTTTAAAGAGTGAGAAGAAAATTTTAATGTGCTAATGAAATTATTGTTTGAAGGATATATGATATAAAGAACCAAGTTTTATATATTCTTGTTTATTTAAATTTCCTTCAATACTATTGTGCCTTTTAATTATCCCTATCGTACCTTTATCTAAGCCTTATTAAACCCTTGTTCACAACACCTTTTGATTTTTGGTTTTAGCTTACTTTTAAGTGGTTCAGATGTGATTTTATTGTAAGATTATAGTTAAGAATCCTCCTTTGTAATGATTTATGAGTTGGTTATATTTTCCACCCTAAACATTTTGAGTGCAGTAAGTGAATCCTTTGTGAGGGTGTGGAATTTGTACTTTTGATTTGAAAAATTATCAATGTGGTTGCTATTGATATCAACTTATGAAAGTTGGTTCTATTATAACTTAAGCCTAATTGTATATTGATTTGATTAATATGATATGATAATTTAAGGTACAAAATGGCATGTTGAGGCTAATAAGGGATGAATGTTTTTAAGTTTATTGATTTGGATTATGATTTTCTTATGTATAAGAAAAAGCTTAATTGTGTGGATGTTTGATAAACGTTTAACATACTATATTTTATACCCATATTTAGTGTCTTTTACTTGTTATTTGAGAGTTTTATATTGTTTTTAACACTTATTTTATTTCTAGTATGCTTTGGGTCTCAACTTCCTTCATAGAACAAAAAGAGAGAAATTTGGGTGAAATTAGGGTAGAAAACTAAAGAATTAGAGCTATTTTAGAGGTACAAACTCGTGTGAAGAGGCATATACCTGTGTGAGTAAGATACATGACATGGACTATATAAATCATTATAAATGTGTAAAGCTTTAAAGATATTGTTTTTCCCATATGAAGATACATGTCTATGTAAGTCACACACTTGATTATGTCCTAAGCAAGTGTAAGCTCCTGGGAAGGTAAATCTACAATTATTAAGTGTTTTTGATATATACAGTCACTCATAATATCATTTGACTAACTTTCTATATCCTAAAAAGCCTGGTTTTATACTATAAAAGGAAATTATTAAGCCTAATATAAAGAGAGGCATTTAGAGTCAAAGTAGGAATCAAAATTTAGATTTTGAGACATAATTCTAAATCTTGGACAATAGAAAACAAGATGATTATTTTAGAGATCTAATAAAGAATAACTTCCCATCAAAATTTAAAAGGGAATTACATTAGAGTAAAGTGATATATACCTTACAGTTCTTTTGTTTTAATTATTCTTCTAAACTTTTGATGTTTGTTTTGTTTTTATGTTTATGTATTAAGTTTGTTTAGTGTCCTAAGTTAAGATGGATATTATGATTTGATACTTTATTTAATATACCTTGATTGATTTCTTGCGATTCAATTATATGTTTTAGGTCTTGAACTAATATGTTTGAGATATTAGTTTAATATATGATTTCATATAATTAAGATTGAGAAATTATTTTATATGAAAATATTCACACTATGTCAACGTAATCAAAAACTAACTCAATTATAAAATTCACATAATTGATGCAAATGCAAAATTCATACACACATGATATGCAATTGCATATTCATCTTCACACTTGAACAACATATTGTCCTTAATGTGAAAAATAAACAATACAAATAAAAATAAATAACAACGAAAAAAATTAGACTAAGAATATTTATAGTGCTTTTGCGGTGATGGTTGGGAGAAGGAATTTGGAGACACTTCATGCCATAAAATTCTAGTAATTCACTCTTTACAAAATAAACATAAATGAAATAAAAATATTAAGCACCAATAAAATAATATGAAAATAAAAATAAAAAGAAAATAGTATCCTAACTCTTGGGTTACCTCTAAAGTAGGAATTAGTTAACATCATTAGCTTGGCGTACTAGCCTTCTACCCTCAACTTGGGTCTATAATAAGTGATTTGTTACCACACTTTTTGCCAAATTTAGTAGCCTATAAATAAGTCATATGTTACAATACAATAAAAAGGACACAATTGGTAAAATTAAAAATTCCAAGTAAGTTCAATAATGACCTTTTTAGTAATAAAATGTCAATAACATAGGGAATAATGAAACTCCCTAAATCATCGATCGAATCTAGGAGTTTGTCTTATAAGAAGGTGAACTGCTCTTATTCGTCCTCAGTCACCCTCGTCTCCACATCTTCTTCTGCTTCGTGAACAGAGACTTCCTTATATTCTTTAAGCTCTATATCATATGTCATTTCTTCCTTAGCTTCTCAGTGGTTTTTTTAATAACTTCTCGACATTTCGCTTTTTGGATTTCTCATTCTTGCGTTGGGATGTCTAAATAGATGTGTCTTTCATTTTACATCCAAACTTTCCTTTTTTTTCCCTAGGATTGGATACTGATGGTAGGTTTCATAATGTTTTAGTGGGAAGTTTAGTGTGTGTTTAGTTGTTAAATTGAATAATTAGTGCATGTTTATGTTAGGATTGTGTTATTTAGTTAGACATTTGTGTTTTGAGTGTTTTATGGGTTAGAGCATGCCATTGAGCTTAAATTTTGTGTATTTGAGGTGCCTTGATATATTTGATAGTATTTCATACCAAATATCAAACAACAGAGAGGATTCAAAGGAAACCCAGAGTAAAAGCCCAGGCCTACAATCATGACAGAAGCATAGAGGCTCTACTATGATCATGACAGAGAGCTAAAATCTTGGGCCACGATCGTGGCCTACGTGACAAACAACACGGATAGCCTCCTGAGTGCAACTTATCGAGGGGCATTTGGGACTCAGGAAAACTTTAGGGTTTACCTAAAATGGAATATACTATATAAACAAAGAGAAAGACCCTAAAGGGAGCTCCAACCTCTGCCACTTTGAGAAAGGAAAAAGAAGAGCGAAGGAGGAAAAGGAAGAAAGAGAAGAAAGGGCTGCAGTGTTGCCATCTTCCAGATCTATTGCAACCCTTCCAAGTGAATTTTCATTTCATCTTTATTGTTCTTTCTTTTGAAAATATAGGATAGATTTGATAGTGATGGATTTGGGTTTGATGAAGATGTTCTAAACTTCTTTAGAGATTTGTTATTGAATTAATGTTAATGTGATTTTTTTAATGTTAATACATTGGGTGTTATAATTATTTATTGTATTTGTATGCTTCGGTAACAAATCGAGAGAGTGAACCAATAGCAAAACAATTAGATTGGGTAACGAGAGTTAAATAATCTAATGAATCATGCAAATAATCAAATCGAGAATTCATACGAAGAGAGATCTCGTGTGTGGACTAGGTTATCTACTAGAGGGTTTAATATATGATTGGAATTGTGAGCCTTTTGTTAATTGATAGATTGCAAATTCCATAATGCAATTAGGGATTATGATTTAGGGTTTAATTATTATAACTCGAGAGAGAGGAGGGGGTTATGATTTAGGGTTTAATGATTATAACTCTAGAGAGAGTAATCCACACTTCGAAAGTCTAGGACTGACATCTTATTAATTCAAAAGTAATCAAGTTAGCATTGGATGATATGATAAATCCCCTTCTCATATTTGACTAATCTTCCTTGTGTGATTTCCATTGTTAATTTGATGGTGCTCATTTTGACTCTTTATATGTTAATTTTATATTTTTAATTCCAATCAATCATCTTCACATGTTTAATTTTCTGTGCAACTTTTAGTTTCTTTTTAATAATTCTTTAAGCCTTAGATAACTTAGAATTAAATTAATTCAACAACTCCTTGAGAGATCGACATCTCACATACTACACCTATGACTTGTGTGCTTGCAGTATTTTAAGGGTTTTAAATAGATTAAAGCTTGCCTCAACAAGTTTTTAGCGCCATTGTCAGGGAATAGTAGCATTTGTTTAGTTTTTATGTTCTAAGGCGTTCTCAACACTCTTGTGTCCGTGCATTTACATGAACACAAAAGTCACGCGAAGTTTAAGTCGGATCATTGAAACCCTAGCACTTGTCATCACTCACTTGGAATGACCCATTCGAAGAGCCAAAAGCCAAGAAGAAAAAAATGAAGAATTGATGGTTTAGGAATTCAATCAAGAGTTTCAGTAAGGAGGAACCTAAGGGAACCAACCTCGGACCCTCATAGATTTCATAAGATTGGGATTTAATGCAACCAATCAAAGTGTTGCTAGACCTCTTGTTCAAGCACTTTCATTCAAAATTAAGCTGGCCCAATTAAACATGCTGCAAACAATTGTGCAATTCTACGGACTAACCAATAAGGATCCTAATGCACATATAGTGAACTTTTTTGAAATATGTGATACCTGCCGATATCATGGGATGTCAGAAGACGTGGTTAGGATAAGGCTTTTTCCCTTTATGTTAAGGGATAGAGCCAAAGCTTAGTATCACTCTCTCAGTCCCTCGAATGTCACAATGTGGGAGTAATTGGTACGTACATTCCTAGACAAGTATTTTTCCCCTCACTAAAACTATGAAGATGATAAAAGAAATCATAAACTTCCAACAAAGTGACGGGGAATCACTTTACGAGAGAGATATAAGGATTTATAAAGGAGGTGTCCACACCACAACCTACTAAAAGAATTTCTTTTGCAAACCTTCTACAATGGAGTCAAACCACCCATGAGAAGTACCATAAATGCAAAATTAGGTGATTCGCTTATGCAAAATACTTTTGATGAAGTGGAGGAGTTACTTAAAGAAATGCCCAGTAATAACTGTTTGTGGACGAATGATAGGAGTAGACAACCCATAGCCCTCTTTGAACAAAAATGAGCTTTAGTTGTTGACCCAATTACATAAATATAAGCTAAATTTGACAACTTAACTCGATAGCTAAACAACATGAAAGCTTATTCTTTAGCCCCTGTTAAGGTCATTCAATAAAGATACGAGCTATGTGGCCAGGATAATCATGATACCATCGACTGCTTCCTGATGCAAGGTAATGAAACGGAGCAAATTAATTATATGGGAGCATAGTTTGGTCGTGGTGGAGGAGAGAATAATCCCTATTTAAACACGTACAATCTTGAGTGGAAGAATCATCTAAATTTTCATGCTCAAACAATGTTGGAGGTCAATTCTGATCTCAAGGGCCACCTATTTTTCAACAGGAGAAACCTAACTTCATGGTGAAGTGAATCACACGTTAGTATAGACTTAATATTAGATATACAAAACGTACAAGAAGGGGGGCATTGAATTGTGTATTCGTTTTTAAATATAATCCCCTTTTAAACAAACTTATTTTTAAAAAAACTTGCTTTCTCAAACGATTGAAAAATAGTATTATGAAGTATTGCAATCTGCTTCTAAGTATTTGTATCAATAATAGAAATTAAAAGTTGACAGTTGAGAGTAAGAATCGACACAACAGTTTTATACTGGTTCACCCCAAACCGTGGGCTACGTCCAGTCCTCAGAATCCTTTATAAGATTTCACTATACTTCTCAAAGATAGAAGTATTCTTTCCATCGAGCCTTTTCAGGTCTCTTACAACAAATAATCTTTTCTGACTTAGCCTCTTCAGGCTATCAACTTTTCTTCCTTCTATTGAAAGATGTTTCGAGCTTTGTTACAGACAATAGTAGCTCTAAGTTTAACACAATGAATAAAATTTCTAGTTTTTGAATCTCTAGCCTTTCTTGAAAATCACTAACTTTTTCAGTCTTCAACTCTTACTCATATTTATAGCCTTCTTCTTCAACCGCTTCTTGATAACTGCTTCTTTCTTCTTGTTTCTTAATCTTTGAAGAAACAATTATTCAGTTGAGTTCTGTAACTTACTCAAACTGATTGATCATCTGACGTGGTATTGGGTCTTCATCTTCGATTCTTTCGTCTCATTTTCTTCCGTCTCATTTTCGGCTTCGCTTCATTTCATTTCTACCGTCTCATTTTGCTTTCTACTTCTATCTCATTTCTATCGTCTCATTTTGCTTTCTGCTTCCATCTCATTTCTATCGTCTCATTTTGCTTTTTGCTTTTGTCTCATTTCTGTGGACCCCAATTTTTGAGTGAAATTTTAGAATTATTAAATGAACTTGAATGAGTGTGTTAGTATAAGTATTGTGTTATAGATAAAATTATGCTTAAAGGAAAGTGAGGAGAAAAAGAATTGATTGATTTTGATAATTTTGAGATTTGAATAGATTTGTATGGCTATGAAAGTTAACGTGAATTAGTGGATTAAAACGGAAGTTGAAAATCAAGAAATAAAGAGAAAAAGTGTGAGAATTTAAAAAATTAAGAAAGTTTGACTTTTGAGGATGAATAGTGATAGAAAGTTTGACTTAAGAGTTGACTTTTTGATTTAAGTAAAATTTAAGAAAATAGTCTTCTTGAAACTTGTAGCATATGTTGAGAGGTTTCTGTCGCCAAAAAGTATGACATTATTCGATGACGGAATCAAAAGTTATGAAATTCGGAGGTTTGAATGTGGCACAGGTTGACAAATTATATGGCAAAAACTTTGACTGAACGTTGACTTAGTTAGAGGTTGAATTAGCCTTTAAGTTCTTCATGAAAGTTGAAGATTTTTTTTAAATCTTTATTTTGATATAAAGTATAGAATTTTTGGATCTTGGAATAATAAGTTATAATTTTTACAAGTTTCTGTTATTGTTTTAGCATGATTATTAGAGGACAAAACTTTTGATTGAAAAATTGACTTCCTTAGAGATCAAATTGATTTTTCTGTCCTTAATGAAAGTTGTAGATGACTTTCTGATCTTTACATTGATATAAGGTATGAAATTTGTGGACTTTGGAAATGGAAGATAGAAATTTTCAAAGTTGAGTTATTGTTTAGGGAGACATTATTTGGATAGAGACTTTGAGTGGGATTTTGACCCCTTTAGAGATGAAATTAGTTTTTGAGTTCTTCATGGAAGTTGTAGATCTTTCTTTCAGCTTTCTATGGATATCAAATTTGTGAAATTTGGAGTTTTGAGTCAAAAGATATATGGTTTAAAAGTTGGGTTGTTAGAGAAGAAGAAAAGGGGTACAGGTTCACCTAAAAGTCGCGGTCGTGCATACACATGATCGCGACTCTGCAGGTTCAAAGAAATGTTGCGATCGTGACTCTGCTGGACTACCTGAATGTCGCGATCGTGCATGCACGATCGCGACTTTCTCTATTTGTTTAAGAAAGGTAATTTTCTGAACTTATTTTACTCTTTTGCTTTTAACTTTTCCGTCCGACATCCGATTGACTTGGTTTTCGAAGCGTTGGATTCCTAAGATAATAATCTACATCCTTAAGGGAAATTTGTAATTTTATGAGATTAAATTGAGGTTTATTGATTAAATCAAAATGAGTTAGATAATTTTCTGAACATGGTTCAGTATTTTGCAAAATTCGGGATCTGTGGAGATCCGATTGAAGTGATTCTTGAGGAAAAATGAAATAGAGAAATGGGGCTACAAATCATATGAAGGAATTTAATTTCAATTTATTCCCTAAGACTTTCAATTTCTGAATTGAATTTTGGATTCGTGTGTAGTCTTGGATTATAAACATCTGAAAGTATTTTGGCCATAACTTTTGTTCTAGTAATCCAAATGAGGTGATTCTTGACTTGGATTAAACTATAGAACTAGAGATACAAATGTTCTGAAGGACTCTAGGTTCAATTTAGTCTGTAAGAATGTCAATTTCTGGATGGAAATAAAGTACTGGAAAATGTGTTAGCATAAGACTAATCTAAAATGTTTTGAGCATAACTTTTGATGTAGAGCTCCAAATGGATGGTTTTGGTGGCATTAAGAAATTGAGACTATAAGGAACATTTTTCTAGAAGGAAGTTTTAGCAAATTCCTTCAAAGTGATGATTTGAAAAATGGCCTAAACGAAACATGATTTAATGAATTTTGGGACTTTGATTAAGTTTATGATGTTGAGGACTTAATTAACATGCTAATGTGGATAATTAGCATGTTAAATGGAGTAAGAGCATATGGGAAATTTTATGGGATTAAAATTGAATCAAATGTTAGAAATTATGGCGTAAAGAAGACATGAGGAGCAAGTTTGGAAGTTTACTTAAGGAATTAAGGTGATAGGCTTATAACGAAGGGCCTTTTGGTCAATTAGTTTCCATTTAATGACATGGAATTAAGGGTTGTCGTTTAAGAAGAGTGGAGCACGACCCTTGGGAAGAAAAGAAGAGAAATAAAAGAGGAGAAGAGAGGGTGAAGCATTTTCGGCTAGGAGAAGAATAAAGAAGAGGAAGAAGCTAAGATTTTGAATTTTTGGGGCTTCTACCATGATTTTTGCGTGGATTCTAGAGGAAAAATGGGGAAGAGGGTGAAAGTTTCCTTTGGAACCTAAGAAATTCGAAATTGGTGAAGGTTGAAGGTAAGAGAAATTTTTAAGCTTTGATTTTTAAATGAATTGTTGGTTTAGAAACCTTGGAAATCTTATGGGTTTATGAGTTATGAAGTCAATTTTAGTGATTACTTCGTATTATTGGTTCAATTTTGGATGAATAAATTATTAGGGCTTATGTTATTGAATTAGGGAAAAATTAAGGAAAGACTTGGAGAATTGAAGCATTGGACAAACTTCTAACATGCAATTGAGGTGGGTAATGTGTTTATATTTTGAATTATGAGCATATATGTGATTTTGAAAAATCAAGAAGCAAATTATTTACAAATTATTATTTGTCTTGATGTTTAAAATTATGATTTCAAGGATTAGATTCCTTGATTTTGAAATAATTATAAGAAATTGCAAGGATTATGAAATTCATTGTTTTCAATTATTTGAATATTTTGATAATGTTGCTATGATTTATTAAATTGAAATAATTAATGATTTTATTGTTTTTAAATAATAGGTAAATTGCTACATGAGTTTTGAATGATGACTATGCTTTATGATTTGGATTTTTGTTTGAATTATGATTTTATGAATTAAATATAATTTTAATTTTTATGGATTTTGATTTATGATTTGTGATTGCATTTGGGTTGCTATGATATGTATATGGAGACTAAATTTGTGAAAAGCGCCTTAGGGCAATTTTGTGTAGAATCATGATGTGTATGAAAAGTAAGATTTTCTAAATGTTCCTTCGGGCTATACGAACTTTCAAGTATGATATGCGTTATATGAGTTTGGTTAGGTCCCTTAAGTAGAGTCAGTGCACTGATCTCATTTTTAAAGGCTTCACCCGCCTGCCCGCTAGTGGCATTGGAGCTCCGATTTCGGACTCCCTTAAGTTCACAGCTACACTGGATCGTTATGCGAGAAAGTGTAGTACGTTGTATTCACGGTTGCACAGGACCGCTTAGAGGGAATGTGCAGTACGTTTCGTTTTGGACCGAACCAAACCGTTTGAAGTGTTATGTGATTTTGATTTTGTTCATTATGTGATGCATTCATGATTTGAGTTTTGTTTATGATTTGAGAAAACTTTGTGAAATGTGAAATTGATCTGTTTATAAAGGTTTTTCAATGATGTGAAAATTTTGAAAAATAAGTAATTGATGAATTTTAAGTTGAGAAATGTTTTATAAAGGGAGAATGAGTTTTGCAAGGTTTTTGCTTATTGTTCATTGTATAAACATGTTATCCACGAGCTGTCTAGCTCACCCCCTTTCATCCCCATCTCCAGGTTTCGAGCAGGAGATCGGATAAAAGAAAGTCAAGCCATCTGTTCCTTTTTGCTTATTTTGTAAATTGTGTAATTTTGGATATGGGAAATGGTTTGTAAATGGCTTGGAATGCCATTAAAGATTTTGTAAGTAAGTAATTTATGATATGTATGGTTTATGAAATTGTAGAAGAACTTGAGTTATGGAATTGGAATTGTGTATGGCTATGGTTTGTGCATTTTGGGTTTTGTATATAAATTGAGTAGAGATATGAATGTGTTTTGGATATGGATGAATTTGATTAATTGAAGCTTATTGAAATGTTTTAGATATAGGATTGTGTTTGTATATGTTAAGATTCCGGACGGAGGGTCCGATGGATTCGATGATTGTGTGATTTGATTGGAAATTATAGAAGTGTTTATTTACCTTTTGCAGGTTTTGGGTTTTATAAAATGCAGCCGTTATGCTGCCGAAATTTTTATGGAAAAGAAAAAAATAAGAATAAGATATAGGATTTTGGTAATAAGTTTGAAAAATGATGAGTAAGAAAAATCAAGTAATTTGAGATTAGTATGAGATTAAGGACAAATTTCCAAAAAGGGAAATTGTTTTGGATTAGTATGAAAGATGAATAAGATGAGAAAGAAAGAAAGAAAGAAGAAAAAAATTTATACCGGATTCGTTTCACTGGTTTGAATATTGTCTTAGTCTAGGTTTCCAACGCGATAGTTTTTTTCTTTGTTTATGCTTCGGATGTCGGATCCGTTTTGTAAATTTTTGTTCCGCCTTCGATTCGTATTCATTTCGCTTCGCTTTTTTCGTTTTCATTTGTCTCAATATTTTATTTGCTTCGATTCGATCGTTTTTGTTTTTGTTTCGATTCGATATGTATTCGATTTTGCTTGTTAAGTTTTTGTTTCCGCTTTCGATTCATTCGTATCCGATTTGATTTCGCCTTATGTTCTGTTCTTTTGATTTCGCTTTCATTTTTTTTCGTGTCTGTTGCCCATTTTTCGATTGGGATCCGTCTTCGAGATCGGATCCCAACAATTTCTATCGTCTCATTTTGCTTTCTGCTTCCGTCTCATTTCTATCATTTCATTTTGTTTTCTGCTTCCGTCTCATTTCTATCGTCTTATTTTGCTTTCTACTTACGTCTCATTTCTATTGTCTCATTTTGATTTCTGCTTCCGTCTCATTTCTATCGTCTCATTTTTCTTTCTGCATTATTATTTGGTCTTCATCAAAATTATTAATTGTAAAGTCATTTGGACTTAACAATCTCCCCCTTTTTGATGATAACAAATAATCATAAAATAAAAAAATGTAGCCAAAATCTTCTTCTTATGTTCTTCTTTTCTTCTCTTCTTTTTCTCCCCTATCTTTGTCATTTCTTTCTTCTTTTATCCTTTATCCCCCTATTTTTTATTGATAAAAAAGATCATGGCCGTAGATGCTTCATAACTTCAAAAAATATTTCTCTCATTTTAGAATGGAGTGACTTGATATCTTGTCGAATATACTCTACTTCTTTATGCAAGTCACCCACAAAAGCACACAGATTATCAACTTTATCTTTAATGTCTTCATCATGCTTTTGTTGTACTACTTCAAGACCAACGGTCGTAGCATATGCATATGAAGATATGATACCTGGTTCAGTTATTGTAAGGGTAGGAGGTTTGACAAATAAGTTCGGTTTCGGGAGATCAAGATCATCAGGACTGGTTAGTTGTGGAACTTGTCTTCCAAATAGGTTTAGAACATCTCCAATTGAAGGCACAGTTATCAAGGGTCTAATGTGCATAATGTGATGCACAAGTGACTCTATTGAGTAGCTTAGGTATCTAATCCTAATAGATCTATACTGCCCTTCTGTAAGTCTTCCAACTATCTGAGAAGAGTCTTCTGTGGTTCGCTGACCACAATTGCTTCCTTATGCTTTCGAAATGTAGTGGGAAATATAGGTTCCTTTCTATTGGACTGCATAGCATGCTTCATCAATGTTTCTCACTTTAGCTTTGATCTGTTCTTCTGTCAGATCACTTGTTATCCCTTCAGGATACAATTTTTTCTTCCCTTTTACCTCATTACAAACAATGTAAGGTCTTAGTTGAATTTCAAGCATAACCTTGATCACAGTTCTCTTTGTGATTAGTAAAATAGTGTACTTCTGCCTTATCATCTGTGTGGGGTATGGTTTGGTTCCTTCATCCCTCAGAAAATCATACATACTTTTATCGTCATCACTCAACAGATGCATTGTACTACTATTTACCAAAATTGGTTGTAATTGTGCCTTGACTGACCTTTTTGGAGTTTCTCTGATGATTATAGAGTTGCTACTCCTAACAGGCTGGCTTTCTTCAATAATCTTAACTCTCAAGTCCTCTTTTCTTAACGATTGAGAGGTATTGACCTGTGCTGGATTGTGTTCAACTGGCTTCTTTTTCTTCTGAATAGCAGTAGGAGTGCTCTTTTTTTACTGATTTTTTGCTTTTTATTTTCTTTAATCAGTCTAAAAGTCTGCTGAGATTGAGGTTTCTCTTTCTCAAACTCCAATTTTCTCTTAATCTCAGTCTCTTTAACCAATTTTGCTGAATCCTCTTTCAAAATTGAAACTGAAGACTTGGTTACCTGAGGTGTTTTCTTCTCAGAGTCTCCACCATGAGTCAACTCTTTCCCTTTCTTTTCTTCTTGTTGACGCAGGTTTCGAGCTCTTGGCGACCTTTTTTCTTGCTTCGGTCTCTTTGAAAGGAGTATTTCCTCCTTTCTTTTTAAGGTCACTTTCTCCCTATATTGCACCTGACTTCCTTCTTTATGAGAAATCGCCTTTCCCTTTATTGATTTATCTGACGATTTCTTTTCTCCTTCTACATGTATTCTCTCAATGGATTGAGATTTTGATTTTCTTGAGGGAGATTCTTTTTCATTCAAACTTACCTTAACAACACGCTCCCCCTCAATCGTTGCTTTCATCTTAGAATCTACTTCTTCTTTCTCCAGATTCTTCAAGCCTATTTTACCAATTGTTGCAAAATTGATGACGCTTTTGAGATTCAGTTTCATCCTGTTTCCTCTCTCCAGAAGGACTCCAGCTTTTCTCCATCATATGGACACTCAGTGACCTTCTCGATTGTCTTCATTGTCACTATAATCGACAATCTATCCACCATAGACACAAGAGTATCATCTACCACTTCCATATTTTTCCGGAAGTCATACACTTCATTCATGTAGACTGTCTCTCGGACACGAAAGAAATTCCTCCACCCGACTGCCACAATCTCTAGTCCAATATCCATCTTTTCCTGCTTCAAGGACTCAAAATCAACAAGTCTTTCACTTGTCACAGCTGGCTCCATTTGTTTCTATAGTTAACAACGAACTGAATGCACAGAAATATTTTTCAAAGAGGTGAAGTCGGTTTCTGAGGTTGAGAGTGTGAGCAAAGAAGGTTTGATATCCAAACAGAGTAATGAAGAGCTTTTGTTGAGGGTTCTCAAAGGTCGATGTCAGGGTATGTCAAGAGTGTTCTAGAATAGGTGGCATTCTCAAGGCTATGAAAAACTTTCCCTCCAAAACTTTCTTATAATGGACGTTACCAGCTATAACTCACTGTTACTGTTACTGTAAGTGATCTAGAAGGGGGGGTTGAATAGATCCTTAATCTTTTTGTAATTTTCTACAACAAAATCAGAAGTTAATTCACACAAAAACAATTTAAAAAAATTTAAATAAAATGAGTAGGGAAGAAGATTAAACACTATTTTTATAGAGGTTCGGTGCTAAGATTTACGTCCTCTACCTAAGCTCCCACTTAGGATTTTGCCAATCACTTTATTGCACACTTTGTAGTTGAGTGTGAACTTTTTACAATGCCACTTGATTTCCGACTCAAGCAACCTTTACAATCGATTTGTCTTCCGGCACAAATCCAACCTCACACGTGACCTTTCACTAGTCACTCAAATTGTAAGAGAAATATGATAAAGATTGAAGAACAAGTGCTCAATACAATTATGTAACAAAGTAAGAACAATAATGAGCAATTTTGGAGCAATTGAAGAGTATTTTGGCTTGTAGAACTTATGTCAACTCTTCATCAATCATCCACTCTTTATACTAGTAGAAAAATAGTTGTTGGAGCTCTTACTAGCCGTTGCATGATTGTTATAGCCGTTCCTTAATAATCTCCTTTCCATTTGTAGCTAATTGGACCGTTGGAATTGATTTGCTGTATCCATAAGTCGACTTGTCGAATGTATAAGTCGACTTGTGACAACATTTTACGTAAAAATTGTATCTCCGCTCTTCTATAAGTCGACTTATGTTGTGTAAGTCGGCTTGTGGTCCACGATACGTCGACTTGTATGCTGTTAGTCGACTTGTGTTGACATATCTTCATAAGTTAGTCGACTTATGCTTTTCTAGTTGACTTATGCTGTTCAGGTCTTGATGTATAAGTCGACTTATGCTTGTGCAAGTTGACTTGTGGTCCTCCAACGGTAACATCCAACCCAATCCTCTATAATTCTCTTTATTTAAGCCTCTTTCTCTTATAAGGAAACTTCTATCTTGATTCTTCAATGATTTGACACTTACCATCTTGATTTGCATAAATCTTTCATTAAATAATAATCCCAAAATTCCTGAAATAATTTCTTAACTAATTCTAGATATTTTATTATTATCAAAACATAAAGGGATTTAATTTGTCAACCACCATTGGTCCAACAATCTCCCCCTTTTTGATAATGACAAAATATTTAGAAATTGAAAAGAAATTTTAAAAACATGAAACTTGATCAAGGTTTTTAATCCCTTGTCTTGATGGTTAGTTTGTCTCCCCCCTTAATTCATAAGATAAGGAATTTTAATAAAAAATGTTGCAAAAAAAAAATCTCAAATCAAACACACATATTCATACTCATACTCCCCCTTAATCAATCATCAATTTCCAATATTACTCCCCCTTTTTGTCATAATCAAAAATCACTAGGGAAAATAGTCTCAAATGAAGTTTATAACCAAACATAGCATCAAGCGCAAGTAATAGCAATAGTCATTACAAAATATGTCAATCCAACACAACAAGCACAATAAACACGAAAAGAGAACATAAGAGTAAGTGTTGGTCGAGGCGAAGAGCAATACACATCATGATGAAGAGTCATCATACCTACATCCTAGCTTCTTGAAGATCTTCTTGATCATTTTGTGTTGTGCATCCATTTTCTTTGCAAATCCATGAAATACAGACTGGATACCATCGAGGTGATCATGTAAATCATCCAATTGTTCATTAATTTCAGCAATCTCATCTTGAGATACCTCACTTCTTCTCTCATTACCGGGCCGTGAACTACTAAGACGATCTGCTGTCCTCTTAGATCGTTTCCTTGAAGGTACCTGCTCACTTTCTAAAGTCAAACCAAGCTTCTCAACATGATGAGAGTAGACCCAGCCTTTTTCAAATGTTCTTACCAGCTTCATACTTCTCAAATTATAAGGCGTGAATCTCCAACTCTGAGGATAAGGAAGATAAGCATAAGAAACCAGATTTTCCGTCCTTCTTCTATATGCCATAGAATCTCCTTATCCAATGAAGTGATCTGATTATTACTAGCTTTCTTTGGGTAAATGACCCTGTTGATCGCATAATGTAATAACCTATAATTTAAAGGCAAATCCATAGCCTCAAAGGGAGGGGAATGATCTGAACATAACCTACTCAATAGATCAGCCCCTTTTTCTTCGGTATAGCCGAAATTCTCTTTGGCTTCCTCATCCGTATCACCTTTAGCATTCCTCAAAATTTCAAAGTCAGTAAAAGATGCTCTAGGCCTTACTCCACCTCTAGGCAAATGAAACATAGAACACAAATTTGATTCACACAGAGTAATATCCTTCCCGTTAATTTTGGATTTCATAAGAACTCTATCCTCAACATTACTACTGGTCACAAATAGATTCGCATAGAACTCTCTTACTACATCTTCATAAATATCATCCTGAAATCCTAAGAAATCTCGCAATCCCAGATTCGTAATTTCAGTAAACACATCAGTGAACTCACTATGGTCGAGTTCACCCCAGTCAAATCTCATAGAAGGAATTAATACCTCATTTTGTAGCACCTTGTAGTAGAGAGTTTGTGCGTCCTTTGACACAAACCTAGGTTCAACCAAATCTTCTTCTCTCGAAGCATCTCCTCTAGAGGAAGACCCACGAACATGTGGTCCATAGTGAACATAAGGACCTGGTGGAGGAGCTATTTCTTTCCCTTTTCCTGAAGACTTTCGAGGAGCCATTGAATTTTAGAGAGAGAAAAATTTCGTAGGTTAGGGTTTGAGAGAAGGGTTTTTCAAAAAGGAGGTTGATTTGAAGATAAAATGAAGGGGGTTTTGTGATTATTGAGGTCGAAAATTGATGGGTAAGGAAGATTTGAAGAGATTGAAGAAAATAAGTCGAGTTATAGGAGAGGAATTTTAGAGGTTTAGAGAGAAAAGGTCTGCGGAGAAGAAAAGGAAGAAAAGGTTTTAAAGCCTCCGTGTAGACATAAGTCGACTTGTTCCCTGCATAAGTCGACTTATCGACCTTAATAAGTCGACTTGTCGATCTATATTAGTCGACTTATCCTCAAATTTTTGCATTCTCCAAATGCTGTGAAAAATCATAAGTCGAATGATTCCCATATAAGTCGACTTGTTAATGGCCAAGTCATAAAATATGTCCAAACTCCAAATAAGACATGTTTCAGCCCAAGTATGCAACACGATGAATGTATCTTCAGATGTGATTGCACGTTTGCCTCATAATTCGACCATTTGATATTTGAATGTAGCCAAAAATAAATTCAACCGAAGGAATTTAAATCACACATGCCTAATCTCAATTTAATGTTCACAAACACATCTTCCTTAAGAGGTTTAGTAAAAATGTCAGCTAATTGATCACTAGTTTATACATGCTTCAAGCAAATGTCACCTTTTAAACAATGATCACGGATGAAATGATGTCTAATTTCTATATGCTTTGTTCTACTATGCAAAATTAGATTTTTACTTAAACAAATTGCACTGGTATTATCACAATAAATAGGAATATTTTTGACCACAATACCGTAATCAAGCAATTGATGTTTAATCCAAAGAACTTGGGCACATGCACTCGCAGCTGCTACATATTTAGATTCAGCAGTAGAAATAGCTACACTAACTTGCTTTTTACTAGCCCAAGATATCAAAGATGAACTTAAGAAATGACACAAGCCACTAGTGCTTTTTTTTATCAATTCTACAGCCACTATGATCAGCATCACTATAAGCATTCAAATCAA
Source organism: Erythroxylum novogranatense (assembly GCA_029891385.1). Lineage (NCBI taxonomy): Eukaryota > Viridiplantae > Streptophyta > Magnoliopsida > Malpighiales > Erythroxylaceae > Erythroxylum > Erythroxylum novogranatense. Next base: position 88,669,544 of record CM057228.1, read on the forward strand.
AGGATTCACAACTAGGATACCATAAACCATGATTAACAGTTCTACTCAAATATCTAAATATTCTTTTGCAAGCACTCAAATGAGAAATCTTGGGGCAAGATTGAAATCTAGCACAAAGGCACGTGGCAAACATAATGTCAGGTCTAGAAGCAATTAAATACAAAAGAGAGCCGATCATACCTCTATAGAGTTTTTGACCAACATCTTCTTCATGTTCATGTTTTTCCAAGACCACATTTGTTGCCATTGGTGTTGCTGCCACTTTGCATCCTTCCATTTTAAACTTCTTAAGAAGTTCCTTGGTATACTTCGATTGGTGGATGAAAATGCCATTTTTGTGTTGCTTGATTTGCAATCCGAGAAAGAACTTGAGTTCCCCCATCATGCTCATTTCAATTTCGCCTTGCATTAAATCACTAAATTCTTTGCACAAAAATTCATTAGTAGCACCAAACACAATATCATCAACATAAATTTGACAAATAAGCATATCCTTGTCAACATATTTAATGAATAAAGTATTATCGATCTTACCACGAACATACCCATGTTGAGTTAGAAAAGTACTTAACCTTTCATACCATGCTCTAGGTGCTTGCTTTAATCCATAGAGTGCCTTCTTGAGTTTGTAAACATAATCCGGATGCTCATGATCTTTAAATCCCGGTGGTTGTTTGACATAGACTTCCTCTTGAATGTATCCATTGAGAAATGCACTCTTGACGTCCATTTGATTTAATTTGATTCTTTTATGAGACGCAAAGGCACATAATAGTCTAATTGCCTCCAACCGAGCCACAGGAGCATATGTCTCATTGTAATCATGGCCTTCTTCTTGATAAAATCCTTGAGCCACTAACCTTGATTTATTTTTAATCGCTTCACCATTCTCATCATATTTTATCCGATTTACCCACTTGACTCCAATAATAGTCTTGTCCTTTGGTGGAGCTACCAAATCCCATACATCATTTCGCTTGAATTGATTAAGCTCTTACTGCATAGCTAATAGCCAATTTTCATCTTTAAGAGCTTCTTCTATATTCTTGGGTTCTACAAATGAGATGAAGGCTGAATTGCTCATATTCTCATAGATATTTCTCCTGGTTCTTATACCATCATTTAAATCACCAATGACTTGCTCCATAGGATGGTTCTTTGCTTTTGCCCACGTTTTAATATTGGGTACATGATTTTCTTCATCTAACTTCAATTCCTCAATCTTGGACTCAATTTCTTCAATTTTATTACCTGAACTTCCTGCATCATCATCAAAACAAACCTTTCTCGGGGGTGAAATCATATCATCAAATTTCACATGAATACTCTCTTCAACACATTTAGTCCTATTATTATAAACTCTAAAAGCCTTACTAGTTTGAGAATAGCTAATAAACACACCAACATCATATTTTGAATCAAATTTCCCTAAATTGTTCTTTCCATTATTATGAATAAAGACTTTACAACCAAAAGGATGAAAATAAGAGATATTGGGTTTCTTACCTTTTCAAAGTTCATATGGTGTCTTATTTTTGTCTCTTCGTAAATGCACCCTATTGATGACATAGCACGCTGTATTGACAGCTTCTGCCCAAAATGTTTTAGGAAGATTGTACTCATTTAACATAGTCCTGCTCATTTCTTCAAAAGAACGATTCTTCCTTTCTACTATACCATTTTGTTGCGGAGTCCTTAGTGTTGAGAAATTGTGTTCCATTCCGTATTTGTAGCAAAGACTTTCGAATGGTTCACATTCAAATTCACCTCCATGATCGGTTCTAATTGCAACAATTGACAAGTTTTTCTCATTCTGAACCAACCTACACCACTTGGTAAATTCGTTAAAAGCATCACTTTTATTAGCAAGAAATCTCACCCAAGTAAATCTAGAAAAATCATCCACAATCACAAGAACATATAATTTACCACTAAGACTAGCATGTCTAGATGGCCCAATTGAATCCATATGAACAAGTTCAAGAATTCTAGATGTGCAAATTTCTTTCTTTGGTTGGAAAGATTCTCTAACATGTTTGCCTTTTAAACAGGATTCACATAAGTGATCTTTAACAAATTTTATTTTAGGCAATCCTCTCACAATGTCATTTTTTGAAAGCTTTGAAATTAAAGGCAAAGGAGCATGTCCTAATTTTCTATGCCATAAAAATGTATTTTCTTCTAATGTCACCAAACACTTTTCATTAAAAGAACTATCATCATGTAAATCAACAATGTATGTATTTCCATGTCTTAAATCAATGAAAGCGACATGACCATCCTTCTTAACCATGCAATGTGATGATTCAAAACTTACATTAAAATTCAAATCACATAGTTGAGAGACACTTAACAAATTATGTTTCAACCCATCAACAAGCAAAACTGTAACACCCCACTCCCGAGTGACCCGAACCCGATATCGTTGGTGATATCCGAGTCTGTGCCCCGCGAGGGTGGCGTACTACATCAGCCGATCAAAATTCAGTATACAATTGTTTGTTTTTATTTTTCATTCACGCGAAAAAGACAGTAATAATCTGAGCCCACAATCAGAAATACACAGTTTTAGTTTCAGCAGTAAACATTTTCAGTTATTACAATCATTCAGCAATAAGTTACAATCATTTAACATACAAAGAGCCATAACTAAATTGGGCTCATTACAGATACAAGCATCCTTAACAGAAAGTTCAAAATACAATTATGCGTCACTAATGCAGACATGAACTGATCTCAACCTCTATCCTCCACTCGTCTACAGTAGACATACTCCCGTGTCAAACGGGGTACTCTTCAAGACCTGAAAAATAGATGCAAATTTTGGGTGAGTTTTGCGAACTCAGTGAGGAACCATCATCGATGGTTCTCCCAATTCATGCATCATATAACAAATTACAGTAATAAGACAGTCTTAGTCATGATAATACAGTCCATATTACACAGTCAATTTCACTGTCAATATTACAGCCACAGACAAATAAGACAGTCACAACCCGTATAGGCAATCACAACACAGTAGTCATACAGTCATGTAAAGCAAAAGCTATTTTAGGCATTCAGTATAGTATGCAATGCACATGTGACCCTTTTTCCAGTTTTATTTCAGTATTGTGACCGAGCGCATAAACAATAAGCGATGGGACGCTTAGCGCCCAGGAAGTAAACTTCCTTGAGCTTGAAGTTCTTTTTCAAGATGTCGATCGTTGGGCGCTTGGCGTCTAGGGAGTAGGACTCCTTCGAGCTCAAGCTCGCGATGTCGATGTCGATGTCGATGGCGACTTCGGTTCACAATTTTCCTTTATTATCAGTTTATGCATTGATGTATGCAATGCATATGCCCAATTTAACCGTTAGTATAAAACCGTCTACCCCAGTAGAGGCTTCGAAATGCAGTACAGTGTAGCAAGCAATGGATCACAGTATAGCCATTGATCAGAGTACATCACAGTTGATCACAATACAGTTAAGCAGTAACGGTACAATCAAATTATGTATCACAGTGTCACACAGTGGAAGCCAGTTAGTTCACAGAATCACAAACAGATATACTTCTATGTCAGATCTTCCAATTCATAGGACCCTCCGTCCGGAATCCAGAGGCAGTAAGCAATCGCAATTCTAATCCCACCATTATTCTCCACAAGGTTATAAATGCAGAATTATAAACACTTACTAATCGAGGGACCATCTAGGTTACTCACCTGTACATCCGAGCTAATACCTGGAAGTATCAGTGACATCTGTGGACCGACGCTCCAGACATGCCTCTAAAACAGTTTCAGTATATAAACATTACCAATTGCTCAATCAGAACTATTTAATAATGCACATGAAGCAATTTGCAGGTGCACAATGCATGTTCATGATATTCCCGACCTTAATCCAATATTTTCCCATCATAAAAATTCCACCTAAAAATTAAAAATCTAACGGCACCGAAATTAATCAATTCGGGCCTCGATCGGTCTAAAAATAAATAAAACAGTGGCCACATAACTATTACCCGGATCCACGTCAATTTCCTGTCCAAAAATTCCCAATCTCTCAGAAAATGAAATTAAATATTCAATGAATCCGATGTCTCAAGAATCAAGTCAATCGGACGTCGGACGGAAAAGTTATTCATGAAAGAAACCAAAATTCACATTAAACAATTAATATCTATATATATATAACCCTTATTTCCTTTTATTTTTTTCCTGATTTCCAACCAAACTTCCAACACCCATAACTCTTTGCACACAATTCAGGAAATTATAAACCACATCTCATTGGAAAGATCATGAAAATCTCTACAAGTTTCATTTAGACCATTCAAAGTAATTCCACCCCTAAGGGTGTCAAAAACCCCATGAAAGCTACTGCTCACTCAAAATCACTCAACACAGTACAATATATTGTAAATTCAGTAACTTTCATTCTCTTAAGTCAAAAATTACACAATAAATATGCTCATCAAGATCATAATGTTATCTAAAACTTTCATGAATAACTAAAATCCCAATTCATTTACTAACTAGGTCAAATAATTCACCGAAGCATCTGTCTACTAAACTGTCCCAATCTGAGTAGTAAATTTCCAACCCGTATATCTCCTAGCAAAAATGTCAAACAAATCACTACTTTATATCCCTGAAAAGATAAGATCTCAAACTTCAATTTTCATGAAGAACACAAATTCCAATTCAACCTCTAACAATTTCAAATCTGCCAAGCAATGTACTGATCAGGGCAGCAGTGAGAAACCTAATGTAGGTTCAGTTTTTGAAAATTCATTACTCCCAAATAGGACATCCAACAATTACATGCCATATATCATTTTCAAGATAATTTTTTCCTCTACAACTTTTCAGAAGATCACTCATGCTAATTCAATTCACAGAAATTGTTAAAATTGCTTCTAGTCAGATTGTGCACCAAATCCACTCTTAGTCTAGGTTTCACCACCATGTCCCAAAATCAGTCAATAGTTAACAGTTCATAACTCCCAACGTACATATCTAAAAATTGTAAAATCAGTGGGAATGGAAAGATAACTTAATAAGCTTCCACTTTCATTTAGACCATTTTCTCTAACTCCATCTCAATTAATTTAGAAAAATCATCAAAACTAGTAGATCATTGGTTCGGTTACTGTTCACAGTAACCTTAACAGTAATTTTCCATGCCAAATTTCAACCTCTTCATGATAAAATTAGACAACACCTATTTCACACAAAATTGTAGCCAACAAGCCAAAGTTTCATTTCGCACAAACTTCACCTCATTTTTATAACCACACAATTAGTTATGCTCAAATCAGTATACTAGGTCAAAATCAATTTTCCAGCTTTTATCTTCAACTTACATACTATCACTTCTAACACCAATTCCACATGCATAAGCATCCTAATAACACAAGAATTGAGCCAATAGGTCATCAAGACCTTCATGTCAATATATATCCATAAATTTCAGTACCTATTTTCAATCATTTTCTTATGAATTCATGCATTAAAACCATAAGTAAAACATAAACGTAAACATCATCTTACCTAAAGCTTCCAACTCCACCTCTTTAAGCCTTTAATTTTCCAACTACCTTACTTCTTTAATTCTCATACACATGCACAACATCATCAACTTGAACACTTAAAGAGGAAGAAAAGAAGAGCAAGAGAGCTAGGGAAAAAGAAAAGAAATTTCGATGGGGAAGAAAAGAAGGGGAGATTTTCGGATGCAATGAAGAAATAAACAAGAGTTTGGTCTTTTTCATTCCTTTTATCAATTAGGTTACCGAATTCATGGGCTAGGAACAAGACAAAAAAATTAATACTCTTTAGGACACTTGGCAATTGGAGGAAAAAGCCAAAATAAGGATAAGTCCAACTAATGACACTTGGCAATTAATGGAATTAAACCCTAATGACATAAATTTGACCCATTCAATTCCAATGGCCCTAATTTCAACCCCAAAATAATGTACCAAATATTGTAGTGTCATTGGATAGAAATTTTCGCTACCGAAAATCAACTAATTCACCACTTGACGATTTTTTTTCGGTCCAGGAATTTTTCTTCGGAAAATTTCAGAAAAATTCCTAAAAATCCCTTAAAATATAAAACACTCAATGGTGCACTCAGAATAATTTTTCAAACCCAATAGCTACGTTAATCACAATAAAATTACATTAGGCACGAAAATCGGGAATGTCATGTATGCATGTATAGTAATTTCATGTGCACAAATGATACTATGTACCAATCCTATTATGCATGAACAGTCTTAAGTCATTCCGATCCATCTCATCCTATGCCAAATTTACTATTTTACCCTTTCAGTAGGGGGTGGGATGTTACAAAAATATTGTCAATGGTTGGCAAAGGTTCCTTACCCACTTTACCAATTCCAATGACCTTACCTTTGTTGTTGTCTCCAAAAGTGACATAACCTTGATTCTTTGGTTTGATTTCTGCAAAAAGTTTCTTGTCTCCACTCATGTGTCTTGAACATCCGCTATCGATGTACCAAGTGCTTGACGGCCTTTCATCCCTTGCTTGTACCTATAATATCAACGTTCTTTCTTCTTATAGGTACCCAAGCCATTTTGGGTCCATTTTGGTTAGCCATATAAACCACATTAGGTGGTGTTGTGCCTTTAATTACCCAAATTTTCTTAACCTTAACACATCTTCTAGTACTTTTGCATGCAATTTCTATATGACCATCTTTCAAGCATCTAGCACATTGAGCAATTTTTCCATCTTTAGTAAATTTGGAAATTAACGAACAATCTCTATCAAAAGGATCATATCCTAATCTATGTTTAGAAATTGAATATCTTTGCAATGATAACAATTTTTCAAACTTTTCGTTTCCATTCACAAATTTTCCAACCACATATGAAAATTCTTTTCTAAGTCTATCAAGCTCACAAATAAGTTTTTCCTTTTCAAAAAGGCATGCAGAATGATCTTCCTTTGGACTATCTAAATCATCAATAGTTTCATGTAAGGTACTATTTACAGCAACCAATTCTCGTATTTTCTTTCTTAATTTTTTGTTAATCTCAATAGCTTCTTCAAAATCAGCTTGCAAAGCATCAAAAGAATCTCTTAGATCTTGGTCATTGAAAGTTACCTCATTTTCATTATCACTTGATGAGCTATTTGCCATAAGTTCCAAGTTGTTTTCATCATCGCTTTGGTATGCTTCCTCATCATCACTCCAAGTTGCTACCAGGCTAGTTTTCTTTTTTCCTTTTTCGTATTTGTCATTTTTCTGGAAGTTTGATGTGGAGGATGAGCTTTTGCATTCTCTTGCGAGATGTCCCCTTTTTTCACATCTCCAACATTCTTCATTGCTTTTCTTTTCGTCATAACCCTTGGATTTTCTTTCAATTGCAAATTTTTTCCTTTCTCCATTTCTTCCACTATTTAATTCCTTCCTACGATTTTTGAGAAGTCCTTTGAATTTTCTCAAATTTCTAGCGTACATTGCTATCTCTTCGTCTTCCTCATCTTCATCTATTTCTTCATCACTTTCATCAAAAGAAGAAGTATTAGCTTTTAAAGGGATTGATTTTTTTGGCTTACCTCTACCTCCTCTGGATTTGAGAATGATCTCATAGTTGATAAGTGATCCCACCAAGGCGTTGAATTCCAGATGATTGAGATCCTTGGACTCCATAATGGCAGTGACTTGTGAGTTCCATTCCTTTGGTAGTGAGCAAAGAATTTTCTTTACCTTCTCGCTGTCCGTCAAATGCTTTCCAAGGTTGCCTAATCCATTTATGATTTTTGCAAAACGATCAAACATAGTGGAAATAGACTCACCTTCCTTCATGACAAACATTTCATAGTCATGAAGCAGCATGTTGATCTTTGTCTCCCGGACTTGGTTGGTTCCTTCATGGGTGATGCGAAGTCTCTCCCACATTTCTTTGGCGCAGGTACACGAGTTAACTCGGTTTCTTTCCTCAACCGTGAGAGCGCAATAAATTAGCTTCATTGCTTTCGCGTTGATGTAAGCTTGCCTCCAGTCATTGTCATCGTATTCCAGCTCCGTTTTTAGCTCATCATTTTCTTTTAACGGTGGTTGTGGACCGAAGATAATTATCTTTCAATATTCTACTCCCTCGCTTATAATGTGATACTTCATAGGATTTTTCCAAGATGAATAGTTAGTACCATTAAATAAAGGAAGGCGGTTGTTTGTGTTACCTTCTTTCGCTAGGTTATTGTGTGCCATCCCTGGATACTTCTGCTCTGATAACAATTGTAAGTGATCTAGAAGGGAGGGTTGAATAGATCTTTAATCTTTTTGTAATTTTCTACAACAAAATCAGAAGTTAATTCACACAAAAACAATTTAAACAAATTTAAATAAAATGAGTAGGGAAGAAGATCAAACACTGCTTTTATAGAGGTTCGGTGCTAAGACCTACGTCCTCTACCTAAGCTCCCACTTAGGATTTTGCCAATCACTTTATTGCACACTTTGTAGTTAAGTGTGAACTTTTTACAACGCCACTTGATTTCCGGCTCAAGCAACCTTTACAATTAATTTGTCTTCCGGCACAAATCCTATCTCATACGTGACCTTTCACTAGTCACTCAAATTGTAAGAGAAATATGATAAAGATTGAAGAACAAGTGCTCAATACAATTATGTAACAAAGTAAGAACAATAATGAGCAGTTTTGGAGCAATTGAAGAGTATTTTGGCTTGTAGAACTTATGTCAACTCTTCATCAATCATCCACTCTTTATACTAGTAGAAAAATAGCTGTTGGAGCTCTTACTAGCCGTTGCATGATTGTTATAGTCGTTCTTTAATAATCTCCTTTCCATTTGTAACTAATTGGACCGTTGGAATTGATTTGTTGTATCCATAAGTCGACTTGTAACAACATTTTACGTAAAAATTGTATCTTCGCTCTTCTATAAGTTGACTTGTGCTGTGTAAGTCGACTTGTGGTCCACGATAAGTCGACTTGTATGCTGTTAGTCGACTTGTGTTGACATATCTTCATAAGTTAGTCGACTTATGCTTTTCTAGTCGACTTATGTTGTTCAGGTCTTGATGTATAAGTCGACTTATGCTTGTGCAAGTCGACTTGTGGTCCTCCAACGGTAACATCCAACCCAATCCTCTATAATTCTCTTTATTTAAACCTCTTTCTCTTATAAGGAAACTTCTATCTTGATTCTTCAATGATTTGACATTTACCATCTTGATTTGCATAAATCTTTCATTGAATAATAATCCCAAAATTCCTGAAATAATTTCTTAACTAATTCTAGATATTTTATTATTATCAAAACATAAAGGGATTTAATTTGTCAACCACCATTTGTCCAACAGTTACCGTTAACTCTTTGGATCTTTTTATTTGGGTCATAACGTGTCAGACGGTTGATCACTTAACATAACCATGTTAGGGTTTCGTTTGATTTCTTTGAATCTTTCTTCACTTAATGACTTAGTGAAGATGTCCGCCTACTGATCGTTCGTCTCAACAAACTGAAGACTTACGATCTTCCTCTAAATGTAGTCTCGTAGAAAATGGTGTCTTCGATATGTTTAACCCTCGAGTGTTGTATAGGGTTCTTTGATAGGTTGATGGCACTTGTGTTGTCATGGTAGATTGAGATTTTTTCTTCTTGTACTGAGTAGTCCTCTAGCTGGTACTTAATCCACAACGTTTGTGAACAACAACTTGCGGCTGATATATACTCGACTTCTGCAGTTGATAGAGAAATTGAGCTTTGCCTCTTACATGACCATGAAACTAGGTTGTGGCCAAAGAAGTGACATCCTCCACTCGTACTTTTTCTATCAATCCTATCTCCGACATAATCTGCATCACAGTAGCCAATTAACCTGATATCTTTACCTTTCTCATACATTAAGCAAAGATTAGTAGTACCTGATAGATATCTCAAAATTCTTTTAACAACAATGTAATGAGACTCTCTAGGATCTTCCTGAAATCTTGCACACAAGCAAACACTAAACAAAATATCAGGTTTGTTTTCTGTAAGGTAAAATAAGGAACCAATAATCCCTCTATACAAGGTTTGATCAACCTTCTTGCCAGTTTTGTCCTTGGACAATAGGTTTGAAGGATGCATCGAAGTTGACATTGGTTTTACTTTTTCCCTATCATATTTAGTTAACAATTCCTTAATATACTTTTGTTGATGAATAAAAATCTTTTCTTCGATTTGCTTAACTTGCAACCCAAGAAAGAATTTTAACTCACCCATCATGCTCATCTCAAACATATTTTTCATAAAAATTTCAAAACTAGTACATAACATTTTAGAGGTTGCACTAAAGATAATATCATCAACACAAATTTGAACTATGATAAAATCATTCTTTATGCACTTTCTAAATAAAGTCTTATCTATCTGTGTTGGGCCCCGTTTCTGAAACCCAACAATCATCACAAAAAGGGAGCATAACACCCTGTAGGGTTATTTCAATTAACCCTCATTAGCCATCATCAGTTCGTCTTCATTTTTATAATATCCCAAAATTTTCCTCACAATTTGTTCAATGGCGTGCCCATACAAACCAGTCACTATACTTGAACTCGTTTCTCTTATTTGTGAACAGAATTTGGAAATCATCAAACAAGAATTTTAATTTGTCTTCTTCAAAGAAATCATAGCTCTAAGCCTCTATTTTGTTTTGAAGCAAGAATCACCTCAATCGAAGCTCTATAGCTCAAGATATGCTCAAAATTCGAAAGTGTGTTTATACCTCAATCATGTTCTCTAAACTGACCTCTCAATTTCTTACAATCAAACTCTTTTAATAAAACTCCAAAAGATGCAAATTTTCATTGGAAGATAGATACATGTCTTAGTAATCTATCGCTTCAAGAATTACTTCATTCGGAGATCGTACGAGGGAGTTATAATCGAAAGAATCTAACATGTTCATAACCTCAATCAATTTGTACCTGGCTTGGCGCGATTGCTATAAATTTTACCAACAATGTCTGATTAATTTCATTCTTGGACCATTTGAAAGTATACTTCTAGATATACAACTTTCATGAAGACCACAAAGTCAGATTATGCCTTTAAAATGGTCAAAAATCGCAATTTACCGAAGTTGCATGTCCGTTTAACGGGCATACACTGGCTGAGAAGCTATTTTTCATTCGAGAATGTCCGTTAAATGGAAATCCATGTCCGTTTAACAAACATACACTAGGCTAAGGTTCCTTTTTCACCCAAGAAGAATGTCCGTTTAACGGACATGTGTGACCCAAAACCCCTTCCAAGCCTCTCCAATGCTTCCAACCTCTATCCTAACACTATATACACTCATAATCTTCCCAATTTCAACTCTTCTAGTGCAAAATCACTTCATAACAACTCAAACACAAAAATTATCTCATAAAACTCTCAAATCCCTATTCATTTGGTTCATCAAACTACCATTTCTTATCATTTACCATAGCTGTCATCATACACAAATCCTATGCAACATCATAACTTGTAGCAATCGTATCTTTCGATTTCGATGTCCAAAAATTGCATACTTTATAGCGTCGGAAAGCTATAAAGACGAACTACAATTTTTGTGAAGATCACTTTGTCCAATTCAACCTATTTTAATGCAGTTTTTCCCACTGAAGTTGGTTCACAGTTGCTATACCTTTGAACTTGCAAAATGCAATATCTATTCATATCAATTTCACCACTAACTACTTTTCATTAACTCTTGAATCTCACTTCAAATGATTCATCCCATAAAACCTTTCTAACATGTTATTCTAATACAACCTACAATTCATAATCTCAACGAAGAAGTATATACCTACACACAATCCACTTTCACTACCAACATACTCACTTGTAAAAAATGACAAAAACATATGCAAAATGAACTCCTCAAATTCACAATTCCATTACTAAGCAAAGTAAATATAAGAACAAGCTTCATTACATGTCAATTTACATATCACAACTTTAACACAAATACAAATAGATGCTCAAAGTTTGGCGTGCTTCATAAGCTATACAAAAGTGTTCGAACTAGCTCAATACAAAAGCTAACTATCTCGAAGTTGTCCAATGGCCTTGTAAGGATCGCTAATTTTCCCGTTTTGCACCTGAGGAGTGGGAAAATATTAGGTTGAGTTACACAGCTCAGTGGCTAATCTATTTATAGCAGTTGGCGATGAGCCACACAATCAAACATATATATAAATAAACATTCGCATAAGCATACACTTCACAATGAAAGTTCAACATTGACAAATTCAATTCACATTTAACAATTCATAACATCATCACATATTGGATGTAATTCAATTCAAAGCATAGCTTAACACATCACAATGCAAATGCACAACCAAATGGCTCGAGGGTTCCGTAAAACAAAATGGCGAAACTGAATTTTACACCGTGAACGAAACGAGTCCACTTTTCGGATCTCGTAGGCCACAAGCGGGCAGCTGGGAGAAGGCTTTACGTCGACGTGCACATGACTATGAAATGGTTCCTCTCTTGCCCAAACACAATCAATTTTTCATGCTCAAATCAATCATTCATGATTTCATATTCTCATGCTTTTTCTTCTTTCCATTTAATCAAAATGCCATGATACAATTTCATGGCATGACATAATCAAAATGCCATCATACAAGGCATAATCAAGCTCACAATTCAATTCTTGTCAAAATGTCATACATCTTTCAATGCATAGCATAACCTAAACACATCACAATGCATTTTCCACATCATAGCAATTCACAATTTGAAAATTCAAGCATACATGCACAAGGCATTTTGCCCATTAGACAACAACTTTAATAAATTACCCACCTTATTTTGCTTGAAAATCCAAATTCAATGGAGCCTTTCCTCTTACTGTTGAATAGGGTTTTCTTGATTTCCTAAAACAACCAATTTCTCCTTTTCAATTCCAATTCAATAAAACCCTAAAACTTCAAAAATCGCAATAAGTGAAATCAACATAAATCAAGCACAAATCCAACCTATCTATAGTCCATCTAGGTTAGAAAAATCAAAACCTAGCTTAGAAACCCAAAAATCAAATGGGTTCTCTCAAATCTTATTCTTCTAACACAACACCCGTTCTCTCTCTAATCCATTTATCCTCAACACAACCTATTTCTCTAATAAAACGAGAAGAAGAAGATAAACTTACCTTGACAAGATGATTTCTCTCATTTTTCTTCTTTTCTCTTCTTCCTTTCTTCTCTCCATGACTCTCTCCTTTTCTCTTCTTCTATTTCACGATTTTCTTCTCTCCTTTGGCCTCTCACGACACTTCTCTCTTCTTCTTCTTATTCCACACCATTTATTTAGTTTTTTTTTTCAATTTTACCCCTCATTAATCTTGTCCTTCCCATTTTTCCCTCCTTTGGTCTTTAAAACTAACATCTTATACTTCTAACTTCTTAACTAATGCTCATGGAACAATTGAAGGAATTTGCTAACACTTCCTTCTAGAAAAATGTTCCTCATTGTCTAAATTTTCTAATGAAACCAAAATCATTCAATTTGGTTTAAAAGTCGAACATTTATGTCCCAAATATTTCTGAACTATCCATATACTGAAACAATATTTCGTGCTCAAATTCCATACAAAAATTGACTTTCTTAAAGATTGAATTAGAACTCAATTTTATCAGATAATTTTTAGCCCTATTTCTCTAGTTTAATCCAAATCAAGAATTGTCTCATTTGGATAACTAGAGAAAAAGTGATGGTAAAAAGACCAAAGCATGATCAATGTAACATGTTCCAACTACATTTTCCAACTTTTAACTTCCAACATTTCACATACCATAGTTTTAACTTCCAAGAAAAGTTTAGGGTCCAACAATTCTCCCCCCCCCCCTTAAAGAATTTCGTCCTTGAAATTCTTACCTTAGTGAAGAATCTGAGACATCTTTCATTCAATCTAAGTACACCTTGGAAGGGTGATAATCTTAAAAGCATTTCATCCTTTTCTTCATAGTTCACATCTTTATAGTGTCAATACATTTAACTCGTATGTCTATCTCACTATATTCCATACCTTTGGTGTTACACCATGTAATACATTCATTGTTTCTTGAGTCACTTAATTCCCAATATAGGTCAATCTCACTTATCAGTAACATCTCTAAACAATAATGGCCTTTAACCACCTTGGGCCCTATTCTTCCAAATAAAAAGGCGGATAACTCTTTTTGTCGTATAACGCTCCATATAATATTCTAATGACATCACTGTGATAATGATCGTTATGCTTAAAGTCAATCAAAGCTGGACATTGATCTCACATTCCTATGAACTACAAAAATATTAGCTCTAAGCATCTCTACAACAATCGAGACTATTGGCAACTCACAAGTGTGGTGCTTCTACCTCCTTAGCCATCAAATACTATCTCGCCGTATTCTTATTAGGATGTATGTTATTCGTGCCTTCTCTAGCAATTTCTTTACTCAGTCATCTTTATCCGTATACATACCTCTCTTTTCGATCACAAAGCATCATTTTCCAATTCAAACTCGAAATTCAGATCCATTTTCAATTCCTTAATAAGATTCTCAATTTCTAAATCCTCAATTTGGGCTTTGTTACCTCTTTCATGTGAAATTGATCTTCAATTCCATAGCAATTAGTACTCTGATTTGCCTCAAAATTCAACTCCACATTCTATGCTCTCTTTTTTTACACTATATCTGATAACCTCAATACCTGAATTCATGCTTCATTACTTTTGATATTTTCTATTTAATGCATTTGATTACAACACTAGCTTTACCAGTATATTGCTCATTTGCACAATCATAATCCTTCGAATAACTTTTTCTATTGTCTCAATCTTGTATTCCATTCTTTCAACTAAATATTTACCTCAAACTTTAATGATCTGTATATTTATATACATCCAAGATGTTCCCATATATATATATATTGTCTCCAACTTTCAAAGCAATCACTACTGTAGCAAATTTCAATTCATGTATCAAATAATCAACCTATAAGGTTTCAATTATCCCATGCATACGAAATCACTTTATCATACTACATTGGATTTTATCCTAATCTCTTATACAACATCTTTTTACACTATAAAGTCTCCAAATCTATAATATCGGTGTTATAATTCCTCAAAATTCTCTTGGTTTTCATTACTCATAGAATTTATACATTTTTTCCCTCAAGTATTCAAACTGCTCTTCTCAACTTTTCGAATACATTTAATATATCATTGAACTTTGGTTGAATCACTTTAATCTTCAACTCCATAGTACCATCAGGGAATCGTTAACTCTAACAGATATAACCAAAAACTCCTTGTGCCCATGATTGGTTCTCGTCATTATTGCAGTATCTTATTCCTCAATGAGGTAGTATTATCTCACGCTATTTTCAATTTTCCAATTGACTTCCTTTCTCAACAGATCTTCTCAATTCATTCGATTTTCTCTAATTTCACATTGATTTATTCTACTATATGCTCATTCATACTAATTTCTCCACACATTTCAGCTTATTTGCACACTTAACTTCCTGTGTTGATAATACATTAATCAAAATCTAATTTATATCTCTTGTGCATATTCTATCTCTTCTGCTTGAGTCTCCACTAGGGAAATGACTCTGATATTCACTTTTGATTCAATTCATATTCATTTCTGAGTTGTTCTTTCATTGATCATTCTTAATATAAATTATCTAATCTGTTCAACCTAATTCAATGAAATTCTTCTTCAAAAGATGATTTCTTACTACTATCATCTTGTTCATACAAGCTTTATCAATCAACTGCTATCATCATCAATGCTATTTTAGCCATTCTTAACACCTCAATACGATCGATTTCAATTACTCATAATATTTCGAGGATTTCAATCTCTGTCATACTTTACATGATCAAAATATCCTTTATAATAAAACTCCATGAACTAAGAGACATATTTGTTTACTCTTATATTTTGACAAGTCACCAATTTATATCTTATGCCACTGATATATCAATCGTAACTAATTTCCGAACAACCTCTGAATATTATACTGCTATTAGAAATTTTGGCTCCATCGTAGTTACCTTTTCAGCATAATCACCTATACCATACTTCCAATACATTATTCTGATTCATCTCATAATTTTAACTATAAAGATCATAGAGTACCTCAATACCATATCCAAATATAAATCTCATATGTACTCAATCACATTAATTCACCAATGTAATCACATTATTAAATATGTACTCATAATAACTGGTCAACATAACCTCGAGGACTTCTACATATATCACTATCATTTGTTTCAATTTTTTTCCATCCGCACTGTTGGGACCCGATCCGGGAACCGGATCCCAACCGAAAAGCGAAGAACGAAGGAGACGAAAGAGAATGGAAACGGAAATTTCGCATCAAAATTTCAAATCGAAAACAAAGCAATAGCAAAAACGAACTCAAATCACAAGGCAAGCGGAAGCAAAGCAAATGTGAATCGAATACAGAATCGAAACGGAAGCAAATGAAAGCGGAAGCAATAACTAATCGAACCAAACGAACAGATTTCGAAGCGAAATGATATACAGAAGTACCGAAGCAAAACGAAGCATAATCAATACTTAACAAATGTCCGACATCCGTGCATAAATTATCTAAAGGAAGCGTCGCGTTGGAAATCTAGACTAAGACATATTCGAAATCTAGTATAAATTTTTTTTCTTTCTTTTTCATTCCTTTTCTCGTTACTTAATCACATACAAATCATAATCAATCCATACAATTTCCTTTTTGGAAATTTATCCTCATGCAAATCTCTAAATCTGATCATATTCTTATTTATCCAAACAAATTGTAAATTACATTTTTATTCTAATTTTATCGAAATTTTGGCAGCATAACGGCTGCATTTATCCTAACCCAAACCTACAAAGTATTCAAAAATACACTTCTAAAAGCCCAATCAATCATACAGTCATCAAAATCAACTGGACCCTCCGTCCGGGATCTCAGCAGAAACAATCGCAATCTTAATTCTAAAACATTCTCATAATTGTAATTCAATATACTATTCTCATAATTCAATCTCATTCCCAAACTTATACACAATTTCATACTCTCATACATTCGTTCATAATCTTCATACATTCTGAAATACATCATAATCACTTAACGGCAATTCAAGCCATTTACAAAATATTTCAAATCTCAATTCATAATACAATGCAAACGATGCAAAAACGAACCAAATGTCTTCACATTCTTTCATCCGATCTCCTGCTCGAAACCTGGAGATGGGGATGAAAGGGGGGTGAGCTCGAAAGCTCCTGGATAACACATTTATAAATAGACAAATAAGCAGAAAACATTTTTCATAAGCTTTTTGCCAAAAGGGCTTATTTTTCAAACTTTGTAACTTTTCAAAACGGTTTCCACAAACCTTTCAATTTTCCAAACTTTTCATAACAAAATTCACTTTTCCATTTCTCAATTTTAAGCATGAATGCAGAACACAGAAACAAATCAAAAACACATAACATATCAAATGGTGCAGTTCGGTCCAAGCGAGCGTCTTGCACATTCCGCATAGCGGTCACATGCGTCGTGAGCGAATGTACTACACTTTTCCGCATAGCGGTCCAGTGTAGCCGTGAAGGGAGTCTGAAATCGGAGCTTCGTGCCACTAGCGGGCAGCCGGGTGAAGGCTATAACGAATAGAGACAGTGCACTGACTCACAAGGACCTGACCAAACTCACTTAACACATAATAAAAAACGGAAATTCGAATTGCCCGAAGGCATTTTTCAAAATCTTAATTTTCACACATACTAATCAAACTGCCCAAAGGCACATTTTAAAGCTTTATTTCATCAAACACAAACGAACTCACATTTCACATAATTCATACAATTCAATTAATCAATAATTTCAACAATTTGCAGAATTTATCAATGCATACACAACAAATGCATTTTCAGAAATTTCTATCAATTTATCAAATCATTTAAATCAATGAATTTAAGCTTATAATAATTTTTCAAAAATCATTCGGAAACAAATAAAATACGAAAATCTTTTCTTTCACTTTCTTAAATTTTCCAAAAGTCATATATGGCTTACAAATCAAAATATAAATATGCTACCCAACTCGAAATGATGCTAGGAATTCGTCCCGATCATCAATTTGACCAACGCTTCCTTTATTCTTCCAATTTAAAATTGACCTAAGCCATAATATCCAAATTCCACATCATAAATTGCGTAATTCCCAAAATTAACTATCGGAAATTCATAATCGTCATATTTCCAAGCTTTCTAAAACCAGAATTTTTAAAATTCCCAATTTCAAATTTTGACCTAAACCAATACACTCAAATTCAATCTCATAACTAACTTAATTTTCAAAATTAATGTCACAATTTATCAATTCACACTAATTCCAAAATATCTAAATCCTCAATTTCAAAAAATCCCCAAATCTTAAAATTGGCCTAAACCAATTTATCCAAATTCAATACCATAAAATACAATTTCTTCAAAATTAACTTCATATTCCACAAACCCATATCATTATCTATAATTCTACACCAAAATTTCACAAAATTCTTAATCACAAAATTAAGCCTAAACCTTACTCAAATTTCCATCCAAAATTAAACACAACCTAAAGCATATATATCAAAATCAATTTCATAAATCACAAACCCAAGTCCTTTTCCATGTTCCTAAACCAAAAATTCATCAAAATCTTAAAGCTTAAAATTTCCTCTTACCTCATTTCTCCTCCAATTTTTGAATTTCTTGGCTCATGAAAAAGCTCTCTTCATTTTCCATCCTTTTCCTTCTTGGAACAATCCCAAAAGCCTTAAGAATCAAGTAGAAAAATTGAAACTAAGATTTCTCTCTCATCTTTCCACCATAACCGAAACTTCTACTTCTTTCTCTTATTTTCTTCTTCCTTTCTTCTGATTTTCCAGCCACTTTCGTGGCTTTATTATGCCAAAAATGACATCTCCTTTTGTGTGTCATTAAATGAAGGTCAAAAGATCATATTGCCCCTCCATTCAAAGCTTAAAGTCATGCTTACTTGCAGTTTGATTCGTACTATCAATTTGAAGGAATTTGTTAAAACTTCCTTCTTGAGAAATGTTCCTCTCAATCATACGAATCTAACGCCACCGACCGCGCTCAATTCGGATCAATACACCAAAAGTTATGCCCAAAACAGTTCGGGGATATCCATATTCTAACACATTTTCCATGTACGATTATTTCCATCCAGAAATTTACATTCTTAATCCAAGATTTGAAACTCGATGTCTTCATAACCATTGTAGCCTTATGTCTCTAGTTTAATTCAAAACAATAATTGCCTCATTTCGATTCCCAGATCAAAAGTTATGCTCAAAATATTCTCAGATGTTCCTAATCCAAAAATTACACTCTAATATGAACTTCCATTCATAATTCAAAGGTGTTAGGGGCAAAATTGACATTTCATTTCTTCATATGATTTGTAGCCCCTTGTCTTATCTTTATTTCTCCTCAAGAATCGCTTCAATCGGATCTCTACAGATCCCGAATTTCACAAAATACTGAACTATGTTCAGAAAATTTCCCGACTCATTTGATTAAATTAATCACCATTAATTTAATCTCATAAAATTACAAATTTCCCATGAGGATGTAGGGAATTGTCTTAGGAATCCAATGCCGCAAGAATCAACTTAATCGGATATCGGACGGAAAAGATATGAGCAAAATAATAAACAAAGGTCGGATTTGTGAAAGGAAACTAACAAAGGAATCAAAACGGCGCAGTATTGAAGAAACAAAAACGGCGTCGCACCGAGCTGGGAGCTCGCCATCGCTATGGCGATGCGTCATCCTAGCGACGCGAACTGAACGCTCGCCATCGCTAGGGCGATGCGTCGCCCTAGCGACGAGGATACATCAATTTTCATTTTCTTTTCTTTTCTTTTTTTTTCACATGAAAAATCCCAAACTTCCAAAATTCATAACTCTTAATCCCGAACTCCAATTTTGACAAACTTAGTCTCTATAGAAAGATTAAAGAAAGCTCTACATCTTTAACGAAGGACATAAAACTCAATTCGACTCCTAAAGGAGTCCATTTTCTGGTCAAAAGTTCTGTCTTCTAATATTCATACTAAAACCATAACATAAACTTGTAAAAAAATCATAACTTATTATTCCGAGATCGAAAAATTGCATACTTTATATCGAAATAAAGATCAAAACAAACCTTTAAATTTTCATGAAGAACATCAAAGCTCAATTAACCTCTAACTAGGTTAATTTCTCAATCAAAGTTTCAATCATAATTAAAGTCAAAAGTCAACCCTATTACACATAAACTTTGACTGATCATAACTTCCACTCCCGATATCGAAAAATTGCAAACTTTATGGCCACAGAAAGCTCTTAACGTACTCTACAAGTTTCCAGAAGACCAGTTTCTCAAATTATGCCTAAATCAAAAGTCAACTTTCAAAGGCCAAAAAGTCAACAATTTCACAATTTTTCATATTTTCACACTTTCTCTTTTTTTTTAGTCATGATTTTCAACTTAATTTCAATCAACTCATCCACTTAATTTCATAAACCATACCAATTCACTCAAAATCCCAAAGATATCAAAATCAGATCATTTCTTTTCTTCTCAATATTCTTTAAATTTTAAGACATCTCTTATACAAGACATACACAAAGCACTCCTTAAATTTCATTTTCATAATTCAAATTTTCACTCAAAGATCGGGGTCCAACATGCACATTCTTAATCAATTTAGAATTAAAGACATATAGCCCTCTTGAAATTCTGATCTCAATTCACTAGCAAAATTTTATTCTAGATCATAAATTTCGAGTTTAGCTTATCAATTTCACTTTGCTTGTACACCATAAATCTTGCCATGTCTACCCTTGACTTTTAGTCAATTCTGTTGGGCCTTGAATTTTTATTATTATTTATTATTGATTTCATTAAGCATGAATTTTGGTAATTGTATGATTATGTCTTAGTTTGATTAAATTGGGAGTATTAGTGGATAATTGAGGTTTCTTTGAGTTTAATGTGGTTTTAATAGGAATTAAAGGGTAAAAGTATATAAGGGCATTTTAGGAAGATTACTTAGGTTGGAATGGGTTAAGGCTTTAAAAAGAGGGGTAAATTGGTCATTGCTCTTCCCATTAGACTTAAGTAGGAAATTTAGAAGGGAAAGAAGGAAATAGAAGAAAGAAAGAAAAGAAAGGTGAAGAGAAGAGAGGGAGAGTTGCCGTGGGTGAGGAAGAAGAGAAGAGAAAATAGGGTTCTTGATCCTAGAGGTTTTTGAAGATTTGAAGCACATTTTCGGGTAAGTTTCGCTTCTTTTAATCTTGTTGTAGTTAGATTAAACCTTAAGATAAGTTGAATGTGTTAAAATCGGTTGTTGGAAGGTTTAGGGAAAAAATGGTTAGAATCCTTGGGTTGTTGATTTTGTGACTGTTTTTAAGGTGTTAATGGGTTAGAAATGTAGTATTGGACATGAATCAAAGTTTAGAAGTGTTGCACTTGCAAAAGGGAAGGATTGAAGTGAGAAAATGCTGGGAAAAATTGAGTTTGGAGACTTTCTCCAGATCTGCACGTCGTGACGTGCGAGGAAGTTGTGCACGTCGCAGCGAGAAGCAGACCGTTCGTCGCGACGAGCTTGGCCTTCATCGTGACGAGTAACAGGTCGTTCGTCGCGATGAGCGTGGCCTTCGCCGCGGTGAGCCCCAGTTTCCAGCATAGGTGAATTTTGGTAGTTTGGGCATATCTTTCACTGCGGATGTCCAAATGAGGTGATTTTGGAGTTGTCATGGACTAGAGCCGTAGGGCTACAAGTTTTATGAAGAAAGAGCGTTTGGAATTTGCCTTTAAAGATTCGAGGATTTGTTTGGAAGTCGAATGTAGACTTTTAGTGCTTTTACTTTTGATTTTCAAGCTTTTTGAATATTTTCTTTAAATGTTGCTTGATTGGAAAATTGGTTTGTTATAGGAAACCAAGCCGACCTAATTCAATCGCAAGAGAAAGGACAACAGTGAGTTGGATTCTCAAGCGATATTAGGTGGGTAATATATTTATGGTTGTTGTGTGTATGGGCAAAATGCTTTGCTTGCTTGTGTGTATGTGTGGTTTGAATTATTAGCAATGAATTGTGATTGTGATTATGTACTGCATGAAAAGCATTATGGCATTGTTGTATGAATGAAAAGATGAAGAAGCATGATGATCATGAATAGTATAAAAGCTTTTGATACAGTCAATTTAGCATGAAACCAATGATTATGTGCTTTGTTTGGGTGAGAGAGGAACGTATCGTTAGTCACGTGCACGTCGACGTATAGCCTTCTCCCGGCTACCGGCTTGAGACCACGAGATCCTGAGAAATCGGACTCGAATAGTTTACGGTATAAACTTCGGTTTATCCAGATCGTTCCACGAAACTCTCAAGCCACTTGTTGTGCATCTCATCATTGATCCATTAGGGAGAATGCATAATTAATTGCTAGGTTGCGAGCTCAAAGATATCATGACATATTCTTGTGACATTTTGATGGCTATGAGATTGTAATTCAATTGATAGATTGATGACTTGCTATATGCTTGTGTATATTTACGTATATGTTTGGATGTGTGGCTCATTGCCAATGGCTATAAATGTATATGCCACTGAGCTTTGCAACTCACCCTTTTATCTCCCACTCCTCAGGTGCAGAACGAGACGATCGTTGATCTTGTAAGGCATCGGAAACTCCAAGATAGTTAGGAGCTTTTTCCTTAAGTTAGTATTTTTGGTTAGCCCTCTAAGCATATCATCATTGGGCATTCTCATGTATTATGGATTTAAACTTTGATATGTATTGTGCTTATTTGAAATTTGTAGTTCAATTTACTCGAATTATAATAGCATGAAGCATGTTGTTTATGTAGTGTGATTAACTGAAAATTTGAAGGCATGTGTATGCGATAGAATGTATGAGAAGGTGTGTATATGTGTGCAATCGAATTAGGTATAGATGTTGGGATCGGGTCTGAATTTTTGGGGAGCTCGGCGCGACAAGCCAGTCCTTCGCTGCGGAGCAGCTCGAAGGGCCACCTCGGGACGGGGAATCGGAACCCGGGCCCAACATGTTTAGTATCAGAGCTTTAGGTTTGTGTGTCCTCGGCTTAGAATGTATAGTTGGATGAATTGTTTTGTATATGATTATTTGTTGCATTGATTGATTGCATTAAGTGACATGCATATCATGCATACATGTAGGAATTAAGATTGACATGTAGCTAATCCTTAGTGTTTATATTTGAAGGAGTACGATGCCACCTCGTAAAAGGACACGAGGAGTTCTGTAAGGATCTGTTGCACCCGACTCTCCGACTAGGGAGGAGAGGACTGATGAGTCGGCATCCCCAGGAAATGTTGAGGTTTCTGTAGGGCTAGGTGGTGAGCCCATTCTTTCGCATACTCAGGAGTCGCCAGTTTTGCAGGAGCAAGTGCCTCCGTTGGATCCCAGGTTGTTCCAGGCGTTTACTCAAGCGTTTGTTCAAGCTATGGGTTAGATGCCACAGCCTTCTGCTTCAGCCCCAGCTAAGAAGGGCAAACGGTTAGAAAAATTGAGGAAGTATAGAGCAGTGGACTTCTACGGGACCACTGATCCTGAGGAAGCTGAGACCTGGTTGAGGAAGACCGAGAGAGTCTTGGATCAGATGGAGTGTGAGGATGTTGAGAGAGTTGTTTATGCTGCAAGTCTGCTTCAGGGGGATGTTCTGCATTGGTGGGAGACTGTGCCAGGGAGTCAGATGAGACTAGTAGGGTTGTCATGGCAGGACTTCCTTGCTGCTTACAGGAAGAAATATCTGTCCGAGGTGTACATTCAGCAGAAGTAGAGGGAATTCCTTAGTCTCACTTAGAGGGAGATGACAGTTAGTGAGTATGAGCGTCGGTTCACTCAGTTGGCGAGGTATGCTTCGGATCTGATGTTGAGTGAGGCTGCTAGATGTCGTCGGTTTGATTCGAGTCTACACTTGGCCATCAGAGAGAAAGTGATAGTGCAGAACTTCTGTGACTTTCAGCAGTTGGTTAAGCCAGCTTTGAGGGTTGATAACATTGAGAACATCAAGAGTGCAGTGAACAGGAAAAGAAAGGGGAGAGAGCAGTTCAAGAGGGGAGGTGGTTCTTCTATGCCTGAGAGGAGTGCCAGAACCTTCCCTGTGTAGTCCGAGGGGAGGAGCAGTGGTGCAAGCCAATCTCGACCTATAAAGACTTCTACTGTTTCTCACCAAGTCTCAACGATGGGCGGCAGTAGAAGGGGAGATGGGGATGGGTCATTTATTCCAAGGTGTGAGCACTGCGGGAGACCCCATAGAGGAGAGTGTCGTAAATTGACAGGAGCTTGCTTTAACTGTGGGGAGAAGGGGCACATTGCTAGAGAGTGCCCTCAGCCTCCACAACAAGAGAGAAGCCAGATGCAAGCTCCCAAGAGATCTGAGACTGTGGGACATAAGACTTCTACAAAAGTGGGCAATTCTGATGCATCCAAGAGGGTGAACATTCCAGGGAGACCCAGGGGGCAGGCACCGGATAAGGTGTTTGCCATGACTTGGGAGGATGCAGAGACCGCTCCAGATGTTGTCACTGGTATGGTTAGACTCTTTTATGATGATATGCTTGCTTTGATTGATTCAGGTTCTACTCATTCGTTTGTTTCTTCGAGTAGAACTGTGTGTGGTAGCAATTTGAGCCTATTGGATACTTCGCTGATGGTGAGTACTCTAATCGGCCAATATATTCTTGTTAGTCAAGTATATAGAGGCTGTGAGCTATGTATTGGTGGAGAAATTTTAGTGGTATATTTAATGCCACTGAAGATGGGAGGACTAGATGTGATTTTGGGTATAGACACGTTGGAGAGGTACAACGACCTTCTGGATTGTAAGTAAAAGACAGTAAAATTTGAATTGGATGACGGCAGAAGAGTGATGTTTGTTGGGTGTAACGCCCCCTCACCACAGAGTACGCATCGGGATGCCCGGAGGTCATCTCGATACATACCCCATGATAAGAGCACGCTACGTTCATTCACTTCAGTCACTTCCTATGGCATCATAACATTCATTACTCATCAAGCATTATATGAAAATCACATTATTGTTAAAACTTCCTTTTTCCTCATTTCATTCCTTAAAATCAAAGGTCTACACTGTTTTTCATCCCCTACTACAGGTACAACCACAAAGCTTGGTACAAAAGTACTACACAAAAGAAGTAAATAATTACAGTCTAACTAAGTCACTCCAAAAAGATTCCCAGCTGACCGACCTTTGAGCCATGATTCCACTTTTCCTACTCAATCTACACTGGTAGTGGAGCCACTCAGAATCTAACGTCGTCTCTCGGTCCTGAAAAATATGTTGCAATTTTGGGTGAGTTTACGAACTCAATGAGAAACCATCATCGATGGTCCACCCAATTCATGCAACACTCAAATGATTCACAGATATATAATTATACATTCAGAAGTACCACATGGTGGTATTCAAACAAATCACAATCACTTTACATATCATTCAGAGCATAAAATTGCATTTTACATCAATCTCACAATTTTATGAATACATAAGTCAACTTGCCTTTCAACCCATCAAATACATTTAATAACATGCACATGAAATGTTTATGAGACCCTTTTTCCAATTATTATGTTGTTGAAACTGAGTGCCTGAACTGTCCCGTATCTGTTTAGATACCGGGCTCATTAATCGATGAGCCAATGGCTCTGAATCACTTTTGAGCTCAAGGCTCGTTTTCACTCGTTAAGCTTTAAGCTCTAGCGGTGGCTACTCAGGTCCAACTGCCATTATCTGATTTTGCATTTCATGAATGGAATGCATGGAATAGATTTCATCACAATATAAGGCACACAGGGCTCAATTTGACAATACCATGTCATAATCAGTTCATATATCCCAATTGTCACATCAAAACAAATATTTCTCAAATATCAGAAACAAGCAATTCACATAGTGCATCGATTCACAACCCATTAACACATCTATGTCAAATCTCTCATCATATACAACCACAATTCCCACCATTATCACCACAATAGTCATAAAGTAATTGAGCATTCCATCTAGGTTACTCACCATTGCTCCCAAAGCTAGTGCCTGGAAGGTCCGGCAACGCCTGTGGGTTGACGTTCCAGTCGCTCCTCTATAACCAAATAACACACATATATATATATCACAATTTGCACCATTATTGATGTTTAATAATGCACATGAATGGAAGGAAAGATGTACAATACATGCATGACAATTCCGGGTATCATTCCATCACTTTCTTTGTAAAGCCATTCTCAAATCAAAACTCATCTTTTTCTAAATCGCACTTTCGGGTCTATGATTCATACTAACATTGGCAAGTGAAGATAACATAATTTGATCACACTCTCTTATAAAAAAATGTTCCTCTATGCCTTACGATTTTATTGACCCCAAAATCGCTCACTTTGGCTAAGTAGATTGGGAGATATACCTCAAACATTGATAGACTGTTTAAAAGTACTAAACTCAATTCCATCTAGCATTTGATCATCCTAAAAATTGAATCACAATTGAAATTCTTCATATGATTTGTGGCCCTATATCTTAACTTTACTAAAAAGAAAGAATCATCTCATTTGGATTCTTATAGCTTTAGATATAAGCAAAACATTGAACTCTGTTCAGTAAAACTACTCCCATTGACAATGTTCCAATAGACTCTCATACTTGCATTTGATCAATCTCTTCCAATTTAACTCCAATTAATACAAATTGTTTTGGAGATATAGGAAAAAGTGTTAGGAATCCATTGCCACAAGAATCAAGTCATTTGGAGCTCTATAGAAGGAGTTATGGTCAAAAGAAGCAACCAAGTTTATGATTGATTTCCAGTTGAACCTAGTTTAGCGCGAATTCCATAAATCTTGCTATAAAACTCGGATTCCTTTCGTTTTTGTGCCATTGGAAAGAAGACATCTAGCTATACAACTATTATTAGAGGCCTCAAAGCGAAATTAGGCCTCTAAAATGGTCAAACATCACAATTTACCAAGTTGTCCCGTAACTGTCCGTTAAACGGACATGTATCGATAAAACAGCCCCATTTCACCCGAGAAGACGGACACACACTGCCCCTAGGGTGTTTTTCCACCCGAGACGGTCCGTTAAACGGACTCCCATGTCCGTTTAATGGACATACGTTCCCCATGCATTCTCTCAAACTTCTTTCAAGCTTCCAACACCTATTCTATCATCCAACATACCCATATTCATCTCAAATTCATTTCTCTTAATATGAAACCACTTCTTAACAACACAAACATCAATTACATTTCATAAATTCCTCACAACTCTCATCTCATTTCATTCATCCAACTCAACTTCCTCTCATTCTTCTTAACTTTCTATCTTTTTCCCCATACCATACCTTGTTCATAAGTACTCAACACTTCATACTCAAAATTCATCATTGCAAGTTACTAACTACTTCATAAACACTTCAAATTTAACTCAAATGCATTCATATCAAATTCATAGCCCCTATTGGTCATAAACACCCAAAATGAAACACCAGCACACACATTCATCTACACTTTTGTTGAACTAAATTCATATCAATATTTGGGACTCTTAAAGACAAAATTTACAATCATCATCTTCATAAGAAATGTAGACAAATGCATCTAGTTTCATCCAAAACAAAAATCAATTTATTTGAACAACTATAAAGGAGGTTATGACTCATCAATATACATTGAAGTATCCTCAAAAGCATTTTGCTGCAAAATTTCCAGATTTTCAAATATTCATTCTAACCATCAAACTCATCTTACACCTTGTATACATAGATCATCTTTTCCATTACTTTCCTCATCATTCTCTACCTACTTTCACTCAATAAACCACCCTCAAACAAGCCATAGTTTGTCATTTATCACAAATAAAAAACAGGGCATATAAGAAATTATTCATCCCCTCTCTCCTCTCACACATCATTTAACTCTCTAACTTTCACAATACACTTCCGTGAAGTTAAGATTCAACATATACACTTACAACACAAGTATAAACAACTCAAGCTAACCACATACACAAATAACACTCAATCATCTCATCATGCTAGCTTCAAT
Source organism: Erythroxylum novogranatense (assembly GCA_029891385.1). Lineage (NCBI taxonomy): Eukaryota > Viridiplantae > Streptophyta > Magnoliopsida > Malpighiales > Erythroxylaceae > Erythroxylum > Erythroxylum novogranatense. Next base: position 88,697,757 of record CM057228.1, read on the forward strand.
TTGCACTACAACCATAACATAAAACATAAAACACAATACTTACTTGATTTAGCCACTAAGTCTTCAAATTCTCCAAGAAAATTACCAAGCCCTAATTTTCACCCATCACTATCGATCATCATCATTCAAGAGTGGTAGAGATAGATTTGTATGGGGAGCAATAAGAACAAGATGAAGGGACAAGGAAGAGATGGAAGCTATGCTCGAATAGAAGGAAAATCATAACACATGAACAAGAGGGAGAGAAAGCCACGAAGAGGAGGAGAAAAATCACTAAAACAAGACTCCAAAGAACTTATGAAGAGAGGGTGTTGTGAGTGGCAAGAAGAGTGGGCTAAATTCAATGTATACTTAGGTTAAATTCAATTAATACATGGCTATGCTAATGCCATGTGTCAAGCTCCCATAAATCCTTCTCAATTAACCAATTTCAAGCCCAATTTCCTATAATTTTCACTTGTCAAAAATTCCTATAACCATATGTCCAAAATTCAATACCATAGACAATAAATTCTACTACCAGTTATCAGTTAGTCTGCCACTCGGCATTTTTCCTAGTCCGGGATTTATCTCCGAAAAATTTCAGACAATTTCTAAAATTCTCCAAAATTATAAAATCAATAATGTCACTCTCCAAATAGAATTTCAAAATCAATAACCTACAATTCTCAAAACATTCACTCGTAAGTATGACCAAATTTACCGGAAAAGTCAATGTATGCATGTACAATTATTTCCATGTGCAACAAATTCATTTTTCACAATACAAGTATGTCACAAAATGCATGAACATATAATTGCAGTATTAAGCTCTCACAAACCACCCATATATTCCTATTTTACCCTTCCCGCTGGTACCCGGATGCTACACTGGGGACAAAAAAGTAAGCCTGCCCAGAATTGTTTCAGCTTTGACAGTAGAGAAGATGATGAGGAAGGGATGTGAGGCATTTTTGGCCTATGTGGTAGAAACAAGGGTAGATAGAGGGAAGCTTGAGGATATTCCAGTAGTCAGGGAATTCTCGGATGTCTTTCCTGAAGAATTTCTAGGACTACCGCCGCCTAGGAAAATTGAGTTTCCCATTGAGCTTCTTTCAAGTACTGCACCGATTTCAATTCCGCCTTACCGGATGGCTCCGGCAGAATTGAAGGAACTTAAGGAGCAATTTGAGGAGTTGTTAGAGAAAGGGTATATAAGGCCGAGCTCTTCACCTTAGGGAGCTCCGGTCCTTTTTGTGAAGAAGAAAGATGGATCGTTGAGGATGTGTGTAGACTACCGGAAGCTTAATCAGGTCACGGTGAAGACAGATATCTGCTCCCATGCATAGATGATCTGTTTGATCAATTGCAAGGGGCAAAATTCTTCTCCAAGATAGACTTGAGATCGGGTTACCATTAGTTGAGGATAAAAGAATCGGATGTACCAAAGATTGCTTTCAGAACACGGTATGGGCATTTTGAGTTTTTAGTTATGCCCTTTGGATTGACGAATGCCCCTGCAACCTTTATGGATTTGATGAATCGGGTCTTAAGCCATTCTTGGACCAATTTATCATTGTATTAATTGATGATATATTGGTTTATTCCAAGAGTGATAAGGAGCATGAAGAGCATCTGAGGATTGCTTTGGAGACATTAAGGAGAAATGAGTTGTATGCAAAATTTGATAAATGCGAATTTTGGCTGAGGAAAGTTGCATTTCTTGGACACGTAATCTCAGAACAAGGAGTGCATGTGGATCCAAAGAAAATAGAAGCTGTGGTGAATTGGGAAGCGCCGAAGAATTTAGCTGAGGTGAGGATTTTTCTGAGTCTGGCAGGTTATTACAGGAGGTTTGTGGAGGGATTCTCTATGATATCTGCTCCAATAACTAAGTTATTGAGGAAGAATCAGAAGTTTATTTAGAGTGATGAATGCCAGAAGAGCTTTGAGGAGCTCAAGCACAGATTAACAAGTGCTCCGATTTTGATTCTGCCTTCTGGAGATGAGGGTTATACCGTGTATAGTGATGCTTCGAGGAAGGGTCTTGGTTGTGTATTGATGCAGGGAGACAGGGTGATAGCTTATGCTTCAAGGAAATTGAAGCCATATGAGTTGAATTATCCGACACATGATTTTGAGTTGGCAGCCGTGATTTTTGCCTTAAAAATTTAGAGGCATTATCTATATGGAGTTCAGACAAGGATCTTTACCAATCATAAGAGTCTCAAGTACTTACTGAGCTAGAAAGAACTGAATTTGAGACAGAGAAGGTGGATCGAATTGCTTAAGGATTATGACTTGCTGATTGAGTATCATTCAGGCAAGGCTAATGTAGTGGCGGATGCCTTGAGTAGGAAGTCTTCGATTGCTCATGTTCGGACAGTTTACTTGCCTTTAGTGGAAGAAATGGCCAAGCTTAAGATAAGTTTGAAGCAGGAAGAGCCGAATTGCCTTCTAGCTAACTTCCGAGTGAGACCGATTCTTAGGGAGAAAGTTAGAGAGTTGCAGGCACAAGATGCGAATTTGAGCAAACTCCGAGAGGAAATTCGGAATGGTAAGATTTTTGAAATAGAGGTAAGGGATAATGGACTTATGACAGTGGGGAATAGGCTTTGTTTCCCAAATATTAAGGAGGTAAAGGATGAGATTTTGGATGAGGCACACAATGCGCCTTATGTCATGCACCCAGGTAGTACCAGGATGTACAGGGATTTGAGAGAGCATTTTTGGTGGAAGGGCATGAAGAGGGATGTTGCAGAGTATGTTAGTAGATTCTTAGTGTGTTAGCAAGTCCAGGCTAAACACCAGGCACCTTCCGACAAGTTGAGGTCGTTGCCTATTCCGAAGTGAAAGTGGCAGAGGGTGACCATGGATTTTTTGATGGGTTTGCCCAAGACTAGTAGAAAGCATGATGCCATTTGGGTTATTGTGGATCGGTTGACGAAGTCAGCTCACTTTCTGACGATTAAGCAGACTGATTCTTTGCATGTGCTAACAAAGAAGTACATTGATGAGATAGTGAGATTGCACGGGATTCCAGATTCCATAATTTCAGACAGGGACCCTCGGTTTACTTCGATGTTTTAGGGAAGTTTACAGGAAGCTTTAGGGAATAAACTAAATTTTAGTACGGCTTTCCATCCTCAAATTGATGGTCAATCTGAGAGGACCGTTCGGACACTTGAAGGAATGCTCAGGGCATGTGTGACGGATTTCAAAGGAGCTTGGGATGAGCATTTGCCATTGGTCGAATTTGCTAATAATAATTCGTACCATTCGAGCATTCAGATGGCTCCATATGAGGCTTTGTATGGGAGGAGATGTAGAACTCCGATCTGTTGGGATGAAGAAGGAGAGAGGAAACTGGTAGGACCAGAATTGATTCAAACGACAGTTGATAAAGTCAATCTGGTTTAGCAGCGACTTAAGGCAGCACAAGATAGAATGAAGAGCTATATTGATGCACACCGAAAGGAGATGGAGTTTGAAGTCGGTGAGAAAGTGTTCCTTAAGACGTCTCCTTGGAAAGGAGTAATGAGATTTGGCAAGAAGGGTAAGTTGAGTCTGATGTATGTGGGTCCTTATGAAATTCTTGAAAGGGTTGGACCATTTGCCTACAGGTTGGCGTTACCTCTAGAATTGTCTTAGATTCATGATGTTTTCCATGTTTCCATGTTAAGGAGGTATAGATCGGATCCTTCTCATATCATTCAGACTAGTGAGGTTCAGCTGAGAGATGATTTGAGTTATGAGGAGATTCTAGTGAAAATTTTGGACACCAAGGAAAAGGTCCTCAGGAACAAGACAGTTCAGTTAGTCAAAGTCCAGTGGAGGAATCATTCAGTGGAAGAGGCTACTTGGGAGCCATTGGAAGCCATGAAGGAGAAGTATCCACATCTCTTCGATTAATCAGGTAATAATTTCGAGGACGAAATTTTTTAAAGAGGGGGAGAAATGTTGGGCCTCGAATATTTATTATTATTTATTATTGATGTCATTAAGCATGAATTGTGGTAATTGTGTGATTACGTCTTAGTTTGATTAAATTGGGAGTATTAGTGGATAATTGAGGTTTCTTTGAGTTTAATGTGGTTTTAATAGGAATTAAAGGGTAAAAGTATATAAGGGCATTTTAGGAAGATTACTTAGGTTGGAATGGGTTAAGGCTTTACAAGGAGGGGTAAATTGGTCATTGCTCTTCCCATTAGACTTAAGTAGGAAATTTAGAAGGGAAAGAAGGAAATAGAAGAAAGAAAGAAAAGAAAGGTGAAGAGAAGAGAGGGAGAGTTGCCGTGGGTGAGGAAGAAGAGAAGAGAAAATAGGGTTCTTGAACCTAGAGGTTTTTGAAGATTTGAAGCACATTTTCGGGTAAGTTTCGCTTCTTTTAATCTTGTTGTAGTTAGATTAAACCTTAAGATAAGTTGAATGTGTTAGAATCGATTGTTGGAAGGTTTAGGGCAAAAATGGTTAGAATCCTTGGGTTGTTGATTTTGTGACTGTTTTTAAGGTGTTAATGGGTTAGAAATGTAGTATTGGACATGAATCAAAGTTTAGAAGTGTTGCATTTGCAAAAGGGAAGGATTGAAGTGGGAAAATGCTGGGAAAAATCAGGTTCGGAGATGTTCTCCAGACCAGCACGTTGTGACGTGCTCATGAGCACGCCGCGACATGCGAGGAAGTTTTGCACGTCGCGGCGAGCAGCAGGCCGTTCGTCGCGACGAGCCCCCAGTTTCCAGCATAGGTGAATTTTGGTAGTTTGGGCATATCTTTCGCTGTGGATGTCCAAATGAGGTGATTTTAGATTCGTCGTGGACTAGAGTCGTAGAAATATAAGTTTCATGAAGAAAGAGCGTTTGGAATTTGCCTTTAGAGATTCGGGGATTTGGTTGGAAGTTGAATGTACACTTTTAGTGCTTTTACTTTTGATTTCCAAGCTTTTTGAATATTTCCTTTGAATGTTGCTTGATTGGGAACTTGGTTTGTTATAGGAAACCAAGCCGACCTGATTCAATCGCAAGAGGAAGGACAACAGTGAGTTGGATTCTCAAGTGATATTAGGTGGGTAATATATTTATGGTTGTTGTGTGCATGGGCAAAATGCTTTGCTTGCTTGTGTGTATGTGTGGTTTGAATTATTAGCAATAAATTGTGAATGTGATTATGTACTGCATGAAAAGCATTATGGCATTGTTGTATGAATGAAAAGATGAAGAAGCATGATGATCATGAATAGTATGAAAACTTTTGATACAGTCAATTGAGCATGAAACCAATGATTATGTGCTTTGTTTGGGTGAGAGAGGAACGTATCGTTAGTCACGTGCACGTCGACGTATAGCCTTCTTCCGGCTGCCCGCTTGAGGCCACGAGATCCTGAGAAATCGGACTCGGATAGTTTACGGTATAAACTTCGGTTTATCCGGATTGTTCCACGAAACTCTCGAGCCACTTGTTGTGTATCTCATCATTGATCCATTAGGAAGAATGCATAATTAATTGCTAGGTTGCGAACTCAAAGATATCATGACATATTCTTGTGACATTTTGATGGCTATGAGATTGTAATTCAATTGATAGATTGATGACTTGCTATATGCTTGTGTATATTTACGTATATGCTTGGATGTGTGGCTCGTTGCCAATGGCTATAAATGTATATGCCACTGAGCTTCGCAACTCACCCTTTTATCTCCCACTCCTCAAGTGCAGAACGAGACGATCGTTGATCTTGCAAGGCATCGGAAACTCCAAGATAGTTAGGAGCTTTTGCCTTAAGTTAGTATTTTTGGTTAGCCCTCTAAGCATATCATCATTGGGCATTCTCATGTATTATGGATTTAAATTTCAATATTTATTGTGCTTATTTGAAATTTGTAGTTCAATTTACTCGAATTATAATAGCATGCAGCATGTTGTTTATGGAGTGTGATTAACTGAAAATTTGAAGGCATGTGTTTGTGATAGAATGTATGAGAAGGTGTGTATATGTGTGCAATCAAATTAGGTATAGAAGTTGGGATCGGGTCTGAATTTTTGGGGAGTTCGCCATGAGCTGAGCCCTTCATCATGCGCTTGATCAGAGGACCACCTCGGGACGGGGAATCGGAACCCGGGCCCAACAAAGTCATAAAAATATTTTCACATCTGTATCAATTCAAGTACTTGTCTTCAACAAAATTCCATTACCAAATTTGCTGGCATATCCATAAATATACTAAATTTATGTCTAACATTTTGGACCATGTCATATTTCTTATCTCTAAATATCCACAACTTTCCTTATCTTACTCTTTGACAAAGCACCATTCTTCTCATTTTTTTTAATAGTCCAAAACGAAAATTCATACATGTGACTCATGCAGTTGTAATTACTGGGATTTTATACTCATCCGTGCCCTTCTGTAAGGGTGAGGAATCAGGTGCAACAGATCCTTGCAAAACTCCTCGTATTCTTTTACGAGGTGGCATCTTACTCCTCCAATATAAACACTAACGTTTAGCTTAGTTTCATTCTAATCTTTTTTTCTACATGTACGTACAATATGCATGAAACCTAATGAAATCAATCAATTCACAATGCAAAAAATAGTCATATAGAAGAACAATTAATACCATTATGCATTCTAAGCCTAGGAATCTAAAAGCCTAAACTCGGATACTGCAAGATGTTAGGCCCCGTTTACGAAGCCCAACAATCATTCCGAAGTTACAAAAAGGGAGCATAACACACTGTAGGGTTATTTCAATTAACCCTCATTAGCCATCATCAGTTCGTCTTCATTCTTACAACATCCCAAAATTTTCCTCACAATTTGTTCAATGGCATGCCCATACAAACCAATCACTATACTTGAACTTGTTTCTCTTATTTGTGAACAGAATTTGGAAATCTTAAAACAAGAATTTTAATTTGGCTTCTTCAAATAAATAATATCTCTAAGCCTCTATTTTGTTTTGAAGGAAGAATCACCTCAATCGGAGCTCTATAGCTCAAGATATGCTCAAAATTCCAAAGCGTGTTTATACCTCAATCATGCTCTCTAAACTGACCTCTCACTTTCTTATAATAATTTTTTTTAATAAAACTCCAAAATATCCAAATTTTCTTGGGAAGATATATACATGTCTTAGGAATCTATCTCTTCAAGAATCACTTCATTCGGAGATCGGACGAGGGAGTTATAATCGAAAGAATCTAATATGTTCATAACCTCAATCAATTTGTACCTATCTTGGCGCGATTGTCATAACTTTCACCACAAATGTCTTATTATTTCTTTATTATACCATTTGAAAGTATACTTATAGATCTATAACTTTTATGAATACCACAAAGTCAGATTATGCCTCTAAAATGGTCAAAAATCACAATTTACCGAAGTTGATCGGTGAATATCCGTGAAACGGACATACACTGGCTGAAAAGCCATTTTTCAGCCTAGAATGTCCGTTAAATGGACATCCATGTCCGTTTAAAGGACATACACTGGGCTGAGGGTCCTTTTTCACCCGAAAAGGTCCGTTAAATGGACATTCATGTCCGTTTAATGGACATGTGTGACCCAAAACCCCTTCTAAGCCTCTCCAATGCTTCCAACCTCTATCCTAACACCATATACACTCATAATCTCCCCAATTTCAACTCTTCTAGTGCAAAATCACTTCATAACAACTCAAACACAAAAATTATGTAATAAAACTCTCAATCCCTATTCATTTGGTTCATCAAACTACCATTTCCTATCATTCACCATAGCTGTCATCATACACAAATCCTATGCAACATCATAACTTGTAACAATCGTATCTTTCAATTTCGATGTCCAAAAATTGCATACTTTATAGCGTCGGAAAGCTATAAAGACGAACTACAATTTTTGTGAAGATCACTTTGTCCAATTCAGCCTATTTTAATGCAGTTTTTCCCACTGAAGTTGGTTCACACTTGCTATACCTTTGAACTTGCAAAATGCAATATCTATTCATATCAATTCCACCACTAACTACTTTTCATTAACTCTTGAATCTCACTTCAAATGATTCATCCCATAAAACCTTTCTAACATGTTATTCTAAGACAACCTACAATTTGCAATCTCAATGAAGAAGTATATACCTACACACAATCCACTTTCACTACCAACATACTCACTTGTAAAAAATGACAAAAACATATACAAAATGAACTCCTCAAATTCACAATCCCATTACTAAGCAAAGTAAATATAAGAACAAGATTCATTACATGACAATTTACATATCACAACTTTAAAAACAAATACAAATAGATGCTCAAAGTTTGGCATGCTTCATAAGCTATACAAAAGTGTTCGAACTAGATCAATACAAAAGCTAACTATCTTGAAGTTGTCCAATTGCCTTGCAAGGATCACTAATCTTCCCATTCTGCACCTGAGGAGTGGGAAAATATTGGGTTGAGTTACACAGCTCAGTAGCTAATCTATTTATAGCCGTTGACGATAAGTCACACAATCAAACATATATATATATAAACATTCACATAAGCATACACTTCACAATGAAAGTTCAACAATGACAAATTCAATTCACATTTAACAATTCATAACATCATCACATATTGGATGTAATTCAATTCAAAGCATGGCTTAACACATCAAAATGCAAATGCACAACCAAATGGCTCGAGAGTTTCGTAAAAAAAAAAGGCAAAATTGAAGTTTACACCGTGAACGAAACGAGTCCACTTTTCAGATCTTGTAGGCCACAAGCGGGCAGCCTGTAACATCCCATCACCGATGGGAAGGGTAAATTGGTCAATTGGGACGGGTTAGGAGTGTATAAATTGGTCTCGGCATGTTTATGCATAAGAAAGCCTCCATATGCACATAAATTGAAATTTTTGCACATGCACATGATTGTACATGCATTCATGACATTTTTCTGGCATCTGTGTTATTGTGAAAAATGTGTTATTTGTGTGTGAAAAATTAATTGGAGTGGATTTTTGTGTGTTTCATATTTTTAGAGAATTTTAGGAATTTTTATGAAATTTTTCGGGGTATTTGCGTGGACCGGAAAATTTCCAACTGACTGACTGAGTGGGTTTCTTGTATTGGAAATGACTGGCCAATGGCACTGAAAAATTAGATATATGATGTTAGGATTTATTTAGCTAAGTCATTGAAGTTTGACGAGAAATTGGAGTAGAATTTGGAACCGGAATTAAAAAAAAACCAGGACAAGTGGCAAGTGACACATGTCACTTGCCTACTTAGTCATTTTCTCATTTGTTTATATAAATATCTATGCTGGACAAGTCTTCCACGACATTTGTTTGGTGAAAGAGTAAAAAGTGATTTGTCAAAGTGCCTCCTTCTTCTTCTATCCGTAGGTTTCCTCTTCTCCCCTTTTCGTTGGTCCTTCTACCACCTTTCTTGTTTATTTGCTTGCTTTCCTTCTCCTCACATATAAATCCACACTTAAGCTTTGAGATGGTGATGATTGTTGTGGTAAGGAGTGATGATCGTATGGTGTGGGAGGAGGTATAGGATTTGGTGAGGTGATTAAAGAATTAAGGATTTTAAGCTTGTTTTTGTAAGTCATTGTGTTTATGTTCTTTCATTTAGTAGTTAGAAGCAATAATTATGACATCTTGTGCATCACTTGCATGAAGTAGTATGTTAATTGTATAGGTATAAGTGTATAGTTGTGTGAGGATGAATGACTTAACAAGTTTTAGATTAATTTTAGATTGGCTTTAAGTGTTTTGGATTGGTTAGTATGATGTTGGATGAGGAAAATGAAAGTAAGAAAATTGTGTAGGTTGGGTGCTGCCAATTGGGATTAATTACTCAAGTAAATGGCTTGATGAATTTATGGCTGATCTCTTGGCTAAATGGGATGTTTATTGATGTGGCATTGATGTTTGCATGAAAGGAGTAGGATTTAGTATGAAATCTGGAAAATGGAACTTGTGTATGTTTCAGGTATTTGTTTATAACTTTTGATGTGGTTATGCTATTGAGTTGAGGTTTACTTTAAATTAAGCTTGATAAGTATGGCTAGAATTTCTATGAAGGAAGTTCTGCCCAATTTTGGTTTGAAGAGCTTTGAATTTAGCTCGGAAGTTGAGATGTGTGTGTTGGATGAACAGTATCCGGGTTTTGGTCCCATTATTGATGACCTGAAACTTTGAGAATTTTTCTAGGATATAGGAGACAGATTTTGAGGATTTGGCATTACTGAAAGTTGAAGATTTATGTGTTAGCTTTCTTATGCCACAAAGTATGATATTTTTCGATGTGTAGATCGCAAGTTATGGTCTGATAATGCTCAGGTGGTAATTCAGTCTAAAATGTGTTTTGGTGTGCAATTGCTCTAAGGGCATAGGTTTTGTGCTTTTTGGGTTCTAATATTTATTTGGGACTGTTAAGGGTAAAATTGGCTTAAATACATTTGGAAAAGTTGTAGAGGATTGTTATAGCTTTCTAATGAGGCATTTTATGCGAATTTTGGATGTGAGGATTGTAAGATATAAATTTGAAAAGTTTTGTTATGGCTTAGGTTGCATGCTGATTTCATAAACTTTAACAGGATAGCCACATTCATGAGAGGATTCGACCTAGTTTGAATTGAAATTTGTTTTGAAGTCCTTCTTGAGAATTGTAGTATATTGTTTGAGCTTTTTATTGCTATATATTATGGAATTTTTCGCTAAGAGGATGTGAAGTTACGAATTTTGAAAGATTGGGTTTTTGTTGAGAATAAATTGGGTACGCTAAAACCTTTGTTTGCGAATTTGATTTGGTTAGAGATGGAATTGGCTTCTAAGTTATTCCTAAAAGATGTAGCATTTGTTTTGCTCTTTTGATTGAAGTAAAATTTGAAATTTTTGGCTAAGGGGATGAAAAGTTTTGATTTTTGGAAATTCTGATGCTGTTTAATGTGAAGTTGATCGACCAGTCACTTTGTGTGGAGTTTTTGACCCATTTAGAGGTCGATCTGATTTTTAAGGCTTTCATAAGAGTTGTAGAGGGTTCTTTTACCTTTCCGTAGACAACAAGTTTGTCAAATTTGGAGTTCTAGGTCAAAAGTTATGATGTTAACAATTTTAGGTATTGTTTAAAGTTTTGAGGAGATTATCGATTGGTCATCTTTGAGTGCATTTTTGACCCCTTTAGAGACCGAGCTTGCTTTTGAGTCCTTCTTGAAAAATGTAGATCTGTCTTTTATCTTTTCAACAATACCAAGTTTGTAAAATTTGGAGCTCGTAGTCAAACAATATGAAGGTTTGAAGTTCGAAGGTCGGATTACATGGTCGACCACTCGCCCGTGCGCGCCCGCGCGCGCGAGCATGGTGCGCGGACCGCTCGGCCAATTGGTCGAGCTGCATTTTTATTGATTTTTCTACCAACCGACCTCCTTTCACTCTTTTGAGCATAACTTCTTTGTTCGACCTCCGATCGACCCGATTTTTGAAGCGTTGGATTCCTAAGACATTTTTGTATCTTTTCATACCAAATAGATCGACTTTCACATTAAATGGAAAAAGATCGACCCGATCTAAGTGAGGTGACCCGTGGAAAAGGTCTTAACATCGTTCAGTAGTTTGCAGATATCTTGATCCATAGTGCTCGGATCAATCTAATTCTTCTGGAAAATTAAATTAGAGACATGGATCTACATTTTATCTGAAGGAGCTGATTGACAATTTAGCCTCTAAGACTTTCAATTTCCGTATCGAAGTTCGGTGTAGTGTTCAGTTTCGGTTTTGTAATGGTCTGAACAGACTTCAGTATTTTGGAGATATCTTAAGCTATAGAGCTCGAATCGATCTGAAATTTTTTTCTAAGTAAACTAGAGACATAGACCGACAAATTTCATGAAGATGTCAGATTTCAAGTTAGCCCCTAAATGCTCATTTTTCTAGAGTGAAGTTACACATAGTGTGTTGGTTTGAGTGTGATTTGGGAATATCTTTTCCGTCCGACATCCGATTGACCTGTTCTCGAGACATCGGATTCGTAATACTTTGAATTTCATTTATTTGTGAAATTGGGAATTTTTAGAGCTAAAATTGACGTGGACCGATTAGGTCAAAGTGAGAGGACCGGAAAATGATTTTTCTGACTCGTGTTTTATTTATAATTGGACCTATAGAGGTCCAAATTGAGTGATTTCGGTGTCAATGGGTTTCTAATTTTTAGAGGAAAATTTGGTGACGAAAAATTGTGCAATAGTGTCGGGAATATCACGAACATGCATTGTACACATTTAATATCTACATGTGCATTATTAAATGTTTTTGAATGCCAATTTGGTAATGTTGGATATTTGGACTGTTTTAGAGACGCATTTGGGACGTCAATTCACAGACGTTGCCGAGACTTCCAGGCTTTAGCTTCGGAAGCAAAGGTGAGTGACCTAGATGGTTTCTCGATTATTGATTGTTCATAATTGTGCTCTTATATCACTGTTGAGAATAATGGAGGGCTTTGCGTTTGTTTATGACTGATTCCGGGCCGAAGGTGCCCGATGTACTGGGCGAATTTGACATAGAAGTGTTATTTGTCTGAGAATTTGAGAACTTCGTGTTTCCAAGGTGATAGATCGTGATTGTGATTATATTGTGTATAGTTGTGAAATAATTGTTTGATTGTAATAATTTGGGTTCGAGTGTGAGGTGATAAATTGTGATACGAAAATTGGTTGTGATACAGTTACTGCCTATTGTGCTGCATTTACTGTTAAATTGGGATATATGTATTTCATACATGAAGGCATGATCAGTTAATGAGAATTGTGACCGGAGCAGCCACCGAGAGCTACAAGCTCAACATTTATATTGGGCCCCGAGCCCCACACTGATTCAGAGCCACAGGCTCACTAATTAATGCGCCCATATTGGGACAGTTCAGAGCCTTAGGCTCTCTGATTAATGCGCCCATATTGGGACAGTTTCAGAGCCTCTGACTCAATGATTAATGTGTCCTTATTGGGACAATTTAGGCGCTCGGTCACAACACCGAAATAAAATGGAATTGTGTCACATGCGCATGTCATATGTATCTTATTTTACTCTCTTTGATTGAACGAAAGGCTAACTGCCTTATGCCTCTGTGGTATTTCTGAATGTGAATTTTGGATGTTTATGAATTCAATTGGTTATGTATGTCTAACAGTGTGAAATGTATAAATGGTCTATATTCAGGTACAATTGTGCAATGTGATTAAATATGCAACAATGTGAAAATGTGATATGGGAATTGATGTGTTGCATGAATTGAGTGAACCATCGATGATGGTTTCTCACTGAGTTCGTAAAACTCACTCAAAATTTGCAATTATTTTTCAAGACTCAGAAGAATACCCCGTTAGGCAACGGGCGTATGACATCTGCTGGTTATAAAGTAGAGAAGTGATTGGGATCAGTTCACGTCTGCATTAGTATATTTTATTTTCTGATTTTTTTGTATTAGTAAAATTGTATTTATGAAAAGGGCCCCGAGGCCATTGAATTGTTTATGTAAATTGTCTTTCGCATAAATTATAATGTGTGTGTGTATGTGTTAAGGAAAAAAATTATACTAAGTTTAGACTGAGTGATGTAGCAGGATATGTGCTTAATTGTTGATATTTTTAATTATTTTCACTTAGCGATTATTGATACAAAAATGCTTAAAATACTCACTTTAATTCATATTTGTTTTTAGGTACAATTTGAGAGCAAAGAAATTAAAGTGAGTCAAAAGTACCTCATTTGAGATATTTTCTGAAGATCAATTATTGCTTGTCTTCATGGAGTAAGACAAAGAAAATTAAAAGATGAAAAATGGAAGACAAAGAAAGAGAGAAAATTCCAAATGCAAGCTGCTGAAATAAATTAAAACAAAAAAACAAAAAAAACAAATTTAACGCAGCCACGCATGCGTTCACACAGCATTACACAGGAAGAAAATCACGCAAACAAGGCGTGAAACAAATGAATGAAAACAGTAGCACTAGAGAGGAATTAATTGGGCAACGCATTGTGCGTTAAACGCAGCGTGGAAGCAAGGAGACGCAATGTTTTTGGAGACGCACAGGAGATGAAAACGTAGCGCAGGAGAAAGGAAGAGCATGAAGGATTTTAACGTTTAATTGTCTTGTCACAGACAACAGTGACGCGAGAGAAGAATAAAAACACGCAGACACAGGAACGGGCGGCGTGGTCTTCGGTGAAGGCTGGAGGTAGCTAGCTGGGGCGTAGGCGCTGGATTGCTGTGGCTTGCTGGCTTAGGCGTGGACACGCCTGCACAGACGAGGAGACAAGCAGTGCAGTAGAGATGAACTTAATTCGTCCCATCAGCTACAGTAAACAGTGAGAAATTAAAAGGAGATTTTTGGTTAGGGATTAAATGGGACTAAAGCTATTTTTTTGGAAAATACCCATGAAGAGCTAGGCGTTTTGATACCAATTCGGAGGTGAAATCGATGCCGACGACTCGGGTTAGTATTATTTTAATTATTTTGTTGTTTCTTTCTCTCATTAGGAATTGATTGTGTTATTTGATTTTTAACTGATTTGGGTTTTATGTATGGATAATCGGATTTTCGTTATTATTCGATTATTTGTGTATGAACCTATTGGGTTTTGTGATTTGATGATTTTAATGCGTTCATTGAATTGTTAATTTCGAACCCATTGCTAGAATTTCGATGTAATCCGTAATTGTTATGTTGAAATTCATGTGTAGCGACTAATGATTCGTAATCATTAAGGATAATATGACCTAGGTTAAATGACCCGAGCTTATGTGGTTGTTGCCTTGATTAATCGGTTTTTCTAATTCGTAATGCAACTGCCTAATTAAATCTAGAGATCGTATCCTAGGTTATTAGGTGGTTAGGTTTAATCAACGATCGTATCTTGATTAAACAAAACCTAAGGGAAAACTTGGGTTAATTTTTAATCCACGATTAATAATTTCTAGGAGAGGTTAAAAAACAACAAATTAATGAAATATGCTTAGCCAGGGTGTAGGCCGAGATTGAACCAAAGAACCGGGTCCTTACCGAATTCCCCACATTTTTTTCATTTTATTGCATGTTTTCTTTAACTTGTTTTTATTAGTTAGTTTCATTTTTATTTTTTTTCTTTTAAAAATCCAAACCCCCCCTTTTTCATAAACACTGATTAATTTCATTTCTTAAACTTTACACACACTCTCTGTGGGATCGACCTAGACTCGCTACTGCTACAGTAGTAGTCTAGTTAATTAATTTTGATTAGCGTTACGACGCGCGGTCAAATTTTGGCGCCGTTGCCGAGAAGTATGGTGTTTTAGTTTTTTTTGTGATTTAATTGGTGTTTTGTATATATTTGTTCGTAATTGATTTCTTTACTGTTATTTTGTGATCTTTTTTTTTTTTGTTCGATATGGACGGAAGTAATTTCTTTTATAATTCATATTCTCATTCCTATAACAATGTTTGGACTGATCAACCTAACGTTTGTTATGGATGGGATAATCAATGTAATTACTTCCATGATAGTTTGCAGACACACAACAATTCTCGCATGCACTGTAAGCTTACTATCACAACTCCGGTCCATCTTTGGAAGAGTTGATGTTGCCATTGCAGGATAATACTTTACACTTCCAGAAGAATGGAGGGCAATTTTCAGAAAACACATGGTCCCAAAATCCGGAGAGCCAATTTGATTCAGGTGCATCTTTAGAAGAAATTCTTACCAAACTTATTGCTTCCAACTTGCAATTGCACCAGGATTTTCAGGAAATCATAGCAAGTCAACGGGAGATGCAACAGGAAATGCAAGAATTCGTACAAGAGGCAAGAGCACACCAACAGAGGAGGGAAAACCTAATGGGTCAGATGGCAATAAGCCTTGATCACCTGGAGTCGCAACGAGAAGAGGTGCAACCGTATCAACTCGAGGTGTATCCAATTGAAGTCTGTACGGAAAATTTGCAAAGTGATGAGGAGCTTCAGAATTTTGAGGTCAACCCTCAACGAATTGTTTGTGTCGAAGAAATGGAGAAGGAGCTTGAAGCCACAAAGGACATATCTTTTAGCTCGGAGGTAAGTACCGAGTCCATAATTATTTTTGAAAATAACTCTTTACCTTTACATTACAGATTGGAGGAATTGAATGATGAAGAAAAAGGTGAAGAAACGTTCAAAATATTTCCAGAATGTATGGACTCGGTTCGAATTGAGAAACTGAGGATAGGGAAGATGCTAAACGGGGATGATCGACTAAGGCCCTATCCGGCACTACCTCATGTGGAAGAGCCACATGTAATTCCTGAAGATCACAATTTTGTCACGTGAGGAGAAAAAGGAGTCGAGCCAGCGACCCTAAACAAAGGCGCTTCTTGGGAGGCAACCCAAGGGAAGTAAAATTCTTTTCCTTTATATTTTCGCATTACTTTTTATTTGCATGGGTGTTTTTGAATTTGTTTGTGTTACTTGTTTTTAAGTTTTCAATCAAAATGAGAGAAAGAATAAAACAAATGAAACAAGCATTTTCTCATTTTCTATTGCTTCTGGGATTATATAATCATGATTAGAGTATGGATTGACTAGATAATTTCATAGCAACTTTAGCATGTACTTTTGCTCTTGTGATTGGTCGATATGCATTATCTTTAGAAAAGTAGTGACTAATGGTAGACAAAGCCGGTGAGATTTTGAGCCTTAATTGACTGACACATCCATATCAATCTCATTGCCTTTTGATAATGTGTGACCTTCATGACATGTACATCTTGATCTTGCGTTGAATTTCTATTTGAGACCACATTTTTATCACATGCATTAACATGGATATGATTAGGCATTCTTTATTTTTCATAAGTTACATTGGCCAAATGACCTACCCTATTGACATGATTTTTTCCTTGATAAACCCCTTTGAGCTTTATACCTTTCTTTTTGTATAAACCACATTTCATGCTTTTAAATTTAACCAAATGTCCTACCTAAGTCATAAAGCTAGTGGAACATTTGTGATTGTTGAGGTTGTGGATTTACAAAATTCTTAGTGTGGGGGTGTATATATGTGAGGGTTGGTTATAATCTTGGGATGTTAATTTATGTCTTATCATTGAGATTCCCATGTTGATTTATTTTATTTTAATTTTTACAAGAAAAAAATGAAAAAAAGAGAAAAAAAGAAAAGAAAAAAAGAAAAAAAAAAGAGAAAGAGAAATTGAAAAAAAATAAAAAAAATTATCAAGGAAGAATTGCATATGTGTTGAAAAGTTGTTTATAATTCATGCATCTTCCTAGAGTTGTAATGGTTGAGTTATTTGAGTATGTTGAATATAAGGTTGAGGTTTGCTTGAAAGGTTCACTCTTGTGATTTCATTGAGATAAATTATATGAGTGATTCCTTCGGATTGATTTGTACTTCACGTGGTTTGTGTGTGTGAGCTGAATAGGATTGTGAAAGATAAATGTTGCATTCATCATAACTGACGGTACCCAGTTTTCGATTGAGTGTTGCTTTTTTTTCAATAGCTTTGATGACTTTCATGCTACTTAACCCAAATATACCTCACCTTACCCTTGCCCACATTACAACCTTGAAAAGTCCTTTGATTCATGATTTTGCATGTGAACATTAGTGGTGGAGAAATGAAATAATATGCAAAGTTATGGATTGTCATGTTTATGAATGGTATTGAGTGTACCCATTGATATATTTTAATTAAACACATTTTCGAGTCTACCATTAGATTGCTCAGTTTTAGAAGATATTGAATGTTGATTGATCATGAGTAAAAGCTTAGAATGTTGATTTTTTGCTATGATGTTTAAAAGTTATTCATCTTTATTTATGATTATATTGTCTTGGAAAATATGAGAATTGAGTAAATGTTTTGGGTCATGAGCTTAATTTTGATATTTTGCCCGAGGACGGTCAAAAGCTAAGTGTGGGGGTATTTGATATGTGCTTAATTGTTGATATTTTTAATTATTTTCACTTAGCGATTATTGATACAAAAATGCTTAAAATACTCACTTTAATTCATATTTATTTTTAGGTACAATTTGAGAGCAAAGAAATTAAAGTGAGTCAAAAGTACCTCATTTGGGATATTTTCTGAAGATCAATTCTTGCTTGTCTTCATGGAGTAAGACAAAGAAAATTAAAAGATGAAAAATGGAAGACAAAGAAAGAGAGAAAATTCCAAATGCAAGCTGCTGAAAGAAATTAAAACAAAAAAAAAACAAATTTTGATGGCTGCGTGCGTTTCATGCATGCATTCACACAGCGTTACACAGGAAGAAAATCACGCAAACAAGGCGTGAAACAAATGAATGAAAACAGTAGCACTAGAGAGGAATTAATTGGGCAACGCATTGTGCGTTAAACGCGGCGTGGAAGCAAGGAGACGCAATGTTTTTGGAGACGACAGAGATGAAAACGCAGCAGGAGAAAGGAAGAGCATGAAGGGTTTTAACGTTTAATTGTCTTGTCACGCATAACAAAGATGACGCGAGAGAAGAATAAAACACGCAGCACAAGTGAACGGGCGGCGTGGTCTTGATGAAGGCCGGAGGTAGCCGGGTGGGCGTGACGCCGGATTGATTCTTGTGGCTTGTCGGGCTTAGGCGTGGACACGCCGCATGCACGAGGAGACAAGCAAAGGCGAGAGAGATGAACTTAATTTGTCCCATCAGCCACAAATGAAGCAGTGAGAAATTAAAAGGAGATTTTGGTTAGGGATTAAATGGGACTAAAGCTATTTTTTGGAAAATACCCATGAAGAGCTAGACGTTTTGATACCGATTCGGAGGTGAAATCGATGCCGACGACTCGGTTAAGTATTATTTTAATTATTTTGTTGTTTCTTTCTCTCATTAGGAATTGATTGTGTTATTTGATTTTTAACTGATTTGGGTTTTATGTATGGATAATCGGATTTTCGTTATTATTCGGTTATTTGTGTATGAACCTATTGGGTTTTGTGATTTGATGATTTTAATGCGTTCATTGAATTGTTAATTTTGAACCCATTGCTAGAATTTCGATGTAATCCGTAATTGTTATGTTGAAATTCATGTGTAGCGACTAATGATTTGTAATCATTAGGGATAATATGACCTAGGTTAAATGACCCGAGCTTATGTGGTTGTTGCCTTGATTAATCGGTTTTCCTAATTCGTAATGCTACTGCCTAATTAAATCTAGAGATCATATCCTAGGTTATTAGGTGGTTAGGTTTAATCAACGATCGTATCTTGATTAAACAAAACCTAAGAGAAAACTCGGGTTAATTTTTAATCCACGATTAATAATTTCTAGGAGAGGTTAAAGAACAACAAATTAATAAAATATGCTTAGCCAGGATGTAGGCCGAGATTGAACCAAAGAACCGGGCCCCTACCGAATTCCCCACATTTTTTTCATTTTATTGTATGTTTTCTTTAACTTGTTTTTATTTGTAACATCCCACCCCCTCCTGGAAGGGTAAAATAGTAAAATTGGCATAGGATGGGATTGATAAGGAATAATCATTACTGTTCATGCATAATAGGATTGATACACACTATCAATTGTGTACATGGAATTACGGTAAATGCATTCATGACATTCCCGGTAATTGGGCCTAACGGTATTTTATTGTGATTAACGTGGTTATGAGATTTGAAAAATTGTTCGAGTCGCTTATTAAGCGTTTTATTTTTTTTGGGATTTATAGGAATTTTTCCGAATTTTCGGAGAAAATTTCGGACCGCAAAGTCGCCAGAATCAGCCTAAACTTGTTTTGGAGTAGAAAAGGTGATTTTCGTGATTGAAAAATTATTTGAGTGCAATTGTTACATGTTTTATAATTTTGGGAATTTCATTAATTCCAGAAAAATTCCTATAAATCCCAAAAAAAAATGTAAAACGCTTAATAGCGACTCGTAACAATTTTTCAAATCTCATAACCACGTTAATCACAATAAAATACCGTTAGGCCCAATTACCGGAATGTCATGAATGCATTTACCGTAATTCCACGTATACAATCGATACTCGTATCAATCCTATTATGCATGAACAAAGAATGATTATTCCTTATCAATCCCATCCTATGCCAATTTTACTATTTTACCTTCCGTGAGGGGTGGATGTTACAATTCTCCTCCTTATAAGAATTTCGCCCTCAAATTCTCAATAACCATTCCCTATGACAAGAATCATATGATTTTACATATCTCATACACTTTTCCACTTAATGATTCACTTTTGGAGTGATCGCAGTAACTATCCTCAGTCCGTAACTCAGTTACTAATTTGGCTAACTCTTTATCACTTAGGACAGTAAACGGATTTGACAATACTATTAGTTGGCGATCTCATTTCTTAGTTATCTCCTTAATCACGTCGGGACGATTTACATTCCTTTGGTACCAATCTGGTGACATTAATTCCAATTCACTATCAAGAATAATGTACCTAATGCAGTCATTTATTATATGCCATTCACTTTATCTTTAAAATCGATTCTCGTAAGACAAATCACTTTTCTATAATGTTCACACACTTTATCCGAATATACAGTTTACTCTATCTCATTTGTCCGATCCAATTTCCACTTTAGCTAACCATGCGGTCTTCCTAAGTCACTTTCCTTTTCTCACAATTCCATTATGGTCTTTAACTCTC
The DNA here is from genome assembly GCA_029891385.1 of Erythroxylum novogranatense. Lineage (NCBI taxonomy): Eukaryota > Viridiplantae > Streptophyta > Magnoliopsida > Malpighiales > Erythroxylaceae > Erythroxylum > Erythroxylum novogranatense. The sequence continues at coordinate 88,718,389 of CM057228.1, forward strand.
AAGAGCACTATGCAAAGGTAACAAGATATATTCTCCAAATGAATCAAAACTCTATAACAAGAACATAATCAAACCTTTTCCTATTGGACATTCAACCTATAAACACTTGAGCCAAGAATCACTTCATTCTATACCTACAATTACTCAATTTCACTTTTCAAATATGCCGACTAGAATGTCTAACTTTGACAGTTCACTTTCTTGTTCTTATACCTTTTTACCGGGTACACTTACTTCTTCTTCAACTTTTGTTCACTATAGTTTTCCAACTCCATTCGTATATTCAAACTCATCATAAGATTTCTCCCCATTTACTTTCTCGCACTCTAAACCATTCTTATCACTAGATTTACAACTTCAATTTTCCAGAAACACATCACTATTACCCATAATCTGCTTGACAATCATTGACAATCCCAATATCGTAATTAACTCATTCATTGCAGCATTATCGTATTTATACCCGTCTCTTCCCTCAAATTAACACAGTGTATGATTATAGAAATCTACAGTCTCCAAGGCTTTCAATCATAAGAATGGCACTAATACCCTTTTATCACAGTCAGTTCAATTTATTTCATACTCGTTCAACATATTATCGCAGCTCAATACTCACTACCCACTCTTCCAATGTATGTATATCATCGATGTCGATTCCTCAATTAGTCCTATCGTCCCTTTTACTTTTCATCGCTCAACACTTCTAAACACATTACATCTCAAATCACGATTACTACCATTGTTTACCTCGCATAATTCCTATTAAGGTCTTATTGACGTTATCAGTACATCTTTTACCCTTTTCATTGAGTCTACAATGAGTGTATCTACAATTTCTTTATGAAGGTGTCACTACATCACCTCATTGTCGGTTTCCTTTTGACCCTCTTGTCTCTATTCGCCATTTTTTTCTTTTTCTTTTTTTTTCATTTCTCTTCTCAGCAGTTTTCATATCACTCTTATCAACATATGTTAATACCTTGTCATTCGTGACTTGGACCTCCAAAATTTCCATTTTATTTAAGTCTCTCAATTCTCAGTTCGGGACTCTTTTATTCTTCGTTTCAAATCTAGATTCCTCAACAGTTTTACATCATAACTGGAGATCGATTCACTTTACATTGCAATTAGATTACCTCCAATTAGAATTTCACTTATGTTGGATACTTTACATTTACGTACATACAATGCGATAATCTCGCAGTATGAGCTATGACCCAATTTCACTTTTAATTTTGTCCACAAAAGTCTCATCAACCAATGATTATTCCTAATTGTGTTTCAATCCTTCTTCACTATACGTACAATCTCAATCAAAACACTCTTATGTCTTCATTTAACAGATCAGAACATTCCTTTCGCGAAGGTTCCTTGTGACAGTCACTTAAACACTTTCTTTACCACTTATTCAGTAATCTATATCAGAATCACTTTTCAGTTCCTCTCATACAGGTACACTCAGTCCACCTTTGTCTTACTTTAACCTCTTAAGAACTTCACATTTATAATCACTCTAAACATTTACCGCTCATTTCCTCTATGATTTCCATATATCTGTCACATACATTTCATTAGTCACAATCAACATTACCGTCCAATAGATATCCCTAACAGTAATTCGACTTAAATGCAATAGCTCTTTTCATATACCACTATTGTGAATGGTTTCATATTACTGTAAATTGTTACTGACTGCTTACTGGTAATTGATTATTACATTTAGGTGGTATCAGAGCCCAGTAGTACGTAATGTATCTGGGCACAGTTTGGAACATAGGTTTCATGCATTTGAGTCGTGTCGTTGCAGACCGTGGTAACTGATCCCTAGTCAGAGTCGCTCAAGGATAAATCCTACGGGTGCATAAGTGTTAAGTGATTAAGTGAGAGAAGAGTGATACTGGATTAGAGTGTAAATCCCAAAGGGGATAATCAATTAGGAAAGGATAAAGGAAAAAAATGGATAAGAAGATTGAAATTGTACTGGGTTAGAAACCCTCATAAGTGATAGCAGAATGACTGTGTGGGCTTCGACTGAATTAAATTGACAATATTATGATGATATGGAAAGAAGCTCTCAATAGAGTACTGTAACGGATTATCGAGAACTGAAAGAACCGAAAAAAATATAATAAAATAATAAAACTGAAGAATTCGTGAAATGATTAAGATTTGGACCGCATATGCTTGAAACTGAAATAATTATGTGACTATTGTGCTACGAGTTTGGAAATCAGTATAATAAAATCGTAAGGAAAAAGATAGACAGATGATTTCCACTGATGGTGTATCGAGAAATACTGAATTAGGAGTATATGGACACAAAAATGGTAAATGGATAGGTATATAGATAGAGATAAAATGGAGTGGTATCAACGACTTTGTCGGTATTGGGGACTGTGAACACCTGATCATAGACTGTTTGAGGAAAATAGAAGATAAGTAGCAGAAAACAGAATAAAAAAAAATAGGAATAAAGATCATAAGATGAGAAGCCAAATTGTTATGACCTTACAAGGTCAAGTTGCACGTAACGGATAGGGGAATGAGACATACAGTTTAATGATATGGTGAGAATGAAATAAAGATCTTGAAAAGAATGAAACCATACACAGTATCAATTGTGTACATGGAATTACGGTAAATGCATTCATGACATTCCCGGTAATTGGGCCTAACGGTATTTTATTGTGATTAACGTGGTTATGAGATTTGAAAAATTGTTCTGAGTGCGCTATTAAGCGTTTTACATTTTTTTTTGGGATTTATAGGAATTTTTCTGGAATTTTTCGGAGAAAATTTCCGGACCGGCAAAGTCGCCGGTAACTGGCCTAAACTTGTTTTGGAGTAGAAAAGGTGATTTTCGTGATTGAAAAATTATTTGGAGTGCACTGTTACATGTTTTATAATTTTGGGGAATTTCATTAATTCTCGAAAAATAATTGGGAAATTCTCGGACGGATAAAACGCCAATTCGCGAACCAAATTCGATTTTCGATAGCGAAAATTGCTACCCAATGGCCTGTATTATTGGATACATTATTTTGGGATTGAAATTAGGGTCATTGGAATTGATTGAGTTAATTTTGGATTATGTTTAATTGAATAAAGTATGAATATGTTGACTTTTCAACTTGGTTTTAACAAATCCTACCAAGCCACCTACCCTTTCATGAATGTACCCTCCTCCCACGGTTTTACATAAGGAAATATTGTTTCCTTTCTATTGTAACCGAAAGTGTGGTGATATGGTGAAAAAGTGATGAAAACTCATTGGTTTATACCTTTGACTTATCTTTGAAAATTTGTACCAACCATAACTTGCCAACATCTCATTCATTTAATGCCTTCTTATCATGTTTCTTGTAATTCCCTATGCCTCTCTCGGTGATGACTAAAAGAATGAAGGAAGGAAGGGAAAGAGGAGTTTTATGGTTTTATTCAACTCATCGAAAATCTTCCTCCTCTCATCTTCATTGATTTCCTTCTTCTTCTTTAAGCTACTTCCTTCAACCTTAAGAGCTTCTTCATGCCATCAAGTTATGCTCTTCTCATGATGATGATATACATGTTTGATGTTAGAAGAAAGTAGAGGTAGTGAGAAAGGTGAGAAAATGGAAGAATTAAAGCTTGGGATTTGTTTAGGTAAGGGTTGTATTTATGTTCTTATTTTGGTAACTAAATGCTTTGATTGTGATGTCTGTTGCATCTATTTGCATGAGAGCTTTGTTAGTTGAAATGGGTAGGTTAGGGTGAATGAATGAGTTAAATTGAGTGCTAATTGAAGTAGAATGGACATGGGAATAATAGGAATTGAATTGAACATCAAAGCTGGAAAATTGTCAATTGTACATGATTTACTGTTTTGATCATAATTAATTGTGTAGAAATGCAAATGAGGTGAGGTTAGTGGCCACTGAAACTTTGGACTGTTTTCTTCAATTTAGTGTGAAATGGGTGTTGTTGAATTCCAATGATAGAAGGGTGAAATTTTGCATGGAAAGTTACTGTTCCATTGTCTGTGAACAGTAACTGCAACCATGACATCTGAGTTTTACTGATTTTTATGAATTAATTGAGATGGAATTAGGGAGAATGGTCTTCATGGAAGTTGTAGCATATTTGATTATCTTTCCATTGCTACTGATATTTCTATTTTTGGAATTATATATTGGGAGATATGAATTGATTACTAACGGCTGGTTTTGAGCATTTTGGATGAAACCTAGTTTAAGTGTGATTTTGTGAGTTTACTGATTTGAGGCAATTTTAACATTTTATGTGGACTGAATTGGTGTGAGTGAGCTTCTGAAAAGTTGTAGAGGAAGAGATTATCTTGAAATTGATATTTGGTATGTAATTTTAGAAGTCAGAATTGGGAGATATGATTTTCAAAACTGATCCTACATTAGGTTATGAATGGCTGATGATAACAGAAACTTCCATAACAGTTTTGAAATTGTTAGAGATTGAATTGGAGGTTGAGTGCTGCATGAAAAATGAAGTTTATGATGTTATCTTTACAAGGATATAAAGTTCTGATTTTATTGACTTATATACTGGAAGTTATGCTTCTTGTAAGATTACTGCCCAAAGTGAAGGATTTCAGGGACAGTAACATTAGATGAATTAATTGACTTGGTTTGCAATAGAATTTGATTTTGGGTTGTTCATGAAAGTTGTAAAGGACATTGTGAACTTATTGACCATATTTTTGTGGTAATTTATTACTAAGGAATCAGTGAGTTATGAAATTGTAAATGTACTGCCCTGTGTTGAGGGAAATTGTGAAGGCAGAAGGTTTGATGGCTTATTTGACACCCTTAGGGTTGGAATTGATTTTTATGGTCTTCTAGAGAATTGTAGAGCTTTTCATAAGCTTTCCAATGAGGTATAGTGGGCATTTTTCTGATTTGTGTGCTAAAAGTTAGAGTAGATGGAAATTAGGAATTGAAATCTGGAAGAAAAGAAAAGGGCAAGCGGGGGAACTCGCCGCCTCATGAGGCGACTTCTCGCTCATGAGGGCGAGATAATTAGCCTCGTCGCGAGGCGACGGATCGCCTCATGACGAAGAAGGTGATTCAGCCTCATGAGGGCGTCTCGCCTCATGAATGAGCTTCCGGATATATATATATATATTATTGTTTTGCTTTTTATTTGGTATTAAATTGATCCGATTGTTACATTGTCAATTTCTTTCCGTCCGACGTCCGATTGACCTGATTCCAGAGGCATCGGATTCATTGAATATTTAATTTCATTTTCTGATAAAGCGGGAATTTTAGACGGAATTTGACGTAGCCCCTATTGACGGAACATGTAAACCTTGCTTTATTAATTGAGGACCTATAGAGGTCCGAATTGCGCACCGTCGGCGCTTATGGATTTCTAATTTTCATAGAATTTTATTATGGGAAAATATTGAATTAGGACCGAATTCATGAACATGCATATTTCATCAACATGAGCACAAATTTCATATTTAGTGACTCGTATTTTTTCGATTCATATAGAGGTCCAATTGGGCGCCGATTGACCGACGTCACAGAGGTTTTCCGGCATTAGCTCGGAAATAATAGGTGAGTAACCTAGTTGGTTTCTCAAATTTCTGGTTGTTTACATGCTCAACGTGAATTACGTGCAAAGATGAATTGTATGATTTCGCATGTATAAAGTGGATGATTGCATGTTTAATGGTTTTCTTGTCATGAATGACACCGATACCAATATCTTGGGCTTTATAGCTACCATCTTGAACACCGCTTTTATAGCCATATTGTGGATCGATCGATACACTTTGGGCTTTATAGCCATATTGTGGATTATTGATACACTAGGCTTTATAGCCAAATCTTGCATAGTTACTAACATCGCATCGCATGCATAATTGCATGATCGATAATGGACGTGCCCCAAGTTGTTATTTTACTAATAAGAGCTTGAGCTCTCATATCGTCATCGACCGCCACGAGCCCGAGGGAGAAATCGACGCGTCCCCACCGAACACCGATCGAGCACTTGGGCATCTTGAATAATGGAAAGAGTCACATATGCATTGCATTTGCACAAATGACCGCTCGTGACATATCCGCTTTCATAATGGTATGAATTACTGTGAATGGTTTTCTGTTACTGGACATTGTTATTGGCCATTTATTAGTAATTGATGATTTCTGGACTGTACTGTACGCCATGGGCGTAATGCATGATTTGAGTGAACCATCGATGATGGTTTTTCACTGAGTTCGCAAAACTCACCCAAAATTTGCATCTATTTTTCAGGTCCTGAAGAATACCCCGGTTGACACGGGAGTATGTTTACTGTAGATGAGTAAAGGTTAGAGATCGGGATCAGTTCGTGTCTGCATGAGTGTTTTAGTAGATTGTATTCCGCAATCACTGTATAATAAGGCTTTATATTTTTACTGAGCCATTGTGGTATTAATGTTTTACTGCATTGACTGATTGTAATTATGACTGGATGACTGTAATAACTGAAACGGGTTTATATTGAATACGGATTTTAATTACTTACTATGTTTGCCGTGTGAACGTGGAGTTAAAGGCTACAAAAAAAAAGTGTATACTGAATTTTAAATCGACTGATGTAGTACGCCACTCTCGTGGGACACGGACTCGGATATCACCAACGATATCGGGTTCGGGTCTTACGGGTGTGGGGTGTTACATTATTAGTTAGTTTCATTTTTATTTTTGTTCTTTTAAAAATCCAAAACCCCCACTTTTTCATAAACACTGATTAATTTCATTTCTTAAACTTTACACACACTCTCTGTGGGATCGACCTAGACTCGCCACTGCTACAGTAGTAGTCTAGTTAATTAATTTTGATTAGCGTTACGACGCGCGGTCATAGCACGCCACCCTCGCGGGGTGCGGACTCGGATATCACCATCAATGTCGGGTTCGGGTCATGCAGTTGTAGGGTGTTACATTTAGGTGGTATCAGAGCCTAGAAGTACTTTCTTATAAGGGCCGTTTTTTAAATATGGGTCAAGTTACATGTTTTAAGTCATGTCACGGCAGACAGTGAATTGATCCCCAGTCTAGCATATGAATCACATGCATGAGCATGTATCAATTGTTTAAGAGGTTAGAAATAGTGCGGAAAATGATGTATGTTAGAATGTGATAAATGGAATTTTTTGGATATCATGAGATAAGAAAAAGTGTATGGTTCGATATGAAAAATGAAGCTTAAATTGGTATTGGTGGATGTATTATGCAATACAACATCACTGTTATACTGGGGTATATCCTTGAATGTTGAATAGATATGAATATATAGTTGTGGATTGATAGAGGAAAATAGAGATATGTTAGAAATGGTAAGATTTCAAGTGTATAAAGTGGATGAAAATAAAATGTTCTATGAGCTAGAGAGGCTACAATTGGATTTGATTACCGTAATGAGAGTGTATGAATAAGGATTTATGACTTAGATTTAGAATATGTTAGTGGGAAATCAAGAATGATTATACATCTATGATTTTGATTTGATTGTGAACATACATGGGTATGATGAAATAATGAAAAAAAAAATGGAATATAAGACAATGTAAATGGTTGATGGAAAAGTTGTCAAAGTTCAGTTGACTTACCTATGTGAACACACATCTGATAATGAGAGAACCATGGCAAGTGAAAATATTAAGCATATATGTATCATATGCATGGAGATGATATCGGAAGCAATCGGTGAGTTAAGGGATAATTTCTAGTCATAGTTCTTATAGTTTAAAGTTTAATATGAGTTAGAATAAGAAGTGAAAGTGCTTATAGTGATCAATTGGGAATGAATTGAGATTGTTATTTGATAAAAAAAGGATCAATAAAAGGAAAAATTAGAGATAAACCTGAAATGAATTAAAGGTCATTATGGGAGTCCTAATCCTAGCAGAGACTCAAGCGTAAGAGGTAGAATATGTTACTAAGATGGTATGCATTATGTTGGTGTAAAGAATCCAACTATGTGATCGGTTTATTAAACCTTAAGGAGACATTAATTGCAAATATGAGGAGAATAGAGGTTCACGTATATTTTGTGTAAATATATTTGGGAAGTACAAAGTTGATATGATGAATGTATTATCAACCCAGGGAGGAACGATTGCAAATAAATTGATGTATGTGGAGAAACTAGTGTAAAGGAATAGACGTCAGAATACGTCAATGTGAAACTGAGAAAAATATGCAAGAAGTTTTCCTCATTGGGAAATCAGATACTTAAAGAGTTTCGAGAATCAATCATGGGTATAAGGAGTTTATTATACTATTGAAGAGCAGAGTGTCTCAATTGTGTTTCGATTTGGTAGTGACTATGATCATTATATAATGTAGTTGAAAGGCGAAGAAGAATATTTTGCATAGTTGAAGAAATCTTATATCATGAAACTTTCATAAAAGTGAATCTTAGCTTGATCAAATAAATTGTGGGTGAAGTAGTATTTGAACATGGTACATCGGAAAACTTAATGAAGATACAGGGGATGATGAAATGCGAAATTGTAAGGGATACATATGGGATTTGGAGTTATTTAGAACTAGTTGTATGTGGGATACGCCCAGGAGTTATTAAAGGTTTTCTGTTCTTAGCTCTTTGACAAAAATGTTGAGGAAAACGTGTGAATTGTATGACTGATGAATGGAAAAAGAGACATTTTGAGAAATTGACAAGCAATATATAACGAAGTGTCCCAGTAAAGGTTATGATGCAATATGTTTAAATAGTGTAAAGTGGTTTTATGTACCTAGGGACAAGTATAACCTCATGGGCTGCATTGTGATTGATGACTTGAAATTTGTTGTACTAGGTATTGCTCTGAAAGCTTGGAGACACTATTCGTACAGAAACATTTTGGATATATCTATAAATATGCAAATCGATAACGATTGAGGTATTTCATGAGTTTGAAAGAATTGAAAAGGATATGCGATTGAGTACTTCATAATAAAGCTAGTGCTACAATTCAATGTAGTGAATAGAAAATTTAATAGCAGAAGATCACAATTTGGGCGATAAGGGTATCAAACCTAGTGTAATACTGAGTGCAAGATGTTGACCTAACAAGGGGACAAAAAGAAAGTATTATTAGCTATTGGAATTCCAAATCAAATTGAGGATTTAGAATTTGCGAACCTTATCGAGGAATTGAAAATGAATCCAACTTTTGAGAAAATGATATTTAAGATTGGATTAAGAAGTATGTGTACTACCAACTAAAAACACAAGAAACAATCGAAGCTTTATGGTCTAGTAAGAATATATCGAAAGACTAATTGATGGTTTAGAATGTCAAATCAAATGATTATATGTTTGAATAACCAACAGACTTGACTGTTGGAGACAAATGGAAAACTAATATTTTTGACCTTCATAAGGACATGAGATTGATGTATAGTTCAGATTGATTGTGGGAATAACACTCGTTATATTGGTGACACCATTTGAATAGTGTATAAGGGGTCTTACAATAAAAAGGAGTCGTTCACCCCTATATTAAAGTGAACAGGGCCTAAAAATAGTCGAAGGCCATGAATGAGATGAGATAATGTTGATTAATGATCCGAGTTAGTGACAAAGGAGTTGAGTTGATTGATATAGAGGTTATGGAATCTTACGAAATTAGTGTTTTAACACTAAAGAAATGAAATCTAGTAAGAGAAAAATGAAATACTTCGAAGAGCATCACCTCAGCCAAGAAGCACTTAAATGGAAATAAAGGTGTAAATAGGGGAAACTAGATTCTCCATAAAGTGGTCCATATGAAACTATGGTAAAAATGGGACAAAGGCAGTATGAGTGATTTGTATTGTTATCAGTCGATATATATGGTATGGAAAGTGGAAGTAAAATGTTGAGTATGCTAAAACTCATCAAGGACATAATTGAGGAAGTATATTATCTGAATAGAGAATTGATAGAAAGATGACAAAAAAAGGAGTGTACGAGATGACAGTACCCCTACCTTCTTCAGTGTCAAAAATGAATTTCAAGGACGAAATTTTTATTAGGAGGAGAGAATTGTAACATCCCATCACCGATGGAAATAGTAAATTGGTCAATTGGGACAGGTTAGGAGTGTATAAATTGGTCTCGGCATGTTTATGCATAAGAAAGCCTCCATATGCACATAAATTGAAATTTTTGCACATGCACATGATTGTACATGCATTCATGACATTTTCTCGGCATCTGTGTTATTGTGAAAAATGTGTTATTTGTGTGTGAAAAATTAATTGGAGTGGTTTTTGTGTGTTTCATACTTTTAGGAAATTTTAGGAATTTTTATGAAAATTTTTGGGGTACTTGCCCGGACCGGAAAATTTTCAACTGATTGACTGAGTGGATTTCTTGTACTGGAAATGACTGGCCAATGACACTGAAAAATTAGATATATGATGTTAGGATTTATTTAGCTAAGCCATTGGAATTTGTCGAGAAATTGGAGTAGAATTTGGAACCGGAATAAAAAGAAATCGGGACAAGTGGCAAGTGACACATGTCACTTGCCTACTTAGTCATTTTCTCATTTGTTTACATAAATATCTATGCTTGACAAGTCTTCCATGACATTTGTTTGGTGAAAGAGTTAAAAGTGATTTGTCAAAGTGCCTCCTTCTTCTTCTATCCGTAGGTCTCCTCTTCTCCCCTTTTCGTTGGTCCTTCTACCACCTTTCTTGTTTATTTGCTTGCTTTCCTTCTCCTCACATATAAATCCACACTTAAGCTTTGAGATGGTGATGATTGTTGTGGTAAGGAGTGATGATCGTATGGTGTGGGAGGAGGTATAGGATTTGGTGAGGTGATTAAAGAATTAAGGATTTGAAGTTTGTTTTGGTAAGTCATTGTGTTTATGTTCTTTCATTTAGTAGTTAGAAGAAATAATTGTGACATCTTGTGTATCAATTGCATGAAGTAGTATGTTAATTGTATGGGTATAAGTGTATAGTTGTGTGAGGATGAATGACTTAACAAGTTTTAGATTAATTTTAAATTGGCTTTAAGTGTTTTGGATTGGTTAGTATGATGTTGGATGAGTGAAATGAAGGTAAGAAAATTGTGTAGGTTGGGTGCTGCCAATTGGGATTAATTACTCAAGTAAATGGCTTGATGAATTTGTGGCTGATCTCTTGGCTAAATGGGATGTTTATTGATGTGGCATTGATGTTTGCATGAAAGGAACAGGATTTAGTATGAAATCTGGAAAATGGAACTTGTGTATGTTTCAGGTATTTGTTTATAAATTTTGATGTGGTTATGATATTGAGTTGAGGTTTGCTTTAAATTAACCTTGAGAAGTATGGCTAGAATTTCTATGAAGGAAGTTCTGCCCAATTTTGGCTTGAAGAGCTTTGAATTTAGCTCGGAACTTGAGATGTGTGTGTTGGATGAACAGTATCCAGGTTTTGGTCCCATTATTGATGACCTGAAACTTTGAGAATTTTTCTAGGATATAGGGGACAGATTTTGAGGAATTGGTATTACTAAAAGTTGAAGATTTATGTGTTAGCTTTCTTATGCCACTGAGTATGATATTTTTCGATGTGTAGATCGCAAGTTATGGTCTGATAATGCTCAGGTGGTAATTCAGTCTAAAATGTGTTTTGGTGTGCAATTACTCTCAGGGCATAGGTTTTGTGCTTTTTGAGTTCTGATATTTATTTGGGACTATTAAGGGTTAAATTGGCTTAAATGACATTCTGGAAAGTTGTAGAGGATTGTTATAGCTTTCTAATGAGGCATTTTATGCGAATTTTGGATGTGAGGATTGTAAGATATAAATTTGGAAAGTTTTGTTATGGCTTAGGTTACATGCTAATTTCATAAACTTTAACAGGACAGCCACATTCATGAAAGGATTCGACCTAGTTTTAATTGAAATTTGTTGTGAAATCCTTCTTGAGAATTGTAGTATATTTTTTGGACTTTTTATTGCTATATAGTATGGAATTTTTCGCTGAGGGGATGTGAAGTTACGAATTTTGAAAGATTGGGTTTTTGTTGAGAATAAATTGGGTAGGCTAAAATCTTTGTTTGCCAATTTGATTTGGTTAGAGATGGAATTGGCTTCTAAGTTATTCCTGAAAGATGTAGAATTTGTTTTGCTCTTTTGATTTATATAAAATTTGAAATTTTTGGCTAAGCGGATGAAAAGTTTTGATTTTTGGAAGTTCTGATGGTATTTAGTGTGAAACTGATCGACCAGTCACTTTGTGTGGAGTTTTTGACCTATTTGGAGGTCGATCTGATTTTTATGGTCTTCACAAGAGTTGTAGAGGGTTCTTTTACTTTTCCATAGACACCAAGTTTGTCAAATTTGAAGTTCTGGGTCAAAAGTTATGATGTTCACAAGTTGAGGTATTGTTTAAAGTTTTGAGGAGATTATCGATTGGTCATCTTTGAGCGCATTTTTGACCCCTTTAGAGACCGAGCTTGCTTTTGAGTCCTTAAAAATTGTAGATCTGTTTTTTATCTTTCCAACGATACCAAGTTTGTAAAATTTGGAGTTCGGAGTCAAAAGATATGAAGGTTTGAAGTTCGGAGGTTGGATTGCATGGTCGACCACTCGCCATGACAACAAAGCCCGTCTTCGTCTGAAGGCTGGGTCGCCGCCGATTCGGGCGAGCATGGTGACTACCGCCGCCAATTGGCCGAGCGACATTTCTATTGATTTTTCTACCGAGCGACCTCCTTTCACTCTTTTTAGTATAACTTCTTCGTCCGACTTTCGATCGACCCGATTTTTGAAGCGTTAGATTTCTAAGACATTTTTGTATCTTTTCCTACCAAATAGATCGACTTTGACATTAAATGGAAAAATATCGACCCGATCTAAGTGAGCTGACCCGTGGTAAAGGTCTTAACATCGTTCAGTAGTTTGGATATATCTTGAGCCATAGAGCTCGGATCGTTCTGATTCTTCTTGCAAATTAAATTAGAGACATGTATCTACATTTTATCTGAAGGAGCTAATTGACAATTTAGCCTCTAAGACTTTCAATTTCCGTATTGAAGTTAGGTGTAGTGGTCAGTTTAGGTTTTGTAATGGTCTGAACAGACTTCAGTATTTTGGAGATATCTCAAGCTATAGAGCTCGGATCGATCTGAAACTTTTTCTAAGTAAACTAGAGACATAGACCTACAAATGTCATGAAGAGGTCGGATTTCAAGTTAGCCCCTAAGATGCTCATTTTTCTAGTGTGAAGTTACACATAATGTGTTGGTTTGAGTGTCATTTGGGAATATCTTTTCCGTCCGGCATCCGATTGACCTATTCTCGAGGCATCGGATTCGTAATACTTTGACTTTCATTTATTTGTGAAATTGGGAATTTTTAGAGCTGAAATTGACATGGATCGATTAGGTCAAAGTGAGAGGACCGGAAAATGATTTTTCTGACTCGTGTTTTATTTATAATTGGACCTATAGAGGTCCAAATTGAGTGATTTCGGTGTCAATGGGTTTCTAATTTTTAGAGGAAAATTTGATGACGAGAAATTGTGCAATAGTGTCAGGAATGTCACGAACATGCATTGTACACATTTAATTGCTACATGTGCATTATTAAATGTTTCTGATTGCCAATTTGGTAATGTTGGATATTTGGACTGTTTTAGAGATGCATTTGGGACGTCAATTCACAGACGTTGCCAAGACTTCCAGGCTTTAGCTTCAGAAGCTAAGGTGAGTAACCTAGATGGTTTCTCGATTATTGATTGTTCATAATTGTGCATTTATATCACTGTGGAGAATAATTGAGGGCTTTGCGTTTGTTTATGACTAATTCCGGGCCGAAGGTGCTCGATGTACTAGGAGAATTTGACATAGAAGTGTTATTTGTCTGAGAATTTGAGACCTTCGTGTTTCCAAGGTGATAGATTATGATTGTGATTATATTGTGTATAGTTGCGAAATAATTGTTTGACTGTAAAAATTTGGGTTCGAGTGTGATGTGATAAATTGTGATACAGAAATTGGTTGTGATATAGTTATTGCCTATTGTGCTGCATTTACTGTTAAATTGGGATATATGTATTTCATACATGAAGGCATGATCAGTTAATGAGAATTGTGACCGGAGCAGCCACCGAGAGCTATAAGCTTAACGTTTATATTGGGCCCCGAGCCCCACACTGATTCAGAGCCACAGGCTCACCGATTAATGCGCCCATATTGGGACAGTTCAGAGCCTCAGGCTCTCTGATTAATGCGCCCATATTGGAACAGTTTCAGAGCCTCTGACTCAACGATTAATGTGCCCTTATTGGGACAGTTGAGGCACTCGGTCACAACACCGAAATAAAATGGAAATGTGTCACATGCGCATGTCATATATATCTGATTTTACTCTCTTTGATTGAGCGAAAGGCTAACTGCCTTATGCCTCTGTGGTATTTCTGAATGTGAATTATGGATGTTTATGAATTCAATTGGTTATGTATGTCTAACCGTATGAAATGTATAAATGGTCTATGTTCAAGTACAATTGTGCAATGTGATTAAATATGCAACAATGTGAAAATGTGATATGGGAATTGATGTGTTGCATGAATTGAGTGAACCATCGATGATGGTTTCTCACTGAGTTCGCAAAACTCACTCAAAATTTGCAATTATTTTTCAGGACTCAGAAGAATACCCCGTTAGGCAATGGATGTATGACATCTGTTGGTTATAAAGTAGAGAAGTGGTCGGGATCAGTTCGCGTCTGCATTAGTGTATTTTATTTTCTGAATTTTTTTGTATTAATGAAATTGTATTTATGAAAAGGGCCCCGAGGCCATTGAATTGTTTATGTAAATTGTCTTCCGCATAAATTATAATGTGTGTGTGTATGTGTTAAGGGAAAAAAATTATACTGAGTTTAGACTGAGTGATGTAGCACGCCACCCTCTCAGGGCGCAGACTCGGGTATCACCATCGATGTCGGGTTCGGGTCATGCGGGAGTGGGGTGTTACACAACCATGAGAAGGCTTTACGTCAACGTGCATATGACTACGAAATGGTTCCTCTCTCGCCCAAACACAATCAATTTTTCATGCTTAAATCAATCATTCATGATTTGATATTCTCATGCTTTTTCTTCTTTCCGTTTAATCAAAATGCCATGATACAATTTCAAGGGATGACATAATCAAAATGCCATCATACAAGGCATAATCATTCTCACAATTCAATTCTTGTCAAAATGTCATACATATTTCAATGCATAGCATAACATAAACACATCACAATGCATTTTCCACATCATAGCAATTCACAATTTGGAAATTCAAGCATACACGCACAAGGCATTTTGCCCATTACAAAACAACTATAAATAAATTACCCACCTTATTTAGGTTGAAAATCCAAATTCAATGGAGCCTTTCCTCTTGCTCTTGAATAGGCTTTTCTTGATTTCCTAAAACAACCAATTTCTCCTTTGCAATTCCAATTCAATAAAACCCTAAAACTTCAAAAATCACAATCAATAAAATCAACATAAATCAAGCACAAATCTAACCTACCCATAGTCCATCTAGGTTAGAAAAACCAAAACCTAGCTTAGAAACCTAAAAATCAAATGGGTTATCTCAAATCTTTTTCTTCTAACACAACACCCATTCTCTCTCTAATCCCTTCATCCTCAATACAACCTATTTCTCTAATAAAACAAGAAGAAGAAGATAAACTTACCTTGACAAGATGATTTCTCTCATTTTTCTTCTTTTCTCTTCTTCCTTTCTTCTCTCCACGACTCTCTCCTTTTCTCTTCTTCTATTTCACGATTCATTTATTTAGTCTTTCTTCCAATTTTACCCCTCATTAAGCTTGTCCTTCCCATTTTGCCCTCCTTTGGTCTTTAAAACTAACATCTTATAGTTCTAACTTCTTAACTAATGCTCATGGAACAATTGAAGGAATTTGCTAACACTTCCTTCTGGAAAAAGGTTCCTCATTGTCTAAATTTTCTAATGACACAAAAATCATTCAATTTGGGTGAAAAGTCTAACAATTATGTCCCAAATATTTCCGAACTATCCATATACTGAAACAATATTTCGTGCTCAACTTCCATCCAAAAATTGACTTTTTTAAAGACTGAATTAGAACTCAATTTTATCAGATAATTTGTAGCACTATTTCTCTAGTTTAATTCAAATCAATAATCATCTCATTTGGATAACTAGAGAAAAAGTTATGGTTAAAAAACCGAAGCATGATCAATGTAACATGTTCCAACTACATTTTCCAACTTTTAACTTCCAACATTTCACATACCATAGTTCTAACTTCCATGAAAAGTTTAGGGTCCAACAACCTGACCTCTAGTGAACTTATTTTCAATAAGGAAAGAACTCAAACGATCATACCAAGCTCTAGGAGCTTGTTTCAATTCATACAAAGCCTTATGAAGTCTATAGACATGATCCGATTTCTTGACATCCTCGAAACTCGGAGGTTTCTTCACATAAACTTCTTCATCTTTAAAGCCATTTAAAAATGCACTCTTCATGTCCATTTGAAATAGCTTTATGTCATGACAGATAGCATATGCAAGCAAAATCCTAATAGCTTCTAGTCTTACTGCAAGAACATAAGTCTCATTGCAGTCTATTCCTTCCTGCTGATTATAGCCTTTTGCTACTAATCTCGCTTTGTTATAACTCACTCTTTTTGATTCATCTAGCTTATTCTTAAAAACCCATCAAGTTCCTATGATGGACTTTTTTGATGGTTTGGGAACTAAGGACAAAACTTTATTACTAGTAAACTGGTTCAGCTCCTCTTGCATAGTTAAAATCCAAGCTTCATCTTAAAGAGCTTCATCAATTTTTTTAGGCTCTGTTTAAAAAATAAACGCTATATTTGCTTCTCTTCTAAATTTGGACCTAGTTTGCACACCTTCTGAGGTCTCTCCTATAATCAACTCTTCTAGATGAGAACTCTTATATTTCCAATCTCTTTTCAAATCAACAGTCTCATGAATATCTTAAACTTTGTCTAAGGGAGTATCTGATGATGATACTTCTTTACTATTAACCAAAGGTATTGATAGGGTTTCATTATCAGTATCATCTCTCTTACATGGTTGAGAACTATCATCAAACTTGATATGAATAGTTTCCTCAACAATCTTAGAGGTAAGATTGTAAATCCTATAAGCTTTCAATGATAGAGAATAACCTAGAAAAATTCCAGAATAAATCTTAGAATCGAATTTATCCAAAATTTATTTTGTGTTTAATATAGAGCACTTGCAATCAAATGAATGGAAGTAGGATACATTAGGTTTTCTTCCATTCCATAACTCATATGGAGTTTTCTTCAACAGAGGTCGCAGAAGTATTCTATTTTGAATATAACAAGCTGTATTCATAACTTCTGCCTAGAAGTCTTAGGGAGATCTATCTCACATAGCATAGTCCTTGCCATTTCCTGAATCGTCTTGTTCTTCCTTTCAACAACTCTATTTTGTTGTGGGGTTCTAGGAGCAGAAAAATTTTGGAAAGATTCATTCTCTTCACAAAACATTATGAACTTCTCATTTTCAAATTCACCACTATGATCACTTCTAATACTAGCTATAGACATTCCTTTTTCATTCTGTAACTTTTTGGACTGTACTTTAAAACACTTAAAAGACTCATCTTTATATGATAAAAACAATATTTAACAAAATCTAGTGAAATAATCAATAATAACAAGACTATACTTCTTTTCGCCAAGACTCAGTGTTCTAGTTGGACCAAATAAATCCATATATAACAACTCTAGAGGTTTAGAAGAAGTTACAACATTTTTAGAAGAAAACATTGTTTTAACCTATTTTCCTTTTTGACAACTTTCACAAAACAAATCCTTGTTAAAATTTATTTTTGGTTAACCTCTTACCAAATCATGTTTAATCAACTTGGAAATATGTTTAAAACTAATATGACCTAGCTTTTTATGTCAAATCAGTTTTTCTTGATCAGTTGATATAAAACAGGAAATATTTTGATTTTGAAAATCTTATAAATTGATTTTGTAAAGATTGTTTTGTCTTTTAGCAGAAAAGAATATGGACCCATTCTTATTTTTGAATTCACAAGAATTTTGATTGAAAGACACTTTAAAACTTGAATCACATAATTGACTAACACTAATTAAATTATGTTTTAAACCATCAACTAGCAACACATTATCAATGCATGCAAAGGAATCATTACCGATTTTACTGATTCCAATTATCTTGCCCTACTGGTTGTCTCCAAAAGTTACCGATCCTCCCTTCTTATACTGAAGGTCAAGGAACAGAGACCTTCTTCCCGTCATGTGTCTCGAGTATCCACTGACCAAATACCAATGGTGCTGATCGCTTCTTCTAAGGAAGGATATCTACAGGTGATATTATTTGTCTCTTAGGTACCTAGATTTTCTTGGGTCCTTTAGGGTTAGTTCTAACATAATTCATAGTATGATGATGATGCAACTGATGACATTTCTAATGATGATGATGCAACTGATGACATTTCTAATGATGATGAGGCTGATGAAATTCCTTCCTAAAGGGAGCAGAATTCTTTTTATGTTGAGTATAGTTTTTAACAAACCCTAATCCAGTTTTATCATTAGGGTGTCTGTTGGGACCCGATCTGGGAACCGGATCCCAACCGAACGAAGGAAGCGGAATCGGATGGAAACGGAAATTTCGGACCGAAAACAAAATGCGGAAGTCACTAGCGAAAACGAACTAAACGAACAGATTTCGAAAGTCAAATTCGGAATCAATTCGTAACAAAACAAATCGAAGTCGTATCGAACCTAACGAATAGATTTCAAAGCGAAATGAAATCAAGTAGAACAGATCCGACATCCGAGCACAAAAATCAAAGCAAACGATCGAATGAACATAATTGCGTTGGAATTCCTTAGACTAATCCGATGTGAAAATCCGGTATAATTTTTTTTTCTTTTCTTTTCTATTCCATCTCTTATGACCATTTTTACTCAAACCCATACAAAGCAATATTTATCAATTTCATCATCCCACTCAAATTATAACAAATTTCTTTACATTTATACCAATCTCATAAATCCATCTTTCATATATCTAAATCTTATTTTTCTTCATTTTCACTTTATTTCCTATGTCAAAAACGACACCTCTTTGGCCTCCCTCCCTTAAAATTTTTGTTAGTCTCTTCTTAGTCTTAGGAAACTTCCTAAGCCTCCTTCCATTATCCTAACCCTAACTCTTTAACTTAAACCCTTTAACTTAAACCTAAGCCCAATTTTTCAAGCCCAAAGTTATTTCCCTCCTTATAACCTTTCCCAAATTTCATTTTCCCTCCTTCCAACTTAAATTTTGTGGGCTCCCACTTAAAAGCCCAAATGCTCCCTTTCTTTTTCATTTAATACATGATCAACTACTTGCTAATGGACCTAGCCCAATTACTTCATTCTCCTTCATTTAACTACAATTTAAAAGGGCTAAAGGCTAAAAGCCCTCTTTACTTAGCTTAAGCTTTAAAAACATATATCATCTTCCTAATGGGCTCTTTCAAATTACAATCTACTCATTTAACTAAATTCTTCAATTTAATTTCTAAAATCCATACAAGCTCAAATTAAATAATCCCCTATTTAATCTCAATCACCTAAATTCATAAGACCCTCACGCCATATAATTCTTTTCAATACTAACAATATATCACAAATAATAATTTCTCACCAAATCACATGTCACTAAATCCCTTCATTTAGTATTTCTTAACTTAAGCAATAAAATCCTCAATTTATTCCAACTACAATTAAAAATTATCAAACTAAAACCTCATAATTTAAACATGCCTCAAACTAATTTCAACATGCTTAATGCGAATCGGGGCCCAACATTTCTCCCCCTCTTAAAAGAATTTCGTCCTCGAAATTCCTACGGAATAATCATCAACAATATTTGCTTTAACTCTTCTCATTCAATTCTTGATCTTATTCATACGGAACAATCTAGCTTGTATGCATTTCTAACTTTCTCCATACTACATATCATTTCATTCATATTATGAGAAGTCATTTATGTCTATTTCACTTTCCCATTGTCTAATCATCATAACATTCTGATTGTTATCACCTCAATTAAACCATCATGTTCAATTCTTCATTCAACCTTTCAATTCTCCTTTTCATTCTCGTCATCTAACTCAAACAATCACTAAAGTCATTCTTAATAACCATATTGCCCAAGTATGATCATAATACTGGGCTCTGACATTCTCACAAATTCAATTTTTTATCCTTATACACTCTCATCAATCTTATATGCCCAGTTAAGACCATAGTACTGGGCTCTGATACCATAAATGTTGGGACCCGATCCGGGAACCGGATCCCAACCGAACGAAGGAAGCGGAATCAGATGGAAACGAAAATTTCGGACCGAAAACAAAATGCAGAAGCCACTAGCGAAAACGAACTAAACGAACAGATTTTGAAAGTCAAATTCGGAATCAATTCGTAACAAAACAAATCGAAGTCGTATCGAACCTAACGAATAGATTTCAAAGCGAAATGAAATCAAGTAGAACAGATCCGACATCCGAGCACAAAAATCAAAGCAAACGATCGAATGAACATAATTGCGTTGGAATTCCTTAGACTAATCCGATGTGAAAATCCGGTATATTTTTTTTTTCTTTTCTTTTCTATTCCATCTCTTATGACCATTTTTACTCAAACCCATACAAAGCAATATTTATCAATTTCATCATCCCACTCAAATTATAACAAATTTCTTTACATTTATACCAATCTCATAAATCCATCTTTCATATATCTAAATCTTATTTTTCTTCATTTTCACTTTATTTCCTATGTCAAAAACGACACCTCTTTGGCCTCCCTCCCTTAAAATTTTCGTTAGTCTCTTCTTAGTCTTAGGAAACTTCCTAAGCCTCCTTCCATTATCCTAACCCTAACTCTTTAACTTAAACCCTTTAACTTAAACCTAAGCCCAATTTTTCAAGCCCAAAGTTATTTCCCTCCTTATAACCTTTCCCAAATTTCATTTTCCCTCCTTCCAACTTAAATTTTGTGGGCTCCCATTTAAAAGCCCAAATGCTCCCTTTCTTTTTCATTTAATACATGATCAACTACTTGCTAATGGACCTAGCCCAATTACTTCATTCTCCTTCACTTAACTACAATTTAAAAGGGCTAAAGGCTAAAAGCCCTCTTTACTTAGCTTAAGCTTTAAAAACATATATCATCTTCCTAATGGGCTCTTTCAAATTACAATCTACTCATTTAACTAAATTCTTCAATTTAATTTCTAAAATCCATACAAGCTCTAATTAAATAATCCCCCATTTAATCTCAATCACCTAAATTCATAAGACCCTCACGCCATATAATTCTTTTCAATACTAACAATATATCACAAATAATAATTTCTCACCAAATCACATGTCACTAAATCCCTTCATTTAGTATTTCTTAACTTAAGCAATAAAATCCTCAATTTATTCCAACCACAATTAAAAATTATCAAACTAAAACCTCATAATTTAAACATGCCTCAAAATAATTTCAATATGCTTAATGCGAATCGGGGCCCAACAGTGTCTGTTGGGCCCGAGCCCCAGATCCCCAATCCCGAGGCGGCCCCTCGGGTCGCACCGGCGACGGGCGCCCAAATACCTTCGGACCCGATCCCAACATCCATACATATACACCATTTGATTCACACAAATACTCATACATGCCATTTCACATACATTAAAGCATAATTAAACACCCCAAACATTAAGGGGCTTCATGCCATTACAGTCTGAGGGAAAGTCAACAAATATTTTCACAAAGCATAATACAAGACAAAGTGTCAATCCAAAATACATAAATATGCTCCATGATGATATGCTTGGTGGGCTATCCAAAATACTAACTTAATACAAGGCTCCTAACTAGCTTGAAGTTTCCGATGCCTTGTAAGGTCAACAATCGTCTCGATCTGCACCTGAGGAGGGGAGAGTAATGGGGTGAGCTGTGAAGCTCAGTGGCATATACGTTTATAGCCATTGGCAATGAGCCACACAATCAAGCATATATATTTATACAAGTATATAACCAATCATCAATCCATCACTATACAATCGTCGCATCACAATTCATGTCATATGATCTCACAATTTAACATATGTCATGCTCAACAAATCAATTGTGTATGCACAACAATTGGCTCGAGAGTTCCGTAAAACGATCCGGATAAACTGAAGTTAAATCCGTAAACTATCCGAGTCCGATTTCTCAAGGATCTCGTGGCTTCAAACGGGCAACCGGGAGAAGGCTTTATGTCGACGTGCACGTGACTCCATCAATAACTCTCTTACCCAAACAAAACGCATAATCCATTCGTTTCATGTTCAAAGCATTTTATCAAAGCTTTTGAAATTCTCATTCTTTTCATTTTTTTTTGCAAAATGCCATAAGGTCGATCAAAGCCATGCATAATCATAGTCATAATGCAAGTTCGATAGTTCTCATATAATTTAACACAAGCAATGTCACATAATGCAAGCAAGCATACACAAGGCAATTTGCCCATACACACAATAACCATAAACATATTACCCACCTAATATCACTCGAGTATCCGACTCACTGGTGTCCTTCCTCTTGCGATTGGGTCAGGTCGGCTTGGTTTCCTATAGTAAACCAAGTTCTCATTCAATCAATATCCATAGTAAATATTCAAAGCTTGGAAATCTAAAATAAAGCACTAAAAGTCTATATTCGACCTCCTCCTAAAATTTCGAACCCTTTGAAAAAAATTCCGAACTTCCCTTCTTCATACAACTTGTAGCCCTTGATCTCTAGATCACAACAAATCCAAAATCACCCCATTTGGACATCTACACCAAAAGATATGCCCAAAAGACTAAACATTTCTCGCTGGAAACAGGGGGCTCGCCGCGGCGTACTCTCGTCGCGGTGAACAAAATGCCACACGCCGCGACGTGCATATCTTCGCACGTCGCGACGAGCAAGCTGTCGCACGTCGCGACGTTCACGACGCGCTCGCACGTCGTGGTGAATAAACATTTATTCGCCGCGACGTTAGTTCCCCTTCTCGCATGTCGCGACATGTTCATTCGCACGTCGCGACGTGCGGGTCTGAAGCTCGCCTCCAAAACCCGATTTCTAGCATTTTCCAACTTCAATCCTTTCTCAAACTCAAATGAAATACACCTAAGCCTTAGATCATGTTTTATACTACATTTCTAACTCAGCAACAATCTCAAAATCAGTCAAAAACGTATCAACCCACAAAATCTAACCATTTTTGCCTTAAAACCCTAAAACCATCGATTCTCCACATTCTACATTCTTCTAAGTTTAATATAACCAAAGCAAGATTAACACAAGCAGAATTTACCCGAAACAAGCAGAATTTACCCGAAAATACTTCGAATCTGTCGGAAATCGCTGGAATCACAAAACTCTCTTCTCTTCTCTCTTCCTCCACCCACGACACCTTCTCTTCTTCCTTCTCCTTCTTTTCTTTCTAAGTCTAATTTTCTTAGGTCTAAATGAAATGGTCAATAACCATGTTACCCCTCCAAACAAAGCCGAATCCACTCTAACTCAAGTAACCTTCCCAAAATGCCCTCATATATCTTTTACCCTATAATTCAATTTCCCTACTCCTCTCAATTTAATCAAACTAAGGTAAAATCACATAAGTAACACAATTCATGCTTAATGACATCATTAAAAAAAATCGGGGTCTAACAGTGTCCGTATTTCCCTAGCATATCATTCATTTTTCTAGTACTCTTCGTAAATGTTGATAGATCGACTGAAAGACTGTTTATTCTTTGTTTCAACTGATTGATCTCTTCAGATCTATCTACAACTACCTTTTTCTTCATCTTGTCTACTTGTTTTTTTAAGCAGACATTCTTCTTTTCTAACACTTGTGTGTTTTTCAAGTTTTCTATGTACTTTTTCTTAAGCATTTTATACTGCTTTAGATTTGCATGAGAATCTTCTAATAATTCTGAGTATGCATCTTGTAATTCATTAAGTTTTGAGGTTACCTCCTCATCACTTTCTCCGATGCCTCTGAGTTAGTATCTGATTCAGACAAATCTAGATCTTCCCAGGTTGTCATCATGCTTTTCTTGCCTTCTCTACTCTTCTTTGGTTTTCTTTTTAACAATGGACATTCAGGCTTGTAATGTCCCGGTTTATTGCATTCATAGCATATGATGGATGTTTTCTCATTTTTCCCTTCATCTTTGCTATTCTTCTTGAGGTAGGACTCTTTGTTTCCTTTAGCCTTTTTCTTCCACATGCGTCTGATCTTCCTCGAGATAAAGGATAGTTCATCATCATCTTCACTTGAAAGATGATCTGATTCACTAGAATCGTCATCCTTGACTTCCTCAATCTTCAGCGCTTTCGACGATGAGCTCCTCTTCCTTTGATTCTTATGATTCTTTTGTCCCGCCTTCAATGCTATGGATTTCTCCATCTAGGCTTATCTTCTGCATCGAGTTCAACTTCATTTATCTTCAGAGATCCAAGCAATTCATTAGGCTTCAATATGCTCAAATCCTTGGCTTCTTGTACAGCTGTGACTTTTGGTCTCCATCTCTTCGATAAACTTCTGAGGATCTTTCTAACGTAATCTTGATTGTCATAAGTTCTACCGAGAACTTTAAGTCCATTGATGATAGTTTGAAATCTTCCAAACATTTGATCAATAGACTCTTCGTCCTTCATCTTGAACAGCTCATACTGGTGTATAAGAATGCTTATCATGGATTCCTTTACTTGATTTGTGCCTTTGTGTGTGATGGATAGCGTATCCCACATCTCCTTCACAGTGTCACATCCGTGAACTTTATCGTATTCTCTTCTGCTTAGGGCACAGCTTAAAAAGAACTTGGCCTTCCAATTTAGCTGGAATCTCACTTTTTATTCTGCAGACCATCTGATTCGTGGAACAACATTTCCTTCTTCATCTACCGATGTATACGGTCCATTTTCTATTATCTCAAAAAAGGTTGATATGAGTAGATTCAATGAAGAGCCGCATCCTGTCTTTCCAATAATGGTAGTCTTCTCCATTGAACTCAGGAGGTCTAGTGACGGAGGCACCTTCAGCTATATATATGTGTGACTCTGCCATGGATCTTTATCCACACTTTGTTACGGTGGTTTTTGGACACCGAACTTTGATACCAATTGAAGTGAATCACACATTAGTATAGACTTAATATTCGATATACAAAATGCACAAGAAGGGGGGGTTAAATTGTGTATCCGTTTTTGAATACAATCCCCTTTTAAACAAACTTCTTTTAAAAAAACTTGCTTTCTCAAACCATTGAAAAACAGTATTATGAAGTATTGCAGTCTGCTTCTAAGTATTTGTATCAACAATAGAAATTAAAAGTTGAGAGTTGAGAGTAAGAATCTACACAACAGTTTTATATTGGTTCACTCCAAACCGTGGGCTACGTCTAGTCCTCAAAATTCTTTCTGAGATTTCACTATACTTTTCAAAGATACAAGTATTCTTTTCACCAAGCCTCTTCAGGTCTCTTATAACAAGTATTCTTTTCTGACTTAGCCTCTTTAGGCTATCATCTTTTCTTCCTTCTACTGAAAGATATTTCGAGCTTTGTTACAAACAATAGTAGCTCTAAGTTTAACACAATGAATAAAATTTCTAGCTTTTGAATCTCTAGCCTTTCTTGAAAATCACTAATTTTTTTAGTCTTCAACTCTGACTCGTATTTATAGCCTTCGTCTTCAACTGCTTCTTGATAATTGCTTTTTTCTTCTTATTCCTTGATCTTTGAAGAAACGGTTATTCAGTTGTGTTCTTTAACTTACTCAAACTGATTGATCATTTGACGTGGTATCGGGTCTTCGTCTTCGATTCTTTCATTTCATTTTCTTCTATCTCATTTTCGGCTTCGCTTTGTCTCATTTCTATTGTTTCATTTTGCTTTCTGCTTCCGTCTCATTTCTATCGTCTTATTTTGCTTTCTGCTTCTGTCTCATTTCTATCATCTCATTTTGTTTTCTGCTCCGTCTCATTTTGCTTTCTACTTCCGTCTCATTTCTATCGTCTCATTTTGCTTTCTGCATTATTATTTGGTTTTCATCAAAATTATTAATCGTAAAGTCATTTTGACTTAACACATGGATGGCAAATTAGTAAAAATCTTGGATAATATTGGAAACATGGATGATGCATATAAGATATTACAATAACATTTTCAACAAGTGAGAAAGAATCATGCATCCTCCATCCACAACTTGGAAGTTTAAATGGGCTAACTAATAGATGCACTATTTACACAAAATATGGGGAGCCTTCCAAGTAACACAAAAACAAACCCAAAGGAAAGGATCATGGTTATCACCTAGGCCTCTGAGGAGAAGCTCAACCAAGCTGAAGAAGATAGGGAGAAGGAAAAGAAAAGATTTGACAAAAATCTCCTGCTGAATGAACATAACTTGATGGAAATCAAGGAGTATCGACTTGCAATTCCATACCTTATTTTAACACAACAGAAGTCAAAAGAAATGGAGTTGAAAGAAATCCTTAAGATAATAAAGTAGCTGAAAACACGAATCACTCTTAGGAAACCCATACAAGAGAGATTAATCAGCAAAAAGGAGCTAGGAAAGCTGGTGAGTGAAGTAGAAAGCACAGAGAACTTTGATGAAATGACAACATTACCATGGAAACAAAATGATCCAGGGCATTTTTATCCATTGCCTAATCTACTATAGATGTTCATTAAGGTAAGCTGACTTCAAGGTTGGGGAATGAGAAGGTGTCATTTAACGTGTCCAATGATAAAAGAAGTTCTCACAATTTCATAGACATTAATAAGAAAACTAAGTCTCGTGGAGAGGTTAAACATAGTGATGATCACAAGGTCCCACCTGGGAAGCCATAATCTCGAAGGAATAAGTCGAAAAAGAAGACTAAGAAAAAGGGTGGTGAAAATCATAGTTTGGTAGCTCATTTACAATTCATAAGACCTATAATCGTGCTACCATTACACGACTCATTCAAACCGCCATGAGAAAAATAAGTACATCAAGCTATTGATGATAAAAGAAGCGTTACATGAGAGGTAACCTGTAATACCCACACACCCCTAGAAGGATATGTAAATGCCTCATAAAATAGAACTAAAACATACCAAACATTTAAATGCAATTCCAGGAACTCAAGTAAACATACATTACATATCATTAGATGTTATTTTATAAACAGAACATATCATACATATTGTGTTTATCATAATACATGTCATAAATTCAAAAGCCAACCTACATTAAGGTTATTACAAACCATTTTCATAAAAATACAATATGTCTCTTTACATTTAATACAACTTAAAAGCAACTCAAAAACTCAAACAAAATAATTTTCAAACATGTCACACCCTTCACTGACTACTACGGTTGTCTCATCCTTAAGTCTTCTTATCAGAACCTACATGAAGGCAAAACCACCATGCTAAGTATATAGCTTAGTGGGGAATAACTAAAATAATATGTAAACTGGCGAATGTCTCTAACATCCATTTAGCATTCACGTGTATAGAATCAGATAATATCGCCAATAATCTTTAATTGTTCATATTATAGAGCAATTCAAACATTGTATGTCTCAGAAGAAAATATGATTCATCAATACATAACAAGACATATAAATATCAAAATAGGATGTTCAAGAATCAAAATAGGATATATTTCTTTTAAACCGAATATAACTTGTATTAGATTAGGATATATCTTATATCAAATCAGAAATTATTTTGTATCATAACAGAACTTGTTTATAACAAAACTAAATATTTATCACAATACAAAACAAGTTAGACTACTAATCCTTTTTACAAAAGTGGGTAACGGGACCAAAACAAAAGATACCTATGATTGATATCACAGAACAGGAGGGATTTATGTCTCATTATCAGGAGACACTGTAGTATGAAGTTACAGGGGGCTTCTTAGTGTCAAGTTACAGGAGTAGCCGTAGACCCTTTTAAGAATACCTATTTACCCACAACTAGGACTTGGCAGTTTTAAAATAAATATTTCAGATTTCAGAATCATATGTGAAAGATATACTACATATCATATGACTTATTCCATTTTGCTTACATTGAATATTTTCATTCACATTTAATCAAACTTAGCATGCCTTATAAACATAAACATTTGCAATAATGTACCAATGAAATCATTAAGTAATCACACATTTCATGCATTCAAACAAGTTCCCAATTCATAAATATTCTCAACTAACACATTACTCTTGTTCTTTAAATCACATTAGCATTCTTAAGTAGACTTCATTCCTTTAACAACTTATAAGTTCCAAAATTAGATACTTTGTTATCTAATAACACCTTCCTTAAATTATTACCTCAATTAATAATCCAAACCTTATTTAACCTTTAATTAACTTATTCCACATCAAATAGGTTCATTTTACACCTTAATTAAGTCCAATTACATCATTATAAAGTACCTTAACCTTATATAGTCCAATAATTGCCCAAAACTAACCTTTTCTCCTTCCTAAGTACTTTCCACGACCGTGGGAATGAGCCATATAAATCC
Source organism: Erythroxylum novogranatense (assembly GCA_029891385.1). Taxonomy (NCBI): domain Eukaryota; kingdom Viridiplantae; phylum Streptophyta; class Magnoliopsida; order Malpighiales; family Erythroxylaceae; genus Erythroxylum; species Erythroxylum novogranatense. The sequence continues at coordinate 88,747,041 of CM057228.1, forward strand.
CATGCGATTCACTCACCCATATCCTCCATTTTGCTTCCAAATTTTACTCCTTTATACTCCATCCAATACACCTTTACCAAAGTCCATTAATTTTACTTCAATTCTACCTTGTTCATGCTTCAATCCCTTATCAAATTCATGTCCAAACCCAATTAAAAAATTATTCATTAGACAACTAACAAATCATTATCTTACATACATCAAAACCAAAATAGAATTTTCCAAATAAGGATCATTTTCTAGCACTCAATTATCAACTTCATAGCACATATTTCATGCCAATTCAATTATCATAAAACTTGTATTAGTACGTGCTATCAAATTTAGAATTCCCTTACTTATTTAACTTTAAAAAACAAGGCAAACTAGCCTTCCAAGCAACAAACACAATTCTAAAATCCAAGTGAAACTAGGATGTTTTTAACACCAAAAAAATATTAACACAGAAGATGACAAGGTCTAACCTCTTTGATGCAGCATCTTAATGTGGTAATTAAGCACAACATAAGCCAAAAAGTTAAGATCGAAAGCGTATGGTGTTTCAGTAGTGAATGAGTGAAGAGAAGGATAAGTTACAGTGGAAATCAGCTAATGTATAAGGCTATGCCATGTGTAAGATGAGTGTCCTTACTCTAGGAACACTTATCACACAAAGACACAAACCACATGTCCTTCCATGGAATAACCCACATGTCATACATAGAAATGAGCCATTTATCCTCCATTTAAGCTACTAAACTATTAGTAGTGTGCCCTAGACCAATGGACATGTGTGTTTTTGTACTAACATTATGGCTTATTAATAAGATATTATGAGGTATTCTTTTATATATGCATGTATATCGTTTATGTAATGTGATTTACATTCCATGAATAGTATTAGGCTTATGTCATCAAGTATGTGACTTAATAGTAAAACCATAAGCTTTATAATACTATTTTAAATTGTCCCTGGTCGATCGTTATTGATAGAACAATAATGAATTAAGGCTAGTATGTGTTCTGATTGATGATCACGTTTTTCTGATCATGGATATGAGTTATCAAATCAAAAACATAGATATATGTTAGAGAACATATATTAGACCGACCCACAGAGAGAACACTACATGGTTTCATGTCATTAGTGATTCTCAATATGGTTTGCCTTTAGTCACCTGACCTGAAGTCGTCATGGTTCCCTACATGAGGAATTTAGTGTTTTGATATTAGACTAAGTTATCTTTAACCGGATAACAGATAGTCTTATATTGGACATTAAATAAATCATGCTGAGGGATGTGAATGACGTAGATGGGATTTGTACCTCTCTTAAATGAGAGAGATATCATTTGGGCCTCTTGACAAGTCTGACTAAAGAAATGCATGGTCGTGCTCAAATGAATTGATGAGGAGTCATCAATGTCATTTGTTATAATTAGTCAACTTGGGGATCAAGAAACTATGATTAATCAAAGGTTGACATGTACCATGCCTTATGATTAATCTTGATATCGGGTTACAAAGGGACTGAGTTTGTAACCATGGTTATAGGTTAAATTGGATTACCGATCCTCATTTGATTTGGGTAGTCATAATGTCTTGTTAGAGGCCGCTTATGACTTATGGGCCTTGAAGTGTGATCATGTAGCACCCCCTTACCATAGGGTATACAACGGGACGCCCGTAGGTCATCCCGATACATATCCTACGAAAAGGGTGCGCTACGCGCAATTACTAACACTTCACATGGCATCAATAATCATAAAGCATCAATATGAAAATCACTAATTTTTGAAACCATAAATTTTTCTCATTTCATATCATCAAAAGCAGTAATTTACAAAGCTGTCAGTTTTTCCTTGTCTGTACATTATTCCAAAAAGGAAATCAAATACAAAAAAAACCCTAACTAGGTCATCCCTCAAAAAGTTCCCGCTGACCGACCTGTGAGCATGACTTTTCTTGCCAACTCGATCTACACAGCAGGAAAAGTCTCTCTGGAGCTACGAGTCTACTCTCTCGGTCCTGAAAAATAATTTGCAATTTTGGGTGAGTTTGCAAACTCAGTGAGGAACCATCATCGATGGTTCACCCAATTTAAGCAATATACAAACAGATCACATTTATTTCACAATAATCCATTCAAAAGTGCCACATGACTATTCACATGGGCATAAAGCAATTTACTTTTCACCCAATCAAAGACATTCAATTAAATGCATATGTAATGCGTATGTGACCCTTTTTTCAATTTATTACGTTGTTGTGATCGAGCGCCTAAACTGTCCCAATAAGGGCGCATTAATCAGTGAGCCTGAGGGTCTGTGTCACTGTGGACTTGAGGCCCAAATACGTTGAGCTTTAAGCTCTCGGTGGCTGCTCCGATCACAACTGTTAGTTACTGATCATACATTTATGCATGGAATGCATATGTCAAAATAAAACAAAGCCAACATGATAGTTGATCCCAAATTAACACATTCACACAAATGGTTCACATTCAATCACATTCAAATCACATATATCAAGTAAGGCACTCCTATGTCAGTATCTCCCAGTACATCGGACACCTTCGGTCCGGAATTTAGGCATAATCAAACGCAAGGCCCACCATTATTCTCCACAGTGTTATAAGTGCGAAATTATAAACAATTAATAATTGAGAAACCATTTAGGTTACTCACCAAATAGCTTCCGAGCTAATGCCGGGAAGTCTCGGCAACGTCCCTGGGATGACGTTCTAACTGTGCCTCTATAACATTCAAAATATTCACATGTTACCAAATGCACAATTAAAATTATTAAATAATGCACATGTAGCAGTTTAGATGTGTACAATGCATGTTCGTGACATTTCAGGTACCATTTTATAATTCACATCACAAAATATTTCCCTATGTATTAGGAACCTATAGACACCAGAATTACTCAATTTGGACCTCTATAGGTCCGGATATTGTCAAAATTTAATCAATTCTCTCACTTGGATTCAATCCCTAAATCTCAATTAAATCCCACAAGGTCCATAATTCTACATGGAGAGGTAGATAATTGTCTTATGAATCCGACGCCTTAAGAATCAGGTCAATCGGAGGTCGGATGACGAAGATATAAGCAAAAGAAGCTTTAGGAAAAAACAAAAGATAAGAGAGTTTGCACTTATTTCCCTCTCTTCCACCATCTGAATTTCTAACATGCATAACTCTTTACACACTTATCCAAAAATTATATAAAAAAAAAGATCTCATTAGAAAGATAACAAGAATCCCTACAAGTTCCATGAAGGGCTCACAAACCAATCTCACCTCTAAGAGTGCCAAAAACTACTTCAAAGTTACTGCCCATAAATGACCATATGAACAGTAACTGTGTTCTTCCAATCCTCATAACTTCTTACTCATAACTCCAAATAAGGTACATTATACACCATTAGAAAGATCTAAACATTTTCTACAATCTTCAGGAATACCCCCCAATTTAATTCAATCTATAAGAGGGTCAAAAACACAAACAAAGTTTCTACCCAATGAAACAGTAAAACTACCATATGAACAGTAACTGCACTCTACTAAAAATCCTATCTTTCCATTCCTTATGCAAAAAATTCCAAGCTATATGTCAAAAGAAAGATCAAAACATGTTCTACAAGTTTCATGAATAACTTGGAAGCAAATTCAATCTCTAAACAAATCAATTTCTCAATCAAAGTTTCTGCCCAGATCTGTCATCCTCAACAGCAACACATTCTTCCAAAATTCATAACTTTCCAACCCATTGTCAAAAAATTACATACCATATAGCAATAAAAAGCTCAGACAATATAATAAAATTCTTAATAAGGATTTCAAAACAAATTCCCATTATAACTAGGTCAAATCCTCTCACTAATGTGACTATCCTGTTAGGGTTTAAGAAATCAACATTTAACCCAAACCATAACAAAATTTTACAAATTTATATCTAACAATCATTACATCCAAAATTCACATAAAATACCTCATTAGAAAGTTACAACAATCCTATACAACTTTCCAGAAGGTCACTTGAGCCAATTTCACCTTTAACATTCCCAAATAAATATCAGAACACAAAAGGCACAAAACCTATACACATAAAGCATTTACACACCAAAACACATTTTGGCTGAATTACCACATGAACATTAACAGAACATAACTTTCATTATACACATCGAAAAATATCATACTCAGTGGCTTTAGAAAGATAAAAAATAAATCTTCAACTTTCAAGACCAATTTCACAAAATCTGTCTCCTTTATCCTAGAAAAATTCTCAAAGTTTCAGGTCTTCAATAATGGAACCAAAATCCGGATAATATTCATCCAGCACACATATCTCAACTTCCAAGCAAAATTTAAAGCTCTTCAAGCCATAATTGGACAGAACTTCCTTCATAGGAATTCTATCCATACTTCTTAAGTTTAATTTAAACTAAACTTCAACTCAATAGCATAACCACATCAAAAGTTATAAACAAATAACTGAAACATGCACAAGTTCCATTTTCCATATTTCAACCAAAACTCTACTCCTTTCATGCAATCATCAATACCACATCAATAACCATCCCATTTAACCAAGAATTTAACCACAAGTTTATCAAGACATTTACTTGAGTAATTAATCCCAATTGGCAGCACACAACATACACAATTTTCTTCCCTAAATTTCCATTCATCTAGCATCATAAACTTCATTAAAAACACTAAAGTCACATTCTTTAATTACCATGTCATTTTCCCTCACACAAGCATACACTTATACCCATACAAACCTATCACAAGCTTTATGAAATTAATACACCAACAAGCACAATAAATGCTTCTACCTACTAATCAAAGGACACAAAACAAAATTTTTTAAATCTCCAATTCTTCAAGTCTTCCACTAACTCACCAAATTTCCTACTTCAATTCTCATACCCACAGCAACCATCATCACAAGGCCTAGGTTAGATGTTTTTCTTTGTAAACACAAGGAGGAGCAAGCCAAGAAGAAATAAGGTAAAAAAGAAGAAGAGCAAATTCAAGTGATCAAAGATGGAAGAAGGATACGAAGGTGGAGGAGAAAAACAAACACCAAAGCTCTTAAGAAGAAGAAATGCCGTGAATGACTCTCCAAAAGGTAGGTTCATTTATAAAAACAATTAATAATAAGACTAAGTAGGCAAGTGACATGTGTCACTTGCCACTTGTCCTGGTTTTAAGCACTCCTCAGGCCTTTTTCCAAACACAATTTAATTTCTACTCCAAATTTCAATGGCTCAACAATCATAATTCCTCAACTCATGTATCTAATTTTCTAGTGCCATTAGACAGTCATTTTCAGTACCGAAAATCCATTCAGCCTGCCACTTGGCAATTTTTCCGGTTCGGAAAGATTCCCCGAAAAATTCCAGAAAATTTTCTAAAAGTCTCCAAAAATGTAAAACACACATAAATCACTCCAACTCAATTTTTCAAACACAAATAACATATTTTTCACAATAAATACATATGCCGGGAAATGTCACGAATGCATGTACAATCATGTGCATATGCAAAAATTACCATTCTTATAAATATAGAGGCTATAAGATGCATGTGCATGACGAGATATATTTAAACATTCCTAACCCGTCCCAAATGACCAAATTACCCTTCCCATCAGTGATGGGATGTTACAGATCAAGCCCATTGCCAACATCAAATGAGTCTACAGGGTCACACACAAAGAATGATGTGATCTGGGCTTATTCTCTTGGGCCTATTTTATTAGGCATTGAATAAATATATGTGGATATATTTATTGGGCTAGATTATTTAAGTTGTCGAGCTTTTATTATATGAGATATAATATGGGCCGAAACTTATTGGACTTTAATAATTCTAATAGGATTAGGATTATGAAGCTCTTATTCCTAATAGGAATAAGAATTAGGGTTTCTCTATAAATAGATAAATATATGTCTCATTAGATATAAGAGAGTCGAAAACCCTAGCCACCTTCCGAGAGAAAAACTATGCGGCATTCGAAAGGGTTTTGGACGTGTTAACACACACGAACCGCTGCCCGGATCGTTCATCCTCATGTGGATACCGGTAGAGGGCATTCGTGCATTGTAGGGTCTACAAATCTGAAAAAGAAAATCCTCATCAAGAGGTATTTTCATACATGCCATAGTTTTCGGTTATACATCTTATTATTGTTTTATGGTCTTTTCCATTGTGTATTAAGAATACTCGGGCCATAGGCGATCCAACACAAATGTCACACTTATATTAAACCATTTATTAGTCACTTATTGCTGTCACTTGTCAATTTATTAACCATGCCATTTGTCACTTGATTTTCCATGCCAAATGTCACTAATTCATAGGCTTAATCATCCAAATTTCCATGTATCAACTTGTCTTGCCACTTAACAATTTTCCTAGTCAAAATGTACATTTTCATTCATCAATTTCCAATGGTAACAATTAATTCCAAGTTACTAATTATGCTTTGATGGACCATAGATTCAAGACATATGCAATTCACAATCATATCACAATTTTAACACCTATCATTTTTACTTCCACGGACATGTAACATTTTAACTAGGGTTAGTTTGAGGCCTTACACAACCCATGGTTTTAATCATCTTGTTATGTCATCTTTTGTAGTAAGTAGGTTTTGTATCCTTTTTTTTGTATGTGTTTCAAGTCCAGTCGAATATCTTGGGAGAATTAAGGATTAGTTGGCACGAGAATATGGTGGAAGGCAAGCACAAGGAGGTGATAATGCAATGATAAGGTATGGAAGGATTTCGGGATGAAATGAGAAAAAGAAGCACAATTGGAAAGTATGAAGGAATTTTTGTAGGGCCACGACACAAAACAGGTATGCGCAATTTTTAGTTTTTTCTTCCTATTTTCCCCTTTTCACCCTTCCTACCTTGTATATTTACACTCACCCTCATTTTTTCACACCCTTCACTTTATCACTCTCTCTAAACCTAAGAAGTCAACTCCTCTCATTTCTCTCTACCCATCTTCAAGCCTTTAACTCTCTCCAAACTCTTCACAACTCTCAATCCAATGGGACTACGCATCAAATAGATGGTTAAGTGAACCCAACCAAAAGGCAAAGTCCAAGTATCAGGTCACAAACAACAAAACAGGGCGGTAGATCACAACGCACCTTTCCTGATCTTCTCAAAGGAGGAAGATAACTGTTATCATACCCTTAGTTTAAAGAAGATTATTATGCCTACATACTTAGATTTTGATACAATAGAAACAATTGCATTAAGAGAACAGGTTGAGGCTTTAGGTGGAAAAATTTAATGGGAAAAATTTAGGCGGTTCAATTATCCTATTTACGAGGAACTAACCCTAGAATTCTTTACCTCCCTTCAATTTAAACCAATCAACCCTAAGGACCTATGGTTTCAATTGCGGGGTCAACCATATGGGTTAGACTATGACATTTGTGTGAAATCGATGGATTTTCCAATTCAACCATAGTCAATCAACACGATGACTTTCATACCACCCAATATTAGATAGAGCTGACTACGCTAGAAAGCTTTGATGCTAAAAATGACCACAATAATAGTATTAGAAGCCTTGAACACTTGTTATTGCACAAATTTACGTGTCAAACTGTCTTTGACAAAATCAAAACTAACAAGTGTTTAACTAAAGAACTTTTTCTATTATGGTTCATGGATCATGACTTCTAACTTTGTACCTCCACCCATATCTTTAATGTAATTACTATTTCTCTAAAAAAGAGAAGCAATAGTTTGGGCAAGGGATATTTGGTCATGGCCATTGCGGAATACTGTGGTGTCAATTGCAGTAGACCAACTGTCCATCGTCCTGAATTTCTCAACACTCGTCACTTGATGGGAGTTGAAATCCTGAAGTCCCATAATATGGAACTTTGAGATATCAGCGCTAAATCTCATGTCAAGACCAGGGCGAGATAGGTCAGTTCGAGCTCAGCAAAACCACAATAGGAGGAGGACTCAACCAGTGAGGAGTCAGAAGAAAAAGAACAAATGAGGTGGGAGAAGGTTATGAAAGTCGTCTCAAACACTAACAAAGCCATTTCGAAAAATGCCAAGGTGTTAAAGGAGATGGCTAGAGAATAAAGACGCCAAAGTTGAGACATATGACATATTCACATATACTTCGAAGCTCAAGGTGTTTAATTACCACCTTCGACACCATCACCACCTTGATCACCACGACTGGTTTTATACTCTGACCACCCTTGTCTTTTATTTTATTATTATTTTCAATTATTCTTATATTTCTTTTGTTTCGTTATTTTTATTCCCACCTTATGTATTGTTTGTTTGTTCTTCCCACATTGAGGCGATGTGTTGTCCAAGTGTGGCAGGTTTGTGTGCATTATATGTTTTTATTTGAATGTGAATTTTGCATGTTGTATGTTAGTTTGTTTAGGATTGCATGATATTGTGTGAATATGTCAATGGCTAGGACTTAACGGAATCAATTTAGCTTTTAACATAATCTGTTAGGTTCTGAAGATTTATTAGTTTGTGAAATTAGTTTGTTAGGTTGTTTCGATTAAATATGCATGTTAATTAGGATATGACGTTGATTAAAATTTACCACATTCATTTATAACTTTAGGTCATCGAAAACATAGCATTATTAGTACCATTTCATGAGAATGATTAGCTAAAGAAATGAGGTAGGCAATAAAATAATAAAATAAAAATAAAAATGTGTGTGTTTGTTTAATAAATAACTATTTTGCTAGCCCTTTTTGAAATAAACCTGGTTATAAATAGAGCTAGTAGCTAGTTAAGGATGTGATGTAGTTAAGTAATAGGGAGACATTAATCACAAATGTTTGCCTTCGCATCAAAAAGCTATAATGAAATTATGACCAAGCTGCTTAATAAAAATATACCTAGTTGAGTAACTGCGGGACATTCATAACATTTTTTTACCTTCGAGTCAAAGGGCTAGGTTTATATTAACTAAAAGCATTAAAAATAGTTTGTTAATTAATAAATCCTACCAATCTTAAATCAATAGCTCAAATTTTCATGAAAAGCTACTTAAGGATAGTTAAAATTTTGATTGACCGAATAATTATCAATGTGTGTAAGTGATAGGAGTGACTGAGTTAACATTAAGATCTTGATTAGTTTGTAAATTTGGCTCAAAATACTTAGACACATATTTCACAAATTAACAAGTTAGAACAACTTAAGGGATCATGTTTGTAGTTAAATTTGTTTCGTGAAGTTTAATGACATTAACCCATTTTTGCAGATGTGTGTGTTTTGTTGTTAACTGTGTTTGGTGTGTTTTTGTTCTTATATGTTTTGTCTTTGCTTGAGGATAAGCATTTAAGTGTGGGGATGTTGAAAGTGGTAGGTTGCATAATGTTTTACTAGTTTAGTGTGCATTTAGTTGTTAAATTGAGTAATAAGTTCAAGTTTAGGTTAGGATTGTGTTATTTAGTTAGATATTTGTGTTTTGAGTATTTTATAGGTTAAAACATGCCATTGAACTTTAAATTTTGTGTATTTGAGGTGTCTTGATGTGTTTGTTAGTGTTCCAGATCAAATATCAAAGAACGGAAAGGATTTGGAGGAAACCCAAAGAAAAGCCTAGGCTCACAATCGTGATAAAAGTATGAAGGCTATGCACTATCATGATAGAGATCCACAATCTTAGGCCACAATCATAGCCTACGCGATAGACAACGCGAACAATGTAACGCCAGACTCTTTAAACCCTTTTATATTATTATGTACTTAGAGATGCTACTATATATTGATATATACATGGTTGTGTATGAGTTCAAAGATGTATTTAAAACCTTTTGAGTATATATGTTAGTGATTTATAATGTTATATGATCTTACATGAACTTAAAGTTCATCGGTATACGAAATCTTAGATATTTCTGATATTTAAGCTTCTAAGTGTGTAAAACCGACTCCATTGGATGGATATGACCATGGTGGTTGATCTAAATGTGTTCTAATACCTTAGAGGTGATTAGACATGATTTATAAACTTATTGGACACTTAGAAAACTTAATTGAAAAAGTTGATGTACATAAGGGCTTATTTACCAATTGTTAAAAGTCTTCAGGTTCTGGCTCATGTGTCATACTTCATTTTTATGTGTTTTAATACATTCACTCTAAAGTATAAGGATAAATTTGCTATGGGTCGTTATGGGTTTTGGAGATTTCTTCATTTTATCACGAGGACTTACATATACAATTTATAATTTCATGTACAGATTAAATGCGTTCTTTCTAGATCTGTGATCTTTGATAAGTCATGTTCATTTTCTTTTTTGTGATAAATTAACATGAGATTCTTTAGATCTAGTGTTTCTTTGAGTTATATCTACGAATTTGGTATTAGATCTGGATTTTGTGTCATGTGAATTTGGCATTAGATTTGGATTTTGCATCATTACCTATGTTTACTAAAAAGTTGTGTGCTTGAAACCCCATGATACCGTTTTCTTTGAAAGCCCTCTTCTTTCCTATTCTATCTACCTTCGGCTCTACCTCTGCTTTCACCTCCTCCTCCACTTATTTGCCACTATAACTTCCCCCTTAAATACAAGTATGCCCACCTTTTACTCTTCCTGCAGTTTCGTAAACTCTATACTATTTTTTTTCTTTTTATCTTTTATTTACTTTCAATTTCCATATGAATGATGGTTGAAGATCTTAGTTAGAATGCATATTGCCACTTTGCTTTGTTGTTATTTGTTGTTAAGCTCTATGTTGCTCTCTCCCTTTCTTGACGCTCTCACTCTTTCTTCCTTCTCCGCAGCCTCTTCTTTTCGGGTATAGTTCTTGATTAATCAGTCTCTTATGCTTTGGTACTTTCTGGGTTTTGTTGGGTTTTCTGAAGTCTATGTTATTTATGGTTTTTTTTTACATTAGCTTCTTTGTTTGATTTAGTGTTTAATATTTTCTGGGTTTTATTATGTTGATCTCTTTGCATCTGATATTGTTAGGTTTATGTCAAGAATGAATTTTTATGGTTAATGATCTTATGGTCTCAAACATTTTGTGTTTCTACATTTTTTTGGGTTTTTCATATTTTGTATGATTTAAAGTCGAGTTCTTTGATGTTTTATTATTGACTTATCATCTGAGTATTGGTGTTTTTCTAAAGATAAAAAGATGTTATATTTCATTATATTTTAGTTTTTAAAAAAAATTTAAATCGAGTTATATTTTTTATTTATTTATGTATTTATTGTAATTTTATTTACATAATTATTTAATGTGTCATTTTTAATTATTTACTCTTTAACCTACATCACTCTTTTATTGTCACATTTGTAAGTGGATCTACCGGAAACAGCCTCTCTATTATGTAGGAGTAAGGCTGCGTACTATCAGACCTCTCCAAATTTCGCTTTATTGCGGGACTTTAGATTGGGTGTGATGATGATGATGTTAAAAGTCTAAGGACTTAAATGTAATTTTTCAATTCTTAGAGGATCAATATGTAATTTTCTAAAATTAAGGGCCTTCATTATTATTCTCAAAAGTCCATGGACCAAAATAAAAATAAAAGTTTTGGTGATTCCCAAATTTTGGGTTTAATTGCAAATTTAGGAAAAGTTTGGAGGGTAAAATGATAATTTCCCATAACCTAAGGGAAAAAAGATAATTTCACCATATTTTGGTCAAAAAAAGTTAATATTCTAGTCCCTTCTCTATGCAAAGTCATGCACCCCATTACTAAAGACTTAAAACAGATTGTTTTAATTAAAAGAAAGGAGAAGAGAGGAGGAGAAGACCATTTTCGGCTATCACAAAACCCTACCCTTTGTTTTTATTCTCCAACCTAAATCATGGTGTTCTAAGCTAATTTGGGGTCAAGGAACTAAAATTAGATTTGAGAAATTTTCAAAGTATTTGAAGATATCACTAAAGGAAGGTTTAGGTAAATTTTGTCTAATCACTCTCTACATTAGGATTTTGAGTTTGGTGTTAGGCTACGTTGTTCTCCATGCTTGAATATGCATGAAACATGGTTTAGGTGAATGAAATGTGTCATGGAGAAGCCACCTTGAGTCAAAACAGAAATGCCCTCTCTTTGGTGAAAGTTTGTAAATTTTTGAATAACTTTTGAAATTGTTGATTTAAATGAATCCTATGGTGTTAATTGTATTTGCATAATGTGAATTGATGATGGAAAATGAAGATGTATATAAGCTTGGTCGAAATGATGGGAGAAGGAATGGATTAATTTAATGAGTTGTATAATTATGATGCATATGGCTTAAATGAAGGGAATTGGATTGAATGAAGTGGTGAAATGTGTTGTTTGGAGGTGTTTGTTATATAACAAAATAGGAGCATGAATTACTATGATAAAGTCTTGAAAATATGACTTGAAACTCATGCATATTAGGTGTTTGATAAAATGTCTAAATGAACTTGGCTTAGGATTTAAGGATTCGTAATGATATACATTGGAAAATGACTTTCATGTTTACTTATAGTAAACTTGAGTTTTGTTCAAATTGATGAGTAATGGTTAAATCCTATAGTTTAACGAGAGTGATATTGTGTTTTATACACTTATTTGACGATGTATAAATATGACATATATGTTTAAGTACTAAATACATCGTATTTTTTTATGTATAAAGTCTCGAAAGTTATGAATCAAGGAGTTTGTACCAAGGATTGTCAAAGTTAAGGGAGTGTGCACTTTCTTTTGAGGTGAGTTGGGGAAACCATATCTCTCAAATGGGATTAGAACATCCTAAGACATGCATGATGACTTGTATGTGAATTTTGAACCTAAGTAATGCATAGTATAATTGAATCTCAAATAGATGCTAATATGTTTATGTATTTACGAAACGACGTTGTTTTGAACAACTTTGCATTTAGAGTGCAAAAGATGACTTTTATTGCATGCAATATTATTTTGAAATTTACATATGCATAATCGAGTCTTTTATGCTACATGTTTTTGTTTCTCTTTTGGCTTAGAGCCATGATAGGGTTTCATTTTATCAGTTGGACCGATAAAAAAAAGACATAGGGCCTTACTTGATTTTTTTACTTAATATTTCTATATGATTTTTATAATTGGTGAGGTAATGATTGGCCAATTGTGTGCTAGGTATAACAGATTAAATGACCCATATACCCTTGACACTAGTACATAAAAGTCAAGTTCTCGTATTGATATCTTCTATGGGACATGCGAGTAATTACACGCCTAGGATTTGGACACTAACGAGGTCATCACGGATGAAAGTCAAGCCAACACCGTGAATCGGTGGGTGTGCACACTACTTTGGCCGACTAGTTGGGACATACATAATTGTTTTGGTTTATTTTAACATTTGTCTCCTAACGAGATTTGATTTATACATGTGATGTTTTTCTACTTTTGTGCATTAAAACTAGAACCTATGTTTACCGAATGGATAATTAATAGGCTAGGTCTATGTGGTTCCTAACTAGTATACGTTGAGTCATAGGCTAGGCCTATGTGTTTCTATGTGATGTATCTTTACTTTATAGGTTATCTACACCATATTAGTGTGTATAGACTTCTATTTGTGATATATGTTTTTCGTACTCATTGATTACATAGTGTACTCACTCCCTCCGTTTTTCACATGTAGGTTAATTTAGTGAGCTTGAAACTCTGAGTGGATCATGTAGTCTTTTGATATTTATGGGGTATTACTACACATGGGTAGTTTCTGTTTTGTACTTTAGTTGCATAGTGACTCATGAATGGTTTTACTGTTTTTGTTAGATTGATTATGTTGATATGTTTTATGACTATATAAATTTAACAGTTGACTATTTCGTTGTTGTAAAGGACCTTATACGTGTACTTTTGATACTGTTGTTGAGATTACTTTGAGTGGACTTTAAAGTCTTAAAATTATGGTAAAATTTTTTATGTGAATATAGTAGTTTGTTTAAAATTGTTTGTAGGTATTTGATTGTGTTTTGGGATTTTAAAAATATAACCGTTATACTGCCCAAATGTTTTCAAAAAGATATCCAGTTAGGCTTGTATAGTTGGATTAAGTATATGTGAGTGTCCTTAGCTCGGGTATATGGCAGTTGTCATAGGCCCTGTAACACCCCACTCCTGCAAGATACGTACCTGACATCTTGAGGGATATCCGAGTCCGTGCCCCATAAGAGTAGTATGCTAGAGAACTCAATTATTCAAATTTTAGTACAAATTTGTTTCTTGAAACCACAAACATAAAGTGCGGAAATAATAACCAATTTGGGCCCATTACAAATACAAAACACTTTAGTCATAATATCCTTACATTCCACCATAAAAACCTTTGTATACACATTATACAAAATTTTCGGAATACATTATTTTACAGAAATCGCAGAATGCAAAGTTATAAAAAAATAGAAAAAACACTAATGCGAATGCGAGCTAATCCCGACCTCTATCTTTCCCTTGCATGTAATAAGTATACTCCTGTTTGCCTAATGCGGTATTCTTCTTAATCTTGAAAAATATTTGCAAATTTTGAATGAGTTTTGAGAACTCAATGAATGAAAATCATCGATGGCTCACTCAATCACGTAACACATAATTCACATCATTACACATTCCATACTTCACATTCAATACAATCTAATCACTCATATTATGCATAGCAGTGCATATGAGACCCACTTTCCATTTGTTACTTTGTTGTGACTGAGTGCCTAAACTGTCCCATATAGGGCTCATTGATAACTGTCCCTTATCCACTTGGCAGATACAGGGTTCATTAAACGTTGAGCCTGAGGCTTTGATTCACTTTTGAGTTCGAAGCTTATTTTCACTCGTTGAGCTATAAACTTTGATCGGTGGCTATTCTGGTCACAACAACCATTTTGTTTCATACATTCATGAAATGAAATGCATCAGTCACAATTGCGTGATCCACATTCACTCACATTCACATATCATCGAACCATAGTCCAGCATTCAACATTAGAGTTGAGTATCACTTTTCATTTATATGCAAATGTAAATTTAAAACACATTTGTCATCGGACCGGGGTCCGACATTTAACAATCATATTATGCACACTTATTTCATCTCATTCAAATACAAGTAGCACTTCAACAGTCAATCAATACAAAATTCAAAACAAAATAAACAATGAATTGAGACCATCTTGTTCTACTCACAATACGCTCTAGATTAGCATTTGCTTCCAAATTTTGGAAACGCCTAAACATTTAACCTAAACAACCCATTTATGCAAGATACCCATACATCACAATTTGTACAATCATAAGTGTTTAATAATTCACATGAATGAAATGAAATATGTTCAATGCATGTTAATGACAATCCCAGGTATTTTACCATTAATTTGATCACAAAGTCATTCTCATATCAAAACTCATATAAGTTTAATTTATACTTAGGTTTATTCCTCACTAAAACCATTAAAATCTTCATTCCTTTCTCATTGACTCACTTCAGAATTTTTTTGAGTCTACTATTCACATTCAATCAAAAAGTAAAAATGATGTAATTTGGTCATACTCTCTTCTAGAAATGTGTTCCTCTATGTCTTATCTTTCCATTGATACCAAAATCACTCAATTTGGTTCAGTAATTTGTATGATATGTCTAAAAAATTATCGACTTGTTGATATTCAAAAACAATGTACCATGCACATCTTCCATCCAGAAATTCAACATCTCAAGTACTGAATCATAATTCGAATTTTTCATATGATTTGCATCCCTATTTCTCTAATTTTCTCCAAATAAAAAATCATCTCATTCGGACTCCTATAAATTCAGATGTAATCAAAATACCAAAGTATGTTCAGTAAAACAACACCAGTTTATATTATTCCAACATATTCTCTCACTTTCATTCAATCAATCTTTTTAAAATCAATTCATAATGATACTAATTTTTATTAGATCTACAAAAATGTCTTAATAATCTAATGGTTCAAGAATCAAGTCATTTGGAGGTCTAGAGAAGAAGTTATAATCAAAAGAAGTAAGACTATTCAGTAGAAGCGAAAATCCCAAATGCACGATCGTGCTTAAGCACGAGGGTGCAAATTCATTATACCCCAAAGTCACCGCCATGCTTTTGTACGATGGTTTTTTTTCCTAAGATCTCAAAAGTCATTGTGTAGCACCCCCTTATCATAGGGTATACACCAGGACGCCCGTAGGTCATCCCTATACATATCCTACGAAAAGAGTTTTTTTCTTTTTTTTCTTTTTAATTCTCACACTCTTTTAACTGTTTCCTTTCACTCCCGGCATCAATAGCACATATCGTGAATTATCAGGATATTTCCTAAACATATCCATGTAACTCTGTGTGAATTTGAAATATTTTTCATTGGTAATACTAACTCATAATAATTCCATACAGACAATGTCATATCAGGTTTAGCTTATCCTTTTCCCTAACCTAACCTTAGCACACCTTGGCAAGGCGATACTCTTAGAGACATTCGCTCTTTCGATTGATACTTCACATTATGTTCCATAACCTTGAGGTTGATCCACCATTTCCATTTATCTTACTGGCATCAATCAACTCAGATTACAAATTCTTTTCATTCTTTAACCGTATTTTGAATCAATTAAAACGTAAGAATCATTAGCAAATGTTAGTAATTGGTTAATTGATGACGACTTATGCCAAGGCATGGGAGTAAATGAAATTGTTTATTGCCTTATTGAACTTTATTAAAAGGATGTTCTGATCATACATGCTATGATACAAATGAATTTTATTCAATATGATGAATATGTTGCTATGGATTGATAGAGGACCAATAGAAATATGATAGCTATGGCAAGATTTAAAGTTGATAAACGAAGTTGGATGAAAAATAAAATCTTCTATAATCTAGAGAGGCTAAAATGACGCTTGAAATGGTTATTTGATTATTGTGATAAGAGATTATGTATGTGTGAGTGTATATCAAATAATAGGATCACCATGATAACTTGTATCAATTGTATGGAGATGATATAGGAAGCAATCAGTGACTTGGTGAATAATTGCTAGTTATAGTTCCTATAGTTCAAGTCTAAAATGATTTAGAGTAGACATGGAAATGTTTATAGTGATCAAATGGGAATGAACTGAGATTGTTAACGATGTTAGAATATTCTGAATTTGAAGAAAAAAAAGAAAGACACGATCATGGAAGAATCCCCACGATCGAGGCTAACAAAAAAAGGGTATTGTCTGGAATCAAATGATTTGATGGCATATACCAGGGTACTAGAGTAAATAATTTGTTTAATGCTTAAGTGAGCCTTATTAAAAAGGATGTTCCTATCTTAAAGGTTATGGCATGAATTGATCTTATGGGGATATTATGAAAAGTTGAAATTGATCTTCTTGAGGTAGTAAGAATGACTGATAAGTAATCATAGGAAAAAGAGAATAGCATGTGATGATATTATTGCAATGAGGAACTAGTTACTTAAATAGTTACCAAAACAAATCGTAGACATAAAGAGTCTTAGGTTATATTGGTTGGAGTTAATAATGTCCCCGACAGTATTATATTATTGAAGATTCAAATGATCCATACAAAATTGTATCAACTAGTGATGATTGTTAGTAGTGTGCCCTAGGCCAATGAACATTTGTGATTCATGTATTAACATTATGATTTGTTAATAATATATTATGAGGTATTCCGTTTCATATATGCATGTATTTCATTTATGTAATGTGATTTACATTCCATGAATGGTATTAAACTTATGTCATCAAGTATGTGACTTGATAGTAAAACCATAAGTGTTATAATACTATTCTAGACTGTCCCTAGTCGATCATTATTGGTGGAACAATAATAAATTAAGGCTAGTATGTGTTCTGATTGATGATCACGTTTTACTGATCATGGATATGAGATATCAAATCAGAAACATAGATATATGTTAGAGAACATATATTGGATCGACCCAAAAAGAGAATACTACATGGTTTCATGTCATTAGTGATTCTCAATATGGTTTGTCTTTAGTCCTTTGACCTGAAGTCATCATGGTTCCCTACATGAGGAATTCGGTGTTTTGATATTATACTAAGTTATTTTTAACCGAATAACAAACAGTCTTATGTTGGACATCAAATGAATCATGCGGAGGGATGTGAATGACGTAGATGGGATTTGTACCTCTCTTAAATGAGAGAGATATCATTTGGGCATCTTGACAAGTGTGACTGAAGAAATGCATGGTCGTGCTCAAATGAATTGATGAAGAGTCATCAATGTCATTTGTTATAATCAGTCAACTTGGGGATCAAGAAACTATGATTAATTAAAGGTTGACATGTACCATGCCTTATGATTAATCTTGATATCGTGTTACAAAAGGACTGAGCTTATAACCATAGTTACAGGTTAAATTGGATTATCGATCCTCATTTGATTTGGGTAGTCATAATGTCTTGCTAGAGGCCGCTTATGACTTTTGGGCCTTGAAGTGTAATCAAGCCCATTGCCAACATCAAATGAGCCTACAGGGTCGCACACAAAAAGTGATGTGATCTGGGCTTATTCTCTTGGGCCTAATTTATTAGGTATTGAATAAATATATTTATTGGGCTAGATTGAATTAAGATGTGGGGCTTTTATTATATATGATATAATGGGCCGAAACTTAATGGGGCCTAAATGGGATTAGGGTTTCTCTATAAATAGAGAAGCTTAGGTCTCATTAGGTGAACGACACAATTATCAGGAAACCCTAGCCGCCATCCAAGAGAAAGATCGTGCGGCGTTTAGAAAGGTTTTCAGGACGTGCTAACACATTACAGCTGCAGCCTAGATCGTGCACGCTCGTGTGGATACCGGTAGAGGACATTAGCGATTTGCAGTGTCTTGGAATCCGAAAAAGAAAAAGAAGCAACCTATCCACGAAAATAAGGTATTTTCGTTAATCCTTTGTGTTTTCGATTATACGTGATATTTTGTATGGTCTTTTCTGCAGCGTATTGTGAATACTCGGACCGTACGCGATCCAACAATGGTATCAGAGCCAGGTTTAATCGTTAATCTTGGATTAGTGGCTTGATTATTGTTATTGATTTGTGTTAATGCTTCGGTAAAAGACAAATAACAATGGTGATTGTTTTTGTTAAAGTTTTGAACTTGTTTCCCGAAGCTGGACTGGGAATTGTTTCCTGCGTGTTTGTATATGCCTTGTTAATTCTGGAAATTTTTTCTTTTCACTACAGATACCCATGTCTTACGCTTATCGTGTTTCAGATATTGAACCCTAAAATCAACAAAAGCATGTTTGTGTTTTCTGGGTTTATTTGATTTGGGTATGTATGCGATCTGAAAAAAAAAATTCATATGCTTGCGATTGTTCTACGTTTTTTGCCATTGCATATGGGATTGTTAAACTATGCATGTTTCTGGAATTATCATCTGCGTTTTCTCCATTGAGTTTCTGGAAAATCGATGGGTGAGTAACACCCATCGACTGGCTACGCAACACCATCACTAGATGATGGTGTCGCCGGCGGCGATGGCGTCTCCGGTGACGCCATGGGCTGCGAAAACCGTCGGGTGGAGACCCACGGTTGAAGGTTCGTTTTTCCCTTGGAGATTCGACGGTTGTGCGTGCGACGTGGGGTGCGTGACGTGGTTGTGGAAGGAAGATCCAGAAGGAAAAGGAGGAAAAACCAAAAGAGAGAGGACAGGCGTGTTGGAGAAGACGACGGGCGCGTGTGGGACACGAGCCCGCGTCTGCCAGGGGCGTGGGCACGCTCCACGCGTGCCAGTGTCTGGCGCGTGCACTGCACTCCCCAGACGCCCCTCCCTCCCTTTTTTATTTTTTTATTTGTTTTAAAATCCCTAATTTTTTAATTTTTTTAATAGAGATTAAATTAATAAATACTCCTAATAATAATAAAAGGTGTTTTGTTAAATTTTGAAAATTGTTTTCAAAGGATTATTTATTAGGAAAGGGTTTTTGGAATTTAATTTAATTTTTCAAGAGTTGAATTATTAAGTTAATTTTTCAAATCAACAATTAGAATCAAGCCAAGGTTAAAACAAGCGTTTTATAATCTTCCATAATTCTTTATAAGGATTAATAACCTTCTAAGAATGACCCTCATCGTAATTTTAAGTTTATATGCCTTCCATAAATCTTTACCAATGTTTATCTATAGCTCATCCTCATGTGGGTCGTTGCCAAAGCAAGGCATGTGGGGATTATCTAGGGAAGACATTTGAATAATGGTGCTATTCATAGGTAAAGTATGGTTAAACTTAACTAAGCTATCAAAATAGTTTTGGGCTTAGGGCATAAGATTGGATTTTTACATACATGCAGTACATAAGATGTATTTTAACATAAGCCCATCAAGAGTTACATGTGATGTAATTGAAAAGAGTTTTCTACCTAAATAACTAAGTTTTGAGTGTTAAGCCAAAGCTTTCTTAGGACTTAGTGAAATATGGATCTTGTTTTCTCCCATTTTTTTATTGAGGGTTATTTTTTTGAGTGGGAGCCAATACCTCTTAATAATAAGAATGTTGACCCTTATTGCAATATTTTGTAGATTATGGCTACTCCATCCACAAACCTGTCTATGCGATCTATCTTAGAAAGAAAACTTAGTGGAACAAATTTCCTAGATTGGTATAGAACTTGAGAATTGTTCTCAAGCAAGAAAGAAAGCTTTATGTCTTAGAAGAACCCATCCCCGAGGAACCACCAGCAAGCGCACCTAAGGCTCAAAAGGATGCTTACGAAGCATATCAATGACTCCACGGATGTGTCATGCCTTATGTTAGCGCCATGATCTCGACCTTCGAAGGATTTAGAGGAAATGGAAGTTTATGACATGCTTGCTCAACTGAAAGCTATGTTTCAAGAGCAAGCACGCCAAGAGAGGTTTAGAACCACTAACGCATTGAATTCATGCAAGATGACTCTGCACACCCGTGAGTGCTCATGTTCTTAAGATGAAGAGTTACATTCATCATCTTGAGAAATTAGGTGCACTGTTAGTCAAGAATTGGCAACGGATCTTATTCTATCATCCTTGATCGATGAATATGATCAGTTCATTCTTAACTACAACATGGATAATATGGAGAAGTCCATTGATGAATTGCGTGGGATCTTGGCTTCTGAAGAGAAGTTAAAGAGAAAGGTAAAGAGCACCAATGAAGTTTTGTGGTTCAAAAGGAAAGGGTTTCAAGAAGAAGGGCACAATGAAGGCAAAGGTAAAGTACCTAAGTCCAAGCCCAAGCCCAAAGCTAAGACTAAGGCACTAGGAGGAGTTTGCTTCCATTGCAATGAACGGTCATTGGAAAAGGAACCGCAAACTCTATTTCAAGAGTGAAAGAGAAGAAGAATAGTGTGACTACTTCTTCAGGTATGTTTGTTATAGAAATCAATTTTACTCCTTCTGCATCTTGGGTATTAGATACTGGAGCTGCAACTCACATTTGTACTAATGTGCAGGGTTTAAGAAGGACTAGAAGATTGATGGCTGGTGAGATCAACCTGCGCTTGGGAAATGGAGCAAGAGTTGCTGCTTTATCCGTGGGGACTTATGATCTTATTTTGCCTACTGGACTCATTTTGGAACTTAAGAATTGTTATTATGTACCTACTATGAGTAGGAACATTATTTCTTTTGCTTGTTTAGAGAATGATGGATTTAAATTTTCTATTGAGAATAGAAGTATTTCTATTTATAAGAATGAAGTTTTATATGGTATTGCACGTCAATTAAATGGCATCTATACTCTAGACACCGAGTCTCTAACAAATGAGCCCATCTATAACATAAATACCAAGAAGTTTAAATCTAACGATTTGAACCCAACTTATCTCCGCATTGTCGCTAGGCCATGTAAATGAAAACGATTTCAAAACTCCATCAAGATGGATTCATTGATTCTTTTGAATCTTTTGACACGTGTGATTCTTGTTTACTGGGTAAGATGAAAAAGGCCCCCTTCACAGGTAAAGGGGAAAGGGCCAATGAGCTATTGGGCCTTATACATACCGATGTATGCGATCCTTTTAGCATATCAGCGAGAGGAGGTTATTTGTATTTCATTACTTTTACAGATGACTTCAGTAAATATGGGTATGTCTATTTAATGAAGTACAAATCTGAATCTTTTGAAAAGTTCAAAGAGTATAAGAATGAAGTACAAAATCAGCTTGGCAAGAATATTAAAATCCTTCGATCTGATCGAGGAGGTGAATATTTAAACCAAGAGTTTGATGATTATCTTAAGGATTGTGGAATCATTTCACAATTGACTCCTCCAGGAACTCCTCAATGGAATGGTGTTTCTGAAAGGAGAAATCGAACTCTATTAGATATGGTTCGATCAATGATGAGTCAAACTAATCTTCCAAAATACTTCTGGCGCTATGCTTTAGAAACCGCAGCATTCATATTGAATCGTATTCCTTCAAAGGCTGTAGAAAAGACACCTTATGAGATATGGACTGGGAAGCGTCCCAATTTATCTTTTCTAAAGATTTGGGGTTGTGAGGCTTATGTGAAGCGTCCAATTGCTGACAAGTTGGCACCCAAATCTGAAAAATGTTATTTTGTGGGATATCCTAAGGAAACTAAAGGATATTACTTTTACATCCCATCAGAGAACAAAGTGTTTGTTGCTTGAAATGGTTTCTTCTTAGAGAAAGAATTTGTTTCCAAAGGAAACAGTGGGAGTAAAGTATAACTCGAAGAAATTCAAGTTTCACAAAATGACATTGAGCCTGAAAAGGAGATTGAAGCGAGCTCACAAGTTGTTGATGAGCAGTCTTCAACAACACAAGGCCTACGTAGATCTGATAGGATTCGTCATGAACCCGAGAGATATGGATTTCTCGTTACTGATGATGATAATGTGATGCTCATCGATCATAATGAGCCCACAACCTATCAAGAAGCTATGGAAAGTCCAGAATCTGCTAAATGGTTAGAGGCCATGAAAGCAGAGATGCAATCCATGTATGACAATCAAGTTTGGACTTTGATTGATCCGTCTGATGGCTTGAAGACCATTGGATGCAAATGGGTTTTCAAAAAGAAACTCGACATGGATGGAAATGTGCACACTTATAAAGCAAGACTTGTTGCTAAAGGTTATCGACAAGTTCATGGAATTGATTAATGATGAGACATTTTCTCCAGTGGTCATGATCAAATCCATTAGAATTCTTATTGCCATAGCTGCATACTACGATTATGAGATATGGCAAATGGATGTCAAAACGGCTTTCCTTAATGGAAACTTACTTGAAGATGTATATATGATACAGCCTGAGGGTTTTGTCCATCCTAAGAATTCGGGAAAGGTGTGCAAGCTTCAAAGATCCATTTATGGATTGAAGCAAGCATCAAGAAGCTAGAATCTTCGTTTTGATGAAGTTGTCAAAGAGTTTGGATTCATCAAGAATGAAGATGAACCTTGTGTTTACAAAAAGGTTAGTGGGAGTGCTGTTGTCTTTTTAGCTTTATATGTTGATGACATATTGCTCATTGGAAACGATATTTCGACCTTACAGAGTGTCAAGATTTGGTTAAGGAAACGTTTCTCAATGAAAGACTTAGGTGAGGCTACTTATGTTTTAGGCATTAAGATCTATAGAGATAGATCAAGAAAGCTTATAGGTCTAAGTCAGAGTACATAAATAGATAAGGTACTGAAAAGGTTCAGTATGCAAGACTCCAAGAGAGGATTCTTACTTATATCACATGGAATCAAGCTTTCTAAGAAGGATTGTCCTACTTCAGATAAGGAGCTTGAGCGCATGAGTAAGATTCCATATGCATCTGCAATTGGATCTATCATGTATGTCATGTTATGTACTCGACCAGATGTCTCATATGCTTTGAGCATAACAAGTAGATACCAATCTAATTATGGTGAGAGTCACTGGATAGCAGTTAAGAACATCCTTAAGTACTTGAGAAGAACTAAGGATATGTTCCTAGACTATAGAGGACTTGAAGGAGAGCTAGTTGTAAATGGTTACACTGATGCTGGTTTTCAGTCTGACATAGATGATTTCAGATCGCAATCAGGTTTTATGTTCTATTTGAATGGAGGTGCGGTGAGCTGGAAAAGTTCAAAATAAGACACTGTTGCTGATTCTACAACTGAAGCTGAGTACATTGTTGCCTCGGATGCGGTTAAGGAAGCTGTATGGATCAAGAAGTTCATCACAGAGCTTGGAGTTGTTCCTAGCATTGCAAGTCTTCTAGACCTTTATTGTGATAATAATGGGGCTATAGCACAGGCTAAGGAACCAAATTCACATCATAGATCCAAACACATACTCAGACGTTTCCATTTGATTAGAGAGATCATTAGAAGAGGAGACGTGAAGATATGCAGAGTGGGCACAGATGACAACATTGCCGATCCACTTACTAAGCCTCTTCCACAGCCTAAACATGAGAGTCATACGAGGTCTATGGGTATTAGATATCTGACTGATTGGGCCTAGTGCAAGTGGGAGATTGTTAGTAGTGTGCCCTAGGCCAATGAACATTTGTGATTCATGTATTAACATTATGATTTGTTAATAATATATTATGAGGTATTCCGTTTCATATATGCATGTATTTCATTTATGTAATGTGATTTACATTCCATGAATGGTATTAAACTTATGTCATCAAGTATGTGACTTGATAGTAAAACCATAAGTGTTATAATACTATTCTAGACTGTCCCTAGTCGATCATTATTGGTGGAACAATAATGAATTAAGGCTAGTATGTGTTATGATTGATGATCACGTTTTACTGATCATGGATATGAGATATCAAATCAGAAACATAGATATATGTTAGAGAACATATATTGGATCGACCCAAAAAGAGAATACTACATGGTTTCATGTCATTAGTGATTCTCAATATGGTTTGACTTTAGTCCTTTGACCTGAAGTCATCATGGTTCCCTACATGAGGAATTCGGTGTTTTGATATTATACTAAGTTATTTTTAACCGAATAACAAACAGTCTTATGTTGGACATCAAATGAATCATGCGGAGGGATGTGAATGACGTAGATGGGATTTGTACCTCTCTTAAATGAGAGAGATATCATTTGGGCCTCTTGACAAGTGTTACTGAAGAAATGCATGGGCGTGCTCAAATGAATTGATGAAGAGTCATCAATGTCATTTGTTATAATCACCAACTTGGGGATCAAGAAACTATGATTAATCAAAGGTTGACATGTACCATGCCTTATGATTAATCTTGATATCGTGTTACAAAAGGACTGAGCTTATAACCATAGTTACAGGTTAAATTGGATTATCGATCCTCATTTGATTTGGGTAGTCATAATGTCTTGCTAGAGGTCGCTTATGACTTATGGGCCTTGAAGTGTAATCAAGCTCATTGCCAACATCAAATGAGCCTCTGGTCGCATACAAAGAGTGATGTGATCCGGCTTATTCTCTCGGGCCTAATTTATTAGGTATTGAATAAATATATTTAGATATATTTATTGGGCTAGATTGAATTAAGATGTCGGGCTTTTATTATATATGATATAATGGGCCGAAACTTAATGGGGCCTAAATGGGATTAGGGTTTCTCTATAAATAGAGAAGATTAGGTCTCATTAGGTGAACGACACAATTATCAGGAAACCCTAGCCGCCATCCAAGAGAAAGATCGTGCGGCGTTCAGAAAGGTTTTTAGGACGTGCTAGCACACTACAGCCGCAGCCCGGATCGTGCACGCTCGTGTGGATACCGGTAGAGGACATTAGCGATTTGCAGTGTCTTGGAATCCGAAAAAGAAAAAGAAGCAACCTATCCACGAAAATAAGGTATTTTCGTTAATCCTTCGTGTTTTCGATTATACGTGATATTTTGTATGGTCTTTTCCGTAACGTATTGTGAATACTCGGACCGTACGCGATCCAACAACTATGAGCATAAATGGTATTGTGAAAGTGTTTGAAAAAAAAACGAGATGAAATTTTGAATATTTGAAAAACAAAATATGTAAGTTGTATCAGTGGATAATGTAAAACGAATTTTTTAGGAATTTATAACCCTAATGTTAATTGTACCGCTTCGATTTGGAGATTTTGCAATATATAACGAGGTTTCCCACTAAAGAGTAAGATACAATCTATTGTAATAGTATAAAGTGATTTTGTGTGCTTAGGGACAATTATAACCTCATGAGCTGAATTTTGATACATGACTTGAAATTTTACTATCATGGTAATTGGTTTGAAATCTTGGAGACACTATATGTACAGAAACAATTTGGATATAAATATATGAATATGCAAATAAGTGAAGATTGAAGTAATTAGTGAGTTTGAAAGGGATTGTGCAAAAGAGTACTTCCTAATAAAACTAGTGTTGCAATCCAATGCATTGAATAGAAATTCAATATCACAAATTTGGATGTTAAGACTATTCAATTTGGTGCATGATTGAGTGAAGAGTGTCAAGTTGAAAAGGGGGCAAGAAAAAAATATTGGCTAGTGAAATGTAAAATCAGTTATGGATAATAAAACTGGCACAGTCTAAATTGAGGATTTTAAAAAAAATTGTGAACCTTATCGAGGAATTGAAAACGGATCCAACTTTCGAGTAAATGCTATTTATGATTGGATTAAGGAGTATGTATAATACCTGATAAAGGGACTGTTAGAAAACATACAAGAAATAATCGAAAATTTATGTCCTAGTAAGAGTACATCGAAAGAGTAATTGATGGCTCAGAATGGGAAGCCGAGTGATTATACGTTTGAGTTACCAATAGTCTTGACGATTAGATACATGAGTAAAGCTTATATTTTTGGAGTTCATAGGAACATGAGATTGATGTATAATTTAAATTGACTGTAGGCATAACAATCGTTATATTGGTGATATATACAACAAAAAGGAGTCGTTTGCTCTTACATTGAAATGAAGAGGACCTAAAAATGGTTAATGGCCAAAATTGATTCAAAATACGATTAAAGAATGAAAAGAATTTGTAATCTGAGTTTATTGATGCCAGTAAGATAAATGGAATTGGTGGATCAACCTCCTCAAGGTTATGGAACATAATGTGAAGTATCAATCGAAAGAGGGAATGTCTTTAAGAGTATCGCCTTGCCAAGGTGTGCTAAGGTTAGGTTAGGGAAAAGGATAAGCTAACCTGATATGACATTGTCTGTATGGAATTATTATGAGTTAGTATTACCAATGAAAAATATTTCAGATTCACACAGAGTTACATGGATATGTTTAGGAAATATCCTGATAATTCACGATTTATTGATGCCGAGAGTGAAAGGAAACAGTTAAAAGAGTGTGAGAATTAAAAAGAAAAAAAAAGAGTAAAGGGTTGCTTGAATTCAATGAATATAGTCAATTGAAAGGAATAATTAATATGATGAAATGAAATGGAAAACGAAGGAGCATTAAAGGAAACATAACCCTGCTTTGTTTGAACAAACAGGTAAGAATTTCGAGGACGAAATTTTTATTAGGAGGGAAGAATTGTAACATCTCATCACCGATGGGAAGGGTATTTTGGTCATTTGGGACAGGTTAGGCGAGTGTAAATATATCTCGGCATGAACATGCATCATATAGCCTCTACAATTATATGAATGGTAATTTTTGCACATGCACATGATTGTACATGCATTCATGACATTTTCCGGAATATGGGTCTAAATGTAATTTTGTGTGATTGATGTGATAATTATTTTTGAAAAATTGATTTGGAGTGGTTTATGTGTGTTTTCCATTTTTAGGAAATTTTAGGAATTTTTTTGGAAATTTTTGGAGAGAATTTCCGGACCGAAAAAATTCCTAAAATTCCCTAAAAATGGAAAACACACATAAACCACTCCAAATCAATTTTTCAAACACATTTATCACATCAATCACACAAAATTACATTTAGACCCATATGTCGGGAAATGTTATGAACGCATGTACAATCATGTGCATGTGCAAAAATTACCATTCATATAATTGTAGAGGCTATATGATGCATGTTCATGCCGAGATATATTTGCACTCGCTTAACCCGTCCCAAATGACCAAAATATCCTTCCCATCGGTGATGGGATGTTACACACTGTCGTGCAAAAGCACTCAAAAGTCACCGCGTGCATATGCACGACAGTGCAATTCCACTTCTTCTTCTCCATTGATATCTCCACTTCAAAACTCTATAACTTTTGATCCAGAACTCTAAATTTTGCAAACTTTATATAAATGGAAAGATAAAAGAAAGATATACAATTTGATGAAGAAAATTTTATCAAAATCTACCTAGAACAACACAGAAAATTCGTGGGAGTTCAGATCAAAAATTTAACTCTCTCCTACTATTCATTCCTAGAATTTTCATACTTCCAATTTTCAAAAACCAACATTTTAAATTTTTATTTCTAGTTTTTCTACTCCATTTCAGTCAACTCATTCACAATAAATTCACACTACCTCTAAAAATGCAAATTTAGTCACAAACCATCAAAAGCTAAAAATTCATATTCAACCTATTAATGCTCTGTCAACTTTTTGCATTTCGAACTTTCATTCTACATCTTCATGTTTCCTCTCAACCTTCATTTTTACATTCATTCCCATCTCAAACCATCATTTTGCAATTACTCTTTAACTCAAAAATCATTTGATCATCTCAAAAACTCTTACCTATTCACTTACACACACATACATATATATACACACAATGAATAGATAGAGCATGTCAACATATCACCTTTTTATACTTTGATTTTCTACACTCATCCTAAACACCATTTCGTTTCTATTTCAAACTCTAAAACTCAATTCTACAACATTTGAGCACTAAAAATCATCAAATACTAAACTAACACTATATCCATATTTTCATCCCATCAACACAGTGTTCATAAATATATACACGTAAATCCCATGTTCATGCAGATGATAGTAAAGTCATCAAATTCATTTCATAAATACACAACTCTAAAGGATTTATTCACTACTTACTTGTTGAAAACTCCAAAATCTTCAATTATCTTCAAACCCTAAACTCCATACAAAATCACAATTCTCCTCTGTAAAAACTGACCCACTTCCAGTTTTTCTTAGGCAAAAAAACACATAGCAGTATGGTAGAGGAAGGAAAAACAAAGTAATTCCTCAAAAGGAATTTGATGGAAAGCTCTATGTGTTGAAGAGAATAAGGAGGTTACAACGAAAGAGGAGGGAACTTAGACTAAACACTTAACTTTCTAGCTCTCAAATAACTTCACTCTCACAACACTACTTACTTTTAACAAAGTTTCATAAGCCACTTATTAAGTGACACTTGTCACTTCCCTAAGGCTTAACTGTAACTAAGTTGCATTTGAAACTTTTCACTTCCCTAAGGCTTAACTCTAACTAAGTTGCTTTTGAAACTAACTCCATTAATCTCATCTTCACGATATAACTATCTCCAATCATCATTAATTCCTATTCCTATTTTTCATAAATTTCAGTAATTCTCTATAATTTTTGAAAATAAATCCTAAAATCACCTAAATTAAAAAATATTACAATTTCACTAACCCATAAAATTTCCAATGTAAAAACATTCATAATTTTCAAAAATACACAAATCAATCAAATTATACTTGGAATTATTCATGAATGCATGTACAATTATTTTCATATGCAACAATTTCACTATTCATGTGTATATGTATGACATATTATGCATAAGCATGAAACGTTTTTCCTACTTTCTCAACAATTTCTCTCATTTATTGATTTTGCCTTAACAACGGTAACGGGAAGTTACAGTCCTGATGTGGTTCTGGCTCTTAACAGATAGCCTCTCTTAAGCGCAACTTATTGAGGGACATTTGGGACATTTTGGACTTAGGAAAATCCTAGGTTTTACCTAAAATGGCAAATACTATATAAAGAAAGAGAAAGAACCCTAAAGGGAGCTCCAACCTCTCCATTTTGAGAAAGATCCAAAGAGAGAGGAAAAAGAAGAGACAAGGAGGAGAAGGGAGAAAGAGAAAAAGGGGTTGTAGTGTTGCCATCTTTTGATCTATTCTAACCCTTCCAAATGACTTTTCATTTCATATTTATAAGATAGATTCGATAGTGATGGATTTGGGTTTGATGAAGATAGATTCAATGTTAATGTGATTTTTTTGATGTTAATACATTGGGTGTTATAATTATTTGTTGTATTTGCATGCTTTGGTGATAAATTGAGAGAGTGAACCGATAGCAAAACAATTAGAAAGGGTAACGAGAGTTAAACAATCTAGATCATGTAAATAATCAAATCAGGAATTTATACAAAGAGAGATCTCATGTAAGGACCTGATTGTCTATTAGAGAGCTTAAGATCTGATTGGAATTATAAGCCTTTTGTTAATTGAAAATTTGTGAATTTAATAATTTAATTAGGGGTTATGATTTAGGGTTTAATGATTATAATTCGAGAGAGAGTAGCCCACCCTTCAAAAGTCTAGGATCGATACTGTATTAACTCAAAAGCAATCATATTAGCATTTGACGTAGCACCCCACTCCGGTAAGGAACCGAACCTGACATCGTGAATGATATCCGAGTCCATGCCCCACAAGGGTGACATGCTAAAGTACTCAATCATTTAGAAATCGGTATAAATTTTTTTTGAATCACAACACATTATACGGAATCTATAACCAATGAAGGCCCATTTACAAATACAATACACGTAAGTCATTTTGGAATACTAATTTATACAAAAAGTTGCAGAATATAAAATTCAATACACATATAGAAATGCAATGTAGAAGCGAACTGATCCCGACCTCTATCCTTCACTTGAATGCGGTAGGTATACTCCCGTTGTCCTAACGGGATATTCTTTTGATCTTGAAAAATAATTGCAAATTTTAGGTAATTTTTGCGAACTCAATGAGTGACCATCATCGATGGCTGACCTAATCATGTAACACATAATTCACAGAATTTCATATCCAATACAATTTAATCATTCATATTATGCATATGCAGTGCACATGAGACCCACTTTCTATTGTTACTTTGTTGTGACCTAGTGCCTAACTGTCCCATATAGGGCTCAATGATAACTGTCCCATATAGGGCTCATTAAACGTTGAGCCTGAGGCTCTAATTCACTTTTGAGCTCAAAGTTCATTTTCACTCGTCAAGCTTTAAGCTCTGATCGGTGGCTGCTCTAGTCACAACAGCCATTATGTTTCATGCATTTATAAAATGAAATGCATCACTCATATTTGCATGCTCTTTTTCAATCATATTCGCTTATCATCGGACCGTAGTCCAGCATTCAACATATAGTGGAGAATTCACACTTTCACTTGCATGCAATTACACATTCAGAAAACACTTAGCAACCACTTCAATACACTTTGTTCATCCAATTCACATTTATAAAATCATTCAATAGTCAAACAATACAAGAATTTAAATAACAATCAATGAAGTGGGATCATCTCGGTCTACTCACAGTACGCTCCAAAAATAATATCTGCTTCCAAATTCTAGATACGCCTATATGCAGATGTTGAACCGAGTTTGCTTGCAAAACTCCAAGTCAAGGTTGTCTTTCCCCTTGTTCTTGGGCAGGATTCTCTTGATTCCCTAAAACAAACTAAATCTCATTCAATAGGAATCCACTTTAAAATCCCATAATGCAAAATCACTAAAACTGATTCTAGAATACTTAAACCCAAGCATTTTATAAACTCCATGAACTAGAATCCTTCCAAAAATTCGAAAGATTCAAAAGGATCTTACCTTGACTCTTCACCAAATGAAGAGATCTTTAGTTCAAATGGAAGCTCTTTTCTTACTTTTCCTTTTTCTCTTCTTGAACAGCTCCAAAGTCTTTCTTGAAGACTAAGAAGAATTAAACCCTAGCTTAACTCTCTTCTTTTCTCTCAAACCACCAAACTCTCTTTCTCTTTCTTACTCATTCTTGTTATTCTCTTCTGCTTATCCTTCCATTTACATTTTTCTTCTTCATTTATAAGCAAGAAAATACTTCGTCTTTCAATTATGCCCTTAATGATTAAGAATTGTCCCATTTGCCCTTCCATTTATGCTTTATGTCTTTTATACTTAAGAGTCTTGTCAATAGTACCCTTGAACATTCTAACATAACACTTTCTTCCAAAAAAATGTCCCCCATTGTCTTAAGTTTCTAATGACACCAAAATCATTCAATTCGGGTTAGTGATTCGAAAGATACAATTCAAAAAAATTTGGATTGCTCTTGTCCAAATCAATATACTAGGCACAACTTCTATCTAGAATTTAAACATCATAGATACTGTATTAGATTCCCATTTCTTCATACCATTTGTAGCTCCATGTCTCTATTTTACCAAAAATAAGAAATCTCATTTTTAGCTCTACCAATCTAGAAAT
Source organism: Erythroxylum novogranatense (assembly GCA_029891385.1). Classification (NCBI taxonomy): domain Eukaryota; kingdom Viridiplantae; phylum Streptophyta; class Magnoliopsida; order Malpighiales; family Erythroxylaceae; genus Erythroxylum; species Erythroxylum novogranatense. Next base: position 88,779,487 of record CM057228.1, read on the forward strand.
CATCAAAATATTGAGGTATATTCAGTGGAATAACACCAGTTCCTATTATTTAAGAGCACACTCACTGTACTAGTCCCACGTTTTTCACTCAATATTTCTCATGTCATTTCATATGGCTATGATTTTTGGCAGAGATGTAGAGAAATGCCTTATGAATCCAATGGTTCAAGAATCAAGTCATTTGAGTGTCTAGAGAAGAAGTTATGGCCTAAAGAATCAAACCTATTTTTGTCCTCAAGCATACTGAACCCGTTTCGGGGAAACAACCATAACTTTCTCTATAAATTTTTTATTAAGGTGTTCTTTGGATGGATCGAAAGATAACTTCAATATCTACAACTTTTATAAGGACCATTAAGACATATTATATCATTTGAAGGGTCAAAAATGAAATAGAAGATAGGCCAGGTGAAAACACAGAAGAAGCAAAACATAAAAGAAGATGACGTCATCACAGAAGAAACAAAAAGACAGAAGAAGCAAACCATAGAAGAAGATGAAGTCATCACAGAAGAAGGAAAACATAGAAGAAGATGATGTCATCATAGAGGAAGCAAAACATAGAAGAAGGTGACGTCATCACAGAAGAAACACAGAAGAAGATAACGTCATCACAGAAGAAGCAAAAAGGCATAAGAAGCATCTTTACTCTTGAACATCCACCCTTATTAGGACCATAAATTTCAGCTCGGATGTCCAAAATTTTCATGATATATATCGTTGGAAAGCTAAAAGAAATGCCTACAACTTTTAGTAAGACACATTTGCCTAAATTAGCCGTGATTAATCCAGAATTTCCCCCGAATACAAAACATAAATTTTTACATTCATCTAATATACTGCACCCAGTTCTCAACTTCATGACAACCTTTGAGATTCTTAAAGATAGATTTTAAATTCTATGTCTTGATAATAAATGTATCTATATGTTTCTAGTTTAATCCAAATGAAGAATCATCTCGTTTGGATAACTAGAGAAAAAGTTTTGGCTAAAAGACTAAAGCACAGTCAGTGAACATTTTCCAGATCACTACCAATTTTGTTTTCAACTCTTTCCTTATCACAACTCATACCTAGATCACTCTTTCTACTCCCTCTACTTCTCATTTTTAATAAAAATCACATTTAACATCAATTATACTTGGAAGTTGTGAATAAATGAATGTACCACATTTTTATGTGCAAAGATTCAATATTTATGTGCATATATGCTAACATTATGCACGAGCAAGAAAAATACATTTCCTTAATCTCTCTTTGAGCTCACATGTACTAAAATTTCGGGTCCTAACCTTTAATATAAGTACGGGATGTTATATTTCTCTCCTCCTTAAATAAATTTTATCCTCGAAATTATTATTTATTTGATTGATAAGGCAGAGGTATTGTTTCCTCATATGCTCCTACATTTCCCATATACTTCCCTATTCAACTACTTTCTTCCAAATGACATCAGCTGATAACTCAATAGGTCCTTCAATCACTGATTCAGCTATCACACTATCTTGACTATTTCATTGAATGCTCACAAATCTTTTAACCTATTCACATATCACATAGTGTGAATCTAAGACATCTTTTATTAGTAACACTACCTCATAATAATTTTCGGATATACGATTCAGAATAGCTTAACTTATCCTTTCTCCAAATCTGAGCGCATCTTACCAAGGTGGTACTCACAAAACACTTCATCTCCGTTTTGAAAATTCACTTCACTCGTCACCAGTATCTCGAATCAATTATGGTCTTTGATCATTTTTAGCACTTTTCATTTCAATGTAAGGGTAAACCACCCCTTACTGTCATACCACGCCTCATAGAGTACTTTAATGATGTCACTATGATAACAATTGTTATACTTGTAGTCAATTAGAACTATACATCCATCTCATATTCCTATGAACTCCAAAATGTAAGCTTTAAACATATTGCCAACAGTTAAAATTATTGGTAGTTCAAAAATTCAACCACTTGTTTCTACATCCTTAGTAGCTAAAATATAATCTTAGCGTATCCCTACTAGGATGTCTAGCTTAGGTTATTACTTAGGCTTCTCTAACACTTTCTTTGCTCAATCATCTTTATCGGGTAAACATACTTCTTATTTCAATCACTAAATATCATTTTTTCGATTCCACTCAACATTCTGCACTCTTCATTACACTAGATTTGGAAACCTCAATATCTGAATTTGCACTATTCCATTATAGAATTGTTTGTTCAAGGTGTCACATTACATACTACCTTTACCAGTGAAGCACTCATTTGTACATTCCTTTCAAACTTAATAATTTCCTCAAACTTACATAAATTGTACATTTTGAAAATGGTTCTGCACATGTAATGTCTCCAAGACCTCAAAACAATTACTATCATAGCACTTCTAAACCATATATCAAAATCAACTCATAAGACTTTAATTGTCTCATGCATACCAAAAACCACATTTTACTATTTCAACATATTGCATCTTAATCTCTGATGTGAAACTTTATTATATATTGCATAATCTTCAAATCCAAATGGTATAATTAACATTGAGGTTATAGTTCCTCAAAATTCTTCTTCCATTCATCATTCATACGATTTACACATTTTTCCTCAAATGTTTCAAAATATTCTTCTTAACTGTTCGACTGCATTCAAGATCTCATCCATGATCATCATCACCAATTGATCTGATTTTACTTGGATCACTAAATTTTTCAACTTCATAATACTATCGGGGCGTTGATATCTCCAACAGAAATAACCCAAATTTCCTTATACCCAAAATTAATTTTTACAATTCCTTAAGTGACTAATTCCTCAATGAAGGTAATATTATCTCATGTCATTTTCAATTTTCCACTTGACTTCTTTTCTCTAATGGTTTTCTCTTTTTACTTAATTTCCTTTAATACCCATAGACTTATTCAAACACTTATTCATCCGTACTAGTTCCTCCACGCATTTTAATTTATTTGTGTGCTTCACATTATGTATTGGTATTACATTCCTTATATTCAATTTGGATCTCCCGAACATAGTTACATCACATATAATGTGGACCTTTATTCTCCTCAAATTTGAAATAGTGTCACCTCGAATTTAACATCCACTCACGGAGTTGGATACTTTACATTAAACAAAATGCATACACTCTCAGTAGCATATTCCACTTCTTATGTCTGAGTCTCTGCTTGGGATATGACTCCATTATTCACTTTTGATTTATTACATATTCATTTCCGATTTGATTCTTTAATGACCACTTTTAAACTGAATCGTCTGATCAATTTAAACCAATTTAGGGAAATTCTTCTTTGAAAGAAAGTTTCTTGCTACAATCATCGATACTATTTATGAAATCCTTATCAATCAACTATTTTTCATAATTACTTATGAGTCATTCTTAGTATCTCAAGAAAATCAATCTCAACTATTCATAATATCTCAATAGGATCAATTTATGCCATAGCTTACATGATTGGAACATCCCTTGTAATGAGGCTCTATAAGGCACTAAATGTAACATCCCATCACCGATGGGAAGGGTAAAATAGTAATTTGGAACGGACTAGGAGTGTTAAAAAATTGTGTTGCCATGTTCATGCATTTATATATATATATATACACACGTGAAAAGTGAATTTTGCACATGAAATGATTGTACATGCATTTATGGCATTTTCCGGTATATGTTTCATTAATGTGATTGATGTGATTATTGTGAAAAATATGGTTTTTTGTGCTTGAAAATTTAATTGGAGTGGATCTTTGTGAGTTTTAAATTTTGGGAGAATTTTAGAAATTTTTCTAAACATTTTCGGGGTACTTTTCGGAACTAGGAAAACTGTCAAGTGGAAAACTGATTGGTTAGCGGTAGTAAAAAGTATTGTCCAATGACACTGGAAATTAGATACATGATTTTAGGAATTATTAATTTTGAGCCATTGAAATTTTGGGAAGAAATTGGACTAGAATTTGGACTTGAATTGGAGAGAAATTAAATGGAGGATTGAGAGGTTGACATGTGTCACTTGCCTAACATGCCACCATGTCATAGGTTTAAATAAATATCATTCTTCCTTAGTCTTCCACGATGCTTTCTTATGTGAAGACAAAACCCCTTTTTTTTCTCCTCTCACCCTTAGCTTCCATTTCCCCTTCTTTTTCTTTGGTTTTCTCCTTCGTATTAATTGCTACTCGTCTCCACCTACACAAGCCCTCATATCCTACGTATTTCCTCTTCTTTTATTTACAAAAATTACAAACCTAAGCTTCTCCCCTTAAGAAAATGATGGTCGTGAGTGGTAGGAAAAGTTAGGAGAATTGTGAGAGTTTGAAGAATTGAAGAAGTGGAAGCTTGATTAGGTAAGTAATATGTTTTATTTGATGGTTTTGTAGTTAATTACATTAATTGTGATTTTATTTAAAGTTAATTTCATGGCAATTGTGGTTGGAATATATGGGTGTGTGTGTATGGATGTCTTGCCTAGATGAATGATAAATGATGTAGAATTGGATGAATGTGTGTTGGAAAGGTTTTGGAAGTGAAAGTAGGTTTAGAGAGTGTAGGAAATGTATGAGTGACTGAAAGGGTGTTGCTGCCATTTTGTGGACTAAAGTTCAAGGATAGGTTGTGAGGTAGTTATGGTTCATTTATGGAGTGAATTGAGTGTTGGTTGGTTTAGAAATGGTATGGAAGATGTAGAAATTAAGTTAGGTTGTGAATCTGGAAAATTGACTTTGAGTATGTTCCAATGATTTGGTCATAAATTTTTATATAGTTATGATATTGAGATGAGGTTTAGCTTGAATTAAACTTGAGAAGTTTGGCTAGAATTCTTATGAAGGAAGTGTTGTCCAATTATGGCTTTAAGAATTCTGAATTTTGCCTTGAAAGTGGGCAATTTGTGCAGGGTAAATAGTTCCATGTTTATGATTCTAACATTGAAGATTTGTGATCTGAAACTTTGGAGAATTTTTCTAGGCTAAAGTAGACAGATTTTGTGAAATTGGTCTGCATGAAAATTGAATATTTTCTTGTTAGCTTTATATTGCCACTAAGTACGATATTTTTCGATTTTGAGGTTGAAAGTTATGACTTGTTAACTTTCAGATGGTAATTCATGTATTAATGAGCTTTGTGTGTGAAATGTTTCTAAGTATGGGTTTTGTGATTACTGTACTTTGAAGCTAATTCTGGACTGTTATAGTATAAATTAGCTCAAGTGGTCTTATATAAAGTTATAGAGGAATGTCTTAGCTTTATAATGAAGTATAATATGCTAATTTTGGATGTAGGGATCGTAAGTTATGAATTTTTAAAGTATGGATATGGTTTAGGTGATATCTTTATTTAAAAATCTTTAACAGGGCAGCCACAATCATGTGAGAATTTGACCTAGTTAGAGGTGGATTTTGCTTCTAAGTCCTTCATGAGAATTGTAGCATGTTTACATTTTTATAAAGTATGGAATTTTTAGACAATGATATAGGAAGTTATAATTTTTGGAAGATTGTGTTACTGTTGAGGATGACACTTATATGGGCAGAAGTTTTGGTTGAGAAGTTGATCTGTTTAGAGGTTGAATTTTCTTCCAAGTTATTCATGAAAGTTGTATAATATTTTTTTATCTTTCTTTTAATATAAATCTTGGAATTTTAGGCAAAGGTAATGGGAAGATATGATTTTTGCAAAAATGTTGCACTGTTTTGGATGATAATGAATAGGCAGTAACTTTGATTGCATTTTTGACACTCTTAGGGGTGAAATTGGTTTATGAGTCCTTCAAAGAACTTATAGGGTTTTCTGTTATCTTTCTAATGATACCAAATTTGTCAAATTTGGTCACTTGTGTGAAAAGTTAGGTTTTGTTAAAGAAGAGAGGGAAATAGGTGCAAATGTGACTTTCTTTGAATTGTAACTTTTTGTTCTACTTTGATCCTTTTGTCATTCTTTTGTATATAATTTTGTCATCCGACCTCCGATTGACTCGATTTTTTAGACGTCGGATTCGTGAAATATTTAATTTCATTTCTTTGTAAAATTGTGAATTTTTATAGATGAAATTGACGTGAATTGATTAGGTCAAAATGAGGGGTCCGAGTAATTATTTTTCTGGTCCATGTTTTGACAATAATTGAAACTATAGAGATCCGATTTGAGTGATTTTGGTGTCTTTGGATTTCTAAATTTAAAGGAAAATTTTGTGATGAAAATTTTTTGAATAATGCCGAGAATATCACGAACATGCATTGTACACATTTTAATTTCTCCATGTGCATTATTAAATATTTCTAATTGTACATTTGGTAATGTTTGAATATTTTGACTGTTATAGAGGCGCATTTGGAACGTCAACCCACAGACGTTGCCAAGACTTCTAGACATTAGCTTCGGAAGCTATTGGTGAGTGACCTAGACGGTTCTCTCAATTAATATTTGCTTAGAATACTGTGGTGAATAATGGTGGGTTTGCGAATTGTTTCTGATTATGGATTCCGGACAGAAGATCCGATGTATTGGGGAGCTATGACATATAAGTGCTACTTGTTTGTGAATTTTTGAACTACTTGCTCGAGATGTGATAATTTGTGACACATGTGTTGATTGTGACATATATACTGCTTCATTGTGACATGTGCATTCCATGCATGAATGCATGATCAGTTAATGGCAGTTGTGACTGGAGTAGCCACCGAGAGCTAGAAGCTCAATGCATTTGGGCCTCGAGCCCTCCAGTGATTCAGAACCTCAGGCTCAACGATTAATGCTCCCATATTGGGACAGTTTAGGCGCTCGATCACAACACCGTAATAAATGAGAAAAGTGTCACATGTGCATTTCATATGCATTTGCTTACATATATTTGATTGAGTGAAATGCAAAATGCCTTATACTTATGTGACAATCATGTGGTACTTCTGATGTATATGGATGTATGTGAAATTATGAAATAACCGTCATATGTTTGATTGTTGCATGAATTAAGTGAACCATCGATGATGGTTACCTCACTGAGTTCGCAAACTCACCCAAAATTACAACTTATTTTTTAGGACCGAGAGTAGACTCCTAGCTCCAAAGGGACTTTTCCTACCGTGTAGATTGTGTTGGCGAAAGAAGTCATGGGTCACAGGTCGGTCAGCTGGGACTTTTAGGATGACCTAGATAGATCTGTCATTTTTCTCTTTCATATAGCATTTTGTCTTAGGATTTTTGGGATTTATTACAGACAGTACAGAATGATAGATGTATAAACTCCTTGATTTTGATTAATGAAATGATGAAAAAGTTGGTTTAAAAAATTAGTAATTTTTATATTGATTTTTTATTATTATGATGCCATGTGAAGTACAGTAGTGACCGTTCGTAGCTCACCCTTATCGTAGGATATGTATCGGAATGACCTACGGGCGTCCCGATGTATACCCTGCGATAAGGGGGCACTACACTAAACAATTTCATTTACTCTAATACCTTGGCATAATTCACCAAAACCATTACATCTTATCTAGAGACGTATTTATGTCGATTGACCAATTAGTAGCTTAGACTAAGGACACTTTAATCCCATACAATTCTAGATAACTCTTTTCCTTTTATGCTAGTCCTCGATCGTGGGGATTATGTCATAATCGTGTCCTTCTTCTTTTTCCTCAAATTCATCACATATGATAACTTCATCAACAATCTCAATTCCTTCCCAATCAATCACTACAAATACTCTCACATCTTACTCTAACTCATCTTGAACTTTGAACTATAGGAACTATAATTAGTACTTATTTAATAAGTCACTGATTGCTTCCTGTATCATTTCCATGCATATTATACACATGTGTTTAATATTTTCGCTTGTCATAGTGATCCCACTATCAGATGTGCACTCACAGTGGCAAATCAACCTAAATTCAATAACTTTTTCGTATATCGCTATCATCATCTCTTCTTCCAATTGTCATTTATTTCATCTCACACATATATATATTCTCAATCAATTCATAATTATAGGGGCATAACCCATATGAAACTTAGATCTTCATTCCACAGACATATTCTCATACTGAATCACAAACTCTTATATCGATAATCACACAACTATTCTAAGTCCAAGTTCAACCTTTCAAGGTCATAACAACTTGGGCTTATACACTTTAATCTCATCAATTCTACTCATATCCTTATTTTTCCTTAAACAACCCATGACAGTGTGTTCACATTTATATCAACTTCAAGGACATATCACTAGAACGCAATATCGATTTCATATTCAATAATACATCCATCTCTTAGGTAGAGGACGTAGGTTTTAGCACCGAACCTCTATAAAAACGAGTATTTGATCTTCTCCCCTACTCTTTTCAATTAAGTTTATTTAAATTATTTTTGTGTGTGTGTTAACTTCTGATTTTTTGTAGAAAATTTCTAAAAGATTAAAGATCTATTCAACCCCCCTTCTAGATCGCTTACAATTGGTATCAGAGCAGAAGTATCTAGGATGGCACACAACAACCTAGCGGAAGAAGGTAACACTAATAACCATCCTCCATTATTTAATGGCTCTAACTATTCATCATGGAAAAATCCTATGAAGTATCATATCATAAGCGAGGGAGTTGAATACTGGAAGACCATTATCTTCGGACTTCAAGCCCCTCTGAAAGAAAATGGTGAGTTGAAAACGGAGCTGGAGTATGATGATAACGATTGGAGGCAAGCGTACATCAACGCCAAAGCCATGAAGCTGATATATTGTGCATTAACCGCTGAGGAAAGAAACGGTAAATTCTCGCACCAACGCCAAGGAAATGTGGGAAAGACTTCGAGTTACTCATGAAGGGACAAACCAAGTCAGGGAGACAAAGATCAACATGCTTCTCCACGACTACGAGATGTTCGTCATGAAGGAAGGTGAGTCAATTTCTACAATGCTTGACCGTTTTGCAGAAATCATAAATGGATTAGGCAACCTGGGAAAACACATGACGGATAGCGAAAAGGTGAAGAAGATTCTTCGTTCACTACCAAAGGAATGGGATTCTCAAGTCACCGCGATTATAGAATCTAAGGATCTCAACCATCTGGAATTCAACGCTTTGGTGGGCTCACTCATCAACTATGAGATTATTCTCAAATCCAGAGGAGGTAGAGGTAAGCCTCAAAAATCTATTGCCTTTAAAGCTAACACTTCGGTTGTTGATGAAAGTGATGAGGAAATAGATGAAGACGAGGAAGACGAAGAAATCGCTATGTACGCTAGAAATTTAAGGAAGTTCAAGGGACTTCTAAAAAATCGAAGAAAAGAATTAAATGGCAGAAAACAGGTAGAAAGAAAGAGGTTTGGCGCGGAAAGAAAATCAAAAGGCTATGACGAAAAGAAAGGCAACGAAGAATGTTGGAGATGTGGAAAACGGGGACATCTCGCAAGAGAATGTAAAAGTTCATCGTCAACATCAAACTTTCAGAAAAATGACAAATACGACAAGGGTAAAAGGAAAACTAGCTTGGTGGCAACTTGGAGTGATGAAGAGGATGTATACCAAAGCGATGATGAAAACAACCTGGCGCTTATGGCAAAAAGTTCATCAAGTGATGATGAAAATGAGGTAACTTTCAATGACCAAGATCTAAGAGATTCCTTTGATGCTTTACAAGCTGATTTTGAAGAAGCTATTGAGATTAACAAAAAATTAAGAAAGAAAATACGAGAGTTGACTGCTGAAAACAGTGCTTTACATGAAACGATTGATGATTTAGATAGTCCAAAAGAAGATCATTCTGCATGTCTTATTGCAAAAGAAAATCTTATTTGTGAACTTGATAGGCTTCGAAAAGAATTTTCGTATGTGGTTGGTAAATTCGCTGGTGGAAATGCTAAGTTTGAAGAATTGTTGTCTTTACAAAGATATACTATTTCTAAACATGGCTTAGGATATGATCCGTATAATAGAGAGTGTTCTTTAATTTCCAAATTTACCAAAGATGGAAAAGTTGCTCAATGTGCTATATGCTTGAAAGATGGACATATAGAACTTGTTTGCAAAAGTACTAGAAGATGTGTTAAGATTAAGAAAATTTGGGTTATTAAAGGCACAACACCACCCAACGTGGTTTATTTGGCTAACCAAAATGGACCCAAAATGGCTTGGGTACCTATAAGAAGAAAGAACGTTGATATTGTAGGTACAAGCAAAGGATGAAAGGCCGTCAAGCACTTGGTACATCGATAGCGGGTGTTCAAGACACATGAGTGGAGACAAAAGCCTTTTTGTGGAAATCCAACCAAAGAATCAAGGATTTGTCACTTTCGGAGACAACAACAAAGGTAAGGTCATTGGAATTGGTAAAGTGGGTAAGGAACCTTTGCCAACCATTGACAATGTTTTGCTTGTTGATGGGTTGAAACATAACTTGTTAAGTGTCTCTCAACTTTGTGACATGAATTTTAATGTAAGTTTTGAATCATCACATTGCATGGTTAAGAAGGATGGTCATATAGCTTTCATTGGTTTAAGACATAGAAATACATACATTGTTGATTGACATGATGATAGTTCATTTAATGAAAAATGTTTAGTAACATTAGAAGAAAATGCATTTTTATGGCATAGAAAATTAGGACATGCTCCTTTGCCTTTAATTTCTAAACTTTCGAAAAATGACATTGTAAGAGGTTTGCCTAAAATAAAATTTGTTAAAGATCATTTGTGTGAATCTTGTTTAAAGGGCAAACATGTTAGAGAATCGTTTAAACCAAAAAGAGAAATCTGTACCTCTAGAATTCTTGAACTTGTGCATATGGATTTGATTAGTCCATCTAGACATGCTAGTCTTAGTAGTAAATTATATGTTCTTGTGATTGTAGATGATTTCTCTAGATTTACTTGGGTAAGATTTCTTGCAAATAAAAATGATGCCGTTAATGAATTTACCAAGTGGTGTAGATTGGTTCAAAATGAGAAAATTTTGTCTATCGTTGCAATTAGAACCGATCATGGAGGAGAATTCGAATGTGAACCTTTCGAAAGTCTTTGCGACAAATACGGGATGGAGCACAATTTCTCAACACCAAGGAATCCACAACAAAACGGTGTGGTAGAAAGGAAGAATCGTTCTCTTGAAGAAATGAGCAGAACCATGTTGAATGAGTACAGACTTCCTAAATTATTTTGGGCGGAAGCAGTCAATACCGCATGCTACGTCATCAATAGGGTGCACTTACGAAGAGACAAAAACAAGACACCGTACGAGCTGTGGAAAGGTAAGAAACCTAACATCTCTTATTTTCATCCATTTGGTTGTAAAGTTTTCATTCATAATAATGGAAAGAGCAATTTAGGAAAATTTGATTCTAAATCTGATGTTGGTGTATTTATTGGTTATTCTCAAACTAGTAAAGCTTTTAGAGTTTATAATAATAGGACTAAATGTGTTGAAGAAAATATACATGTTAAATTTGATGATATGATTTCACCCCCGAGAAAGGTTTGTTTTGATGATGATGCAGGAAGTTCAGGCAATAAAGTTGAAGAAATTGAATCCAAGATTGAGGAATTGAAGCTAGACGAAGAAAAACATGTACCTGACATTAAATCATGGGCAAAATCAAAGAATCATCCTATGGAGCAAGTCATTGGAGATCTAAATGTTGGTGTAAGGACTAGGAGAAATATTTATGAGAATATGAGTAATTCAGCCTTCATTTCGTTGGTGGAACCCAAAAATATAGAAGAAGCTCTTAAAGATGAAAACTGGCTTTTAGCTATGCAAGAGGAGCTCAACCAGTTCAAGCGAAATGATGTATGGGATTTGGTAGCTCCACCAAAGGACAAGACCATCATTGGAGTCAAGTGGATAAATCGGATAAAATATGATGAGAATGGTGAAACGGTTAAAAATAAATCAAGACTTGTGGCTCAAGGATTTTATCAAGAAGAAGGTCTTGATTACAATGAGACATACGCTCCTGAGGCTCGTTTGGAGGCAATTAGGCTACTATGTGCATTCGCGTCTTTTAAAAGGATCAAATTAAATCAAATGGACGTCAAGAGCGCATTTCTCAATGGATATATTCAAGAGGAAGTATATGTCAGACAACCACCGGGATTTGAAGATTATGAGCATCCGGATTACGTCTACAAACTCAAGAAGGCACTTTATGGACTAAAGCAAGTACCTAGAGCATGGTATGAGAGGTTAAGTACTTTTCTAACTCAACATGGATATGTTCGTGGTAAGATAGATAATACCTTGTTTATTAAACATGTTGATCATGATATGCTTATTTGTCAAATTTATGTTGATGACATTGTGTTTGGTGCTACTAATGAATTTTTGTGTAAGGAATTTAGTGATTTAATGCAAGGCGAATTTGAAATGAGCATGATGGGGGAACTTAAGTTCTTTCTTGGATTGCAAATCAAGCAACACAAGAATGGCATTTTCATCCACCAATCAAAGTATACCAAGGATCTTCTGAAGAAGTTTAAAATGGATGGATGTAAAGTGGCAGCAACCCCAATGGCAACAAATCTGGTCTTGGAAAAATATGAACATGAAGAAGATGTTGATCAAAAACTCTATAGAGGTATGATCGGCTCTCTTTTGTATTTAACTGCTTCTAGACCTGACATTATGTTTGCCACATGTCTATGTGCTAGATTTCAATCATGCCCTAAGATTTCTCATTTAACTGCTTGCAAAAGAATTTTTAGATATTTGAGTAGAACTGTTAATCATGGTTTATGGTATCCTAGTTGTGATTCATTTGATCTATATGCTTTTAGTGATGCTGATCATGGTGGCTGTAGAATTGATAGAAAAAGCACTAGTGGCTTATGTCATTTCTTAGGTTCATCTTTGATATCTTGGGCTAGTAAAAAGCAAGTTAGTGTAGCTATTTCCACTGCTGAATCTGAATATGTAGCAGCTGGAAGTGCATGTGCTCAAGTTCTTTGGATTAAACATCAATTGCTTGATTATGGTATTGTGGTTAAAAATATTCCTATTTATTGTGATAATACAAGTGCTATCTGTTTAAGTAAAAATCCAATTTTGCATAGTAGGACAAAGCACATTGAAATTAGACATCACTTTATTCGTGATCATTGTTTGAAAGGTGACATTTGTTTAAAGCATGTTTCTACTAATGATCAATTGGCTGACATTTTTGCTAAACCGCTTAAGGAAGATGTGTTTGTGAATATTAAATTGAGACTAGGCATGTGTGATTTAAATTCATTTGGTTGAATTTATGTTTGGTTACATTTATATCAAATGGTCAAAATTTGAGGCATTTATGCAATCACATCCGAAGATACATTCATCGTGTTGCTCACTTGGGCTAAATTAAGTGAATTATTCGGGAGTTTTGGACATACTTTTTGACTGGACCATCAACAAGTCGAGTTATGAGGAAATCAATGTTTTTTTGGAAAGCAGAAAATTGGAGAATAAGTCGACTTATATGGATCGATAACTCGACTTATTCATGAAACAAGTCGACTTATTTATGGACGGAGTATTTATAAAACCTTTCTTCTTCATCTTCTCCGCAGACCCTCTCTCACTAAACCCTAATCCTCTTCTCTCACAACTCGACTTATTCTGCAAAATCACTTCAAAAATCACTTACCCATACATTTTCGACCTCCATCTAGCCTCAACCCTCTCATCTTATCTCCAAAACAACCCTATTTTTTTGAAAACCCTTTCTTAAAACCCTAACCCCAAATCTGCAAATTTTTCCTCCTTCTCTCTAGATCTTCCATTGCTCCAAGAAAAGCTTCTCAAAAAGGGAAAGAAACCGCTCCATCTTAAGATCCTCACGTTCCTCCAAGGCCACGGGTTCGTGGGTCTTCTTCAAGAGGAGATGCGACAAGGGAGGATGACGTACTTGAACCTAGATTCGTCTCGAGGGATGCTCAAAATTTATATTACAAGGTACTGAAAAATGAAGTTTTGATTCCCTCTATGAGATTTGATTGGACTGAGCTAGACAGTAGTGAATTCTCGGATGTGTTTTTTGAAATCGTCAACCTTGGGTTAAGAGATTTTCTGGGTTTTTATGACGATATCTATGAAGAAGTAGTAAAAGAATTTTATGCAAATCTGTTTGTGATTAGGAGCAATGTTGAAGAGGGAGTTCTCTTGTCTTCGAAAATTAACGGGAAAGCTTTCTATCTTAGTGAATCAGATTTGTGCAACATGTTTCATTTGCCTAGAGGAGGAGTTAGGCCTAGAGCCTCTTTTTCTGATTTTGAGATCTTGAGAAATGATGATGGTGACACTGATGAGGAAGCCGAAGAGAATTTCGGCTATACTGAGGAGAAAGGTGCTCGATTATGCTCCGACCATTCTCCTCCATTTGAGGCGATGGATTTACCATTAAATTATAGGTTATTGCATTATGCGATTAACAGAGTTGTGTTTCCAAAGAAAGTTAGCAATAATCAGATCACTGCTTTGGATAAGGAGATTTTGTGGTATATGGAGGAAGGACGGAAAATTAACTATCCTAGCTTGATTATTCAGATGATGAGGAAAAAGGCAAGCTTATTACGTGGACGGCTGAAAGGGAAACTAGTCCGGCATACAGGAATGCCATATGCTGTACTGATTACCCATATCTCTCAGGTTAGGAGATGCAATCTAGAGTCATATGTGAGTATTCCTTATCTTCAGAGTTGGAGGTTCACACCTTACAACCTCAGGAGTATGAAGTTGGTTCGGACTGTTGAAAAAGGTTGGGTCTATTCTTATCATGTTGAAAAGCTTGGGTTGACTTTGGTAGGTGAGCAGGTACCTTCTAGGAAATGATCTAGGACAACAGATCGTCCTAGTAGCTCACGACCAAGTAATGTCGGGAGTAGTACGGTCTCTCAAGCTGATATTCAGGAACTTCGAGATCAGTTGGATGAAATTAATGAGCGTCATGATGATCAACAAGACACTCTTATTAGGATGGAAAGAAAAATTGACGAGCAGCAAAGCGTTCTTACCCGCTTAGAAAAGAGCATCAAGAAGATCTTTGACAAGCTTGGGTGTAGGCATGATGATTCTTCGCCATGATGTGTGTTGCATTTTGTCTTGACCAACATTTCTGTTGTTTTATGTGTTGTTTTTCTTTGTTTATGTTGGTGTGACATTTCTTTTGTATTGACTTTTCCTATCTTTTGAATTTGATGTTATGTTTGGATTTCAATTTCATTAATCTTCCTTTGTTTTTCTTATTAATTTTTTATTATGAAAAAAAGGGGGAGTAAGATTGAAATTGATATTGATATTTGATTAAGGGGGAGTGAACATTTCATTTGCAATTTTATTGAATTCCTTTCTAATCATTGATTTATGAATTAAGGGGGAGTTAACCTAACCAATCAAGACAAGGGAAACCTTGATCAAATTTTATGTCTTTCAAATTACTTGTCAATTTATAAATATTTTGTCATTATCAAAAAGGGAGAGATTGTTGGACCAATGGCGGTTGACAAATTAAATCCCTTTATGTTTTGATAATAATAGAATATCTAGAAATAGTTAAGAGATTATTGCAGGTATTATTCAATGAAAGAATCGTGCAAATCAAGAGAAGCAAGTGTTTAATCAATGAAGATTCAAGATGGGAGTTGCCTACTAAAGGAAATTGACATAAAACATAAGGTTTATAGAGAATTTGGTCGGATGTTATCATAGATGGCTAAACAAGTCGACTTACACAATACAAGTTGACTTACATATGAAGATGAATTCACACAAGTCGACTTATAGGAAACAAGTCGACTTATTGAGGTAAACAAGTCGACTTATATATAACAAGTCGACTTATTGGAGAGCGGAGATGAAGTTTTTCGTAAATGGTTGAAACAAGTCGACTTATGAATTCGACAAGTCGACTTATTGATGCACAAAATCAGCTCCAACGATCTAATTAGCTAAAAATGGTATGGAGATTATCAAGGAACGGTCATATTAATCAAACAACGGCTATATTGAGCTCCAACAGCTATATTTCTTCGAGTATAAATAGAGGATGATGGAAGAAGAGTAGATACATGTTCTACAAGCCTAAATACTCTTCTATTGCTTCAAATTGCTCACAATTGTTCCTATTTTGCTACAAATTGTATTGAGCATTTGTTCTTCAATCTTTGTATTGTTTTGTTACTACTTGAGTGACTAGTGAAAAGGTCACGTGAGGTAGGATTTGTGCCGGAAGACAAATCGAGCGTAAAAGGTTGCTTGAGCCGGAATTCAAGTGGAGTTGTAAAAAGTTCACACTCAACTACAAAGTGTGCAATAAAGTTGTTGGCAAAATCCTAAGTGGGAGCTTAGGTAGAGGACGTAGGTCTTAGCACCGAACCTCTATAAAAACGAGTGTTTGATCTTCTTCCCTACTCTTTTCAATTAAGTTTATTTAAATTATTTTTGTGTGTGTGTTAACTTCTGATTTTTTGTAGAAAATTTCTAAAAGATTAAAGATCTATTCAACCCCCCCCCCCCCTTCTAGATCGCTTACACCATCAATACAGATACACTGAATCTTTATCGGTTATATCCATCCATATACCATTGTTTTTCCCATATATATATATATACACACATATATATATATACATATATATATATATATATGTGTATATATATACTAAGTACTATTAAATATACTATTATTTATTAATTATTACATACAATATACATTTATAAAATTTATAATATGATACTATAATAACAATATATATTAATTAAATTTAAATATATTATAATATATAGTATATACATTATCAATTGTAAAATCACGTGATATATTTAGTACAATACATTATTATAAATTTATTTATGTTATAATATTATATAACATGTTAGTATTAATATATCACGTGATTATAATCATATTATTACATGTATTAAATATAACTATATATATTACAATTTTATACTATTATGTTAATGTATATCTAATGCAATACTTAAATATTAGTACACTTATATAATACATTGTATATTATTAATAGTTATATATATATATATATATATATATGTTATTGTTATAAATTACTATATATTATAATATTATTGTATTTATGTATAATATAAATTATATATTTAAATTTATATATAATTTAACAATAATATAATATACTATTTTATATGAAGAACTTAAAGACACATTCTACCTCAATCAGGTCTAAATTCCACAATAACATTTTATAAATAATATATAAATATATGGTATATATTTATATATTAATACATAATTATAATAAATGATATAATATTCTATAATTATATAATAACCATATATGTATTATATTTGTTATAAATATAATATAATTTAATATTTATGATTATATACGTTAATATGTAAAAATATAATTATATAATACTTATATAATAAATACTATATTATAATGTTACATTATATTAAATATATATTAAGTAATGTTAATTAATTTTAGCATTATAATACATTTATATAGGGATAAATTATTAATAGTATATTTATAACTATTATATACAATAATATTATAATATTATATTAATGATAATAAATGCATATAACATTTAATTGTAATATTAAATGTTATGATAATGTTGATGATACTTTTATTATAATACATAAATATACTATTAATTATATATTGATTATATATTAGTAAACTATCAATATATTTATATATTGTATATAAATATTAATACAATATTTATATATTAATTATCATAATTACTATAAAATTAGTAATGTATATTAATTACTATTAGTAAATAGTTACTATATTTGTGTATAATCATATATTAAATATTTATTATTAATAATAAATTATGTAATAATTTAACTATTTATTAAATTAAAATCTATGTATAATATAAATAGTTATATGCATATTTATAATACTATATTTTAATATATATTATACATATTTAATATATATATTGTTAACTTATGGATATTATATACACATATCCTTATGTGTATATAGTAATTACAATATATTATTTGGTATCATAATAGTATGTATGATAATGCATATATATTAAATACATAATAATTTATATTTTAAACATATTATATCATACATAAATAAATATATGTGTATATTTGTATATACACATATGTATACTACATATGTGTATATATTACAATTATTATACATTATAACTATTTACAATTATATCATAAATAATTATATATTTATGTATGATATTACATAATTTATATTACATAACAATATAACTAATAACTATATATTTAATAGTACAGTAAACTATTATATGCATATACTAATATTGTTTATATGTTATTTATTATACTGTTTATAATATCATATTTAATATTATGCTAGTATGTTATTTATGTTTATAAAATAGTACATATAATGACCTATTATTAAAGTATAATATATTGTAAAACTAGTATGTACATATATTAATATGATTATTGTATAATATAATTATGCTATATTAAATAGAGTAAATATGCATAATATATTAGTACAATATGTAATAATTAATATTTAGTACAAATTAATATAATACATTATTATAATATAGTATGTAATATTGTATATATTTAATACATATTAACATATTATATAATATATAGTTACTATTATTAATATATAATAATAGTGATAATATGTATTATATCATACTTAAATAATATGTATTTACATATTATAATATTTATATACTATATAAATAGTAAATATTATAAAAAATACATAATATAATTATTATTATAGGTTTATTACATAATTAATTGGTATATATATGATATATGTCTATTGCATAATGTACTATTAATAATAATGTTATATTACTTTATAATATTTATATATTATTAATATACATATGCAATGCATATGTATATTACATTATTTAGTACATATATTTAATATAATAGTACATATTTATGTACTATTATTAGTATTATATACATATACTAGTATATAATATTATAGCAATTATATAATGTATAACACATGTAATAGTATATGTTATACTACTATATATATACATTTAATTTGTTATTAGTTTAGGTTATATAGATAATATGTGCATATATTAACTACATAATATTTATGTATGTATTGATATTATTTATATTTGTATGTTGCTTATTTTAATACACATCATTATATATTACATATATATGCTATGTATATATTAGTAATATGTTACATACAATTATAATATGATACTATCATTTATTTAATATAAATATTATTAGTAATTATGTTATCAATAAATAATAGAACCTATATTATATTATAACTTATAATAAATATAGTTATTATTAAATAATGTGTATTAACATATTATAATAATTATTTAAGTAATTATATACATAATATTAGTATAAAATACATATTAAATATTTTAATTACGATATTTATTATATAATAACTAGAATTAAATTATTATTTTAATAATTAATTATTTATAATATATTAAACATAAGAATTATAAAATAGTACATAACATTTTATAATTAATAAATTACTATTAATTTATTTTACATAATTAATATCATATTTATAATTAATAAGGTATATATGTATTAATATGTTAACAAATAAAGTTATACATTTCAATGAATATATTTAGTTATAATACTAATATGTGTATTTATATAGTTCGACCACCGGTCGAATAGGTGTGACGTCATAATACATCATAGAGAGTAGGGCGTCTTCTCTGGCGATTTAGGGCGTCTTCTCTGACGATTTCTTCCACCGGCATTTCACACTTTCGATCTACCATGGGAACCCTCCAATAATCGATTGGGGGGCGCCCTTCTCAACCCCCGTCTTTGTCGCGTAGTTTCGAGGACGTTTTGGGTTCCCATGCCTCCTTTGCCACGCCGAATCTTCTCTTCGACTCGCCTGACCGAACCCGGATCAGCAAGCTCTTGTTGGGCGTCACAAGGGAGCCCCAGCTATTTCATTCAAGAAACAGCATGTTCAACGTTTGGCGCAACCTTTTCAATGGACTTTGGTTGGCAAATTTTCGTATGGGTATAACAAGCAGAATCCGAAATTGGGCAGGCCTTCTGGTGAGGAACTTCAGAAGTATCTAGAAGCCTTTGATTTTCGCGGAGATCTCAAAGTCGACTTGTTGAATAATCGACATCTCTTGATCCATTTCAAATTGATGGAGGATCTTCTGCGCATGTTCTCCTGTCCAGTTTGGTACATTAGGGGACATGCAATGCGTGTGTTGAAGTGGGATGAACATTTCCATGTGGATCGAGAGTCTTCTCTGGTACCGGTTTGGATATCTCTTCCCAGATTACCAATTCATTTTTTCGACAAATCTGCTCTTTTTGCTATTTGCTCGGTGGTGGGATGCCCACTGCGTATTGATTCCGCAACGGCTTCATTGAAAAGACCAAGTTTGGCTAGGGTACAGGTAGAAATTGATCTTCTCAAGGACCGACCAGATAAAGCTTGGATTGATGTTGAAGGCTCTAATGGTTTCTGGCAGAAATTGGTCTATGAAAAGGTCCCTTCCTACTGTCAACACTGTTGGCATGTTGGGCATTCCGAGGACTTGTGCCATGTCAATAATCCAGATTTGAAAATCCTCTTACAGCATCGGTACAGATCCGGACGATGTAGCCGCTCAACATGTCCTGCAAGAAAAGCAAGCACAAAACCACCATCCAAATCCTATTCAGGGTCCTGCTAAGCAAAACGCAAAGGCTTCAGGAGTTTCTGTAATTGGAACAGAGCATGCCCCAGAACGGCTTGCTCCTCCTGCAACACAGAAGACGTCATCCAGTGAAAAGGGCCTTAGTGATTTGTCACGACAGGACCATTTTCCCCTTGTTGCCCCTCCTACCTCCGCGGCCAAAGCCTCAATGCCTACAAATGCACTCGCTCCAGAAATCCAGGTCGAATCCACCCCTGAACCCACAGGTGAAACCAAGCCCTCCGACCGTACGCCTCAGCACTATCCAAGCCAAGAAATTGACAATCCACCTAAGTCAGTCCCGCGACAGCCGGTGATAGTCTGTGACCACGATCCAAGCACCGATGATGCAGTTGCGGTATCAGACCCCGCTACTCGACTATCCCGGTTATGTGATGACTCTGTCATCCTCCGTCGTTCTGAATTTTACACAGCAGACCCCTTGAGTAGTCAAGACGAACCTATCCCTATTTCGACCAGAACTGAAGTTTTCCAGCAATTGTGTTACTTCTATAATCAGCTGCATCATGTGGAACCTCCTTCCAATATGGCCCCCAGACGGCGGGGAAGACTCCCTGGCTCTAAACGCAATTATTTTGCTACTGCGAAAACAGTTAAAACAAGGTCTTCACACTCCCTCCCCTCTTTCGTTTCTAATGCTTAGTGCCTTCGTGTGGAATGTTCGTGGAATTGGCAACCTAGCTTCGATACGAAGACTGAAGAAGTTGTGTCGTATACATGCAATTTCCTGTATAATTTTGCTGGAGCCTTTTATTGAGGCTGCTCGTATCACTGAGATTCAATCTAAACTTGGCTTCCAATATTCCTTTGCTTCTGACAGTAATAAAATATGGTTCCTTTGTCGTAATGGTATAACTTGCAGTGTGGTCTTCCAATCTTCCCAGCTCTTGCATTTGAAAGTAGAAGGCTTCTCATCCTCACCTGTTTATGTTACTGGGGTTTATGCTAAAAGTACACGAGCTGCACGTCGTGTTTTATGGGTGGATTTGTTGTGTCTTCAGCAACAAATAGGTAATGCTTCCTGGATGGTTGGTGGTGATTTCAATGTTATAGCCCGTTTGACCGAGTGTGTTGGGGCAGCTCATCCGGATTTGGGGTCAATGGCGGATTTTGTGGAATTCCTGCAGTTTGTGTTGCAAGAACTTCCCACAACTGACGGCTGGTTTACATGGGTTGGTGTACGCAGTCGGGGTCGTATGTGGAAGAAATTGGATCGTATTCTGTTTAATTCATCTTGGCTTCAGCAGTTTCCATCCTCGACAGTGGAGTTACTAAACCGTGCTACTTCTGATCATAGTCCCATGTTGTATAACTGTGCTACTTCTACTTCAGTCCCTTCCTCCTTTAAATTTCAAAATATGTGGATTCGTCACCCCACATTTCAGTCAACCGTTGCGGCTTCCTGGGAAATGCCGCAGGAAGGTTATGGAATGTATAGGTTCTCACGCAAATTGCGACGATTAAAGGAGGTCCTTAAGCATTGGAATAAGGATGTCTTTGGAAATGTGTTTGATAGAGTCCGACAAGCTGAGGCTACTGTTAAATCTTTGGAGCAAATTTTTGATTCGACTCAGGCTGATGTGGATCTAGTAAATTTAAAATCTTCTCAAGCGAATTTATTCTAGGCCTTAGCTGCAGAAGAGGATTTCTGGCGTTAAAAGGCACGTGCAAAGTGGCTCCAAGAAGGGGATAGGAACACGCAATTTTTCCACTCTTCAGTTCTTGCAAAGAGATCCAGATTGCACATATCTAAATTAAAGAACGACCAAGGTGACTAGATGGAAGACTCTCATACGCTCAAGCAGCATGCAACATCTTTTTTCCAATCCCAATTAACAGATGAAATGATTACATTTGATGTGGAGCGTGCGTCTGACTTGTTACAGATCATCACTCCCACAGTTGGTGACTTGGACAATACAACTCTCCTTGCCTTGGTTTCTATGGAGGAGGTCCATCGAGCAGTATTCCATATGAGTCCAAGTAGTGCGGCGGGTCCAGATGGGTTTAATGGGCAATTTTATCAGCAATGCTGGCCTATCATTAAGGACGACCTCCTTAATGCAGTGAGGGAATTTTTTGCAGGGGTCCCCATTCCAAAAAACATAGGCAGCACACTAATTGTTCTACTACCAAAGAAGGAGAGTCCCACCGTTTTCGGAGATTTCCGCCCAATTAGTCTCTGCAACTTTATTAATAAGGTCTTCACAAGGATTATTCAGGATCGCATGCAACTCCTCCTTCCTCGATTAATCTCCTAACAGCAATCGCATTTCTTCCTGGACGTGACATTACCGACAATGTGCTTCTCACTAATGAATTGTGCAAAGACCTTGATAGAAAGATAAGAGGTCATAATCTCATCTTTAAATTGGATTTAATGAAAGCATTTGATCGATTAAGTTGGCCATTTCTTCTCCTGTTGTTATTAAAGTTTGGTTTTCAACCACGCTTTGTTGACTTGGTGATGAATAACCTTGGGGGAAGCTATTTCTCTGTCCTTTTCAATGGTTCATCAACAGGTTTCTTTAAATCCTCCCGTGGACTTAAACAAGGTGATCCATTATCCCCTTATTTATTTATCTTACTTGTCGAAGTTTTAAGCCGTGGTCTCTCTGACTTGGTACAAGATGGCCGGGTAGCCTCTTATGCTGGCCCGAGGGGTTCCATGCTGGTTAGTCATCTTTGCTTTGCGGATGATTTAATCATCTTTACAAGGGCTTCCAGGAAGTCACTGAATGAATTGTTTAAATTTTTGGATGCTTATGAATTCTCTACTGGGCAGAAGGTGAGTAAATCCAAAAGTTCTTTCTTGGTTTCCAAGCGCTGTACACCTAGTCACTGCCATGCAATCACCCAACTCACAGGAATTCCTCAAGGACAGTTGCCAATGAAATACCTGGGCAATGTACTCTCTGTGGGGTATAAGCGAACCCGGTATTTTCAGCACTTGATCGACTCTGTTGCACCTAGAATTTCAGGTTGGAAAAGTCGCCTATTGTCGGCTGGGGGGCGTTTAATTTTAATCAAACATGTACTAAGTACCATTCCACTGCATGTGTTCGCAGCTATAGACCCTCCTAAGGCTACGCTTCGTCAACTGGAACAGCTTTTTTCTCGGTTTTTTTGGGGTATGGATGGTAGTGAATCACGTCGTGTTTGGCGCAGTTGGGACAAATTGTGTTTTCCAAATTTAGAGAATGGACTTGGGGTCCAAGGCTTGACCGATTTGGTCAAAGCTTACAGTTGCAAGCTGTGGTGGAAATGGAGGATTGGTAATGGCTTGTGGGCAAAGTATGTGAATTCGATAGCTCTACACAAGACTGCGTCCTACTCGCGCCTTCTTAAGATTGATGCTATTATGCGAGCAAATTTAAGAATTGCTGTAAGTTCTGGTGATTGCTCCTTCCTATATGAGAACTAGTCAGGTGATGGTACTCTCCAACACTTGTTTGATTTGGAATATCACGATTCACTACGTAAGATTAGGTTGCGGGATGTTTATGTCCAATCTAGCTGGGATATCTCAGCTTTGTTGGAGATGCTACTAGCAGCGGGAATAGAGTTCGTGGATGCAAATCCACCTTCTTTAACTGATAGTCAAGACACCTTAATTTGGACCCCTACGACGGATGGAAAGTTTTCTTTAAGCTCAGCTTTTGAGCTGGTTCGGCGACGCCAGGATCCCCAGCCGGATTTAAACCACTTATGGGATAAGCGAATGCCTTTAAAAATCATTCTCTTTGGATGGAAGTTGTTACATGGCTTTCTCCCTTTCCCTGAGGTTCTTATGAGTCTCGGTTTCCAATTACCTTCGATATGCCCAAGCTGTTCTGCATCTGTTGACTCCTTGGATCATTTCTTTGTTCAATACAGGGTGGCTCGACAATTATGGCAATATTTTGAACTTCAGTTGGGACTGCATTTTAATCTCACATGTGGTATGTATGAATTATTCCATTCGCTTTTCAACACGATTGTCTTGATCCAAAGATTCAATACATTCAGTGTTTGATTCCATGGTTAATAGCTTGGACGTTATGGTGCCTACGGAATGCGATTATATTCAACAACGCTCAGCCATCCTATTCTCAGCTTATAGGACATGTGGTTTTCCTACTGCATTCTCTCTTTGTGAAACGTCCGTTCAGCCTCTCACTTCTCCAATGCTCATATATTACTCAATTGTGCATTTTTACCTACAGCTGTCAAACGGCGACGGGTACAACGCGTCATCTGGAAGTTACCTGCTTCAGATGAATTAGTTTTGAATGTTGACGGGTCTTCTCTTCAGCGCTCACAATTAGCTGGGGGTGGATTTCTTGTTCGTGACTCTACAGGCCAAGTTTTGCATGCCCGATCCGAATTCTTTGGGACGGGAATCAGTTTTTTTGCTGAGGTTCAGTGTATGCTCTTGGGACTGCAATTCTGTGTTGAAAGCGATTTTCGGAACTTAACCATACAATGTGATTCACGTGTCTTAGTTGATATGATTTTGGGCAAGACAGCATGGCCGTGGCATTATTGTCAGGATTTGGACCGCATTCGAACTTTACTTCGCACCCATTGGAAATTAACTCATATTTTTCACGAAGCTAACTCGGCAGCAGACTGGCTAGCTAAGCACACAACTTTCACGCAATCTTCTGTGTCTTATTTACATTGCTCTCTTCCTTCTCCTCTCAGGGGTATGGTCTCTCTGGACAAAATAGGTTTTCCATATTTGCGTGTTAGGTGTCAAAAGTAACCTTTAGCTTATTTTTAGGAAGGTTTGGTATTAGCCACCTTTAGCTATCACTCGGGGAGGTATGGTATTAACGCCCTGCCTCTGTGCACTTTGATTTCTTATTAATAAATTTGCCTCATTAAAAAAAATTGTATTTATATTAACTATACATAATATATCATAGTTATTTGTAGTATACATTTTATACTAATATTTATATTAATATAGTATTTATATTTATAAAAGTATTAATATAGATATTAAAATATATGATAGCATTATATAAACATAACTATTATAAATCATGGTGTATTTAATTTAACATAATATAAAATAATATTATTACTTTATACAATGTATGTATATATAAAATCATTAATAACTAATTGTTTAAATTAATAGTTATAATTTACTATATACTATATATATTATTATATAGCATTTAGATAATTTTACATATCTAAAATACATATGTAAAAATAGTAGTATGTTAATAGAATTATATACAAATATATTATATAATATAACATATTATACTATATACAATAATATTAATATGTTATGTTATATTATATAACATAATAAGTATTATATATTTATTAGCATTAAAATATATTTATATAAATATGATATTATTGTTTATAATAAAATATGGTGCATGATCATTATATATGATTTTATAAAATATTAACATGCTAATTATTATATGTTTAAATATTAAATTAAATTAAATTATAAATACATAATATTAAATATTATTATTACATAATTATGATAAATATACAAATATTATAAGTTATTACATAATACATATTTTGTACTATGTGATATACAATTTTGTATTATTATATTTATAATAATATTATATATACTATTAATATTATAACTATATTAATTAATAATATAATTAATATATATTAAATAATATATGATTATGTACATGTATAACAATTAAATATCAATATAACTATGAATAGTTGTAAATAATAATATTATTTATAACAACAATTTAATATACTTATAGTATATCATAATTACTAAACTATTATTAATAATAATATGCAATGGTATAAGTTATACTAAAATTATTTTAAATCATCACTATTATATAATATTAATATGTTCAATAATTATACATATTAATAATATTACACATATATTATATTATGTAATATATTAATATGTAATATATAATAATTAATACAATGTACTGAGGGTTATTAATAGTGTTATATTAATTAATATATACATATAATTATATTAAATATAATAGTATAATAGTTATCCATAATAAATATTAATTACTATATTAATTAATTTAATTATACATATTTGTTATATTACACATACATTTAAGTATATTATTATATAGTAATTACTATATAAATTATATAATAATTTACATATTATTGTAATATTTATAATTAATATTACTATAATAATATTATATATACATATAACTATAAACTAATTATGATTAATATATTATTTAATTATAGTTACATTTATATATATTAATAGATATACATAATATTATATATTGTCAATTTAATATATTATACTATAATTACAATGTACATTAACACATCCTATTATACTTAATGATAATAATTGTTAAATTGACAATATATAACATGTTTGTAATATGTACATATGGTAAGTGCATATACTTATAATGTAATAATTTTAATATATATATATATGTTATATTATATGATATGTATATTAGTGATTATAATACATAGTTATGTGTAATATAATTAAAACTAATAGTATAATAAATATAATATGTGAATATGTGTTAATATAGTAATACTGTATATATTTATAACATAAGAATATATAATAATATATATTATTTGAACTGTATTACATGTATACCATTGTAGTTTAATTATTATAATATAAATATTGTACATACTATACGTATTATTTTATAATTATATTATGTTAAATTAAATACAATATGTTATATAACATAAATAATATGTTATAGTATTATATTATGTACTTATAATAACACAATTATAATATACTATATTACATATGTTAGGTAAATATTTGTACCATAAAACTATTAATAATATACACATATGTATGTATATAATGATAATATTATACTTATTTTATAATGGTAATATTATATTTAATGTAATAATATAA
The DNA here is from genome assembly GCA_029891385.1 of Erythroxylum novogranatense. NCBI lineage: Eukaryota > Viridiplantae > Streptophyta > Magnoliopsida > Malpighiales > Erythroxylaceae > Erythroxylum > Erythroxylum novogranatense. The sequence continues at coordinate 88,807,083 of CM057228.1, forward strand.
TATATTTACACATGGTTAATCAAGTATAATATAACTATTCTATTATAATACTGTATATTATCACTATACTATTAATTAATTATAATAATAATTATTTGTTAAATATTTTATATATTTATACTAATATTTAATGTAACATTATTAGTATATATGCTATAAATAGTATAAACATTATTTATACAATTTATATATAACTAAATTATACAAATATATAATATAGTGTTATATATATAATTAATATATAATATAAATATATAAATTACAATATATAATAGTTAATATTATATAATTGAATTATAATGTATTTATACAATTTAGTATAATTGCACATATACTTAATGTGTCATACATATATTAAGGTACATATATATACTAGTATTTGTTACTATAGTATAAAATGATATATGTATAGTACACTAGTAAATATATATGTACTATATATTAATATTTAGTTTACTAACATACAATATTACATAGTATTAATTTATATATTATGCATATTACATAATATGTACATGTAATAATTATAATATATATGACATAGTGATATATTAAATAGTGTAAATAGTGATTATAATATTAATGGTATTAGTTATCATAAACTATGTATTGCATAATTATATATGTATGATATATATGATTATATCATATAATATTATGTTATAAACTAATAATTAATTATACATGGTATATTAATATAGTTATAATACATATTATATGTAATTACTATAGTATATTATAACCATATATGAGTATACATGTTGTTAATTACTATATATTACTATAATATATTATAGGGTTTATAGTAATATTCATATAATTTACTATTTATAACATAATATTATAATATTAATAATATATTATATTATAATTGTAACAAATATTAATAGTAACAATGAATATTATTACTTATTAAAATTATAACGTGATAGTAAATTATATGAATATTAATGATAGTATTATTTATTATAATTATAATACTAATATATTATCATATTACATATGTGATTATGGTAATAAATATTGATATATTTATTATGTATATAATATTATTATATTATAAGATTAATTATTTATTACTATATTACTATCTAATATTACTATAGTATGTATTTAATTATTAATTAATACTATATTACTATTACATATTATTGTATAGTTAATTAATAGTTATATTATTTTATCATATACATTGTTATATGATATAATAAATAATTATATCATATGATATTATATATGTCATACATTGTATTATAACTATGTATATAACTATTATTTGATACCTAATATTATATTAATAATATAAATTGATAAACATATAAATTTATACATAATTATGTATTATGTATAAATAAATCCTAGAGGAAATTCAGAGAGAATAGTTAAAGTGGTGATATAGAGGGTATCTATCACCACTTTGAAAAGTAGGTAAGCTATTAATGGATCGCATCCGTAATACAATAGCTTTAGGCTGTATTTTCCTCGGTTGAGAGGATAATCTTGATGTATTTTGAGGGCTTCGGTCCGCTTGTTTAAATTTTGAAAGCAATCATAGAACATTTCGGAGGTAAGTCTACGAGTTTCAATTTGAAGAGATTTGGTTGGTATAGAATTGATTCTATCCATATTGGGTATTTTTCCCAACACAACTTTGGTTGAAGAGGAGGCTGGAGTTTCTAGAACTTGTTTATATAATGGCCTGAGTTCTATCTGTTGAGATTGTTTATATTCAGCCAGAGAGGCTTCTGCTTCCATTTTGGTTTTAAAACTCTTATGTAAAATACCTGATTTGCCTGTAATGTGTACAGCTGCTTTGTGCCATGCGTCAAAGATACCTGCCATAGGACCGTTATAAATCACATAAAATTTTTCAATATTTTCATCACTCTGTTTTTGGGAGATAGGTGCTGGTTTTTGAGTAATTTGAGCTGGGGTAACTAAAAGAGGGGTAGTTGTAGTAGATATAACAGTGGTAGGTACAGAAATAGCTGTATGGAAGGCTTCCTGTGTTTCGGATGTATTTTGTCTTAATACTTGGATGGTTGTTTCTAACTGGTTTATATCTCTAGTGATAGTTCCAATCATCTGTTGCTGATTCAATAAATCCATTTTTCTTTGAGCAAGAGTTTCTTCCAGATTTTTTATAGCTGCTTCCATTCTCGAGTTAGTATATCTGCAAGAACATTGTTAGTAGATTTAATATGATTAATATCAAATTGATATTGATTTAATTCTAACCGCCAATAATTAATCGTCCTTGATTATAATTAGCTTTAATATTTAATTTGGGAAAACTGCAAAGATAAGCAGAATCAGTTTGAATTAAAAAAGAAACTGGTAATAAATCAATTTTCCATTTTCTTAATGTCTTTATGCATGCTAAAGTTTCTTTCTCATGAATAGGATATTTAAATTCAGAAGAACTGAAAGTTCCATTGATATATTTGCATAAATGATATTTACATTGTTTGGGAGGTTTTGCCAAAAGACATCCTGCCCATGTATCCATACTTGCATCTATTTGTACGAGAAGTTGATCCTCGGACAAGTAATTGTATAAAAGAGGGAGTTGTTTACATAATGCTTTGAGTTTCCTCACAGCATGAGTGTCTATATCAGTCCAATTCCATTGCATTGTAGTACTACATTTCTTTTGTAATATTCTACGCTCTTTTGCTAAATCTTTTAGAAAACCTTGATCTGATATATAATTTAATAATCCTAAAAATTGTTGTATATGAGTTCTATTAGTTAATTTATCAGGGAAATCTGTAACTTTTTGTAATATATTTGGTTGTAATTTCATAAATCCATTCCTTTGAAACTCTATTCCCAAATATTCTATGGTTTGTTGAGCTATTTTGCTTTCTTTTGCTTAAAACTAATCCTTTTCTTTACATCTTTGAAGAACAATTTTAACTTTCGCAAATGGTCATCTTTAGTTTGATTTGAGTAAATAATAATATCATCAATATAAACAAGTGTAAAATTATCTAATCCTTGTAAATTAGTATCCATGAATCTTTGATATATACTAGGAGCTTGTTTTAACCCAAAAGGTAAAACATTCCATTGATAATGTTTTTGTGGAGGACATGTAAAAGCTGTTAAATCTTTAGTATTATCATGCAGACGTAATTGCCAATAACCAGATTTTGCATCTAAAGTTGTAAACCATGTATGTCCTTTTAATCTATTGATAATATAATCTTTTCTAGGTAATTTATAAGCATCACCTATAGTTGCATTATTCATCTTTTTATAATTAATAACCATTCTTCTTTTTCCACGTTTTTGTTCTGCGGAATTGTTGACATAAAAAGCAGGTGCAGAATGTTTACTTGTACTAGGACTAATTAATTGTTTATCTAATAATTCGTACATTCAAGAATAAATTCTTGTACATCGGTTTGTGTATAGGAATATTATTTTTATATTAATTTCTTGTGTAGGATCTTTTAATTTTATTTCAATTAATTGAGTATTTGTATTCTTTTAGGATCCAATGGGTTTTCACTACAAACTTGATCTAACATAGTTTGAATTTCTAATCAAGAGTCATGTTATTTTGTATTTTGTATATAAAATTGAAGTTCAGTTAACTTTGTATTTATTAATTGTAATTTTGATAATGTCTAGTATTATATATAGGAATTTTAAGAATAATGGACTTTTGATTAATTTGTTTGATTTCGTGGGTTTTAATGTTATATAATGTAAATATTGACAAAGGGATAATATAATTTAAGGAAATTATTACCTAAAATTAATGATATTTCATGATTATGTTGATAAATGGCTGGAATAATGAAAGTATAATTTTCTATCAAAATATGATTATAATAACTAACATACCATATTAATTTTATAACGCCATCGCAATACTTATTTGTAAGGGTTTTTCTAATTTTTTCCAATTATTTAAAACTTTATGAGAAGCAAGGCAGATAGTTGCTCCTGTATCTATATATGCATTAATTTTAATCTTCGTTTTCGTATCTCTGCATGGAATATAAGTAGTATTGATTGATTACTGTGATTTCTTCATTTTGATTGACAAAGATAAATAGAAGAAATAGTTGAATCGAGATTGTAATCGATTCAATTGGTTCTAAATGTTCTTCTTTTGCTAATTGTAGAATATGTACCTTTTCACTATATTTAGATTTATTATTTTTACGTTTAGGACAAGTATTTGCATAATGACCTTCTTCTTGGCATAGCCAACATCTACAATTTTTCTTTTTCTGTGGACAATCTTGTTTTCTAGGTTTAAATTTTCTATAATGTCGCTTTACGAAAATGTCTACTATAAGGTTTATATGGTCTTTGTTTATAATAGTGTTTAGGATATTTCTTCCAACGATATCGCCTAAAAGGTTTGGATCTATATTTGGATTTTTATATGGTTTCTTAATAGTACACCCCATTGTTGTGGAACATCGGGATTGGTTGCACAACAATTTGTAAAATCGGCATGTTTTAATTTTTTCTAAAGTTTCAGCTAAACATTGTTCAGCAAGAATTTGTTTGGTTGTTTGTATAGCACCTCCTAAATTATAAGCAATTTTATTCTTATTTTTTAATTTGTGGAATCGTTCTTCAATTTTAATATTTATAGGATAAGGTAATTTGTGAATGAAAATTTGTATATAAATTTCTTGTTCGATCTAGGTAATTCATAATAATATTTTGAAATTCACAAATATAATTATCTATATAGCAAGGATTACATATTTGCATATTATTGAGATGCCAAAGGGCTTGTTTACGTTCTTGTGCTTTTATTTCTTCATTATGATATAAAAGGTCTTTACCAAGAAATTCTTTATAAATCTCAAATTGCTACTATATAAAAGGTTGAAGTATCAAGATTAGCATCTTGATATTTGGCTGTATTTTTAAGCTGTTTCATTTTCGATTAAAATTGACGACATTTCGATGTTTTATATGTAATAAAATTCCATAATGAATTTTTATTCATAACATCTCCAAAAGGTCTATCAATTTGTAATATCAATTGTATTTTATCAACCCAATCTAAGATTAATTGTTCAATATTGGTTACACAATCAATATTTAAAACATCTTTTGCTTCATTAGAAATATGTTTTGGTATATATTCTGAAGGATATTTTCTGATTTTAGTGCCTCGTTGATAATAACCATATTTACTAATACTTTCAGTGTCTAAAGGAAGATTAGAAGCTTTACGTTTGGGTGATTTTTGTTCAGAGGGGGAATTATCTGGTTCATTTTTAGTTCCACTAGTGCTTGGTTCATCTTGTTCTACATATAATTCTTCATCAGAATTAAGGTCAACTATAAATTCATCTTTTTCTGAAATATTAGGTTGAGTGATTTTATGATATTGTTCTAAAGGTTGCAAAGTAAATTGTTTCAGTAACTGAGTGATTTCTGTTAATTGATGAGTAATATTGGATTCAATTACTTCTAATGATTCTTCTTGATTATTTATTTCCATAATTTTTCTCTTCGTATTTCTATTTGTTTTGGTTTTACTAGCTTTGATACCATTTCTAGCGTGGTTTCTATTTTTTCTATTTTTTGTTGTAACTGTTGAACTACTTGTAATATATGAATCTGTTGTTGTATAATTATTTTAATTTGTGTTTTTAACTCTTCTAATTCTTGTCCAATACTCATAAGGTATGTTTAATATAAGAATATAATTCTTTAGTTTGTGATTTTATATCATCGAGTTTCATTGAAATATCAGTAATTGAAGAGGTAGATATAATGGGATCTGTGATTTTTACTGAATCTTTGTCTTTTTCTAATTCGAGTTCTTTATTTAATGCTTTAGCCATAAATTCTAAAGGAAGTTTAGTTCTTAATGATGGAGATCTTTCTATTAAAGGAGTAGACGTAGATGCAGTATCGGAGAACGAATGTCTATTTTGTATTAAAGGAGTTGGTTGAAAGGGTAATTGTATAGCAGGTAAAGGTCTTAAAGTAGTGCGAAAATTTGTTCCTACTTTAGCAACGTCATTAAATAATTGATCTATATAAATACGATCTGTATTTTTAAATTCAATACTATGGTGAGAATTAGTTAAAGCATAACTAATTTGATAGGTTATAGAAAAAGGATATTGTCCTGGAATCATTAAATTATCTTTATAAAATTTATAAGCAAGTGTAATTGTATCTTCTAAATTTTGTGATTTTAAGGGTATACCTATTTTTAGTCGGGTGTTAAATTTTATTTTCTGATAAGCTAAATTTCCATTCATAATTCCAATAATTTGATCATTTAAATTTTGCATACGTTCATCAATAACAGCCATTCTAATGGGTGAATCTATTCCTTCAAGAAAAGTAGATTTTAAAAGAATTTGAATAGTGGATAAATGAATATAACCAATTTTAGTTCTTTTGTCTAAAGGTATTTTCTGTAAATGTTTTGTAATTTGTTCTTGATTAATTAAACAAATTCTAATATGTCCATTACACTGATCTATTCTAATGGGAGTTTCATGTATAATTTTACCATAATAAATAATATTTTTGCGATTAAAACCTGATTTATTAAAGAGTGTTTCAGATATCTTGTCCGATTTTAAATCTAATTGAGTTTTAGCTATTTGTTTTGTTTATCATTTGATAATAAGGTATTAATATGAAAAGTACCTTGAGCTTCTTGTAATTCGAGATTATCTACATCTATAATATCTTGATTTCGTTAGTTTTAATTTTAATGTCATCATATCTATGCCAAGTACTATGTATTTTATGATCGTTAAGCATATTATCTAAAGTATTTATTTCTTGAGTGTAAAAGTGATGAAACCGTCTTTCAAGAGTTAAATTTTCTTGTATATCGTACATTGATTATTAAATTGTGCTAATAAATATTGAATTTGAATAAAATGTTGAAATTTCATATATTCTAAATATTCTATTTGTTCTTCTAATTGTTGACAAACACAACAATTAGAGGTTTGACAAATAGAACAATGATAATAATGATAATAATGTGAAGACATGTATAACTTAATAATTGTCTTCTAGATTATGATAATCTATAAGAGGATTAAATAATTTGTCTAATATATATTGAAACATTAAAGGAGTAAATCCATATCGATAACAACATAAGAAATAATCGATAATTGAAGTAGGTAAAATAGTAGAGCAGATAATTAAGTAAAACATAAGTAATTGAAATAAGCCAATAAAAATTGTATAAATGGATATAGCACATGAATACAAAGAATTAAAAAGAATTAAGAATGATCATGATTATGATGATGCATCTCGTTGGAGAAAATCATTTAATTTTTCTATGATATGAACGAATAATTCCATTTTCTATTACATTCTTGTATATTTTCAATCTGTTTTCACTATATTCTAAGTCTTCAATAACCATGTCAATATATGTATCTAAAGTGTGTTTTAATTGACGGATTTTATTACGAGGTCCATCAAGTTCAGTCATATAAATTCCTTCACCAATTCTGCGAATATATTGATCTTCCATTTATTGTAAAACAAGTACAAACTTTTAATCAATAAGGGGAGTAATACAATTAATATAAAACTGTCTTGTTTGACATAAGGTTTCTTTGCAAAGTGGTTAACATTTGAATCATACGCTCGTATCCATAAGTCCTCTTTCTCGAATATCTCTATTCCATCGAGCATTTGGATCAAGTTCATAACATTGTGTTCAAGCTTGTTGATTCTTTCAATTCTTTGATCAAGTTCTTTGATTCTATTCTTTAAATAATTTTCTTCTTAAAATAAGAATCTTCCATGTGCGAAAAGATAAACAAATGTAATTAACTAATAAGTTTAGACATTTCGCTAAGTATATTTTTGTTGTTTTAACATATCTAATTTTAATGCATGATGAAATTGAAGAATATAAACTGATGACTAATTTCATCTTGATTTTGAGGAGTAACTGGAGTTTGTTGAATAATTAAACAAGTATCGAGTATAATTTGATTATAATATTTGAGTTGTTGTGAACAATTAGATAAACTATCTCTTAAATATTGACGATAATTAAAATATGATGAATCCATAATTATGAATTGAAAATGGTGAAAATGGTGATATAACAAATAATCTAACCTTTTCTTCTCAAGTTTGCTGGAGACGCCTATCCTCGGCTTTAGAACGCAAGAGAGAGAAGTACAGGAAAGAGAGAATTTATTATATGCTTTGAGCAAATGCTCCGACTTACATTATATAGGCATCAAACGAAGAAGCGTCCAAATATTAGTGGACGACAAAAGCAAAAGGTAAAAGCATAAAGTAAAGCTTAATAATTTACAAGAGAAAGCAAGATGCTTCCTTTATGTTTACATCACACCGACTTCGTACGAAAAAGCAAAGATGTTTTGTTTTATGTCAATTTGGCTAAAAAGAGATTCGTCTTGTCTGTAGGTGTCATGTTTGTATCTGCATTGTTGGCCCCATTTTGTCTGCCATTTGTCTGCTACTTATTCATCAATAATGGGTTCCAATGAGTCATTGTCTGCAATGCTTTTTCCTTTAACGGTGGCACAATATTTGCACTGATGTTCTTCGTGTATTTGCATCTGTTGACACAATGCATATTTCCATGAGGCGGTGAGTTCTTCAAATATGTCGCCAATGTTTAAAAATGGTGTCTTGAATTTGTTGATTATCTGTAACTGCTCTGGAGAAATAGGCTGTCTAATAAGAGAAATCATAAGTAAATGAAATCCCTTATAGTTGACTCGTAGTGTAGATTCGGCATTGATTCGAGTGGTTTGAATATAAATCCCTTCCAGACAATTGAGATTGAACTGGTTGACTGCATTCCAGGTGAATTCATGGTTTGGTGGACTGTCTATAGCTGGATAAATACCATTGCTGATGCCAATGGTGATGTGTGCAATACGGGGAATTAAGATATCTGCATCTTTCATTGAATCTTTTTCTGCAAAGATAGGATAGCTGCTCCATATTTTGAGATAAATTTCTCGTTCCTTTGCAAATTTCTCTTTATAATTTTTGATTGCTTGCATAAATCCGGTAGGAAATTCAGAGAGAATAGTTAAAGTGGTGATATAGAGGGTATCTATCAGTTACTTGTACTAGGACTAATTAATTGTTTATCTAATAATTCTGTACATTCAGTAATAAATTCTTGTACATCGGTTTGTGTATAGGGAATATTATTTTTATATTAATTTCTTGTGTAGGATCTTTTAATTTTATTTCAATTAATTGAGTATTTGTATTCTTTTAGGATCCAATGGGTTTTCACTACAAACTTGATCTAACATAGTTTGAATTTCTAATGAAGAGTCATGTTATTTTGTATATAAAATTGAAGTTCGATTAACTTTGTATTTATTAATTGTAATTTTGATAATGTCTAGTATTATATATAGGAATTTTAAGAATAATGGACTTTTGATTAATTTGTTTGATTTCGTGGGTTTTAATGTTATATAATGTAAATATTGACAAAAGGGATAATATAATTTAAGGAAATTATTACCTAAAATTAATGATATTTCATGATTATGTTGATAAATGGCTGGAATAATGAAAGTATAATTTTCTATCAAAATATGATTATAATAACTAACATACCATATTAATTTTATAACGCCATCAATAATACTTATTTGTAAGGGTTTTCTAATTTTTCCAATTATTTAAAACTTTATGAGAAGCAAGGCAGATAGTTGCTCCTGTATCTATATATGCATTAATTTTAATCTTCGTTTTCTGTATCTGTATTGGAATATAAGTAGTATTCAGATTGATTCTGTGTGATTTCTTCATTTTCAGATTGACAAAGATAAATAGAAGAAATAGTTGAATCAGTATTGTAATCAGATTCAATTGGTTCTAAATGTTCTTCTTTTGCTAATTGTAGAATATGTACCTTTTCACTATATTTAGATTTATTATTTTTACGTTTAGGACAAGTATTTGCATAATGACCTTCTTCTTGGCATAGCCAACATCTACAATTTTTCTTTTTCTGTGGACAATCTTGTTTTCTAGGTTTAAATTTTCTATAATGTCGTTTACGAAAATGTCTACTATAAGGTTTATATGGTCTTTGTTTATAATAGTGTTTAGGATATTTCTTCCAACGATATCGTCTAAAAGGTTTGGATCTATATTTGGATTTTTTATATGGTTTCTTAATAGTACAGCCCCATTGTTGTGGAACATCGGGATTGGTTGCACAACAATTGCGAAAATCGGCATGTTTTAATTTTTTCTAAAAGTTTCAGCTAAACATTGTTCAGCAAGAATTTGTTTGGTTGTTTGTATAGCACCTCCTAAATTATAAGCAATTTTATTCTTATTTTTTAATTTGTGGAATCGTTCTTCAATTTTAATATTTATAGGATAAGGTAATTTGTGAATGAAAATTTGTATATAAATTTCTTGTTCTGATCTAGGTAATTCATAATAATATTTTTGAAATTCACAAATATAATTATCTATATAGCAAGGATTACATATTTGCATATTATTGAGATGCCAAAGGGCTTGTTTACGTTCTTGTGCTTTTATTTCTTCATTATGATATAAAAGGTCTTTACCAGTAAATTCTTTATAAATCTCAGCTGCTACTATATAAAAGGTTGAAGTATCAGTATTAGCATCTTGATATTTGGCTGTATTTTTTAAGCCTGTTTCATTTTCAGTTAAAAATTGACGTACATTTCCTGATGTTTTATATGTAATAAAATTCCATAATGAATTTTTATTCATAACATCTCCAAAAGGTCTATCAATTTGTAATATCAATTGTATTTTATCAACCCAATCTAAGATTAATTGTTCAATATTGGTTACACAATCAATATTTAAAACATCTTTTGCTTCATTAGAAATATGTTTTGGTATATATTCTGAAGGATATTTTCTGATTTTAGTGCCTCGTTGATAATAACCATATTTACTAATACTTTCAGTGTCTAAAGGAAGATTAGAAGCTTTACGTTTGGGTGATTTTTGTTCAGAGGGGGAATTATCTGGTTCATTTTTAGTTCCACTAGTGCTTGGTTCATCTTGTTCTACATATAATTCTTCATCAGAATTAAGGTCAACTATAAATTCATCTTTTCGAAATATTAGGTTGAGTGATTTTATGATATTGTTCTAAAGGTTGCAAAGTAAATTGTTTCAGTAACTGAGTGATTTCTGTTAATTGATGAGTAATATTGGATTCAATTACTTCTAATGATTCTTCTTGATTATTTATTTCCATAATTTTTCTCTTCGTATTTCTATTTGTTTTGGTTTTACTAGCTTTGATACCATTTCTAGCGTGGTTTCTATTTTTTCTATTTTTTGTTGTAACTGTTGAACTACTTGTAATATATGAATCATTGTTGTATAATTATTTTAATTTGTGTTTTAACTCTTCTAATTCTTGTCCAATACTCATAAGGTATGTTTAATATAAGAATATAATTCTTTAGTTTGTGATTTTATATCATCGAGTTTCATTGAAATATCGATAATTGAAGAGGTAGATATAATGGGATCTGTGATTTTCTTTGAATCTTTGTCTTTTCTAATTCGAGTTCTTTATTTAATGCTTTAGCCATAAATTCTAAAGGAAGTTTAGTTCTTAATGATGGAGATCTTTCTATTAAAGGAGTAGAGCGTAGATGCGATGTCGGAGAACGAATGTCTATTTTGTATTAAAGGAGTTGGTTGAAAGGGTAATTGTATAGCGGTAAAGGTCTTAAAGTAGTGCGAAAATTTGTTCCTACTTTAGCAAGCGTCATTAAATAATTGATCTATATAAATACGATCTGTATTTTAAATTCAATACTATGGTGAGAATTAGTTAAAGCATAACTAATTTGATAGGTTATAGAAAAGGATATTGTCCTGGAATCATTAAATTATCTTTATAAAATTTATAAGCAAGTGTAATTGTATCTTCTAAATTTTGTGATTTTAAGGGTATACCTATTTTAGTGGTGTTAAATTTTATTTTCGATAAGCTAAATTTCCATTCATAATTCCAATAATTTGATCATTTAAATTTTGCATACGTTCATCAATAATGACCATTCTAATGGGTGAATCTATTCCTTCAAGAAAAGTAGATTTTAAAAGAATTTGAATAGTGGATAAATGAATATAACCAATTTTAGTTCTTTTGTCTAAAGGTATTTTACGTAAATGTTTTGTAATTTGTTCTTGATTAATTAAACAAATTCTAATATGTCCATTACATCGATCTATTCTAATGGGAGTTTCATGTATAATTTTACCATAATAAATAATATTTTGCGATTAAAACCTGATTTATTAAAGAGTGTTTCAGTATATCTTGTCCGATTTTAAATCTAATTGAGTTTTAGCTATTTGTTTTGTTTATCATTTGATAATAAGGTATTAATATGAAAAGTACCTTGAGCTTCTTGTAATTGAGATTATCTACATCTATAATATCTTCGATTTCGTTAGTTTTAATTTTAATGTCGGTCATATCTATGCCAAATACTATGTATTTTATGATCATTAAGCATATTATCTAAAGTATTTATTTCTTGAGTGTAAAAGTGATGAAACCTGTCTTTCAAGAGTTAAATTTTCTTGTATATCGCCCATCGATTGATTATTAAATTGTGCTAATAAATATTGAATTTGAATAAAATGTTGAAATTTCATATATTCTAAATATTCTATTTGTTCTTCTAATTGTTGACAAACACAACAATTAGAGGTTTGACAAATAGAACAATGATAATAATGATAATAATGTGAAGACATGTATAACTTAATAATTGTCTTCTAGATTATGATAATCTATAAGAGGATTAAATAATTTGTCTAATATATATTGAAACATTAAAGGAGTAAATCCATATCGATAACAACATAAGAAATAATCGATAATTGAAGTAGGTAAAATAGTAGAACAGATAATTAAGTAAAACATAAATACTGAAATAAGCCAATAAAAAATTGTATAAATGGATATAGCACATGAATACAAAGAATTAAAAAAGAATTAAGAATGATCATGATTATGATGATGCATCTCGTTGGAGAAAATCATTTAATTTTTCTATGATATGAACGAATAATTCCATTTTTCTATTACATTCTTGTATATTTTCAATACTGTTTTCACTATATTCTAAGTCTTCAATAACCATGTCAATATATGTATCTAAAGTGTGTTTTAATTGACGGATTTTATTACGAGGTCCATCAAGTTCAGTCATATAAATTCCTTCACCAATTCTACGAATATATTGATCTTCCATTTATTGTAAAACAAGTACAAACTTTTAATCAATAAGGGGAGTAATACAATTAATATAAAACTGTCTTGTTTGACATAAGGTTTGCTGCAAAGTGGTTAACATTTGAATCATACGTTCTGTATCCATAAGTCCTCTTTCTCGAATATCTCTATTCCACTGAGCATTTGGATCAAGTTCATAACATTGTGTTCGAAGCTTGTTGATTCTTTCAATTCTTTGATCAAGTTCTTTGATTCTATTCTTTAAATAATTTTTCTTCTTAAAATAAGAATCTTCCATGTCTGAAAAGATAAACAAACAGAATTAACTAATAAGTTTAGACATTTCGGCTAAGTATATTTTTTGTTGTTTTAACATATCTAATTTTAATGCATGATGAAATTGAAGAATATAAAACTGATGACTAATTTCATCTTGATTTTGAGGAGTAACTGGAGTTTGTTGAATAATTAAACAAGTATCGAGTATAATTTGATTATAATATTTGAGTTGTTGTGAACAATTAGATAAACTATCTCTTAAATATTGACGATAATTAAAATATGATGAATCCATAATTATGAATTGAAAATGGTGAAAATGGTGATATAACAAATAATCTAACCTTTTCTTCTCAAGTTTGCTGGAGACGCCTATCCTCGGCTTTAGAACGCAAGAGAGAGAAGTACAGGAAAGAGAGAATTTATTATATGCTTTGAGCAAATGCTCCGACTTACATTATATAGGCATCAAACGAAGAAGCGTCCAAATATTAGTGGACGACAAAAGCAAAAGGTAAAAGCATAAAGTAAAGCTTAATAATTTACAAGAGAAAGCAAGATGCTTCCTTTATGTTTACATCACACCGACTTCGTACGAAAAAGCAAAGATGCTTTGTTTTATGTCAATTTGGCTAAAAAGAGATTCGTCTTGTCTGTAGGTGTCATGTTTGTATCTGCATTGTTGGCCCCATTTTGTCTGCCATTTGTCTGCTACTTATTCATCAATAATGGGTTCCAATGAGTCATTGTCTGCAATGCTTTTTCCTTTAACGGTGGCACAATATTTGCACTGATGTTCTTCGTGTATTTGCATCTGTTGACACAATGCATATTTCCATGAGGCGGTGAGTTCTTCAAATATGTCGCCAATGTTTAAAAATGGTGTCTTGAATTTGTTGATTATCTGTAACTGCTCTGGAGAAATAGGCTGTCTAATAAGAGAAATCATAAGTAAATGAAATCCCTTATAGTTGACTCGTAGTGTAGATTCGCATTGATTCGAGTGGTTTGAATATAAATCCTTCGCATAATTGAGATTGAACGGTTGATCGCATTCCGTGAATTCATGGTTTGGTGGACTGCCTATATTGGATAAATACCATTCTTGATGCCAATGGTGATGTGTGCACACGGGAATTAAGATATCTGCATCTTTCATTGAATCTTTTTCGCAAAGATAGGATAGTTGCTCCATATTTTGAGATAAATTTCGTTCCTTTGCAAATTTCTCTTTATAATTTTGATTGCTTGCATAAATCCGGTAGGAAATTCAGAGAGAATAGTTAAAGTGGTGATATAGAGGGTATCTATCAGTCCACTTTGAAAAAGTAGGTAAGCTATTAATGGATCTGCATCTGGTAATACAATAGCTTTAGGCCCGTATTTTCCTCGGTTGAGAGGATAATACTGATGTATTTTGAGGGCTTCGGTCCAGTTGTTTAAATTTTGAAAGCAATCATAGAACATTTCAGAGGTAAGTCTACGAGTTTCAATTTGAAGAGATTTGGTTGGTATAGAATTGATTCTATCCATATTGGGTATTTTTCCCAACACAACTTTGGTTGAAGAGGAGGCTGGAGTTTCTAGAACTTGTTTATATAATGGCCTGAGTTCTATCTGTTGAGATTGTTTATATTCAGCCAGAGAGGCTTCTGCTTCCATTTTGGTTTTAAAACTCTTATGTAAAATACCTGATTTGCCTGTAATGTGTACAGCTGCTTTGTGCCATGCGTCAAAGATACCTGCCATAGGACCGTTATAAATCACATAAAATTTTCAATATTTTCATCACTGTTTTTGGGAGATAGGTCTTTGGTTTTGAGTAATTTGAGCTGGGGTAACTAAAAGAGGGGTAGTTGTAGTAGATATAACAGTGGTAGGTACAGAAATAGCTGTATGGAAGGCTTCCTGTGTTTCGGATGTATTTTGTCTTAATACTTGGATGGTTGTTTCTAACTGGTTTATATCTCTAGTGATAGTTCCAATCATCTGTTGCTGATTCAATAAATCCATTTTTCTTTGAGCAAGAGTTTCTTCCAGATTTTTTATAGCTGCTTCCATTCTCGAGTTAGTATATCTGCAAGAACATTGTTAGTAGATTTAATATGATTAATATCAAATTGATATTGATTTAATTCTAACTGCCAGCGAATTAATCGTCCTTGATTATAATTAGCTTTAATATTTAATTTGGGAAAACTGCAAAGATAAGCAGAATCAGTTTGAATTAAAAAAGAAACTGGTAATAAATCAATTTTCCATTTTCTTAATGTCTTTATGCATGCTAAAGTTTCTTTCTCATGAATAGGATATTTAAATTCAGAAGAACTGAAAGTTCCATTGATATATTTGCATAAATGATATTTACATTGTTTGGGAGGTTTTGCCAAAAGACATCCTGCCCATGTATCCATACTTGCATCTATTTGTACGAGAAGTTGATCCTCGGACAAGTAATTGTATAAAGAGGAGTTGTTTACATAATGCTTTGAGTTTCCTCACGGCATGAGTGTCTATATCACCAATTCCATTGCATTGTAGTACTACATTTCTTTTGTAATATTCTACGCTCTTTTGCTAAATCTTTTAGAAAACCTTGATCGATATATAATTTAATAATCCTAAAAATTGTTGTATATGAGTTCTATTAGTTAATTTATCAGGGAAATCTGTAACTTTTTGTAATATATTTGGTTGTAATTTCATAAATCCATTCCTTTGAAACTCTATTCCCAAATATTCTATGGTTTGTTGAGCTATTTTTGCTTTCTTTTGCTTAAAACTAATCCTTTTCTTTACATCTTTGAAGAACAATTTTAACTTTTCGCAAATGGTCATCTTTAGTTTGATTTGAGTAAATAATAATATCATCAATATAAACAAGTGTAAAATTATCTAATCCTTGTAAATTAGTATCCATGAATCTTTGATATATACTAGGAGCTTGTTTTAACCCAAAAGGTAAAACATTCCATTGATAATGTTTTTGTGGAGGACATGTAAAAGCTGTTAAATCTTTAGTATTATCATGCAGACGTAATTGCCAATAACCAGATTTTGCATCTAAAGTTGTAAACCATGTATGTCCTTTTAATCTATTGATAATATAATCTTTTCTAGGTAATTTATAAGCATCACCTATAGTTGCATTATTCATCTTTTTATAATTAATAACCATTCTTCTTTTTCCACGTTTTTGTTCTGCGGAATTGTTGACATAAAAAGCAGGTGCAGAATGTTTACTTGTACTAGGACTAATTAATTGTTTATCTAATAATTCTGTACATTCAGTAATAAATTCTTGTACATCGGTTTGTGTATAGGGAATATTATTTTTTATATTAATTTCTTGTGTAGGATCTTTTAATTTTATTTCAATTAATTGAGTATTTGTATTCTTTTTAGGATCCAATGGGTTTTCACTACAAACTTGATCTAACATAGTTTGAATTTCTAATGAAGAGTCATGTTATTTTGTATTTGTATATAAAATTGAAGTTCAGATTAACTTTGTATTTATTAATTGTAATTTTGATAATGTCTAGTATTATATATAGGAATTTTAAGAATAATGGACTTTTGATTAATTTGTTTGATTTGGGGTTTTAATGTTATATAATGTAAATATTGACAAAGGGATAATATAATTTAAGGAAATTATTACCTAAAATTAATGATATTTCATGATTATGTTGATAAATGGCTGGAATAATGAAAGTATAATTTTCTATCAAAATATGATTATAATAACTAACATACCATATTAATTTTATACTGCCATCAGCAATACTTATTTGTAAGGGTTTTTCTAATTTTTTCCAATTATTTAAAACTTTATGAGAAGCAAGGCAGATAGTTGCTCCTGTATCTATATATGCATTAATTTTAATCTTCGTTTTCTGTATCTGTACTGGAATATAAGTAGTATTCAGATTGATTCTGTGTGATTTCTTCATTTTCAGATTGACAAAGATAAATAGAAGAAATAGTTGAATCAGTATTGTAATCAGATTCAATTGGTTCTAAATGTTCTTCTTTTGCTAATTGTAGAATATGTACCTTTTCACTATATTTAGATTTATTATTTTTACGTTTAGGACAAGTATTTGCATAATGACCTTCTTCTTGGCATAGCCAACATCTACAATTTTTCTTTTTCTGTGGACAATCTTGTTTTCTAGGTTTAAATTTTCTATAATGTCGTTTACGAAAATGTCTACTATAAGGTTTATATGGTCTTTGTTTATAATAGTGTTTAGGATATTTCTTCCAACGATATCGTCTAAAAGGTTTGGATCTATATTTGGATTTTTTATATGGTTTCTTAATAATGTACCCCATTGTTGTGGAACATCGGGATTGGTTGCACAACAATTGCAAAATCGGCATGTTTTAATTTTTTCTAAAAGTTTCAGCTAAACATTGTTCAGAAGAATTTGTTTGGTTGTTTGTATAGCACCTCCTAAATTATAAGCAATTTTATTCTTATTTTTAATTTGTGGAATCGTTCTTCAATTTTAATATTTATAGGATAAGGTAATTTGTGAATGAAAATTTGTATATAAATTTCTTGTTACGATCTAGGTAATTCATAATAATATTTTGAAATTCACAAATATAATTATCTATATAGCAAGGATTACATATTTGCATATTATTGAGATGCCAAAGGGCTTGTTTACGTTCTTGTGCTTTTATTTCTTCATTATGATAATAAGGTATTAATATGAAAAGTACCTTGAGCTTCTTGTAATTCGAGATTATCTACATCTATAATATCTTCAGTTTCGTTAGTTTTAATTTTAATGTCAGTCATATCTATGCCAAATACTATGTATTTTATGATCGTTAAGCATATTATCTAAAGTATTTATTTCTTGAGTGTAAAAGTGATGAAACTGTCTTTCAAGAGTTAAATTTTCTTGTATATCGTCTGACTGATTATTAAATTGTGCTAATAAATATTGAATTTGAATAAAATGTTGAAATTTCATATATTCTAAATATTCTATTTGTTCTTCTAATTGTTGACAAACACAACAATTAGAGGTTTGACAAATAGAACAATGATAATAATGATAATAATGTGAAGACATGTATAACTTAATAATTGTCTTCTAGATTATTGTTGTATATGAGTTCTATTAGTTAATTTATCAGGGAAATCTGTAACTTTTTGTAATATATTTGGTTGTAATTTCATAAATCCATTCCTTTGAAACTCTATTCCCAAATATTCTATGGTTTGTTGAGCTATTTTTGCTTTCTTTTTGCTTAAAACTAATCCTTTTTCTTTACATCTTTGAAGAACAATTTTAACTTTCTGCAAATGGTCATCTTTAGTTTGATTTGAGTAAATAATAATATCATCAATATAAACAAGTGTAAAATTATCTAATCCTTGTAAATTAGTATCCATGAATCTTTGATATATACTAGGAGCTTGTTTTAACCCAAAAGGTAAAACATTCCATTGATAATGTTTTTGTGGAGGACATGTAAAAGCTGTTAAATCTTTAGTATTATCATGCAGACGTAATTGCCAATAACCAGATTTTGCATCTAAAGTTGTAAACCATGTATGTCCTTTTAATCTATTGATAATATAATCTTTTCTAGGTAATTTATAAGCATCACCTATAGTTGCATTATTCATCTATATGATTATAGATAGTAAATACATGATGATTTTATAATATTATAATTAACATAAATATATTAAGTTATTATTTAATAATTAATATTTTTACATAATGTAAATATTATCATATAATACGTATTATCATATTTAAATATTTATATAATACCATAGTGTAATTATATGGTAACTTATCAAATATTACCTAAACAATATAGTTAAATATAATAATGTAAATGTTATAGTATTTAAAATATTACATTCACGTAATTAATAATACTATTATAATAATATACATTTATGCTTATATTAATATTAATTAGATTAAATTATATTATATTTAAATTATATTATTAACATAGATTTACATATAAAATATTTATCTATTAATTATTATAATATATTTATTATAAAATGATTATTTATAAAGAAAGATAAAAGAAAGCTCTACAACTTTCATGAAAAACTCAGAAACCAATTTCGGCTCTAAAGGGGTCAAAATCCCACTCAAACTTTCTGTCTAATACTTGTAATTCCAAAACAGTATCACAACTTCTAAAATTTCTATCTTTTAACTCCAAAGTCCAACAATGTCATACTTTATATCAATGAAAAGATCAAAATGCAACCTACAACTTTCATGAAGAACTGAAAAATCAATTTGGAAACATACAAATAACTTCGCATCGGTTTTGGAGAATTATTTTTTTCAATTCATGTGATTGAAAATTTAGTAACAATGATCAATACATAAGAGATTGGTATCATTATAATATATATATAATGATACCAATCTTTATGTATTGTAATATTATAGTATACTAAATACTATATATCAATAATAATATTATAGTATGCTTATAATATATTTAATAATATTTTATGAACATATATAAGTTTATGATATTTAATTATATATTTAATAATATATAATTACATATAAATATCGTATTGTATACTATTATTATAATGTTGTATTAATTAGTATATAATAAAAATACCAATTAATTTTTGTTTTGGTCGAAAGAAGAAATTTTCATTAATAGGAAGTAACTAATACAAAAAAACAATACAATCATAAAAGAAAGAAGCATGAAACACAGCATACAAGAGAACTAACTATTGTATTCTCACTACCGTCTCACAGCAAAATTGTACAATTAAGGAGGAGCTGGTAAACCATCCCGACTCAAAATGCCAACCAAAGAAGATGGGGGTGTTAATACCCAATTACCCAAGCACATCTTCTTGCGAGCTTGCTTTGCTAACCAATCAGCTGCCCTGTTAGCTTCCCGATTAATTAGAACAAAGTTAATGCCCTGAAGGTATTGTACCCGAAATAGTATATCAGAAATGTATGAATGAATTATCCATTGGCTCTTCCCTTTATTCTTTATTATTTCCGAGTACACAATATGGGAATCTAATTCAATATGTACATTATGATAGCCCTTCCTCTCCAGAAACTTCACACCTTCATATACTGCCCTAGCTTCAGCCTCAAGTGCAGTCCCCACATTACATGCTGAAACCAAACCATCAACTACACAACCTGCTGCATTCCTAAGAATCACAGCCCAACCAGCCTCCCCATTTTTAAAAGCACCATCACAATTCAATGTCATATAACCATCCACTGGTTTGAGCCAATAACTCTTTAGACAAGGCATCTTCAGCATTCCTTTTTGTATCCGTGGACAGCTACATTCATTCAATAAGGCCATACTTTTCTCAATGCATCCAATTGGGTCAGGTTTAACCTTTTGAAATACCACTTTACATCTTTTTTTCATATATTCCAAAGCAAGAGACCAAGAAACAGCATACAAGTATCACCAGCCACAGATTTTTTAAGAGCTTCAATAAATGACATCAGCCATGTATCAAAAGTATGTAAACCATGTCTTGAAATTCTCAAACCCAATATACTACCAAACCATGCACATTCTGTCCAAGGGCATAACAAAAACATATGCTCAATAGTTTGGTTTCACAATGACGAGATAGGACACAGAGGATCAGTATGAACTGAGCGATGGACCAAATTAGAATTAGTAGGCAATATATTTCTAATGGCTTTCCAGAGAAATACCTTAATCTTAGTAGGGAGATTGAGATTCCAAAGCCATTTCCACACAGATAATTAGTAGGCAATATATTTATATTAACTATTATATTATACAATATAAGTTATATTACTATACAATACGATAATAATGTAATATATTGGTTATATATATGATAATATATGTATATTAATAATACATGTCATATACTATAATATATTACATAAAATAGTATACTAGTATAATTATAGTATTTAATATTGGCATAGTATACTAATAGTAATTTATTAGTATGTAACATCATGTGTAAATATACTACATAATAGTATACAACATTATGTAATTTATTATGTCTATACAATAACCATATCATATTATACATACTATGATATATTACTATATATAACTCTTAGTAAATACATATACTATATAATATATACATAATAGTATATATTACAATAATAGTAGTACTACTAAGTTAGACAATAATAGTAGTACCCTAATAACTTAGGGTACTACTATTATTGTAATATATACTAATTATACATTGTAATAGTATACATGTATTATTAATAATATGTGATATCAATTCATAATATCATAACATTATTACACAAAATTATATTATAACTATTATATTAGTTTAATATTATATATCATATTATCATATATATAATAATTAATATTTATATATAATTATATATATATTAATATATATGTAACATTTTATATAATAGTATAATTATATATTTATTATAAATAATACATAAATATTAATTGATATTATTATATATTAAATAAATATTTAAACTATATATTAATTATTTAAGTATAATACTTATACTAATATATATGTTATGTAAATATATTTAATAGTAACATCTTATATTATACTATTTTGACATATATAAAATGTTATGTACTATTTTATAATATTATAATACTATACATATATAGTATAACTATGATATATTATGTAGATATGTTATTATATGTAGATATTATATTACATATATATGTAATATTAGTATTTAATAATTTATATTATATCATGTTGATATTACATAGTTTATTTATTTTTTTAAGAAAGAGGGATTTTATTAATGCATGGCTCTACAAGAGTAGAGGAAGTGCAGTACAAAGGTCATGTAAATAAAATGTAAGACTCATGGTTTATATTGTATGTATGGAACAAAATTCTGTTCCATTCGCAAAATTGTCCGGAGAGGAAGAGGTAGAGCAAGTGCCGTAGTGAATTTTATCGAAGTACCATCTGAAACTAACTTTGCTAAAGAATCTACAAAGCTATTAACCTCTCGATAAACATGGATAAGGGACGACGTCGAGACAGAGAGCATATGTCGAATATTTTGAAGCACTGCTTCATAACGCCAAGGCCAAAATTCTGAATTATGGTTCAATAGTTGCACAATGCCCTTATTGTCTGTTTGAACCTGTATTTTTCAGAACCCACAGGTAACACAAAACTGAAGGCCACAAACTATGGCCTCTATTTCCATGGCGAAGCTAACATTTGAATTACAGTATCGACACTCAGCAAACAAGAAAGAACCAGTGGCATATCGTACCACGAATCCCCAACCTGAAGGACCGGGACATCCAAGCGATGAGCCATCAGTGTTAAGAACAACGGTGCAATCATCCGGGGGCCTCCAACATAAAGTCATAATCACAGGTTTGCGAGGCAATTGAAAATGACAATTAAAAGAAATGGATAAATTAACCATTTCCTGTCTATTCTTTGGAAGTAATTTATGAACTCGCACCATAGAGGAAACGTGCTGTATAATCAAAAAAATCAAGGCTGAGACCGTTGTGGACTTACCCTCATATACGCAGCGAGTTGCATTTTCCATGACTCCCAAAGGATGAAGTAGGGTATGATCGAAATGATCACAGTTCTTGCAGTTGTCCCTCTTCCAAGAATAGACCACTCCCGTATAAAGAGCCATAGGTCAGGGGGGAAAGATAAATGAAGATCTAACAGGGCGGCAAAATGTCTCCATACCAGTCTGGCCGAGGACACTCATAAAAAGTATCTTTGCATACAATGGTGCCAAGGAACAAATACTACATCTCGATGGATTTAGAAAGAAACCTAACTTGTTCAATGTTTCCAGGAAAGGTAGAAGGGAATTATAGAGACGCCACACAAAAATAGAGATCTTCTTTGGCAGAAACTTATTCCAAGCTTGACGAAGAGAGACATTGACAGGGTTACGGGACCGTACCAATTCATAAGCCGAGTAAAGGCTGAATTGTCTGGTAACAGTTAGTTTCCAAATTCGCCGATCAAGCCCAGGAGAATATTGTTGTGAATGAGTAGTTATAAATGCAGCATGAGCAGGTTGCAAGAGAGGAATAATGCAGCCCAACAGCTCTTCTAGTTGGGAAAAGAATTCCCGGACAGTGAGCAGTGGCAGAGGATACTGGTGTACCTGATCCAACAAAGAAAAAGCTCCAAGACTGGACCAATTATCTGTCCAGAAGGACACCAATCCAGTATGGATAGAAACATACTCATATTCCTAAGCAAGCCGATCTACTTTGGCAATTCTCCGCCAATGCGTTCTACGTCGTGCAGTCGGTGATAATGTGGTAACAAATTTAGCCTAAAGACCCACTTGGTTTTTAACCTTCCACCATAACTTAATCGAATAGGCTGCAACAATATCCTCCAATTTTCGGAATCCCAATCCATTCTCTTCTATCGGGAATGAAAGACGATCCCATGAACGCCAATGTCGTTTATTATCTGCAAAATAGCTTCCCCGTAAAAACTGTTGGAAAATCTTCTCCATTTTATATAAGATGGATTTAGGAGGCTCAATAGCAGTGAAGACGTGTTGTGGGATGGAGGATAAGACATGTTTGATTAAAATCATCCGAGCTGCAGGGGATAGCCACTTATTCTTCCAACTAAAAACTCGTGTCGCAATTGCCTCAACTAAATGAGTGAACATACGCTTTGTCTTTCTGCCCCGGAATAGTCTGCAACCTAGATATTGCAAGGGGAAATAGCCTTGGCCCATTTGCAGGAGCTGTAGAACATCTCTTTGATGATTAGGAGACACACCTTCTGGCAATATAAAACAACTTTTTTGCTTGTTAACCTTCTGTCCCGTGGCTGCTTCATAGTCGGCAAGCAAGAGGTTAAGCTGTACTAGTGATCGTTTATCGCTTCGGATAAAAATAATTAAATCGTCAGCAAAGCAAAGATGAGAGACGACTGTCGAGCTAGTAGGCACACCATAGGGCAATATCCTACCTTGCATCACAAATGATTGCATAGAGCGAGTCAAAGCCTCCGAAACTAAGATAAACAAGTAAGGTGACAAAGGGTCACCTTGTTTGATGCCTCGGGTTGACTGGAAGAAACCCACTAGACTACCATTCACTAAAATTGAGAACCAGCTGGAAAGGGTCCCAATAATCAGCCTGATAAGCCCACCATGGAAACCAAAAGCTGCCAGTATACGGGAGAGAAATGACCAAGAAATACGGTCAAAAGCTTTCATCATATCCAGTTTGAGAATGATATTACCTCCTCGAGTAGGGTGATTAAGAAATTGACATAAGTCCTGAGCCATCAGTATATTGTCCACAATGTCCCACCCAGATAAAAAGGTCGACTGCTCCGGGGAGATCAACTTGGGTAAAACAGTTTTCAACCGCTCCGTAAGTATCTTCGTGAAGACTTTATTTAGGAAGGTACAGAGACTGATTGGTCGAAAGTCGGAAAAAGAATTGACACTTAGCTTTTTTGGCAAAAGAGTAATCAATGTGCTACTTACTGCACGAGGAATTGGAACCCCTGACATAAATTCAGTACAGGCATCAAAGAGATCATAACAGATGATGTCCCAACAATTATGATAAAAAGCTCCACAGTATCCATCAATTCCCGGCGCACTAGTAGACGATAAACTTATGACTGCTTGCTTAACCTCCTCCATTGTAACCGGTTGCAACAACAAAACATTGTCCACATCCTCAACAAGCCTCGGTATGTGGCTTAGCAGCCTAGATGTGGCGTCCTCCTCATCCTCAACTACCTCCGTTAATAAGAGGGATTGAAAATATCTGACCGCTTCAAGTTCAATGTGAGCCGGGTCTGTTAACCATTGCCCATTACTATCTCTAATCTTGTGTATCCCCAATCGTGTTCGTTTCTCTGCCAAAGAGGCGTGAAAATATGCAGTGTTATATCAATAATAATTATACTATGATAGTTATTATATAAAAATTACTATAATAAAATTATAATAACATAAATATATCATACATATAATTGTACATCATTATAGTATATGATATACTAGTTATTAGTATATCTACTATTGTTATAAATATATGTTTAGTATTAATATTACATGATATAATAGTATTGTAATAACATTTATGTACACATATATATATATGATTATAATATGTATGAATATTATTAATGATATATATTAAATATGTTACATATAATTATACTATTAATATTATATAATATAAGTATATTGTTATAATACATATACTTAATTAGTAACTACAATATTTAAATTATGTAAAATTACTTATTTAGTATATACAATATTATAACATTAATATCTATATATATATATATATACTATATAATATATATAATATTAATACTAAAATAGTGTAAATATACTATTTATTATATATTTATATAATAAGTATAATTATAACTATATTAATATATGTATCCCTCAATATGTGTATATTAAGTATAATACATATTTGTAATTATAGTACATTATTAATACATAATATTCTTATTGTGATTATAATTATGTTATTATTGTAAACTATTATCATAAATTGAGGGATATGTATATTAATTATAAATATATACTTTATACTATTATATATTTATTATGTAACTATAGTATGATAATACATAGTATATATTACATATTAAATATATAATGCAATATTATAGTACTATCACAATATGTATAATATTACATATAATGTTTAATATATATTATATATTTATATTAATATAACATTAATATAGTTTATATTATATATAGTATAATATACATATATATATATATAGTATATTATAGTGTAAATATAATAATATTATATGTATTATTTATATATAATACTTATAATGTATAATTATTATAACTATGTTATATATTACTATTTTAATAATAGTATACTATAGTTATATCAAAATGATATTTAATATATTATATAAATAACTATTAATATACGTTATATTACTAATAATACATTAATATATAATATGTTAAAATGGTATACAATAAAATAGTAATTACATATAATAATTATGTATATATTGATATTAATATCAATATTAATATATGTAATATAATATTTATGTTAAATAGTAATTACATATTATATACTAATTAAATAATTTTTAAGCATACTTTACATATATAATACTATATTATATATACCATTTTAACATGTATAATATAGTAATTATATATTGATATAATTAAGTATGATAATTAATATTTATATTTCGTATTATTACTATATTTATAATATAGTATATATATTATTATAATTAATGTATATTATAATATTATAATATAAATACTAATAATTATTTATATTGTAATCATTATAATATACTTATTGTATTATTAATATTACATAATAATAGTATATATATATGAATAATATTTAGTAGTACATAATAATATAATATGTATACATATAATTAATGATATTATATATATACATTATTATAACATATTATAATATTATTAATACATATATGCACTATTAATATAGCATATTAATACATATCCATGTAATAGCATAATTAATATCTATCATATATTAATAGTATTATGTAATATATATCTATATTATACTAATTTATCATATGTTACAATTATATAATTATTAAATAATAAATATTAATTAAAATAATATTTAAATAATATTTGTATAAATATTATAATATAATATTATTACTATTATGTTTACTATTATAATATCATATAGTATACATATTTACTAGTTATAATGTCAATATAGAATATAATATAATTTAATATCTACTATTTAACTAGTAATAATATAATAACATGTTATATTGTTATGTATATAACATATATGATAATATATTAATATATTAATATTATGCTAATCATTATATCATGATATCATATAATTATACTAGTATATAGTATAACTAATTAATAATATAATATTAGTATTTTAATAGTTATTAATATTATCATTTCATATTATTAATATATTACTAATTATAATATTTATTAATATTTATTGGTATATCATGTAATTAATATGTATAGTATTGATACATAGTACATAATCTAAATATAGCCATACTATTATAATATAAAATGTTATATACATTATCATAATATATACTTATTATGACATAATATTATCACATATTATCAATATTAACATAATATATATTAAAATGATATATTATATAAACATATAATATATCACATAATAGTATGGATATTAACTTCAGTATTAATTATATATATACATAGTATATTAATATATAATACTATAATATGATATGATAATTTGTTATTAAATATAATATACGTTAATTACATATTTTATAATATTTCATACTATTATAAACATATAAAATACATATATTATATAATATACACATATTAATAATTACTATTAATGTTATAAATGATTTATAATTATTGTGATAAAGAAGCATATTTATATGTATAAATGTATTAACATAGTAACATATGTTATAATATGTAATTACTTATATATTTTAATTAATAATAGTAATTATGTATATTTAAAATGATATATATTATTATGCATACCTCATCATAATACTAATATATGTAATATAATAATTTGTTTACATGTTAACTATTAATTATAAAATAATTAAATACTATTTATACTATAAATATATTCTATAATCATTTATAGTATAAATAGTATTTAATTATTTAAATACTAATTATAAATTATATTATAATAGTATAAATTATATCTTAATTGATATATAATTAATATGTATTTTGATATTTAATATAATATATTTTTAATAATAAATAGTTACTATATAATATTGTTATATGATTATATAACAATATTAAGTGATATTTAATATGAAATATTAAGTATTATAATATTATTATAATATTATAATATAATATGTAATACTTATCATATAATTATTACATAACATTAGTGTATTAATACTTATAACATATACTAATATTAAATGTATATTAATTTACATGTTTAATTAATATATATAATGTTATAATTTATTATAGTAAATGTACATATTAAATAATAAATATTAATTAAAATATATACTATCATAACATTTAATATTTAATATATACATATTATTAATATTGTAGTATATATGTATATTATCATTATTTATATTACTATAAAATATAATAAATAATGAAAATATATATTTATTAATAGGTATACATTATTATTGATACATATGTATAATATAATATAATATATTATATATAATATATAATACATGATAATATATGTATATAACAATACGTATTATAACATATTATCATATTATTATAATAATATGTTAATTTATTAACATTACATGCAATTAATATATTAATAATATTATACTAATATATAACTAAACTAATAATTATCTAATATCATTATTGATAACTAATTATGTTAGTATTGATAATATACTATATATATTATAAATAAGTAACATAATTATAACTAACATATAATAGTAGTATTTATATACCATATGTAATAGTATAATACAATTATACATGTGTTATAACATATTAATATATGTTTATATATTATAATATATACCATTAATATATATATATATATATATATTATAATATTATAATATTATTAACATGTTAATATTATATTATAATATTATAATATAATAATGTATGTACATAATAGTAATATATATATTAACATGTTATTATCTGCAATTATATAGTATTATACATATGTATATATTATGATAATATATTTATATTTATAAATCATATAAATATATTATAATAATGTTATATTATATTTTAAATATAATATAGCATTATTCTAATTAATAGTTTAATTATAATCCATACATATTATATTTATTTAATGTATTTTTAATACGATGTATTTATATAATTATATACTTATATTATTTAATAATATATACATATTATGTATAATTAATTAACCATATTAAAATTGATATATTTACTTAATAATATATAAGTAAATATTAGTATATACATAACAATATACATAATACCTATTTTGCTATCAACCTTATTATTATATAACTTAATAATAATATAATAATTTATGGTACATATAATATGTATAATACATATTAATATATATGTATATATAAACATTATTAGCATATAATAATGTATAATTATATGATATATATTATAAGTAGTATCTTGTATTATTTAACATATTATTTAATATTAATAATTATTCATATAATAGTATTATTATTTTCATAAATAATAAGTATTTATAGTATATGATATATAACTATTTATTAATAACATATTAAATATAATATATAGTAGTATATTATTATATAACTATACATATTTATAATACTACTTATAATATATACATAGTAATATATATGTATATTTAAACATTATTCACAATATAATCATAAATAGTATAATATTTATACAAGATATACATAAATGTAATAATATTATATATGTAAATTTATATCGTAGGCATAATACGATATTAAATTATATTTATAACATAATTAAATAGTATATCTTTATGGTATTATAACTATTAATATCATATATGTATATATTAAATATGTATAGTTAATTATATTAATAATAGTGTGATTTGTTTCCGATTTGTACAATCTAGAACCTAAACCGAACGGAGTCTGATCATAGTCCGATGTTATGCCAATTTAACACGAAGCAAGTTTCCCGTCCACGACTATTCTGTTTTCAGCAGATGTGGCTACGTCGTTCTGATTTCCTTCATACGGTGAAACTCAACTGGGATCAACCATTAGAATGTTATGGTATGCTGCGGTTTTCCCTCAAGCTTCGTCGCCTCAAATCCTGCCTGATATTGTGGAACAAGGAGAAATTTGGGGATGTCTTTCTTAATTTGAAATTGGCAGAGACTGCTGTGATGCAGTTGGAACGGGAGTTTGAAGAATCTGGGACTACTGATATTCTGATGAAGCTGAATAAATCCAAAGCTGAACTATTACTAAGGCTTCACGAACAAGAGGATTCTATGTTACAAAAGATGAGATTGAAATGGCTCAAGGAGGGAGATGCTAACAACGCATATTTTCACACTTCTCTGGCGGAGAAATGAACGCGATTGGGGATTCATAAGATTCGAGATGGTCACGGTCAATGGTTGACAGACCTGATACACATTGAACTTGAAGCGGTTAGATTTTTTCAATCCCTCCTGTTACAGGAGGTAGTTGAGGATGAGGAGGAGGCGACATTTAGGCTGTTAAGTTATATACTGAGGCTTGTTGAGGACGTTGACAATGTTATGTTGCTAAAACCGGTTACAATGGAGGAGGTTAAGCACGCAATCATGAGTTTATCGTCTACTAGTGCGCCCGAAGTTGATGGATATTATGGAGCATTTTATCATAATTGTTGGGACATCATCTGCCATGATCTCTTTGATGCCTATACCGAATTTATGTCAGGAATTCCAATTCCAAGTGCAGTAAGTAGCACACTGATTACTCTTTTGTCCAAAAAGCTACATGTCAATTCCTTCTCCGACTTTAGACCAATCAATCTTTGTACCTTCCTGAATAAAATATTCATGAAGATAATCACAGAACGGTTGAAACTTGTTTTACCAAAATTGATATCCCCTGAGCAGTCGACCTTTTTATCTGGGAGGGACATTGTTGACAACATACTGATGGCTCAGGATTTGTGCCAATTTCTTGACTACCATGCTAGAGGTGGCAATATAATACTCAAACTGGATATGATGAAAGCTTTTGATCGTGTTTTTTGGTCATTTCTCTCCCGTATAATGGCGGCCTTTGGTTCTAATGGTGGGTTTATCAAGCTGATTATTGGGACCCTACAATCCAGTTGGTTTTCAATTTTGGTGAATGGTAGTCTAGTGGGTTTCTTCCAATCATCCCGAGGCATTAAACAAGGAGACCCATTGTCCCCTTACTTGTTTCTTTTAGTCTCGGAGGCTTTGACTCGATCCATGCAATCTTTTGTGCTACAAGGCCAGATAATGCCTTATGGTGTACCTTCTAGCTCAGAAGCATCCTCTCATCTATGCTTTGTAGATGATTTAATTATCTTTATCTGGAGTGATAAACGCTCACTAGCTCAATTAAATCTCTTGCTTGCCGACTATGAAACAGCCTCGGGACAAAAGGTAAACAAACACAAAAGTTGTTTTCTATTATAGGCAGGTGTGCCTCACAATCATAAAAGAGATGTTCTACAACTCCTGCAAATGGCCCATGGCTCTTTCCCATTGCAATATTTAGGTTGTCGACTATTTCAGGGCAGGAAGACAGAGCGTATGTTCAATCACTTAGTCGAGGCAATTGAGAATCGTGTTTGTAGCTGGAAGAATAAATGGTTATCCCCTGCAACTCGGATGATTTTGATCAAACATGTTCTATCTTCCATCCCATAACACGTTTTCACTTGATCGGCGGCTTATCGTTCAATTTAAGAATTGATCCTCGGAAACCGGTCAAATAAAATTTATACCAAGGATTGCAATATAGGATGCAACCTCGGGTCGACTCTCAAGGAACCAATGCACCAATTGATCCTAGACTAGCCTAATGTTTGAATTATGCATGCAATGAAAGCAATAAAAGGGGGTTTTGATTGATTAATCTAAAATTAAACTAAACTAAAGCAAAGGTAAAGATTTTTGGGATTTTGAAAAGATAAGACAATTTAAATTAAATGAGACTGAAAACAATTAATTAAAACTCTCCTGAAAATGCAGCTCGGTCATCATCACTCAAACTAAATATTGAGGTTTAAAATCCACTAAGTTTCAAAAACACAACCTTAACAACTCGTTAAGTCCAAGATTTAATTGATCAACTCGATAAATTAAAGCTTGTTAAAACCCTTAGTGTATGGCATGAAATGATTTATGCAATAAGTTAACCAGATAAAACACAATCAATTCAATCAAACACAACTAGGTAGATTAAATTAACTCATGCAAATCTGTTTAACATACATGAAACTTCATGTATTTCAGAACAATATCCAACACAAACTAATCCACACCATAAATCAAAGTTTTACATCCAATTAAACTATAGCGGATTCAATCCATCATATATCGCAATCTCCAACTCGGAGGTTTTACAAAACATGACAAAATCTAAAACTATGGTTGATTACCCCTTGAAGCTCATGGAACTCCGACCTTCGCTACATTTTCGGGAGAATACTGATTTAGCCGCTCATGACTCCGGCCAACTCCATCACTGCTGGAGAATCACCGATACTCATGATCAGACGACGAACTGTTGAAGATGAAGACAGCGAACGTTGTCATGGCTGAACCGTAATACGTAATGAAAACCTATTGAAGCGAAAACAAAAAGAATGAAAGAAAGCGAGAAGAGCGAAGAAAAGGGAGGAAAAGAAAACTCGTGCGGCCAGTCCTTTTTGCCCTAAATGGCAAGTTTTTATAGGGATACGTGCGGGCCGGGTCGAAACAGTGGATACTTTGCCAAATATAGGCCGGGTTACCCGACATTCGCTGCGGCGAATGGCTGTAGTTCGCTGCGGCGAAGTCCGGATGGTCACTCGTCGCAGCGAAGTAATTGCATTTAATTTATTCGCCGCGGCGAATGGAGGTTTGGGTTCGCCCCAGCGAATCTCGCGGCATGTTGACTTCTTGAATGTTGACTCCTTTGGTCCTACAAAATACAACCCATTTGCAGTATCAATTGTCCCAATAAAAATTATGCAGAATTAATGACAAATGACAACAAAATACTGACAATGTGCAATTTATCAAAACTCAATGTGCGGGACCAAAATAAGCATAAAAATCATAGATCAGGAGTCAACAGATGCATAATTACTAGAGAAAACGGGCCTAATTTATAGTATAAATTTGGTCCAATCAAATTCCCCCACACTTAAACCTTTGTACTCCTGAACAAAGCTTATAAGAGTCAAAAAGGTACAAGAGTAAAAGAAAATTCTGCCCCATGCTCAAACAACAACCAAAATTGACTCAATCCACTTTATCAGAATTCTAACGCAGCAAATTGAAAGAGTGCTAATAAAACAAACATTGAAAGAATTTAAGCACAAGAGATTGAACAACGGAGAATCACTCGGGATATAGTGTTTACGCTCAACTCACTTGTATAGTAGGGATATTTTCTCTCAATCTACTTAATACATCTCCTACCATAGGCTTGTATCAATTTTATTTCTCCCTACAAGGACTATCAATTTGAAGATCAAGAGGTCTTTAAGGGTTGTAATGAGCGGAAGGCTAAATGAATGGATGAAGTGAGAAAAGAAAAATATGAGCATGGCATAAAGCGAGGGATCGATGTCGATAATCTATCTTTGAAACTAGACCTCTACTAAACTAAATTTTGTTTTTTATCTCATTTGAGATACTAATCCCATTTGGGGATTCAATACATTATTATCCCTTTTTGGAATAAACAAGACTAACTTTTTTCTTTTTTTCACTAAAATAGAACAACCGACTATTGACATCATCTGAAAATAATGCATGCAAATGCTCATGAAGAAGGCTCAAAGGGCTATGAGGAGCGGTGTTTAGGGGTTGGTGTTTGGGGAAAGGGCTGAAAGAAAGAACGCTCTATCATATCCACAAAAATCTAGTCCATCAAGCTTTGAGTAAAACCGACACAAGTTCTAGAGAAGCATGAACTAAGCAGATGCACACAAAATATAGAAGAAAAATCTTTGGCTCGAATATCCTTCCAACAAGGTTTTGTCTCAATGATCAATCTCAAAACTTAAAAACTTAAAATGCTACCTTGTTAGCATGCTCCCATTTACTTTGTTTTGAAAACTTCAAAAGTTAAAATTTTTGCCAAAACCAATTATCGTTCAAAGAATGGAGAGCATTTTCACAAAAACTCAAGTATCAGTTTGAAACTTATAAGGGCTTTGCATGCAAGGGCACAAAAGAACGAGTGCAGAAAATGTTTGATTGAGTCCAAATTTATCAGTAAAAGCAACGGGCCCACAAAATGATGCACAAGTTTTAATAGGTGTACAATGCAAAATATAAAAGGGAACGGCTCCCCCACACTTAAACATGGCATTGTCCATAATGGCAAAAATAGCAGGGCACAGAGGAAACGAAACAAAAATAGACAAAACAGAAATGTGGATATAGCATTAAGCTCAAAACGACAAGTTGCGCAACATGAAGGATTCAAAGAGCTAGCCTAGAACAAAAGATATCGAATAAAAGAAAATACAGCAAAAACAAAAATAACCAGAAGACAGAAAGAACATGCTAAACTAAACAGGAGGATCATCCTCAACGGGTGGTTCGGGAGGGGCAGCCGCACGAGGAGCACGAAAAAGAAGGTGAGGCGGAACTATAGTAAAAGAGTTAGGAGCAGCCGTGACCGAAGGCGGGCAGGTGATCAAGGCAGTGGTAATCATGTTCAGTATGGAGCGGAAGGTCTCGCGGTCAGCCTCCATTTGAGTCTCAAGACGACGGATGTCCGCTCGAAGCATGGTCACCTCGGGAGAAGCTGAGGCAACTGCAGGTGGAGGAGACTCACGAGACGGAACCGCGGAGGGAGCAAGAGGAGGAGGTTTCTCGCTACTGCTAGCATTGTGAGTTTGAGACATGATTCCTGCAATTACAAGTAATAGAAACAAAACTTAACCGGCAAAATCATACAGAATCACCCTCCTCGTCGCGACTCACGCTCGGAAGTCACCACGAATCGAGGTCCGCATCCATTCGTCGCGACGAATGGGCTTCTTCGTTAGTCGCGACGAATTATGAAGTTCGTCGCGGCGAACGGCGATTCTGTAACCACACGAAGCGAACAGCGCTGCCTGGTACCCTAACTAAACATTAAACAACGAAAATGAAAGCGAACAAAGAAAAGAGGCTACGAGTTGATAGTGGAGGAGACTTTGAAGGAGACGACTACGGAGGAATGAGAACAGAGGTGGCGAAGAAACGAGAGAAAGAGGAGAAAAGAAAGAGGAAGAAGGAGAATAAATAGGGTGAGAGGCAAACAAAAGGCGCGAAAGGAAAAAGACGGAAAGGGTCCTTGGACAAAGAGATGTCCAACGGTTCGGAGGGTTCGCCGAACGAGGCGATCATCAGCCATGGCGAATAAAACACAAAACCCTACATTAGCCGCGTGACAAAGAAAGTTCATCTGCGGCGAATCACCCAAAACATCCCACGTATCAACCATTCACTTCAATCTAATCATGCTTTAGTAAACTAGAAAGATCATAGAGCTAACAAAGGGGAAACACTTTATTCAAACGGAAAGGGAAATCCTACCTAACTACAGCTAAACCTACTGGTTGGGTCTCTCCCCCCCACACTTAATCAACACATTCATGCAACACAACATATCAAATCAAATCAAAGAACGTGCACAAATATATATCGAAAAGGCAGGAAGAGAAACACCTGGTGCTCACGGTGGATCTTGTAGCTCGGGATGGACGGGCAGTCGATATCCAAGCTCCATGTCAACAGCTTGGGTCTTGGGCAGCTCCATGTCCATTCCCATATCCGAATAGCACTGCACTATCATCAAAATAATCTTCTCCAAGAGAGTGTCGATGGGATGGGTCAAAGTGTGGCCGAAATCAACACATGCATCATCCACAAGCACATCAAGCATATTCACCCCAAGCAAGGAGTAATCCTCGTTAGGGTGCTTCATAGCTTCATACATGTTGAAGCTAACGTGTTGATCACCAACCTCCATGGTGATCTTTCCTTCCTTCATGTTAATCATTGTGCTCGCAGTCCGCAGGAAGGGTCGTCCAAGGATCAGAGAAGTGTCCTGCACCACTTCAGAGGTCATGTCCAAAACGTAAAAATCGGCAGGAAACACTAAACCTTTCACTTGGACCAAGATGTCCTCGATGATTCCCACTGGATGTCGGAATGATCTATCAGCCAACTGTAAGACTACCGAAGTAGGCTTTATGCTCTTAACGCCCAGGGCTTCATAGACAGATTTCGGCATTACGTTAATCACCGCTCCCAAATCCAATAATGCTCTCCCAATTGTTACCTTTCCTATAACACAAGGAATGGTAAATGAGCCTGGATCTTGGCACTTTACTGGGATTTGGGGCTTAAATAAAGCCGACACATTTGAACTCACCTGGACACGTTCATTAGGCCTAAATTTTCGCTTGTTTGTGCACAAGTCCTTCAGGTACTTGGCGTAAGCCGGCACTTTCTTAATCAAATCCAGCAGGGGCACGTTGACTTCAACCTTCCCAAACAGGTCAATGATTTCTTTTTCGTGTTTGAGCTCATTGACTCTCTTGCTCATCAGATACGAGTTCGGAAAAGGGAGGTCCTTTAAGTTGACTTCCTTACTGGCTAGTTCATTTCTGCTCGATTTATCCTTATCAGCTCTTCTTCCTAAAATGCTCGATGATTGCTCTTTATCCTCAATTGTTGATTGCTTCTTGTTCCTCAACAATTCTTCTTCGCGATCACTCTCGATCGCATGACTTGCTCTCTCTCACTGAGGCGCTTCTTCAACCTCAATTTCCTCGGTGCATTCTTCTTCTTCAGAATGTCGAAATGCACTTTCTTTCCTCCTCAACTCAATTGCATTTAAACTCTTGGGTTTATTACCGTGTTGGAGGAATGGATCCTTCGCTCCGAGCTTGGTTGTCACTCAAATTATTAGACAATTGGGTGACACAGCGTTCATGTTCTCGACCTTGGTCTCCCATTGCTCCATGCGTTTCTCCAAGGCACTAAAATGGGCAGCATTCTTAGCGAGTCTGTTGGATGAGGTTCGCGATGGCGTTGAATTGATTTCTTGTGGAAGTTCGTTCCTCTTTCATCAACGTCATTATACCATGCGGGTGATTAGTGTCCTCTTTTGGTGGCTGTGGTTGCACCGTCAACGCTTGCTGATCGGGAAACTGGTTTGTAGATGGTCCAGCTCCACTCCCTTGTTGAAAACGGTTGGGTGCTCTTCCTTCATTATTCCTCCAACTGAAGTTAGGATGAGATCTCCATCCTTCGTTATATGTGTTGGAGTACGGGTCCCACTTAGAATTTTGTCTGCCCGGGTAAACAGCGGACACTTCTTCATACCTTCCGGGACAGACACTGGAAATGTGCATCACCGATCCACAAGATTCGCAACTAGGTGCGACCAGTTCAGTGGAAGACGATGGGCGATGCACATTCAGATTCTTAAGCTCAGCCGTGATCGAGGATAACTGTGAAGTTATCCTAT
The DNA here is from genome assembly GCA_029891385.1 of Erythroxylum novogranatense. NCBI lineage: Eukaryota > Viridiplantae > Streptophyta > Magnoliopsida > Malpighiales > Erythroxylaceae > Erythroxylum > Erythroxylum novogranatense. The sequence goes on from CM057228.1 coordinate 88,844,849, forward strand.
GCTCCAGGGAATCCACCTTCGATTCTAGGCTTTCCATACTCTTAATTTGAGCCGTCATGGCTCCTACTTCATTCACATTCCTGGAATCTCTGACACTATATTGCTGATGATTTAGGGCCATCCTCTTGATCAAGGCCCATGCTTCAGGTGCGGTGAGGTCAATCAACGAACCTCCGACGCAAACATCCAACATTCCCTTTTCCTGATTTTTCACCCCATCGTAAAAATATTGAACCAATTGTTCATCAGGGATCTGATGATGGGGGCACCGAGATAACAGATCTTGGAATCTGTTTCAAAAGTCATATAAGGATTCGTCGTAATCCTGCTTGGCGGAATAAATCTCTTTTCGCATCGACGAAGTCCTCGAGGCTGGAAAATATTTTTCCAGGAAAGCTTTCCGCAAGTTGGCCCAACTATGATAGGCATTCGCGACATGCCTTGGGAGGCTCACGTACCACTCCCGGGCCTTTCCTTCTAACGACAAGTGGAATACCTTCCACAGCACCTGGTCCAGATGTGCTCCTACAGGCTTCATACTTTGACAGATCATTGTGAGGGCCTGAAGATGCATGTAGGGGTCCTCTCCCTCCAAACCGTGAAATTTGGGTAGTTAATCAATAAACCTTTAACTTCAAAATTTACGTCGAAGTTAGGGCAGGCAGCAGTGAAAGGATCGTAGTTTACGTCCGAGGTTGTAGCTTCTCGGATGGTTCTACGTCTGATGTTCGCATTGTTGTCATCTACGCGTTCCTGGTCACCGTTAAGACCGTGATCTCCATTTCGGGGTGGTTGACCGGGATATTCTTGGTGTTCAGCCATCTCAGATTCTAGTCGATCTAGTGTGCTAAGTCTTTCTTGCTCTCTCTTGTTTTTCCTAAGTTGTCTAAGGTGTCGCTCAATTTCAGGTTGAAAATGAACTAGCCTAAGTCTACGGGGCATGCACAAGAGAAGTTCACCTAAGATAGCTCACTAAAACGACAGCGGATAGCAAGGCTTCAATTCACTCAGTTATTGCGGCGTGTAGTAATTATTGCAATAACTGAATAAATTATAACTTTCATCTGCGGCGAATATATGAACTTCATTGCGGCGATTAATGAACTCATTTGTGACGAATGATGAACTCGTCACAACCAAGAAGCACAGACCAGCAAAGCAAACGAATCAGAATAAACACTTAAAACAAAGCAGAATGAAATCACAAACAGGATTAACACTAAAAACACTTAAGCAGAAAAGAAATTAAATAAAATTATGCAATGCAAACAAAATGTAAACAACAAAAATTAAAATCAAAGCAAACACTGGCTAACCTAGAGAACCAATTAATTTGATTCCCCGGCAACGGCGCCAATTTGATCGGCGGCTTATCGTTCAATTTAAGAATTGATCCTCAGAAACCGGTCAAACAAAATTTATACCAAGGATTGCAATATAGGATGCAACCTCGGGTCGACTCTCAAGGAACCAATGCACCAATTGATCCTAGACTAGCCTAATGTTTGAATTATGCATGCAATGAAAGCAATAAAAGGGGGTTTTGATTGATTAATCTAAAATTAAACTAAACTAAAGCAAAGGTAAATATTTTTGGGATTTTGAAAAGATAAGGCAATTTAAATTAAATGAGACTGAAAATAATTAATTAAAACTCTCCTGAAAATGCAGCTCGGTCATCATCACTCAAACTAAATATCGGGGTTTAAAATCCACTAAGTTTCGAAAACACAACCTTAACAACTCGTTAAGTCCAAGATTTAATTGATCAACTCGATAAATTAAAGCTTGTTAAAACCCTTAGTGTATGGCATGAAATGATTTATGCAATAAGTTAACCAGATAAAACACAATCAATTCAATCAAACACAACTAGGTAGATTAAATTAACTCATGCAAATCTGTTTAACATACATGAAACTTCATGTATTTCAGAACAATATCCAACACAAACTAATCCACACCATAAATCAAAGTTTTACATCCAATTAAACTATAGCGGATTCAATCCATCATATATCGCAATCTCCAACTCGGAGGTTTTACAAAACATGACGAAATCTAAAACTATGGTTGATTACCCTTGAAGCTCATGGAACTCCGACCTTCGCTACATTTTCGGAGAATCTTGATTTAGCAGCTCATGACTCCGCCAACTCCATCCTTCTTTGGAGAATCACCGATACTCATGATCGAGACGTTATTTAATTGAAGATGAAGACAATGAATGTTGTGCGTGGCTGAACTCGTAATACGTAATGAAAACCTATTAGAAGCGAAAGAAAAGAATGAAAGAAACCGAGAAGAACGAAGAAAAGGGAGGAAAGAAAAACTACATGCGGTAGTCCTTTTTGCCCTAAATGGCAAGTTTTTATAGGATACGTGCGGGCGAATTGAACGGTGGATACTTTGCCAAATATAGGCGGGTTACAGACATTCGGCTGCGGCGAATGGTTTGTAGTTATTCTGCGCGAAGTCCGGATGGTCACTCGTCTCGGTAAGTAATTGCATTTAATTTATTCGCCGCCGGCGAATGGAGGTTTGATTAGCCCAAATAATCTCATGGCATGTTGACTTCTTGAATGTTGACTCCTTTGGTCCTACAAAATACAACCCATTTGCAGTATCAATTGTCCCAATAAAAATTATGCAGAATTAATGACAAATGACAACAAAATACTGACAATGTGCAATTTATCAAAACTCAATGTGCGGGACCAAAATAAGCATAAAAATCATAGATCAGGAGTCAACAGATGCATAATTACTAGAGAAAATGGGCCTAATTTATAGTATAAATTTGGTCCAATCATCACTGCTATCGAACCCCCTAAGTCCATCCTACACAAAATGGAGAAGGTCTTCTAACAGTTTTTATGGGGAAGCTATTTTGAAGATAACAAATGCCATTGGCATTCATGGGATCGTCTCTCATTTCTGGTGGATGAGAATGGGTTAGGATTCCGAAAACTGGGGGATATTGTTGTTGCCTATTCGATTAAGTTGTGGTGGAAGATCAAGAACCAAGTGGGTCTTGTAAGCGATCTAGAAGGGGGGGTTGAATAGATCTTTAAGCTTTTTGTAATTTTCTACAACAAAATCAGAAGTTAATTCACACAAAAACAATTTAAACAAATTTAAATGAAAAGAGTAGGGAAGAAGATCAAACACTATTTTTATAGAGTTTCGGTGCTAAGACCTACGTCCTCTACCTAAGCTCCCACTTAGGATTTTGCCAACCACTTTTTTACACACTTTGTAGTTGAGTGTGAACTTTTTACAATGCCGCTTGATTTCCGGCTCAAGCAACCTTTACACTCGATTTGTTTTCCGGCACAAATCCTACCTCACATGTGACCTTTCACTAGTCACTCAAATTGTAAGAGAAATAAGATAAAGATTGAAGAACAAGTGCTCAATACAGTTGTGTAACAAAATAAGAACACTAATGAGCAATTTTGGAGGAAAAGAAGAGTATTTTCACTTGTAGAACTTAGGTAGTCTCTTCATCAATCATCCACTCTTTATACTTGAAGAAAAATAGCTGTTGGAACTCATTCTAACCGTTGCATGATTATTATGACCGTTCCTTAACAATCTCCTTTCCATTTTTGGCTTAATTGGACCGTTGGAATTAATTGGTTATACCTATAAGTCGACTTGTCGTTATGTATAAGTCGACTTGTTCCAACACTTTTCGTAAAATTTTATCTCCCCTCTTCTATAAGTTGACTTGTGATGTGTAAGTCGACTTGTGGTCCTCGATAAGTCAACTTATGTACTATTAGTCGACTTGTGTTGACATATCCTCATATGTTAGTCGACCTATGCTATTCTAGTCGACTTATGTTGTTTGGATCTTTATGTATAAGTCGACTTATGCTGTGCAAGTCGACTTATGTTGGCTTCAACGGTAATATCCATCCAAATCTTCTATAATCCTCATTATTAATATCTCTTTTACTTATAAGGCAACTTCCATCTTGATTTTTCAATGATTAGCTACTTGCCCATCTTGATTTGCACAATTCTTTCATTGAATAATACCTGAAATAATTTCTTAACTAATTCTAGATATTTTATTATTATCAAAACATAAAGGGATTTAATTTGTCAACCACCATTGGTCCAACAATCTCCTCCTTTTTGATAATGACAAAATATTTAGAAATTGAAAAGAAATTTGAAAAATATGAAACTTGATTAAGGTTTTTAATCCCTTGTCTTGATGGTTAGTTTGTCTCCCCCATAATTAATAAACCAAGGAATTTTACTAGAAATCAAAGTCTCAAATCAAACCCACATACCCATACTCCCCCTTAATCAAACATCAATTTCCAATATTACTCCCCCTTTTTGTCATAATCAAAAATCAAGATGAACAAAGGTCTTAAATGAAATTTATAAGCAAACACAACATCAAACACAAAGAAAGACAATAGTCATGGCAGAACATAACAATCCAACACAACAAGCACCACAAACACTGAAAAATCATAAGAGTAAATGTAGGTTGAGGCAAAGGTCAATACATATCAGGAAGAAGAATCATCATGTCTACAACCTAACTTCTTAAAAATCTTCTTCAACATACGGTGTTGAGCATCAACCTTCTTCGCCAACCCACCAAACATACTCTGAATACTATCAACACGATCATTGAGGTCATCCAATTGCTCGTTGATTTCATTTAGCTCCTCGTGAGATACTTCACTCCTTCTCACATTACTGGGCTAAGAGCTACTCGGACGATCCGCTGCCCTCTTAGACCGTTGTCGTGGATGCACTTGCTCACCCTCCAAGGTCAGACCAAGTTTCTCTACATGATATGAGTAGACCCATCCTTTTTCAACTATTCTCACCAGCTTCATGCTTCTCAAGTTATAAGGAGTGAATCTCCAACTCTGAGGATAAGGAAAATGAACATAATTATTCAGAGCACACCTTTGGAACTGAGAGATAGATGTTATCAAAGCAGCATAAGGCATTCCTTTATGCCAAACTGGTTTCCCTTTAAGCTGTCCTCGTAAAAGAGTGGCCTTTTTCCTCATCATTTGAATAAACAAGCTCAGATAATTGATCGTCCTTCCTTCTTCCATATGCCAAAGAATCTCTTTGTCCAATGAAGTAATCTGATTATTGCTTGCTTTCTTTGGATAAACCACCCTGTTAATAGCATAGTGTAATAAACGATAATTTAACGACAAGTCCATTGCTTCAAATGGAGGGGAGTGATCGGAACATAACCGACTAAGTTGATCAGCACCTTTTTCCTCAGTATAGCTAAAATTTTCTTCGGCTTCCTCATCTGTCTCACCATCCTCATTTCTCAAAATATCAAAATCAATAAAGGATGCTCTAGGCCTTACTCCTCCTCTAGGCAAATGAAACATTGTACACAAATTTGATTCACACACAGAAATTTCTTTCCCGTTAATTTTGGATTTCAAAATAACTCCATCCTCAACATTATTGCCAGTTACAATAAGATTTGCATAGAACTCCCTAACCACATCTTCATAAATATCATCATGAAAACCTAAGAATTCTCGTAGTCCAAGATTGACAATATCAGAAAACACATCTGAAAACTCACTGTGGTCTAGCTCATTCCAGTCAAATCTCATAGAAGGAATTAATACTTCATGTTTGAGTACCTTGTAATATAAGGTTTGTGCTTCCCTTGAGACAAACCTAGGTTCAACCACATCATCCTCTCTTGAAGCATCTCCCCTCGAGGAAGACCCACGAACTCGTGGTTCATAGTGAATGTGGGGACCTTGTGGTTGAGCAGTTTCTTTGCCTTTCTTTGAAGATTTTCGAGGAGCCATGGATTTGTAGAGAGAAGAGGGAAAATCGCAGGTTAGGGTTTTTTAGAAAGATGAGAGAGGGGTTTTTGAAAAAGAAGTTTGATTTAAAGATAAAATGAGGGGTTTTGTGATAATGGAGGTCAAAATTTGATGGGTAAGGAAGATTTGAAGAGATTGAAGAAAGAAGTCAACTTGGAGGAGAGAAAGTTCAGAGATTGAGAGAGAATAGGTCTGAGGAGAAGAAAAGGGGAAAAGAATTTTAAAGCCTCCGTGTAGACATAAGTCGACTTGTTTCATTCATAAGTCGACTTATCGACCTTCATAAGTCGACTTGTCGATCTTTATAAGTTGACTTATCCTGAAATTTCTTCATTCCCAAAAGGCTGTGTATATCATAAGTCGACTTATTACCAGTCATGTCACCAATTAATCGACTTAGACTCCCATTAGTTGACTAGAATGTATCAGAACTCCAATTCAATCACATTTCAGCCTAAGTGTAAGTCATGATGATGAAATATTCATATGTAATTGCACATTTGCCTCAAAATTTGACCATTTGATATATTAATGAATGTAACAAATTCAACCAAAAGAGTTTAAATCACACATTCCTAGTCTCAATTTAATATTCATGAACACATCTTCCTTAAGGGGTTTAGTAAAAATATCAGCTAATTGGTCACTAGAAGATACATGCTTCAAGCAAATATCACCTTTTGAACAATGATCACGGATGAAACGATGTCTAATTTCTATATGCTTTGTTCTACTATGCATAATTGGATTTTTACTTAAACAAATTGCACTGGTATTGTCACAATAAATAGGAATGTTTTTAACCACAATGCCATAGTCAAGTAATTGATGTTTAATCCAAAGAACTTGGGCATAAGCAATCCCAGCTGCTACATATTCAGATTCAGCAGTGGAAATGGCTACACTAACTTGCTTTTTACTAGCCCAAGATATCAAAGATGATCCTAAGAAATGACACAAGCCACTAGTGTTTTTTCTATCGATCCTACAGCCACCATGATCAGCGTCACTAAAAGCATATAGATTAAACGATTCACAACTAGGATACCATAAGCCATGATTAACAGTTCTACTCAAATACCAAAAAATTCTTTTGCAAGCACTCAAATGAGAGATTTTAGGACAAGATTGAAATCTAGCACAAAGACATGTAGCAAACATAATATCAGGTCTGGAAGCAGTTAAGTATAAGAGTGATCCGATCATACCTCTATAGAGTTTTTGATCAACATCTTCTTCATGTTCATGTTTCTCCAAGACCACATTTGTTGCCATTGGTGTTGCTGCCACTTTGCATCCTTCCATTTTGAACTTCTTTAGAAGCTCCTTAGTATACTTAGATTGGTGAATGAAGATGTTATCTTTTAGTTGCTTGATTTGCAATCCAAGAAAGAACTTGAGTTCTCCCATCATGCTCATCTCAAATTCACTTTGCATTAAATCACTAAATTCACGAACATACCCATGTTGAGTTAGAAAAGTACTTAACCTTTCATAACACGCTCTAGGTGCTTGCTTTAATCCGTAAAGTGCCTTCTTGAGTTTGTAGACATAATCCGGATGTTCATGATCTTCAAATCCCGGCGGTTGTTTGACATAGACTTCCTCTTGAATATATCCATTGAGGAATGCACTCTTGAAGTCTATTTGATTTAATTTGATCCTTTTATGAGATGCAAAAGCACATAGCATTCTAATTGCCTCTAACCGAGCCACAGGAGCATATGCCTCATTATAATCAAGTCCTTCTTCTTGATAAAATCCTTGAGCCACTAACCTTGATTTATTTTTAATCGCTTCACCAATCTCATCATATTTAATCCGATTTACCCATTTGACTCCAATTATAGTCTTGTCCTTTGGTGGAGCTACCAAATCTCACACATTATTCCTCTTGAATTGATTAAGCTCTTCTTGCATAGCTAGAAGCCAATTTTCATCTTCAAGTGCTTCTTTTATATTCTTGGGTTCTACTAATGAGATGAAGGCTGAATTGTTCATATTCTCATAGAAATTCCTCCTAGTTCTTAAGCCATCATTCAAATCACCGATTACTTGCTCCATAGGATGGTTCTTTTCTTTTGCCCACATTTTAGTGTCAAGTATATGATTTTCTTTATCTAACTTCAATTCCTCAATCTTGGATTCAATTTCTTCAACTCTATTTTTCGAATTTCCTGCATCATCATCAAAACAAACCTTTCTTGGGGGTGAAATCATATCATCGAATTTAACATGAATACTTTCTTCAACACATTTAGTCCTATTATTATAAATTCTAAAAGCCTTACTAGTTTGAGAATAACCGATAAAAATACCAACATCAGATTTTGAATCAAATTTTCCTAAATTGTTCTTTCCATTATTATGAATAAAAACTTTACAACCAAAAGGATGAAAATAAGAAATATTGGGTTTCCTACCTTTCCAAAGCTCGTAAGGTGTCTTATTTTTGTCTCTTCTTAAATGCACCCTATTGATGACATAGCATGCGGTATTAATTGCTTCCGCCCAAAACGATTTAGGAAGATCGTACTCATTTAACATAATTCTACTCATTTCTTCAAAAGAGCGATTCTTCCTTTCTACTACACCATTTTTTTGTGGAGTCCTTGGCGTTGGGAAGTTGTGCTCCATTCCATATTTGTCGCAAAGACTTTCAAATTGTTCACATTCAAATTCACCTCCATGATCGGTTCTAATAGCAATAATCAACAAATTTTTCTCATTTTGAACCAACCTACACCACTTAGTAAATTCGTTAAAGGCATCACTTTTATTCGCAAGAAATCTCACCCAAGTAAATCTAGAAAAATCATCCACAATCACAAGGACATACAATTTTCCACTAAGACTAGCATGTCGAGATGGTCCAATCAAATCCATATGAACAAGTTCAAGAATTCTAGATGTACAAATTTCCTTCTTTGATTTGAATGATTCTCTAACATGTTTGCCTTTTAAACAAGATTCACACAAGTGATCTTTAACAAATTTTATCTTAGGCAATCTTCTCACAATGTCATTCTTTGAAAGCTTAGAGATTAAAGGCAAAGGAGCATGTCCTAATTTTCTATGCCATAAAAATGCATTTTCTTCTAATGTTACCAAACATTTTTCATTAAAAGAACTATCATCATGTAAATTGACAATGTATGTATTTCCATGTCTCAAACCAATGAAAGCAACATGTCCATCCTTCTTAACCATGCAATGTGATGATTCAAAAACTACATTAAAATTCATGTCACATAGTTGAGAAACACTTAACAAGTTATGTTTCAATCCATCAACAAGCAAAACATTGTCAATAGTAGGCAAAGGTTCCTTACCCACTTTACCAATACCAATGACCTTACCTTTGTTATTGTCTCCAAAAGTGACATAACCTTGATTCTTTGGTTTGATTTTCGCAAATAGGTTCTTGTCTCTACTCATGTGCCTTGAACATCTGCTATCAATGTACCAAATACTTGATGGTTTTTCATCCTTTGCTTGTACCTACAATATCAACGTTCTTTCTTCTTATAGGTACCCAAGCCATTTTGGGTCCATTTTGGTTAGCCATATAAACCACATTAGGTGGTGTTGTGCCTTTAATCACCTAAATTTTCTTAACCTTAACGTATCTCCCAGTACTTTTGCATACAAGTTCTATATGACCATCTTTCAAGCATCTAGCACATTGAGCAATTTTTCCATCCTTAATAAATTTTGAAATTAAGGAACAATCTCTATCAAAAGGGTCATATCCTAATCCATGTTTAGAAATCGAATATCTTTGCAAAGATAACAGTTTTTCAAACTTTTCGTTTCCATTCGCAAATTTTCCAACCACATAAGAAAATCCCTTTCTAAGTCTATTAAGCTCACAAATAAGATTTTCCTTTTCAACAAGGCATACGGAATGATCTTCCTTTGGACTATCTAAATCATCAATAGTTTCATGTAAGACACTATTTTCAGCAACCAATTCTCTTATTTTCTTTCTCAATTTTTTGTTAATCTTAATAGCTTCTTCAAAATCAGCTTGCAAAGCATCAAAAGAATCTCTTAGATCTTGGTCATTGAAAGTTACCTCATTTTCATCATCACTTGATGAGCTATTTGCCATAAGCACCAAGTTGTTTTTATCATTGCTTTGGTATGCTTCCTCATCATCACTCCAAGTAGCTACTAGGCTGGTTTTCTTTTTCCCTTTGTCGTATTTGTCACTTTTCTGGAAATTTGATGTGGAAGAAGTGCTCTTGCATTCTCTTGCATGATGTCCCCTTTTTCCACACTTCCAACATCCTTCATTGCTCTTCTTTTCATCATACCCATTTGATCTTCTTTCCACGGCAAACCTCTTTCTTTCTCCATTTCTTCCACCACTTAATTCCTTCCTCCGATTTTTGAGAAGTCCTTTGAATTTTCTTAAATTTCTGGCGTACATTGCTATTTCTTCATCATCCTCTTCTTCATCTAGTTTTTCATCACTTTCATCAAGAGAAGAGATATTAGCCTTTAAAGCAATTGACTTTTGTGACTTACCTCTACCTCCTCTGGATTTGAGAATGATCGCATAGTTGATAAGTAATCCCACCAAGGCGTTGAATTCCAAATGATTGAGATCCTTGGATTCCATAATGGTGGTGACTTGTGAGTCCCATTCCTTAGGTAGTGAGCGAAGAATTTTCTTCACCTTCTCGCTATCCGTCATATGCTTTCCAAGGTTGCCTAATCTATTTATGATTTCTGCAAAACGATCAAGCATAGTGAAAATAGACTCACCTTCCTTCATGACAAACATTTCATAGTCATGAAGAAGCATGTTGATCTTTGTCTCCCGGACTTGGTTGGTTCCTTCATGGGTGATGTGAAGCCTTTCCCACATTTCTTTAGTGCTGGTACAAGAATTAACTCAGTTTCTTTCCTCGACCGTGAGAGCGCAGTATATCAGTTTTATAGCCTTCGCATTGATATAGGTTTGCCTTGATATAGGCTTGCCTCCAATCATTGTCGTCATACTCCATCTCTGTTTTTAACTCACCGGTTTCTTTCAAAGGAGCTTGAGGACCAAAAATGATAATCTTCCAATATTCCACTCCCTCGCTTATAATGTGATACTTCATAGGATTTTTCCACGAAGAATAGTTAGTACCATTAAATAAAGGAGGGCGATTGTTTGTGTTACCTTCTTTCGCTAGGTTATTGTGTGCCATCCCTGGATACTTCTGCTCTGATACCAATTGTAAGCGACCTAGAAGGGGGGTTGAATAGATCTTTAAGCTTTCTGTAATTTTCTACAACAAAATCAGAAGTTAATTCATACAAAAAAAATTTAAATAAATTTAAATGAAAAGAGTAGGGAAGAAGATCAAACACTGTTTTTATAAAGGTTCGGTGCTAAGACCTACGTCCTCTACCTAAGCTCCCACTTAGGATTTTGCCAACCACTTTATTGCACACTTTGTAGTTGAGTGTGAACTTTTTACAATGCCGCTTGATTTTCGACTCAAGCAACCTTTACACTCGATTTGTTTTTCGGCACAAATCCTACCTCACATGTGACCTTTCACTAGTCACTCAAATTGTAAGAGAAATAAGATAAAGATTGAAGAACAAGTGCTCAATATAGTTGTGTAACAAAATAAGAACACTAATGAGCAATTTTGGAGGAAAAGAAGAGTATTTTCACTTGTAGAACTTAGGTAGTCTCTTCATCAATCATCCACTCTTTATACTTGAAGAAAAATAGCTGTTGGAACTCATTCTAGCCGTTGCATGATTGTTATGACCGTTCCTTAACAATCTCCTTTCCATTTTTGGCTTAATTAGACCGTTGGAATTAATTGGCTGTACCCATAAATCGACTTGTCGTTATGTATAAGTCGACTTGTTCCAACACTTTTCATAAAATTTTATCTCCGCTCTTCTATAAGTCGACTTGTGATGTGTAAGTCGACTTGTGGTCCTCGATAAGTCGACTTGTGCTATTCTAGTCAACTTATGTTGTTCGGATCTTTATGTATAAGTCGACTTATGCTGTGCAAGTCGACTTATGTTGGCTTCAACGGTAATATACATCCAAATCTTCTATAATCCTCATTATTAATATCTCTTTTACTTATAAGGCAACTTCCATCTTGATTTTTCAATGATTAGTTACTTGCCCATCTTTATTTGCACAATTCTTTCATTGAATAATACCTGAAATAATTTCTTAACTAATTCTAGATATTTTATTATTATCAAAACATAAAGGGATTTAATTTGTCAAATACCATTGGTCCAACAGGTCTATGGGCTAAATTTGTTACCTCCCTATCACCAACTGCAAGCCATAGGACGCATTGGCGGAGAGTAGCTAAAGTTGATAGGATTGCACAGAAACATGAGTATATTTCTATCCACACTGGTTTGGTATCATTCTGGATAGATAACTGGTCAGGTCTTGGAACTTTTCTCCACTGGATCAAGTACAGCACCTTCCTCTCCCACAACTCACTGTCTGGGGTTTCTATACTCAACGCGAGGAGTTGTTGAGTTGTATAGTACCACTCTTGCAACCTGACCACGCCGCATTTATCCATTCTCATTTGTAGCAGTTTTCTTATGGTCCCGATCGGTGACTTTGGAAACCAACTGTTACTGACAAATTCAGCCTCTCCTCGGCTTATGAATTGGTACGCTCTCGTAACCTTATCAATGTCTGTCTTCACCAAGCCTGAAATAAATTTCTTCCAAAGCGGATATCAATCTTTGTGTGGCGTCTCTATAACTCCATTTTTCCTTTTCCGGAAACATTGAACAAGTTAGGTTTTGTTCTCAATCCATCAAAATGTAGTTTTTGTTCCTTGGCAGTCGACAGTGTGCAGTATACTTTTATGAGTGTCCCTCGGTTAGATTGATTTGGAGTCATTTTTCAGCACTGTTAAATATTCACTTATCTTTCCCACCTGATCTCTGGTTATTTATCCGGGAGTGGTCCATTCTTGGACGGGGGGACACTGCGAGGAAAGTGATCAGTTCAATCATACCTTATTTCATCCTTTGGGAAATCTGGAAAATGCACAACCTGTTTGTGTATGAGAATAGATCCACCACGGCCTCCTATTTGCTTCTTTCTATTACACAATATGTTTCCTCCATGGTGCGAGTTCATAAATTATTTCCAAAGAATCAACAGGAAATAGTTGGTTTATCCAGATCCTTTAACTGTAACTTTCAATTGCCTCGCAAACCGATGATTGTGACGTTGTGTTGGAGACCCCCGGATGATTGTGACTTTGTTCTTAACACAGATGGCTCCTCGCTCGGATGTCCCGGTCCTTCAGGTTTGGGATTTGTGGTACGTCATGCCACTGGTGCTTTCTTGTTTGCTGAGTGTCGATACTATAACTTGAATGTTAGCTTTGCCATGGAAATAGAAGCCATAGTTTGTGGCCTTTGGTTTTGTATTGCCAGTGGATTCCAGAAAATACAGGTTCAAACAGACAATCTGGGCATTGTGCAGCTATTGAACCATAATTCAGACTCTTGACCATGGAGATTCATTAACAAAGTTAGCATCGGGTGGTACTTCCACACAATTCGCGACAGAAACTACTCTTCCTCTTCCTCTCCGAAAAATCTTGCATATGGAACAACTCTCTGTTCCATACATCCGGTATAAACCATGAGCCTCACTTATTACCTTTACATGGCTTTTGTACTGCAATCTATATACTTTTGTAAGGCCCCATATTAATAAAATCCTCTTTTTATTTGCAAAAAAAAATACTATTATACTATAAATATATAATTACACTATTATAATAGTAATATCATATAATATATTATAATAAATATATAATAACTAATACATGCATATTTTATAATAATTATTATACATATCATGATAATAATAATAATAATAAGACATAATCATAGTTATGTTATATCATAATTTAACAATATATAATAAAATACTAGTTTATATAGTACATATTTATAATCATGTAAATAGTATATTACATATTGATATACATATGTATTATCATATACTAGTTATTAGTATATCTACTATATATCATAAAACCATTAAAATAATATTTACTATTTATATTTCATGTTATATATATAGTAAAATATTATATAACAATATATTTATTATATATAATATTTATTATAATATTATAATTACAGTATATATTAATATAATGAATTAATATACATATATTAATTCTAAATTTATTATAAATATATTATTAGTAATAATAGAATTACTTACATATATTATTAGTGCATAATATATATTATCAATAGCACATACATGATATGTATAACATAATAATAAATCGTCTATTAATATACATTTAATATTATTGATAACTTATATTATGTAATTATAAATATGTAAGAATAAATAATTTGTACTATGTAATATACAAATTATACTAATAAATTATTTATATATATTATATTATCATAATAGATATATTACATAATTACATATATTTATGATTATATAGTTGTATATAGTAATATAATTTAATTATAATGAGTATAATATTACATTATAACATTAATTTAAACATATATTTATAATATAACAAATATAATAATTGTTATCATTAATATTAATATCATATATATTACAATTATAATAATATTATACATAATTTTACACATGATATCATATATATTATATTAAATAGTTAATAATTAAATACATATATATTATAAAAGTTTAATATCATTATGATACATAAATATATTACATATGATATGTAATAAAATACTATGATATTTTTATCATATGTTATGATATACTATAGTTATAAAAAATGATAATCTTTGTTACAATACATATTATATACTATAAACCATATAATACATGTTAATTATAATATGTAAGTATAAATAATATAAGTATATTAAATATAATTATTATAATTATATATTTAAATATAGTTATAACAATTTATACTTATGGTATTAATGTTATAATGATTTAATTATTTATAGGGTTGTTATAGAAACAATTTATTAATATATATAATATTAGTATATTATAACGTGTTAGTAAATTTTAACATATTATGTAATAATATCATTTATAATATTTATTATACAATTACCATAGTATATTATATGATATATTAACACTATGTTCCATTATTATATTAATTATTTATATTAATTAAAATATTAATACATTATATATACATATTATAATATGATATTATTATAATATCATATTTATAATTTAACTTTGTAATAAATAATATAATTACATATTATTACATATGATAAAATATTATTAATAGATTACATATGTATATATAAAGATACACATAATATAATATTATATTATGTAATACAATTGTAATAAGTAATAATTAAATTATCAATATTATTTAACAAGTTAATAGTATAATAATAATAACTATTAGGCGTTTTTTTAAAAAAGGGGGGATTTTATTAATATGATGGCTTACAAAAGTATGTAAAATGCAATACAAAAGCCATGTAAAGATAATATGTGAGGCTCATGGTTTATACCAGATGTATGGAACAAAGAGTTGTTCCATACGCAAGGTTTTCCGTAGAGGAAGAGGTAAAGTAGTTGCCGTCGCGAATTGTGTGGAAGTACCACCCGATGCTAACTTTGCTAAATAATCGGCAAAGCTATTAACCTCCCGATAAACATGAATAATGGAAGACGTCGAGACAGAAAGTAAACGACGAATATCTGCAAGTTCTGTTTCATATCTCCATGGCCAAGAGTCTGAATTATGGTTCAATAGTTGTGCACAATGCTCAGATTGTCTGTTTGAACCTGTATTTTCTGGAAGCCACTGGCAATACAATACCGAAGGCCACAAACTATGGCTTCTATTTCCATGGCAAAGCTAACATTCAAGTTATAGTATCGATACTCAACAAACAAGAAAGCACCAGTGGCATTACGTACCACAAATCCCAAACCTGAAGGACCGGGGCATCCGAGCAAGGAGCCATCTGTGTTAAGAACAAAGTCACAATCATCCGGGGGTCTCCAACACAACGTCACAATCACCGGTTTGCGAGGCAATTAAAAGTTACAGTTAAAGGATCTGGATAGATCAACCATTTCCTGTCGAGTCTTTGGAAATAATTTATGAACTCGCACCATGAAGGAAACATGATGTGTAATCGAAAGAAACAAAGAGGAGGCCGTGGTGGATTTATTCTCATACACAAACAGGTTGCACATTTTCCAGATTTCCCAAAGGATGAAATAAGGTATGACCGAAATGATCACTTTCCTAGCAGTGTCCCCCCGTCCAAGAATGGACCACTCCTGGATAAATAACCAAAGATCAGGTGGGAAAGATAAGTGAATATGTACGAAGGTTGAAAAATGACTCAGATCGCCTAACCGAGGGACACTCATAAAAGTATCTTTGCACAATCGTCTACCGCCAAGGAACAAAAATTACATTTCGATGGATTGAGAACGAAACCTAACTTGTTTAATGTTTCCGGAAAAGGAAGAATGGAGTTATAGAGATGTCACACAAAGATTGATATCCGCTTTGGCAGAAACTTATTCCAGGCTTGGCGAAGAGAGGCACTGATAGGGTTACGAGAGCGTACCAATTCATATGCCGAGGAAAGGCTGAATTTGCCAGTAACATTTGGCTTCCAAAGTCGTCGATCGGGACCATAAGAAAACTGCTGCAAATGAGAATTTATAAATGCGGCATGGTCAGGTTGTAAGAGTGGTACTATACAGCTCAACAACTCCTTGCACTAAGTATAGAAATCCTAGACAGTGAGTTGTGGGAGAGGAAGGCGCTGAACCTGATCCAATGGAGAAAAAGCGCCAAGTCCTGACCAGTTATCTGTCCAGAATGATACCAAACCAGTGTGGATAGAAATATACTCATGGTCCTGTGCAATCCGATCAATTTTAGCAACTCGCCGCCAATGCGTCCTACGTCGTGCAGTTGGTGATAGAGAGGTAACAAATTTAGCCCATAGACCTATGTTAAATACCTATAATATTAATTAACATAGTTAATAAGTTATATTATTGCTCCATGATATAAATATAATTATATATATGTCAAAATTATCATATTAATAATATATTTAATTAGTAGTTATCACATTATTTTTACTATATGTTAATAATAATTAATTATTATTAATCTTATTAACATATTAAAATATTTACAATTATAATTATATAGTAATATTAATTAAAATTATATAGCATTGTAGACATACACTAATAAATATATTATAATAAAGTTAATATATTTTAACTAATATTAGTTACAATATTAATTAATATGTATTGTAACAAAGAAAGATAAAAGGAAGTTAGTTAATGTACACATATTATAATTAATAATATATTTAATGCTTATATAGTATATTACATATGAATATATTATTTATATGTGATATCATAAATTACATAACTCTTTAATAATCATATAATTATCATTAATAATATTAATAATATAAATATTAAGTTAGTTAATTTAATAATATATATAATTATGTTAATATGTCATTACATACTATTATTATTATATTGTATATACAATTATATATACTATTAGTATAGTGATAATAGTTATATGATTATACATTATAACAATTATTATAATAAATTATATCATAGTATTTAACAATGTTATTAATTATGATTTATATCATTAATAAACTATACATGACCAAATCATGCATTATCATTTAATATATATTATAATTATAATATATTATATAACATAACATATATTATATAAACAATTTTGTAGTTATTTCAATTAATACAATATATATTATATAAAATTTAGTATATATATTTAATAAGGTATATATGCATATTAATAAAGTATGTATTAATTATATATGTTATTATATTATAGTTTTAATGTAATTATAATAAAATATAGCCATGGTATAATAATATGATATTATTAATATATACATGCAAAATGTAGTGGTAGAAATATATGTGTATGGTAGTATATAATAGTATACTATAAATTACTAATCATAATAATATCATTATATATGATATTAATGATATTACTATAAGTTTGTACATATTATATATAATTAATAGTATTATTAACATTATATATAATTAATATTATATCTAATACTTATAATTACATATACTACTGTTATAATGTTTATAATACAATATGTATCTTATAATTATCTTGCTGTATGTGCACGATCGTGACTTTGCAGGACCACTCGAAATGTCACGGTCGTGTATGTGCACGATCGCGACCTCGCAGGATCGCCCGCGACGCAGTGTCGCGATCGTGCATGTTCATGATCGCGACTTCCCTGTTTATCCAAGGGAGGTTATTTTTTGAACATACTTTTATCTTTTTATTATAACTTCTTCTCTAGACCTTCAAATGATCTAATTCTTGAACCAATGGATTCCTAACACATTTTTCTATCCCTCAATAAAATTTTGTAGCATTATGAATTGAATTGAGAAATATTGATCGAATCGAAATGTGGAATCTGTTGGAACAGTGAAATAGGATTTTCTTCCTGAACACCCTTCAGTATTTTGATTATATATGGATCTATAGGACTCCAAATGAGATGTTTTTTAATTTGAAGTAAACTATAGATATAGGCCTACAAATTGTCTCAAGAAGTATAATTTTGATTCATTCTCTAAGATATTGAATTTCTGGATGGAAGTTGTATATAGTACTCTGTTTTTTGAATGTGAACAACCCGATAATGTTTGAGGTATATTTTCCAAATTACTAAACCAAATTTAGTGATTTTGATGTTAATGTAAACATAAGAAACAGAGAAACACTTTTATAGAAGATAGTATGACCAAATTACATCATTTTCACCTTCTGATTGAACATGAACAGTAGACCTTAAAGTGTTTCATGGAAAAATCTAAAGTGATTCAATGAGAATGAAATGTGATTTTAATGGTTTTAGTGAGGTATAAACCTAAGTATAAATTATACTTAGATGAATTTCGATATGGAAATGATTTTGTAATAAAATTAAAGGAAAGATACTAGAGATTATCATAAACATGCATTGTACATAATTCATTTCATACATGTGCATTATTAAACAATTATAATTGTGTATATTGTGATATATGTGTACGTTGTTTGATATAAAGGAGCAACTGGAACGTCAACCTCCAAACGTTACCGAAACTTCCAAGCATTAGCTTCAGGAGAAACTTGTGAGTAACCTAGACGGTTTCTCTCAATTATTGTTTGCTTAAATTATGCTTTGAGTGATAAATGAATGTGTTTAATTGTTGATTCCAGGTAGAAGGTCCGATGATTGTGAATGTGGAATGTATATTGAAGTGCTGCTTGAATGTGAATGTAAAGACCTAAGTGCTTTATAATGTGAGTGATTGTGATACATGCATTCTATTCATGAATGCACAATCAGATAATGGCAGTTGTGACCAGAGTAGCCACCGATCAGAGCTTAATGCTCAACAAGTGAAAAGAGCCTCGAGCTCAAACAGTGCTTAAGAGCCTAAGGCTCACTATGTATAATGAGCCCTGTATCCTCCAAGTGGATAAGGGGCAGTTATTAATGAGTCTGGTATCTAAAATAAATATGGAATAGTTCAGACACTCGATTACAACAACGTAATAAATGGAAAGTATCTCATGAGCATTTCATATGCATTTTTATCAGGTATGTTTGATTGATTGAAATGTCAAAATTTCCTATACTAGAGTAAAAGTGTGATACATGATCTATTATGCAAAATTGTGAATTACATGTTATGTGAAATGGTGTGTTGCAAAATTATCATTAAAAATATTATGTATTTATTAATGTGTTATATACTAGAATATATTATATTATATAGTATTTAATAATATTATAATTATATCAATTATAATATTAGTATAATATAAGTATTACATGTAATAATATATGTAACACATTTATTATTACATGTAATACTTAATATTATACTAATATTAAGTATATATTATACTTATGTATAATATATTACTTTATTAATACAAATATAATTACTAATAATGTTATACAATTACTATGTATATTATGATTATCAACATATAATATATAACAAAAATATTATAAGTAATTAAATATATATTAATTAATAATATATTAATACATTAATATGTACATATTATATAATATATGATATACTAGTATATTATAATAGTATTTGATACCTAATAATTATGACATATTCCATATAGTATATATTAATATGTAATATAATATATAATATTAACGTATACTAATAATTAATATCATATAGTAATTATAACTATATTTAACTATATTAATATATTACTAATAAAATGTGCACCATACAAATATTATATTGTATAACATATATATATATATACTATTAATAAATTAGATAAATATATAGTTACATTATATTAGTATATAATAGTGTAATATAGTACCATATAGTTTACTATAGTATTACATATTTGTAATTATTATAATTAAATTGGCACTATATTATATAATATTACACTAAATAATTTATAATATATATTCAACTAACATACAATAATATCACAATAATGTATAGTATAATTATACAATATGTATATATAATATTACTTAAACTCCCCCCCGCTCCATTCTTCGTCCACTTGCCGATGTGGATCTGGTTTCAAAATCGAAGCTGCTGAAAGGGGAACCTACGTTTTTCTTGACACAAGAGGAGCAAGATCAATTATCTGCGCCATTCAGGCTTTCTCTCGTGGGCAAATTCACAAAAGGAAACCCTAAATTGGATTTTCTACGATCAGCTTTCGATCGGATAGGGTTTATTGGCGCTTTTACTATAGGTTTGATCGATTTCAGACATGTCCTTATTAATTTTGACCTTGAAGAGGATTTTCATAGATGTTGGTTGCGCACTATCTGGACTTTTGATTCCCACATCATGCGTGTGTTCAAATGGACCCCTGATTTTCATCCCAATCAGGAATCGTCAATCGTCCCTATCTGGGCTTCTTTTGAAGGTCTGCCTGTTTATGGCTTTCACGAACAATATTTGAAGCGAATGACTAATCCGATTGGGACATTGTTGAAAATTGACGCTCCTACTCTGAATCTCTCGCGACCGTCGGTGGCTCGGGTATGTTTAGAAATTGATCTCTTGAAGGATTTGCCTACGCGTCTTCGATTGGGTACAGAATCCAAACCTTTTTTCCAATCGGTTGTCTATGAAGACCTCCCCGCTTTCTGTCTTCACTGTCACAAAGTCGGCCATGACAAGGACCATTGTCGTCAGCTGCATCCAGGTAAACCTGTAGATCCTACATCAAAGTCGCTGCCTTTCATTCCCGGTGTTCTCCCTGCACCAAAAATTTGGAAACCCAAAGAGACTCTACCAAACTCATCTGGATTACCGACCACAGAGCCGAACACCCCTGTTACCGATATCCCCTCCTCTGCTCCGATTTCTTTACCCTTAGTGCAAATGACAGTTGATGTTCTGATTAAACCTCCTTTGCTGGTTCCTGATCAAATGCCGACTATTGGTTTGGATTTTCCCCTTTCGAAGGACTCGCCCTCTGCTGCTCCCCAACTATCCTCAAGGTTTGATATTCTCTCTCAACCTCCAGATGACGATACTGGCCCAGCCTGCCCACCATTGCTGCCAGTAATGTCTCAATCGACTAGGTTGCCTGCTCCAACCCCTCAATTCCCAATTCTGACCAGCGTGCCTGATTTGCAACCTTCATCGACTGTTTTACCTAATTTGCACTCTATTAAGAAACTTATACCTTCTTTTCCGCGGCCTACAGAATATCAGGGGGATTTATTACCTTCTCCACCTATGGCTGCTCCTCCAGTGCCTATTGATGAGGAAATAATTTGTGATCATCTTCCTGCAGATTTGAATCTGCCGTCTCAACATGCTGCTTTGCCTATCTCACATTCTGTTGTTTTTTATAATGTTCCTTTGCCTGCCTATCGTGATGATTCGACACTAGGCATGATCTCCGATCAACTGTTACTTGTCATGCCCCAGAATGATGATTTACAGTATTCTCGTCGACGCAGTCGGCCTTTGGGCTCCAAAAACAAAATCCCTATTGTGAATGAGGCATCTCTTCGTCGATCCAGGAGAGCTCCTACTGGTACCGGTTCAAAATTTTCCTAATGATTAGTAGCCTGACATGGAACATTCAGGGTGTGGCCAACAAGCCAACACGTCGACGTTTAAAAAATCTAGTTGCTTTGCATAAAGTAACGACTGTTTTCTTATTAGAACCAATGGGAAATTCATCAGTTCTGTCTGCGATATCGAGAGAGCTGCACTTCCAAACCACTTTTGTCTCACTCACGAATAAAATCTAGGCTTTATTTTCAGCTGACTATATGGTGGATACCCTAGGTGGCGATGAACAAGTTCTACACTTAAGGGTTAAACATCATAAGCATCCTGCTCCTTTCATTATTTCTGTTGTTTATGCCAAGTCTACTCGTCGAGAAAGACAGGCGTTATAGGCTAATCTGCTTGCTTTTCAGTTTCTGCATTCTGATACTCCTTGGACAATTACAGGTGATTTTAATGTTATTCGCTCTCTGGAGGAATATCAGGGACAAACTACTCCCAAATTATCTTCGATTGATGATTTTAATGACTTCATAGTTGAGTGTGGACTAGAGGAGCGTCCTACTCAGGGCTATGAGTTTACTTGGTTTGGAATTCGATCTAACGGACCAGTGCTGAAGAAATTGGACCATTGTCTCTTCTCCCCTGCCTGGCTTGACCAGTTTTCGGTGGCCACCGTTCATAACTTAAATAGAATTCAATCTGATCATTCTCCTATTTTACATCGATTTGATATGCCTATTGACTCCAAACCTAGAATCTTTCGTTTCTGGAGGATATGGCTTCGTCGCTCCAGTTTTTATGATGTAGTTCGGGAACATTGGGGAGCTCCAGTTGACGGTTTTTGAATGTTGTGATTCTCTTTAAAACTCAGACGATTGAAGGAAGCATTGAAAATTTGGAATAAGTCACATTTTGGAGATGTTTTTCAAAACTTACAAGATTCCAAAGACCTGGTTCTACACTATGAAACGACCTATGAACAATTGCCTTCCCCAGATACTTTAGCTGAACTAAACAAAGCAAAGGCGAATTTGATTATGAGAGAACGGGAACGTGATGATTTTCTGCTCCAAAAATTGCGAATTCGTTAGTGCAAGGAGGGTGATACAAATAATAATTCTTTTCATGCTTCCTTACGTGAAAAAAGATCATTTCTAGGGATCCATTCCATAAGGGCAGCTGATGGTAGGTGGCTAGATTCCCCTCCTGAAATTTCAATTAAGGCCATCGATTTCTTCCAAAAGTTGCTATGTCAAGACTCGAACATGGATGAAACTTCGGCAGCTCGTCTGCTCGGTTTCATCCCTTCACTCGTTGATGAGGCGGATAATGCATCTTTGATGAGGGTGCTAACCTATGATGAAGTAAAAGACGAGGTAATGAGTCTCTCCTCTCATAGTGCACCTGGCATTGATGGATTTTGTGGTTCCTTCTATCACAATTGTTGGTCTATTATCAAGGATGATCTCTTCAATGCTTGTGTTAAGTTTATGTCGGGAATTCCGCTTTCGAGAGCCATCGCAAGTGTCCTCATTATTCTCCTTCCAAAAAAGCAACATGTAACCTCTTTTGCAGACTTCCGGCCAATTAGTTTATGCAATTTTATTGGCAAGATCTTCACCAAACTCATGACGGAACGTATTAAGCCAATTTTGGCAAAGTTGATCTCTCCGGTACAGTCGGGTTTCCTGGCAGGGCGAGATATTGTCGACAATATATTGTTGGCCCAGGACCTAACACGCTTCTTAGACTACCCGGCGAGGGGTGGTAATATGATTCTCAAATTGGATATGATGAAGGCTTTTGATCGAGTGTCTTGGGCTTTTCTGGTCAGAATTCTACGTCAATTTGGTTTTTGTGAAGCCTTCATACATTTGATTATGGGCGGTTTGCGAGCAAGTTGGTTTTCAATTCTGTTGAATGGAAGCCCTGTTGGGTTTTTCCAGGCTTCTCGGGATGTGAAGCAGGGAGATCCGCTCTCTCCATATTTATTCATTATTGTATCTAAAGCTTTATCTAGGGGTTTGAATGCTTTTGTCCAAGCTGGCAAAATTCAACCATATGGCCTTCCAAGAGGCGCTCTCGCAGTAAATCACTTAGCATATGCTGATGATATGATATTCTTCCTTCTTGGCGACAAACGCTCAATGGAGCAATTTATGCTATTGATAGAGGATTATGAGCTTGCAACTGGTCAGAAGGTTAATAAATCTAAAAGTTATTTTATTCGATCTAAAGGATTAACCTCTCCAAGGGTGGAACTCTCTCGAACTATTCTACAAATGGTGTCGGGTTGTTTGCCTATACTATATCTTGGATCTTCTCTTTTTCGGGGATGGAAAACAAAACAAATTTTTAGATTCATGGTAGAGCGAGTGGAGACAAAAATCGGCAACTGGAAACACAAATTATTATCGCCTAGAGGTCGTCTCATCTTGATAAAACATGTACTCTCTTCTTTGCCGTTGCATATAATGTCGGCAATCGTCCCTCCTAAATCTGTGTTGGGCCAAATAGAGCAGATTTTTCAACAGTTTTTTTGGGATAGCACCACTGACATATCCAAACGACATTGGCGATCTTGGGAGAGAATAACAATGCCGGTGACTGAGAATGGTTTAGGCTTCCAGAAATTAGAAGATGTGGTTAAAGCTTATACGATCAAATTATGGTGGCAGTTTAAAAATGGAGTTGGTAATTGGGCCCGGTTTATTTCCTCTTTGTCTACCTCCTGGAAGCTGAAAACTAGCTGGCGAAGGCTTCTTTCTGTTGATAGGCTTGTCGGTAATCATGCATCTTTGCATCCAGAATGGCTCCTCGAGCTTTTGGGATGATAACTGGTCTGGCTTGGGGCCTTTTCGGCATATGGATGATGAGCACAAATTCCCTCTTCCTCTATTAACGGTTGCTGATTTCATTCGAAATAAAGATTACTGTTTACCTCTCATTACAAACCATCTGACTGATGCACAATTTCAAGCGTTGAATGCTTTACCTTCGGTTTTGACAGATTCACTAGATCGTGTGTTTTGGAAGCTTACGTCTACGGGTTTGTTTTCACTGGCTACCGCATATGATTTTGTTCGGTTTCATGCTCCCATTTCTTCTGTCGCAAAATTTCTTTGGTCTAAGTTGTTGCCTACGAAAATCTCAATATTTGTTTGGAAATTTTGGAACTCACTTTTGCCTCTTCCTGATTTCTTGGTTGGTATTGGTTTTGCCTTGAATCCTACTATCTGTTGCTTCTGCCGATCAAGTTCTGAGAGTTGTGACTACTCCTTCTATTATTGTCCTATAGTGTTGGAAATTTGGGATTATTTTGCTTCTTTGCTGGAAATAATTATCCCACATTTTCATGGTTTGTGGCCAATGTTTTTGTATTGGTGCCGCTTGGGAAGCTCTTCATCTCTTCGTCAGACGATCATCTCAATATTACCTTCAATTGTCCTGTGGGAGGTTTGGAAATCCAGGAATAATTTGTTTTCGACAACATAAGACCTAACAAGCTGATTATTATCAATGTTGTGTATCGACAACTTACCGGGATTTTGTTGGCTCACCGTCCGATGCTGAGAGATTTCCATGATCATCATTTTGTTGAACGCAAATTCAACTATCTGATACAGCAACCGAGGAAGCAGCAGATTCACACGATTAGTTGGAGACCCCCTGATTCTGATGTTATGGTTTTGAATACAGACGGTTCATCGCTTGGCAACCCAGGACAGTCAGGTTGGGGTTTTATTGTAAGATTTTCGACAAGTTTTCTCTTCTACGCTGAGGCTTCTTATGTGGGAATATCGAGCAGCATGAAGATGGAATTGGAGGCTATTATTAATGGTTTGAGATTTTGCAATGCTTGTGGATTCACCGAGCATAAATTCAAACAGATAACTTCGCTATCATGACTTTATTAAATAGGAATGGAAGCTGGCCATGGCAATTTTACACTGATTTTCAAATTATCAGGAATATGATGACTGCTTCTTCTTCTTCAATCTCACATGTTTATCGCGAGGTAAATACTGTTGCCGATTATTTGTCCAGGATTGGATCATCTGGGGTTTCGACTCATTTTCGCCAAGAGGCAGACTTGCCATTGACTGTTCGTGGAACTTTGGTCTGAACGAAATGCCACTCCCTACATCCGTATTACATGATTTTCTACTTCTTTGAATACTTGTACTTGGCCTGAATTTGTGGAGGTTTTCTTGCCGGTTTCTTTCCTTCACAGCGCCATAGTGAACCGAGCAATAGGATGCCAATCCCATTTCTCGCTATTAATAAAATGATTTTAATTTCGGCCAAAAAAAACTATTATATACTAATTTAATACTATATATGGTATTAGTAAATAAAATTGTATGTTATTATACTAGTATTATCATATATCACACATATGTGTTATATAACTAATATACAATTTTAAATATAATTATATAATTATATCAATAGTATAATAATTAAACATATTGTATAAAATAATTATATATATGTGTTTATTAAAGTTTATAACTACTTATTTAATATTGATAATATTATCATAATTATATTAAATATTAATTACATATGTGTTTATTAAAACTATTTATACTATTATACCATATTAAACATCCTATTATATTAATAAATACTATAATATAATAATGATAAACCATATTAATTTAAAATAATAATTATACATAACTTTTATAACATAATATAATGAATTATATTATCACATAATATTAATATATATAATTTATGCTCTAAGTTATTATATAAATTATATGCATATAGTATAATCAAATAAATATATTGTTATAATTTATATGTACTCATATAATTTTGATATATTAACCATGTAAGTATAATATCTTACGTTATACACATATATCATTATGTATATAGTTATTATATAATAGATTAATTTATAATATAATACATAGTAATATAATTAATAAATTATATATTAATAATATATACATTAGTATATATTACTAATGTATATATATATGATAATAATTATTATTATTAAATTACATAACTCTTAATATCCATAAGTTAATATTATATTAACTTATATGATATAATTATAATATAATGATCATAAATAATCATTTACATAATATGCATTTATGTAATTTATAGTCTAATAATATATAGCAAATAATATTATCGTTAATTAATAATTAAAAAGATTAATACTACTATAGTTATTAATTATATATTTAATATGTATATTAATAATATTATCTATGATATTTTGACTTTATATATAATTATTTAGAACTTAGTATGATATTACTAAGTACTATTAAATATACTATTATTTATTAATTATTACATACAATATAGATTTATAAAATTTATAATATGATACTATAATAACAATATATATTAATTAAATTTAAATATATTATAATATATAGTATATACAAGTATCAATTGTAAAATCACGTGATATATTTAGTACAATACATTATTGTAAATTTATTTATGTTATAATATTATATAACATGTTAGTATTAATATATCACATGATTATAATCATATTATTACATGTATTAAATATAACTATATATATTACAATATTTATACTATTATGTTAATGTATATCTAATGCAATACTTAAATATTAGTACACTTATATAATACATTGTATACTATTAATAGTTATATATATATATATTATTGTTATAAATTACTATATATTATTATTTTATTTTATTTTTTTTAGGAAAGAAACCGGCAAGAAAACCTCCACAGATTCAGGCCAAGTACAAATATGCAAAAAGTAGAAAAATCATGTAATACGGATGTAGGGGGTGGCATTTCGTTCTAAGACCAAAGTTCCACGAACAATCGATGGCGATGTGTCCGCTTCGCTTAAAATGAGTCGAAACCCCAGATGAGCCAAACCTGGACAAATAATCGGCAACGAAGATTTACCTCGCGATAAACATGTGAGATCGAAGAAGAAGAAGCAGTCATCATATCCTTGATAATTTGAAAATCAGTGTAAAATTGCCATGGCCAGCCTCCATTCCTACTTAATAAAGCCGCAATAGCCGAGTTATCTGTTTGAATTTGTGTTCCAGTGAAACCACAAGCATTGCAAAATATCAAACCGTTAATAATAGCCTCCAATTCCATCTTCATGCTTGTCGAAATTCCCGCATAAGAAGCCTCGGCGTAGAATAAAAAACTTGTCGAAAATCTTACAATAAAACCCCAACCCGACTGTCCCGGGTTGCCAAGCGATGAACCGTCTCAGATTCAAAACCATAACATCGTAATCGGGGTCTCCAGCCTAACGTGTGAATCTGTTGCTTCCTATGCCGTCAGATCGGAAGTTGAATTTGCATTCAACAAAATGACGATCATGGAAATCTCTCGGCATCGGACGGTGAGCCAACAATATCCCGGTAAGGTGTCGATGCACAGCTTTGATAATAATCAGCTTGTTAGGTCTTATGTTGTCGAAGACAAAATTATTCCTAGATTTCCAAACCTCCCAAAGGACAATAGAAGGTAATATTGAGATGAGCGTCTGACGAAGAGACGAAGAGCTTCCCAAGCGACACCAATACAAAAACATCGGCCACAAACCATGGAAACGTGGGATAATTATTTCCATCAAAGAAGCAAAATAATCCCAAATTTCCAACACCACAGGACAATAATAGAAGGAGTGGTCACAACTCGTAACTCGATTAAGTATAGCAACAGATAGTAGGATTCAAGGTAAAACCAATACCAACCAAGAAATCAGAAGAGGCAAAAGTGAGTTCCAAAATTTCCAAACAAATATTGAGATTTTCAGAGGCAACAACTCGACCAAAGAAGTTTTATGATGAAGAAATGGGAGCATGAAATCGAACAAAATCATATGCGGTGGCCAATGAAAACAAACCCGTAGATGTAAGCTTCCAAAACGCACGATCGGTGTATCTGCAAACCGAAGGTAAAGCATTCAATGCCTGAAATTGTGCATCGGTCCGATGGTCTCAGATGAGAGGTAACAAGAATCTTTATTTCGGATGAAATCACCATCGTTAATAAAGGAAGAGGGAATTGGTGCTCATCATCCATATGCCTAAAAGGCCCCAAGCCGCACCGGCTTGTCATCCCAAAAGTTCGATGAGTCATTCGATGCAAATATGCACTTGATTACGACAAGCCTATCAATGTAAAGAAGCCTTCGCCACTAGTTTTCAGCTTGCATGAGGTAGATAAAGAGGAAATAAATCGGGTCCAATTACTAACTCCATTTTAAACCGCCACCACAATTTGATCGTAAGTCAGAACCACATCTTCTAATTTTCGGAAGCCTAAACTGTTTTACCACCGCATTGATATTCTTCCAAGATCACCAATGTCGCTTGATATGTCGGTGGTGCTGCCCAAAAACCGCTGAAAATTCCGCCTATTTGGTCCAACATGATTTAGGAGGGACGATTCCGACATGACATGCAATGGCAAAGAAGAGAGAACATGTTTTATCAAGATGAGACGACCTCAAAGCGATAGTAATTTGTGTTTCAGCTGTCGACTTTTTGCCTCCACCCGCCTACCATGAATCGAAAAATATGTTCTGCTTTTTCGTCCCTAAAAGAGGAGATCCAAGATATAGTATAGGCAAACAACCCGCACCATTTGTAGAATAGTTCTAGAAAGGTCCACCTGGAGAGGTTAATCCTTCGATCGAATAAAACAACTTTTAGATTTATTAACCTTCCGACCAGCTTGCAAGCTCATAATCCTCTATCAATAGCATAAATTGCTCCATTGAGCGCTTGTCGCCACGAAGGAAGAATATCATATCATCAAGATATGCTAAGTGGTTTATCGCGAGAGCGCCTTCGAAGGCCATATGGTCAATTTCGCCACTTGAACAAAAGCATTCAAACCTCGGATAAAGCTCAGAGACAATAATGAATAAATATGGGAGAGCGGATCTCCCGCTTCACACCCCGAGAAGCCCGAAAACTCCAACAGGTTTCCATTCAATGTAATTGAAAACCAACTTACACGCAAACCGCCCATAATCAAATGTATGAAAGCTTCACAAAACCCAAATTGACGAGAATTCCACCGTAAAAGCCCAAGACACTCTATCAAAAGCCTTCATCATATCCAATTTGAGAATCACATTACCACCCCTCGTCGGTAGTCTAAGAAGCGTGTTAGGTCCCGGGCCAATAAAGATATTGTCGACAATATCTCGCCGCCAGAAACCCGACTGCATCTGAGAGATCAATTTTGCCAAAATAGGTTTAATCCGCTTCGTCATGAGTTTGGTGAAGATCTTGCCAATAAAATTGCATAAACTAATTGGCTCAAGTCCGTAAAAGAGGTTACATGTTGCTTTTTTGAAGGAGAAGAATGAGGACACTCATGATGGCTCTGAAGCGGAATTCTACATAAACTCAACACAAGCATCAAGAGATCATCCTTGATAATAGACCAACAATTGTGATAAGGAACCACAAAAGCCATCAATGCCAGTGCACTATGAGATGAGAGACTCATTACCACGTTTTGTACTTCATCATAGGTTGGCATTCTCATCAAAGAGGCATTATCCGCCTCATCAACCAAGTTGAAGGGATGAAACCGAAGCGCACGAGTTGTCAAGTGTCTTTCATGTCCGAGTCTTGACATAGCAACTTTGGAAGAAATCGATGGCCTCGCTTGAAATTTTAGAGGGAATCTAGCCATCCGCCATCAAGCAGTTCTTATGGAATGGATCCTTAGAAATGATTTTTTTCACGAAGGAAGCATGAAAAAACTACTATTTGCATCACCTCCTCGCACCAACGGATTCGTGATTTTGGAGCAGAAAATCATCACGCCCTGCTTCTCTCATAATCAAATTCGCTTTGCTTTGTTTAGTTCACCAGAGTATCCGGGAAGGCAATTGTTCATAAGTCATTTCATAGTGTAGAACCAAGTCTTCTAATCTTGTAAGTTCTGAAAAACATCTCAAAATGTGACTTATTCCAAATTTTCAAAGGCTCCTTCAATCGTCTCGAGTTTTAAAGAGAATCTCAACATACCAAAACCGCCAACCTGAGCTCCCCAATGTTCCCAAACTACATCATAAAACTGAGCAACGAAGCCACATCCTCTCGAAACGAAGATTCTAGGTTTGAAGTCAATAGCCACATCAAATCGATGTAAGATAGAGAGTGATCGATTGAATGCGATTTGTTATGAACAAGGCCACCGGAAACGGTCAAGCCAGCGGGGGAGAAGAGACAACGGTCCAATTTCTTCAAGATCGTCCGTTAGATCGATTTCCAAACCAAGTAAACTCACACTCGAGTAGGCGCCCTCTAATCCACACTCGGCCATGAATTCATTAAAATCATCAATCAAGATAATTCAGAGTAGCTTGTCCTCGATATTCCTCCAGAGCTAATAACATTAAAATCACCGTAATAGTCCAAGGAGTATCGTAATGCGTAGTCGAAAAGCAAGCGATTGGCCCATAATGCCTGCTTGTCTCGACAGTAGACTTAGCATAAACGATGTAAACAATGAAAGGAGCAGGATGCATATGATGTTTAACCCGTAAGTGTAGAACTTGTTCATCGCCACCTGTGTTATCCACCGATAATCACCGAAAATAAAGCCCAGATTTTATTCGTGAGAGAGACAAATTGATTGAAGTGCAGCCTCTCGATAGCGCAGCATGTAATCGATGAATTGCCCATTGGTTCTAATAAGAAAACAGCCGTCACTTTATGCAACGCAACTAGATTTTTTAAATGGCGTCGTGTTGGCTTGTTGGCCACGCCCCGAATGTTCCATGTCAGGCTACTAATCATTGGGAAAATGTTGAATCGTTACCAGTAGGAGCTCTCCTGGATCGACGAAGAGATGTCTCATTCACAATAGGAATTTTGTTTTTGGAGCCCAAAGGCCTGTCGCGTCGACGAGAATATCAGATATCATCACCAAAGGTGACAAGTAAAGTTGATCGGAGACCGTGCCTAATGTCGAATCATCACGATAAAGGTGCAAAGGAGCATTAACAAAACATCGGGATGTGAGATAGGCGAGCAAAGATATCGAGATCAGACACCGGGCCCGCAGTGATGATCACAATTTATTTCCCCATTAATAGGCAATCGGATGGGCAATCATAGCGAGAAGATAATAAACTCGATATTCTTTAGCCGTGGAATGAAGGGACGAAGTTTCTCAAGAGAGTGCAAATGAGGTAAAACGGTAGGTGGAAGTTGCAAATCGTGCACGCCGTCGAGTTGTGAATCGAGGGGTTGAGCATGCAATCCAACGATCGAGACAAGATAGGCAAAGAATTGGGCAAGGTGTCAGCCATTATCGATCTCGAAGTGAGAGAGAATGTCAAACTTGATGACAAATGGGGCAACAGAGGGCTAGTCCTTCAAAGGGAAAATCCAAATCAATAGTCGGTAGTTGATCAGGAGCCAGCAAAGGAGGTGTAATCAGAACATCAACTATCTTTTGCACTGGGGGTAAAGAGATCGGAGTAGAGGAGGGAAGATTGGTAACAGGGCGATCCATGTATGGGCATGAAACCAGATGAAATGGGTCGAGTCGCTTTTGGTTTCCAAATTTTCGGCAGGAGAACACCGGAGGAGAGGCAAATGATCGTGATGGAGGATCGACGGTTTACCTAGTCAGAATCGACGGCAATGGTCCTTGTCATGGCCGACTTTGTGGAAGGAAGGCGTAAAGTCGAGATCTTCATATACGACGGTTGAAGAAAGGTTTGGATTACGCATCCAATCGAAGACGCCGAGGCAAATCCTTCAAGAGATAGATTTCTAAATAGACCCGAGCCACCGATGGACGGAGAGATTGAGTAGAGCGCCGATTTTCAACAATGGCCCAACTGGCCTACCATTCGCTTCAGATATTGTTCATGAAAGCCATAGATGTGGAGACCTTCAAAAGAAACCCAGATAGGGACGATTGACGATTCTTGGTCGATGGAAATCAGGGTCCATTTGAACACACGCATGATGTGGGAATCTAGAGTCCAGATCATGCGCAGAACCAAAGATCGATGAAAATCCTCTTCAAGGTCAAAATTAATTAGGACATGCCGTAAATCAAGCAATCCGATGGTAAAGCACCAAGAAAACCTATCCGATCGAAAGCGGATCCGAGAAAATCCAGTTTAGGGTCTCTTTGTGAACTTGCCCACGAGAGAAAGCCCGAATGGCGCGATAATTGATCTTGCTCACTTTGTGTTAAGAAAATGTAGGTTCCCTTTCACAGCCTTCAAGTTGAAACCAGATCTACATTGTCGTTGGACGAAGAATGGAGCGAGGGGAGGTTTCAACGAGATAGTGCTCGAGCGAAGGTACAGCCCACCTCCCATGGCGGCAAGGCAAGGCAGCACAGTACGTGGCCCGGAGATCTACTGAAAGAGGGTGACTATGCGAGTGCTCCTATAAAGAATTTTGCCCAAGAGGAATGGTCCAACCAAAACACTATATATATTATAATATTATTGTATTTATGTATAATATAAATTATATATTTAAATTTATATATAATTTAGCAATAATATAATATACTATTTTATATGAAGAACTCAAGACACATTCTACCTCAATCGTGGTCTAAATTCTACATTAATATTTTATAAATAATATATAAATATATGGTATATATTTATATATTAATACATAATTATAATAAATGATATAATATTCTATAATTATATAATAACTATATATGTATTATATTTGTTATAAATATAATATAATTTAATATTTATTATTATATACGCTAATATGTAAAAATATAATTATATAATACTTATATAATAAATACTATATTATAATGTTACATTATATTAAATATATATTAAGTAATGTTAATTAATTTATAACATTATAATACATTTATATAGGGATAAATTGTTAATAGTATATTATTTTAATAGTATATTTATAACTATTATATACAATAATATTATAATATTATATTAATGATATTAATGCATATAACATTTAATTGTAATATTAAATGTTATGATAATGTTGATAATACTTTTATTATAATACATAAATACACTATTAATTATATATTGATTATATATTAGTAAACTATCAATATATTTATATATTGTATATAAATATTAATACAATATTTATATATTAATTATCATAATTACTATAAAATTAGTAATGTACATTAATTACTATTATAATATTACAAAGTAAATAGTAAATAGTTACTATATTAGTGTATAATCATATATTAAATATTTATTATTATTAATAAATTATGTAATAATTTAACTATTTATTAAATTAAAAATCTATGTATAATATAAATAGTTATATGCATATTTATAATACTATATTTTAATATATATTATACATATTTAATTTTTTTTAAAGGAAAAAATGGGGAATTTTATTGATAAGATGGCTTACAAAAGTATGTACAGGGCAATACAAAAACCATGTAAAGATAAGATGTGAAACTCATGGTTTATACCGAATGTATGGGATAAAGAGTTGTTCCATACGCAAGATTTTCCGTAGTGGAATAGGTAAGGTTGTGTCCGTCGCGAATTGTGTGGAATGACCACCCGATGCTATCTTTGCTAAATAATCTACAAAGCTATTAACCTCACAATAAACATGAATAATGGATGACGTCGAGATAGAAAGTAAACGACGAATATCTGCAAGTTTTGTTTCATATCTCCATGGCCAAGAGTCTGAATTTTGATTTAAAAGCTGCACAATGCTCAGATTGTCTGTTTGAACCTGTATTTTTTGGAAACCACTGGCAATACAATACCGAAGTCCATATACTATGGCTATTATTTCCATGGCAAAGCTAACATTTAAGTCATAAGATCGACATTCAGCAAACAAGAAAGCACCAGCGACAGTGCGTACCACAAATTCCAAACCTGAAGGACCGGGGCATCCTAGCGAGGATCCGTCTGTGTTAAGAACAAAGTCACAATCATCCGGGGGTCTCCAACACAACGTCACAATCACCGATTTGCGAGGCAATTGAAAGTTGCAGTGAAAGGATCTTGATAGGTCAACCATTTCCTGTCGAGTCTTTGGAAATAAATTTTGAACTCTCACTGTAGCGCCCCCTCACCGTAGGGTACACATCGGGAAACCCGAAGGTCGCTCCGACACGTATCCCACGATAAAGGATTTACTACCAGAAAATTTCGCTAAAATCCATGGCATCGAAGTATTTTAAATCACAAAATAACAGTAATCAATAAATTGACATCCAAAGTAATTATTATCCAAGACAAGAATCCAATCCGAATAGACAAGTCTATCGCCTCCTAACAAAACCAAAAGAGACCGATACAAACATCTATCCTAAGTCATCCTCAAAACACTAATCCAAATTGACCGACCTATGTGTCATCACGACCTCGCCAGCAAGCTCGCACGGCAGAAAGAAAGATCTTCGAGTTAGAAGTCCGCCTAACAAATTCCGAAAAATAGGTTGCAAATTTGGGTGAGTTTGCGAACTCAAAGGAGAAACCATCATCGATGGTTCACTCAAATCATGCATTACGCATTACGGCGCATAAAGATAATACAAGAATATTTATTGTCAAGATAATATAACAGCTATATGACGTGAGCAATTTAAGACATGTAACAATAAATGTAAATCAATCAGCCATAGAATAAGTAATACCACATGAATTCATGTCATCACATATTCCAAGAATCGCCACAACACAAATCAATCATGTAAATGCAATGCATAGGTGACTCTTTCCAGCTTATTCGCTTTGTGCCCAAGTGCTCAACAAGAATCGCAGGACGCTGTGATTTCTCCCTGCCAAGCTAAGCCAAGACAAAGATATCTGAGCTCAAGCTTTTTCAAAGTGAAAATAGCAACTGGGACACATTCCATTATGTGATCATGCATTTATGCATGCAAAGGTCACGCTCAAGAATTTACAGTGTGTGGCTATAAAGCCCAAAGACATCGCTGCTCAAGAGTTCAATGGCATGGCTATGAAGCCCAATATTCAATACAAGATCACATAACCGCATAAGTCGCCCAAGAAACATGCATTCAATCCAATACATGCCAAGAGTCATACAAGAGTCATACAATTCACTTTTGCATGTAATTCACGTAGAGCATATAAACAAATCAGAATTTGAGAAACCAACTAGTTACTCACCAGAACTTCCGAAGCTCGCTCGAAGTCCCAAAGAATGTCCGTGGAACGACGGTCCAACGGTGCCTCTATAACAATAAAGTACAACCCATCACTTATCGCCCAATAAAACAAAGACAAGAATGCATATGTCTCGGTGAAATAATGTACAATGCACGCCACGATTCCCTGCTAAAACCCAATTCGACTCTTCATCGAGTTGAT
Source organism: Erythroxylum novogranatense (assembly GCA_029891385.1). Classification (NCBI taxonomy): domain Eukaryota; kingdom Viridiplantae; phylum Streptophyta; class Magnoliopsida; order Malpighiales; family Erythroxylaceae; genus Erythroxylum; species Erythroxylum novogranatense. Next base: position 88,881,198 of record CM057228.1, read on the forward strand.
TGACAATAATTGATCCATTCCTAAAATCCACCAATTTACCTCAATTAGATCCCCAATAGCAATTTCCTATTCCTCGGGTCAACACATCCATAAAAATTCCAATTTAAACTTCAAATCAAATCTAATCCTTAATCACCTCAATCGGTTAATTTCTAAGTCCCAATGCCAAAAGCCTCAAACACTCCTCTTCGACGACCAGGCAAAGGTTGCGACCACGGGTGCGCTGGCGCTCACCCGCATGCCACAGTCGACCGGACGTGAGCCCTAGCCCGCACGCTAAACCGCCATCATCCGATTAGCTACGCAGACCGCCATCCATCGCTGCTCAGCGTCGAAGCGATTCTAAAGCTCGCCGCCGGTCGTCAGATAGCCGAACGACACGCAACTCGCTTGGTCGGTCGCCGGATGATCGATCGATCCGCAGCTGCTCAGATGTCGGGTTACTCGCAGCTTCGTCCCAGATGCCGAAGCCTCATCGCCGTCCGCATGCCGAAGCTACTCACCGCCGTCCGCATGCCGAGCTCCTCATCGCGTCAGTTCGCATGCCGAGCTCCTCACGGTTGTGCGGTCTCCAACCTAAATCCACTACGCATGCTCTCCTTCTTCCCCAACACATAGCTTTTAAACACACCGGTCCAGATTTCCAGTTTCGATTCGCAACTCACCAAGAACTCAATACACATAAATCAAGCAATATCCTCATCGGCAACCTTAGCATATTCAATCATCCATATAACTCTATCCATCAACAAATCGATAATCTACCTCCACAAATCCACACTTCACCCTATACACTCCTACCAGAATCATCAATAACAAAACCCATCCATAAACACTCCCAACCACCCGATCAAATATAATAAATGCCATAAATACAGAAGAATCATCCATAACAACATCAAAGCTCTTAAAACTTACCAAATCACAGATCAAGCTACGGATTCCTCAAAATCCTCCAAACCCTAAAATCCTTCAAGCTCAACGATTCACTAATCCGAGCCTCTAACCTTCACCAATAACAAACCAATCGCTAACCTCATCTCAAGGAAAGAATCCATAAAGAAAATCGAGGAATCCTTACCAATGGGAGGAAATCGCAAGTCACAGAGGGGGGAAAGAAGAGAAACGTGAAATTGCCTTAGGTGTTTTCCCAAATTCCTCAAACCTAGTATTTATAGACCTAAGTCTCCAAGTCACCCAAATTTCAGTCTCTAAATCCCAATGGTTCCACATAATTATTTCCTATCAAGAAATTCTAATTTTCCATTACCATCGGATGATGCTTTCAAGATCGTAGGTCAACAACAACCACCCAAAACTTTCCGTCCGCATTATCTCCTAATTTCACGAGAATTTCCTATAAGCCATTATAAATTGCCACCACTCATAACAAGATCAAATCACCAATTGCACTCGATTACTCAAATTCTCAATTAACTCTCAATCCAAATTTGGCCAATAACTCACCATTTACTTACAATTAAATACCGAAATCATGAATGCATGTACCTATGGATAAATGCATATGCATTAAACCTGCTCCTCTACAATTAGAGGCCAAGAATATGCTCATTCAATGAATGCAGTGAAACCTATCAGTATGACTCATAATAACCAAAATACCCTTAATGACAGTGACGAGATGTTACAATTCACCCCTCCTAATAAAAATTTCGTCCTCGAAATTTCATACCTGTCCCGTCAAATAAATGAGGATACTGGCTCCTCATATGCTCCTCAGTCTCCCAAGTAGCTTCCTCAGCAGAGTGGTTCTTCCAAAGTACTTTCACCAATGGAATCATCCGGTTTCGCAATTGCTTGACCTGTGATCCAATGATCTGTACCGGCTCCTCCACATAACTCATATCACTGGCTATCTCGATATCCTGAGCCGGAATCACATGCGTCGGGTCCGATCGGTACCGTCGGAGCATACTAACGTGAAACACGCCATGCAATCGGGACATCTCGCTCGGTAAAGCCAACTCAGAAGCGGTGGTCCTATCCTCTCAAGGATCTCAAACGGACCAATATACCGAGGGCTCAATTTGCCCTTACGATCAAATCTCAAGATTCTTTCCAAGGAGACACTCAAGGAATACTCGATCACCCACACTATACTCCATACCCACCGATGCCGATCCGCATAACTCTTTCGTTCGCCCCGAGCTTGACGCGACTCTCGATCAATCAGATCTTATCTCACAGATCTGGATCACCGGACCTCTATCGATCTCGACCTCTTCATCCCAACACGTTGGTGATCTACACGGTCCGCCATACAAGGCCTCATACGGTGCCATCCCAATATCGCCTCGACATCGTTATTGTATGCAAATTTATCGTGCCAAGTATTGATCCCACGCACTCTAAACTCCAAGACACATGCCCAAGCATGTCCTCAGCATCTTGATCTTCCTCTCACTCGTCCATCACCGAGGATGGAATGCGGTGCTGAAATTCAATGAGTACCCATAGTACCGAGGCTCTTCCGTAACCTCGATAAACTCAGGATCCTCGCTCGAAACTATCGACAACGGAACCCCATGCAATCGCATAATCTCGCTACATACTTTTGGCCAACCGATCGAGAGTATTACTCTCTCTCATCGGCAAGAAGTGAGCCGACGGTCAATCGTCCACTATGACCCAGATAGCATCATGTTGCCTCGGTGTCCTAGGCAACCCCGCCACGAAATCCATGGTAATTCGCCCCACTTCCACTCCGGAATGGGCAACTAATGCAACTTTCCCACTGGAGCTTGATGCTCGCCTTAACTCGTTGACATGTCGACACCGACACATATTCGCCACTTGCCTCTTCATACCAGCCACCGTAAATGTCGTCTCAAAGTGTTATACATCTTGGTCGAACCAGATGCATAGCATAAGCGGCCACATGAGCCTCCTCTAGATCTCCCGCCTCAAATCATCAATATCCGCACACACGACCTCCGTCCCATCCATAATGTCCCATCTCTCAACTCAAACTCGAATCTGCATCATCAACTCTATCAATCGCTTTCACTAGACTTGGGTCCCGTCCTCAACCTCCGAATCTCACATGCAAAGATCGGCTCGAGCCTCGCCAGAGCAATCGGTGCTCCATCTCGCCCCAAATCTATCTCAGACATTAAGAGCTCTCAATCAGACGACTAGGCAATCTCTCCATCCGAATCGAGCTACAATACCATGCGATCTCACCTCAAAGCATCGGCCACTACATTGGCCTTTCCTAGATGGTACTCAATCGTGCAGAATCCTTCAAGAGTTCTATCCATCTTCTCTGCCTCAAATTGAGCTCCCTCGACTCAACAGATACCTCAAACTTTATGGTCCGTGAAGATCTAGAACATCTCCCCATACGATAGTGTCTCCAGATCTTGAGCAAATACTATCGCAGCTAACTCCAAGTCATGATCGGATAATTCACCTCGTGAGACCTCAACTGCTCTTGAGGCATACGCTATAACTTTCCCATGCTGCATCAATACACATCCCAACCCCCGTGCGAGGCATCACAGAAACCACAAAGCCTCCGGTCCTGAAGGAATGCCCAACACCGGTGCGGTGCACAACCGATGTTTCACTCCTTAAAGCTCTTCCGCAATCCTCGGTCCATCCGAACGGTACATTCTTCCTCAATAGCTTCGTCGAGGGCGGAGATCAACGAAAATCCTCGACGAATCTCCGTAATAACCGCCACCCTAGGAAACTCCTCAACTCGCACATCCTCGAATCTCCCAACTCATCATCGCCTCTATCTTGTGAGGATCCACCGATACCCTCACGGACACCACGTGTCCCGTAAACACGATCTCATCAAGCCAAAATTCACACTTAGCGAATTTGGCTAACAACCTACCTCTCTCTCATGACCTGCAACACTATCCTCGATGCTCAAGCAGTTCCGCTCATCCTCGAATAAACCAAGATGTCATCAATAAACACTATCACAAATCGATCCAGTAGGCTGAAAATCCTATTCATCAAAGCCATGAAGGTCGTCGGGGCATTAGTCAACCCAAACGGCATCACTAAGAACTCAAATGCCCGCACCTACTCAGGAAAGCACTCTTAGGCACATCGGCCTCTGCAATCCTCAATCGATAGTAACCCGATCGCAGGTCTAACTTAGTAAACACTGAGCTTCAGAATCGATCAAATAGATCGTCAATCCTAGGCGGTGGATACTTATTCTTCATCGTCACTCGGCTCAACCGCCTATAATCAATGCATACCCTCGTAGTCCCATCCTTCTTCTTACAAACAATACCGAGCTCCCATGGCTAAACACTCGTCCGATAAACCCCTTGTCTAAAAGTTCCTGAATCGAGCCTTAAGCTCTCTCGCCCACCGTGCCATCCTATATGGAGGATCGATATAGAAGCGATGCACCGAACGAGATCAATCTCAAACTCTATCTCTCGCCGCGGCAATCTCGGTAACTCCTCGAGAAAACATCCAGAAATTCCTCACTACGGAACATCCTCCAATCTCGCTCAACTCGAGAATCCACTACACGAGCCGATAGCCTCACAACCTCCCCGCATCAATCTCGTGGCACTCATAAAGGATATCATCCTCGCAGTACAACCGACTAACTCCTCTAAACACCACCCGGGCTGTCCAGGGAATCCAATACAACCTCCTTGGTGTAACAGTCCATAATAATAGTTCTATGCACGATTAACCACCCATCCCAATATCACATCAATCTCCGCAGAGCCAAGATTATCAAATCAGACTCAACCTTCGCTCGGTCAATCTGACCGACATCCTATACATACCTCTCCCAATACAGGTAGTACTACCTAGAGGTGTACTCACCTCTAACCCATATCTGTAACCTCTCGCCTATCCCCATGCAGTCTACATGCTAGATGCGGTGCAATAAAAGAACGGGTGGATCCAGAATCCAACAATGCATATGCTTCTATACCGTAAATAAGAAGCATACCAAGAACAACATCCGGTGAGTCCCGGCCTCCGTCGTGTCATGGCATAGACCTCGCCGAGGCCGCCGCCGCCACTCACCCCTGACCACTGAGAACCCTCGCTCGGCCTCGGCCTCGACCTCGACCTCTCCAAACCGATCCACCTCCACGGCTCTGCTGGATCGGGTATTATCGCCGATCTACTACCATAGTAGATCGGCTCCCAATGTCTCGGCGGTTCCTCACCAATGCTCCATCGAGCCAAGCACCTCAGCAGTGCTCCAGATAACCATCGGCACTCTCCATGCGCCTCTTGCCATAATGCTCACAATGCAGGCGCCTCGTCTCGATCCTCTGGCTACCACCACCACTAGCGATGCATGCGACCGCCCCTCCGCCCATATCCAGTCTGTCTGCCCTCCAATGGACCAAGGGCCTACTCGCCATCAGAGCCTCTCGCCAGGTCGCCATGGCTATCACTAGTCTCTATGTCGGGTCCCCGTCCGGCCTCAACAGATTTCGCCAGAAGCAATGCTCTATCTCGACAATTGCAGCTCTCACCAAGAATGAGCTCATATCGATCCGCCATCGGTGCGGATCTCAAATTGAGTCCACCTCAAATCCACGGCATCTGTCGTCCTCAGAGAAATCAGAAGCATAGCCCATCAACTCATTAAATCGAACCTCATAGTCACCACGGTCATCCGTCCTGCCTCAACTCTAAGAACTCTTGCATCTTCATCTCCAGATAGACCTTGGGCATGAAATTGTCCTCAAGGCCCTCGTAAAATCATCCCATGTCGAGTGCAGGGGCTCGGTGGTACCGCCGGACAGCCCTCCACCACCGATATGCAGGACCTCAGAAGAAGGAGAGAGAGTAGTCGAACCTCTCCTCGTGGTCGTGATCCATCCGATCGAGGACTCGCCACGGTCCTCTCAAGCCATCCTCACCTCCGCAGGTCAGCTACCATAGAAATCAATCGCCGCCACAATGAATCGATCGCACTGTCGCTCCTGCCTCACAGAACTCGAGGAAGTAACTCCTCCGAGAGAGGCATGGGGACTCCCTACTAGCTCCTACCGATTCTTGGTGGTGGGTCGCTTCTACTCGATCTCCCATAACGGATGACCTAAGCAGACAAGAAATTCGATCGATTCATATCCTTACACAAAGGATTCCGCCTAATAATGCTCTATGCCCAAAAGATGCCAAACCATGCTCGATACCACTAAATGTAGCGCCCCACCGTAGGGTACACATCGAAAACCCAAGGTCGCTCCGACACGTATCCCACGATAAAGGATTTACTACCGAAAATTTCGCTAAAATCCATGGCATCAAGTATTTTAAATCACAAAATAACAAGAATCAATAAATTGACATCCAAAGTAATTATTATCCAAGACAAGAATCCAATCCGAATAGACAAGTCTATCGCCTCTAACAAAACCAAAAGAGACCGATACAAACATCTATCCTAAGTCATCCTCAAAACACTAATCCAAATTGACCGACCTACGTACATCACGACCCTCGCCAAAGATTTCGCACGGCAGAAAGAAAGATCTTTGAGCTAGAAGTCCGCTTCTAACAATTCTGAAAAATAGGTTGCAAATTTGGGTGAGTTTATGAACTCAAGGAGAAACCATCATCGATGGTTCACTCAAATCATGCATTACGACACGGCGCTTAGCATAAGACAAGAATATTTATTGTCAAGATAATATAACAAATTGCGAGACGTGAGCAATTTACAAGACATGTAAAATAAATGTAAATCAATCGGTTGCATAGTGAATAAGTAACATCTACATGAATTCATGTCATCACATATTCCAAAGAATCGTCACAACACATCAATCATGTAAATGCAATGCATAGGTGACTCTTTCCGTTATTCAGCCAGGCCCAAGTGCTCAACAAGAATCGTGTGGACGCCTGTGATTTCTCCCCTGCCAAGCCCCACAAGACAAGATATGCGAGCTCAAGCTCTTTTCAAAGGAAAATAGCAACTGGGAAACATTCCATTATGTGATCATGCATTTATGCATGCAAGGTCACGCTCAAGAATTTTATGTGTGGCTATAAAGCCCAAAGACATCGCTGCTCAAGAGTTCAATGGCATGGCTATGAAGCCCAATATTCAATACAAGATCACATAACCGCATAAGTCGCTTCAAGAAACATGCAATTCAATCCAATACATGCCAAGAGTTATACAAAGAGTCATACAATTCACTTTTGCATGTAATTCACGTAGAGCATATAAGCAAATCAGAATTTGAGAAACCAACTAGGTTACTCACCAGAATCTCCGAGCCATCGCTCGAAGTCCCAAAGAATGTCCGTGGAACGACGGTCCAACGGTGCCTCTATAACAATAAAGTACAACCCATCACTTATTGCCCAATAAAACAAGACAAGAATGCATATGTCTCGGTGAAATAATGTACAATGCACGCCACGATTCCCTGCTAAAACCCAATTCGACTCTTCATTGAGTTGATTGACAATAATTGATCCATTCCTAAAATCCGGTCAATTTACCTCAATTAGGATCCCCAATAGCAATTTCCTATTCCTCGGGTGAACACATCCATAAAATTCCAATTTAAACTTCAAATCAAATCTAATCCTTAATCACCTCAATCGGTTAATTTCCTAAGTCCCAATGCCAAAAGCCTCAAACACTCCTCTTGGACGACCAGGCAAAGGTTGCGACCACGGGTGCGCTGGCGCTCACCGCATGCCACAAGTCGACGGACGTGAGCCCTAGCCCGCACGCTTAAACCGCCGCTCATCGACTAGCTACGCAGACCGCCTCATCCATCGCCGCAGCGTGCGAGCGACTCCTAAAGCTCGCCGCCGATTCGCCGATAGCCGAACGACACGTAACTTCGTCGGTCGGTCGCCGGATGATCGATCGATCCGCAGCTCGCTCAGATGTCGGTTACTACGCAGACTCGTCCGCATGCCGAAGCTCCTCATCGCCGTCCGCATGCCGAAGTTACTCACCGCTCGTCCGCATGCCGAAGCTCCTCACCGCCGTCCGCATGCCGAAGCTCCTCACCGCCGTCCGCATGCCGAGCTACTCCATCGCCGTCCGCATGCCGAGCTCCTCACGGTTGCATGCGGTCTCCAACCTAAATCCACTACGCATGCTCTCCTTCTTCCCAACACATAGCTTTTAAACACACGGTCCCAGATTTCCAGATTTCGATTCGCAACTCACCAAGAACTCAATACACATAAATCAAGCAATATCCTCATCGGCAACCTTAGCATATTCAATCATCCATATAACTCTATCCATCAACAAATCGATAATCTACCTCCACAAATCCACACTTCGACCTATACACTCCTACGGAATCATCAATAACAAAACCCATCCATAAACACTCCCAACCACCCGATCAAATATAATAAATGCCATAAATACAAGAAGAATCATCCATAACAACATCAAAGCTCTTAAAACTTACCAAATCACAGATCAAGCTACGGATTCCTCAAAATCCTCCAAACCCTAAAATCCTTCAAGCTCAACGATTCACTAATCCAGAGCCTCTAACCTTCACCAATAACGGTCAATCGTTAACCTCATCTCAAGGAAAGAATCCATAAAGAAAATCGAGGAATCCTTACCAATGGGAGGAAATCGCAAGTCACAGTAGGGGGGGAAAGAAGAGAAACGTGAAATTGCCTTAGGTGTTTTCCCCAAATTCCTCAAACCTAGTATTTATAGACTTAAGTCTCCAAGTCACCCAAATTTCATCTCTAAATCCCAATGGTTCCACATAATTATTTCTATCAAGAAATTCTAATTTTCCATTGCCATTGGACGGTGCTTTAAAGATTTGTAGGTCGATCACCACCACCCAAAACTTTCCGGTCCGCATTATCTCCTAATTTCACGAGAATTTCCTATAAGCCATTATAAATTGCCATCCACCATAAATGATCAAATCACCAATTGCACTCGATTACTCAAATTCTCAATTAACTCTCAATCCAAATCGATTTGATCAACTCTCGGTACGGTTCTTACTTACAATTAAATACCGAAATCATGAATGCATGTACCTATGGATAAATGCATATGCATTAAACCTGTTCTCTACAATTAGAGGCCAAGAACATGCTCATTCAATGAATGCAGTGAAACCTATCAGTATGACTCATAATAACCAAAATACCCTTAATGACAGTGACGGGATGTTACACTCACCATAGAGGAAACATGCTGTTTAATCGAAAGAAACAAAGAGGAGGTCGTAGTGGATATATTCTCAAACACAAATCGGTTGTGCATTTTCTAGATTTCCCAAATGATGAAGTAAGGTATTACCGAAATGATTACTTTCCGAGCAGTAGACCCCCGTCCAAGAATGGACCACTCCTGGAGAAATAACCAAAGGTCAGGTGGGAAAGACAGATGAATATGTAACAGAGCTGAGAAATGGCTCCATATCAGTCTAACCTTGGGACACTCATAAAATGTATGCTGCACACTGTCGGCTGCCAAGGAACAAAAGTTACATTTCGATGGATTGAGAACGAATCCTAGCTTGTTTAATGTGTCCGGAAAAGGTAGAATGGAGTTATAGAGATGCCACACAAAGATTGATATCCGCTTTGGCAGAAACTTATTCCAGGCTTGTTGAAGAGATACACTGATAGGGTTGCGAGAGCGTACCAATTCATATGCTGAGGAAAGGCTGAATTTGCCAAAAATCGTCGGCTTCCAAAGTCGCCGATCTGGACCATGAGAAAAGTGTTGCAAATGTGAATTTATAAATGCGGTGTGGGCAGGTTGCAAGAGAGGTACTATACAGCTCAACAACTCCTCGCGCTGGGTATAAAAATCCCGAATAGTGAGGTGTGGGAGAGGAAGGTGCTGAACCTGATCCAGTGGATGAAAAGCGCCAAGACTTGACCAGTTATCTGTCCAGAATGAGACCAAACCAGTGTGGATAGAAATATACTCATGTTCCTAAGCAATCCGATCAACTTTAGCAACTCGTCGCCAATGTGTCCTACGTCGAGCAGTTGGTGATAGAGAGATAACAAATTTAGCCCATAAGCCCACTTTGTTTTTGACTTTCCACCACAATTTAATCGAATAGGCAGCAACAATATCCTCCAATTTCTGGAATCCCAACCCATTCTCATCCACCGGGAAAGAGAGGCGATCCCAGGAACGCCAATGGTGCTTGGAGTCATCAAAATAGCTTCCCCATAAAAACCGTTGGAAGACCTTCTCCATTTTGTGTAAGATAGACTTAGGGGGTTCAATTGCGGTGAAAACATGTTGTGGGATGGAAGATAAGACATGTTTAATCAAAATCATCCGAGCTGCAGGGGATAACCATTTATTCTTCCAGCTACAAACACGATGTTCAATTGCCTCGACTAGATGAGTGAACATACGCTCTGTCTTTCTGCCGTGAAATAGCCGACAACCCAAATATTGCAGTGGGAAAGAGCCATGGGCCATGTGCAGAAGCTGCAGGACATCTCGTTTATGATTGTGAGTCACACCTATCGATAATAGAAAACAACTTTTGTTTTTGTTTACCTTTGGTCCCGTGGCTGTTTCATAGTCTGCAAGCAAGAGATTTAGTTGGGTTAGTGAGCGTTTATCGCTCCAGATAAAGATAATTAAATCGTCTGCAAAGCATAGATGAGATGTTGCTGCCGGGCTAGAAGGAACACCATAAGGCTTTATCTGGCCCTGTAGCACAAAAGATTGCATGGAGCGAGTCAAAGCCTCTGAGACTAAAAGAAACAAGTAAGGGGACAATGGATCTCCTTGTTTAATGCCTTGGGACGATTGGAAGAAACCCACTGGACTGCCATTCACCAAAATTGAAAACCAGCTGGATTGAAGGGTCCCAATAATCAGCTTGATAATCCCGCCATTGAAACCAAAGGCCGCCATGATACGGGAGAGGAAAGACCAAGAAACACGGTCAAAAGCTTTCATCATATCCAGTTTGAGACTAATATTGCCACCACGAGCATTGTAATCTAGGAATTGGCATAAATCCTGAGCCAACAGTATGTTGTCCACAATGTCCCGCCCAGATAAGAAGGCCGATTGCTCAAGGGATATCAACTTTGGTAATACAAGTTTCAACCGTTCTGTGATTATCTTCGTGAATATTTTGTGCAGGAAGGTACAAAGACTGATTGGTCTAAAGTCGGAAAAGGAATTGACATGTAGCGTTTTTTGGCAAAAGAGTAATCAGTGTACTACTTACGGCACGGGGAACCGGAACTCCTGACATAAATTCAGTACAGGCATCAAAGAGATCATAGCAGATGATGTCCCAACAATTATGGTAAAATGCTTCACAATATCCATCAACTCTGGGCGCACTAGTAGACGATAAACCCCTAACTGCTTGCTGAACCTCCTCCATTGTAACCGGTTGTAGTAACATAACATTGTCTTCATCCTCAACAAGCCTCGGTATGTAACTTAACAGCCTAGATGTCGCCTCCTCCTCATCATCAACTACCTCCTGTACCAGGAGGGATTGAAAAAATCTAATCGCTTCAATTTCAATGTGTGTCGGGTCGGTCAACCATTGCCCGTTACCATCTCTAATTTTGTGAATCTCCAATCGCGTTCGTTTCTCCGCCAAAGAAGCGTGAAAGTATGCAGTGTTAGCATCGCCCTCCTTGAGCCATTTCAATCTCATCTTTTGTAGCATAAAATCCTCTTGTTCATGAAGCCTTAGCAACAGTTCAGCTTTGGATTTATTCAGCTTTATCAGAGTATCGGTGTCCCTGATTCTTCAAACTCCTGCTCCAAGCGTGTCACAGTTAGCCTCTCGCCAATTTCAGATTAAGAAAGACATCCCCAAATTTCTCCTTGTTCCACAATCTCAGGCAGGATTTAAGACGACGAAGCTTAAGGGAAAACCGTAACATACCATATCCATATATATATAGTATGAATATAGTAATTAATAAATTATATACATATTATATATATGGTATATAATAATTATATGTATAACTATTAACTATTATAATATTGTAATATAACATATGTAATATAGTAATTATTACATATATTATATGTATAATAATTATTACTATATACACTATGTACAATTAATATGTCTATTAATTTAATTGTATATATAATTATATATTAATTACTATTATATTAATAATATACATAGTATGTTATACATAGTATATTAATAATGTGTAGTATACATTAATATATGTATACTTTATCATAATTACTATATTATACATATTTAATAGTATATCATATAGTATTATAATTGATAACATAATGTATATTACTATTAATGTATAATGTACTATATAAATAAATATATTTATTTAATTATTATTTACACTATTTAATATATATTAAGTATAGTTTTATATTATTAATAAAATATTTAATATATAGATTAAATAACTTTAAATATTTTATTAAACTACAATATATATTATTATTACACGATATGATAATTATAACATTATTATAATAGTATAGACATTATACATTAATAGTAATATACATTATATAATTTATTATTATATATTATAGTTTAATATAACTATAGTAAATATAACTATATACTTTTAATTACATGTTCTTAAAATATCTTTAATGAATTTAATTATAACTATTCAGCAAATAAAATAATAATATCATGTAATTAAAATATTATCGTTAGTTAAAATATAATTAATTAATTGATTTATGAAAATGTCATAAATGATTAATAACGGTGATTAGAATATAATAAATTAAATGCTTTGTTAAATTATTCTTTATTTATAAATTAATTATTAATCATTAGTTGTTAATCTTATTCACTTTCAATTAATAATGATTAATACATTATTAATTAATTGATGTATATATATAGGTAAGTAGTCACGCCTATGACTTAATATTCACAAAGTGACTACCATGTTTGTATGTTATTTCTTTTATTGACAATTAACGCCGATATAATTTTATAGCATTGTTATTAAATAAATAATTAATTAAGTACTAGTTTATGAAAATATAATTAATTTATTATTTAATTAATTAAATAGAATTAGTACTCATATTTTCATTTTTATTAAATGTAATATATATAATTAATTGACAAATTATAATATATTATTAATTAATACAAAATAATTAATTGACTAATTACTTAAATAAAAATAAATTTAATTATTATAAAAGCATAAGCATGACTTAAGTATATTATTGATAAATAAAAATAATTAATTGATTATTTAATTAAAATAAAATTAACTTTTACTATTATAGGCTTCATTGACGTGACTTAAATGTCATGCATGTGAAAATATTTGTTTTAAATCCTTAACTAAGTAAAATTAATTAGAATATAATTCTTATTGATCAATATATAATTAAATAATTGATTTATTGAAATCTTATTAATTAAGTAATTATTGATTTTTAACATGTAATAACTACTTATGGTATTACTAATGTGTCTGAAATATTTTTCCCTATTTTTAATTACATATTCTTAAAAAATATTGAACGAATTTAATTACAACTATTTAGTAAAGGCCAGGACACTAGTTATAATTCACGATGGGTCTTGTTCATTGCTCTATGACAACTGGAGTGCTCAGGGGTCTCTAGTGGATTTATTTGATTTGGGAGATGTGGAGGATCTTTGGTATCTCAGCGTTCGAGATTTGTGTGTTGATGGTGAGTGGGACTATGCAACGTTGTTGGAATTCCTTTCACCAGAAGCGTTTAATTTTGTCACACAGTTTTAGTTCCAGTTAACTGAGGAGCCAGATGAACTAATCTGGGAGCCTACGAATACAAGAGGTTTTATTCAAGCATCCGTTTATGTGGAATTGCGAGAACCAAATCAGGAGTTTCCTTAGCTTAAGATTATCTGGGGGTTAGCAATTCCTTTGCGTTTGTGTATCTCATTTTTCCTATGGCACTTTATGAACTTTCTCCTCCATTTCCCTGAAATTCTGAATTCTTTTGGATTCTGCCTGCCCTCCAAATGCTACGCATGTAATGCAGTAGACACGATGGAACACTGTTTTCTTTCTTATCCTCTGACTCAGGAGGTGTGGATTTATTTTGAGCGTCTACTCAACGTTCGGTTTCCAAGACAACTAGATCTCACCTACTTGTTTGCGAACGTCCTCGAGGACAAACAAACGGGGCAGGACCTGCATAAAATATTCGTGTTGATTCCACTGGTGGTATGTTGGGGGATCTGGAAAGTTAGGAATAGCAAGATTTATGAGGATGCTTATCCTTCTGGTTCCCAAGCCATTTTCTATACGCTGAACCTGTTGATAGCAATTTCCTCCATTCGTCCTTTTCAATTGTTGTCTGCATCTCAGCATAAGGTCCAGCATGTTGGGGGTCTTCACTTCACAATACAGCGCAATCGCTCACAAGTCATCACATGGACAAAGCTGCCCCCCGGATTCTTTAAACTCAATGTCGATGGATCTTCAATTGGTAACCCAGGGCACTCGGGGGGAGGAGTAGTGCTGCGCAACTAGCAAGGGGAGGTTTTCTTTTCGCATGCTTACTACTTCGGGACTGCCACGAATTTAACCACTGAAACTTTGGCTCTGTTGAGGGGATTACTTTGCTATAGGGATTGGCATTTGAATGGCTTTGACGTAGAGATAGACTCATTGATATTGGTCCAGTTTTTACAAGATTCAACAAAATGGCCATGGAGAATCAGGACATAATTGCAGTAGATCAACGACTTGATTCAGCAAATGGATTGCAGGTTGCCTACAATTTTCGGGAACTCAATTCAGTTGCGGACTCTTTGACAAAATTGGCTAGTGGCTCTTGTACTTCTCATTCCTTTACGGCGGACTCTGAGCCTCAACGAATCAAAGGCCAAGTGCGTTTTGATCAATTATCCTTCCTTTATCTGCGCATTAGCCTCAAGTAACTATTTTCTTTGTTATAACTGACTTATGGGTTGGTATCAGAATAGATCATTGTAAGCCACCTATGTCATTCATTCTGGGGAAGAAAGATTCAGGCTCTGCTTCTCTATGTATTGTTTTTAATATTCAATAAAATGGGCTCCGAGACCAAATATATAATATATATAGGTAAGTAGTGTCGCATGTGACTTAATATTCACAGGTGTGACTACTATGTCTTGCAAGTTATTTTATTTTTACAGGCTATTAACACCTATATAATTTTATAACATTTGTTATTAAATAATTCATTAAGTATTAATTTATTAAAATATAATTAATTTTTATTTAACTAATTAAATAGAATTAGAGCGTATATTTTCATTTTATTAAATATAATATATATATATATATAATTAGTTTGCTAATTATATTATAATATTAATTAATAAAAATAATTAATTGACTAATTACTTAAAATAAAAATATTATTATAGGAGTCACAGGCATGATTTAAGTATATTATTGACTAATAACAAAGTAATTAATTGATTATTTAATTAAAATAAAATAAACTTTTACTAATATAGGCATCACAGACGTGACTTAAGTGTCACGCTTTGTGAAAAGATCTATTTTAATTCCTTAATTAAATACAATTAATTAAAATACAAATTATAATAATCAACATATAATTAAATAATTGATTTATTGAAATTTTATTATTTATTTATTTATTTATTTATTTATTTATTATTAATATGTAATTATTGCTTATGTCATTATTAATTGCCTAAAATATTTTTCCCTTTTAATTACACATTCTTATAATATCTTTAATTAATTCAATTACAACTATTTAGTAAATCAAAATATATTTTCATGTAATTAAAATATTATGAGTTAGTTAAAATAAAATTAATTAAGTGATTTATGAAAATGTGATACTTGATTAATAATGGTAATTAGAATTTAATAAATTAAATGATTTATTAAATTACACTCTATTTATAAATTAATTATTAATCATTGACGATTAATCTTATTCAGTTATAATTAATAATGTTTAACATATTATTAATTAATTGATGTATATATATAAGTAAGTAGTGTTGCCTGTGACTTAATATTCACAAGCGTGACTACCATGTCGTGCAAGTTACTTTGTTTTTACAGCAATTAACACTGTATAATTTATTAACAATTTATTAAATAATTAGATAATTAAGTATTGATTTATTAAACTATAATTAATTTATTATTTAATTAATTAAATAGAATTAGTGCTTATATTTCTCATTTTATTAAATACAAAATATATAAATTAATTGACTAATTATAATATATTATTAATTAATAACAAAATAATTAATTACTTAAAATAAAATAAAATATTATTGTTATTGAGTCACAATCGTGACTTAAATGTCACACCTATGAAGATCTATTTTAATTTCCTTAATTAAATAAAATCAATTAAAATGTAATTCATAATAATCAATATATAATTAAATAATTGCTTTATTGAAATCTAATTAATTAATTAATTAATTATTGATTATTAACACGTAATTATTACTTATGTTACTATTAATGTGTTAGAAATATTTTGCCCTTTTTAATTACATATTCTTAAAATATCTTTAATTAATTTAATTATAACAATTCAAGAAATCAAAATATAATTTCATGTAATTAAAATATTATGAGTTAGTTAAAATATAATTAATTAATTAATTTTGAAAATGTGATACTTGATTAATAATGGTAATTAGAATATAATAAATTAAATGATTTATTAAATTATACTTTATTAATAAATTAATTATTTGTAATAATTAGATATCTAATTTACCCTATTAAAAAAAAAAATTAGTATTAGAGACTAATGTCATTAAAACTAGGACAGTGAATTATAATTTTTGGCGATATTAAATTAATGATGTTTGACACTTTTTGGTTGTCACAGGAAATTGTACAAGCAGATTTTGAAAGAACCAATACAAGAGGGGTATTTTTGTAAATAATGAACAAAGTGACTTATAAAAGAAGCTAACTACAAATAAGACAAAACACTTGTCTTCCTCCTCCTCCCTCACTTACGAGAATTCACCATGGAAGCTTTCTCTCAAAGTTTTCAAGCTTTGTAACAAGAATGTGAAGGAGAATCAAGTCGGTAAGTCAATACAAAACGGTAAGCCTCGATCCCGACACTTGATTCTACCGATTGGAATTTAATTTCTCACCTTCTTTTTCCATAGCTATGAAACTCATTTGATGAAATCTATGAGTTTGATGATTTTGATTATGCATTCTTATTCTTTGATGTCTAATGACAAATTAACATGAAGAAATTTTCATTTTTATGGTGATTTGGGGCTAAACCAAAACCTAAGATTTTGGAGTTCAAAGCTGCCAATGGAGACAGATTCGTAGGTCCTTAATATACATTTTTTTTAAGCTGGTTAATGTGTGAATTTGGAGAAACTCAAAACTTGGAAGTTGTAGATACAGGTGTTGTATCCCTGAATTTGTTTTTACGAATTTAGGGTGATCCAAACAAATTTGATGAGTCCCGAACAAATTGGTTCAGAATACCAGCAAGATTGAAACATGAACTGAAAGTTAATTGTTTGAGGACTTTAGAGTCAGAATTGGATGATGAGTTCTTATTATGAAATGCTAAAAAATGTGTCATTTAAGTGCTGTATAAAGGGAATTTTAATTGGATGAGTATCCTAAGATACGGCTAAATAAGTGAAGGGTGTTACTGACCTTAGTGACTCAGAAGAGAACATAAATAGGACAGCCTTATAAAAATCACAATAAACACAAAGTGCATACATTTTGAACCATCTTTGGATATGTGATAGCCATATGAGTCTATTGAAAATGGCAATTTGAATCACCTCAATTGGTTAAGAAATGAATAATTTATAATGATTTTAGTCAGGAAGGGTCCAACTCATGACAGATATTAAGGCTAAATGTAAATGGGATATTTGGAAGCCTTAATGACGAATTAGAAAATGGTAATAAAATAAAAAATGTGCATTTATGTGTTAACTAGAGGTATGGAAAGTTTGAAAAACATTGGATCTATGTATAAAAAGTTATGTTTTCACGAATGAGACCTATGCGGATGAATCAGTGAAACCAAATAGGTTCAAGTATGATTAAGCTAATCAAGACATAAAGAATCGAATACCCGAAATTTTGAGCTAAGTTTGGACATAATGAAGTCTAAGACTCATAATTTCAAGGGAAATTTTGGCTTGAAATCAAATTGACCATTATAAAAGAAAATATAAATTTATAATGATAGATGTTAAGAAATGAGGTTTACGTAAGAATGACTAATGCAGGTATATGTAATTTTTATGTATGTTACCCAATAACTTGTGAAAGCAGAGGAGGAATAGAACTAGAAATCGTAACTAGTACCTCTCAAGTTCAAGAAAATTAGAAAAAATATCAAAATCCCTGTGACAGTCAAGGTGAGTATAATCATGTTACTATACTTGTGTGGTAATCTTTTTTTTTAATCTTGCGGCTTGTTGAATTGTTCTTGAACCTGTATGACTTATTTGATATATGACTCCATGTGATTGAGTCTAGCATGTTGTATGCCAGATTGACCAGATGATGTTCATATCTTTGCATCTTCTGGTCCTCTTGTTATGTTGAACCTATTAATTGTAATTCTTTGATGAATCATGTTTTTCTTGTTAGCCATGATTGGTGAGTTCACAAGATACCCAGCTGATGGAGTATATTATCAGACCATGTGTACATAGGTAACTCGCCAGTGATGAGTTAGATCCAGGTCCTACCTGGAGAGGGCAGGTCTTTAAGGGCAGGGTTAGGCCAACCTTGTCTAGAATAAGAAAATGAGAGATATGTCGTACTAACATGTCTCTGTCTCTTCCTAAGAAATTCAGAAAATTAGCACTCAGAAATGAGAAAGCTTAGAATTAGAAATCTTGTAGAACTCTACCAAAGAAAGAACCCAAAATTCAGAAAGAATCCAAAACTCAGAAAAGAATTCAAAAACCATATTGTAATACCCAATATCTAGTTTAACCGGTACACCGAAATAAAATTGATATTTAGACTTATGTCATTAAAACCAGAGAAGTGAATAATAATTTTTAGTGACATCAAATTAATGATGTATGATATTTTTCGGTGGTCACAGGAAGTGGTTCAGACAGACGTTTAAAAAAAACAGATCAAGAATGACGTTTTTGTAATTAAGTGGACTTGAGTGGCATATAAAAGGACCTAAGTGGGAGAATAAGACAAAACTTGTCTTCTTCCTCCTCCCTCTTTCACGACAGCCACCATGGAAGCTCTCTCCAAGCTTTTTCAAGCTTTGTAACAAGAAGAAGAAGGTGATTCAAGCCATTTGAGTGACATAAAGAGGTAAGCCCCCACTTCTATGCTTAGATCCATGGGTTTAAAGCTTGATTTTCTCTTCTTTGTGAAACCTATTTGAGGGAATGCATGAGTTGAATGATTTGGATGATGGATCGATATTCTTTGATGTCCAATGACACTTATTCTTGAAGAAATTTCGTGTGCATGGTGATTTGGGGGGTTAAACCAAAACCTAGGGTTTTGAAGGTTGAGCTGTCATGGAGACAGATTCGTGACTCTCCTTGTCTATTTTTTTTTAGCTGCTTAACGTGTGAATCTGGAGAAACTTAAAACATAGAAGTTGTAGATCTAGATGTCTACTATCTCCATGAAATTTTTCAGGATTTTATGGTGAGACGAATAAGAGTAATAGGCCCCGAATTGGTACTGGTTCAGAATACCAACGAGATTAAAACGAGAACTGTAAGTTAATTGTTTGAAGACATTAGGGTTAGAATTGGATGACGAGTTCTTTTTACGAAATGTTTCAAAATGTGTCCTCTAAGTTCTGTAGAAAGGGATTATTAATTGGATGATTATTTTGTTATATATGGCCGATTAAGGGAAGCATGTTACTAACCTTAGAGTGACAGAAGAGAGCAGAAACAGGTCAGGCTTGTAAAAATCACAATAAATCCAATTTGCGTCATTTTTGAGTCGTCCTTGGATATGTGATAGTCATATGAGTCTATTGAAAATGAAACTTGGAATCACCTTACTTGGATGATAAATGAATGAGTTATAAGGTTGTGAGTCGAGAAAGGTCCAACTAATGACTGCATGTTAAAGCTGATTGTAAATGGGAGATTTGGATCTCCTTAATGACTGAATTAGAGCATGGTCATAAAAGAAGAAATGTGAATTTATGTGTTAACTAGAGGACTGGAAAGTTTGAAAAACATTAGACCTAGGTATAAGGAGTTATTCTATCGCGAATGGGACTTATGCAGTTTTGTAATGTTATGTGTTAAGCAATGAGGTTTGTATGAGAATGACTAATGAGGGTATACGTATTTTCATGCATGTTATCCAGTAGCTTGTGAAAGCAGAAAAGGAATAGAACTAGACGTCGTGCCTAGTACATCTCAAGTTCAAGAAAGGTAGAATGAAATCAGAAATTCTGAGATAGTTGAGGTGAGTATAAGCATACTACTATACTTGTGTAGTAATCATTTCTTTAATATTGCGGCTTGTTGAATTGTTCTTGAATCCTTATGACTTATTTGGCATATAACTCCATTTAGTTGAGTCTAGCATGTTGTATGCCAGATTGACCAGATGATTTCATATTCTTTGCATCTTCTGGTTCCCTTATTGTGTTGAACCTATTGATTGTGATTCTTTGATGAAGCATGTTTTCCATGTTAACCAAGATTGATGAGTTCTCGAATACCCGGTGATAGGGTTTATTATCGACTATGCACATAGATGACCCCCTACGATGGGTTAGATCCGGTCCTACCGGAGAGGGCAGGCCTCAGGGGCAAGGTTAGGCCGACCTTGTCTAGAATCGTAAAAGGGAGATACGTCAGACTAGCATGCCTCTGTCTCTTCCTAAGAATTTCGAAAGAATCGAACTCGTAATCTAGAAAAGAAACCGAAAAGAAAAGAACTTAGAAAGAAAAGAACCCGTAACCCTAAAAGAATTGAAACCAGATTCTTGTTTTCTTTGAACAATTCACTTTGAGCTTTATTATTGATACTCATGTTATTGTCGCATTTGAGATTACTACCTGTGTATCCTTTGCTGTTGTATATTGCTGCTTTGAATGCCACAGGCCATTCTTGTGAAGCTAGCCTTGTATTACCTAGCTTTACAAGCATAGTAGTATGTTTATATCTCACTGAGTCGCATTGTAGACTCACACCTCACTATCACCATTTCAGGAGATTAGCAGATCGGACAAGAGAGAAATCCAAGCCTTTTGAGACTCGCTTAGATAATCAATCAAGTAATGTTTTTGGCATGATGTAAAATTTGCAGATACTTCTAGATGCTCCATGGTTTGTCATAATTATATGTACATATAACCTGTATGGATTTGTTATGGTATTGAGAATGATGTTGGTTGGTGATAAGTAGATGTTGTATGTGAGAATTGTAGATTTGAATCCTTGCTTCTTACAACCTATTAAGCAGGTAAAGGATTATCAAATAAACGAATGGATCATGCCGGATTTTTAGTAGAAGACAGAACAGTTGGGCTTACTACGGGTTTTGGTGGCATTAAGCCTACCCATTCCCTAGTGCCAACATGGCCCAAAAAGGCGGGTCGTATCACATATTCATTTTAAAAAAAGAATAATTCATAATGAGATTTATTATTGATACTCATGTGATTATCGTATTTGAAATTACTACCTGTTTATTCATTGATACCATGTATTGTTGCTTAGAATGCCACAGACCATTCTTGTGAAGCTAGTCTTGTATTACCTAACCTCACAAACATGGTAACATGTTTATATCTCACTGAGTCGTGTTGTAGACTCACCTCTCACTATCATCATTTTAGGGGATTAGCAAATCATACGAGAGAGAAATCTAAGCTTTTGAGATTCGCTTGGATAAACAAACAAGTAATTTTTTGGGCATGATGTTAATTGCAGATGCTTATAGCTGCTCTATGGTTTGTTATAATCATATATACATGATAGATGTATGGATTTGCTATGTTATTGAGAATGATGTCAGTTGATGATATGAGATGATTGTAGATTGGCATATTATAAGTAGATAATGCATGTTATAATTACAGATTGAGATCCTTACTTCGTTCAAAACTGTTAAGCAGGTATAAGGATTAATAAGACTAACGAATAGGTTATGCCGGATTTTTAGTAGAATATAGAAAGAATTAGGCTTACTACGGGTTTTGGTAGCTTTAAGCCTACCCATTCTTTAGTGCCAACACGATCCAAAAGGCGAGTTGTGTAATTATTAATCATTAATAATGATCAATATATTATTAATTAATTGATGGATATATGTAGGTAAGTAGTCACGTCATTCACAGGCGTGATTGCCATGTCGTGTTTGTTATTTTCTTTTTATTGGCAATCAACACCTATATAATTTTATAACATTTGTTATTAAAAATTCATTAATTAAGTATTGATTTATTAAAATATAATTAATTTTATTTAATTAATTAAATAGAATTAGTCCTTATATTTTCATTTTATTAAATATAATATATATAAAATTAATTGGCTAATCACAATATATTATTAATTAATAAAAATAATTAATTAACTAATTACTTAAAATAAAATGAAAATTTACTATTATAGAAGTCACAGGCATGACTTAAGTATATTATTGACTAATAACAAAGTAACTAAATGATTATTTAATTAAAATAAAATGAACTTTTACTTTTATAGGCATCACAGACGTGACTTAAGTGTGACGCCTTTGTGAAAAGATCTATTTTAATTCCTTAATTAAATGAAATTAATTAAAATATAATTCATAATAATCAATATATCATTAAATAATTGATTTATTGAAATCTTATTAATTAATTAATTATTGGTTATTAACATGTAATTATTACTTATGTTATTATTAATGCGTCTAAAATATTTTTCCATTTCTTAATTACTTATTCTTAAAATATATTTAATTAATTTAATTATAACTATTTAGTAAATCAAAATATAATTTCATGTGATTAAAATATTATGAGTTAGTTAAAATATAACTAATTAATTGACTCATGAAAATGTGATACATGATTAATTATAGTAATTAGAATATAATAAATTAAATGCTTTATTAAATTATACTTTATTTATAAATTAATTATTAATCATTAACTGTTAATCCTATTCAGTTATAATTAATAATGATTAATTTATTATTAGTTAATTGATGTATATATAGGTAAGTAGTCACTTTGTGACTTAATATTCTCAAAGTAGACTACTATGTTGTGCATGTTATTTTCTTTTTATGGGCAATTAACTCCTATATAATTTTAAATATTTTAATTAAATAATTAATAAAATAAGTTTTGACTTCTTAAAATATAATTAATTAAATAGAGTTAGTGCTTTTTCATTTCTTACTAAATATAATATATATATATATATAAAATAATTGACTAATTATAACATATTATTAATTAATAGCCAAATAATTAGTTGATTAATTACTTAAAATAAAATAGAATGTTATTATTATAGCAGTCACAAGCGTGACTTAAGTATATTATTGATTAATAACAAAATAATTAATTAATTATTAAATTAAATTAAATTAAACTTTTACTATTATAGGAGTCACAAACGTGGCTTAAATGTCACTTTGTGAATAGATCTAATTTTTAATCCTTAATTAAATAAATTTAATTAAAATATAATTCATAATAATCAATATATAATTAAAGAATTGATTTATTAAAATCAATGAATTAATTAATTATTAATTATTAACACGTAATTACTACTTATGTTATTATTAATGCCTAAAATAATTTTCCTTTTTAAATTACATATTCTTAAAATATTTTTAATTAATTTAATTATAACTATTTAGAAAATCAAAATACAATTTCATGTAATTAAAATATTATGAGTTAGTTAAAATATAATTAATTGATTGATTTATAAAATGTGATACTTGATTAATAATGGTAATCAGAATATAATAAATTAAATGATTTATTAAATAATACTTTATTAATAAATTAATTATTATTCATTAATAATGATTACTATATTATTAATTTATTATTGTATATATATAGGTAAATAGTCACGTTGTTCACTTGTTATTTTCTTTTTATTGACAATTAATACCTATATAATTTTATAACATTTGTTACTAAATGATTCATTAATTAATTATTGATTTATTAAAATATAATTAATTTTTCTTTAATTAATTAAATAGAATTAGTGCTTATATTTTCATTATATTAAATATAACACATAAAATTAATTAACAAACTATAATATATTATTAATTAATAAAAATAACTAATTGAATAATTACTTAAAATAAAATAAAACTTAGTTATTATAGGAGTCACATGTGTAACTTAAGTATATTATTGACTAATAACAAAATAATTAATTATTTATCTAATTAAAATAAAACAAATTTTTATTATTATAAGCATCACAGGGACGTGAGTTAAGTGTCATGCTGTGAAAAGATCTATTTTAATTCCTTAATTAAATAAAATTAATTAAAATATAATTCATAATAATCAATATATAATTAAAATTTGATTTATTGAAATCTTATTAATTAATTAATTAATTATTGATTATTATCATGTAATTATTACTTATATTATTATTAATGCGTCTGAAATTTTTTCCCATTTTTAATTAGATATTCTAAAATATCTTTAATGAATTTAATTACAACTATTTAATAAATTAAAATATAATTTCATGTAATTAAAATATTATCAGTTAGTTAAAATATAATTAATTAATTGATTTATGACAATGTGATATTTAATTAATAAAGGTAATTAGAATATAATAAATTAAATTATTTATTAAATTATGCTTAATTTATAAATTAATTATTAATCATTAACTTTTAATCTTATTCAGTAATAATTAATAATGACTAATATATTCTTAATTAATTGATGTATCTATATCGGTAAGTAGTCACGTCTGTGATGAATGTTATTTTTACGGGCAATTAATCGCTATATAATTTTATAAAATTTTATTAAATAATTAATTAAATAAGTATAGATTTCTTAAAATATAATTAATGTATTCTTCAATTAATTAAATAGAGCTTGTGCTTATTTTTCATTTTATTAATCATAATATATAAAATTAATTGACTAATTATAATATATTATTAATTAATAGCAAAATAATTATTGATTAATTACTTAAAACAAAATAGAATCTTATTATAAAATAAATTTTACTATTATAACAATCACGAAGTGACTTAAGTGTCACGCTTGTGAAAAGATCTATTTTTAATTTCTTAATTAAATAAAATAAAATAAAATATAATTCATAATAATCAATATATAATTAAATAATTGATTTATTGAATTCTTGCCAATTAACTAATCAATTAGTGATTATGAACATGTAAATATTGCCTATGTTATCATTAATGCGTTTGAAGTATTTTTCCCATTTTAATTACATATTTGTAAAATATCTTTAATTAATTTAATTTCTTGTAATTAAAATATTATCGTTAGTTAAAATATAATTAATTAATTGATTTATTGAATAATGGTAATTAGAATATAATAAATTAAATAATTTGTTAAATTATATTTTATTTATAAATTTATTGTTAACCATTAGTTGTTAACCTTATTCAGTTATAATTATTAATGATTAATATATTATTAGTTTGTTAATTTATATATATAGGTAAGTAGTCACGCTGTGAGTTAATATTCACAGTAGTGATTACCATGTCATGCATGTTATTTTCTTTTTACGTAATTAACCCATATATAATTTTGTAACAGTTTTATCAAATAATTAATTAGATAAGTACTATTTTCTTAAAATATAATTAATTTATTCTTCAATTAATTAATTAGAGTTAGTGCTTATTTTTCATGTTTTTATTAAATATAATATATAAAATAATTGTCTAATTACAATATATTATTAATTAATAGGAAAGTAATTACTTAAGTGTCATGCCTATGAAAAGATTTATTTTAATTCCTTAATCAAAATTTAATAAAATAAAATTCATAATAATCAATATATAATTAAATAATTGATTTATTATAATCTTGTCAATTAACCAACCAATTATTGATTATGAGCAGTAAATATTACTTATGTTATTATTAATGCGTATGAATATTTCCCCATTTTAAAGTACATTTCTTCAAAATCCTCAATTAATTTAATTATAACTATTTAGAAAATTAAAATTTAATTTCACGTAATTAAAATATAATTAATTACATGTTATTTAAAATATAATTAATTAATTGATTTATGAAAATGTGTTAATTGATTAATAATGGTGACTAGAATATAATAAAATAACTTATTTATTAAATTATACTTTATTTTTAAATTAATTATTAATCATTAGTTGTTAACCTTATTTAGTTATAATTATTAATGATTAATATATTATTAATTAATTGATGTATATATATAAGTAAGTAGTCATGCCGTGACTTAACATTCACAAAGCGTGACTACTATGTTGTGCATGTTATTTTCATTTTAGGGTAATTAACCCTACATAATTTTGTAATATTTTATTAAATAATCAATTAAATAAGTATTGATTTCTTAAAATATAGTTAATTTATTCTTCAATTAATTAAATAGTGTTAGTGTTTATTTTTTCATTTTATTAAATATAATATATATAATTAATTGACTAATTATAATATATTATTAATTAATAGAAAAATAATTAATTGATTATTTAACTTAAATAAAATAAACTTTTACTATTATAGGAGTCACATATGTGACTTAAGTTGTCACACTTGTGAAAGATTTATTTTTAATTCTTCTTTAAAATAAAATTAATTAAAATATAATTCATAATAATCAATATGTAATTAAATAATTGATTTATTGAAATATTGTCAATTAACTAATCAATTATTGATTATGAGCACGTAAATATTATTTATGTTATTATTAATGCATCTGAAATATTTTCCCATTTTTATTACATATTCTTAAAATATTTTCAATTAATTTAATTATAACTATTTAGAAAATTAAAATATAATTTTATGTAATTAAAATATTATCGTTAGTTTATATATAATTAATTAATTGACTAATGAAAATTTGGCAATTGATTAATAATGGTGACTCGAATATAATAAATTAAATGATTTGTTATCTTCTTTGTAATCTTTCCCATCCCATGCATCATAAATAAACTCTCTTTTCTTATATTCGTTCTATAGCTCACAAACACTTAAAGTAATATATATATATAAACAACCTCTTCTTTGTAATCTTTCCCATCTCATGCATCATAAATAAACTCTCTTTTCTTATATTCGTTCTATAGCTCACAAACACTTAGAGCAATATACTCCTTCAAACTCCTTTACCTATTTTCTTACGCCTTGAGGTAGGAAACGAAATAAGGCTGTGATGAATATTGTTGAAGGAACTATAGAAGAGTTACCTTGATTCTATGTTTAAGGATTAAGGTTAGGGCTGAAACGCTCAGTAAAAACTTCATGGTATGACCCGACAATATTTTGGTCAATCCGAAAACTAGGTAAGGAAGCATGTTGGACCTATTTCTCTATATCATGTTTGTGATGACTATAGAATGGATCTAAGAAATTTCATAAACCCACCAATGGACGTCGAAGCATATGGAGAACCATTTGGACCACCTGCAACACCACCTGGATTTGATTAAAGCTACAGCGCCCACCGGTACAGCACATCATACACATTACACCACCCACGTCGTAGACCACAGAATATATATATATATATATATATATATATATATATATATATATATATATATATATATATATATATATATATATATATATATATATATATATATATATATATATATATATATATATATATATATGGACATAATAGTATACCCAAACATACCCTATGTGCTATCATTCCAATTAGTGGTACATGGGATCTACTAATAACTCACCATTGATCGGGATCACCTCTGGTGTCTATACATAGGAACATATTTGATATACTATTATTATAAGTCAATTAGTGTATAACTCACATGAGCCCTATAATAGGTATCCATAATATTACATAACATATTGGTACCATTAATTACAAGGACTATCTTATCATGGTGTATTATTACATAACGTATTATATGCCACTACCATTATACATTATCAAATTTATAATATGGAATATACTATGGTTACATAACACATATTGATATTCCTTAATAACTTATATATACCACATGGTTATAGAATTATAACAATACATAGTGTAATAAGTATGGGTATTATATTTATTCAATACATGTAGGTAATAGGAACATAGTATTAAATGTGGTACTAATTAGGTGTGGTATAAATCACATACCTTGTAATAATAGCTTGACAATGGATATTATAATTGGCCATGTAGCATACACCGTGGTATAACCTATAGATGTATTAAGTAATATAGTTATATTACTACCACATGCGATGTATTATGCTCATAATATATCACCCGGTACATTAGTACGATATTATACATGGATATGTAACCTGGTATACCACATTATACCCTACCATTATAATACCATATATTATACAATGTAGCCATGTAACACATTAGTATACCCTAATTAAATAGGCATAGTATTAGGGCATACACTATTATAATGCTACATGATAATTGTACAGGCATATGTGTAACATTATAGGTTACTTAGTCATAAACAAGGTTTATACAATTAGACACCATATTTTAGTAAGGTATAACCCTTCTTTACATATGGGCTATAGCTGTTATATACCATACTATAATATTGTATACCTTGGAGTATTAGTATTTGATACATGTATCCATAGGGTATACCATTATACTATTACAATAATTAAGATTCGGTAATATATCATTGTAATGCATATTTTAGTAAGGTATAACGCTTCTTTACATATGGGCTATATATGTTATATACCATACTATAATATTGTATACCTTGAAGTATTAGTATTTGATACATGTATCCATAGGGTATACCATTATACTATTACAATAATTAAGATTCGATAATATATCATTGTAATGCATATGTGTATAAGTACAATGAACAATTAGCTAGTCTGGTACAATCATATTATCAACATATACCAACGTAACTAGTAGGATTAGGTATGTACTATCAATGTTTTATGGTATCCATATAGTTATAATATATGTGCATGGTTAATAGTAGTAACTGGCACATAGAATGAGCTAACATACTACCATGTTATTGTGCCACATATAGTTAGTAATTGGTATACCTAATTATGTAGCGTATATTATATACCATATCTGGATATGTCACTACCTACTAGTAGGTGCCATGTAGAGTCGTTCCTATCGTTTTATAGACCCGGGGCGAAATAAAAAAAATGACCTTAATAAATTGAACGAAATAAAGGAAAAGCCTTAATAAATCGGTAGTATGCTTAAGTTTACATGTTTATATGAAACATAAATGACTCAATTTATAAGTATACATACTGAACCAAATATTAAATGATCATAATATTTAATTTTCTTCTAGGAATGTGGCATCTTTACAAAATCTATGCAGTTGATAAGAAATGGGCTAGCATATACTGCGACTTGATTGACCAATATGTTATTGAATGAGTCTCTCACCATGAGAAATGGATGAGAATGGGCCCCTTTCCAGTACTGAATGTGTTAATAGCTCCGAAACGAAGGACATAATAAATGCATTATTAATGGGCCTACATATTACTCAATTATTGGGTTTGTGTTGTTATCTTGTGGGCAATTCTTTTGGAGCTTAATTTTATGGCTGATTAATATTCTTTTATTTATGGTTCAGCCAGATTCTAGCCGAATGGTGCGTTGCCGTTTGGCTCCATCGGTTGGCAACTTCCTGTGATCCAAGCTACGCGAATGTACCTGCAAAACAATGGAAGGCACGTCGGGGGTGATATCCCGATTAGCCCCTCCGACGCCAAGTCGAGTTTTGGTGAAGGTGGGATTGATCGAATCAGAGGAATCTCTAGGTTATGAGTTACGTACCTTGATAATGAGAGAATCAAACCTTATATATGATTTCCTGCTAGGTTTTAGGTCCTTACGTTTCTCACGTACGTGCATGGGAGGTTTTCTCATGCTGACGGGCTGGTTTTGTGGATTAGACCCAAATTAAGCCATGGGTGCGTGATCGATCGATCGGCCCGTAATGTTGGACTCAGGCCCAATATTGCCGACCCAACCATAAGCCCCCCTACTCCTCGAGTCCGAGCGAAGAGAAGGGTCGAAGGAGTATGTTGTTGTGATTCGTCGGCCGCTTCATAATGCGTAAAGCAGGACGGGTCGCAATGTGGCCGATCGGTCAAGCGTTGGCCTTATAGCTCGGTTTGGGGCAGCTCGGGTGATTTTAGTTGGTGGTCTTGACACTCGCCGGTCTGTCTTCAGAATGGCCGACCCGTTGTGCCTAATTATTCAGATTGGGATTGATTGGTTGAGGTCCCTCGACTGATCGGTCTTGTCGCTTGTTGCGTGACTGATCGCGTTATAGTGGGTCGGCCCGCCATCATTGGCAGACGTTTGGACTTGGTACATTTATTGTTTGGTCGCGTGCTCGACAACCGTTCAGAATCTGAAATGCATCGTCCTTGCAAGTCCGCCGCATACCGTATCCGACGTCTTTTCAACTGCTCGCGCCTCTTCCTTTCAACCGCACGTGCCTCTTCGGTTGTCGAGTAACCTTGATTCCTGTGGCTCGGATCGTGCCGCATGTCCGAGCATAGCTCGGATTGTCTCCACGTGTCGTAGCCCGACTGGGTCACTTTCAAGTGTTCCTCCTTTCGACCCCCTATAAATATTCATGGTCGACGAGTTGGGGCTGCTTTCACGTTTCCTTTCATTCTCCTGCTTGTACTTTGCCTTCGTTTGCTTATCATCGCTCGTGATTCCCAGAAATTTCCTTTCATTTCGCCATCCGATTTCCCTGTTTCCAAACTCCGATTAGGTACGTCCTTTTTCTTCATTCCCTCTTCGTTTCCAAAAGTCTTTTTCTTGTTGATCATGTCGAACGGTAGTTACGAGAGTGTGGCCGGAGTTGCGGAGGCGTTGATGAGAGAGAGAGAAGAGACGAGCGGTTGTGGGCACCGCCAAGAGCGGCGTCGTCAATGACCCGTAGGGAGTTGAATAGGTTGG
This sequence comes from Erythroxylum novogranatense, assembly GCA_029891385.1. NCBI lineage: Eukaryota > Viridiplantae > Streptophyta > Magnoliopsida > Malpighiales > Erythroxylaceae > Erythroxylum > Erythroxylum novogranatense. Next base: position 88,912,353 of record CM057228.1, read on the forward strand.
CGATTAAGTTTAATATCCCTTCGTCTTGGGGCCTCGGTTGGCTTTGCGAACCAGCGGATCCACAAAGAACTTCGTGGGTACTTCATTGCTTCGGCGGCTTCTTTTGGTTGGTGGGATGAGACTCCCTATGCCCCAATCATTGACGAGGTATGCTCCACCTACGGATGTCGCTGAGCCGATTCCTCCAAACAGTTGGAGGTTTATAAACGGGCTGTCCTTGCTGTGCCATCAGTTCGGCCATCCACCTTCCGTCGGCGTTCTGCGCCATTTTCTGAGAATGAGTCACATCCGAGCTCGGGGGGATTCGATTCCCTTCTTCGCGAGATAAGGATGCTCGGTATCGCCCGCCGAACGCCTCCAAGGTTTCATCTGGCGAGTCAAGTACTTTTTCGTGAAGCCCCGGTCTTCCTCCGAAAAGCCGCCGTGGAGGTATCCCCTGGCCGAGCAATGGAATGACGCGTCGACCTTGTCCCTCGGTAGGGAGGAGTGGGAGTTGATTGGTCATATCAAGGAGCTCGGTAGATACAACTTCGATCGGCTCATTCAGGGATATCCCTGGGGAGCCTCAGCAGACTCCTTCCTCGTCAGTCCCCGCCTCGGATTAGCGGGCTAAAGGGGGAAACCGCCCCGTCCGGTTGACTCCTCGTGATTGTATTGATTGTTGAATTTGATGTGTTAGTTTTTTCTCTAACTCGATTTGTCATCGTGCAGCCATGGTGAGAGTGGATGAAGATCGTGCCCGAGCCGCCAAGTTAAAAAAGCAGTCTGCGCAGAAGAAAAGGAAAGATGGAGAGACTGGTGGGGACGCTGCTTTGTTCGAGGGCTGCCCCTCGTCTGACCGATGGATGTTTCATCTGCCGGGACCTTCCCGACGCCCGGCGTCATTACTCTCGTCGAGCTTGACGCGGGTCGTGTTTTGGCGGGGAGGAAGAGGAGGCGGGCCTCCTCTTAAGAGGAAGAGGTTGGTCCGGTGGGCGATCTGGAGAGGAGCGAGAAGGGCAAGGGAAGGTGCGGGCTGCGAACCATGGGCAATGGAGTCCGTCCTTGCTTGCTAAGGATGCCACGATCGGTGACCTCAAGTATCTCGGTATCTTCGCCGAGGGGATTGTCCTCCGTGGGACGAGGAGATGATGGAAAGAAGAGCGCCTTGAATTTGGGATCTCGGCTTGTTCGTCTTGGTGTGCGAACGGCGACAATGTCCTCGCCCGTCTTTGCGGCATTTGGAGACGCTAGACCAAGAAGTCCAGGATCTGCATGAGCAAACGAAGACCTCAAGGACAGCTGTTGGAGGTAGAGGAGGAAAGACTTCTCCAAGCTCAAAATGCATCCTTGGAGGAGGAGAAGAGGTCTTTGTTGGCTCGATTGGCCGAGGCGAGAAAGAGAGGAAGTGGAGAAGAAAGAGAGGGAGATCGAGAGGATGGAGAGGGAGAGAGAGGTCGCCGAGTGGAGGGGAACTGTTAGAATGGAGCGGGAGCTTAATAAACAGCTCCACATAGATTGCCGCTCCGCAATGGTGGATAGGGACAGGGCCGAGAAAACCTTGGCAGAGGTGCGGCAGTCTGTGCGGAAGCAATGGATCGAAGCCATCAAACGATGGAAGACGAGGTTCTTGTACGAGGAGAGTTTGGAGCTTGCCTGCGACATGGTCCTCAGGGTGCTGAGGAGGGGTCACGAGCTTTATACTCCTGAGGGGTCGGCGTGCCCCTCGTTCGAAGATTATGCCGGGCCGCTTATTCCTGAAATTTTCGAACTTTCTTTGGAGGAGATGGCGAAGCAGGTCGAGGGGGAGTCGAGAGGCGCCCGGATGAGGAGCTAGACCTCGCTCAAGAGGAGGATCCCTTATGAGGATGTTCCTTGATTGCTCCCCCGGCCATCGCCTCCGGTTCCCTTGAGTTGCCCTCTCGAGGAGGGTCTTCCTAATGAAGGTTCTCTGTAGGGTGCTTCCACGGTCTGCTCCTCTCCTTTGGAGACTTCTCTGAACATCCATCCGCCTCGAGTATTCTCCGGATACCGCCTTCTCCCCCGGCAAACACTTGAAGCTCACCTGGTCGGGCTTGTGACTAGGACCAAATTGCAGAAAACTCTTTCGTTCGTAGTGGTCTGGTTTCTAGCTTGATAAAATCGTTTGCAGCCGAGGAGCTCACCTGGTCGGGCTTGTGGCCGGGACGAATTGGCGCGATTGAACCTTTGTTTTGTATTTCATCTTCTCAAGCTATTTTTCAAAGTCGATTCTTGTGTTTGTTCTTTGCTTTGGATGCGTAGTAGGCTCGAGCGTTACGCACGGTCGATCGGTATTGAGGCCGAGTCGCGGTCGGGTTGAAAACGAGGTCCCAAGGATCTTGTCTTGGCGACCGATCAACCGAGGTCGGCCTATTGAGAATGCTCACCGAGCGAGGCCCCAGGGATCTTGTCCTGGCGACCCGACCGACCGAAGTCGATCTACGGAGATGTCGAGCAAGGCCCCAGGGATCTTGTCCTGGCGACCCGACCGACCGAAGTCGATCTAAGGAGACACCGAGCAAGGCCCTGTGGATCTTGTCTGGCGACCCGACCGAATCGAAGTCGATCTAAGGAGATACCGAGCAAGGCCCTGTGGATCTTGTCTGGCGACCCGACCCAATCAAGTCGATCTAAGGAGATACCGAGCAAGGCCCAGGATCTTGTCTAAGAACCCGACCGATCAAGTCGATCTAAGGAGATATCGAGCAAGGCCCTGTGGATCTTGTCTCGCGACCAACCAATCAAGTCGATCTAAGGAGATACCGAGCAAGGCCCTGTGGATCTTGTCTGGCGACCGACCGATCAAGTCGATCTGTAGAAAATGCCGAGCGATGGTTAATTTTATTTTTAATCTTTGCCACAATGGAGCTTTTCATTGCCGAGAAACTTGAACACCCCTTTATTAATGATAAACGAGGGCGTGGGCCGTTAAAAAACCTGTCTGGCAGGGACAGAAAAAAGGTACCCACACGTATACAAAAGTAATAATAAGGAAAGATTGGCTACAAATAAAACTTAGCTATGGTAGAACGCCTTCAAATTCGCGAGTTTCAAGGCCTTGGTAGAATCTTCCCTTTCATCATCGAGGACGTAAGAACCATGCCCGACTTGCTTGATTACTCGGTAAGGTCCTTCCCATGCCAGCCCAAGCTTTCCAGGATGCTTCCCAGCTGCCTCGGCTTTCCGTAGGACGAACCTCCTATTTTTACATTGCTTGTCTTGACCCTCCGGTTGTAGAACTTGGTCGCTTGCTCGATGGCCTCGAACGAGCAATGCCCTTTCTCTATCCTCGCCGAGGAGAACGAGTTCGCTCTGCGGGCTAAATCATGCGCTCTTCATCATAACCCGACACCCTTTGATTATGCAACGCCGCCTCTCTCGAACTAGGGCTTCATTCGAAGGTCATCTGAACGGTGTTTCCCGTGGCTCAGTTCGGTGTGGTTCTATATGCCCACAAAACCTCGTCTACTTCTTCCACCCAAGTCTTTCACCATCCAGACGCTTCTTAAGGGCATTCATGATCTTTTATTAGTGTTCTCCAAGACCGTTGCTTTTGGGTGGGCTATCAAGTCACCAGCTTGATCTTCAATCGGTCATGAAGTCTCGAACTCGTCGTTGTCAAACCGCCGCCATTATCCGTAATTAATACCATGGGCATCCCGGCGACAAAGTATATTCTTCTTTACAAAGCTTTCAACCTTCCCTCGGTGATTGTGGCGGCAGTTACGCTTCTACCCACTTAGTGAAATACTCCACCGCAACTATCAAGAATTTCTTTTGTCCGGACCGAGAGGAAAGGCCCCAAGATATCCATGCCCCATTGGGCGAAAGGATAGGATGACTTACAATTTTCATCCTCTCGGTCGGGATTTGGTGAGATAGTCTTTGTTTCTCTGGCGAGCCTCGACGGCCGACCTTTTCGACAGATCTCTTCTCATCGTCGGCCAAGAGTAGCCTTGTCGACCAATCGGTGGGCCAAAGATCCCGCCTCCTACATGATTTCCGACATTCCTTCGTGGACTTCACCATTGCTCGCTTTCGGCTTCTTCTTTATTCAGCATCGAAGGAGCGCCAATCGTAAGATCGCTTATATAGCGAACCATTGACAACCGTGTATTCTTTGCCTTTATCCTTAACTTTTGGCTTCGACGATCTTAGGTTGCCTTCCTTCCAAAAGGTCTTGCATGATCGGTTTCGTCCAAATTTGACAAATTGGTACTTGCATTGAGAGCTTCTTGACCTTACGGATACTAGCCGATCTAGTCGTTCGACTAGAATATTGTTTATGGCATCACGGTGGAAGTTATTTTGGAGAGCGATCCGCCTTAGCGCTCGAGCTCGTTCTATCTCGTTGATCGAATATTGTTCAAATGGCTCAACTCCTGCTTGACCAACTCCATGTATCTTATCATGTTGTTTCCCTTGGCCTCATACTCTCCGGTGACTTGGCCGACCACCACTTGGCTGTCGCTATATATCTTCAAATGCTTCACTTCCATTTCTCGGGCTAATTGGAGGCCACTATCAAAGCCTCGTACTCGCCTCGTTATTGAGGCCTTGAATTCTAGCCGAAGGCGATTCCACTTTTCTTTTCAGATGCGGGCTGATTAGCACTACCCCGCTCCGCATCCTTAAGATTGATGACCATCAACGAACAAGTTCCAGCGATGAACCGTCGTCCTTCGAGCTCGGTTGGCTCATCTCGCAATGAAATCGCCAATACTTGTGCTTTAATGGTCGTGACGGGCTTGTATTGAATATCGAACTCCCAGCTTCTACCGCCCACTTTATCAGTCGACCCGAGGTTTCGGGCTTTTGGAGGCACTGCCTGAGGGGTTGATCAGTCCATACCTCGACGGTATGACTTTGGAAGTAAGGTCTTAGCTTTCTGGCTGCCATTATCAAAGAGAGTGCTAGCTTCTACGGGCGCCAGATCGCGTTTCGCCCGGTCAACACTTTGCTAACGTAGTAGACGGGTGTTGCTCGCCTCCTTCCGATCGGATAAGTACGCTACATGATGATCGACCCTTCCGTGACCGCCAAATATAAAATCGGGGTCTCCCTTCACGCCGGCTTGCGAGCATGTGGTCTAGATAAATCCGCTTGCAAGTCCGGAAAGCTTGTTCGCACTCGTCGCCATCTAATTGAGTCACATTCGCTTCCTCAAAGACTTTGAAAAATGGAAGGCACTTATCCCCAACTGAAATGAACCTCGCCAACGAGACTATCCGACCGCCAATATCGAACATCCTTCAAACATTGTGGCGAAGGCATCCGTATGATGGCTTCAATCTTTTCTCGATTAGCTTCGATTCCACCGAGTAATCATAAACCCTGTGAATTTTCCGGATGCCACCCGAACACGCATTTTCCGGTTTAACTTCATCCGAAATTTATTCGTGGTCCGAAGACTTCTTGAGATCTTCCCATGCTCCTACCGCCTTACTTTTCACCACCATATCATCCACGATGCTTCAACCGACCGACCGATCTGCTTTTTAAAGACTTCCACGACGAGCCGTTGGTAGGTCGCCCCCGCGTTCTTCAAGCCGAAGGGCATTACCTGGTAGCAGTATGTGCCTTGGTCGGTTATGAAGGCGGTCTTTTCTTCGTCTTCTAGACTCATCTGGATTTGATGATAGCCCGAGAAGGCGTCCAGGAAGCTGAGCAGTTCGTGTCCTGAGGTGGAATCTACTAACTGATCGATCTTCGGCAATGGGAAGCTGTCTTTTGGACATGCTTTGTTCAGATCAGTGAAGTCTATACACATCCTCCATTTTCCGTTCTTCTTTTTTACTAAGACCACGTTAGCGAGCCATTCGGGGTATTTGACTTCTCTTATGAACCCCGCTTCAAGCAACTTCTGTACTTCCTTCTCGATCACCCCCTGGCGCTCCTTACTATGCCATCGCTTCTTCTGTCTGATCGGCTTGCAGTCATGCCGAATGCCGAGGGAGTGACATGCAACTGTCCGAGAAATGCCGGGCATGTCGCTCGGTATCCAAGCGAAAATTGATCTGTTTTCCACCAAACAATCGGTGATTTCTCTAGCTAGGTTCTTCTGTAGCTCAGAACCTAGATTTGTAAACTTGGAGGGTCGGCTTCAACCAAGACGACCGTTCGCCTCTTCCACCGGATTCATCTCGTCTGTCTCTTCGTCGGCTCACGCCAAGAGAGCTCGTCAAGACTACCGCCCTTCTAGGGTCTTGGTTTCGCCAAGTAACATTCCGGGCAATTTTCTCACGACCCGACGACTCCGATTAAGTGAGGCGTCGGAACTTCATAGCTCGGTAGTATGTGGAGACCACCGACCGAGGGCGTTTGAGTGGCTCTCCTAATTATTGCATTGTATGCCCTTGAACTTTACGACTAGAACTCCACGCCCTCTCTATCCGGCATGGCTTCGCCCAAACTTCACTTTCAGTGAACCAGGCGACGGTATATCGACGCCTTGCTATTCCTTTGATGGGGCCGTCTCAGGTAATAGCCGCCTTGGTACCCTCATTTGCTTGAAGGCTTCATAGTATAGCAAGTCGATCAATCGCCGTGTCAATCATCACCGCTTCACCTCGTAACCATCCATGTTGAGATTTACGACGAGGGCGCCATCGTGAGGGCAATGTATCCCGCTTAGGTCCGACTCATTGAAAGAGATCACTCCGTCGTTCTCCTTTGGTTTTTGATGGGAGTGTCGTCGCCGAATTGCTTGGCGATCGTTTCGACCTTTAACGGTGGATCCCCCGCTGCATTTCCGCCAAATATCGTGTTAATAACCCCGGCCGGTCGGTCATCTTGTTGTTCGCATTTCGCGTTCCTTTCCCTCGATCGCCCTCGCTTTCTCGATGGTTATCTCAGATTCGTGCTCGCCTACCCCATCATTCTGTCTGCTCGCATCTCGGGGTGAGCGCTTTGTTGTCCGACCGCCCGGCCCTGCGCTCGGTGTTTCGTTCGTGTTTCACTTAATCGCCTAACCTCCCTTTTGAATGAGGAGCTCAATCTCTTTTTTCAACCGCCAGCTTTTCCGTATCATGACCGACCTCTCGTGGAAACGGCAAAATAAATTGGGGTTCCGCCTCAGACGGGTCTTCATTCTTTCGGGTTCTTTGATAGTTTCCATCCGCCTAACGGCCGCTAGTACTTCAAAGATACGATTGCTTAGCGAGGTGAACTTCGCGATATCCTCGCTGATCGGTCGGCCTTTTCCACTCATTGGCTTTTTTTTGCCATGCGGGTTGCCCGCTCGCCGTCGCTCGGGCGATCTTCCGTCCGACATCTCGTGTTTTTCAGCACTTCTTCAAGTGAATATACCTATCCGCCGCTTTTTATTTCTGAACCGAAGCGAGGTTGATCGAGGGCTAACGACTTGAACTCCTCGTCCTCAGATTGCTCATGAGTGCGGCTAGCATAGACGAAGCAGTGAGATCGGTACCTCGACCGCTTCGTTGTTGAACCGAGTGATGAACTCCGCAAACTCTCATTCCTTCCTTGGGTGAGTTGCATCACCTCCAAAGTCGTCTTCTCGCGGTCGCCACTAGTGGCGAATTGATTCAGAAGAGCGACCAAGTCCTCGAAACATGTGATACAACCGGGGTAGGCTGTTGAACCATCGTCGAGCTCCCTCGAAAGCCGTGCGAAGGCCTTACTTTGGATAGCATCCAGGGACACATGTAGGCTCATCACGGGATGGAAGTGTTGCATGTAGTCCAAAGGGTCGGTCTTCCTGTATTTCTCGTGGGTCGGTATCTTTGTGCCGGTCTTTGGGAGGCTATCCAAAATGTCCGGAGTGAAGGAGAGTTATATTGCGCCGTCAGGCGATCCGAACAAGCTCAGAATACGTGAGTCCGATCATCCGCGATTTTTCTAGGGCTTCATACGGGCGGTGATCGGTTGTTAGGCTAAATTGTCGTCGGGTGGCCGCACGGACGACGGCTATTGTCTTTGGTTCATGCATCGCAGATCTGGCGAATCACCAAATCACCGCCTCTTCTATCTGCTTCCGGCTCGAGGCGTGTGTGGGCGGAGGAGGATCTGCGCCTACCGGTGCCGAAGATTGAGGTTGCGTGGTGCAACGTTATCTTCCACGCCATGCTCGCTTCTTCGCTCCAAAGCTTCGAGGTCAGAGTTGATCGTTTGATTGGAAGACTCGCGCGGGAGATGTGTGGTGCGGCGGAAGTGCAGTAATCGCAAACCGACACGTTGATCGCAGAGCCGCAACGGCGCTATGTCGTGATTCATCGCCGCCACCGACTTATCTGCGTGGTTCTAGACGTGGTTCCCGGAAGTCGGGCCCCACGGTGGGTGCCAATTGGTTCAGCCGGATTCTGGCCGAATGGTGCGTTGCCGTTTGGCTCCATCGGTTGGCAACTTCCTGTGATCCAAGCTACGCGAATGTACCTGCAAAACAATGGAAGGCACGTCGGGGGTGATATCCCGATTAGCCCCTCCGACGCTCAAGTCAGGTTTTTGGTGAAGGTGGGATTGATCGAATCAGAGGAATCTCTAGGTTATGAGTTATGTACCTTGATAATGAGAGAATCAAACCTTATATATGATTTCCTGCTAGGTTTTAGGTCCTTACGTTTCTCACGTACGTGCATGGGAGGTTTTCTCATGCTGACGGACTGGTTTTGTGGATTAGACCCAAATTAAGCCATGGGTGCGTGATCGATCGATCGGCCCGTAATGTTGGACTCAGGTCCAATATTGCCGACCCAACCAATTTATATCTTTAAAAAAAAATTACCATGAGATTAGGGGCCCCTCCTCATCATGGGCCATGGGCAGGTGCCCCGCTAGCCCTTGCCCAGGACCGGCACTGGTGCCATGAACATGTATTTTGGAGAGTAGATACCAGTGGCTTATCTATCAATATAGTAGGTGTAATAGTAGATAGCTACTCTAATAACTATACAAGGATATTCCATGTACCCTACAAATAACTATATGATAACATACACATGATAATAGTGCATTGCCCAACGTTAATAGTATCAATATGCTTTACTTTTGATACTATGCTCATGGATACAGATATTAATAGCATCTATTAATATGTGATAAAAATTAATGCACATTTATTATAATACATGGTTGGTGAATCATCAAAAGATTATGGAATAACTATTATGCCTAACTGTATATGTATACCCTAACCATCTATAATAGTTATTAAATATTATACCAGTTAATATGACAATTAGTATGTATGTTTCAAGTTATATCAAGTCAATACCATGATACATTTTGATGGCATGGTATAATACCCTAATCTTAGTATACCATGCCATATAACCAGTGTATGCATTAGATTGGGCATTTAGTAGGGATGGTGAATATAATTGGTACTGTCGTATACCTATGTTGGTATACGTTGGCAGGTGCTATATTATAGCCAAGATGTATGAGTGTATAATGTGCACATGGTTTTCACCAAACATATATTATAGAATTGTATTAATAGTGAATAGTACTAATAGCCACATCTATAGTACATTTACTAATAGACTAAAGATAATAGGGTATTAGTACACTTTTAATCCCAATATATTAATGGGCATACAATTGGTAGGTAATATATTAATTGGACTAACTACATGCACATGAGGAAATAATACCTACTCTATACATATGGTAAAGCTAAGTATGATACTAATGCTGGCATTTGATATAATATGCATGAACGGACTATTATTTTGAGACAACCAAATTTGGACAGATTGCAAACTTGAAACATTCCTATTAGTAATATGTCGTCCATATACTTCACAAGGAGTATGATAGCACTCCCACTAACCTTCTTGTACACACAAGGTTCATTTGGATTTTATGAGAAACCAAACTCTTTGATTATCGCATCGAATCAGATGTTCTAACTCTTGGATGCTTGCTTCAATCCATAAATAGATTTCTTAAGCTTGCATACCCTTTTACCATCGTTGGATATGCAAACATACCCTTTTACCATTATAAAGTGACACTTAATGGATACATTGATAGATTATCTAGTGGCAAGATTGGAATTTTGATATTAGTAGATTAATAGGTGTATTAAGGTCCCTAGATGTAAGGCTACCATATGTATTATCTATAATTCATAGTTACCTAATATACCATATGAATAGATAATATGGTATCCCTATTACACTCTTATACCATGAGTGTATGTATAACTATTGGTCTATTATACCATTGATTGTCATATACACGTACTCTATACATATGGTATCCCTACATATAATAGTCTATTAATATTACCAATTCATCCTTAATATTACATGAGCACATATGTTGGTTATTAATAAATTGATAAGTTTACTTTTATCAATCATGATTTGTATCACACCAACTATTGGTATCCATTAAATTGGTAGGGATACCAATTCATTGTATCCCTACTAATGTCTTTGTTTGATAATCAAGCATCTATCAGCGTGATAGAACTGTGGATGACTAATACTAGATGACTATTATACTAGTGATTGGAATATAATGGATCATTATATAAAGTGGTAGTGATTAGCATTGTAACAACATGATTTATGGATTCGTTGGTCTAATCACTATAGATAGTTACCAAAGGAAGTAAGTAGTGTAAACAAATCGTGGTTGATATTGCATGAGTGTATACTTATAAATGTCTATAATATACCTCCAAATATAATATGCATATATTATGTTTACTTTTGATATTATGTTATAGTATCATGCTTTGGTATGGAATTAACTTATAGACATTATTATAGTATTCTGGCAACATATGAGAAATCAAAGTCTTTGAGTTCCGGGGAGAGTATGGTCGCAAGGCTGAAACTTAAAGGAATTGACGGAAGGGCACCACCAAGAGTGGAGCCTGCGACTTAATTTGACTCAAGACGGGAAAACTTACCAGGTTCAAACATAGTAAGGATTGACAAACTGATAGCTCTTTCTTTTTTTTTTATAAATGGTAAATTTTTTATCAAAAGAATAAGTATGTACACGAACACAGGGGCATACCCCAGTCAAAAGGAGAGGACAAGCCCTCCCCACAGCAGCAGAACAAAAGAAGCCCCTCCATGAAGGAGCCCAACACAACAAAAGGACTAATAGACTCAAGTAAACTAACACTGAGCAACAAGCCCACCAGAGAGCGGTTAGCGTGAGGCTAAGAGAAAGTAAGGTTGTAGAACCAAGTCCAAAACGCCGTACTAAGAAAGCGACGTCGTAATATCGAGCAGAGGGTCCAACATATAGACCGCCAATGTACAAGTGTCCAGTATCCCAGCCAACAGTACAAGCAGCACAAGAGAAATAGCTCGAAGGAGAAAGGTTCCAAACTCCAAAGGCATGCAACGTCCAGGGAAGGCGCATGCAAGAAGAACCAAATCGAAAAGTCAACCCGAGTACACACCCTTCAACAGCCAAAACGACGTCGAGTAGATCCCACACTGAAGACCTAAACGACAGCACAAGGTGCCCCCTAATCCGTTGAACTCTCCGCAGGCCAGCTCCAACCAACAGCAGAGCCAAACGACGTCGATAAAGGAGGATAACCATTTGAAGAAAGGACGAAAACCATCCAGGCGGACAAACCCACTCCAGCGTACCTCCATAAACGACACCGGAACCAGCACAACGGTATCGTTACAACTTAACCCAAAAACGATGTCAAGAATACGAGGCCTGTAAGGGAGACGACATCGTGGGATGTCTGGACGCCCAAGGCCAGCAGACGGGGTCGTTTTGAAGTCACCCAAAACGACGCCGAATGGGAGAGGAAATTCGTGGAACCCAAAGCCTGGAGGCGTGTCCTCACAGAACGACAGCGGACCAGAAAATACCAAGATCCTATAAGAACGACAACGTTTAAACCAGACGGTGTCGTATCAGACAGCACGCAAAGAACTAATCCAGACCTGTATTCTCCTCCCACAGGCGTCCACAACGACACCGTATCGCAAAGCCATCCTATCTCCAGCTGCGTATACCACCAAGCAACACAACACCATATTAATGTAGCTTACCACGAAGTTACACCTAACAGCCTTCAGCCACTCCTAGCCTCAGCAGACGATATTGCAGCATGTCCCCAAAAACGGTACCGTTGCCCTGAAGACGACATCGTATCCAATCTGGAAGAAACGACATCACCTAAAGCCCGTCAACTAATACACCAACAAACGGTATCCTGTAAGCAAGGCCCCTCCATCCACCAAACGAGAGCACTCATCAAACGTGGCGGAGGCAAGAAGGCAAGGAGGAACCCAGACGCGTGAACGGCGTCCGCCGACAGGCAAAACACAATAAATCAATAATCAGCTTCCCCCCGAAACCAGATCAACTAATAGACCAGACCAACCCCTTCACCTACACGGAACCAGACACCAGACCCCGAACAGGCGCACAGCAAAGAGCAAGATCAGCCAAAATATCGCTATCCAGTGGGCAAGCAACAAAGAAGTCTGGCTGCGCACCCGATAACCCAGGTCTCTAGACTGAGCTCCCCGGCTACCATAGCTCCAATCCGTAGGACGAAGAAGTGAAACCAGCCCTAATTTAAATACAATGGAAGGAACGACACTGTATTCGCACTCCAAAACAGGAGAGGCCCAAAGCGCAGAGATGCCTAAGGGGCGGAGCCCCGAATCCAGCACCCGGCACTCCACGGATAGATCCACCATATAAAATTAAAACGTAATAAGGTCCCCTGGGTATAAACGGTATAAAATCTGATACGTTGCCTCCTTAATTTTACAAGTAACATCTCTGCGCTAGAATGACCTGCCATCCCAGAGGACAGCATTCCTGGTTTGCCAAAGGATGTAAACAGAACAGAGGAAAGCCAATTGAATTGCTTTACACCGTAATAAGGCACCTTTTGCTGCCACTCGGATCCACTTGATAGCTCGAGGGAGGGAGCTTAATTCACGTGTAATATTCAACCACTCCCTAATATCATACCAGACACCATGTGTAAAATCACATTGGAAAAACAGATGGGCTACAGATTCATCTTCCCTGTTACACAGAATGCAAGTGAGAGGCACATCCAGGAAAGGCAATTGGTCCTTAGAGGGCAGACGTTGGCGCATTGCCAACCAAGCGATAAAGGAGTATTTGGGAGGGATATAGCTTCTCCATATAAAAGACATCCAACAACGACGGACATGCGGAAAACGCAAATAATCATAAACTTTCCCTGAGATTAATCTCCCATTGAGGCATAATAGGCGGACCGCCGACACCACAGAATCCCTACCACCTGCTTTCTCTACCAGGCAATTCCGAATATGGCACAGTCGTTTCATGAGCAATGAATCCCGAGAATGGGGACCCAATCCCAAACCGACCTACCTCGCAGATAAACTGAGTGAATCCATTTAACCCACAGAGAATTAGCTTCCTCATGAATATTCCAAAGCAACTTGGCAAGGAGGGCCATGTTCCAAATTTTAACGTTCTTCAGGCCAAGACCCCCTTCAGCCTTAGGAAGACAAATCTGATCCCAAGCTTGCCACCCCAAAGGAAAACACGACATAGAGAAGTAATTTTATCAAGGACCACCACAGGAATAGAAAAGGCCTGGAGCCAGAAAGATAACAGCCCTTGTATGACCGTGGTTAACACCTCCAACCGTCCAGCATAGGAAAGCAACTGACCATTCCACCTTGTCAATCTAGATTCGACAGAATCAATGAGTCGTTGATATTGTGCCATCGTAACTTTCATGGGAGCAAGGGGAACCCCCAAGTAACGCACAGGGAACTCCCCAAGGCCAAAATCAGTCATCTGCAGAATTAAGTCCCGATCCATGCCCCAGACGCCACCAAGAAAAATTTGTGATTTATGAGGGTTCACCTGTAAGCCTGCCACGCTATTTAAGTCCCGCAAGCAATGCAATAAAACAAGGACAGACCATGGATCTCCCCTGGAAAAAAGCATCAGGTCGTCCGCAAAAGCCAAGTGGGTAATACGGAGAGAATGGCATTTCGGATGGAAATTGAAATCCGTATCTGTGGTATGGAGTTTAAGAGCCCTCGAAAAGTATTCCAAACAAAAGACAAACAAGAGAGGGGACATCGGATCACCTTGACGGAGCCCCCGCTTACCTTTGAAGAAACCATGGACATCCCCATTGATGGATAGTGAAAAAGTCGTAGTGGTAATACACTCGGTCACCCAAGTCACAAACCGTTAGGGAAACCCAAAACCCAGCAACAAGGCCTCCAAGAAACTCCAGGAGATGCGATCATAAGCTTTGGATAAGTCAATTTTAAGTAAGCAACGAGGGGAAATGCGTTTCCGACTATAGCCACGGGCTAATTCTTGAGCCAGGAGAATATTATCAAACAAATTACGCCCCGGAATGAATGCGGATTGGGCAAGGTCGACCATACCGTCCACCACTTCCAACAAACGAGTAGTAATGAGCTTAGAGATGACCTTATAGGTCACGTTCAAACAAGCAATCGGGCGAAAATCCGAAACCTGAGGGGACTGAGATGTCTTAGGAATAAGTGTAATAAGGGAGTGATTCAGCTGTTTGAGTAACCGATCACTTGTAAAAAATTCACTAACAGCTGCTATAAGAAAATGTCCGACGAAATCCCAATGTTGTTTGAAAAAGGCAGCTGTGTATCCATCTGGGCCAGGGGCTTTATCATCGCCAATATCAAATAAAGCAAGTTTAATTTCCTGAGGAGAAAAAGGTTCAAGCATCCTCGCCTGCTGATCAGGGGAAAGCAACGGACCATTCCGCACAACACGCGAGTCCAACGATCCACAAGGAGTGGAGGACCCAAAAGCTCCTGATAGTAGTGCAAGAGAGCCGAAGTGACCTCTGCCATCGAAGTAGTAGAGGAACCGTCCACATTACATAAATGAGTGATTTCATTACTGCGCAACCTTCTGCGGACTAAAGAATGAAAGTAACGGGTACTCCGATCAGCCTCCATCAAATGAGTACCTTTCGCCTTTTGTTGAAAGAAGCGTCGTTCAGCTTCCTGAAGAAAAGATGCCTGCTTACGGGCCATATTGAGCTCTAACATCAAAGAGGAATCAGCCGGAGCCTGAAGAGAACGAGAATAGGCAGCTTGAAACGCATCCGCAGCTGCCTTAGCCTTCTCCGAAATGTGCCCAAAAGCTGCAGAGTTAAGCTGCTTCAGAGGGAATTTCAAAGCCTTCAACTTACTGGCAAAATTATACTGAGCAGTACCCCGAACAGGGGTCATCCACACGGTGCGTACGATCTCCCCCAATCGCGGATGCTTCAGCCACATATTAAAGAACTTGAATGGGCGATTACCCTGAACTCTCATGCCCTCAAAGGCAACAATACATCGACAATGATCCGAATCAAAGCGCATAGCTAAGAAATGAGCAGAACAGAACCAGTCCCGCAAGGTCCATTCCGCATTGAGCATAACTCTGTCCAATTTGGCCCACAGAAGGTTTTTCTGCCAAGTATATACCTCTCCACGTGAAGGGGCATCATCCAACCCCAAAGAGAGCCGAAATTCCTGAAGGTCTTTGAGGAAGTAATCAGTGGTAGGTTGATACCCCATAAACACAATTAAAATCACCCATGAGCAGCCAAAGGGAAGAGGGAACACGCCTGATATCACTTAAACGCTGCCAAAGCGCACGATGTTGAGTGACGCTATACAGACCATAGATACACGAAACCAAAAAGGCCCGTTGAGTGGGAATATGTGTTAGTAGTGTGCCTTAGGCCAATGAACATTTGTGATTCATGTATTAACATTATGATTTGTTAATAATATATTATGAGGTATTCCGTTTCATATATGCATGTATTTCATGTAATGTGATTTACATTCCATGAATGGTATTAGACTTATGTCATCAAGTATGTGACTTGATAGTAAAACCATAAGCGTTATAATACTATTCTAGATCGTCTCGGTCGATCATTATTGGTGGAACAATAATGAATTAAGACTAAGATGTGTTACGATTGATGATCACGTTTATCGATCATGGATATGAGATATCAAATCGAAACATAGATATATGTTAGAGAACATATATTGATCGACCACATAAAGAATACTACATGGTTTCATGTCATTAGTGATTCTTTATATGGTTTGACTTTAGTCCTTTGACCTGAAGTCATCATGGTTCCCTACATGAGAAATTTAGTATTTTGATATTAGACTAAGTTATTTTTAACCGAATAACATATAGTCTTATGTTGGACACTAAATGAATCATGCGGAGGGATGTGAATGATGTAGATGGGATTTGTAGCTCTCTTAAATGAGAGAGATATCATTTGGGCCTCTTGACAAGTGTGACTAAAGAAATGCATGGCCATGCTCAAATGAATTGATGAAGAGTCATCAAATGTCATTTGTTATAATCAGTCAACTTGGAGATCAAGAAATTATGATTAATCAAATGTTGACATGTACCATGCCTTGTGATTAATCTTGATATCGTGTTACAAAAGGACTGAGCTTATAACCATAGTTACAGGTTAAATCGGATTATCCTCATTTGATTTGGATAGTCATAATGTCTTACTAGAGGTCGCTTATGACTTATGGGCCTTGAAGTGTAATCAAGCCCATTGCCAACATCAAATGAGCCTACAGGGTCGCACACAAAGAACAATGTGATCTCGGCTTATTCTCTTGGGCCTAATTTATTAGGTGTTGAATAAATATATTTAGATATATTTATTGGGCTAGATTTAATTAAGTTGTCGGGCTTTTATTATATATGATATAATGGGCCGAAACTTAATAGGGCCTAAATGAGATTAGGGTTTCTCTATAAATAGAGGAACTTAGGTCTCATTAGGCCAAGGAAATTAGGTGCACCTGTTAGTCAAGAATTGGCAACGGATCTTATTCTATCATCCTCGATCGATGAATATGATCGGTTCATTCTAACTACAACATGCATAATATGGAGAAGTCCATTGATGAATTGCATGGGATCTTCGAAATCACGAAAAGAACTTAAAGGAAAGGTTAAGACCACCAATGAAGTTCTTGTAGTTCAAAAGGAAAAGTTTTCAAAAGGAAGGGCATAGAAAGAACAAGGTAAAGTACCCAAGTCCAAGTCCAAGCCCAAGCCTAAAGCTAAGACTAAAGGCATTCCAAGGAGGAGTTTGCTTTCACCGCAATGAACCCGGTCATTGGAAAAGGAACCGCAAACTCCATTTGGAAGAGTGAAGAGAGGTTATTTGTATTTCATTACTTTTTCGATGACTTCAGAGATATGGGTATGTCTATTTAATGAAGTACAAATCTGAATCTTTTGAAAAGTTCAAAGAGTATAAGAATGAAGTACAAAATCAGCTTGGCAAGAATATTAAAATCCTTCGATCTGATCGAGGAGGTGAATATTTAAGCCAAGAGTTTGATGATTATTTTAAGGATTGTGAAATCGTTTCACAATTGACTCCTCCAAGAACTCCTCAATGGAATGGTGTTTCTGAAAGGAGAAATCGAACTCTATTAGATATGGTTCGATCAATGATGAGTCAAACTGATCTTCCAAAATACTTTTGGGGCTATGCTTTAGAAACCGCAGCATTCATATTGAACCGTATTCCTTCAAAGGCTGTAGAAAAGACACCTTATGAGATATGGACTTGGAAGCGTCCCAATTTATCTTTTCTAAAGATTTGGGGTTGTGAGGCTTATGTGAAGCGTCCAATTCACGACAAGTTGGCACCCAAATCAAAAATGTTATTTTGTGGGATATCCTAAGGAAACTAAAGGATATTACTTTTACATCCCATCGAAAACAAAGTGTTTGTTGCTCGAAATGGTTTCTTCTTAGAGAAGGAATTTGTTTCAAAGGAAACAATGGGAGTAAAGTACAACTCAAGAAATTCAAGCTTCACAAAATGACATTGAGCTCGAAAAGAGATTGAAGCGAGCTCACAACTGTTGATGAGCGATCTTCAACAACACAAGGCCTACGTAGATCCGATAGATTCGTCATGAGCCCGAGAGATATGGATTTCTCACATCGATGATGATAATGTGATGCTCATCGATCATAATGAGCCCACAACCTATCAAGAAGCTATGGAAAGTCCAGAATCGCTAAATGGTTAGAGGCCATGAAAGCGGAGATGCAATCCATGTATGACAATCAAGTTTGGACTTTGATTGATCCTCCGATGGCTTGAAGACCATTGGATGCAAATGGGTTTTCAAAAGAAACTCGACATGGATGGAAATGTGCACACTTATAAAGCAAGACTTGTTGCTAAAGGTTATCGACAAGTTCATGGAATTGATTATGATGAGACATTTTCTCCAGTGGTCATGATCAAATCCATTAGAATTCTTATTGCCATAGCTGCATACTACGATTATGAGATATGACAAATGGATGTCAAAACGGCTTTCCTTAATGGAAACTTACTTGAGGATGTATATATGATACGACTGAGGGTTTTCATCCATCCCGAGAATTCGGGAAAGGTGTGCAAGCTTCAAAGATCCATTTATGGATTGAAGCAAGCATCAAGAAGTCTGGAATCTTCGCTTTGATGAAGTTGTCAAAGAGTTTGGATTCATCAAGAATGAAGATGAACCTTGTGTTTACAAAAGGTTAGTGGGAGTCTTGTTGTCTTTTAGCTTTATATGTTGATGACATATTGCTCATTGGAAACGATATTCTGACCTTACAGAGTGTCAAGATTTGGTTAAGGAAACGTTTCTCAATGAAAGACTTAGGTGAGGCTGCCTATGTTTTAGGCATTAAGATCTATAGAGATAGATTAAGAAAGCTTATAGGCCTAAGTCAGAGTACATACATAGATAAGATACTGAAAAGGTTCAGTATGCAAGATTCCAAGAGAGGATTCTTGCCTATGTCACATGGAATCAAGCTTTCTAAGAAGGATTGTCCTACTTCAGATAAAGAGCTTGAGCACATGAGTAAGATTTCATATGCATCTGCAATTGGATCTATCATGTATGTCATGTTATGTACTCGACCTGATGTCTCATATGCTTTGAGCATAACAAGTAGATACCAATCTAATTATGGTGAGAGTCACTGGATAGCTGTTAAGAACATCCTTAAGTACTTGAGAAAAACTAAGGATATGTTCCTAGTCTATGGAGGACTTGAAGGAGAGCTAGTTGTAAATGGTTACACTGATGCTGGTTTTCAGTCTAACATAGATGATTTCAGATCGCAATCAGGTTTTGTGTTCTGTTTGAATGGAGGTGTAGTGAGCTGGAAAAGTTCAAAGTAAGACATTGTTGCTGATTCTACAACTGAAGCTGAGTACATTGTTGCCTCGGATGCTGCTAAGGAAGCTGTATGGATTAGGAAGTTCATCACAGAGCTTGGAGTTGTTCCTAGCATTGCAAGTCCTATAGACCTTTATTGTGATAATAATGGGGCTATAGCACAGGCTAAGGAACCAAACTCACATCATAGATCCAAACACATACTCGATCGCTTCCATCGATTAGAGAGATCATTGGGAGAGGAGACGTGAAGATATGCAAAGTGGGCACAGATGACAACATTGCCGATCCACTTACTAAGCCTCTTCCACGACCTAAACATGAGAGTCATACGAGGTCTATGGGTATTAGATATCCGATCGATTGGGCCTAGTGCAAGTGGGAGATTGTTAGTAGTGTGCCCTGGCCAATGAACATTTGTGATTCATGTATTAACATTATGATTTGTTAATAATATATTATGAGGTATTCCGTTTCATATATGCATGTATTTCATGTAATGTGATTTACATTCCATGAATGGTATTAGACTTATGTCATCAAGTATGTGACTTGATAGTAAAACCATAAGCGTTATAATACTATTCTAGATCGTCTCGGTCGATCATTATTGGTGGAACAATAATGAATTAAGACTAGTATGTGTTCGATTGATGATCACGTTTCTCGATCATGGATATGAGATATCAAATCGAAACATAGATATATGTTAGAGAACATATATTGGATGACCCATATAAAGAATACTACATGGTTTCATGTCATTAGTGATTCTTTATATGGTTTGACTTTAGTCCTTTGACTGAAGTCATCATGGTTCCTACATGAGGAATTTAGTGTTTTGATATTAGACTAAGTTATTTTTAACCAATAACATATAGTCTTATGTTGGACACTAAATGAATCATGCGGAGGGATGCGAATGATGTAGATGGGATTTGTACCTCTCTTAAATGAGAGAGATATCATTTGGGCCTCTTGACAAGTGTGACTGAAGAAATGCATGGCCATGCTCAAATGAATTGATGAAGAGTCATCAAATGTCATTTGTTATAATCAGTCAACTTGGAGATCAAGAAATTATGATTAATCAAAGGTTGACATGTACCATACCTTGTGATTAATCTTGATATCGTGTTACAAAAGGAATGAGCTTATAACCATAGTTACAGGTTAAATCGGATTATCGATCCTCATTTGATTTGGGTAGTCATAATGTCTTGCTAGAGGCCGCTTATGACTTATGGGCCTTGAAGTGTAATCAAGCCCATTGTCAACATCAAATGAGCCTACAGGGTCGCACACAAAGAGCAATGTGATCTGGGCTTATTCTCTTGGGCCTAATTTATTAGGTGTTGAATAAATATATTTAGATATATTTATTGGGCTAGATTTAATTAAGTTGTCGGGCTTTTATTATATATGATATAATGGGCCGAAACTTAATAGGGCCTAAATGAGATTAGGGTTTCTCTATAAATAGAGGAACTTAGGTCTCATTAGGCCAAGGAAAGAAGAGACGAAACCCTAGCCGCCAACCAAGAGAAAGATCGTGCGGCGTTCGGAAAGGAATTTTAGGACGTGCTAGCACACTACAGCCGCAACCCGAATCGTGCATGCTCGTGTGGATACCGGTAGAGGGCATTCGCGTTTTGCAGTGTCTTGGAATTCGAAAAGAAGCAACCTATCCACGAAAATAAGGTATTTTTGTACATTTTTGGTATTCTCGATTATACTCATGCTGTTGTATGGTCTTTTTCCGCAGTGTATTGTGAATACTCAGACCGTACGCGTTCCAACAATATGGACAACCCGACCATGAAGATACTGGTCTCCCCTCTCCGTAATTTGACAAGTATAATGGGCAGGCTGCCAAGCAACGACCATACGACCTTTCTCAATCAAGTCAAAATTGTGGTTATATTCCCAATCCGGAAAGCGTCTAGACATAAAACGGTCCAACCCTGGCTCCATGAGCTTGGTTTCAAGAAGACAAAAGTATTTACAATTATGCTGCCGCACTAAAGTGGCAACACTCGATTGTCGCGAGGTCGATCCTAGACCCCGGACATTCCAGCATAAGAAACTCATTTGGAGAGATGGGAGGGACCAGCCCCTCCAACTTTTTGGGCAGTACCCGCCTTACTCTTAATCAAACTAGCTGTAACAGGTGTCGCCTTAACCCCCCCCCCTCCTGAACATCCAGAAGGGAACCCACTGAACCCTTATCCTTCCGCAGAGCTGAAGAGTCCTCCGGGCCCAGAACAGGATCCGGAGAGGGAGCTACAACCGTCGGAACCTGAATAGGCTCCGCTGGAGTGGGAGCAACAGGAGGAGGAACATTTCCTAGAGGAGCACCCGAAGTAACCAACGTAGGAGAAGCACCCGAAGATACCTTTCCTGGAGGAGGGGGGGCCGTGCCTGCACAGACTGCTGACCCTTACCCTTGGGCACCCATCTCTGAAAATTAGACGATTGCTTCTTGCAAATAAAAACATTGTGCCCAAAATGTTTGCAATCACAGCAGTAGGAGGGAAATGTTTCATACACCACTTACTGCGTAAACCTGGTACCCTCCGGTTGCAGAACTTCAAAGTTTGAAACTGGCCGTTTAGAAACGTCTACCTCCACAAGGAGCCGTGCATAACCCACACGGGCACGTTTCGTTGTCAACAAGTCTGAAACGATAGGTTTCCCCACCATAGAACCAATTTTAGATAGCTCTTTATTAGTCCACAGATCCAAAGGAACATTCGGAAATTTAACCCACAACAGCATGGACATAAAGTTTTTAAAGTTAAACGAGAAACCTGGAGCGAGCGTCTTCAGCATGAAGGTTTTCCCATACAGAACATACGATCCTCCCGCCAACACCGAAGTTCGATCCTGATCCGAGTCAAAGCGGAAAACCAACCATCCACCCTCATGGGGGATCAGTTTACAAGCCACCCCCATTGTGCGATTAGGCCGTCAACAACCTTCATACCCGGAAATCTGCCCATGAAGACTCCAACCAGACAAAAACCCCATTCCTGTTCCAAGTTCAATCGATCTTCAGCTAGAATAGTCACCTCTTTTCCAGCGGGAACGTGTTCCAGCCGGAAGCCTTGGGTCAAATCTCTGTTGTTCCTAAAGAGGCTAGCAAACGATGGTTTGTCGGACACATCTACCTTCTCGGAACCCTCAGCCACAGTATGGTTACCAGACGGAGCCGACCCCGCCCCCACCACTGGAGCGTCGGGAATCCCCTGAGTCACCACCGGACCTTCAACCTTCTGGAGTAAGGGGGAGGCGTCCCCCTGTAACTCTTCAGCAGCGTCTCCCGACTCCGACGACACATCACCAGAGACCTCCACATCAGAATCCTCTTCAGAAGAGGAAGACGAACCCTGCTCCAAAAGAATCTCATTGTGGACACCCTTACCCGTTTTCAAAGAGGCCTTCGTCGTCCCAGCAGTAGGAGCCCTAGACGACACCGATTTTGTACCAGCAAATGAAACCGTCGGAGGCTTCGCCGCCGTCAATGGGGGACCGGAGGACCCCTCACCCACCGCCGCCACAGAGTCCTTAGGTTTCTTCCTGATCATGAGCACCCAGCCAGGTCCGCAATCTACCCGTCCAGTGAGAAAACCCCAGATGGGTTACTGTAGAAATTCAAATTCTCGCCCAAAACAACCCATTCAGCAACGACCAACTCTGTAGAACAAAAGGAAAGAACCAAGAGCAGAACCAGAACGCAAGAACTAGAAGCACCCACACAGGAACAATCGGGAACGGAATCCAGGGGGAAATCCTAGAGAGAGACACTCTCAACCATTCCTTAATTATGTGTAGGGTGCTGGCTACATTTTACAAATGTCTACGATTCTATGGGTGGTGGTGCATGGTCGTTCTTAGTTATGGAGTAATTTGTCTGGTTAATTCCATTAACGAATAAGACCTCAGCCTACTAACTAGTTATGCAAAGCTGACCCTCTATGACCAGCTTCTTAAATGGCTAATCATCAACAATTATCTTCATTTGAGGAAGAAAGTGTCCTAAAGTAACGATTGTGATTTAATGATGTACATGCATTTGTGTTGTACATCATTAAATCACAATCGTTACTTTAGGACACTTTCTTCCTCATACGAAGATAATTCTTGATGATTTAGTAAGCATATTTAAGCAGGGTAATTTATAAATAGACTCTGACCAGTAAATTATTTTATATCATTAATTTATAAGATTAATTTACTGAATTTACTGAATCCAACATTAATTCAGATCTTTAGCAATTAGTGATCTATGGGTTTGTTAAACTCTTTATAGTTTGTTCTATGGGATGAACTCATCAAACAAAATCGAATGTTGCTGTAATATTACTATTTCGCAAGATGAGATGAATCCACAAAGGAACATCCTCCAATGGAAAGATGTGTGAAATTGTCATTGATAGTGGAGCATGCCTTAGTATATCTAGAATAGGATAAAAGTTCTTTTCTTTTTAGTACTAATAATATCAAGTCATATTACTATTTAATAACATGTATATTAATAGACTATATTAAGACATGATATTAATATAGAATGTGCATTAAAATGATATAGTTTATTATTAACACCTATTGTTAGCTACGGAGCATTTTAATGTGCATATAAGTCCAAACTTGATTTACAATTTTGTAACCAATATTATATGAATAGTAGGTTAGTATCAGCTTAATATTCCAGATAAATTAAACTTAATGGTGCAAGGTGATAAAGATATTAATACTATTACCACAAGATGAATAGGAAAGCGAATATCAACAATGATTTGTTTACAAATTATGTGCTATTAAAAACAATGGCATATAATAAAATAGCCCTTACATATTAACACATATATATAATGAGCACATAATATAAATTAATATTATATGAATTGTAATATTATCATCATTCCATCATTAATAACTTACACAATTGTATATTAATAATTAATATTTTTTACAATTGTATATTAACCATTACATGAACATGGTTTTACAAATGTAAAAGGGTATGCAAGCTTTCAACCCCAAACAATTGTAATATTATTTGAACTTGTAGAAATTAATACTACAATTGTAATGTTAATTATACAATACCATGTAAGTTAATTAATAAGCTGACTATGAAAATAGATTATAAATATTAATTGTACCTTATTATAACCTCGTGTCATTATATACCGAAATTAACCAGACAAATCCGTTATATGTACCAGATTTTTCTTTTATATGTACCAGATTTTCTTTTCGACATATAAAGTAATTAACCAGACTTAGTGAGCCTGGTATTGTTATTAATTGGAAAAGTTGATGTACATAAGGGCTTATTTGGAAATTGTCAAAAGTTAAAGGACTTAAACGTAATTTCTCAATTCTTGGATGACTAATGTATAATTTTATAAAGTTAAGGGGCTTAATTATAATTCTCAAAAGTCCAAGGACCAAAATAAAAATAAAAGTTTTGGAGATTCCTAAACTTTGGGCTTAATTGTAAATTTAGGAAAGTTTAGAGGGTAAAATGGTAATTTCATACAACCTAAGGGCAAAAAGGTAATTTCAGCATATTTTGATCAAAGAAGAGTCAAAATTCTAGACTCTTCTTATGTATGGACGTGCCCCCCATTTAAGACTTAAACCATATAGTTTTAATTAAAAGAAGCAACTTTCTACCATCACCTATTTTCCACCAAGTTTTTGATTCTTCAACCTCAACCAAAGTGTTCTAAGCTAATTTAGGGTCAAGGAACTCAAATCTATCATTAGATTTGTGATATACTTAAAGGATTTGAAGATATCATCAAAGGAAGGTTTAGGTAAATTTTATCTCATCTCTCTCCACATTATGATTTTGAGTTTGGTGTTAAGATATGATGTTCTCCATGCTTGAATATGCATGAAACATGGTTTAGATGAATAAATGTATCATGTAGAGGGTTCTTTAAGTAAAAACTGAAATTGTCCCCTTTAAGTGAAAGTTTGTGAATTTTTGAATAACTTTTGAAATTGATAGTCTAAATGAATTCTATGGTGTTAATTATTCATGTATGACATGAATTGAAGATGAAGAATTGAGAAGATGTGTGTTGGTTAAGGTTAGATCAAAATGCTGGAGAAGAGGTGGATTAATGTAATGAGTTGTACAATTGATAAAATGTAGCTTAAATGAAGGAATTGGTTTGAATGGAGTGGTGGAATGTTTCATTGATTGGAAGTGTTACTATACGACATGATAGGAGCATGAATTATTATGATAAAGTCTTGAAAATATGACTTGAAAATTATGCACCATAGGTGTTTGATAAAAGGCCTAAGTGACCTTAGCTTGGGATTTAAGGCTTGATAATGGTATACATTGGAAAACAATTCCATGTTTACTTAGAGTAAACTTGAAATGTTGCCTAGATTGATGAATAATAGCCTAATATGCTTGGATAAGGATGTGTTTAATTATGTCATGAAATGAGTAAGTTTAGATTAAAGACATTAAATACCTTATAAAATGCAAAAGAGAAGCTAATGTGATGGAGTATAAATATGAAATTTATGTTTAAGTAGTATTTTCATCGTATGCCTTTTTATGTATAAAGGCTCGGGAGCTATGAATTAGGAAGCTCGTATCGAGGATTGTTAAAGTTAAGGGACTGAATATCTTCTTTTGAGGTGAGTTGGGAAGACCATATTTCTCAAATAGGATTAGAACATCCTAAGACAAGCATTATGACTTATATGTGAATTTTGAACCTAGGCAATGTATGGTAAAATTGAATTTCAAATGGACGCTACTATGTTTAGGTATTTAATAAATATCATTGTTTTGAACAACTATACATTTGAAGTACAAAAGATAACTTTTATTGTATGAAATAATGTTTCAACATGGTTTTTTGAAACTAATATTTTTATTACATATTTTGAGAAATGGTATTGTTTTTAACAAATATGAGTTTAAAGTGCAAAGAATAATGCTTTATTTTATGAAACTCTATTTTTGAATAACTTTGCACTTGGATTGCAAAAGATAACTTTTATTACATGAAATAATATTTTGGAATTTACATAAGCATAATCGAGTCATATATTCTGCATGTGTTTGTTCTCTTTTGGCTTAGAGCCATGGTACAGTTTTATTTTATCGGTTGGACTGATCAATAAAAATATGATGCTTTACTTGATTTTTATATTTAATTTTTGTATATGATTTTTATGATTGGTGAGGAAACGATGGGCCAATCGTGTGCTGGGCATAACTGATTAAGAGATCTTTATACCCTTGACGCTGGTACATGAAAGTCGAGTCACCGTATCGATACTTTTTTACGGGACTCGAGGGTGATTCCACACCTAGGGTCTGGACACCGATGAGTTCATCATCTAGGGTCATGATGCTCTTGTCGACTGTAGTCCGAACTCACCATGGATAAAAGGCTAGCCAACACCGATAATCGGTGGGTGTGCACATTAGTTTGGCTAACTAGTGGTATCACGCATGATTGTTTTGGCTTATTCTTATATTTGTTTTTTGACGAGATTTGATTTATACATCTGATGTTTTTATATATTTGTATACTGGAACTGAAACTTATGTTCACCGGAAGGGTGATTAATAGGCTGGGCCTATATGGTTCTAACTATTATATAATGAGGCATACGCTAGACCTGTGTGTTTTTATGTCATGCATACTTACTTCACAGGTTATCTACATCGTCTTAGTATGATCAAATTCTATTTGTGTTATATGTTTTTCCTGCTCACTGAGTACCTATTGTACTCACCCCATCCGCTTTCCAACCATGCAGGTTAATTTAGTTAGTTTGAAGTTCTGAGTGGATTGTGTGGTCTTTTGATATTTTCAGGGTTTTACCACATGTGGGTAGTTTCTTAGTTTTTATTTTTTTGTATAGTGTCTCATAAACTATTTTTATTAGTTTGGATGTGTTGATATACTTTATGATTATATAAACTTAACTTTTGACTATTTGTTGTTATAAAAGACTTAATATATAAACTTTCAATACTATTGTTGAGATTGCCTTGAGTGGACTTTAAATTCCTAAAGTTGTGGTTGGATGTGAATATAGAAGTGTATTTGAAATTGTTTTCAGGTTTTGAGATTTTTAAAATACAGCCATTGTGTTGCCCAAAATTTTAAAAAAAAAAAGATATTCAATTAGCCTTACATAGTCAGATTAAGGACACCTTTCGTATCCTTAGCTCGGTTATACGACAGTTGTCATGGGCCTAATGCAGTACCGGGTCGTGACAGTTGTTGGATACCTTTGACGACCGAAATAGCCCATTGACACGATCCCTGGACACCTTTGATGGCCAAAAAAGCCCATTGACACGGTTGTTGGACACCTACGATGGGAAACAGCTCGTGGGTACAGTCATTGGGCACCTTCGATGGTTGAAACAACTCGTTAACACGGTCACTAGCCAACTTTGATGGCCGAAACAACCCATTAGCACGGTCGTTGAGTACCTTTGGTAGAAAAAAGAGCCCGTTATCACGGTCTCTGGACATCTTCGGTGGCCAAAATAACCCATTGAAACTGCTGCTAGACACCTTCGATGACCGAAAAAGCCCATTGGAACTGTCGTTGGTCACCTTCGATGGGAAAACAGCTCATTGCCACGATCGATGGACAGTTTTTGTGGCCAAAACATCCTGTTGGCAAGATCGTTGGGCAACTTCGGTAGCCGAAACAGCTTGTTGGCAAGATCACTAGGCACCTTCGGTGGGAAAAACAGCCTATTGCCACACCTTTGGTGGCCAAAACGGCCCAGTGGCATGGTCATTAGGCTCCTTCGGTGGGTAAAAGAGCCCATTGGTACGGTTGCTGGGCAATTTCGGTGGAAAAGTAGCATGTTGGCACGATTTCTAGACACCTTCAGTGATCAAAACAGCTTGTTGGCACGGTCGTTGGTCATTTCGATGGAAAAAAGAGCCTATTGGAACAGTCGTTGGGCACCTTGGGTGGAAAAAATAGCACATTGGTACAGTCGTTGGGTAACTTCGGTGGTCAAAGCAGCCCATTGGCACGGTCACTGGACATCTTCAATAGGAAAAACAACGCGTTGGCACGGTCGCTTGACATCTTTGGTCGTTGAAACAGCCCGTTGACACGATCGCAGGGCACCTTCAGTGGCTGAAATAGCCCGATGGCACGACAGTTGGGTAGCTTCAATGGTCAAAATAGCCCGTTGGCACGGTCATTGCGCACCGTCGATGGGCAAAAGAACCCGATGGCACGGTTGTTGGGCACCTTAGGAGGAAAAAACGGCTTGTTGGTACGATCGTTGGGTACCTTTGGTGGTCGAAATAACCTATTGACAAAGTCACTGAGCACCTTCATTAGGAAAAATAACCCGTTAACATGGTCACTGGGCATTTTTTATGGGAAAAAGAGCTCGTTGGCACAGTCACTAGGCATCTTTGGTGGCCAAAATAGCTCATTTGCACAGTCGCTAGGTACCTTTGGTGGGAAAAAAGCCCGTTGACACGATCGTTGGGCACTTTTAGTAGCTCAAACAGCCCATTGGCACAGTCATTGGGCATCTTGGGTGGGAGAAACAACCCGTTGGCACGGTCGCTGGACACCTTCGGTGGAAAAAACAACTCATTGACCCGATCTTCGTAAATGAGCCCATATTTGAGTGTATTCAGGTGGGAAAAACAATTATTCCTTCGAGGTTGGGCTCTTTGTTACAATGGAATTTTCTGACCAGTAATGGCAAAAAAAATTGAACAAGCAAATTTGCAATTCCTATGGGCTATTATCACATACTAAAATAAGAGTTTGAAGCATTTCATCCCTTACAGAAATATTTCCAACTCTTTGACATTTTTCACAACCTTTGCAAAACAAAATATGCATCCTTAAAGAGAGTCTTCCAATATAATCCACTATCTAGAATTTTCCTAGTTGTTCTTTTTGGACCAAAATGTCCACCACATGCATACTCATTACAAAAAAGAAAGAATGGAATGAATTTCATCGTCAGGCACACACGGACGAATAATCTAATCTAAACCTATTTTCCACAAGTATGGTTCATCCTATATATAATATTCAACGTCACTTTTGATCATATTTTTCTGAAAATTATTCAAATCATATGGAAACACATAAGTGACTAGGAAATTCACTATATTAGCAAGCCATGGTTCCTTCCCTTGTTTACCTTGAACAAACCACAATAGAACATGTGCCCGTGCTTAAACCAATTATTCCTTTGTTAAATCATGTTCATATAATGGTTTATTATTGGCACACTATTACCTTTGGACATGGCGAAATATGACCTTAAGTAAGATGAACATGAACATGGTTTAACAAAGGAAAGCTTGCATACCTAAGTTTGTAATAATTTTTTTGTTAAATATAATATATATAATTAATTGACTAATGATAATATACTATTGATTAATAACAAATTGATTAATTACTTAAAATAAAATGAAAATTTATTATTATAGGAGTCACAAGCGTGATTTAAGTATATTATTGACTAATAAAAAATAAATAAATATTTATTTAATTAAAATAAAGTAAAATTTTATTATTATAGAGTCAACGACGTGACTTAAGTGTCACGCCTATGAAAAGATCTAATTTTAATTCCTTAATTAAATAAAATTAGTTAAAATATAATTCATAACAATCAATATATAATTAAATAATTAATTTATTGAAATCTTATTAATTAATTAATTTTTATTTTAACACGTAATTATTACTTATTTATTATTAATGCATCTAAAATATTTTCCCTTTTAATTACATATTCTTAAAATATCTTTAATTAATTTAATTACAACTATTTAGTAAATTAAAATATAATTTCAAGTAAGTAAAATATTATTAGTTAGTTATATTTTATTATTTTGTTATTAATAAAATAAATAACTAATTAATTACCTAAAATAAAATGAAAATTCATTTCAGATGCATTAATAATAACATAAGTAATAATTACATGTTAATAATCAACAATTAATTAATTAATAAGATTTTAATAAATCAGTTATTTAATTATATATTGATTATTATGAAAGATATTATTATTGGGGTCACAGCATGACTTAACTATCACGCCTATGAAAAGATCTTTTTAATCCCTTAATTAAAGTATAAACCATAATAGTCAATATATAATTAAATAATTGATTTATTGAAATCTTATTAATTATCTATTTATTTATTTATTATTAACGTGCACTTATTACTTATGTTATTATTAATGCGCCTAAAATATTCCCTTTTTAATTTCATATTCTTAAAGTATCTTTAATTAATTTAATTATAATATTTAGTAAATTAAAATATAATTTCATGTGATTAAAATATTATCGTTAGTTAAAATATATTTAATTAATTGATTTATGAAAATTGATACTTGATTAATAATTGTAATTAGAATATAATAAGTTAAACGATTTATTAAATTATGCTTTATTTGTAAATTAATTATTAATCATTAACTCGTTAATCTTATTTGGTTATAATTAATAATGATTAATATATTATTAATTAATTGAGTTATATATATAGGTAAGTTGTCACGATCGACTTAATATTTATAGGTGTGACTGCCATGCACAGTTGTGACATGCATGTTCTTTTCCTTTACGAGCTATTAACACCTTTATAATTTTATAACTTTTAATAAATAGTTAATTAATTAAGTATTGATTTATTAAATATAATTATTCTATTAATTAATTAATTAAATAGAATTGGTGCTTATATTTTAATTTTTATTCAATATACTATATCTATAATTAATTGACTAATTATAATATATTATTGATTAATAACAAAATAAATAACTAATTAATTACTTAAAATAAAATAAAATTATTATTATAGGAGTGACTTAAGTGTCACACTAGTGAAAAGATCTAATTTTAATTCATTAATTAAACAAAATTAATTAAAATATATTTCATAATAATGAATATATAATTAAATAACGATTTATTGAAATCTTATTAATTAATTTATTAATTATTGATTATTAACACTTAATTTTTACTTATGTTATTATTAATGAATCTGAAATATTTTTCCATTTTTATTACATATTCTTAAAATATCTTTAATTAATTTAATTATAAATATTTACTAAATTAAAATATAATTTCTTGTTATTAAAACCAATTAATTGATTTATGAAAATTTTATACTTGATTAATAATGGTAACTAGAATATAATAAATAAACCTATTTATTAAGTTATACTTTATTTATAAATTAATTATTAATCGCTAAATGTTAATCTTATTTAGTTATAATTAATCATGTTTAATATATTATTAATTAATTGAGGTATATATATAGGTAAGTAGTTATTTTGTTTTTACGGCCAATTATCACCTATAAAATAAATTTACTAATTATAATATATTATTGATTAATAATAACATAATTAATTGATTAATTACTTAAAATAAAATAAAATATTATTATTATAGGAGTCACAGGAGTGACCTAAGTGTTATGCTTGTGAAAAGATTTATTTTAATAATCAATATATAATTAAATAATTGATTTATTAAAATCCTATTAATTAAATAATTATTGATTATTAACACGTAATTATTACTTATGTTATTATTAATGCGTCTACAATATTTTTTCCTTTTTAATTCATATTCTTAAAATATCTTTAATTAATTCATTATAACTCTTTAGTAAATTAAAATATAATTTCATGTAATTAAAATATTATTAGATAGTTAAAATATAATTAATTAATTGATTTAAGAAAATGTGATACTTGATTAATAATGGTAATTAGAATATAATAAATTAAATAATTTATTAAATTATCCTTTATCTATAAATTAGTTATTAATCATTAACTGTTAATCATATTCAATTATAATTAATAAGGATTAATATATTATTAATTAATTGATGTATATATAGGTAAGTAGTCACGCTTGTGACTTAATATTCACAAGCGTGATCGCCACGCATGCTGTTGTGATGTGCAAGTTTTTTCTTTTGTGGGCAATTAACAATTTGTAAAATTTTATAAGATTGTTAATTAAAAATAATTAATTAAGTAGTATTGATTTACTAAAATATAATTAATTTATTCATTAATTAAATAAATAGAATTAGTCTTTTTATTTTCATTTTTATTAAATATACTATATATAATTAATTGACCCATTATAAAATATTATTGATTAATAACAAAATAAATAATAAATTAATGACTTAAAATAAAATAAAAATTTATTATTATAGGGTCACAAAAGTGACTTAATTATCACACTGTGAAAAGATCTATTGTTTAATTGCTTAGTTAAATATTATTCATTAAAATATAATTCATATTAATCAAGATATAATTAAATAATTGATTTATTGAAATCTTATTAATTAATTAATTATTGATTATTAACACGTAATTATTACTTTTTATTATAAATGTGTATGAAATATTTAATTAATTTAATTATAAATTAAATTAAAATATAATTTCATATAATTAAAATATTATGAGTTAGTTAAAATATAATTAATTGATTGATTTATGAAAATGTAATACTTGATTAATAATGATAATTAGAATCTAATAAGTTAAATGATTTATTAAATTATATTTTATTTATAAATTAATTATTAATTGTTAATCTTATTCAGTTGTAATTAAAAGTGATTAATATATTATTAGTTAATTGATATATATATATGTAGGTAAGTAGTCACGCTCTGGACTTAATATTCACGTACACTTATGACTTAATATTCATAGGCGTAACTGTCGTGCACGGTTACGACATGCATGTTATTTTCTTTTTACGGGCAATTAACACCGATATAATTTTATAACCTTTTTAATAAATAAATAGTTGATTAAGTATTGATTTATTAAAATATAATTAATCTATTCATTCATTAATTAAATAGAATCAGTGCTTATTCATTAATTTTAACGCCTATGAAAACATATATTTTTAATTCTTTAATTAAAATATAATTTATAATAATATATATAATAAAATAATTGATTTATTGAAATCTTAATAATTAATTAATTATTGATTATTAACATGTTATTATTACTTATGTTATTATTAACGTCTGAAATATTTTTCTTTTTAAAATTAATATTCTTAAAATATCCTTAATTAATTTAATTATAGCTATTTAGTAAATTAAAATATACTTTCATGTAATTAAAATATTATCAATTATTTAAAATGTAATTAATTAATTGATTTATGAATATGTAATGCTTGATTAATAATGGTAATTAGAATATAATAAATTAAATGATTTATTAAATTATACTTTATTTATAAATTAATTATTAATCATTAATTGTTAATCATGTTTAGTTATAATTAATAATGATTAATATATTATTAATTAATTGATGTACATATTTAGATAAGTAGTCAAGCTTGTGACTTAATATTTACAGGCGTGACTGCCATGCACGATTGCGACGTGCATGCTCTTTTCTTTTTACTGGCAATTAAGATCTATATAATTTTATAATCTTTTTAATAAATAAATAATTAATTAAATATTGATTTATTAAAATATAATTAATCTATTCATTAATTAATTAAATAGAATAAGTGCTTATATTTTAATTTTATTAAATATAATATTTATAGTTAGTTAACTAATTATAATATATTATTGATTAATAAGTAATTAATTAATTACCTAAAATAAAATAAAATTTTATTATTATAGAAGTAATGTAGTGACTTAAGTGTCACACTTATGAAAAGATCTATTTTAATTCATTAATTAAAATGTAATCCATAATAATAAATATATAATTAAATAATTTATCTATTGATATCTTATGAATTAATTAATTGATTGATTATTGATTGTTAACACATAATTATTACTTATGTTGTTATTAATGCATATGAAATATTTTTCCTTTTTAATTACATATTCTAAAAATATGCTTATTTAATTTAATTATAACTATTTAGCAAATTAAAATATAATTTCTTGTAATTAAAATATTACCAGTTAGTTAAAATATAATTAATTAATTGATTATTAACACTTAATTATTACTTATGTTATTATTAATGCGTCTGAAATATTTTTCCTTTTAATTACATATTTTTAAAATATATTTAATTGATTTACTTATAACAATTTAGTAAATTAAAATATAATTTCATGTAAATAAAATATTATTAGTTAGTTAAAACATAATTAATTAATTGATTTAAGAAAATGTGATAATGCAAGTAATTAATTGATTTATGAAAATGTGATACTTGATTAATAATGGTAATTAGAATAAAATCAATTAAATGATTTATTAAATTATACTTTATTCATAATTTAATTATTAATCATTAAATGTTAATCATATTCAGTTATGGTTAATAATGATTAATATATTATTTATTAATTGATATATATATATAGGTAATTAGTCACACCTGTGACTTAATATTCACAGGCGTGATTGCCACCAACGGTTACGACGTACATATTCTTTTCTTTTTACAGGCAATTAACACCTATATAATCTTATAATCTTTTTAATAATTAATATGTTCATTAATTAATTAAATAGAATTAGTGCTTATATTTTTATTAAATATAATATATATAATTAATTGACAAATTATAATATATTATTGATTAATAGCACAAAAATAATTAATTAGTTACTTATAATAAAAAATGTTTATTATAGAGTCATAGGCATGACTTTAAACGTCACGCCTATGAAAAGATCCATTTTTTAATTCCTTAATTAAATAAAATTAATTAAAATATAATTCATAATAATCAATATATAATTAAATAATTGATTTATTGAAATCATATTATTTATTTATTTATTTATTATTAACACGTAATTATTAACACGTAATTAATACTTATGTTATTATTGATGAGTTTAAAATATTTTCCACTTTTTAATTACATATTCTTAAAGTAGCTTTCATTAATTTAATTATAACTATTTAGTAAATTAAAATATAATTTCATGTGATTAAAATATTATCAATTAGCTAAAACTAAATAATTTATTTATTTATGAAAATGTGATACTTGATTAATAATGGTAATTAGAATATAATAAATTAAATGATTTATCAAATTTATTTTATTTATAAATTAATTATTAATCATTAACTGTTAATCTAATTCAATTATAATTAATAAATATTAATATATTATTAATTAATTGATGTATATGTGGAGGTAAGTAGTTACTCCTGTGACTTAATATTCACATGCATGAATGCCGTGACTTAATATTCACATGCATGAATGCCATGCACGGATGCGACGTGCATGTTTTTTTATTATTTAAGGCAAATTAACAACTATATAATTTTTAACCTTTTAAATAATTAATTAAATATTGATTTACTAAAATATAATTAATTTATTCATTAACGAATTAAATAGAATTAGTGGCTAATTATAATATATTATTGATTAATAGCAAAATAAATTATCAATTGGTTACTTACAATAAAATGAAAAAAATTTATTATAGGAGTCATAGGCGTGACTTAGGTGTCACGCTTGTGAAAAGATCTATTTTTAATTGTTAATTAAATAAAATTAATTAATGAATAACTCATAATAATCAATATATATAACTAAATAATTGATTTATAATGTATAACTCATAATGATCATTATATTATTAACTAATTGACCTATATGTAGGTAAGCAGGTACGCCCATGATTTAATATTTATAGGTACGCCCATGATTTAATATTTATAGGCGTGACCAATGGTACAATTTCACCGCTACTGCATTGCGGGAAACCGCATGCAGACGGGTTTATTCGCACTCGGTTTTAAATTCGCTTCGATGCCGGCATGCAGTAGGTACCACAAAATACCGGTCCATTCTAGTAAATGTTATTAAGTCCAGGGACCATTTTGCAAAAAAAAAAGATAACCATAAAACTAAAAATCGAACCCCCCCCCCCGGTTGCTTCTCTCTGCCGCCTCACTCACGCTCTTCTATCTCTCTCTTCTACCTTCGATTCTTCTCTCTTGTCGTCGTTTTCCTCTCGCCGGCGACGTCCCTCCCTAGTCTGGTGGTGGTCTCCTCCTCTTCTCCACGACGTCTCGCGTCTTCAACTCTATCGTGGAATCGCAACTCTTCTCCTCCTCTTCGGTTTGCCTCGCGTCTTCAACTCTCTTCAACTCTCCATCACGTTTGTCTTCATCGCGCATCTGGGTTTATGGGTTACATCTTCATCGCGTCTTCATCAGATCTGGTCCATCCATTCGGCTTGCCACCGATCCACCAAACGCACGTTACGCACCACCGAAGGCATTTTTTTGGGTTTGTGTTTTATGATTTCTGTTATTCATCGTGTTTTACACTTGTTTCTACTTGATTTAACGATTTATTGTGTTGGATGATGGACTGATTTATTTATGGTGTTGAGTTGAAGTTGAAATGCATATCCGTAGTTGAAGTTGAAGGCTTGAAGCCTTGTTTCGATTATGTTTGTATTTTCTGCCGGTGTTAGTTGAAAATTGAAGTTAAAAATTGGAGGCCTATACTTGCGGTTGTGCTGACCTTAATGAAAATTGAAGTTGAACTGTTGAAGCCTAGTTGAAGTTGAAGCAGCTGCTCGAAGGGTTTGTGATTGTCTGTTATGTTGTGATTGATGAAGAGTTGAACTGTTGAAGTTGATTCTGTTATGCTATGCGGATGGTGTATTGAACATTTAACAATTCAGTTCAGCAATGTTGAAGAATTAATGTTGAAATTACATTTGTCATTTCTGTAATTGTGATTTGGAAATTGGAATTTGAAATTGGGTATATTGGACTTGGTAATCTGGCAGTAATATAGATATGTTGTTTTGTAAATTGTAAGTTATGTTTGGTACTTTGGTATTTAATTTAGATTTTGACCAATTTTCATCAATTGAAAATTTTATGATATAATTATAAATAGTTATTTTGTAAGGAGTTAGAACTTTAAAAGTTAAATGCAATTGGTATATGCAAAATTAAAATATATAAAATCAATTGGTATAATTATTAATTAATTAAACATAATGCAAATTAAGTAAAATTAACAATTTTAATAAAAGTTTAGAAATATATGTTTGAACTCTTTATTATATAAAAATATATATAATTAAACAATAAACTAGTAAAGTATACAATACAGCTGTATAATATATCAATATGGATTATTTTGTAATTTTTAAAAAGTTTAGGTACTATTTTATAAATTTAAAAATATCCCAAAACGGTACCCGGTATCGAGCCCGGTATGGTATTCATAACATTGGGCGTGACTGTCATGCACTGATACGACGTGCATATTCTTTTCTTTATACGGGTAATTAATACCTATATAATTTTATAACCTTTTAATTAATTAAAATATAATTAATCTATTCAATATTTAATTAAATAGAATTAGTGTTTATAACTCATAATAATCAATATATAATTAAATAATTGATTTATTGAAATGTTATTATTTATTTATTTATTTATTGATTGATTATTACCACGTAATTATTATGTTATTATTGACGCGTTTGAAATATTTTCTACTTTTTAA
Source organism: Erythroxylum novogranatense (assembly GCA_029891385.1). Taxonomy (NCBI): domain Eukaryota; kingdom Viridiplantae; phylum Streptophyta; class Magnoliopsida; order Malpighiales; family Erythroxylaceae; genus Erythroxylum; species Erythroxylum novogranatense. The sequence goes on from CM057228.1 coordinate 88,950,173, forward strand.
TTACATATTCTCAAAATAGCTATAATTAATTTAATTATAACTATTTAGTAATTTAAAATAGAATTTCATATAATTAAAATATTATCATAAAATACAATTAATTCGATGAAAATGTGATAATTAATAATGGTAATTAGAATACAATAAGAATACAATATAAATTAAATATTAAATTATATAAATTAATTATTAATTTATTAACTGTTATTCTAATTCAGTTATAATTAATAATGATTAATATATTATTAACTAATTGACCTATAAATGTATGTAAGTAGGCACACCTATGACTTAATATTTAGACTTAATATTTATAGGCATGACTGCCATCAATTCATTAGTTGTTAATCTAATTCAGGCGTGGCTTAATATACACAAGCGTGGCTACCATGCACGTGGCTACCATGCACGGCACGTGGCTACCATGCACGATTACGACGTGCATGTTCTATCCTTTTTATGGAAAATTAACACCTATATAATTAACTAATTAATATATTTAATAAAGAAAAAATATAAGCACTAAATCTTTTTACTTAATTAAATTATAATTTTCACAAATAGATAAATAAATACCATGTTATTTTAATTTACTTTATAATTAAATTAATTAAAGTTATTTTTAAAAAAGGAACAAATATTTCAATGCATTAACAATAACATAAGTAATAATTTCATTAATTAATCAATTATTTAATAAAATTTTGAATATTATGAATTACATTTTATTTAATTTTATTTAATTAAGGAATTAAAAATAAATCTTTTCACAGGCATAAGACTTAAGTCACAAGACTTAAGTCACACCTGTGACTCTTATAATAATAAAAGAAAATATAAAAACTAATTCTAAATAAATGAATAGTAAATCAATATTTATTTATTTATTTATTTATTAAAAAGTGTAAAAAGGAAAGAACAAGCACGTCGCAACTGTGTACGACAATCACGCCTCTAAATTTTGAGTTATAGGCGTGGCTACTTACCTACCTATATACTTCAATTAGTCAATAATATATTAATCAAATCAACTGTTAATGATCAATAATTAAGCATAAGTCTATATTAATATTTACTCCAAGCCATATGAGAATGTGCAATTAAATAATAGATGCTTCGAATTTTAGAGGGTTAGTTTGTGTAAGCAGAGGGTTAGTTTGCGTAGGCAGAATAGACCAGATAGGTATATCCATTGTTAGCATTCTCCCCTTCAATTTCTAACTACACTTTAAAAGTTATTATATGGACCCAACAATTCTTACAAGACCAATATAACCTACACTAAATAAATATAAAAAAGATAAAAGTAAAATATCATAAGAACAATTTTGAGACAAATAAGAGAGGACCAAAAACGTAATTCACTTTAAAATTGATAAGTTTAAATGAATTTTTACATCAAACAATGGTATTTGGAATTTATTTTAAAGTTCAAGTTTTAATTTTAAAATGTCACTAAGGATCCAGGCTCAAAGCAAGATAACAGTAAAGTATTAACCTATTATCAATCCTATATTAAGGATCATGTATAATATAAACCATTTCCTTCTAGAATAAAAATGGAAGGAAAAAGACGATTTGAATTAAATTTACAAATTATTAAACTTATAAAAGTCAAACTTATAATTCACTACTAGTTTTTAATGAGATTATTTTTTGTTATCAGCTACCCTAAAGATTAGCAAGTATGAAACTTAACCTACAAACAAAGTAATAAGGATCCATGACACAAGAATTGAAAATCATAATATTAAGTAAACTATTTAACCTATTTTGTATCAAAATTAAAGATACATTAGTAAATTAAAAACTAATCCTATATTAAGAATCATTTATAATATAAACCATTTCCTTCTAGAATAAAATGGAAGGAGAAAAGACGGTTTGAATTAAATTTACAAATTATTAAACTTATAAAAGTCAAACTTATAATTCACTATGATTTTAATGAGATTATTTTTTGTTATCAAATATAGCTACCTCAAAGATTAACAAGTATCAAACTTAACCTACAAACAAAGTAACAAGAGCTCCAAGGTGGAATTAAAAACATAAAAAATCAGCGACATTAGAATGTAATTTTTCATGATCAAAGAAATATCATACAACATTTACATAGTGAAATCCCGAAATTAATGTGGATGCTTCCACCAGCATGCAACAAAAGGGTAAAATCAAAACAACACCACGAAAATAAAATGGTTACCATCATCCCATCTCCATCAAAATAGCATAGCTTGTATTCAGTGATCAAAGTTCAACTATGCACATAAATTCATGATTTTTTTAAAATTAAATTCTTCAAATAATGCACTAATGACTGAGAGATCATACTCTTTGATTTCTATGACAACATAGAACTTGGTGTGCTTAGCAAATTTAATGAATTAAAGGTTCACCTATCCCCCGACTAACAATAGGTTAAGGATACCAGGCAAGATCCAAATTTTTGGTATTTGTGCTTGAAATACCTACAATTGTACTTACAACACCTCCGTGCTCGATATTGACAAATCAAAAAAGTAATCAAACTTTATGAACTTAAAAAATGAGAGAATACTAGGTATAAGCATGCATTACAACAAAAAGGGTAAAAGATATTAAAAGAAACCACATAATCATACTAAAATATGATTTGCAACATGCTTTATAAAAGGTGAACTTAACAAATATAACCAAATCCTAAACCTTAAACTTAAACTTAAATTTATTAAAGTTTTAAAATAACTTAGTCAATAACGTCGGGTTAAAATTAAAAATAAAAATTTAAGTATTTAATTGTTACTTTTTCAATTTAAGCTGTAATTACAAAATTGAGTAAAATTTGAATATTTTGGTCGAAAACTATTTCTTACTTTTTTATTTATTTATAATCACAATAGAACTAGTTATTTTAAATATACTAAAATATAAATATTTTAGATTTATATATTAATTCTAAAATTGAAATTAAGCTTGAGTTTGAAAAATTGGGTAAAGATTACCTTTTAGAGAATTCTTCAAGTCCTCCAAAATTTCCAAAAATCTTTTGCGATCCACATATCTCTTGTCACTCTATGCTTAAGTGATCTTTAAATTGTGCCAACCCAAAATCAACTCGAATCTTTTCCATGTCTTGCCCCAATGCTTGCTATCTTTGAGTCATAATCAGTCAAACCTGTAAAGGTTTTCAATGTGAGGCGCAAGGAATCTCAATGTTTCTTTCCTGCAAAAGATTCTTCAAGCTTTAATAAATAAATCGAGAAAATAATGCAACTAAGTGATAAATATACACCCTAAAATAAGACTTACATGACATATAAGGATGAGCTGAAAAAAAGAGGATCGCATTCCCTTAACGGCCTAACAAAACAAAAGAATGTTTGCAGTCCAAGAGACACATAACCACCTAAGATAGAGTGGGAGAAAAAGAGAAAAATAGAAAAAAAATTTGGCTCAACAATATAATATAATATAATTAATTAAATTATAATTTATTTAAAAATAATTAATAGATTGATTTGAACTTTATTATATATAATATAAAAAATATTAACATAAATATATAAATTAATACTAATTAGTAATATATATATTTGTTATTATTTCTTTATATATATATATATATAATAAATTTAAAAAGTAATAATAATTTAGTATATAAAAAAGTCACCCATCAATTCCGTTGGTCCTTAATATATATATACTTAATATACTTAATTACTATTAAATAAAACTTTATTTTAAAAATAATTATCGGAAAATGCGTTCAAATATATACAATCTGATCCCATCAAAATGAGATTCAAACACAGAGATAGAATGTTGAGCAGTACAACCCAAGGACTGCAAGACAGTGGGGATGTTTCGACTACTGTGTAAGAAATCCACAAGTTCCTGCAAAGTTTAGAACACAATCATGACTGATGCAACATGCAAATGCCCCAATGCATTAAACACAAGTAAATGCATGCAACAGGAACTGCTTGTATTGTCTCACCAAAATCCTAGGGATCAGGGAGTGAAAAAGTGTTACAGATCAAAAACTAACGTGAAGAACAAAATTCCTAAAATTGCTAGATTGTTGCAAAAGGGAAGTAAAATAACCAGAAACACCTTTCATTAAGTAAATTACTCATAGAAGAAACAAAGTCCAAACTAAATTTACAAAGGTCTTGATACTTTTGGTTTCATTCCCAAGAATGAAAGTTACAAAATCTACAAAATATTGCAGGTATTGAAATTTAAACATCATTTAAGAAAAATGACCCAAGTAAAGAAGAGAGTTGAAATCTTGAAAGCTCGTTAGCAGGTTTGTATGCCTCAGCCAAACAAAAGAATTTGTATATTCCATAGCATTTTGCAGAATATTACAACTAATATTAGCTTCTCCAACATTTCCAGTGACAATGTTGATTCGTACAATTGCAAATGTCAATAATATATCCCAAAATGATTAAATGATTAAGAAAAGACATAAAAGTTCCATTTTAATAATGACAATGATAACATTGGCAACAATACAAACTAGGGTCTTTAAGGAAAGAACACACACGCCAGCAATCAGATTCTAAAAATAGATTGCAAAATACAAAAAATCTTGCTTAGATTTACTAAATGACAGTCACAAACTAGAAGATATGCTTCTTTTTATTATCAGACGCATTTATCAGTAACAAAATCGTAGAGCTAAAAGAGGTAGAAAAGGTAAATGATATTCAGACCTTACAAAGTTTTGAGAAAATGATCTGCTCTGAAGAACCAACCATTGAGGCAATTGCAGAAACAGCATGCTTAGACTGGACACGAGTTCCTTCCAGTCATAACCTCTCCAAGAAAGGGTAAAAACACCTTCACAATCACAGAAAAGTGTGAAAAGTAACATACAAAAAGGGAAGAGTAAATTAACACCAGGCTTTAGTCATAGAAGAAAAGAGCCCAAATCTCAAAATTGAGGTCTTGCTCTTTTATCCATATCCCCACCCAGAAAAACAAACAAAAGCAGTTAGAAAAATGAAAAGAATATGGCTTTAAGATAAGATGAAAAGAAAGCAGTGATGAATATCTAAACACTCAAGCAAAAGTCTCAAAAACAAGGATCCGTCTTTGAATGAATAAGAACTTGCATCATGCCTACATGATTTTTTTAGCAGTGAGCAGCACTTCCAACGTAAATGAAGTTAATACGCATCTGTCATTTTGTGGCGTTGCAAGATACTAAACAACATCAGCAAGTAAACTAACAGTTGTCCTTCAAAATGCATAGTTCAATGAAAAATGCAATCTATACAAGTTACAGCAGAAAATTAGCACCTGAATTTGTCAGATATGTAAGGACCAGCTTTTGCTAAGACTTGAATCAACGTATCTGTGATTCTTCTCCTCCAACAGTTTCCAAAATTACTGTTCTGCACCTCTAAGAAATGAGGGGAAAATGTTGATTATAGCCTGCATCAGGAAAGAAGGGATTTTCACCAAGTAAACCAAATTATATTAAATAGGTGCAAGCTCAAATTTAACTTAATTTGCTTTTGTTGAGAAGCCAATGATCATCCTATTATAAAACAAAACAGAACGAAAGGTTCTTCAGTTGTCATCTTAATTCTCTTTCATCAAATAACTACCCATTCCAAATCATTCTAATATTCTATCAGAAACTTCATTGCAAGTACAAGACATAATATATACCTGTGTACGACCTTAATAAGTTTAAGAATTTTAATAAATACTTGCATCACATAAGCAACTACTTTTTCAAAGAATACCGCCTTGTCATTGCTCAAATACATGTGCAGGAAATCATAGCACATAAATTATGATTAGTATTAACACCTTGTGATCCACTTCAAGAACTTCCACCAAAAATTAAAAAAGTAGAAAACAGTTCAATCTATTTATGAACAGTGTATCAATTTTACACAAGTTAGCTACCTATTACATCATTTTGGATTATCAAATTGTTGGATCCCCAATTCCTAACAGAAAATTGAAATGAAATTCACAACATTAATGCATGCGTGTGAAACGATTGAACAGCAATTGTTCATACCATAAGCAAGTTGGCAGATGAAGTCTCTGTATGGTCATTCCACAGCCCTTCCTTAGATATATGATTCAAGATGCAATGGATATGCTCTGGGCCAAATACATCACTTACTCAAGATGCGGAAGCTTGTCTCCTATAATTTGAAGAAAATTGTCCTGAAAGTACAAAAATAAGGTAGAGTAAGTGATTAGAGAGAAAATATTCTAATTGATCTAATGATACGACTCAAATAAAGTAGAAGAATAAGCATACTATAGCTTACTGGGCATTTACAGCCATCTGCTCATCCAGTAATTGCTCCAGTGCATTGAAGATCCTACTATCTGTCATTTCACTCAACTTAAGAAAGCCTTCTTCTGCTTTCGAAGGATCTTGAAAAGAGGCTGACTAGTTTTTTGGTTTTGTCCAGTATTATCAGATCTAAAACATTGCATGTTTTTCCACATATTGGTCAAGTTAAAACATATCAATCAAACATTCAAAGAGAGCATCAATTCACATTAAAAAAATGTATGCTCAAAGTTAACAATATTGTTCAATCTCCCAATGCTGCTTCACAAAGGAAACAATATCAGAAATATTTAAAAATAATTTTTGTATCGCCACATCATATATTTTTGTAACTCGGAAAACCATATACAAAATATTGCAATGCACAACGGGGACCACAGGACCGGGATACCACATGTGTTCTCATTCCACAGCTTCTCTTCCCACTGGAGGGGGGCCCTCTCCCTAAACTCTTCAGTGGAACAATTCCACAAATCATGAGAAACAGCAACAAAAGTTCGAAAAACAACTTAATCAACCAAGATTGCGATACAAATGAATCATGAGAAATACAAGCTGCTGACTCCTTCCAGATGAATATTTGATACATGCTTAATTGAAAATAAAGATTTCTTAATAGCTAACTACCTAGTACTTAAGGGTTGTAAGTATGAAATCAAATAAAGACATGAAGTTTGAAAAACTATAACTTTTTAAGCAACATGAACTCAGTATTTTGTCAACAGAGCTAAAAGTAGTCAAAGCAACAGTATCATGTAGAATATATTCTACAAAGAACATCAGCCTAAATGAGAGAAATGTTCTATCCAGAATATGGAGCTCAATTAGCATTTAGAAGTTACCTTTTGGCTCTTCCGTTCTCATGTTCATTTGGAACCTGAAAGCAAATACAATGGTAAATGTATGTGCTACTAAACTGATCTCAATAGCAATCATTGCAAGTACCTTTGCTTCTGAGACAAAATAGAGTTCAATGCCTTCCTGTGTATAGGAGTGAAAAGAGAAAAGAGATGGATCCAATGCCTTGTCCTTTCCTCAACATGAAGAAATACTGGAAATAGATCCTCTGCAAGTGTGGACTCCAAGTTTTGGGACCTGAAGGACATACCAGGACTTACATCCATTTTCTTACCCTTACATTAGGAATGATTCAAAAGATGGGAAGACCATACCTGAACTCCTTGGAATCCTTATCAAAGCATAGCATCAAGACCTTACAAGGAATCTGCTCAAGGTGATTTATAGACATGTGTCCTCCAAAACACCTTCTACAATAATCTTGATACAACTCTATCAGCTTCTTCAAAGTTTTCTTTCTAACAGAAATCTGCAGGTTGCAAACATCATACAGCCTTTTTCCTTTTTCCTTCACAAACAGCAGTATATCGAAACCAAAAATTTCTGAGGAAGAAAAACCTTCTTATCCCGAAGTCTTTCAGTGGCTTTTGATATGACTCAGATGGAAAAAATTTCAGGTTAGATATGGCAAGATCACGAACAGCAACCACAGCCTGTGTCCTTACTTTATCATCAAAATCCAACAAGCGTCCCTCAACGCCAACTGCACAAGTTTAAAAGTAACTGTATATATTTTGAAAAATTAACTAAATTAGGTTCAACAGACATCAGAAAATAAGTTTGTTCGATGAACACCTATGTAGAAGTTCAGAAGATTCTTTTCCACAGGGATTGGCCATGTAACAATCTTTGACACACTGAAGAGCACTGAGTCTAACTTCAACAGATTTATCAGAGAATCTATTTTTAAACTCCATAAAGAGATATTTTTGCGCAACATGTTGTTCAGGTAGTGCAAAAAGCTTCCCTACTAACTTAACAGCTTTTATACGAACATCAACCTGATCAGTCTATAAATGAGAACATGATATTAGAAAAACAGGATATGAAAAATTACTAACAGATGGAGCAAAGAAAAGAGAAAGGACTATATGCATCTCAAAGCACTTATTAACAACAAACAATTCCTACAAAAGAAGCACAAGGTATTCAAACATTCAATGCCATTTCATGGAGATGATATGTTCACCGTAATTTAGAGGGTAGCTATACCTGTAACTCTTGAATCAACTTAGGGATGACAGTGAGTAGTACTTGAGGAGCAGCCTGAAAAACTTCAAACAGAATTTCATGGTAGAATTCTTTGAGTTCACTATGGCTCAAGCATCTCTATGCAAGCCTGAATGACAGAGGCAGCAAGACAAGAAGCAGCAGAAGTTTTAGCCTGACCAGCAAAAAAGGCAGAAGAAGATCAAGTAGCATGGCATTTTTGGAAAATTGAACTGAAGCTTTGACATTATTGCAAAGTCTTAAAGTTAAAGAAAGGCGTTGGAATTCTGTAAATAAACAGCTTTCCTCACAACACAAAAAAAAGCAAAAATAAATATCAGTTAATCAATCAGAATTTGAACTTTGACAGCATGAACCATAGAAGATTATAACTCCAAAACAACTGAGATTGAAGCATCCATTGCCAAGCCCAACAGTTAGATTAAACCTGTTGCTGCATTCAGCAACAGCATATATATCACAGATTGGAATTTAAATAATAGTATCTATACATAAATATTTCCAGATCATAACTGGATAAATGGTTAGGCTTATAAGACAGATAATAACACCAAAATGTTTAGTTTCCCAAATCTGGAAAAATAAGATCAGCAGACAAGTTTTTATTTTTATGGACCATTTAACTGACATTCAATAATCATACAAATGAATGTGCATCTTCATTTTCCCAGTCATCTTGTAAGTGTAATCAGTCCTTAGCTCCCAGTGGTAAGGCCATTAACTTACTGCCCCCCAGTTGACAAATGCCCACCTTCTAGTTTGTTCACCTAAGGTCAATTATATTATTCATATGGAAATAAAATGTAAACCAATGTCAAGGAAGAACCTAAATAGTGTTAAAAGGAATCTTAAGAACAATGAATCCAACAACTCAATATGCATAAGCAAACTGGTCCAAGAGTTTTTCATCCTTATTTTCCATGTAAAAGTAAAGTGCTTGCTACAGAAATAACTTCTTCATTGGATAAAGTGCTTGCTACAGAAACAACTTCTTCACTGGATATTCACAGACTAAGTCAAACATTGTTTTAAACATCTTAAGGTCAAAATTACATTTTTTTTCTTTAGCACAACTGGAAGGTCCCAAAATACTCCTACGTCTGAAACAAGAAAAACACCAGCCAATTGATATCAATCGTATCCTTATGTCAAAAAGTCCAGCTTTGTGAATTTGCACAAAATTGCAACTCAAAGCATTAATCACAATTAGGGAAAAACTTCGAGTAGTTATATGATCTTCCAAGGGACCAATCAAATCTGGGGTGTATCCAGAAAGCAAGACGAAGAGCATGCTAACCTCACAACAGAGAAAAAGGTATTGAACATCTCAAGAACTAGATCATTGCAGTCAATATCCAGCATTATCACGCAACATTTGCACCGAGCAACAGTCTCCACTATCTTAGCCCTTTTGGAAAAGTATGGGCTGCTGATATCAGCAAGTTCCGCAAATGTGCTGATAATAAGTTTAAATACATCCTATCACACAAGAGGGTCTATCAATAAGTGCAATAAAATAAAATAAATATGAGAATGAAACGCATCCTAAAAACATGCATCTGAGTAAGTGTTATGCAAAGGGGATGGTATACGAGAGGTCAGTTCATGTTTTATTAACATATTCAAAAAAGATTGATGCTTGTATAATATGGATGTGCCAGTTGGTATGAACAAACCAAACGAATTCACCGGTTGAGATCAATCATCAAACAATTGCTATGCATAATCACCATAAGGTATATTATTCCATAATATTGATTCAATAAATATTCAAACAGTTACTATCTTGATATATTCCAGAGCTGGACAATGGAAGGTCATCATGTAGAGAATGTATGTCGTACATGTGTTTCTGAAGCACCTTTTGAGAACATGACCTCCATCTGCTTTCAACTATATAAAGCACTCATCATTTTGCGATCACGAGAGAGTTCCAAAACATAAATCTGCAATGCATCAAAACTTAACACCCTTCACTTAATCATCAGAAAAACATGTGTTATATGATAAAGTTACTAATCTTTAAATACAATTTACATGGCCACTTCATAGTACTAGACTTTCATAAAAATAAAAAATTGTCGTAACTGTATAGATAAGTAGATTTTATAATGCTAACCTACATATAACAACCTTTCTACTAGAGCTTGCAAAACTACCTACATCGATGTGCTCAACATATTGCCATGAGGAAAACATAGAAATTCAAGGGGAACGAAGAACAAAATGCTACATTGATATATAGCTAACACGAGATATTCCAAGCATAAAACAAACATGTCGATTACCACCTTGTTCTGTCATGCCACCAACAACATTTTATGATGGTTCAATCATAATGAAGGAAAAAACGGTAGCACAAAAATAAAAATAAAGGGCACAGATTCTCAGGAAGAATGTTTTCATTGAAAAAAAGTTGCATCTGTATGATATAAAGTGAAGATGAAGCATTAAGAAACTTGAAGTAAAAGCCAAAACACCGCTCAAAAGTAAATTATGACACCAAATACAGAATGCTATGCATATAAAACGACTCTTCTAACACATTAAATTTTCCTAAGTTGATAACTTGAGACATCGTCTCGATATCAATAAGAACCAAATCATAACAAGGACAGAGAGAAATATAAACATAATAAAAGATAAAAAACCAAAATAATAAGATAGTGAACAAGGTATCAAATTTGCAGACTCACATTGACATAAAAAAATATCATCTTTAGGGATACGACTAATGTCATACTTTTGACTAAGGCCCTAATAACCAAGAAAAATTAACTAAGGAAAACACATTCTCATGTAGTAAGTGAAATATAAAAAGAACAATATAAGGGACTTTGGCACATCTATTAAACATTTATTTATCTTCAAGCAAATCAATCTTGTTATTCTTAACTTAAATAGGAGACAATTTCAAGAAAAAGTTTAACATATCGATCACATCAATCGAGATTCCCCACCATTCATTCAGTTGCAAAGTTTATCAAATTGTTTAAGCATTTAGCTGCTTGTATCAAATCATAAATCAATTCAATTTAACTCCAAAATCCTTCAAACTTTAACCTAATCTACAAAATTCAACCTAATGCATAAAATAAACATACATGAGAAAGATGTTTCAACTTTCAAACAATTCCGTAACCCTTATTGAAAAAAAAAACCATATAAATTAACATTGGATCATTTAGAAGGTTGTTTGAACAATCACCTAACCTTTTGACGTGAGAGTAAACACCTTGTCATGAATACTCCCAGTTACTCAATTAGGTCATCGTTTCAAACAACTAACTTTAAATTAACATTGGAGCATTTAGAAGCTTGTTTGAACAAATACCTAACCTTTTGACGCGAAGTAAACATCTTGTCATGAATACTCCGGTTACTCAATTAGGTCACCTTTTCAAATGGCTACTAGCACCACTCTTTAACTTCAAACTTCTTACTTGGTTTGAAGCTAGCGAGTGAATTTATTTAATGCTCACTTATTTAAAATAAATTATCTCATCTTTCTTTTTTCAATGGGTTACTAAAATGCTTAAAAGGTTTTAACTTCTAACTCAATTATATGTCTAGATTATACAAAAGTATCATAGTGTAAATTAAGTGGCCATTTTCGAAATTAATGAAGCAAATTGAAATTAACTTAATCATTGATGCTTATGGCTATATGCCTAAACAAATCAAATCACAATAACAACCAAACTTATAATGAATCATCTCGATCAATATTCTTTCCAAGTTAAAAAATTTCTTAGAATGATTCCCTATTAAGCTAATTATAAAAAAATTGATAAACATAAATAATAATAAATTCCCTTCTCTACAATTTGAGTTGTACATTGTCCCCAATGTACATGACATAAAAGAAGAACAAAAATTCTAAAATAAGTGGAAAGAGGAAAAGCAAACGAACAATTAAGGTAGAACTAGATAAATGAAAAAAAAACCATCAAAATTGGCATAGGATGTTGACAAACTTACCATTTGATAGCTATTGACAAAGAATCGAAACCAAAATATTTGTCCGAACCAAATGATGTTTCTTATAAAGCTTGATAATTATAAGAGTTAAATGGCTACAAAAGAATAGCTTGATCAAAAAAAAAAAAAAAGGTTGAGGTGGAATTACGTACAAGTTCCACTTAAGATTGCTGAATTATCTCTTCCAAAGTTTAAATGCATATACAAGTTCAACAATCTATATTAACAAATTAACCACAAGTACTAAATGAAAGTGAGAGGAGGTTACCTCAAGTGAAGAGCAATAAAGTTGTTGCTTTTTGTTCTCATTCTCCAACCAAATTTTTGCCCAATTCCAGAATAGGATAAGCGAACTTTAAAGCATGATAATTTACTCTACATCTCAACTTCTGTAAATATGAATCAAATCTATTTGAGAGTCTGTAATCAAACATCCCAAGCTAAACGGCCTACATCACAAGAGAAAACTCAGCTACTGTTCTTTAAATATATAAGAATGCATAACGTAACGAAACATCCAGGGAAAACCCCGAACAAAAAGAGATGTGTCAATTATGTAATTATCAAAATATAATTCAAAAAGAAAAAGAATAATTCCCAACAAAATTCATAGGACAATTTACGCTAGACACTCTTTCAGCCCTTACATCTAGACACTCTTCCTTGTCTATCATGTCCTCTTTCACTAGATTTTTTCTTTCATAGAGAAGGTTTGGCCACATCCACTAGGAATTCAACCAGAAGCGCTTGGTAACTGGACTTCTAAACTTCCTCTCTGGCATCCGTAGATCCTAAATCTATGGAGGATCGAGTTGGCATAAGCTAAATTCATGGTAGTTAGTTTCTATAAGACTATAACAAGCAGATAGCACTAACATCTAAATGTAATGTAATAATGTAAGATTAGGTTAACCTTCCAGGAATAGAAGGGATTAGGAAAAGTGCTATATGAAAATTTCTTTGCAACAAAATCAAACAGGGAGAAAAATCCAAGTGCATAAGATTTTGTAAAGCTTTTCTTAAATAGGATAAAATTATTCGTTGGAAAAAATTTCCAGACTCACATGCTTCTTGTTAAGGACAGGCAAGACTCTATTCTCATAAAATCTGGGTGTACACTTCCTTGAAACACGCAAGCTCTACAGAGTCAAGACTTTCCCACGATTTACCTGGGAGTTGGTTGATGATTTGAACATCTCTTAAAAGGAATGATATGAACCAGTCAACGTCAAAGATTTCAGAAAAATTGCTGCACCCAAGACCCAGATCACATATAAGTGCTGTGTAGTTTCCTGAAAAGCCATAACATAACCAAGAAAAAAACCAGACCTAGCATCTTTCCAGAATGATTGTGATCCAGCTTCGGAACAACAAGAGCAGAATTCAAAATATAAGCGGCAACAATAGCATCTATTATCTGCGCGTCAACAATTATATGACGATTAAAATCCAATTAAATATCAAGCGTAAAATTGCGTTTTCAATAATTAAGAGCAGCTTTAATGCCAAATGGGTTTAGAATAGAACAAAACGTTAGGCTGATAAGATTGTCCAGGTTAAGAAATTCACCCCTGTTCTTTGTTGATTCAGTCCTCCACTTCTCAGTATATTTTAACGGAGCAATAATAGTAACAGAATATTAAAGCAATTCTATGAAGTTAAATACAAGCTTTTCCTTTTCGGTAAAGGCCCAAATCACCTGAACAAAATTCAATTGTTGAGTTTGTCACACCCAAGATCCATAGTCTAAATTCTAAAGCCGTGAATAGTATTGTGTGCAGTTCAGAACTCAAAAACAATTAAGTCAATAAACAGACAATTAAAACAAACATGCGACATTACTACCTTGCTCTGTAATGCCACCGACAACGTCTTTTATGACGGTTCAGCCACAATAGGAGGAAAAAACAGTAGCACAGAAATAAAAACAGTTACCTTCATCCCGCCAATGTCCAAGGTAACAGCTTCTAGAGCTTATCCAAAACCCAGTGGGAGACGCAAGGGCTTGAAACGGTCTTTCAAGCGGTTCTGTCGGTAGAGGCGGGGAAGACCTTTTCAAAAAGGTAAGCTCTGGCTTCCTTTGGTGAGAGGCAAGCAAAAATGAATCCCTTTTAACGGCTCTTCCTTCGGAAATCTTCTTCTTTTTTTCCTTCACTGGAATTCCTCAGTGCACCTTGAAGGTTGCAGATGCTCAACTCGCACATGGATCCTCTTCTTGATAATCCTGTGACCAACCTGTTTGTTGATCTCGACACCAACAGCTCGCTTAGTGACGTTCCAGACGCGACCAGTGCGGCCATGGTAGAACTTGTGAGGTATGCCCTTGTGAACGGTGCCATTAACCTTGATGTCGACGTAGTCACCGATCTTGTAGGTCCTGAGATACGTAGTCAAAGGGATATAACCCTTCTTCCTAAAGGGTCTAGCGAAGAGATCTCTTGTTCTTGAATGAAGCCCATGACCAGCCGGCATTTTCACTCACCTCTCTTTCTGCTTCTTTGGATGTGTTCCTTCGGGAATCTTCTTATTGAAGCTAACGGTAACTTTTGACTCTTATTTTCTTTAATGAAATTCCTCAACATTTTGTTTTGTTTTTCTACATATAAGAAACGCTAAAATTATATTTAAAAAATAAAAATTTATTAAAGATTTAATTTATTATTTTCAATGTGCAAAAAATTATAATTATTAAATAAAATTATAATTTATATTTGCTCTTTATATTTTAATTTTAAAATAATGTGTTCTTTCTTATAAAATTTTACCTATTTTAAATGATATATCTTAAACAAAAATTTTTATTTTTATTAAAATTTTAAAATAACTTAGTTAAAAATGTCGAGTTAAAATAAAAAAATTAAGTATTTAATTGTTATTTTTTAGTTTGAGTTATAATTACAAAATTAAGTAATTTGAATTTTTTATAATTAGCCTCATGTATGTGATTTTTGATTTTGTTTGATCGAAAACTATTTCTTACTTTGTATTTATTTTTTATAATAACAATAGAACTAGTTATCTCTTATTTTTAAATATACTAAATAAATTATTAAGTCCTTATAAAATTTATGAAATTTTATAATTAACTTAATTATTTATTCAATTAAAACATTTAATATATAAATATTTTAGATTTAAATATCAAATTTGAATTAACGATAATAACATTAATCACACCTGAAAATCTTTTAGATGAGTCAGTAATTGTAATCATCAACTTTAATTATAAGGTTGGTAATATGTCAAAATAGATTTAATTTATTTTAAAATTTAAAAATAATATAATTTATTTAAAATAAAATTTATATTAATAACATGGGTTGATGTGCATGGAGAGAGACGAGGGAAACTTGTTGTTTGAAGTGGGACCCACATTTAAATATGGTAGAACTTGCATGTTTTTAAAGTGCTAAGTGAGTTATTAATTGATTTGTATTTATTCCAATATAATCGATCGATCCAAATTCAGTTTTCTAATCATTGACTAATAATAATGATTATTAAAATTACTCTTGCTATTTTAAGTGCACAAGAATTAAATATAATTATTAAAGAAAAAGGAACAATATTTAATTTTACAATTTTAATTTCAAAATGAATTAATTTCTTTTAATATTTAAAGATAGATGATATAATCATCCTTTTAAATTTTACTTACTCTTAATCACTATTATTTTAAACTATTTAAAATATATCTTATAGTATCTTTATTCGTATCAAATTTATTATATGACAACAATTAATTATATAGTAATTTTCCTGTTTAAATAACTTGATTAATAATTAATAAAGGTCTTTATTAAAATTTATAATATCACAATATATTAAGAAATATGAAATAATACAAAATTTAAAAAACTTAAAATAAAAAATAGACAAAAACTCGAATTTAAGTTAATAAAATCACAAATTCATATTTCAGCAAACCTTACTAAAAGAACATTACCATCAACTCCAAAATTTTCTACATAAGATAAAAGAGCATAGAATCTTCCATTGCAATTCCCTAAAACGTTGCGGGTGATTTAAACTCTATCATCAAAATAGCAGCTTAAGGCATAAGTTCCTTCCATTGGGAAGGCGTTTCTTTGCCAAACAAATCACTCATCATTCGTCTCAAGTGTAGTTTCTAACCTTCTATGTTATTGCTTTATATATCATTCTAGGTTTCTGGTACTAGCAAATTGATGAGTAATTTGGACAATTTTGAATCGTATGTAAAGAGTATTATAAATCATTTGTTGAAGAATTAAGGGGTTATAAACTATTCTTGTTCAATTCTAAATAGAACTGAAGAATAGAAAATTCAGGTATGACTTAAATTTTATGTTAATGAATGGTACATGCTGCTATTATCAATAGATCATTTTACTTATTTTATTTGAAATATGATCCTGGACTTTGAGATTTTGTCTTCTCGTTTAGCTTACTTCTTGGTATAACTTTAGTTGTGTATAGATAACTAACTTTTGGTATATAAAAAAAAACTTTGTAAGTCTAATGTACGATCATCAATCTCTTTGCTACTACTTGCCTTTGTTACTTTTAAACTAGTGTTATTGTTGAGCCCTTGGAGGTGAAGTTATTCCTTGCACCCCTAACTGATGACTTCTTCAGTTTCCTTGATAAGCTAACACACAATGTTGAAACATCATCTCCTGTTTCTTGGTTACTTCATACCTCTGTTGGAGTCTTGGATTGATCAACTTCATAGGGTACTCTCCAAAAGTTTGTTACAAGTTTGTATCAATGGCTAATATAGCTGTTACCATTTTCCTATCTGCTCATACACGTCTCAATATAACTCTCATATTCACTCCTAGAAAATATTGTTTTACTTATTATTGACAATTATACAATCTGACATCGTTTAACTCTGTCATTCCCAGCTCATTGACGTCATCTCCATCTATCTTCTTTAGCTCAACATCGAGCTATATCAGATTCTTATTATGGCTTACTAAGCTTAAACCTAAATTGATAAGGACAAATATCTAATAAGAAAAACTAAACTAAAAACTTTTTTTATTTTGTTTCACATATTTGATAACCTTGTATCTTACTTAATAATCTAAAACCATGTGAATGTCATATCAAGGTCAAATAAGATGAATTGATTCAAGCTATAGTTGAGCCTGTAAGCATAAGGGGGCAAACAATTAGGAAATTCATCTTTTGTTGCTTTTTCTTTGTACTATGTGCATATGGAAGAAAATGAATTAAAACATGTATAATTCCATAAGATATTTGCAGGATTGTCAACGGCCTCCTAAAAATCGGTCTTGGTCCCACTCCTGGTTCAACCACAACTTTGTCTTCAGCTCAGGATGTAACTTTTCGACATGAATCTGTGAAGTGCTTGGTTAGCATCATAAAGTCAATGGGTTCCTGGATGGGCCAACAACTGAGAGTTGTAGAAGCCTATATGTCAAAGAACTCAGAGAGCAATGCTTTAGTAGAGAATCACTCCACACCCACCGGAGAAAATGGAAGTGTTTCTGACTATGATTTGAATTCAGAAGTGATTTCTAAAATGTCATATGCTGCTACTCTTAAATAACTTCGGGCTTTCAAAATTGAAGTCCAGGTTAAGTGTTACTTCATTTGTCTAATAAGGCCTCAATTGTTATATGCATTTAGTGATTAACCTGTCAAAAATTGGGCTCTAGAGTGCATGATGATAGATATTGTATTTTGGTCAGAGATTATTTATCTTTTCTACTACTAGATATCTTACTGCCTCAAATTTTTTTTTGATGTCTTCTATCCTCCCATGTTTCTCAATTTTTAGCTTCTTTTTCTTCCCATAACAAGTTTACTGGGTTTTATGCAGAAAGGTATCTCCTTATTCAACAGGAAACCTTCCAAGGGTATTGAATTTTTGATAAGCACGAAAAAGGTTGGCCATTCACCGGAAGACGTTGCTATCTTCCTTAAAAAACACAATTGGCTTAAACGAGACCATGATTGGGGATTATTTAGGTGAAAGGGATGAGTTTTGTTTGAAGGTTACACATGCTTATGTTGAATCATTCAATTTCAAAGGTAAGGATTTTGGTGAAGCAATAAGTTTTTTTATTCATGGATTCAGATTAACTGGAGAGGCACAGAAGATTGACCTCATTATGGAAAAGTTTGCTAAGCGCTATTGTAAATGCAATCCAAATTCATTTAGTAGAGTAGACACTGCTTATGTTCTTGCTTACTCTGATAATGCTCAATACAGACGCTCACAACGGCATGGTGAAAGATAAAGTTTGTGTGTGAACCTTTTTACCCCCAACAAAAGAAAGGAAGAAAAGGAAATGTAGAATAAAAAACACCACAAAAGTAAAAAGAACTAATATGAGTCACTTGTCTTAGCTTTGTTCTTAATAATTTCAGTGATGAAATACAAAATTTTGTGTGACTTAAGAGTCTGTTATTGCCTCATATACTTGCCATTTTTATCCCTTCCTAATAGCAAATCATATTCATAATCCAAGCTCTCTTGTCATTTTGTAATTGGTCGCTATTTGCTGCAAATTCTTTGCATATATTTGTGAACATTTTCTTTTCTTATTTGGCTAATTATGGGAGTTGACAATGGAGAAAACATATTGTATATGAAAAATAGGTTTATTTGGAGTAATCTAAGAGTTCATATCAATGGAACAATCATGTCTGGCTTAGTTTGACAACTCATAATTGATGTTTGGCTTTATCTTTTATAGTCCACTTCTCTATTATGTTAAATATCACGACTTGGAGAGACTCAAATAAGTCATTTTGGGTAAAGATATTGCATACTACTTAAACCTGAAAGGCTCTGATTGTCGTTCAGACAATATCATTACATATGTAATTAACTACATTCTAGCATATTCTTCCTTCTTTAAGAAGTAAGAAATTTATTGGAAGATCGTCTTTGCTAAAACAGAAGAACCCATGTGATTTGATAAGGGCGCAAGACATTTAAGAATTGAGATTCAGAAATTGCAGGTTTAATGCTTCCTTAGTTGATAATCATTATTGACAAAAGAAATCAAATGTGGTACTTGGAGAAGAGTAAGCCTTTGATAGTACTTTGGAAGCTACAATTGTGTTGGCCGCTTCAGTGTAATGAATGTCATCCCAACTTATAAATTTAGATCCTTCACTGCACACCTCGTGGCCAGGCTCACTGCATGTTATATTTCTATCGTAGTTATATGGAGGTCCTCCATATCCACACCGCAGTACGCCATTAGTGGATTTGAGGAACCTGCATTGCCCAAAACTTGATTGAGGCACACAATTCATTCAAGAATAAACCAAGTTGATTTATTTTTATGAAGAGAATAATTTCCCCAGTTTTACAGCATGAAAATGTATTAACTTGTAAAATCCAATGTATGAAAACCACCATACAACTCACCATTTAGAGAACGGACTCATCTGATAAAGGAAATTTCATTAATTTGCTAAGGAACTATTTGACATCGAAAATTGTCTAGGCAACCAATTCTCATTCCTTTTGGGAATTTCTTTTGCTCTATGTGTTTTGATCGTCAAGTGATCAAGATCACAAGTGCAAGAAATTCCAAAAATATATAGTTTAGTTAACCAGAAAAGAGGGGATATAAGAACTTACCATATTTAGAGGAGTTGGCAATGAGATCGTACTTTATGGAATATATATCTACATAGACTATAGTTGCATCTGTCAGTTCCGACCTCAACTTTTGGCATGTTTCAAGTAATCCTTCATTGAATAATTTTGCAACATTATTGTAACGTAAAATACAACCATGTGAATTCAAATCCTTCTGCTCAATTAAAGCAAGCTTTTGAGGCAGACAACCTAATGGTCCAATGTTATGTATCCAAAATTTCCTGCCACCTTGAGCATGTATAGCCTATCCAACACCAACAGTAAATAATCTTGGTCAAAGAACTCAATAGGCTTCCCATTTCTATACTAGGAAATTTTAATAGAAAGAAAAAGGTGATCAATGCTCGCATGGAACTATAAACTCACCTTTACGGCATTCTCGTATCACAGTTGGCAATCTTTTAGTTAATTGCAGGTCTGATAAGTTTGTGACGAATGTTGTTGAAAGGTCATTTTGTCCAATGTCAATCATGTAAAGTGCTTTCTTGAACCATTCCTCACTAATCATATTTGTTGAACCTAAACACAATTCAGGTCTCACAATCAATTTCTTTCTCAAACCATCAAGTGTTACAGGAATACTCCATCAGTTTAAATGTGGAAACTTTTAAGTATCATACGAGTGGAAACATTCAGTAAAAAATACCAGTCCTTTTGCTTCTATATTCAATGTCAATGACTCGTGATTTCCCTATATGTTTTAACAGAGGGATCTACAAAGGACTTCCTCATTCAAATAACGAATCTGCAGAGCAAAAGCGACATTAATTTCTTATCTCTTCCCCTCTTCCTTTCGATCTTAAGCGAGGACTCGTAAGTCTAGTGATGGGAGAGGGATGACCGAGGTAACACTATTCCTATAAGAGAACTAGACGTAGATACATTACACTTCTATAATGGCAAACACCCAACACCGATGTCAAGAGGCTTACTGATTTCGATCTAGTTTTGTGGATAACAAAAGCTAACGACTCAATGGCTAAGATTATGAGTTCAAATGACAAACATTTTTCCATTTGTCTTCCTCTTAAGTACCCTATGTATTTCAAGACTCGAGAGTTTAACATAAACAAAGACAGAAATCTCAGTCACCACACTGAGCCTTGAAACGAGACATTACCAGTCGAGACAAGTTCAAGAGTACGAACCTTGAAACGAACGAACTGCATTACTTAGATGTTCAATGAAAATGGGTCAAACTTGGGGAGAGTAGAGGACCCAACTATTGCGAAGTTTGCACCATTTGTAAAATTGGACCCTCCCAATGAGTCTAAGTATGGATTTAAAAAATTAGTCTTTAAGCTTTGACCTGCACAAACATATAAGGACGTAGCTTCATAATTAGATAATAACACAACAAGAAAAGTTTCACATCTTTGCAACCAATGTAGCGGTAAAGCGTAAGCTCGCCAATAAAGCCTATGATTCTCTGGATTGGGGTTTCTTGAAGCGTATGATGCTGGGCTTCGACTTTCCTCCCCGTTTTACTGGGTGGGTGATGGAGTGTATGACGACTATGTCCTACTCCATCTCGATCAATGGTTCCTTGTATGGTAAGTTTAATGGTCGTCGGGGCCTTCGCCAAGGCGATCCAATGTCATCGACTCTTTTTCTCCTTGGCTTGGAATACTTTTTGAGAATTTTGAAACTTTGCACTGTTGCTCCTCGATTTCACTTCCATTTGAAGTGCCAGAAACTAGGGATCACTCATTTTGTTTTTGCAGATGTCTGATGTTATTTGCCCAGGGTGAGCAGTCCTCTCTATATGTTCTTACCGAAGCACTGATTGATTTACAAAGAGTTGCAGGCCTTCGAGTGAATGTTGCAAGGTCCAATATATACCTTGTGGGGGTTGATGGCTATGAGAAAGAAAGCCTTCGGCAGCTAGTGGTTTTTCACCTGGGTGAATTCCCCGTTCGATACCTGAGGGTCCCCCTTGCCCCTCTGAAAGTGTTGATCGCTCAGTTTTTCGTTCTCCTTGATGCAGTTGAGGGTTACCTTCTTGCTTGGCAGGGTCAATCCCTTTCTTACGTGGGACGAGCTGAATTAATTAATTCTGTTATTCAAGGAGTCCTTGCTTTTTGGATGCAATCCTTCCCTATCCCCATTACCATTATGGATCGGATTACATCAATTTACTTACTCTTTTTTTTAGGGAGGACACCATTTTCAAGTTGCTTGGGACACCGTCTGTACCCCTAAGGTAGAAGGAGGAATGGGATTAAAAAATGGAAAGATTTGGAATAATGCCTTCTTGGCAAAAGTACTGTGAAGTATACATGCTAAAGCAGATTCGTTGTGGGTTAGATGGGTGTATGAGGAGTATTTATGGAGGATTTCTATTTATCAGTGGCATCCACACAATCAGGTTTCACAATTGATGAAGAAGCTTGCTTCTATCCGCGATGTGATGGTGGACAGAAGTGGTGATATTGCCGGTGTTATTAGAGGCATGCAAGCTTCATGTATTCATAACCGCCCATCCTCGAAAAAGCTTTATGATCTCTTTCGGGTGCATCTATTATACAAACCTTAGATGGATTTTATATGGAAACGATACATTCCACCAAAATTTTCCTTCATTGTGTGGTTAAGTAACAGGGGGAGATTACCCATGAAGGATAGCTTGCATTTTTTAGAGATTGATAAAAATGTGTGGTTTTTTTCAAACTTCAGAGGAGACAATCCTACACCTTTTTTTTGCCTGTCCTGTCACTAGTGTTATTTGGGGCACCATCTGTAGCTGGCTTGGGATCCCGCGATCCATGACTACCCTCTCCAGTGCTCTTAAATGGCTTCGCAAAGACTATCCGGGTGCTTTCATCAAGAGCAAATCGGTTAGGCTTGCTCTTATGATCACCGTCTATATTTGGAAGAGCCAAAATGTGATTCAAATGGAGGGCAAGTTAGTCATGCGAGCAGCTGTAGTGGTGACCATCAAAACCTCCATATACCAGATTCTTTATCGCCTTTATCCCTGGAGCTTATTATGTTCTGATTAGTGGGGCTTGTATTGTTACTGGGTTGTGGAGCTCTTTTGCTACTTGGAGGATTTGTTCCTCGTAGATACTGGCTTGATTTTAATTTGCAGGTGATAACCAGGGAAGGTTGTTATTGTTGAAATGGTTGTCTCTGTGAGAGTCTGCTTATTTACTTCTTTTTTATGGACTGAAGTTTTGTTCTATGGTGGCTGGGAGGGCTTTGAAGTTGGTCCTTCCTTGGGGGCTGATTTTCTTTCCTGGGATTTCCTTCGCATACAATGGCTGACTTAGCCTCTGCATGGTTTAGGAATCTTTAGGAAAATGCAACTTGAAGTTTGGGAGGTAGTTCTGTTTGTAAATCGATTTATTGTAGGTTTGCTTGTATGGGTGGGAGGCTGGTGGCAAGGCAGGACGTATTTCAACTGCTTAGTTGGGTACGATGTCATTCTACGTTGTCTAGTTAGGAGTCTCTGAAGGGAGGCCTCAAATGAGGTCATTTGCAGCTAGTTTAACGATGGCGTTTTGGGTTTGACTGGACTCTCTTCTCTATAGCAACATCGTATAGGATGTGCGGGTGCTGGGGTAATTGGTTTCAGGTCGCCCGCTGCCATTTTGTTTTATACTGACTCTCCAAATGGAACGCTGTCATTGCATGTGTGTAGCGGTGTATCTGCTGCTAAAGCTTATGGTGCCATTTTGAGGGACTATTTTGTTTTTCAAATGGTGTGGTTTTAGAAGCACGACCAGATGCTCTTCTGCTTTAGATGATGGGTGTTTACCGTTATCTTGTTAATAGCTCTGCAATCCACACACATGTGCCAATTCCTATCCTTCTTCAGAACCAATATCACTGGCACGGAACAAGGACTAAGACTCTCCCTGATGTGTTCCTTTTGTAGCAATTCTTCTACTTGCTTTTGGAGTTCCTTAGTTTCTTCAGGATTAGCCCTATAAGTAGGTCTATTTGGAATTTGTGCCCCAGGCATGAAATCAATCTAATGTTCTATTCCTCTAATGAGCGGCAACTACTTAGACAACTCCTTGGGAAAAACATCTCCATACTCCTGCAAAAGAGAAACAACACTACTAGGAAAATGATATAGTCCTAGTTATTTATAATACCATACTTATTATAAATATGGTATTATAAATAATGGTAACAATATTATAAATATGGTATGATAATAGTATAATGTGGATATACTATTAGTATAGATATATGTATAGATAGTCTAGTATAATAATACATGTTAGGATTATATGGTAGTATAATGGATACTTACTATATACTATATACCTTAATATGTTGTAGTAATTAGTATTATACCTATCCTGTATAGTATGTACCATGATATAGTATAATGCTATAGTATATACATAGGAACATATTTGATATACTATTATTATAAGTCAATTAGTGTATACCCTACTATAATATTTGTATACTTATAAATGTCTATAATATACCTCCAAACATAATAGTATTAATATCAATAATATGATTTGGGGTATTGTAACGACTCCCGTATCATAGTACTCTGATCACCATGTGTAGTGTCAGTACCATACAATTGGTAATACATTATCACAAATATTACATGGTGATTTGGGGTATGTCACTACCTAATTGGCATTACACAATCTATAAGTAGATGCAACATTTGATATACATATATACCATAACTAATTGCACCATGTGGATATCAAAATTAGTACGGATACGTATCACATAGCACGTGGATAATATTCATATTATGTGGTTTTTAATGGTTACCACTAAAGAGCATAACATGCCAATACCAAAGTATTAAGAGATGTCATATGAATAGACATGGCATCTAGTATAATTGTATCAAATAACATGTACAACTATAGCATGTATATGGTATTACTAGTGTTACATGCTAGTATATTGTACGTAACTTATATAATTAGGTATAGTGTAGTGTACCTATTAATAGTACCCTATGATACTAATGTATAATGTGGCACCTACAATTAGGTAATGTTATATATATGATACTAGGTAGTAGGGTACTATACAATACATAGGTATTAAATGGTATTATGGATACCATAGGTATACCAAAGATCATAGGTACTATAATATTAACTTATAGTAGTATCCCGGTACATGACCAGATTACTAATATGGTACATGTATTAGTATTACATATGTATCCTAGATTAGTACCATGTATAATACTATTATAATACCATTATGGTATACATCATACATAGATCATGGTATACATCATACTATCATACATACTAGTAGTATGATGTATACCATGATGTACATTTATTATACTATCTAGGTAAGGATAGTATACGCTACACAATATTTGATACCAATTATACATTATGTTGTATAATGATAAATACTATAATGTGGATGATGGTATATAATTACACTATCATATAGTGCCCCTGGTATGTACCATGGTACAGTAGATAGTGTATTATAGTATTACATCAAAATACTAATATTATAATACATTAACATGCTATGTAATAATATTGTAATTTATTACTATTGCTACAATGAATAGTTATACACACATACAATTATATCTAACTATGGTATTACCACTATAACGGTAATAGTGGTATGCTATTATAAGGTATGCTAGTGTACTTGCATACTATCAACGATGTATAACTATCATGTTAATATTATTACCTAGCATGTAGGCCATAACATATCATGTATGTAATATTTGGTAGTAACAGTAAGTATTATACCAATGTATGTAGACTATCCAATGTATTATGTAATTACTAATTAATATTCCATGGTGTATACATATATATACATAGAACTATGGTATAATATGTATACACCATATAATATAGCATAATTTATGTATATTAATTGTATATAATACCAGTAATAATTGATACATCATATATAGTACAAGATACTATATATACTATGGCATTAATTTACCTATGTATACAACCCATTTTATATAACGGATACATGTATACATATACCCACAATATTACCTATATGCATATGTACCAATAATATGTAATACAATATTGGTATTGCGTATCATATTACTACTATTAGACTAATATGGCATGGTACTGGTATGCTTTTCTAATGTTAACGTAAATTTGCTCTTGTGTTATAATACATTATAATAGTTACTCTATGCACTTTGGTACTGTTTATACCATAGTATATGTCTCATTGGTACACACCCCCCCCCAAAAAAATCAAAAATTCTTGGAATTTTGATCTAATATGGTATCCAATTATCAACTATGGCTATTATGGTGAATGTACATTCTATAGTGCAAATACATTATAACTAGTATAGTAACTATGTTATCATGCTATCATGATATGAATGTAACATATATTATACACCTTGATAGAATGTACATTCTCCATGTTAAATAGTGCAAATACACATCTATACCCTTTGATAATTGGTATGACATATCCGTTATATATGCCATTATGTTCCTAATATACTATTAATTAGTACACGATGTCTATACATCCATCATATGCTTGGGCACATTGTATCACTAATGTTATATTACTATTAATAACCATGCATATAGGTACTGCTAGTTACCATCAAATGCACCTTAATTTGTATATAATATATGTAATGACTATTATCCCTAGTAGTGGTACATACCGTATATTAAGGTGTATAATAGTAGTGGCATATAATACATGGTATAACTCACATGAACATGGTATACCATGTAAGATACTATCACATATACCCATATGTACATAGTATCATGGGATATTGATATCAAGTATGCACTATGTACAATACCTTGACATTGGTATAAAGGATGGTATGTTATTACGGTGTTGTTGCATACACATATACTATCAAATTTAGTATACCATAAATAGTGCATATCAATACTACCATGTTACCAATCTATAACATATGTACTAAATTTGATAGTATACCAATGGATACTATAATTATTAGCGTATAGCACATACTTGTAATATACATTCAAATATACCATATTATAATATGTGACATAATATTAGGTATTATATACCATATTGAATATTACAAGTATACCATGGTACAATTAATATAACTATGCGAGGTATACAATAGGCGTGCATATATATGGACATGTCATTTTATATACTATAGTTGCATGTATATAGTATATAGTTATATATTGGCTACTTGTGTTGCTTCATGCATATTGTAACTATATGTAATAATATAGTTATTTGTAGGGTACATATTATAGGCTTACTAATATACTATACTACAAATGTATGTAGGCCATACATTTGTAGTAACCATGGCAACTTTAATTGCATCAATATGCATACCTTTGTGAACATGGCTATAATAGGTATTAATGGTATTCAATAAGTATAGATATGTATGTACAACACTACATATGTATACGGGCTATGTAATAATATGCTACAACATATTATAAATTTGATACCATTACTATACATATTGGTATAATTCTAGTAGTATTAAGGTATACTATCAAATAGGGTACCACTTGGTAAATATGACATTGGCATCAAATAACAATATGTTAATACTATGTAAATATAGTAAAAGTCATATACTATAATTATACCTAAACTAGTGGATTATAGTGTGACTAGGTATTACACATATAGTACCATCCATAATTGTTATTTACTACATCCATATATATGTTACACTAAATGGCATTGGTGCGTACATGTATAGTATGTATATATGCATATGGGCACCATCTATTATATGGATACTATTTTACATCATGTGGGTATATATAGTTATGTCGGGTTAGTGACCAGTTAGATGGTGCCCATATTATAATAGTTATAATATTATAACCATTATATGGTGTAAGATATTATATACACCATATGTATTAATTATGGTGTATGATAGTTATATACCATAATATGGGTATATATTATGATGTATACAATATGGTACATAGTGTAATACATGAATATACCCCTATGATTACCAATGTACCATAATATGGTAATGTACCATAATTAGTATATTGTATGTACATTACAATATGTTACTAATAGTTATAATGTAGTGATACCATACACTATTATCCCTACCAATTGTTATATTATACTATCATGCACATAGGGCACATAGTACAATGGTACATATCCCATGCACCCTGTTAGTTCACCAGTATTTAACATACTATTATGATATAGCTACCGCAAATCACGCACCATAAATATGGTATAACATTTTGATCAATTGTATCAATAAAAATATGTTAATACTATGTAACATATTTTATTGTATTATATACCCTAATATGATGCCCTAATATATTGGTAATGTACTTACTATATATATATATATAGTAAGATCTTGTCACATATACCAATATGCAAATATGGCTTAATTATATCTATAACAATTATACTACTATAGTGTACATGCACCATGCTATATAATGGTATATAATTTCTATGGATGGTACTATAACAATTATGGATGGTACTGTATGTGTATTACCCATACACATATAGTATCATCCATAACATATGGCATGGTTTAGTCATGTATGCCTAATTATCATATAGGTAATAATACACATATAGTACCATCCATAACATATGGCATGGTTTATTTATGTATGCCTAATTGTCATATAGGTAATGTGATAACATTCGTACCCATGTACAATATACCCTACCAACATGCATATTATAAATTATATAATATATAATACCCACATAGTTACTACAACATGGGTATCTAGTGTACGGTTATATAATTACTATATAAAGTAACATGTGTTATGGTATATTACATTAGTATATCTATTAGTATATTGTACCTTGTCACTGGTATAACATACCAGGGCACTATCGTACTTTGGCTACTTCATTACACACATGTCACTTGCTTATTAATTAGGTATGTTATATTACTATACCTTACACATAGCGTAATATAATCAAGGTAACTATTAATGTTACTATTAATAGTTATACATATTAAATTATATAGCATGGTGTTACAACTTCCGTATACTTCCATGTTCAACTAGGTATGGTAATATACTCACACCTATAGAAACCGTGGCATATAGTAGGTGAATTCATTATTATGCATGGTTATTAAATATTATACCCTATTAGCGTATGTGCCATAATCTATACCATTGTAAGTCCATGTAGGGTAGGTGTTGTTAATCTATATGTGATATACCATTAATGTAGTACATCAACATAGTACTATACCATTAGGGTACAATAGTATAATATAACTATCTTACATATACACAATGGATACTATTAGGATATATGGTACTAGGGTTATCATGGTATAACACACTATACATGGCTCGGTTATAAACTATTCTATATGTATGATACTATACTATTATATATCCATGGATTGCAATGTTTATATCATAATACTATAATGTGATTATAGTATTAGTACTAAATGTGGTAATTGACATAATAGTATTAGTTACCACATAGGGTATGTTTGGGTCATATATACATAGTAACTATTATGGTACATTAATAATAGCATAGTATTGTGTACTATAATATGTTATGTATACCCTAATAATGTCCTAATTATTTATATGTTTACATGAATTATATAGGTGTTACTAGTAATACCTATATAATTCATGTAGTACACATGGTTATACAATATGTATGGTTATAACCAGTGTATAATAGTAGTTATAGGTATATATATACACATAGCTACCATATGCATACCATATACCTAATTGTATAGTGTTGTATCCATTATTAATGGTTATTGTCTGCCAGGGTACAAAGTGTACTATGATAATTATATGAGTACCATATACCTAATTATATGCTACATTGTTATAACAATTATATGAGTACAATTGCATATATGTGGCATGTGGGTAATATTCCATATGGTAATTGACATATGTACTAAATGCCAGTGGTATTAGTAGGCCATGGCATTTAGTACATAGTAAGTAGTAGTATTACACCCTATACCTATTAACTAGTATTCTAATATAGTTAGTAGTACGTAGTGCCTATTTAGTGGCTACATATGATACCCTGTATAATACTGGTATCAAATGAATACTTATTTACAATAGTATACCATGCCTATATAATTAGGTATACCCAATAATATATGATACTAGTCAGACTAGGGTAATATTGGGCCTATTTTATTTACTATACATATTTGTACCATGGTGCGATGGCGAGATTGGGTATTATATAGCATGTGGTATTATACCATATTAATGTATACAATTATACTAATATATGCCTAGTATATATATCGAACATGGTATATAGTGTACTAATCCATTCTTAATGCTAGCATATACCATATCATCTATGCCATAATGTTAGGATGCACATATATTATGGTATATAACATAATAAAGTAAGATGGTACCATATTAACATAATAACATTATGGATGGTACTATATGTGTATTACCCATACATATATAGTACCATCCATAAGATATGGCATGGTTTATTCATATACAGGCCTATTACCTACAATATATATACTATTAGGTATATAATATACGCTAACAACCAGTTATATTGATATGTAAGGCTTATTTTATTTACTACCTCAGAGATGTATTAGCCAATTGCCAGTTTAGTTGCCATATACCCTTTTGAGTATGATTAGCATAGTATACCCTAATTAAATAGGCATAGTTACCATACAAAATGCTCTAAACCATTGTTATAATTGTAATAGGTACAGTTATTATATATGACTAGATGTGCCAATCTTATAGTCATGGATATTATATACTATAACATATACTTTGGTAATACCAGTAATTATACCATACATGTTATATACCTAATTACGTTGGGTCATGCACAAGTAGCATAGGGTATACCATCTATAGCAATCCAATAGCTTAGTGTAAAGATACGCTATTATGGTATCTACCCCATAATAGATTATGTAACTATACATAATTCACATAAGTATGAATAGATATACATGTGGGCTAATAACACCAAAGATAGTATTATTACTATCCACCATGGTACTATAATAATATGTTATAGTCACCTAAGTAGGGATACCACCGCTAATCTATATGAGAAAAGATATTAAATTTATATTACTATTGGAGTATATTATAATACCATATCTGTTATGTAATGCATACATGCATTACATAACAATACCGATATTGTTATCTATCCAATATAGTATGTGTACATTGTATTATGTAAACCAATTTAGTAATATACACATATTAGTAATATAGTATGTATACAGTGTATTATGTAAACCAATTTAGCACCTATACCAATTACGCTACCATTCTATACACTTATACCCTACCATGTATAATACATGGTATAGCAATAGTATATTGGTTGTATGGGTATTTATTACATTCCATGGTACTGCAATATTACCATGTGTAATACCCATTGTAACTATGACATGTCTACACCATGGAAGGGTATACACCTATATAGTATAATTAGTGCATTGTAACTATTAGTATAACTATATTATTGTGGTCCGTTTAAGCATTGTAACTATGTAGGTATACCCTATGGTTGTATTGTAAATTAATAATACACATGAACCCTATCTTAAGTCTTAATAGTAACAGTGCTTACTATATACTATATCTAGTACTAAACACATAGGCCTAAGTACTGTTGGTATATTGCCATGTAAGTCATGTTCAATTGGATATCCATAACATATAATTCTAGTGGCCATAGTAGTGTACATATACTATTTAATAGTAACCATGGCAAGGTATGGTTACTATACAGCCTCTATGTAACAAACTATTACCCTGGGTATACACTATGTGAATATACTATGGAATGTAATAGTACATTACTATGTGGTATACCATGGTCAGTTACACTAGTATAACTGACCATGGCATACCATGTTCATGAAAGCACTAGGTACATTAGTCAAGTCAAAAGGCATAACTAACCACTCATACGACCCAAACTTAGTTTTGAAAGCAGTTTTCCACTCATCACCCTTTTTCATGCAAATTTGATGATACCCACTTCTAAGATCAATTTTAGAAAATATATAAGTACCATGCAACTCATCAAGCATATCATCTAAATGAGGGATAGGGTAATGATATTTTACTGTGATTTTATTAATGGCTCTACAGTCAACACACATTCTCCATTTGCTATCTTTATTAGGAACAAGTATAACTGGCACAGTATATGGACTCAAGCTTTCTCTCACAACTTGTCTTTGGATCTCCTTAGTTTCTTCTAAATTGGCTCTATACACAGGCCTATTCGGAATTGAAGCTCCAGGAAGGAAGTCTATATGGTGCTCAATGCCTCTCAAAGGGAGCAATCCATCGGGAATGTCCTCTGGAAATAAGTCATTGAAGTTTTGCAACAAAGACAAAACATTAGACGACAAAGATGGATCAAGCTCATTAATAGTTAAGAAAATTTTTTTATATAAAAGTATATAACATTCTTCACATTTTAAAGCCCTCTTGATCTCACTTTTTCCAACAAATAAAGTCACTCTCTTTTCTTCATTTTTTTCACTCGTTTTATTTTCTCTCTCCCTTTTTCTTTCTTTTCGACTTCTCTCTCTTTCTTTTCTTTTTCCCTTAATTTGCATTCTTTCTCAATCCTCACTTGATCCCCATAAGCTTGAATGGGCCTAAGAGGTTTCAGCATAATATTTTTACCATGAAAAGGAAAAGAATAACAATTTTTGTATCCATCATGCCTAACTTTTCTATCAAATTGCCATGGCCTACCAAGCAAAACATGTCCAATATACATTAGTGCAACATCACATAAAAGTTCTTTATCTCCTTCAAGCTTTTCTTCTAGGAACTCGATCCAGAACCATTTTGGATCTTTAATTGCTTTTCTACTAGATGGCCTTATGCAACAACTCATCCATGTCAAGGAAATTTTGCTACAATGGAAGCAATTTTAGGGCGCAAATCATCAAGAAATCTTCTCATGGTAGCTTCCATGTCTTCCTCAACATTGGCCCTAATCATGATGATCTCCATCTTTTGGTGGTACTCTTCAACACTCATAGATCCTTGCCTCAATCTTTGCAACTGCTTGAACAAGTCTCGATAATAATGACTTGGAACAAATTGCTTTCTCATAATGGCTTTCATTTCTTGCCACGTGATGATTGGTCTTTCAATATTCCACCTTCTATTTATTTGCAATTGATCCCACCAAATACTAGCATATTCACACAATTCAACAACAACAAGTTTTATTTTTTTCCCTTCACTATATGTATGACACTCCAATACATGTTCTATTTTCCTGTCCCACTCTAAATATAATTCAAGTTCATTTTTACCTTGAAAGGAAGGGATTTTCAATTTTATGTTATCGATTTCATTACGAGAAGAAGTTTGTCTGCCTCTCCTAGTGTTGGGGCCTTCATCCTCGGATTGCACATCTTCATCTTCTCCATGAAACACTCTTCTAGAACCTTTGGAGTTTGATGTGGATTGGATGTCATCCAGCGTAGCATTCAACATCTGGAATTGATTTTGCACAGCCTTCATAAAGACTTTAAGATCTTGCTCAGGTGATTCATCTTCTTGAGACATGTTTATGAATTGCAAAATGTTAGTGAACAACAAAAACAATATGGACCTCACCACTCAACCTCACGTGTATACACTCAACAAATGTCAAAAAACTCATGTTTCATATAAAAAATTGACTTTTTCTATAATGCAAACACTCTTGTCTTTTACCACTCAACTTGCTTTCTATAGTATCCTTATTCGAAACAAGACACAATCAAATAGAAGCAATCAAACCAAGTGGCAACCAAGATTAAAATCCCAAGATAAAATTCTCAAAGAATCCAAAAGGGGAAATAAAGTGTGGCAAAAAAATAGTATAAGGAATGAATTAAGGGAGTGATTACCTCAAGCAAAGTCAAACTTGATGCTAAAGAAAGATGAATGAGGCAAGAAATGAAATAGGAAACTAAAGGCAAAATAGGAAAGTAATTGAAATAAGAAAGTGAAGCAAATAGGAAAGTAAGCAAGTTCCAAGCAATACAAGATAGGAAAGTACTTGCAATTCTAGTTCAAGCAATAGGAAAGATTTTATCTTTATTTGATTTCAATTAGGAAAGTAGCAAACTTGGACTTTACTTCTTTAAAAATTGCATCACACACTCTGATTGTTTTCTTCTTCTTTTTTTGTCGAATTTCTTTTTTCTTTTTTTCACTTCTTCTTTTTTTCTTTTTCTCCTTTTTTTGAAGAATTTCTTTTTTCTTTTTTTGATGAATTTCTTCTTTTTTTCTTTTTTGACTTCTACTTCTTTTTCAGAAGTTGGATGCTCTTAATTTAGACTTCATGTAACATGCCTTAGAAAGCTTGGATTTGAATGATTCCAAAACGAGGAGAAAGAAGAGATTTTGAACTTGAAGAAACACCTATTATTCTGTCAAAAACTTAACCAAACAGTGCACGAATTAGTGGATGAAAAATGATAGAAAAGAATAAAAAAAATAAAAAACAAATGAATAATTATTTGAAATCTAGCAACCAAAGCGCTCTGATACCAAATGATGGCAGACCCAATAGGAACTTGTCCTAGAGAACCTTCAACAAGATAGAACTATGCCCGGGTGTGGATAGAATCAAGCAAACACACGGAATCACAAGAAACAAAGTTGAAAAGATAGAAACAGAACACAAAGAGAAAATAGAAGGTTAGAAGAATGTTGGTCGATAAAAAGAACCCTAAGAGAACTTGTCTCTTAGAACCCTAGCAAGAATGTTGGTCAATGGAAAGAACCCTAAGAGAACTTGTCTCTTAAAACTCTAACCTTAGGATGCCACAAAGGAAGACCACTCCTTTGATAAGTCAAGTATTCTAAAAGAATACAAAGAAAGCAAGAAAGCTCTCAATATTATTTCTGAATGAAAAATCCCCCTTTCAAAGTACATAGAGGGTGCTTATTTATAAGAAAAACTTCCTAACTTAATGTCCTAAAGAAGAAACTAAATAAAAGGAAACAAATCAATCCTTAAAAGGAAACAAAATAAAATTATAAAGGTGTTAACTAGATAACCTCATTTCAAGGAAAACAAAAAGGAAACTAAACATGATCTGAACATGTTGGACCTTATAGATCACATCCTTATCCTTATTTTTAAGTGGCACATGGTTGTCACTTGGAATTTTAGGTGAGTTCTCCCAATTAGACTCCATTTGGGCCTTTGGACACTTTATGTTGGGCTTTAAGGAGTAAGACAATGCCTTTTGAACCTTTATGAGATGAAATCTGACTCAACAATATGGGCTCTATCTCTTGAAGGTCTTAGATTAAACAATTCAATGCTTGCTTCATTGCTTTAGCCCTAGCTCTTGTCATTGGGCCTCCAACATCTTGTAATAGATCTTTAGGAAAATTAGACTTGAATATTGGGCCTTTGATATGGAAATTTCGTTCATCCCCTTGCCTTGAACACTCAAACTTCAAATCTGATTCAATTGCAGCTCCTAAGCCTCCTTTTGCAAGCTCATATCCATGCAAGTCACTTCCTAGGCTTCCTTGAGGCAAATCACACCATGGATGCTTCTCTTCTTGCCCATGGTTCTCCATCAATGATTGTATAAGATGCTATAGTGATAGATACCTTGATATTAGAATATGTAAATTATGTAACAATAGTACCTATAGGGCATGTACCATATAGTGAAGCACATACAGTAATAATATGTAACCATGCTATACCATGTATAATAAATATGTTATTATTACACTGTGTAATAGTTACATAGTTCAATATGGTATCGTTAAACCCGTAATACCCAAACATACCCTTTAATCATATAAAGGGTATGTTTATAATGTAATACCTATAAACCAACATGGTATTCATTACCTATTATAGCATGGTATTATACCACATTGTGTATTACATGAATATCTATCACTATAGCATTTTATAGTCATGTAACCTATTATAGTATCTACATACCACTAATAACCATATTCCAACTCACTAATATGATACTAATGTATGTAACTATATTCCATGAGTTGGCAAATTTAATGGTATCCCTACTAATATACCATTACTATTATACTAATGTTATATTAGTAGGGATACAACATAGCTTCTTATTATGTATTACATATGAACATATAAGGACATGTACATGAGTATAAAGATATAGTATGTCCAAGTGCCTTAATGATTATCCATTATAAATATGGTACCATACGTTGTAACTAGTAATGGGTAATAACATTTACAACGTATCCATAACTACCCTATAGTGTTATAGAGTGTGTAACCATGATTATGGCATTACCTATTATAGTACACATATACCTAATACTTTATATTATCATGTAGCATTATAATTAGTGCTATATATGGTATGCTATAGTACACGGATATAATAGTAGTACCTGGTTATACCCTATAATTCATATAACTATAGGTATACCAACTATGTTAATGCCAGTTATTATCACTTGTTATGGAAGCAAGTGATAATGAATACATGTATAGATTAATATCCACGCCAATTGTATATGACCATTCCAAAGGCCTATGCCAGTGTTACAATTGTACGGACTATGTGCTATCATTCCATGGTATATTCACATGAACCTATCTCAAGTAAAAATAGTAACAATACTTACTATATACTGTATCTAGTCATATACATGGTATAGGGTAAATATATGCCAATTATCCATAGCAAGGTATACTGTACTATTGGCATGTAATATAGGTGTACATTGTTATAATGTATACCATGTAATATGGGAATAAGTACATTTACATAGTCAGCAAAGTAAGTAAACATGATACTATAACCGTGTACTTATTATTGATTGAACATCTTTGGGTTTATTATTCATCACATAAATGTGAGTAAAGATATTATCCTATGTGTAGTACAGATACTATATATCAAATAAGTATACTTAATCCTTATATGCTGCACATTATTGTGCAACATATAAGGGTATAGTATGAATATATTAATTGTACACAGTGTATGTCATGTAGGGTATAAAAATAGTGTTGTGGTATAACCTATCAGCCACGTGACAGAGATGTATTCCCTTGGTAATGAATACCAAATATCTGATATTATTTTAGAAACATAGTGACCATACAATAACCGTTATGTATTGTCATAGTTACCATGGTGTGTAATATAAAAATTAATAGTACCCACATTTATATGTACTACTATAGCACTTGTACACTGGTCATACTATGTGGCAAGGTACATGTACTATGGTAGTAAATATTAGGTGTACACTAGGTGTATATAGTACATTATCCAAAAAAGAACGGAAAGTGGAGGATGGTGATAATGTGCCCAAGGATATGCCCTAGGCCTATCACCATTATATACCAATGTACTACAAACAAAAGTAAATATATCACTAAGGCCTTTCATGGGTATGGTTATAGGGTACCCTATAACCATACCCATGAATACCATGTTAATAGTAATTAACCATTGTATAGTATAGTTATGGAATATAGTTAGTAACTACTATTATACCATAGTAAATGTGTATGCTATTGGTATGCCATCTTATTACCATGGTTAGACACATATGTTATTAGGATACATTATTTATAATCATTGTATTAACACCATAATTTATATAATACCATTAATTTATACATTAGTATACATATACTCACACCATAATTTATACAATACCATTATGCCTAATTCATTATAGTACCATCCATATTAGGTACTACTATACTGCATATCAACACCCACCATAGGTTGTAACTGTGTAACCAATACTATGTGACATTATGCCATATGTTGCATCTAGTCATATAGTTCCAAATTATGCTATGTAATTACATATGGTATAATTAATACAAGGATGTGTCTAACCATTGTACCTTGGATTGCTATAGATGGTATTACCATGTGTAAATTAATGGTATACTTATACCATGGTATCTACCATATTAGTATCAAGGTGTACATAGTGTTGTGCATACATATCATAGTTCCTAATGATAACATTATATATCTATACTACATTCCATGGTACTATTCAAAACATTGTGTATAGTCATGCACTATTACTAGTATATTGTAACAATTAACATATGGTGCCAATCACTATAGATATGTATACCCTTTGCCATGACTAGGGATAGTATGTATAACAATAGTTTAATTGTACCATGGCCATGTAGCATACTACCAAAGTATCACACATGGTGGGATACCATGTGTATTACCATACGCCATAGTAATAGTTATTAATTAGTGTATAATGCATACCATGGTCATTTTAGGTATGTACCAGTTATATACCATATGTATGGATATACCATTTAACGTACTTGGTGATATATATTAGTGGCATGTAGGTATAGGGGAGTAAAAGTCATATACTAATACGGTGCCCTATGTGATATACCAGTTACATATACTACATATTAGTAGTATATGTAACTGTTATTATATGGTTTATTAGTAAGATAAGGCATATCCTACATGTATATACATATAATTTGCCCCTGTGTATGGTACTAGTATATGGTGTATTATATAGTAGGGTATGCATAGTGTATAGTATGGTTAGGACAATGGTTATATGACATGTATACATAATATAATAGTATAATGTGGTAACATTGACTATTATATGATAACACGTATTATAATACCTATAATACATGTTACTACACTTAGGTATATGTATAAATCATACTTATATAGCATGAATACTACTGAATGTGTAGTGTAATATACAATAACCATCACATGACGGATTAACATGTAAGTATAGTATTATAGCTATGTGTGGTACTACTACAAATAACTAGATGATGATAATTTATTTCTACCATATATTATTATTCAATATGGAATAGGCCCACTCTATAATTAGGATGATAATATATGTAATACCATGTGGATATACTACATTAATGGTATACCACATATAGATTAACAACACCTACGACATGGACTTGTAATGGTATAGATTATGGCATAGTATCACATTATATGCCATGGTACAAATATGTATAATTACTATGTTATTATTTACCACATTGTATATTGGAATGATACTTCTATAATACTAATATATGTATATTATTGTATACAGGTAATACCATAATCCATGGTTATAGTGCACTAACCATTGGTTGTAATATTATGAAGTAGCATAATCATATTATAATTAGTATAATAGATGGTATATTAAATATATCACATGTCTATTATATGCATGTGTATTGTACTATACCAATATATACACATAATTAATGATACCCATGCCACCAATCATATAAGCATTTATGGTTATACCCTGAACATACATTTTGGTTAACTATTATGTGGTACTATTATATTTACCACATGTCGGTACGTGTGTGACTAGGGTATGGTAATATACTCACACCTATAGAAACCATGTTCTATAGGTGTGAGTATATTACCATTCCCTAGTCACATACACACCATGTTCTATAGGTGTGAGTCTATTACCATACCCTAGTCACATACACACCATGTTCTATAAGTGTGAGTATATTACCATACCCTAGTCACATACACACCATAGTATTATAAGCATTGGTACATGACCATACCCTAGTCACATACACACCATGTTCTATAGGTGTGAGTATATTACCATACCCTAGTCATATTCACACTATAGTATTATAAGCATTGGTACACGATAAAATTAACAAAGTATGTAAACACTATTATAATGCCTATGTATAATTATATGTTAATATACATGATTAGCGATATTAATGGGCATGTAATTATACTGTACTATTGTAATACCTATTCTATATTATCTATTCATTGTATTAACAGATAATATTCCATTAGTATATTACCATAGATTAATTGTATATGTAGGTAAAATAACTACCATGTATATATATACTATGTATACCAACTTCACTATTACTTAATAACTAGCTATAGTAATGTGGCTAATTATAGATATCTGTACTAATTGGCGTGATATTCATTGTACTTTGATGAATAATAAACTCAAAGATGTTCAATCAATAATAATTACATGGTTATAGTATCATGTTTACTTACTTTCTTGACTATGTAATTGCATCAAATA
Source organism: Erythroxylum novogranatense (assembly GCA_029891385.1). NCBI lineage: Eukaryota > Viridiplantae > Streptophyta > Magnoliopsida > Malpighiales > Erythroxylaceae > Erythroxylum > Erythroxylum novogranatense. The sequence goes on from CM057228.1 coordinate 88,990,302, forward strand.
TGGGTATACTACTATTATGTACCTAACCTGCAAGAAATTTAGTATAATGACAATTTCTTGTCATAATATTAGTATTAACATTGTAATGTATGTAGCTGGTATTGGATATGCATTAACTTTAGGATAACGGATATGCATACCAACGGTATGCAATAACATGTAAAGTAACCAAAGGATATACCATTACTATAGTATAATATTAGATACTATGGTTGGATATATATAACCATGCCAATTATAACTATCAAGATACCTAACATGCAATTACATTGGTATACTATGCTAGTTTGGTATATAGTATACGCTACATGTATGTAACTATAATTATGCAATACCATATCAAGTTTATACCCTATGGAGGTATGAATAGTATTGGGTTTATTATTATTTTGGACCGTTATAATATGAATATACTCTTGGTACCTATAATAATTAGGTTATATATAGCATTATTGTATGCACGGAGACACATAATTATTATTTGATATACTATTATTATAAGTCAATTAGTGTGGCATATATATGTGTTACAAACATGTACACTATATTGTATCATGGGTATTATACTGCCATGATATAAATACTACCATATTTATAATATAGCCAAAACATTGTGTATACTCATGGTATCAAGGTGTATAGAATATAATTACATGTACAGTCATAACTTACCAATAGTCATGCACCATGGTAATAGTTATGGCGATGTAACAACCCAGATTATCCGCTTACAGATATTATCCACTTTGGGCATTGGCCCTACCAAGCCCTCACGGTTTTACTTTTCCCAAGGCCTTCCCAGGAGGTCACCCATCCTGAAACTACTCTCACCCAAGCATATTTAACCTCAGAGTTTCGATAGGATCCGATGCTTTAGGCCATGGAAAACGCGTTTGTAAAGAAAAGTCCAACTCTCCAAGAGTATAAGGTGTACAGTGATGCTAGACACCAAGGACTTGGCTGTGTACTTATGTAAGCCTGGCGAGTAATCGAATATACTTCTAGATAGCTGAGAGAAGTCGAATCCTTGATATATCGAACCTTTCCGTATTATAGAGGGTGTCGAGATTGTGGCGTATCGATTGGAATTACCACCAGACTTGGATAGGATCTATAATATATTCCATGGTTCGCATGAGGAGGCGTCATGGCGATGTGCACGCCATGACGAGCATGATTAGATTCGCATGGCGAGTGCTCGAACGTCATGGCGAGCCCCCATGTTTCCGAAAATGAAATTTTTTATATTTTGGGCATATCTTTTGGTGTAGATGTCCAATTGTGGTGATTTTGGATTCATTGTGAACTAGAGATCAAGGACTACAAGTTGTATGAAGAAGGGAAGTTCGGAATTAGTCTGTAAGGGTTCAGAATTTGAGGAGGAGATCGAATATAGGCTTTTAGCGCTTTATTTTGAATCGCCAAGCTTTGAATATTTTCTGTGGATACTGATCGAATGGAAACTTGGTTGTTTTAGGAAACCAAGCTGACCTGATTTCATCGTAAGAGGAAGGACATCAGTGAGTCGACTACTCGAGCGATCTTAGGTGGGAAATATACTTATAGTTATTGTGTGATTAGGCAAATTCTTGCCTATGTATGAATATATGTTATAGATGATGCATGTTTAAATGTGATGAATTGAATGATTTTGATTTCATATGTTTTGAAAGAATCATGAAAATGGATAGCATGACATTTTGATTTTGAGCATGTATGCCTCGACTTCATTCACGACATTTTGACTAAAGGAAAGAATACCATATGACAAAATGATTATGAGCATGATTATGTGCTTTTGTTTGGCGAGAGTGGAACCATTTAGTTAAATCACGTGCACGTGAACAAGAGCCTTCTCCGGCTGCCCGCTTGTGGCATATGAGATCCGAATGGACTCATTTCGTTCAGGGTGTAAACTTCGGTTTCTCCCTTTCGTTTCCATGGAACCCTCGAGCCATTGTGATGTGCATTGTGATGTGAATTGTTCATTGTGAAACATACTTTGTGCCATATTTATGAACTAAATCAATTATTGAATGTGTAATTTGTTTGAGTAGCATGTGAATGCCTGAATTGTTGTCTATATAGATATAATATATATACATTCATATGCTGGGATTTGTGCTAGTTGCCGATGGCTATAATTATATTAGCCACTGAGCTGTGTAGCTCAACCCATTATTTTTCCCTCCTCAGGTGCAGAGCAGGACGATCTTTGAATTTGCGAGGCATCGGAAACTTCGAGTTAATTAGGAGCTTTGCTATAAGTTGTATTTTGGTTGGCCCTCCGAGCATATTATCATAGAGCATTCTCATGTATTTTTGGATTGCAACTTATTTTGTATTTTGAATAATTTGAACACTTGTGACATTTCTTCGGATTGTAATGGCATGATTTTAAGTGCTGGAATGTATGAGAATGGTTGTGTGCGAATTAGGATCGAAGTTTGTATGAGTATATGTATGTGTGAATCGAATGGTTATATGTATATGTATAAATGTTGGGATCAGGTCCGACGGTATTTGGGCGCTGACGCCGGCGCAGCCCGAGGGGCCGCCTCGGGGATCAGACTTACGGGGCCCGGGCCCAACATGTTTGATATCAGAGCGCCTAGGTTTAGGTGTCCTCGGCTTAGAATACATATAGGATTGTGTGATCTATGATTAATTGTTGCATTGATTAAGTGACATGCATATCATGCATACATGTAGATTGCCATATAGCTAATCCTTAGTGTTTCCATTTGAAGGAGTACGATGCCACCTCGTAGAAGGACACGAGGAATTATCAAGGATCTCATCGACTCTCCGACTAGAAAGGAGAGGATCGACGCAGTCCGTAGCCCGTGGAATCTTGAGGCTTCAGTAGGGCTTAGTAGTGAGCCCTTCCTTCGAGACACGAGAGTCTCCGATTTCGCAGAGCAAGTGCCTCCTTTGGATCGCTGGATGTTTGAGCCTTTACCCAGCGTTTGTTCAGGCTATGGGTGGATGCCTGACCTTACCTCGGCCCGATTAAGAGGAGAAAGCAGTTAGACAAGTGAGGAAGTATGGGCAGTTGACTTCTTTGGGACGGTGATCTGAGGAAGCTGAGACATGGTTGCAAAAGACGAGCAGGTCTTTGGATCGGATGGATTGTGAGGAGGATGAGCAGTGGTGTATCTTGCCGATCTGCTTGAGGAGATGCACTTTGACTTGGTGGGAGATCGTCAAAGGCGATCAGATGAGGCGGTAGGGTTATCTTGCGCGAACTTCTTACCGCTTTTAAGAAGAAGTATCTGTGAGGTATATGTCCAATGACGGAGGAGTTTTGAGTCTCACCGAGAGAGATGACGGTGGCGAGTATGAGTCCGATTTACAGTTATCGGTATGCTTGAGACTTGATCTTTGAGTGAAATTTGTCGGATGTCGTCGGTTTGAGTCGGGACTACATTTGGCTATCCAGGAGAAGGTGATTGTACAGAATTTCGGTGACTTCCAGCAGCTGGTTGAAGCATCTTTGAGGGTGGAGAACATATATAATATCAAGAGTGCTGTGAACAATAAGAGAATGGGCAGAGAGCAGTCCAGGAGGGGAGGGAGTACTAGTACTCCTATGCCAGACAGGAGTGCTAGGAGCTTCCCAGTTCAGTCAAAGGAGAGAAGCAGTGATGCGAGCCGATCTAGGCCGATGAGGACTTTTACTGTTTCTCACCAAGCTTCTACGGTGGGCGGCAGTAGGAGGGGAGATGGGGATAGGTCATCCGTCCCTAAGTGTGAGCACTGCGGTAATTTCCATGGTGGAGAGTGCTACCGATTGACGGGTGCATGTTTCAACTATGGACAGAAGGGACAGAGGCTGAGAGTGTCCGACCTCCACGACAAGAGAGAGGCGGATCTGAGCTCAGGAGGGCAGAGACTATGGGTCGAGGACTTTGTGAGGTGGCGGTTACGATCTTGCCAAGAGGGCAAGTCTTCCGGGGAGACCGAGAGGGCAGGCACCAGCCAGGGTGTTTGCTATGACGCGGGAGGATGCAGAGGCCGCTACAGATGTTTTCACTAGTATGGCTCACTTATTTGCTGATGATGTGCTTGTTTTGATTGATCCGGGTTCTACTCACTCGTTTGTGTCGTCGAGTAGACCTGTATGTGATAAGGTTACGAGTCCGTTGGATACTCCGCTGATGGTGAGTACTCCGATTGGTCAGCACATTGTGATTAGTCAGGTGTTTAGATGATGTGAGCTTAGTATTGGTGGAGGACTTCTAGTGGTAGATCTGATGCCACTGAAGATGCGAGGATTAGATGTGATACTGGGTATGGATACATTGGAAAAGTACAATGCCCGACTGGATTGTAAGCAAAAGACAGTAGAGTTTGATTTAGATGGCAGAATAGTAGTGTTTACTGGGGACAGGAAAGCGAGTCCGCCCAGAATTTTTTTAGCATTGACAGCAGAGAAGATGATGAGTAAGGTTTGTGAGGCGTTTTTGGCTTATATGATAGACTCCAGAGCTAATAGAGGAAAGTTAGAGGATATCCCAGTAGTCAGGGATTTCTCGGATGTCTTTCCCGAGGAATTGCCAGGACTATCGCCAGCTCGGGAGATTGAGTTTTCGATCAAGCTTTTGTCAGGTACGGCACCGATTTCGATTCCTCCTTACCGGATGGCTCCGGCGAAATTGAAAGAGCTTAAGGAGCAATTGGAGGAGTTATTAGAGAAAGGGTATATCAGGCCGAGTTCTTCACCTTGGGGAGCTCCGGTCCTATTTGTGAAGAAGAAAGATGGATCTTTGAGGATGTGTGTGGACTACAGAAAGTTGAATCAGGTTATGGTGAAGAACAAGTATCTGTTTCCTCGCATTGATGATCTGTTTGATCAATTGCAAAGAGCGAGAGTCTTCTCTAAGATTGATTTGAGGTCAGGTTATCATCAGTTGAGGATTAAGGAATCGGATGTGCCGAAGACTACTTTCAGGACTCGGTATGGGCACTTTGAGTTTTTGGTGATGTCTTTCAGATTGATGAATGCTCCGGCAGCTTTTATGGATTTGATGAATCGAGTTTTCAAGCCATTCTTGGACCAATTCATCATTGTCTTCATTGATGATATATTGGTGTATTCCAAGAGTGATGAGCAGCATGAGGAGCATTTGAGGATTTCTTTGCAGACTTTGAGGAGCAATGAGTTGTATGCCAAATTCGAGAAATGCGAATTTTGGCTTAGGAAAGTTTCATTTCTTGGACACGTGATCTCAGAGCAAGGAGTTCATGTGGACCCAAAGAAGATAGAAGCTGTGGTAAGTTGGGAAGCACCGAAGAATGTGGCAGAAGTGAGAAGCTTTCTGGGTTTAGCAGGTTATTACAGGAGATTCGTGGAGGGATTCTCCATGATAGCCGCTCCAATGTCGAAGTTACTGAGGAAGAACCAGAAGTTTGTTTGGAGTGATGAGTGTCAGAGGAGCTTCGAAGAGCTCAAGCTCAGATTGACGAGTGCCCCGATTTTAGTTTTGCCTTCGGGAGATGAAGGTTATTCGGTGTATAGTGATGCCTCGAGGAAGGGTCTTGGATGTGTTTTGATGCAAGGAGATCGGGTGATTGCATATGCTTCGAGGCAGTTGAAGCCGTATGAGTTGAACTATCCGACGCACGATTTGGAGTTAGCAGCAGTGATTTTTGCCTTGAAGATTTGGAGGCATTATCTGTATGGAGTTTAGACTCAGATCTTCACTGATTATAAGAGTCTGAAGTATTTGCTGAGTCAGAAGGAATTGAATTTGAGGCAGAGAAGGTGGTTGGAGTTACTCAAGGACTATGATCTGTTGATTGAGTATCATCCAGGCAAGGCCAACATAGTGGCGGATGCTTTGAGCAGAAAGTCTTCGATTGCTCATGTTCGATCAGTTTATCTTCCTTTATTGGAAGAGATGGCCAAGCTTAGGATAAGCTTGACGCAGGAAGAGCCGGATTGCCTTCTGGCTAATTTTCGAGTGAGGCCGATGCTGAAGGAAAAGTTTAGGGATTTGCAGGCTCAGGATGCAGATTTGAGTAAGCTCAGAGATGAAATTCAGAAGGGTAAAGTTTCTGAGGTAGATGTGCAGGATGATGGGCTTATGACAGTGGAAAACAGGTTGTGTATTCCTGATGTGCAGGAAGTTAAGGCCGAGATTATGGATGAGGCACACAATGTGCCTTATGCTATGCATCCAGGTAGCACCAGGATGTATCGGGATTTGAGAGAGCATTTTTGGTGGAGGGGCATGAAAAGGGATATAGCGGAGTTTGTCAGTAAGTGTCTCGTGTGTCAGCAAGTCAAGGCTGAACATCAGGCACCTTCAGGCAAGTTGAGGCCATTGCCTATTCCGGAGTGGAAGTGGCAGCGAGTGACTATGGATTTTCTAATGGGTTTGCCTAGGACCAGCAGGAGGCATGATGCCATATGGGTTATAGTGGATAGGTTGACCAAGTCAGCCCACTTTTTGGCGATTAGATAGACTGATTCTTTGCATGTGTTGGCAAAGAAGTATATCGATGAGATAGTGAGATTGCATGGGATTCCAGATTCCATTGTGTCGGATAGAGACCCTCGGTTTACTTTGAGGTTTTGGGGTAGTTTGCAGGAAGCTTTGGAGATGAAGCTGAATTTTAGTACGGCGTTTCACCCTCAGACGGATGGTCAATCTGAGAGGACCATTCGGACTCTTGAGGGGATGCTTCGGACTTGTGTGATGGATTTTAGAGGAGCTTGGGATGAGCATTTGCCGTTGGTCGAATTTGCTTACAACAATTCGTACCATTCGAGCATTCAGATGGCTCCATATGAAGCTTTGTATGGGCAGAGATGTAGGACTTCGATCTGTTGGGACGAAGAAGGAGAGAGGCAATTGGAAGGACCAGAATTGATTCAGACGACGGTTGAGAAAATCAATTTGGTTAGCGGTGCTTAAGCGCACTGAGGATAGGATGAAGAGTTATGTTGATGCTCACCGAAAGGAGATGGAGTATGATGTCGATGAGAAGGTGTTCTTTAAGACATCTCCTTGGAAAGGAGTATTGAGGTTCGGCAAGAAGGGTAAGTTGAGTCCGACGTATGTGGGTCCTTATGAGATCCTTGAGAGGATTGGCCCACTCGCGTACAGATTGGCGTTACCTCTGGAGTTATCGCAGATTCACGATATTTTCCATGTGTCCATGTTGAGAAGGTATAGATCGGATCCTTCTCACGTTATTCAGACTAGTGAGGTTCAGTTGTGGGATGATCTGAGTTATGAGGAGCAACCGGTAGAGATTTTGGATATCAAGGACAAAGTCCTCAGGAACAAGACGATTCGGTTAGTCAAGGTCCTGTGGAGAAACCATTCGGTAGAGGAGGCTACATGGGGGCCATTGGACGCCATGCGGGAGAAGTATCCGCATCTCTTCGATGATTCAGGTAAATTTCGAGGACGAAATTTCTTTTAAGAGGGGGAGAAATGTTAGACCCCGATTTTTTTTTATTATGATACCATTAAGTATAAATTGTGATAATTGCGGTTTTATGCCTTAGTTTGATTAAATTGAGAGGATTATTGGAGAATTAAGGTTTAATTGTGGTTAAGTGAGGATTAAAAAGGGTAAAAAGCTATGAGGGTATTTTAGGCAGATTTCTTAGGATGATTTGGGTTTAGGCTTATAAAGAGGGGTAAGTTGGTATTTGTGTTTTCTTTAGGCTAATAGAAAGGAAAAGAAGAAGAGGAAAAGAAAGAAAGAAACATAAGAGAAGAGAAAGAGGAAGCGCCGTCGTGAAGGAGAAGAGAAGAGGAAGAGAGAGAGCTGCAATCTTTGGAGATTTTGACAGTTTTGGAGCAATACTCGGTAAAGTTTAACTCCTTTCTATCTTGTTTCTCGATGGATTAAACCTTAAGATAGTTTGGATTGAGTGAAAACGATGATTTAGGGTTTTTGGGTGAAAATGTAGGGATTTTCTTGGGTTGATGTGTTTGTGATGGATTTGAAGCTTAGAATGGCTTACAAATGTAGTATAAGTCTTGATCTATAGTTTGGTTGTGTTGCATTTGGATTTGGGAAGGATTTAAGATGAGAAATGCAGAAAAATTGGAGTTCGGGGTCGGGCTCACGACCCAGACGTCACGACGTGTGTATGAACACGCCGCGGCGTGCGAGGAAGGAGAGCCACGTAGCGACGTGTAAATATTTTATTCACCGCGACGTGTGAATTGTCTTGGACGTCGCGACGTGCGACATTTGGTTCGCCGCAAGGAGACGTCGCGGTGTGTGCACGCCGCGGCGAGCATGATTCGTTCGCAGCGGCGAGCCCCCCCTGTTTCCAAAAATGAAAATTTTAGTATTTTGGGCATATCTTTTGGTGTAGATGTCCAATTGTGGTGATTTTGGATTCATTGTGAACTAGAGATCAAGGACTACAAGTTGTATGAAGAAGGGAAGTTCGGAATTAGTCTGTAAGGGTTCAGAATTTAAGGAGTAGATCGAATATAGGCTTTTAGTGCTTTATTTTGAATTGCCAAGCTTTGAATATTTTCTGTGGATACTGATTGAATGGAAACTTGGTTGTTTTAGGAAACCAAGCTGACCCGATTTTATCGCAAGAGGAAGGACACCAGTGAGTCGACTACTCGAGCGATCTTAGGTGGGTAATATACTTATAGTTATTGTGTGATTAGGCAAATTCTTGCCTATGTATGAATATATGTTATAGATGATGCATGTTTAAATGTGATGAATTGAATGATTTTGATTTCATATGTTTTGAAAGAATCATGAAAATGGATAGCATGACATTTTGATTTTGAGCATGTATGCCTCGACTTCATTCACGGCATTTTGACTAAAGGAAAGAATACCATATGACAAAATGATTATGAGCATGATTATGTGCTTTTGTTTGGGCGAGAGTGGAACCATTTCTCATTCGTCACGTGCACGTAGACAAGAGCCTTCTCCCGGCTGCCCGCTTGTGGCATATGAGATCCGAATGGACTCATTTCGTTCAGGGTGTAAACTTCGGTTTCTCCCTTTCGTTTCCATGGAACCCTCGAGCCATTGTGATGTGCATTGTGATGTGAATTGTTCATTGTGAAACATACTTTGTGCCATATTTATGAACTGAATCAATTATTGAATGCGTAATTTGTTTGAGTAGCATGTGAATGCCTGAATTGTTGTCTATATAGATATAATATATATACATTCATATCTTTGGGATTTGTCTTTGATTGCCGATGGCTATAATTATATTAGCCACTGAGCTGTGTAGCTCAACCCATTATTTTTCCCTCCTCAGGTGTAGAGCAGGACGATCTTTGAATTTGCGAGGCATCGGAAACTTCGAGTTAATTAGGAGCTTTGCTATAAGTTCGTATTTTGGTTGGCCCTCCGAGCATATTATCATAGAGCATTCTCATGTATTTTTGGATTGCAACTTATTTTGTATTTTGAATAATTTGAATACTTGTGACATTTCTTCGGATTGTAATGGCATGAGTTTAAGTGCTGGAATGTATGAGAATGGTTGTGTACGAATTAGGATCGAAGTATGTATGAGTATATGTATGTGTGAATCGAATGGTTATATGTATATGTATAAATGTTGGGATTGGGTCCGACGGTATTTGGGCGCTGACGTCGGCGCAGCCCGAGGGGCCGCCTCGGGGATCGGACTTACGGGGCCCGGGCCCAACACATCCAATGATTCACACTCACATAAACATATGTCATGCAAATTTCTGTTTCTCAACATAACAATTATTATGCATCAATTCTATCAAAACAATCATGAATGCACACAAATGGTTCGAGAGTTCCATAAACGATCCGGATAAATCGAAGTTAAATCCGTAAACTATCCGAGTCTGATTTCTCAAGGATCTCGTAGCCTCAAGCGAGCAGCCGGGAGAAGGCTTTATGTCAACTTGCACGTGACTCCATCCGTAACTCTCTTACCCAAACAAAACACATAATCCATTCGATTCATGCTCAAAGCATTTTTCACAGTTTTCTAAATTCTCATTCTTGTCCATTGCCATAAGGCCTATCAAGCCATGCATAATCATAATCAAAATGAACATTCAATATTTCTCATGTAATTCAATACCAGCAAGGTCATATCATGCAAGCAAGTAAGCACACACAAGGCAATTTGCCCATACACACAATAACCATAAACATATTACCCACCTAATATCGCTCGAGGATCCGACTCACTGGTGTCCTTCCTCTTGCGATTGGGTCAGGTCAGCTTGGTTTCCTATAATAAACCAAGTTCTCATTCAATCAATATCCATAGTAAATATTCAAAGCTTGGAAATCCAAAATAAAGCATTAAAAGTCTATATCCGACTTCCATCTAAAATTCCGAACCCTTAGAGGCTAATTCCGAACCCCCTTCTTCATAAAACTCATAGCCCTTTATTTCTAGTTCACAACGAATCTAAAATCACCTCAATTGGACATCTACAACCTAAGATATGCCCAAAAATCTCCTTAAGAAAACTTGGGTGTTCGCCGCGGCGAAAGTATCGCCAGATCATGAGCCAAATTTCTTCAGATGCGTCGCGACGAGCCTACCTCGACGTCGGATTTAACGCCTTTTCGTGACGTCATGGCGAACAGCTGCAGACGTCGCGGCGAATAAATATTTATTAAATCGACGGCGTTCCCTTCTCGCACGTGAACACGTTGCGACGTGCGGGTCTGGAGCTTGACTCCGAAACCCAGTTTTTCTGCATTATCAACTTCAATCCTTACCCAAACTCAAATGCAACACATCTAAACCTTAGATCAAGTCTTATGCTACCTTTCTAACTTAGTAGCAACTCAAAATCAAGCACAACTGTAGCAACCCAAGAAATCTAACCATTTTTACCCTAAACCCTAAAACCACCAATTCTCTTCATTCCTACTATCTTCTCAGTTTAAATCTAACCAAACCAAGTTCAAACAAAGCAAACCTTACCTGGAAATGTCTTAGATCGGTCGAAAAACGTCAAATGTCGAAAATCTCTTTTCTCTTCTCTTCCTCTCCACCGACGGCTTCTTCTTCTCCTTTCTTCTCTTTTCTTCTTTTCTCTTCTCTTTTCTTTCTAAGCCTAATTCTTTAAACCTAAAAGGAAAGCACAATGACCGCAATACCCCTCCTAAAAAGCCTTAACCTATCCAAAGTAAGTAACTTCCTAAAATACCCTCATAAACTTTTATCTTATAATTCTCATTTCAACCACATTAAACGCAATTACACCTCAATTATCCACTAATACTCCAAAATAAATCAAACTAAGCCTTAATCACATAATTAACGAAATTCATGCTTAAAGGCATCATAAAAAAAAATCGGGGTCCAACATTTCTCCCCCTCTTAAAAGAAATTTCGTCCTTGAAATTTACCTGAATCATCAAAGAGATGCGGATACTTCTACCGCATGGCTTCCAATGGCTCCCATGTAGCCTCCTCTATCGAATGGTTCCTCCACAGGACCTTGAATAACTGAACCGTCTTGTTCCTGAGGACTTTTTCTTTTGTATCCAAGATCTCCACTGGTTGCTCCTCATAACTCAGATCATCCTGCAACTGAACCTCACTAGTTTGAATGATGTGAGAAGGATCTGATCTATACCTCCTCAACATAGACACATGGAAAATATCATGAATCTGAGACAATTCCGGAGGTAATGCCAACCTGTAGGCGAGTGGTCCAATCCTCTTAAGGATCTCATAAGGACCCACATACCTTGGACTCAGTTTACCCTGCTTGCCAAATCTCATCACTCCTTTCCAAGGAGATGTCTTAAGAAACACTTTCTCACCGACTTCATATTCCATCTCCTTTCGGTGAGCATCAACATAACTCTTCATCCTATCCTGTGCTGCCTTAAGCCGCTGTTTAACCAAATTAATTTTCTCAACTGTTGTCTGAATCAATTCTGGTCCTTCCAATTGCCTCTCGCTTTCTTCATCCCAAAAAATCGGAGTCCTACACCTCCGCCCATACAAAGCCTCATATGAAGTCATCTGAATACTCGAATGGTACGAATTGTTATAAGCAAATTCGACCAACGGCAAATGCTCATCCCAAGCTCCTCTGAAATCCATCACACAAGCCCGAAGCATCCCCTCAAGTGTCCGAATGGTCCTCTCAGATTGACCATCTGTCTGAGGGTGAAAAGCCGTACTAAAATTCAGCTTAGTACCCAAAGCTTCCTGCAAACTACCCTAAAACCTTGAAGTAAACCAAGGATCCCTGTCCGACACCATCGAATCCGGAATCCCATGCAATCTCACTATCTCATCAATGTACTTCTTTGCTAACACATGCAAAGAATCAGTCTGCTTAATCGCCAAAAAGTGAGCTGACTTGGTCAACCGATCCACTATAACCCATATAGCATCATGCCTCCTGCTAGTCTTAGGCAAACCCACCAGAAAATCCATAGTCACTCTTTGCCACTTCAATTCCGGGATGGACAATGGCCTCAACATGCCCGAAGGTGCCTGATGTTCAGCCTTGACTTGCTGACACACTAAACACTTGCTCACAAACTCTGCTACATCCCTCTTCATGTCCTTCCACCAAAAATGCTCTCTCAAATCTCGATACATCCTGGTACTACTGGGATGCATGACGTAAGACGCATTGTGTGCCTCATCCATAATCTCATCTTTAACCTCCTGCACATCTGGGATACACAATCTGTTCCCCACTGTCATAAGCCCATCATCCCTTACTACCACTTCTGAAATCTCACCCGACGCCGGCATAGCCCGAGGGGTCGCCTCGGGAATTGGGGATCCGGGGCCTGGGCCCAACAAAAACACAGCCAAGACCCTTCCTCGAAGCATCGCTATACACCGTATAACCCTCATCCCTCGATGGCAAAATCAAAATCGAGGCACTCGTCAATCTGAGTTTGAGCTCTTCAAAGCTCCTCTGACACTCCTCACTCCAAACAAACTTCTGATTTTTCCTCAACAATTTCGTCATCGGAGCGGCTATCATAGAGAATCCCTCCACAAATCTCCTATAGTAACCTGCTAAACCCTGAAAACTCCTCACCTCTGCTACACTCTTCGGTGCTTCCTAATTCACCACAGCTTCTATCTTCTTTGGATCCACATGTACTCCTTGCTCCGAGATCACATGTCCAAGAAATGCAACTTCCCTTAGCCAAAACTTGCATTTATCGAATTTTGCATAAAGCTCATGTCTCCTCAAAGTCTCCAAAAAAATCCTCAAATGCTCTTCATACTCTCGATCACTCTTGGAGTAAACCAATATATCATCAATGAAGACAATAAATTGGTCCAAGAATGGCTTAAAGACCCGATTCATCAAATCCATAAACGTTACAGGAGCATTCGTCAATCCAAAAGGCATCACCATAAATTCAAAATGCCCATACCGCGTCCTAAAAGCAGTTTTCGGCACATCTGACTCCTTAATCCTCAACTGATGGTAACCCGATCTCAAGTCTATCTTAGAGAAGACCCTCGCTCCTTGTAATTGATCAAACAGATCATCAATACGAGGAAGCGGATACCGATTCTTCACAGTAACCTGATTCAACTTCCTGTAGTCTACACACATCCTCAACGATCCATCCTTCTTCTTTACAAAGAGAACCGAAGCTCCCCAAGGCGAAGAGCTCGGTCGAATATACCCCTTCTCCAACAACTCCTCTAACTGCTCCTTAAGCTCTTTCAATTCCACCGGAGCCATCCGGTAAGGCGGAATTGAAATCGGCGCTATACCTGGCAGAAGCTCAATGGGAAACTCAATTTCCCTAGCTGGCGGTAGTCCTGGCAATTCCTCGGGAAAGACGTCCGAGAATTCCCTGACTACTGGAATATCCTCCAACTTCCCTCTATCTGTCCTGGAATCTATCACATAGGCCAAGAATGCCTCGCATCCATTCCTCATCATCTTCTCTGCTGTCAATGCTGAAACAATTCTGGGCGGACTCGCTTTCCTATCCCCAGTAAACACTACTTTTCTGCCATCACCCAAATCAAATTCCACTGTCTTCTGCTTACAATCCAAACGAGCATTGTACTGTTCTAATGTATCCATGCCCAATATTGTTGGATCGCGTACGGTCCGAGTATTCACAATACGTTGCGGAAAAGACCATACAAGAACATCACGTATAATCGAAAACACGAAGGATTAACGAAAATACCTTATTTTCGTGAATGGATTGTTTCTTTTCGGATTCCAAGACACTGCAAATCGCTAATGTCCTCTACCGGTATCCACACGAGCATGCACGATCCGGGCTGCGGCTGTAGTGTGCTAGCATGTCCTGAAAACACTTTCTGAACGTCACACGATCGTTCTCTTGGATGGCGGCTAGGGTTTCGTCTTTTCTTCCTTAACCTAATGAGACCTAAGTTTCTCTATTTATAGAGAAACCCTAATCTCATTTAGGCCCTATTAAGTTTCGGCCCATTATATCATATATAATAAAAGCCCGACAACTTAATTAAATCCAACCCAATAAATATATCTAAATATATTTATTCAACACCTAATAAATTAGGCCCAAGAGAATAAGCCCAGATCACATCACTCTTTGTATGCGACCAGAGGCTCATTTGATGTTGGCAATGGGGGCGATTACACTTCAAGGCCCATAAGTCATAAGCGCCTCTAGCAAGACATTATGACTACCCAAATCAAATGAGGATCGATAATCCGATTTAACTCAGAATTATGGTTATAGGCTCATCCTTTGTAACACGATATCAAGATTAATCGCAAGGCATGGTACACATCAACCTTTGATTAATCATAGTTTCTTGATCCCCAAGTTGATGATTATAACAAATGACATTGATGACTCTTCATCAATTCATTTGAGCACGGCCATGCATTTCTTCAGTCACACTTGTCAAGAGGCCCAAATGATATCTCTCTCACTTAAGAGAGGTACAAATCCCATCTACGTCATTCACATCCCTCCGCATGATTCATTTGATTTCCAACATAAGACTATTTGTTATTCGGTTAAAAATAACTTAGTCTAATATCAAACACCAATTCCTCATGTAGGGAACCATGATGACTTCAGGTCAAAGGACTATAGTCAAACCATATTAAGAATCACTAATGACATGAAACCATGTAGTATTCTTTACGTGGGTCGGTCCAATATATGTTCTCTAACATATATCTATGTTTCGATTTGATATCTCATATCCATGATTAGTAAACGTGATCATCAATCGTAACATATACTAGTCTTAATTCATTATTGTTCCACCAATAATGATCGACCAGGGACAGTCTAGAATAGTGTTATAACGCTTATGGTTTTACTATCAAGTCACATACTTGATGACATAAGTCTAATACTATTCATGGAATGTAAATCACATTACATAAACAAAATATATGCATATATGAAACGGAATACCTCAAAATATGACATCCAAACCTCCCATCTTCAGTGGTATCAAATCGACCACTAGAAGTTCTCCACCAATGCGAATCTCACAACCTCTATACACTTGACTAATCACAATGTACTGGCCGATTGGAGTACTCACCATCAGCGGGGTATCCAATGGACTCACAATCCTATCACACACGGGTCTACTCGAAGAAACAAACGAGTGAGTAGAACCTGGATCAATCAAAGCTATCACATCATCAGCAAAAAGTCGAATCATACCAGTCACAACATCAGGAGCGGTCTCTTCATCCTCCCTAGTCATCGCAAACACCCTAGCTGGTGCCTGCCCTCTCTGTCTCCCCGAAAGATTCACCCTCTTGGCCGCATCTAAACTGCCCACTTCTATTGCAGTCCTCTGTCCCATGGTCTCTGTCCTCCTCGGAGCTTGCATCTGACTCCTCTCTTGTCGTGGAGGTTGAGGACACTCTCTGGCAATGTGTCCCTTCTCCCCACAGTTGAAACAAGCTCCTGTCAATCTAAAGCACTCTCCTCTATGAGATCTTCCATGTGCTCACACTTCGAACGAAAGATCTATCCCATCTCCCTTCTATCGCCACCCACCGCTGAGGCTTGGTGAGAAACAGTAGAAGTCCTCATCGCTCAGGGACGGCTCGCACCATCGCTCCTCTCCTCTCGATGAGAATCGGAAGCTCCTAGTACTCTGTCTGCATAGGAGTACTAGTGCTACCTCCTCTCGGGGCGCTCTCGCCCTTTTTTCTTCTTGTTCACAGCACTCTTGATGTTCTCAATATTCTCCACCCTCAAAGCTGCCTCAACCAGCTGCTAAAAATAACATAAATTCTATACAATCACCTTCTCTCTGATGGCCAAGTGCAGTCCCGACTCAAACCGACGACATCTAGCAGTCTCACTCAACATCAGATCTGAAGCATACCGGGATAGCTGTGTAAACCGGCGCTCATACACTCTAACTGTCATATCCCTCTGAGTGAGATTCAGAAACTCCCTCTGCTTCTGTTGAACATATACCTCAGACAGATACTTCTTCTTATAAGCAACCACAAAATCTTGCCATGCCAACCCTACGGGCCTCATCTGACTCCCTGGTACAGTCTCCCACCAGTGAAGAGCATCTCCCTGAAGCAAACTGGCAGCATAGATGACTCTCTTGTCATCCTCATACTCCATCTGATCCAGCACTCTCTTAGTCTTCCTCAACCAAGTCTCAGCTTCTTCAGGATCTGATGTCCCAAAGAAATCAACTGCCCCATACTTTCTCAACCTATCAAACCGTCTTCCCTTCTGAGCTGGGGCTGAAGCAGAAGGCTGTGGCATCTGACCCATAACCTGCACAAATGCCTGAGTAAAGGCCTGGAACAACCTCGGATCCAATGGAGGCACTTGTTCCTGCATAGCTGGCGACTCCTGAGTCGGCGACAGAACGGGCTCACTACCTAGCCCTACAAAAGCCTCAAGATTCCACAGGCTATCGACTCATCATCCCTCCTCTCTAGTCGGAGAGTCAAAAAGCAGATCCTTGCATAACTCCTCGTGTCCTTCTACGAGGTGGCATCGTACTCCTTCAAAGGGAAACACTAAGGATTAGCTATAGGTCAATCTACATGTATGCATGATATGCATGTCACTTAATCAATGCAACAATTAATCAAACAATTCATCCTACTATGCAGTCTAAGCTGAGGACACTAAACCTAGGCGCTCTGATACCAAACATGTTGGGCCTGGGCCCCGGATCTCCATTCCCAAGGAGGCCCCTCGGGTCGCACCGGCGATGGGTGCCCAAATACCTTCGGACCCGTTTCCAACATCCATACAAATACATAATTCGATTCATACAAACATATATACACACATTCTACACATGCATTCTAAACATGCATTAATCATCCCAAATACATAAACCATCTGTCATTGTTATTCGAAGAAATTTACCAAATAGTCTCAAAATATAGCACAATACAAAATGAACTTTAAAATCCAAAATACATAAGTATGCTCCATGATGAAATGCTGGCGGGCTAACCAAAGTACTAACTTAATACAAGGCTCCTAACTAGCTTGAAGTTTTCGATGCCTTGCAAGGTCGACAATCGTCTCGATCTGCACCTGAGGAGGGGAGAGTAATGGGGTGAGCTGTGAAGCTCAGTGGCATATACGTTTATAGCCATTGACAACGAGCCACACAATGAAACATATATGTATATTCATGTAGCAAGCATATAATGAGTCAAGATTCATCCAATGATTCACACTCACATAAACATATGTCATGCAAATTTCTGTTTCTCAACATAACAATTATTATGCATCAATTCTATCAAAACAACCA
Source organism: Erythroxylum novogranatense (assembly GCA_029891385.1). NCBI lineage: Eukaryota > Viridiplantae > Streptophyta > Magnoliopsida > Malpighiales > Erythroxylaceae > Erythroxylum > Erythroxylum novogranatense. Next base: position 89,008,054 of record CM057228.1, read on the forward strand.
TGAATGCACACAAATGGTTCGAGAGTTACGTAAACGATCCGGATAAACCGAAGTTAAATTCGTAAACTATCCGAGTCCGATTTCTCAAGGATCTCGTGGCCTCAAGCGGGCAGCAGGGAGGAGGCTTTATGTCAACGTGCACGTAACTCCATCCGTAACTCTCTTACCCAAACAAAACACATAATCCATTCGATTCGTGCTCAAAGCATTTTTCACAGTTTTCTAAATTCTCATTCTTTTCCATTGCCATAAGGCCTATCAAGCCATGCATAATCATAATCAAAATGCACATTCAATATTTCTCATGTAATTCAATACCAACAAGGTCATATCATGCAAGCAAGTAAGCACACACAAGGCAATTTGCCCATACACACAATAACCATAAACATATTACCCACCTAATATCGCTCAATTATCCGACTCACTGGTGCCCTTCCTCTTGCGATTGGGTCAGGTTAGCTTGGTTTCCTATAATAAACCAAGTTCTCATTCAATCAATATCCATAGTAAATATTCAAAGCTTGGAAATAAAAAATAGAGCATTAAAAGTCTATATCCGACTTCCATCTAAAATTCTAAACCCTTATAGGCTAATTCCGAACCCCCTTCTTCATAAAACTCATAGCCCTTTATTTCTAGTTCACAACGAATCTAAAATCACCTCAATTGGACATCTACAACCCAAGATATGCCCAAAAATCTCCTTCAGAAAACTTGGGTGTTCGCCGCGGCGAGCCAAATTTCTTCGTACGTCACGACGAGCCTTCCTCGCACGTTGCGACGAATGCTCCTCTCGCACGTCGCGACGAACAAGCTGCCGCACGTCGCGGCGAAGAAATATTTATTCGTCCCGAAATTGTTTCCCCTTCTCGCACGTCACGGCGTGTTCATACGCACGTCGCGACGTGCAGGTCTGGAGTTCGACTCCGAAACCCAGTTTTTCTGCATTGTCAACTTCAATCCTTACCCAAACTCAAATGCAACACATCTAAACCTTAGATCAAGTCTTATGCTACCTTTCTAACTCAGTAGCAACTCAAAATCAAGCACAACTGCAGCAACCCAAGAAATCTAACCATTTTTACCCTAAACCCTAAAACCACCGATTCTCTTCATTCCTACTATCTTCTCAGTTTAAATCTAACCAAACCAAGTTCAAACAAAGCAAACCCTACCCGGAAACGTCTTAGATCGGTCGAAAAATGTCAAATGTCGAAAATCTCTTTTCTCTTCTCTTCCTCTCCACCGGCGGCTTCTTCTTCTCCTTTCTTCTCTTTTCTTCTTTTCTCTTCTCTTTTCTTTCTAAGCCTAATTCTTTAAACCTAAAGGGAAAGCACAATGACCGCAACACCCCTCCTAAAAAGCCTTAACCTATCCAAAGTTAGTAACTTCCCAAAATACCCTCATAAACTTTTATCTTATAATTCCCATTTCAACCACATTAAACGCAATTACACCTCAATTATCCACTAATACTCCAAAATAAATCAAACTAAGCCTTAATCACATAATTAACGAAATTCATGCTTAAAGACATCATAAAAAAAATTCAGGGTCCAACATTATTGTATGCCTAAATGAGCCTATTGTGATAGGGTATTCTATAACATAATATACCATAATTTAATTATATTATGGTATATACGCATAATACAATCATATTAACATGTACCTACTTAATTGTACCATGTTATCAATAGGTTATTAATACTAATTACAATAAGTATAGGATGTATACATTATATAAATATTGAGTTCTATGCTAGTCATATATACCATGTATATGCTACCATGGTATATTAGTATATCATAATACTTGTAATATAATATTACCACATATTATAATAGCTCCTGTAATAATAGTTATATAGTATTAGTTATAATGTACCATAGTTATATAGACACTAGTATTAGTAACGGTTGACATTGTATTTTAATTCACTAGTACCATGGTATATAGTAATTATACCCTATTAGGTGGTATATTGGTAGATACCTAATAGACATGTCCTATATTTAATTTATAGTTCATGCCTATATTCTCTTTGGTATATAACATGGATACTATAGTGGTATAATCATATACATCTTGATAGTGGATGTATACCTAATTATACGCACGGTATTGATATACTACTTAATGTGGACATGTATAATGGTACATGTACTATGGTAGTAATATATCACAAAGTATACCATCTATAGGCACTATAACCTATCACAATAGTACATGTAACCATATTAATAGTTATAGCAATAGCATACACATGTACTATCAATGTTCAATATGGTAGTACATGTGTATGCTATATAATTATATAGCATACACATGTATTATAAGGTATGTATAACCTAACCATATTACACATGTATACATTAATATAGTAACGGAATGCTACATGTTACTACAATAATATGCATACTAGTGCACTAATATAATTTGTATGTGTTATAACTTATGTATTCAGTGTACTATGGTTAGGGCATTATAGCCACATTACTGTATTATTGTATGGCTATTATTATTGGTATGGCTATTAATATCACTTTACTACCATATGATCCGTGGTTACTACTAGTATTCATGGTAGTACATAAGTTATAAAAGTAAATATGTATTAATGGTGACATACCCTTATACAATATAAATTACTTTGGTACTATAGTAGTATAATGTGGTATAATACTATTAGTTAAACCTACTTTGTATAATAATAACCCATCTTATATATGGTATATGGCAAATTGCGATTATTTCTTCCTTATGGTATAGTATAATGTGGTATAATACTAACAATTACTATAAGTTTAATTGTACCATGGAAATGTTACACGACCATACTCTTATACCAGTGTAACAATACATGAGCACCTACTCTATATTGTTACACTGGTACATGTGATATGCTATGCCATTCATTGGTAAGAGTGAATTACCAATGGACATGGTATGACATGTATATATATAACATATAAGGAACTGTACAATGTTTATATTACAATGTCACTAATTACTTGTCACTTACTATCATACTTTGGTACCAACTTATACACATAGGGCATACATGTTATTCATTATCTATATTATACCATATACCAATGTAACTATATTCTAGATTAAATAAGTACAATGACATGGTTAATGTAAAGATAAGCTATTATGGTATCTACCCCATAATAGATTATGTGACTATACATAATTCACATAAGTATGAATAGATATACATATCGACTAATAACACCAGCATAGTATTATTACTATTCACCATGGTACTACAAAGGCATAACACTACATTTAATGTTTAGTAATGTAGGTGCCTATGTATACTAGCATACGACTATTCATAATGTATACGACCTAATTACAATATTACTATTACTAGGCCTACATCCGGACACCAACAATATTTATACTAGTATATTCATAATGTTACATATTATACCATGGTATACCCTAAGTGTAGTAACTATTACGTACATAGGTAACCATGATAATGTACTATTTATAATGGTATATCGTTATAACGCACTACTATATATTAATAGTACATTATAAGGTATCTACCATTATAACTTTGGTACCATGTAATACACATCATTATAAATATCTATCACATAGGTACTACCTTACATATGTACCAAGTGTGATCGGACCTACTAATATACTAGTCTAGTAACTTAATACTAGTAAAATGTGATATACCAGTGGCTAGTGTAGTGTATGTTATCGTATATATTATATCAAATGCATATACCAATAAAATTAGTACATAATTTACAATTGTATTAGTATATTACCTTGGCATGAGTGTATGTATACCCTATTACACAATCTACCCTACAAATAATAAAGTTGGTAACTAATAGGCATATTATAGCATGTAATAATAATATTATCATTTTTATTGATATGGTATTACATAATTATAGTTATATATATGTAATGTATACTATATACCAAACTAGCATAGTATGCCAATGTAATTGCATGTTAGGTATACTGTATAGCTATAATTGGCATGGTTATACATGTCCAACCATAGTACCTAATATGATACTATAGTTATGGTATATCCTTTGGTTACTTTACATGTTATTGCATACCAGTGGTATACATATCTAGTTATACTAAAGTTAATGCATATCCAATACCAGTTACATACATTGCCATGTTATTGCCAATATTATGACAAGAAATTGTCATTATACTAAATTTCTTGCAGGTTAGGTACATAATAGTATTATACCTATATTTGATGCAATTACATAGTCAGCAAAGTAAGTAAACATGATACTATAACCATGTACTTATTATTGATTGAACATCTTTGGGTTTATTATTCATCAAAGTACAATGAATATCACGCCAATTAGTACGGATATCCATAATTAGGCCATCTAATTATGATATATGTAGGTTTAACTCATGTATTAAAATACCATATCTGGATATGTGTATGGTAAATTAGGCCATGAATATGGTTAATTAGGCCATGGGGTTTATTTATATAATAGTTAATTGGTATGTATATACTAGTTAACATCTTAATACTATTCATAGATTATGGTATAAAGTATTAGATATGGTACTTTGGACATTAAGTTATGCATCCATAGGGTATAACATTGTAACAATATTAATTACAATGGTAACGTGGATGTATATACTATCAAAAGTATACCAGTACCATACAATTAGGTATATACTAGTACACTACACTATATTCCACATGTATATACTTATACACCATGTTTATACTTACTATTAAGATACCTAATTGGTTTGGTACATTCATACCTGGTTATCATGCATACCAATGTAATAGTTCCTAATATAGTATACTATGGGCATGGTATACTATTAAATTTAGTACATATGTTATTAGGGTACCATGCACTTTGTATTACTATAGGTATACCAATGAATGGCATAGGGTATACATTAATATTATGTAACACATAATATATTTAACTATAATATGTGCGGATATACTATATACCCATTAATTGGTTATACCTACGTGACTATATTACATGTAACGTTAAAGTTTATTAGAATTTACTTTGGAACTGTAGTTAACATGTAGAAATATAGTGTAGTGCCATACTTTGGTACTGTCTATAATTGTATGGTTAGGCTAGTTATATTAATTGTACCATGGTATACTATATAGTTAATTAGTATATATGCTTATTAAATTATTACTAGGGTACCCATGCACTCCATACTTATTCCATGATTTGTACATGGTGATTTGGGGTATGTCACTATACATGTATAATCATGGTATACCTTATGTGACTATAATTTTTGTGATCAATGGTTGCACATATGTACTATATCCACATATGTTACCATACATATTTATATGGCATAGTTCATTGTATGTCCCTATTATAATTATGCATGCCTATGTGACATATATTACAATGTATAGTCTTGAATGACACACTGTATTAGTATAACATGGGACTATCTATTCATGTATATTATGACTAGATATCCATAACATATTAAGATACTCAATATGTATAGTACTATAGTGCATTGTAACTATAGTAGTATAATATATTTGCCATATATTAATATATTATACATACATGAATAGTACTAATTGATAATAAGGCATAAACCAAAATGTATGTAATACTATATTATGGAATATCATACATGTAAGGTAGGTGTTGTTAATCTATATAGCATTACTATTAGTATACCCTTTGATAATTATGGTATATACACATAATACAATCATATTAACATCTACCTATCTTAATTGTATCATGTTACATATAAATTAGGGTGTATATTATTAATAAAGTGGTCACCATACTTTGGTATACTAGGTATAACATGCCAGTACCAAAGTATTAAGAGATGCCATATTATAACATATAATTAGGTGTAATAGTAGTATACCATTGTAATATTATGTATAATTCTAGATATAATATTACACTAATTATACCATATATAGGGTATGTTGGTATATGTATTTATAATCATGGTATGTTTTAAGTATACCCTTTGATATAATGATGTACTATTTATAATTGGATAGTACACAATACATAATGCCTACAACCATATGGTAATAGTGAATATACCCTTTGGTATGCATACTAGATATCAATATTCCATAATTATAAGCATACGATCAATAGTATAGTAACTACCATAATTACATCGTATATAGTTTAATTGACTATGTGTATGCAATAACATGTAAAGTAACCAAAGGATATAGTATTATGACTTTTCTATGTAATTTCACGTGTATTTATAATCATAGTATATGCACTAAATTATAGTCATATAGTTATAAATAATCGTAATAATGGCATCTTATCACTAATATACAAGACCTACATATTGTATACTAACTAATATGTGTATAATGAAATATGTATACCTATATTTGACATTGTAATATTATTGAGTACTAATATTATGAAGTAGCAAAAGTACCAAAGTGTTATATACCTACTCTATAATTAGCATGATAGTATACATTATATAAATATTGGGCCTATACATCAACCCATGATTATACGCTAATATGATGTTAGTATACACTACCTATACAATAGTAGTACCAATATACTATTATAATGTTGATATTATACCTATGTATAACAATTACATACCCATATGTTACCTATGTACCTTGGAGTATAACAACGTTAATGGCCTACATTATTACATGCATTTATATATATACTACCAATTATATCAATTGAAAGTATACTAGAAGTTATCTACCCATTGCTAGTATGGTATGCTTATAATAGTGATATGCCATATGATTTAATAATTAAAGTCACAACATGTACATTGGTATACTATGCTCTGAATATACCCTTAGTATAGTAGTATAGTATAGTGTAATGTGCCCAAGGATATGCCATAATTTAGTAATTGGTATCGCCACTAGATATCAATATTCCACATAATCATATTACTATACTATTAGTACCAAAGTAATATGTACATCTATAGCCCAAAGTTACATATATTATAATAGTGCATGTATACAATATATATATTATAATACTATGTAATACCATCTATTGTTAATATCTATTACCTATTATATTGTACTTTATACCATGGTTAGACATATTGTGGTAGTTACTATACTATTGATGTATATTAAACATCTTGTGTCATGTTATAATTGGCATGGTTATACATATCCAACCATAGTATCTAATATGATACTATAGTTATGGTATGTCCTTGGGTTACTTTATGTAGGAAAATCCCGGGATGTACATCACATGTACAAGGTGCGGAAAACAAAAATTTTTATCGCCGGGACCTTCCCGAAGGCCAGGATCTATGTGTCGGTATGAAGACTCAAACCTAAATAGCCAATAGAGACTATCTCTAAAGGTATCCACGTAGAGATCAGAAAACCTAACCGAGACAAACCCTTTTGACCCGGGAATTGCTAGAACAAATTAAAGACTGCTAGATCTTACCTTTGTTCTATGGAGAGCTTGAATTAATGGAAAGAGGAAATGAAGAAGCTTGAAGATGAAGGAGATCGTGGGTGAGAGATCATATCTCCAAGGTTTTCACAAAACCTTTCTTCCTTCCATTTTTTCTTCAAAAGACACGAACTCCTCTTCCTCTTTTTTTGTATACCACTTGTCTTTAACTTATTAAAGACATTAAAAGCTTAAGGTGGAGAGTCTTCCACGTTACCTTTGTATATATATATATATATATATATATATATAAAGTTAAAAAATAAGACTCCTCCTCCATGGTACACGTATAACATATATATATATATATTAATTACTTAATTAATTAATAATATATATATATATAAATAAATGTCAAGTGGTCCAGTCACACTGGGTTGGTCCTACGGCCATCGGCCCCGTCAGATCAAACACGACTCCTAAACCTTTCTTAGCAATATCGATGTCGCGATCTCATCGAGACATATCTCGATCTCATCGGGATCCATTTAATCCTAATGCTCTCCATAATTGGAACTCTGTCTAATTACTATTTTACAGATTCTCTGAATCACTCTTATGCATGTGACCCTTTAGGTTCCCGGTTATGTTGGCCACTTAGATTAACAATTAATCTGAGCAAGTCATGAGCGGCGTCTAGCAACACATCATGACCCCCAATTGACCGGAAAGTAATTGGTTTGATGAATTCATCACGAACCCTTCCATGACAAATTACGTGCAATTCGTCCTTTCACCATCCTATACCCCACTTGGTTATGAGTATGGTCAAGTGTCAACTCTCACTAGACCGAGTCTAGCCCAGTGATATTAGTTCTCGCCCTAGGACTCATTACTCTATATGTCAATGAGGACACTCTTCATGACATATTTCTTGGCCACCTTACAATTAATGATCCCGACAAGAGGCTACGGGTATCTCTTTCGCTAATCCAGTGGTGAATCCTTTATTGGCTACTCAATTACCTTGAATACCTCAAGTCGCACCCAAGCACCACCCTATGAGCGACCTCCGAAGGCAACAAGGAATGGAGTCAAAGCACATAATCAAGATTCAAGATATCCTCGAGTACCTCAAGTCTAAGGATACTTGCACCATTCTATGATGAGATTATCACCGACACTAGAAGAAGATATCCATGTGATGATCTCATGGCAGTCATCCAATGTACTTACTACCGCTAGTAAGCATCCACATGTCAACTCTAAATATCTCATATTTACGATTTTCGAGATCCACTGCTTGATCCAATCAAGGAATATGACATGTGCTAGTCTAACCGGATTAATGATGTCCAGTCTCATTAATCCTATGACTAAGGAAAATTTAGATAATGACATAATTGCACATGATAGGATTCTCAGTAGTATGATCATATCATAATTTCCTTTATGCTATGTCATATATCATGGACTTCATTAATTCGATTAAAGATCCAATCAATTCATAAACACTGTTCATGAATATCAAATTAATGAAATATGCCTTTCTTTATTTATTTATAAAGTCTGCATACGACTTTGAATAAAAGCGCTAAAGGGATTGCCTTTAGGGCACTACTCTAACAATCTAACGGTACTGGACATCCATAAGTCGACTTACACTGGTGAACAAGGCGACTTATCAGTACCGAGCAAGCATAAGTCGACTTACACATGGTACAAGTCGACTTACACTTACAAATCTCCCACTTGACCTAAAGCCAATCGCCTTGGTATCTAATACCATAAGCGCGTCCTTGAGAATCACAATTCTTGTGTGACTATGGCTTTGTCAACAGATTAGCAACACTTTGCTCTGTGGGAATTCTCTCTATCAGGACATCACCTCGATCGATGATCTCCGAATCGATGGAATCGGCGAGTACATGTTGAATCGTTGATGAGACCTTGGTTCCTTTACTCACAAGACTAGCCCCATTGTATCACAATACAACCCTATGGGCCCATCACGCTAGGAACCAGATCAAGTTCGTAAATGAACTTTGATCCAAAGCGCTTCCTTTCACGATGCATCGATGCGCAATGTACTCTGCCTCGGTTGTTGAATCAGCAGTCCTCTCTTGATTGGAACTCTTTCCAACTGACAACCAGGCCGTTCAGTGTGAATGTATATAACCTGATGGTGATTCAGAATCATCCTTATCAGATTAAAACTGGCATTTATATGCCCGCTCACTTGGAGATTTTCATCTCCATATGTCAAGAAAACATCCTTAGTGCTTCGCAAGTACTTGAGGATATTCTTGACAGTTACCCAGTGACCCTCACCAAGATCCGATTGGTATCTGCTCGTAACACTTAGAGCATATGATACATCGGGCCTCGTACATAGCATTGTTCCATGCTAAACCTCTTTAGCATCTGATCTATGTACGATGATTGTGAAAGACCAAGCAATCTCTGATCTATCTCTATAAATCTCTATCCCAAGGATATAAGTTGCTTTACCAAGGTCTTTCATCGCAAAAGGGTTTGGACAACCAAATCTTAACTGATTGTAGCATAGAGACGTCGTTTTCCTAGTATTAATATGTCATCTACATATAACATAAGGAATACGATTGCAGTCCCATGAACCTTCTTATACACACAATGAACATCCGAATTTTGTGAGAAACCAAACTTTTTGAGTACCTTATCAAAACGGATATTCCAACTCCTGAATGCTTGCTTCAATCCATACATGGATTTCTGAAGCTTGCATACCTTTTCGCCATCATAGAGGTGAAGTCCTCTGGTTGTGTCATATACACATCCTCGGGAAGATTTCCATTCAGAAAGTCGTCTTCACATCCATTTGCCATATCTCATAATCATAATGAGTGACAATGGCTAGGAGTATCCTAATGGATTTAAGCATTGCTTTCTGGGTGAAGGTCTCGTCATAGTCAACTCCTTGTCTCGGCGAAATCCTTTGGCCACAAGCCTTGCTTTATAAGTAATCACATTACCATCCATGTCGGTTTTCTTCTTGAAAACCCATGCACCCTATGGGCTTTATTCCTTGGTGCAACAACCAAAGTCCAAACTTGGTTTTCTTACATGGAATCCATTGATTTCATGGCACAAAGCCATTTATCGGACTCAACTTTTCGAACCTCTTCATAAGTAGCAGCTCATCATGTTCTATGAGCAATACGTCATTCTGTCCACTTACGAGAAATCCATATTTCTCAGGAACAGTGCGTATCCTACTTGACCTCTGAACTTCGTGTGTAGTAGAAGGTTGAACTATTACTTCATCCGAATGAGTGACAGTCTCGAGTTCAGCAAAGTTGATCAGGTTATGCATTTGAGCATCTTGAGCTTCCTCAAGTTAAACTTTGCTCCCACTGTCCTCTTGTAAAAGAAACTCTTTCTCTAAGAAAATAGCATGCTTTAAAACAAACAACTTTTGTTCCTCAAGAAGGTAGAATTGATATCCCACGATATCCTATTTAACAAACACTTGTCGACTTTGCATCAAGCTAATCTGACTGTGTCCGCTTCACATAAGCAAGACAACCCCAAACTTTCAGCTGAGAAAGATAAGGTTTTCAGTTAGTCCACATCTCATATGGAGTAACACCAACTGTCTTTAATGGAACTCTGTTTAACAAGTAAGCAATTTGTTTCGAAAGATACCCCAAAAGCTGCGTAAAACCTATCATTAATCGCACCATGTCTAACAAGGTTCGATATCTCCTTTCACCACAACATTGTCTTTGGCGCGCAAGGTGAAGTGTCTTCGAGATAAAATCTCATTATCTCTGAGATAATCCAAAACTGTTGGTCTAAGCATTTTCCACCACGATCAGATCGTAATGTATTCATACTTTTGCCAAGTTAGTTTTCTACTTCATTTCTGAATTATTTGAACTTTTCAAACGCTTCAGATTTGTATCTCATCAGATACAGGTACCCATATCGTGAATAATCACCGATAAAAGTAATGAAGTAAAGACAACTACTTCTAGCATGGATGGACATCGGACCACATACATCCAAATGTATCAGGTCTAATATTCCATTCACTCGTTTTCCCTTTCCCTTAAAGGATAACTTGGTCATCTTGCTTAATAAACAAGATTCGCATGTGTCATATGATTCATAATCAAATGACCCTAAACTGCCACTCTTATGGAGCTTAGCGATGCGTGTCTCATTTATATGGCCAAGCCGACAATGCCATAAGTAAGTTGATTTTAAATTATCTCGATTATGTCTTTTCGCGTCATTGACATTCAGAACTGGATATGACATATCTAATATGTCAATTCAATTGCATAATGTACCAGTAGCATAGAGCATTCCATTCGAACTAATAGAACAACCATTGCTACTAAAAGTCCGATGGAAACCAAATTCTATTGAAACAAGAAATGCATAATATGTTCTTTGTTAAACAGTACAAAATGACAATCGAATACAAGCCCACTAGGAGTGACAAGACATAAGTGTCTCACGGCTAATGTAGCAACTCTTGCTGCATTACCTACACGAAGGTCTAGTTCTCCTTTATGAGTCATTCATCGTCCTCAAGCCCGTGATATCATTTCATATGTATGAGCCACAACCAGTATCAAATACCCATATGTTTTGATCAGAAACAGTATTAACCTCAATGACAAACATATTTGAAGGAGTAGAGGCATCTAATGCCTTCTTTTGCTTCAAGAACTCCAGATAGACTTTACAGTTTCGCCTCTAGTGGCCAGTCTTGCCACAATGAAAGCAAAATCCTTTTGGGGCGGTTTCTTTGGTTTTTCCTTGATGGCACTTCCATTTGGTTTCTTGGCCTTTTTCTTCTTTGGACCAGAAGAAGAAGCATCCACCACTAGCACTTGCTTGCTATCCTTCTTGATAGCCTGCTCAGCTGTCTTGAGCAGATTGATCAGCTCAGGAATTGTTGTGGATATTTGGTTCATCTGATAGTTTAACACGAATCGTGAATAAGCGTCCGACAATCCAACCGTAATTAAGTCTATACTTAACTCATAATCCATTACAAATCCTAAGACAGCCAATCTCTATATAGCCATTCATCTTCGGGCATCTCGGACAGCAGATGTCCCGGAGCCATCTTTAATGGTGAAGAGAAGCCTTGAGGTCTCAAACCTTTCGCATCGAAGCTTACTCATCAAACAGCTCCCTAAGATGAAATACTATAGTGTGAGCATCCATAGACTCGTACGCTCGTAGCTCGTGACATCGAGGCAAGCATAATGCAAGTATCCATATCATCGCCCTTAGATGCTTACAATATGCTTTCGATCCTCATCGAAGCAACGACAACAGTGCATCCGGAAGTGGAACATCTAGACGTATCCAGTTCCTCGGATCGAGAACAATTTCGATTCCTCGACCAATCAAGAAAATTCGGTCCGAGAATAGGAGCGAAAATTCACACTGAAAGATATCTTCAATCAACCTAAGCGCGATAGAGCGAAGTAATGTTAGAATAGAAATGCCTTTATGATCACAAGGACTTGCATGACATGCATATGGCTCCCACTAGTTTCCTAGAATCCATAACCCTCTTTAAGAATCCAAAGAAACAAAGTGACAAAATGTCCTAGTGGGTCGATATCCGACATTGCTAAGAATGACCTTGGGTTTGCCCAACAAGCCATAACTTAGGTCAATCGGTAGGTATCGGTCATACCAATTGCATCATCGATAACCGACATTAAGAATGACCTTGAGGTTAGCTCAACAAGCCACCTTATGTCTCGGGAGGTATCAGACATACCAATTACATCTTAGACACAACTATCGTCCAGTGCTATCAACTTGTTGATGTGTGCACTTACATTGGGTTATCAACTCTTTGATGCGCATACATCTGATGTACACTACCCAATTTTGCCTCTGTCCACGTTGACCTTGAGGTTAGCTCAACAAATCAACGCTTCTAGGAAAACCGACCCATTAATCCGAAAATCTCATTTTCATGGTTCGAACATATTCGTATAGAGTGAGCTTGAGGTTAGCTCAACAACCCAACCCTAGAAGAACTCTGGTTCTTACCATATTAATGGAAGGCGTTAGTTTTCATATTCCGAGGAGGGATTTCGAACTCTAGACTCCAAGCTGAAGGATTATAGTCGCCAGGACTATATGGAATGATTTAGGTTTCATCAATCACATTGAACCCATCCTTATAATCATCCAACATCCAACCTGAGCATGTCATAAGTCGCCTTACATCAGAATGCAAGTCGCCTTATGCTGCTGCCCACTCACAAGTCGACTCATACGATACAAGTCGCCTTATGGCAATACCTAGAACAAGTCGACGTATGTACAATACAAGTCGACTTATCCAGCAAGAATTGCTATACTTTCTAATCGGCTAATTCCTCAATCCATGTAATCCCAATTCACAATACCAACATACCTAAGGTAATATCTTGTTAATTTGATGTATCAATGAACAATTCATTGTACCATGATTGCCATATATGGTCAAACCATATAAGAAAAGTTTGAAACCGAGTCAAAACTCAAAGATATCCACAAAATTTAGGAACACCAAATTATCACCCTAAGCATCTCTAGCTAGTCCATACGTTATCAAATTACTCCGGCACAAGTCACAAAAAATTATGACGGCCAAAACAAACAAGATAATGAAATACACTAACAAGACGCTAATGTGACCTATTCGGCATCCGAAAATTCTTAGAAAACCAATTTCAAGCAATTCAGTTTGGCAAGCATACCACATCAAGATAACACATTTTAAATCACATTAAAAATGGTCCAAGGCATTGGAACTGAAAAATACACATTCAATTATGCCAAGCAAAACAGTCCCAGCAATTTTCACAAAACTGCCAAATTCTGTACATTACTCGAAATAATCATTGAAAAAATTTCAATAAATTCTGAGAAAATGACATAGGTTACTAAATGTTCAGAAAATGCTTCATGAAATTTTTCAGGATTTATAGCCATCAAAAACTCAGTCAACCTAAGCAACAAAACCGATTCAAAATCTGTGTTCATCAACACAGCTATTCCCAACAGCATGAATAAATTCGTGAATAAATAGAAAATCACCTTGAAAACACTTTTCCATCCACATAGACATTCACAAACATCTTAGGAACATGTTGGTGAAGGAAAATCCGAAAAAAAAAATTTCTAGAATTTATTATCGAATTTATACACATGCCTGTTCACAGAATGTGTCACAAAACAGCATCTAGAACCTTAGGGACTAAAATAGCAAAACTATATCAAATCAAATCGATAAATTCTCATATTTCACAGAAATATTCTATAACATGTTATGAACAATTCTGGGCAGAAAAATTTCGAAAAATATATCCCTATACAGAATCGAAATTGGGACAGCACACATGCATCAACGTCAAATTCACATAGGGCTTCCGATCTAGCTAGGGTTTTAGCTTCATACACGACACAAGTGGCTCTGATACCACTGTAGGAAAATCCCGGGATGTACATCACATGTACAAGGTGCGGAAAACAAAAATTTTTGTCACCGGGACCTTCCCGAAGGCCAGGATCTATGTGTCGGTATGAAGACTCAAACCTAAATAGCCAATAGAGACTATCTCTAAAGGTATCCACGCAGAGATCAGAAAACCTAACCGGGACAAACCCTTTTGACCTGGGAATAGCTAGAACAAATTAAAGACTGCTAGATCTTACCTTTGTTCTATGGAGAGCTTGAATTAATGGAAAGAGGAAATGAAGAAGCTTGAAGATGAAGGAGATCGTGGGTGAGAGATCATATCTCCAAGGTTTTCACAAAACCTTTCTTCCTTCCATTTTTTCTTCAAAAGACACGAACTCCTCTTCCTCTTTTTTTGTATACCACTTGTCTTTAACTTATTAAAGACATTAAAAGCTTAAGGTGGAGAGTCTTCCACGTTACCTTTGTATATATATATATATATATATATATATATATAAAGTTAAAAGATAAGACTCCTCCTCCATGGTACACGTATAACATATATATATATATATTAATTACTTAATTAATTAATAATATATATATATAAATAAATGCTGAAGTGGTCCAGTCACACTGGGGTCGGTCCTACCGGCCTACCGAGCCCCGGTACTGAAACAGCTCCGGAAACCTTTCTTAGCAATATCGATGTCGCGATCTCATCGAGACATATCTCGATCTCATCGGGATCCATTTAATCCTAATGCTCTCCATAATTGGAACTCTGTCCAATTACTATTTTACAGATTCTCTGAATCACTCTTATGCATGTGACCCTTTAGGTTCCCGGTTATGTTGGCCACTTAGATTAACAATTAATCTGAGCAAGTCATGAGCGGCGTCTAGCAACACATCATGACCCCCAATTGATCGGAAAGTAATTGGTTTGATGAATTCATCACGAACCAGATCACGAACCCTTCCATAGATAATTACCGTGCAATTCGTCCTTTCACCATCCTATACCCCACTTGGTTATGAGTATGGTCAAAGTGTCAACTCTCACTAGACTGAGTCTAGCCCAAGTGATATTAGTTCTCGTCCTAGGACTCATTACTCTATATGTCAATGAGGACACTCTTCATGACATATTTTTGGCCATCTTACAAGTAATGATCCCGACAAGAGGCCATGGGTATCTCTTCGCTAATCCGTAGTGGTGAATCCTTTATTGGCTACTCAATTACCTTGAATACCTCAAGTGCACTCCAAGCACCACCCTATGAGCGACCTCTGGAAGGCAACAAGGAATGGAGTCAAAGCACATAATCAGTATCCAAGATATTGTTGAGTACCTCAAGTCTAAGGATACTTGCACCATTGCTATGATGAGATTATCACTGACACTAGAAGAAGATATCCATATGATGATCTCATGGCAGGTCATCCAATGTACTTACTACCGCTAGTAAGCATCCACATGTCAACTCTAAATATCTCATATTTACAGTTTCTGAGATCCACTGCTTGATCCAATCAAGGAATATGACATGTGCTAGTCTAACCGGATTAATGATGTCCAGTCTCATTAATCCTATGACTAGGGAAAATTTAGATAATGACATAATTGCACATGATAGGATTCTCAGTAGTATGATCACATCATAATTTCCTTTATGCTATGTCATATATCATGGACTTCATTAATTCGATTAAAGATCCAATCAATTCATAAACACTGTTCATGAATATCAAATTAATGAAATATGCCTTTCTTTATTTATTCATAAAGTCTGTACACGACTTTGAATAAAACGCGCTAAAGGGGATTGCCTTTAGGGCACTACTCTAACAATCTAACGGTACTGGACATCCATAAGTCGACTTACACTGGTGAACAAGGCGACTTATCAGTACCGAGCAAGCATAAGTCGACTTACACATGGTACAAGTCGACTTACACTTACACTTTACATGTCATGGTACCTAATACAATAGCTGCATGTATCAATATCATTTAATTAATGATGTGTAATTAAATTTATACTTCTATTGGAGTATATTACAATACCATCTGGAATGTAACCATTATATGCAATTACTATGGAGTGAACACATAGGCCAACTTAGTAACATACCATATGGTACCTAATATGATAGTTAGCAATGTAACAGCATGTTATATTACTAGTAGGTATACCAAGTTGATACGAAAACTCCAAAAAAACAAGGTTCTTGAAACCCCCTCATCCTATTGATATTAATAGGTTAGTAATATGATTATGTGGGCACATTCATACCCTATTAAGTACTACGCTACAAGTGATAAAATAACCATAGTCCATACAACCCGTTGACATATTACTTTGGTACTAATAGGTTAGTAATATGATTATGTGGGCACATTCAATGGTATACCACTGGTTGTTAGGGTGTATACTAATATGTGTATACTATACATCATTCAATGGTATAGTATAATGTGCCTAACTATCGTCCTAATTATACCATAGGTATACTGATACCATGGTGCATGGCATTAGTGCATAATGTGGTATTATGTATACACATGTATACTACCATACCATGCATGGACTATACCCTGTATGGTATATTATAACTCACCAATTGAAGTATAACCTTTAGCTAATGGTTGTACTATTATGTACTACTGGTATTGCATTCATGGTATAGTGGATTAATACTTGCATACTATCATATAGTGGTTTGCTATTATAATGTACTAGTGTAGTTGCATACAATCGTAACCTATTATACATTATTGGTATATGGTACTATTATAGTACCATGTATAACATGGTATACATTGTACTATAATAGTTTACCATAATAGCTCATTCTATGTGCACATCTAAATATGTACAAGCATTACATTGTATAGGGTACAAGCATTATACACTATTACCATACCATGAATACTGGGTATACCAAAGTATGATAGTTTGTATAGTACAAGCATGGTTTGCTAGACACAATTTTCTTTGCGGAGTATAGCAAAAGAGTAACTCAAACTCAAACTTTTATCTACGGAAGTGAATTTACAATAGGAGGATTTGGAGGATTACTGAGAGTTGTGTGGCTCAGTTGTGTCCTCTTTGGTTACAAACTATGGCTTATATAGCCATTACACCCCAACTATTAGAATGATTGCGGAAGACAGAATAATTATTTCGGGTACTCATTGGGCCCCATAGCGAATAATTCAATTCTTTTTCCTACAATAATTATTGTCCTATTATGGAATTAACTCAAATACTGAAAGAAAATCAAGCTCTTATCACAGAAAATCAACGGCTAGTTCAAATAACTGACTCATTTCTACAACAAGAAATGAATCAATTATTGCTGTATGATCCTGAAAAATAATTAAAACAAGAACTTCGAGCATCAAATCTAGTTTTTACCGATCACAATACGGAGGAATCCGGCTGGAAGGCAATACTGTTACATTCTACAAAAACTTGTCAAAAGTCTCGACAAGTACAGAAGTCAAGATAGCTAACGCAGCTATAACAAAATTGGAAATGGAAGCTGACGAATATTATACCATAAAAAATATGGTATATTTTAATATTGGCAAGAGTATACCTACATACTCAAAATAAATAGAGTTAACTCTAAAAGAAAAACATTCTTGCTGATCAACTCTCAAGGATAGTCTTGAAACTAGCATGGAGCGAAAGGATAAGCAGATCACAAGAAAAGAACAACTGAGCCACACAACTCTCAGTAATCCTCCAAATCCTCCTCTTGTAAATTCACTTCCGCAAAGAAAAGTTTGAGTTTGAGTTACTCTTTTGCTATACTCCACACAGAAAATTGTTTCTAGCAAAGATTAAACGACTTATAACATTTCTTGTTGCTTGTTGGAACTTTCGATAATCACGTATTTGATTATCTTGTACGTTATGTATAGACGTACTTCCTTCATAATTTCTTACTGGAATTAGTCCCTTATCTTTTCTTTCTTTAGAATTTCTAAAAGAAATTCTTGAATCTGTGCTAGGCCTTCTACTCATGATGTCTTTAGCTTGGTATATTTTGCCTTTTCTGCACTGAATATTTCTTTAGAATTTTTGAAGAAATATGTTTTTCTTATAACAGCTGGTGGTGCTGTTTCTCCTTTTTCAGATATTTTTATTCTTTGAACCTCTTGTACTAGAGTATTAAGAGATTCCTGAAACTGCGGATTTTCTTTTGAAATCTTCAGAAAAGTTTCCTCAAATCTAGATACTCGTGTTTCTAGATTTTCAAGTTTCTGTAGTGTTTTTATCAAAAGATAAATAACACAATTTTCTTGCTTAGTCAAGGATTTCAATATATCTGATACTGCCTCTCCGGATTTTATTCTTTTAAATCCTTCTGCTGGATCTCCTAATAATGCTGTTGCTGTGAGAGCTTCTTGATATTCTGAATCTTCAGCAGCAGTAATATAGGACATCAAATTTTCTGGTGCAGTTGCTCCAGAAGTTCTTCTACCTTTAGTAACTTTCTTTCTAACTATTTTGTAAGTTGAATTGCTCCGTTCTCAATTTCTTTTGGTTTATCAACTATCAAGTCAATTAACCTCGCTATTTCTTTCTTTGAAGGTATTTGCTTTATTTTTTCTTCCAATTCTTCCAATTTTTCGTCCAGACTGTGAAAATGCTTTAGACAAACATTAGATAATATATTTTTTAGTTGATATATGGTATATTATTAAATATTAACTTAATGATTATAGCTTGTATATAATAATATTACAATTACAAGAATATAATATTTATGCAGGAACCATTGATGCTCTTTTCTTATTGGACAGACTTAATTGATAGTCTGGATCCAAATTCATTTCTAATATTTTGTTTCTGTTGCTATTGCCTGATAAACGGCTTATAGCATTTCTTGTTGCTTGTTGGAACTTTCGATAATCACGTATTTGATTATCTTGTACATATTCTTTGATATTTGCAAAAGATATGGACTGGTCCTATCTAAAGAAAAGATGACTGTAGGAACTTCTGAAGTAGAATTCCTCGATGCCGTAATTGGCAACAGAAAAATTAAGTTGCAACCTCACATCATAAAGAAGTTAACTGACTTCCCTGATGAACAACTCAAAGAAAAGAAAGGTCTAAGATCATGGCTAGGGATCCTAAATTATGCTCGCAGCTATATCCCTAAACTTGGGGTATTAGTTGGACCTTTATATAATAAGATTGCTCCTAATGCTGATAAAAGAATGAGCAATATGGATTGGGAGATAGTCAAAAGAATAAAGAAAACGGTAGAAAATCTACCAGACATGGAACTACCACCACAAGGATCATACATCATATTAGAAACTGATGGATGTATGGAAGGATGGATATTCCATACCATGCTTGTATAAGAGTAACATTGGAGTAATAACTATTGTAATAATACTATAAATAAAATAGTACATATAATGACCTATTATTAAAGTATAATATATTGTAATACTAGTATGTACATATATTAATATGATTATTGTATAATATAATTATGTTATATTAAATAGTGTAAATATGCATAATATATTAGTACAATATGTAATAATTAATATTTAGTACAAATTAATATAATACATTATTATAATATAGTATGTAATATTGTATAATACATATTAACATATTATATAATACATAGTTACTATTATTAATATATAATAATAGTGATAATATGTATTATATCATACTTAAATAATATGTATTTACATATTATAATATTTATATACTATATAAATAGTAAATATTATAAATAATACATAATATAATTACTATTATATGTTAATTACATTATTAATTGGTATATATATGATATATGTCTATTGCATAATGTACTATTAATAATAATGTTATATTACTTTATAATATTTATATACTATTAATATAAATATGTAATGCATATGTATATTACATTATTTAGTACATATATTTAATATAATAGTACATATTTATGTACTATTATTAGTATTATATACATAAACTAGTATATAATATTATAGCAATTATATAATGTATAGCACATGTAATAGTATATGTTATACTACTATATATATACCATCGATATGTTCAAAGATGATATTTACTCCAGTGCCGGTAATGAAATCCGTAAAATTGATCCACCTAATTCTAGATGGTTTATTTTGGGATTGTTTATTATAGAAACTGATGATGGCCTGGCAGTCTGTTCTAAGGGTAATTTCTTTTTGATCCATAAATCATAACCTGCAGCACCTTCTGTTTTTCTATCAGGTATCGTTGCATGTGATATAGTTTTCACAAATTTTACAGAAAATTTGTGACTTGGATAAGTAGGTACCACCACGCTCTGTTGACACTTTGATATCTTGTCTTTACCTTTTTCAGTGATTGTAAGACATCTATTTGATGCTCTTAACTCATTTTTGAGTCTTTTTTCATTCATATTCTTTAACTGATTAAATTCCTGCTTCAGGATATTATTAGTAATATTGTCCAATCGATGATTTTCAGTGACTAAGACTTGGTTTTCTTTGAGTATTTGGGTGATATACTCTGATAATTGTTGAATAACATTTTTATTGAGCAAGAACCAAGGGAAGGTCCTCTGGCAGAATTTCATCACCAAGAAGTCATTCATCTGCAAAAAGAAGTACAGGAGTTGAAAAGGACAATAGAAGAGTTAAAAGATATTTGACTACGCCATGAGGATAAGAAAAGGACGAAAGTAGAGTACCATCTATGTCCACTGTTCGTGGAGTTGCTTTAGTAACACTTCAACTTTTTCTAGTTTTTCTTCCAACTTTTGACATAGTTGAATATCTTTTTCTTTTGGTTTTTCAACTATTGAGTTGATTAACCTAGTTACTTTAAAACAGAATTTATGCCCGTAATCTCAATATAATAGCCAATTTTTTCTTTTGTACATTAAGTGGATAGTCCACTAAGTGTATCTTTTATTTCTGAACGCACATTTGTCGTTCACTTTAGTTAGTGGAACTAATATTTCCACAAGAAGACAAGAAAAAATTGCTGGAAAGAGGATTGAATTATTCGCTATGGGGCCCAATGTGCACCCGGAATAATTATCCCACTATCATCAATTATTCTTGAAATAGTTAGGTTTGCGGCTATATAAGCCATCATATGTAACCTAAGAGGACACAACTGAAGCACCATACAACGCTCAGTAATCCTCCACTTGTAAAAATTCTCTTCCACAAGCAATAAACTCTATCTTTGTTACTCATTTGCTATACTCCGTATAGAAAACAAAACTGTGTCTAGCAAGATCACATCTGGGTTTGATAAATCGAAATTGGTATCAGAGCAAGGTATGAGTAACTAAATCATTAGTTTAATTGCTTATTAAGGTTTGGTATGTGTTTAAAATTCTTCATTTAACATTTAAGTTCTATTATTTTTGTGGTTTTTCCATATATTCAACAGCCATGCCTGGATATTTTAAGCAACGAAGGGGTCTCAAATCTATGATTTCATATGTAAGGAATGGAATCATAAGATTGGAAAAAGTTAGAGCAAAACATGAAGAAAGAGCTGAAAAATATAGAAATATGTTATTTAGCTCAGAATTTATGAATATTTGTAATAATCCTAGGCATCCTCAATTTAAAGATGCACAAGCTAAAAAACAATCAGCTTTTTATTTAATGGGAGAAGAAAAATATCGTCTGTACGAATGTAATCAAGAAATTAAGGCATTAAGCAGAAGATTAAAGCTGTATAAAGGTTGGATGCAACCTTTGATTGATTAAATACTTATACTCAGATTTCTTTTTATCAGAATTAAGATATTTGACTATGCCGTGAGGATAAGAAAAGGACGAAAGTAGAGTACCCATTGAAGCCATGGGAAGGCGTGTTAGGGGAAATTGAGTCTGAAATCCAAAACGGGAAAGCACTTATCTAAGTTCTGGTAAAAGTAATGAGTCATCGTTTTCGGCAATCAATTAAAAGGTATCATCAAAATAGAAGACAAATAGAATATTTAGATTTGGCTGTTGAACCACCTTTTGGAAAGAAACCACTGAAGGAATAGAATTTTCTTGTTATAAGAAGGGTTATAAACATATTTATCACTCTGAAAATAAGCAGTTGAACTTTATTTGTGATTTACAGTTAAATACCTTGTTCAATATTAGTGTTACATAATATAGATTGGTGCTATTATCTAAAGTTTGCCTGAAACATTTACACAGTTTGGAAGAACGATTGGAAACTATCGAAAAGAAAGTCAAAAAGTTACCTTCAAAGAAAGAAGTAACTGCGTTAATCAACTCAATAGTTGAAAAACCAAAAGAAAAAGATATTCAACTATCTCAAAAGTTGGAAGAAAAACTAGAAAAAGTTGAAATGTTACTAAAGCAACTCCACGAACAGTGGACATAGATGTCATATTTAGTGGCATCTGAAGACGAAGAATATCTAGAAGCACTTGCAGCTACAGAATTTTTGGGTATCCAAGCAGAAGGATTCAGAAAAATAGACAAAGAACTCATAGGCACAGAAAGTCTACGAGTATCGATAAAGCAAAACAATAGTATTATTTATCTTTTGATAAAAATACTAAAAAAACTTGAAAGTCAAGAAACAAAGATAGCACGGTTAGAGGAAAGTTTTCTAAAAACTTCTAAAGAAAATCCACAATTCCAAGAGTCACTTGAAAAGTTGACTCAAGAAATAAGTAAAATCAAGATTACAGAAAAGGGTGAAATAGCACCACCATCTGTGATCAGGAAGACATATTTCTTTAAAAATCCTAAAGAAATATTCAACCAGGAAAAGGCGAAATATCCAAAATGAATAGAACATCAAGCAGAAGATTTTCTTTTGAAAATCAAAGAAATATGGGATCAATACCAGTAACAAGATCGGACACAGATTTGATACCACAAACAATACAAGATAATCAGATTCGTGATTATCAAAGGTATCGTCAGGCTACAAGAAATGCCATCAGTCGCATAACCGGTCGAAATAATAGAAATAGAATATTAGAAATGAATTTGGATCCAGACAATCAACTAAGTCTGTCCAATAAGAAAAGAGCATCCATGGTTCCTGCAGAAGTACTCTACTCAACCAATTGGCATGAACCGCGGAATAGAGTATTTCAACATTACTCAAAAGAAAGAAAATTAATCATTGACGGTGATCAAGAAGAAATGAGAATGATCTCAAAAGAATCATATGAGCAATTACTACAGGAAGGACTTGATCATATCCATCTAGGAATGATCATGATCAGAATATTTGCACTTCATCGAAGAGACGCAGGTACGAAAGTTCTTGTTGTAATAAGAGATAATCGATGGGGAAATGACCAAAAAGGTATTCTCGGACAAATGGAAGTCGATTTGTCTAATGGAACTGAGCTTGTCTATTTTTTGCCTAACCAAATGATGACAATCAAAGATTTTTACAAGAACATGGAAATTGTCATCCAAACAAAAGGATATGAATCATGGGCTCAGAATGATGTGGATTCCAATCTCGTCATCTCTAGAGGGGTAGTTGCAAGATTAACAAATACAAGTGCAGCTTCTTTCAGGTACAGAAATGAAAATTTGCTAGATTTTTTAGCAACTAATGGTGTTAAAGCAATTACAGGAGAAAAATATTCCTCAGAAACCTTCAATGGTGAAAGGTGGATAATAAAACCACCTAAAGATATGGCTACATCATCAAGAATTCCCAATAAAACACACACATGGGAAAATATTGATGGATCAATGGGAATGAAATTCACCAATTATGAAAAAAGAAAGCAAATTCAAGAGGAATCCAGTGATATAGATGAGGAAGAAAGGCAGATTGAGCATACTTTGGTCATACAATACAAAGTTATCAAGGAAGAAAGCTAACAAATATATGGCAAAAGAATACTTCCAGAACACTTTATACAAAGTGAAAAAGAAAAAGGCATTATATGGGATCATCTTGGAGATGGAGAGTACTGGGTAAAGTACACAATCCCTGAAGAAATAAACGAACCAATCATTTGTGATGGTTGGGGTGATGAGTTTGAAAACTCAAAAGAAGATAATAATACCATAATAATACAAAAAAAAAGAATTCAGTGATGAATCTTCTGAAGAATGGTATTATGAATCAAAATATTCAAAAGAAATAGTTTTAATGGCAGAAGTCTCAGAAATGGAATATCCAAAGCTAAAACCATAAGAATTACATGAGACTCCATTCATTCAAGAAATCTTTAGAGAATCTGCAAAGGCATCAACATCCTCACAAGTTGTGGACTCTGGATATAGACCACCCACAGATATTAATATGGGAATGCCTGAATACCCTCCAGCTACGGGAGAATACAAGATCAATGTTCCAGAAATACGCGAAAAATGGAAGAATTTCAAAGGAAAGAAAATGGAAACATCTGATTATTGGATGTTACCACCTGCACAAAGTCAAACTGGAGCAATGTTGGTCTTACCAGATGACATTTCACAATATGAAGATGTCATTACAAGATGGGAATCAATAAATCTAAATCTCATCGACAGAATAAGTTGGATCAACAATCAAGCCAAAGTAACCTATATAGAAAATCTATTAGGTTCAATTATGAAACGTATGTTTCAACAATAGAGATTGGCATATCCACAAGAATATGAAATGCTAGTTAATGCTGCTGATGATACACAGATCGTATTTTCACAAATACGAAAAATGATCACATTGGAAGAACCCTACCAAGGTTCTACAGCATATCAAGACAGAGCATATGCAGATTTAGAGCAACTAAACTGCAAAGAAATAAAATATATTGGAGAATTCCTAAGGGAATATCTCAAATTAGCATCAATGTTTGGAAGATCCTTTATGACTCCAGAGTTATCTGAAAAATTCTTCAGAAAACTACCAGAGTTATATGGAAAAGAAATTGAAGAAGAATTCAAAAAGAAACATCCAGGTAACACTATAGGTATAATGCCAAGAATACATTTTACTTGGTTATACTTGAAAGAACTATGCAAGAAGAATGCGATGCAAAGAGGACTTAAAGATTTAAGTCTTTTATGTGCAAAAATACCTATTCCAGGGTATTATAAAGAAAGTAGAAAGTACAGTCTCAGAAAGGCAAAAACATACAAAGGGAAACCACATGATACACATGTGAGGGTTTTCAAAAGAAAGAAACCACCAACCCATAAATGTCGATGTTACACATGTGGAGAAACAGGCCATTATGCTAGAGACTGTAAAAATCAAAAGGGAAATATTACAAGAGTCGCTATGATGAATGATCTACAACTTCCAGAGGACTGGGATGTCGTATCAGTAGATCTTAATGAACCAGATAGTGATGGAATACTATCAATATCTGAAGGAGAAGATCCAGATCATCAAAATATTTTAAGCACTCTTACAATGGATCCTATGGAATATCTGTTTGTAATAACAGATAAAGAAATTCCTTCATGGTTAGAGAAGGTGTCTCTACCAAAAGAAATACAAGAATGTAGTCACATGTGGCAAGAAAATCAACCAATTTTAGCAATTGGATATGAAAATTGCTATTATTGTAAAGCACGTACTACATCTTACCAACGGATACATTGTCCACTATGTACATTAACTATATGTGCATTTTGCGCTATGGTTTACATGGAAAAACGAATTGAATGGTGACAGTCAACATATGTCCCACCATTGGTACAAAAAGACAATGTTATTCAACAATTATCAGAGTATATCACCCAAATACTCAAAGAAAACCAAGTCTTAGTCACTGAAAATCAGCGATTGGACAATATTACTGATAATTTCCTGAAGCAGGAATTTAATCAGTTAAAGAATATGAATGAAGAAAGACTCAAAAATGAGTTAAGAGCATCAAATAGATGTCTTACAATCACTGAAAAAGGTAAAGACAAGATATCAGAGTGTCAACAGAGCGTGGTGATACCTACTTATCCAAGTCAATAATTTTCTGTAAAATTTGTGAAAACTATATCACGTGCAACGATACCTGATAGAAAAACAGAAGGTGCTGTAGGTTATGATTTATACAGTATAGATTGTTTAGTCATACCACCTGGTCAAAGAAAGTCAATATCAACAGGAATAAGGATGGAAATTGATGATAAAAACATTTATGGAAGGATAGCGGGAAAGTCATCAATCTCAAAGAAAGGCATAGATGTTACTGCAGGAGTAATTGACACAGATTATCGAGGTATCATTTATGTTTTATTAGTTAATCTTAATCCTGAAGCATATTTTGTGGATATAGGAGATAAAATTGCACAAATAATATTTGAGCAATACTTCACTCCATAAATTCAGATAGTTGAAGAAATATCTGAAACAGAAAGAATGTCAAGCCCTCTTGACAAAAGAAATAATGAAGATGAAGAAGTGATACTATTCACTCAAGAAAGAGCCCTAGCCTTAACAGAGCCAAAAGGAAAAATCAATAATCAACTATACAATTTTGACATTGAATATCAAATACCGGGGGTCCAGCCATTTGTGTTAAGAGCAATTTTGGATACAGGATCAATAAAAAGTTGTGTCAAAATTGACGCTATTCCTGAAATAGCAAAAGAAAAAATTGGCTATTATATTGGGATTACGGGCATAAATTCTGTTTTTAAGGCAGAACAGAAATTGAAGAATGGCATCATGATGATTGGGGACAACAGTTATAGGATACCTTTTACAATTTGTATCCCTATGACACCATTGGATGGCATTCAGGTGATAATAGGATGTAACTTCATTAGATCGCAGAAAGGTGGAATTCAACTTGAAGGCAATACCGTTACATTCTACAAAAACTTGTCTAAAGTATCGACAAGTACAGAAATAAAAATAGCTAAATTAGCTATTGAAGAATTGGAGTTAGAAGCTGATGAATATTATACCATCAATATATTATAACATTGGCAAGAGCATTCCAAAATACTCAAAAGAAATAGTAGAAATACTAAAAGAAATGGAGTTACCTCCACATGGATCCTACATAATCTTAGAAACTGATGGATGTATGGAAGGATGGGGCGGAATTGCCAAATGGAATAAAGAAAAGGGTCACTAAGAAATGAAGAAAAAGTCTTCGCTTATGCAAGTGGAAAATTTGACTGTATTCAATCAACGATTGATGCAGAAATATATGCTTGCATCAACACCCTTAATTCCCTAAAGATTCATTATATGGATCAAAAGGAAATCACTTTACGTACGGACTGTCAAGCTATTATTAGCTTCTACAATAAGCAATCTCAGAATAAGCCATCAAGAGTACGGTGGATTAACTTTGTAGACTATATAACTGGCACCAGGGTAAAGATTGTTTTTGAACACATAGAGGGAAAGAAAAATCTTTTTGCAGATCAACTTTCAAGAATAGTGCTCAAATTAGCATGGATAGAAAAGATAAGCAAATCGCAAGAGAAGAAAGACGAGGAAGTCACTACAAGAAACCCTACACTTCACTCAATGATCTCTACAAGAAGAAGTTTAAGTATAAAGGAAGCACAAGTTCTGAAGAATCTTCCACAAGCCATAGAAGAACTGCAAAATCTCGACATATGGAAAAAGAAACAAGCTCAGGACCTGCTAGGAAAGAGCTTGCAGGACATATTTCAGTAGGAGAGATAATAGAAAACTGGAAGAAACAGTCCTCACTGATCAAAGAGGAAGAAAGAAGATTTTGTCGTTTCGGCAAAACACAGTTACCAATATCAGGTCAAAATGATCCAAAAGCATATCGACCACTGGAAAATCTACCACTAGATGAAAACCAGAAGTGTTTACTAGATGCGATCTGAAAGGCTAACAGTAGCAAACAAAAACAAAGTGCGTGTTGCGCTCTACAATACTATTTCAACAAAATCATGCAGTCTCCCATGGGTAAGAACTATTCTTACTACACTCTAGTAAATGGACCTGATCGTGGGATATATTGCTATTATTCCACACTTATGACAAAAGCAGCTCAAATGGCCAAACCCAAATATAAAGGTTTTTATTCTTTTAATGAAGCCTTTGAATATTTAATTTATTATGGTATAAGCCTCGATGAGAAAATTTTTATTGAGCAAGAACCAAGGGAAGATCCTCTGGCAGAATTTCATCACCAAGAAGTCATTCGTCTGCAACAAGAAGTACAGGAGCTGAAAAGGACAATAGAAGAGTTAAAAGAAGATGATCTTCTTGAAGAAGAAGAACAGCAACCCCTAAAATTCAGCCAGCGAGATGAAGGTACATCAAAAGCATATCAGCAGATGAAATCGGATGATGAAGAGCGTAGACATCCACGTCATTATCGATCTGTGGCAGAATGGGCAGTTGGCACAAGATCTGTTAGACCCCGATCTTTAATTGGAATTCAGAAATAGTAAATGAAATTGAATGAGTGTTTTGTTTAAGTATTATGTTATAGATGAAATTATGCTTTAAGGAAAATTTGAGAAAAGAATTATGAGTTTTCAATGTATTTGATAATTGTGGAGATTTGTATGAGTTATGAAAGTTTAAGCGAATGAATTGATTGAAAAGTTAGTAGAAAATCAAGAAATAAAGAGAAAAGTGAGAGAATTTGAAAAAAATTAAGGCAGTTGACTTTTGGAGATAGAAAGTTTGACTTAAGAGTTGACTTTTTGTTTGAGGCAAAATTTGAGAAAATTGTCTTCTGGAAACTTGTAGTTTATGTCAAGAGCTTTCTGTAGCCATAAAGTTTGATATTTTTCGATATCGGAAGTGAGAGTTATGATTAGTCAAAGTTCGCTTGAAGTTTGACTTTTTGAGGAAAAATTTGACTTTTTTATTTAGGCAAAATTCGAGAAAATGATCAACATGAAAATTGTAGCTTCTGTCGAGAGTTTTTTGTGGCCATAAAGTTTGCTATTTTTCGATGTCGGGATTGAGAGATATGATTTTCCGAAGATATGCTTTGTTTTGAAAATGTTATTAAGTATAGATTTGTGTGTTCTATGCTTCGAGGCCACTCGTCGTATGGATTTAGTCTGAATTGGAGTAAGTAGTCTTCATAAAAGTTTTAGATGATGTTTTTATCTTTCCATTGATATAAAGTTTGAAATTTTTCGATATCGGGACTAGGAGTTATGAGCGATTAAAAATGGGAAGTTGTTTAGGAAAAGCTGTTTTGGACAGAATCTTTGATTTAGTTTTCAACCTTTTTCGATACCTAATCTGATTTTGAGTACTTGAGGGAAGTTGTAGAGCTTCCTTTAATCTTTTTATTGACACCAAATTCGTCAAATTCCGAGTTTGGGATCGAGAGATATGATTTTTGAAAAGTTTGGTTTTGAAGTTCCGATACTTTGTTTTTAATCTGATCCCTTTTGTAATCTTTTGCTTATAATTCCTTTATCCGACATCTGATTAACTCGATTCTCAAAGCGTTGGATTCCTAAGACAATTAATTTTATTTTCTTGAAGAATTATGATTTTTAGGAGATTAAATGGAAAGAGATTGATTGAACCAAGGTAAGAGATTTGGTCATAGGTTATAAGCTGGATAATTTGCTGAACACGGTTCAGTATTTTGCAATTTTTGGGAGCTGTACAACTCCAATTGAGTTGATTCTTGAGGCCAAATAAATTTAAGATATGGGGCTACAAATCATGTGAAGGGATCAAAATTTAATTTCATCCCTAAGATTGTCTATTTCTTGACTGAAGTTATGTTAATGTTCAGTCTCGGATTGTGTGAAGGTCCGATAGTATTTTGGCTATAACTTCTTCATTTCTGATCCGAATTGAGCGCGGTCAGTGGTGTTGGAATTGTATGATCTAGAGGAACAATTATCTAGTAGAAAGTATGCCCAAATTATTTTGTTTAGTTGCCCGAAATCAGATCGCAAGGTATCAGTTTTTCAAGTTCCTGCAGGGGCAATTTTGGAAATAGGCAAATAAGTGACGGGCAACTTGGTCATTTGTGCCCCATTTTAATAACATGGCAGAACACATCAGATGGCTGTCGTATAAGGCATGTGATTCACGAAATTAAGAAGAAAAAATAAGAAAGAAAACAAGAGAGAAATAAGAGAAGAGAAGAAACGAAGAAGGAGAAGAAGAAGGGAGTTCGTGAGAGAGCAAGGTAAGTTCGGTTTTTTTTTCATGGTTTTTCAAGATTTTCGATGCTATCAAGAGGGAAACATGAGAAAAATGATGAAAGCTTCATCTTGGGCAAGAAAAAATTCGAAAATCAAGAGAGAGAAGGTAAGAGCAATCTTTTGAACTTTGTGTTTTTGATGAACTTTTGGTTTAGAAACATGAAAAATGATATGGGTATGTGATATATGAAGTCAATTTTGATGTTTATGCCTTAGGTTGTGTTTAATTTTGGATGGAATGAAATTGAGGTTTTTTGAAATTGTTGCTTTTTTTTCATGGTTTTTCAAGATTTTCGATGCTATCAAGAGGGAAACATGAGGAAAATGATGAAAGCTTCATCTTGGGCAAGAAAAAATTTGAAAATCAAGAGAGAGAAGGTAAGAGCAATCTTTTGAACTTTGTGTTTTTGATGAACTTTTGGTTTAGAAACATGGAAAATGATATGGGTATGTGATATATGAAGTTAATTTTGATGTTTATGCCTTAGGTTGTGTTTAATTTTGGATGGAATGAAATTGGGGTTTTTTGAAATTGTTGCTTTAGGTGGCTTGGATTAGTGATGAATAAGAGAAAGAAAAAAAAATTATACCGGGTTTGGATAGTCTAGGTTTCCAATGCGAATGTGTTTCTGTGTTCTTGATTGTTCTCGGATGTCGGCTTCGTTTGTTAAGCATCGATTCCGCTTCGCTTTGCATTATGTCTTCCGCATTTTGTTTTCCGTTTTTCGGTTGGGATCCGGTTCCCGGATCGGGTCCCAACATTTATGGTATCAGAGCCCAGTATTATAATCGTACTTGGGCGTTTGTGTCTAGCTGATGTGTATAAGAAGAATGTTCAAGCATAAGATTGAATTTGTGAGTTTGTGATAAAGATAAAGTGCATACTAAAGTGATTGATAGATGAAGATAATAAGAATGTTAAGTGATTTTAGGAAATTGTGCATGAAATTGAGATTTGAAGTTCATGAGGAATCATGATAATTTGATTTTGTATATTCATTTGTGAGTGAAAGATGAGCATGGAGATGGATTTTTATGAAGTATGTGAAGACCTCATTAAGTGATTGATGAGGGTTAAGAACTTTGATGAATTTTAGGTTTGTGATCATGAAATCGTGATTAAAAATTTCATGATGAATCTTGATGACTTGCTTTTGGATATTTATGTGTGAGATGAAATGAGGAATGATTGAGAGATGAGATAAAGGATAAAAATATATGTGTGAAAGATCAATAGGTTGATTTTGGATGATTATTGGCCCATATTGGGTTCCTTAAGAAATGGGACCATTGACTTGTGAAAATGTGTTAAGAAATATTTTATTTGAGGAAATAGTATTTTGATATAAATGAGAAGTGAAAAATAGTGATTAAGTTAAGAATATGTGTGATAAGAAATTGATAAAAAAGTAATGTGACTATTATCAGGAGGATACGTTACTTGATGATTATGTATGAATTTCGAGGACGAAATTCTTTTAAGAGGGGGAGAAATGTTGGACCCCGATCTTTAATTGGAATTTAGAAATAGTAAATGAAATTGAATGAGTGTTTTGTTTAAGTATTATGTTATAGATGAAATTATGCTTTAAGGAAATTTTGAGAAAAGAATTATGAGTTTTCAATGTATTTGATAATTGTGGAGATTTGTATGGGTTATGAAAGTTTAAGCGAATGAATTGATTGAAAAGTTAGTAGAAAATCAAGAAATAAAGGAAAAAGTGAGAGAATTTGAAAAAAATTAAGACAGTTGACTTTTTGAGATAGAAAGTTTGACTTAAGAGTTGACTTTTTGTTTGAGGCAAAATTTGAGAAAATTGTCTTCTGGAAACTTGTAGTTTATGTCAAGAGCTTTCTGTAGCCATAAAGTTTGATATTTTTCGATATCGGAAGTGAGAGTTATGATCAGTCAAAGTTCGCTTGAAGTTTGACTTTTTGAGAAAAAAGTTGACTTTTTGATTTAGGCAAAATTCGAGAAAATGATCAACATGAAAATTGTAGCCTCTGTCGAGAGTTTTCTGTGGCCATAAAGTTTGCTATTTTTCGATGTCGGGATTGAGAGATATGATTTTCCGAAGATATGCTTTATTTTGAAAATGCTATTAAGTATAGATTTGTGTGTTCTATGCTTTGAGGCCACTCGTCGTATAGATTTAGTCTGAATTGGAGTAAGTAGTCTTCATGAAAGTTTTATATTATGTTTTTATCTTTCCATTGATATAAAGTTTGAAATTTTTCGATATCGGGACTAGGAGTTATGAGCGATTAAAAATGAGAAGTAGTTTAGGAAAAGCTGTTTTGGACAGAATCTTTGATTTAGTTTTCAACCTTTTTCGAGACCTAATTTGATTTTGAGTACTTCAGGGAAGTTGTAGAGCTTCCTTTAATCTTTTTATTGACACCAAATTCGTCAAATTCCGAGTTTGGGATCGAGAGATATGATTTTTGAAAAGTTCGGTTTTGAAGTTCCGATACTTTGTTTTTAATCCGATCCCTTTTGTAATCTTTTGCTTATAATTCCTTTGTCCGACATCCGATTGACTCAATTCTTAAAGCGTTGGATTCCTAAGACAATTAATTTCATTTTCTTGAAGAATTATGATTTTTAGGAGATTAAATGGAAAGAGATTGATTGAACCAAGGTAAGAGATTTGGTCATAGGTTATAAGTTGGATAATTTGCTGAACATGGTTCAGTATTTTGCGATTTTTGGGAGCTGTACAACTCCAATTGAGTTGATTCTTAAGGCCAAATAAATTTAAGATATGGGGCTACAAATCATGTGAAGGGATCGAAATTTAATTTCATCCCTAAGATTGTCTATTTCTGGACTGAAGTTATGTTAATGTTCAGTCTCAGATTTTGTGAAGGTTCGATAGTATTTTGGCTATAACTTCTTCGTTTCTGATCCGAATTGAGCGCGGTCGGTGGCGTTGGATTCGTATGATCTAGAGGAACAATTCTATAGTAGAAAGTATGTCCAAATTATTTCTTTTAGTTTCCTGAAATCAGATCGCAAGGTATCAGTTTTTCAAGTTCCTGCAGGGGCAATTTTGAAAATAGGCAAATAAGTGAGGGGCAACTTGGTCATTTGTGCCCCATTTTAATGACATGGCAGAACACATCAGATGGCTGTGGTATAAGGCATGTGATTCACGAAATTAAGAAGCAAAAATAAGAAAGAAAACAAGAGAGAAATAAGAGAAGAGAAGAAACGAAGAAGGAGAAGAAGAAGGGAGTTCGTGAGAGAGCAAGGTAAGTTCGGTTTTTTTTCATGGGTTTTCAAGATTTTCGATGCTATCAAGAGAGAAACATGAGGAAAATGATGAAAGCTTCATCTTGGGCAAGAAAAAATTCGAAAATCAAGAGAGAGAAGGTAAGAGCAATCTTTTGAACTTTGTGTTTTTGATGAACTTTTGGTTTAGAAACATAGAAAATGATATGGGTATGTGATATATGAAGTCAATTTTGATGTTTATGCCTTAGGTTGTGTTTAATTTTGGATGGAATGAAATTGGGGTTTTTTGAAATTGTTGCTTTAGGTGGCTTGGATTAGTGATGAATAAGAGAAAGAAAAAAAAATTTATACCGGGTTTGGATAGTCTAGGTTTCCAACGCGAATGTGTTTATGCGTTCTTGATTGTTTTCGGATGTCGGCTCCGTTTGTTAAGTATCGATTCCGCTTTGCTTTGCATTATGTCTTCCGCATTTCGTTTTCTGTTTTCCGGTTGGGATCCGGTTCCCGGATCGGGTCCCAACAAGATCCCTTAGACCCGTGACAAGAGCACCACCGTCACACCAGAAACATGTCCATCAAAAGTGGCCAAAAGAAGAATAATGGCCAACAACATAAAGGAAAAAGGAGATTCCTTTGTCCTTTATAATTATGTACATTAAGTGGATAGTCCACTAAGTGTGTCTTTTATTTCTGAACGCACACTTGTCGTTCACTTTAGTTAGTGGAACTAATAATTCCACAAGAAGACAAGAAATAATTACTGGAAAGAGGATTGAATTATTCTCTATGGGGCCCAATGAGCACCCGGAATAATTATCCCACTATCATCAATTATTCTTGAAATAGTTAGGTTTGCGGCTATATAAGCCATCATATGTAACCTAAGAGGACACAACTGAAGCACCATACATCGCTCAGTAATCCTCCACTTGTAAAAATTCTCTTCCGCAAGCAATAAACTCTATCTTTGTTACTCATTTGCTATACTCCGCACAGAAAACAAAACTGTGTCTAGCAAGATCACATCTAGGTTTGATAAATCGAAATTACAGATTCTCTAAAGATTTCTTGAATGAATGGAGTCTCATGTAATTCTTTTGGTTTTAGCTTTGGATATTCCATTTCTGAGACTTCTGCCATTAAAACTATTTCTTTTGAATATTTTGATTCATGAACAAGGTATTTAACTGTAAATCACAAATAAAGTTCAACTGCATATTTTCAGAGTGATAAATATGTTTATAACCCTTCTTATAACAAGAAAATTCTATTCCTTCAGTGGTTTCTTTTCCAAAAGGTGGTTCAACAGCCAAATCTAAATATTCTATTTGTCTTCTATTTTGATGATACCTTTCAATTGATTGCTGAAAACGATGACTCATTACTTTTACCAGAACTTAGATAAGTGCTTTCCCATTTTGGATTTCAGACTCAATTTCCCCTAACACGCCTTCCCATGGCTTCAATGGGTACTCTACTTTCGTCCTTTTCTTATCCTCACGGCGTAGTCAAATATCTTAATTCTGATAAAAAGAAATCTGAGTATAAGTATTTAATCAATCAAAGGTTGCATCCAACCTTTATACAGCTTTAATCTTCTGCGTAATGCCTTAATTTCTTGATTACATTCGTACAAACGATATTTTTCTTCTCCCATTAAATAAAAAGCTTATTGTTTTTGAGCTTGTGCATCTTTAAATTGAGGATGCCTAGGATTATTACAAATATTCATAAATTCTGAGCTAAATAAGTATAGACTGTTTAGTCATACCACCTGGTCAAAGAAAGTCAATATCAACAGGAATAAGGATGGAAATTGATGATAAAAACATTTATGGAAGGATAGCGGGAAAGTAATCAATCTCAAAGAAAGGCATAGATGTTACTACAGGAGTAATTGACATAGATTATCGAGGTATCATTTATATTTTATTAGTTAATCTTAATCCTGAAGCATATTTTGTGGATATAGGAGATAAAATTGCACAAATAATATTTGAGCAATACTTCACTCCACAAATTCAGATAGTTGAAGAAATATCTGAAACAGAAAGAATGTCAAGCCCTCTTGACAAAAGAAATAACATTTTACTTGGTTATACTTGAAAGAATTATGCAAGAAGAATGCGATGCAAAGAGGACTTAGTAATACATAATATTATTGATAAATATAATTGATATTATTATATATCAAATTAACTATATATTAAATATCATACGCATTATGTTAAATACTATATACAATATAGTTGTATATAATAGTATTAATATAATATTTAGATTATATTATTATATGTAACACCATGTTATTATTAAGTAATATTACTAATACAATATATTTATAACATAAAGTATTACATAGTTTATATTACGTACTTATAATAATATAGTAATTTACATATATATTAAGTATGTTTTGCAATATTAACATATGTTATATTGTAGTTATAATATATACCAATTTAATGATATGTATAATTTATATATGTAAATAGTTATTATTTACATATTACTTATACTAACAATTATAATACATATCCATATATATATAGTGTTAATATAGTAATTAATAAATTATATACATATTATATATATGGTATATAATAATTATATGTATAACTATTAACTATTATAATATTGTAATATAATATATGTAATATAGTAATTATTACATATATTATATGTATAATAATTATTACTATATACACTATGTACAATTAATATGTCTATTAATTTAATTGTATATATAATTATATATTAATTACTATTATATTAATAATATACATAGTATGTTATACATAGTATATTAATAATATGTAGTATACATTAATATATGTATACTTTATCATAATTACTATATTATACATAGTTAATAGTATATCATATAGTATTATAATTGATAACATAATGTATATTACTATTAATGTATAATGTACTATATAAATAAATATATTTATTTAATTATTATTTACACTATTTAATATATATTAAGTATTGTTTTATATTATTAATAAAATATTTAATATATAGATTAAATAACTTTAAATATTTTATTAAACTACAATATATATTATTATTACACAATATGATAATTATAACATTATTATAATAGTATAGACATTATACATTAATAGTAATATACATTACATAATTTATTATTATATATTGTAGTTTAATATAACTATAGTATATATAACTATATACTTATTTATAGTATTATTACAATAGTTATTACATATATTTAACATAATTGCTATCAATATTATAATTTACATAAATTAATATATTAAATTATAACTATTTGTATTATAACTATATGATAATGTAATTGTTATATAATATTTAACATATAATTATGTGTATGTAAAATGATATATAATTATATTATCTATGTTATTAATAAATACTATAGTTTATATTATTGTATTATTAATTAGTTATATATACTTTATTAAATTATGTAATTATTATATAGTATATTAGTATTAAATATATCATATTATATGTAAATATTATAATATTATAATAACATTAATAATATAAATAGCATAAACATATTAATTATTTTATAATATTGTGTAATATTAAAATAGTATCATAATTATAGGATATATTATTTGAATACTATTTTAAAGTATTTATTATGATATAATATTTATCATTAATATTATAATATATAAAGTATATTAAATAAATAGTATTAATTAATATTATATAAATACATAATATATGTAATTAAATTATTACACATATCTATTATTTTCTATAGTATAATAAACTAGTTATAATAATTATAGAAGTTATTTTCTAATACATGGTATATTAAATTATTTTATTATTATATATTATTAATATTATATAATAATACATATGTATATATATTAGTATGTAATAACACAAAATTATAATATATTATACTATTTTAATTAATAATATATAATTAACTATATTATATAATATATTAAATAGTATTATGATAATATAGTATTATATTTCATAATAATATTTAGTGTATAATGGTGTAATATTATAATATTGCATTATAATAACTATATTTAATATTATAATAATATTATCATGATATAATGGTATTAATATAATACTATACTATGAATAGTATAATAATTATAAATAATTATAATATTAAATATAATTATACTTTAATATTAAAATTTGTATATTATAATTATACATAACAATAGTTATAATATATATTATATGATATTTACTAGTATATTATAATTATAAATCTACATATTAATATTTTACAATACTATTAATAATATATATTATATAAGTATTAGTTATTAGTAAATTGTATTTAATTTATTAATACAATTATATAGTAATATATTATATAATATATTAATATATAGTATAATAAATATACTAGTTATAATATTTATAGTCTATATGTATTATAATATGTCATCATGCATTATATATATTATGTTAATTAATATATTTATCATATTATAATACATGTAATTATATAATTATATATCATAATTATGTTAAACTTATATCATTAATCTAATGTTATATTAAATTATAACATTACTAATAATAATTATATTATACTTATTATGTATAATTATATACATAATATTTTTAATGACAATACTTATTTATTAGTTATTATATATTAATATAATACATTATATTAATATATAACTATGTAACATAATACAAATATATAATATAAATAGCATGGTATTTAATATTCATTATGATAACATTATATAGTATAATGTACAATATGTTATTATTACATATAATATATCATGATATAATTTAGAATAAATTATAATTATAAAATATTATTAATATAATAATTTATATACTATATAAATATTATAATATTTAATAATATTTAATAATATTATTAATATATAATAACAATTATATATTAATATTAATTGTATAATATTAATAATTAATACTATTATGATGTGTTATAATAAATTAATAATATTTTAAATATAATAATTAATTATATATGTAATTGTACATTAATATTAACTTAATATATACCCTATTTTAATAATTAATAAAATAATATTATGGTATTATCCTTATTATTAATACGTACAAATGTCATAAGTATAATATTATAATATTACTGATATCATATACAATTAATTATATGATATTAATGTAATTATAACATTTAATAATATAATAACAGTATTATATATGTTATTATAAATACCATATATACTATGATATTACTATATATAAGTATTAATATATAATTATATTTATATATATTATTATAATTATTATTTATTATAATAATTAATATAACTATTTACAAATATTATATAATTTAAAACATGTATATTAATATTTACTTATAAATACGTAAATGTTTAATTACATTTATTAACAATATAACTAATAATTATTGCATAGTATTAAATAAGTTATATATTTATTTAGTAATAATAATATAATATAATATTATTATATTATATGACATTATTATATATGTGTAATAATTAATATAGTTATTACTATATTATTGTAATAATTATATGATACTATTAATAATTACATGTATAATATTATCATTAATTAATACATATATAATAGTTGTTACCATGATATATATTATTATATTAAAGTTGTGACATAGTATATTAAATAGTTAATACATACAATATATAGTATAATCAATAGTATAGTTTATACTAATAATATAATTATTGTTACATTATCTATTAATAATAATTCTAACTAATTTAAACAAATACTATATAAATAGTATATTATATAGAAATACTATATTATATACTATTATACCATAATATTTATAATATACATTATAACTATTTAATTGATATATTATACATTATACTATTATATATTAACTAATTAAATATATTAATATAATATATTTAATATTAGTACAATATTATATAATAATTACTAATAGTATATCATAATTATATGACTAAAATATGTATAAAATATATTACATAGTTAATAATTATACATAATATTATATGTGTATTAATAGAATTAAATAACTTATATATTAAAATAAATATATTATATTTTATATTAGAATTTATATTAATATATTAAGTTTAGGTTTAGACAATATAAGGTTTTTGATATACATGTATAAATATCATTATGTAATTAAATATTTAACATGTAATTATAATATTATTTTAACTATAATTATTAATAGTTATATTATCATATATATTTTAATAAGTATGTAAAATATTATATCAACACACGATAATATTTATAATATTATGCATAAATAATTGTATACTTAATATAATAGTAACTAATTATGTGTGTTATATGTAAATTATATTAATCATATAATTTTATATTAATAACCATCATATAAATATTTTATTAATTTTTATATTTTGAATTAATATAAATTATAGTAATATTAATTATATAGTTATAAATAATATTATAATTAATATTATGTAATTATAATAAATTATATTATTTTAATATTACACATATTAAATTAATAAATATTATTTATGATTTTATATAATATTAAAATGATTATTATATCATTACACTATATGATATTAATATTATATACAATATTAGTAGATCATAATATTCAAATATTATATATGATTAATATAATATTATTAAATGGGTATGAGTTATACATATGTACCATATTATTGTATAAGGGTGACTCAATATTGTTGAGCTATTACCTACAGATTTTAATATGGGATTGCCAGATTATCCCCCTGCTACAGGAGAATACAAGATAAATGTTCCAGAAATTAGAGAAAAATGGAGAAATTTAAAAGGGAAGAAAATAGAAACATCTGGTCAATGGATGTTACCTCCTACTCAAATACAAACTGGAGCAATGCTAGTCTTGCCAGATGATATATCTCAATATGAAGATGTCATGACTAGATGGGAATCAGTAAATACGAATCTCATTGACAGAATGAGTTGGGTAAGTAATCAAGCCAAAATAACTAAATGTCGTTGTTACACATGTGGAGAAGAAGGTCATTATGCAAGAAACTGTAAAAATCAAAAAGGAAATATTGCTCGAGTAGCAATGTTAAATGAACTTGACTTGCCAGAAGATTGGGATGTGGTATCCGTTGATCTTAATGAAGGAGGATACAAGATAAATGTTCCAGAAATTAGAGAAAAATGGTGAAATTTAAAAGGCAAGAAAATAGAAACATCTGGTTAATGGATGTTACCTCATGCTCAAATACAAACTGGAGCAATGCTAGTCTTGCCAGATGATATATCTCAATATGAAGATGTCATGACTAGATGAGAATCAGTAAATACGAATCTCATTGACAGAATGAGTTGGGTAAGTAATCAAGCCAAAGTAACTTAATGTCATTGTTACACATGTGGAGAAGAAGGTCATTATGCAAGAGACTGTAAAAGTAAAAAAGGAAATATTGCTCGAGTAGCAATGTTAAATGAACTTGACTTGCCAAAAGATAGGGATGTGGTATCCGTTGATCTTAATGAAGAAGATAGTGATGGAATACTATCAATATCAGAAGGAGAAAATATATTTATTTAGTAATAATAATATAATATAATATTATTATATTATATGACATTATTATATATGTGTAATAATTAATATAGTTATTACTATATTATTGTAATAATTATATGATACTATTAATAATTACATGTATAATATTATCATTAATTAATACATATATAATAGTTGTTACCATGATATATATTATTATATTAAAGTTGTGACATAGTATATTAAATAGTTAATACATACAATATATAGTATAATCAATAGTATAGTTTATACTAATAATATAATTATTGTTACATTATATATTAATAATAATTATAACTAATTTAAACAAATACTATATAAATAGTATATTATATAGAAATACTATATTATATACTATTATACCATAATATTTATAATATACATTATAACTATTTAATTGATATATTATACATTATACTATTATATATTAACTAATTAAATATATTAATATAATATATTTAATATTAGTACAATATTATATAATAATTACTAATAGTATATCATAATTATATGACTAAAATATGTATAAAATATATTACATAGTTAATAATTATACATAATATTATATGTGTATTAATAGAATTAAATAACTTATATATTAAAATAAATATATTATATTTTATATTAGAATTTATATTAATATATTAAGTTTAGGGTTTAGACAATATAAGGTTTTGATATACATGTATAAATATCATTATGTAGTTAAATATTTAACATGTAATTATAATATTATTTTAACTATAATTATTAATAGTTATATTATCATATATATTTTAATAAGTAAGTAAAATATTATATCAACACACAGATAATATTTATAATATTATGCATAAATAATTGTATACTTAATATAATAGTAACTAATTATGTGTGTTATATGTAAATTATATTAATCATATAATTTTATATTAATAACCATCATATAAATATTTTATTAATTTTTATATTTTGAATTAATATAAATTATAGTAATATTAATTATATAGTTATAAATAATATT
The DNA here is from genome assembly GCA_029891385.1 of Erythroxylum novogranatense. Lineage (NCBI taxonomy): Eukaryota > Viridiplantae > Streptophyta > Magnoliopsida > Malpighiales > Erythroxylaceae > Erythroxylum > Erythroxylum novogranatense. Next base: position 89,050,893 of record CM057228.1, read on the forward strand.
ATAATTAATATTATGTAATCTTCTAGATTATGATAATCTATAAGAGGATTAAATAATTTATCTAATATATATTGAAACATTAAAGGAGTAAATCCATATTGATAACAGCATAAGAAAGGGCTATTCTTAGAAGCATGGGCTACCGCGGAAACGTGGTGGGCTTATAAGATTTGATAACGCCCTACCTTCAACTCGAGTTTTGGGTAGATCAGTGGTATCAGAGCTTACAGGTAACCCTCATGTCTTGTGTTCGAATCGCAGTGATAACCGTCCTGTATTCCACAAGTTCTAGGGTAGTATGGGCTATTCTTAGAAGCATGGGCTACCGCGGAAACGTGGTGGGCTTATAAGATTTGATAACGCCCTACCTTCAACTCGAGTTTTGGGTAGATCAGTGCCAAACCTCCCAATCAATGTAAATACCATTTATGCAAATATATCAATGGAACTTTCAGTTCTTCTGAATTTAAATATCCTATTCATGAGAAAGAGACTTTAGCATGCATAAAGACATTAAGAAAATGGAAAATTGATTTATTACCAGTTTCTTTTTTAATTCAAACTGATTCTGCTTATCTTTGCAGTTTTCCCAAATTAAATATTAAATATATTAATATAATATATTTAATATTAGTACAATATTATATAATAATTACTAATAGTATATCATAATTATATGACTAAAATATGTATAAAATATATTACATAGTTAATAATTATACATAATATTATATGTGTATTAATAGAATTAAATAACTTATATATTAAAATAAATATATTATTTTTATATTAGAATTTATATTAATATATTAAGTTTAGGGTTTAGACAATATAAGGTTTTTGATATACATGTATAAATATCATTATGTAGTTAAATATTTAACATGTAATTATAATATTATTTTAACTATAATTATTAATAGTTATATTATCATATATATTTTAATAAGTAAGTAAAATATTATATCAACACACAGATAATATTTATAATATTATGCATAAATAATTGTATACTTAATATAATAGTAACTAATTATGTGTGTTATATGTAAATTATATTAATCATATAATTTTATATTAATAACCATCATATAAATATTTTATTAATTTTTATATTTTGAATTAATATAAATTATAGTAATATTAATTATATAGTTATAAATAATATTATAATTAATATTATGTAATTATAATAAATTATATTATTTTAATATTACACATATTAAATTAATAAATATTATTTATGATTTTATATAATATTAAAATGATTATTATATCATTACGCTATATGATATTAATATTATATACAATATTAGTAGATCATAATATTCAAATATTATATATGATTAATATAATATTATTAAATGGGTATGAGTTATACATATGTACCATATTATTGTATAAGGGTGACTCAATATTGTTGAGCTATTATTGTGATCAATATTAAAATAAAGTATAAAAATAACTTATTAATCCGAGACTGAACACTATTTGTATTGATCATTGTTACTAAATATTGCATTATATATGTGTACAAGTAGGCAACAATTAGTTAATATATTATAATATTATATGTCAATTTTATATGTAATATAAAATATTTAAATTAAGTAACATTATTATATGTTACATACATAATAATAATGTTACTTAATTTAAATATTTAATGATAATAATATTACAATTTAGTTAATAAATATCATTGTATACTTATTAGTGTTATTAGTATATGTTTATCATTAATAACATCATACAATTTATAGTAATTAAATATACATAATTAGCTATTAATATTATATAATAGTTATTATAGAAATTAATATTATAAATTAATAATATTTATGTATTATTATAACATTTATCATATATATACATATAATATATAACCATATACTATAAAATTATATTAATATAATATATAGTAATTATATGACATATTATATAATTATACTATAATAATCATATTGATCTAATATAATTACATTATTATACATATGTATATTTTATTGGTATATATGTATACATATTAGTATAGAAACATAATAATAATATGTGTATGCTATTATATACTTTATAATACTATTATAAATGTTACTATTTAATATGTGTATATTATAAATTATGTAATATACAATTAATATATATTATCATATGGTTAATATACATATTAAATATGGGTATTGTAATATAAATTAATTTATGTTATATTAATTATAACATATAGTATATTAATAGATAAATGTTTATAATTAATAACTATTATTATAAATTACTATAATTATATTATTATAGTATAATAGTTATAATATTAATTAACCATATGATAATTATATATTAATAATACTAAACTATAATTTATTTATATTACATATGCTATATAAGTATAACATATTAACTACATAATAGTATAATATTTATAATTATAATATTATATATTGTCAAGTTATTCATATATAACTTATATATTCTATATTTATATAATATATTATGTATACTATTAGTAAAATACTTATTACTATAATAACTTATTAGTTATTATACCAATATAATGTTAATATTATAATTATAAATATTATAAATATATAATTATATGATACAATATTATCATATAATTTTAATTATATAATAATATGATACATGTAACAATATATTATATTATACACTTAATTTAAATGTACATTATAACATAGTTAATTACATAATAATAGTACTAATAGTTATGTTATTATTTAAATATGTAACTATAATATATTAATTTATTAATAACTAGTTATTAAATAATATTATACATTATGTTACTTTAATATAACATATTATATAACTATCTATAATTATTATTATAGTTATATATTTTGTAATAAAATATGATTTACTATATACCATTAGTACAATGTTATATTAGTATTAATACATATCAATGTTATACAACTATTACACATTATACAATAAGTTAATAGTACTTTAATGTATTTAGAATATTATAGTATTACATATGATATATGTATATGATATATGTAAATAATTATACAATATGTACAATAATATTAATACTTTTATGAGATGAAATCGACTCAACAATATGGTATAAATATATCACATTGTTATTAATCCATATATTTTATATTTTAAATATATCATATGTAATAATTAATATTATAATTAATATTATGTTATGGACAAGGTGACAGTCGATTTCGATGTGTTTCATTCATTCATGAAATACATGATTTTTTGAGATGTGAATTGCAGCTGCATTGTCAAAATGGAAGGGGATAGGTATATGTATATTATGCAAATAAATGAATAACAATTAATTATATTATAACATAAATGTAATAACTATAACACAATATCATATGCTAAATAATACATAATTATTTATCATACCATAGTTATAATAGTTACATTATTTTGTAAATCTATTTTAATTTAATGATGTTATAAACTATAATATACATTGTTAGTAATTAATAGTATTAGTAATATTTAACATATATCATAATATAATTACATATTAAATTATGTAATAATTATATCAATAGTACTTAATATATACTTATGTATAATATTATACTAATGTAAAAGTTATAATAAAATATAGTAACATATAGTATAATATTATTGGTAATATTACATATAAATAAAATATTATGTATACTATTTATGTATACTATTATATATAATATTACTAACATATTATTAACAAAATACATTAATATATATACTATTCATAGTAAATTACTACAAATATAAGTAGTAATTATTATAGTAAAGTATTAATATATTACATACTATTATATCACTATCATATATAATAATTATTAATAATGTATATATACTAAATATATATATTATACATATTATTATATTAATATGCAATACATATTACATATTGTTATAATATACATACTAATTATACTATATATAAACATGTTATTATATATTTACTATGTACTATACATTAACTAGTAATTACATGATATACATAATTATTAATAATTTATATTATACTATAAATATATGGTTATGATAATATTAACTTATACCTCATTATTAACATATTAGTACAAATATATCATTACTAATAGTTTATATCATAGATGTAATACTATAATATATATATGACATAGTGATATATTAAATAATGTATCATAGTACATTGTGAATTTATTGATAATATATATAACATCAATAGTATAATATTTAATACTAAGATTACATAGTTTACAATAAAATTATTATATTATATTACATAGTATTAATTAATATTATTATATGTACTATATATTACATAATATTAATAATGTAAATATATTAGGTAGTACATATAATAATTATATACTAATATAATATATTAATGTGTATATATATATATCATAATTATTAATATATATATATATATAATTATTACTAATAATGTATATTATCATTAGTAATCATAAATAATTATTTGTATATGTAATTATTACATATAAATAGTTTATACATATGATATTGTAATTAAGATAATTAATATATTATAATGATATTTAATAAATTAAAATATAGTAATATAAATATATTACTAATAGGCCCAATGCTTCTGAGGATTTTTCCTGATGTATTCGAGATTTTCCATTTCTCTTAGAGTTAACTCTATTTACTGATTTCTATAAAATTATGAAAATCATAATTAAAACAAAAGGGTATGAATCGTGGACGAAATCAGAGGCTGAAGCCAATTTAATCATCTTAAGGGGAGTGGTTGCAAGATTAACAAACACCTTCTTGATGCGATATGGAAAGCAAACAGCAGCAAACAAAAACAGAATACCTGTTGTGCTTTGCAGTACTATTTCAGTAAGATCATGCAACCTTCGTTAGGTAAAAGTTAGTTCCACTACACACAGTGAACGACAGATGTTCATTCCTTATTTAAAGCTACAACATTATTGGACAGAGAGTCCATAATTTTGAGGCAGATAGGAATCTGCTTTTGCTTGTACCAGCATAACTCCTGTTTGTATTTGGGTTGGTGGTAACATCCATTGATTAGAAGTTTCTATTTTCTTTCCTTTTGTTTTTCCCCATTTTTCTCTTATTTCAGGAACACTGATCTTGTATTCTCCGGTGGCAAGGGGGTAATCTAGTAATCCCATATTCTTTAATATTGGCAAAAAATATGGATTGGTCCTATCTAAAGAAAAGATGACTATAGGCACTTCTGAAGTAGAATTCCTCGGTGCCGTAATTGGCAACAGAAAAATTAAGTTGCAACCTCACATCATAAAGAAGTTAACTGGCTTCCCTGATGAACAACTCAAAGAAAAGAAAGGCCTAAGATCATGGCTGGGGATCTTAAATTATGCTCGCAGCTATATCCCTAAACTTGGGGTATTAGTTGGACCTTTATATATAATAAGACTGCTCCTAATGCTGATAAAAGAATGAGCAATATGGATTGGGAGATAGTCAAAAGAATAATTGTTTCTTTTATACCTTTTTCTTGTAAAGGTATATTATAATACCATGGTGTTTCTTCTTCAAAATCAGAAGATTCTTCTTGAATAATGATGGTATTATTTTCTTTTGAGTCTTCAAACTCATCTCCCCATCCATCACATATGATGGGATGTTTTTATTCTGGGACCGTGTATTTTACCCAATATTTGCAATCTCCAAGATGATCCCATATAATGCCTTTTTTCTTTTCACTTTGAATAAAGTGATATGGAAGGATACGATTTATCCTTCTTTCTTCTTCTTTGATTACTCGATGAGTAATAACCAAGGCTCTTTCAATTTGATCTTCATCTTCATCAAGGTTTTCAGTTAACAAGAAAATTCTATTCCTTCAATGGTTTCTTTTTCAAAAGGAGGTTCAACAGCCAAATCCAAATATTCAACTATTTTTCTACCTTGATAGTACCTTTCTATTGATTGTTTAAAACGATGACTCATTGATTTTTATTTTAAACTAAGCACTTTCCCGTTTTGGATATTGAACTCAATTTCCCCTTCATATGCCTCTCTTGGCCTCAAATGGGTACTCTACTTTTGTTCTCTCCTTATCCTCACGGCGTAGCTTACTGCTGCTGAAGATTCAGAATATCAAGAAGCTCTCACAGCAACAACATTATTAGGAGATCCAACAGAAGGATTTAAAAGAATAAAGTCAGGTGAAGCAGTATTAGATATATTGAAATCCTTGACCAAGCAAGAAAGTTGTGTTATTTATCTTTTGATAAAAACACTACAATAGTTGAAGTCCCACCAGAAGTAAAAGAAAATTTTGGTTATGCTTTGCAAATCTCAGGAATAAATTCAGTATTCAAAGCAGGTCAAAAGTTGAAGGATGGTAAAATGATTATTGGTGATCATTCATACAGAATACCATTCACACTCTGTATACCCATGACAAATCATGATGGTGCACAGGTTATCATAGGATGTAATTTTATTCGCTCACAGTTGGAGGAATCAGGCTGGACGGTAATACTGTTACATTCTATAAAAACTTGTCAAAAGTCTCGACAAGTACAGAAGTCAAGATAGCTACCGCAGCTATAACAGTATTAGAAATGGAAGCTGACAAATATTATGCCATCAAAAATATGGTATATTTCAATATTGGCAAGAGTATACCTACATACTAAAAAAAAATAGAGTTAACTCTAAGAGAAATGGAAAATCTCGAATACATCGGGAAAAATCCTCAGAAGCATTGGGCCAAGAATGGGATAGTCTGCAAAATTGAAATCATCAATCTAGACTTAACTATTCAGGATAAACCTCTAAAACATGTAACACCTGCTATGGAAGCCCAATTCAAGAAACATGTGCAAGCTTTATTAAACATTGGAGTAATAAGGCCTTCATCATCTAGACACAGAACAATGGCTATGATGGTTTACTCTGGAACTACTCAAGATCCACAGACTGGAGAAATCAAACATGGCAAAGAAAGAATGGTATCTGATTACAGGAAGTTAAATGAGAATACCTATAAAGATCAGTATTCTCCGCCAGGGATTAATACCATTATTAAAAAGGTCAGCATCAACAAGATTTATAGCAAATTTGATCTCAAAAGTGGATTTCATGCAAATGAATGAATAACAATTAATTATATTATAACATAAATGTAATAACTATAACACAATATCATATGCTAAATAATACATAATTATTTATCATACCATAGTTATAATAGTTACATAATTATGTAAATCTATTTTAATTTAATGATATTATAAACTATAATATATATTGTTAGTAATTAATAGTATTAGTAATATTTAACATATATCATAATATAATTACATATTAAATTATGTAATAATTATATCAATAGTACTTAATATATACTTATGTATAATATTATACTAATGTAAAAGTTATAATAAAATATAGTAACATATAGTATAATATTATTGGTAATATTACATATAAATAAAATATTATGTATACTATTATATATGATATTACTAACATATTATTAATAAAATACATTAATATATATACTATTCATAGTAAATTACTACAAATATAAGTAGTAATTATTATAGTAAAGTATTAATATATTACATACTATTATATCACTATCATATATAATAATTATTAATAATGTATATATACTAAATATATATATTAATCATATTATTATATTAATATGCAATATATATTACATATTGTTATAATATACATACTAATTATACTATATATAAACATGTTATTATATATTTACTATGTACTATACATTAACTAGTAATTACATGATATACATAATTATTAATAATTTATATTATACTATAAATATATGGTTATGATAATATTAACTTATACCTCATTATTAACATATTAGTACAAATATATCATTACTAATAGTTTATATAATAGATGTAAGACTATAATATATATGACATAGTGATATATTAAATAATGTATCATAGTATATTGTGAATTTATTGATAATATATATAACATCAATAGGATAATATTTAATACTAAGATTACATAGTTTACAATAAAATTATTATATTATATTACATAGTATTAATTAATATTATTATATGTACTATATATTACATAATATTAATAATGTAAATATATTAGGTAATACATATAATAATTATATACTAATATAATATATTAATGTATATATATATATCATAATTATTATATATAATATATATATATATAATTATTACTAATAATGTATATTATCATTAATAATTATAAATAATTATTTGTATATGTAATTATTACATATAAATAGTTTATACATATGATATTGTAATTAAGACAATTAATATATTATAATGATATTTAATAAATTAAAATATAGTAATATAAATATATTACTAATAGGTATATATTAAATGAACATATATTACTATATATGCATAACTATTAGTATATTAATAGTATATAAATTATGATATATATTAATATCATTACTATTAATTATATATTATATATCAATTAAATTACGATATATAATTACATACTATTAATATAGTATCATACAATATTATAATATATAATTTACATGTTTAAATAATAATATTATAATACTTAACATTTAAGTATTATAATATTAATTACTAAGTATATAATACTTAATATTATAATACTTAAATGTTAAGTATTATAATATTAAATGTTACTTAATATATTGATGGATGTACTATTATATTCATCACATAGTACTATTAATGTTATAAATATTATAACTATCATACTAATATATAATTATATTATATGATATTATTATGTACATAATATCATGCATATACTAATTTATAAATATTATATTATTAATATTATATTCATTGATACTAATATATCATAATTACATAATATCATATAGCACATTATATGTTTAATAATATATACATTATATTATAAGTAATATTCATATATGTATCAATATTATGTTAATATTATATAGTATTATTACATAATATGTAATATAGTATTAATATGGTTACATATATTATAATGATATTCATTGAAGTAATTATGTTATTATTGTATAAATATGGTTTAGACATATACAATAATATATTATGTAATAATATATTTACATGTAATATTTTTAATTATAATATTATACTATACATCATGTTACATTATATTTAATATTACTAATTATATAATTACAATTTAATAAATTACTATATTTATTGTATTATGATACTTAAATAATTAATTATAACATAATATAATAATGATACATATACATAATATGTTATCAATAATATAATACATACAATATATTATTATGTTAATATATATAAAATAACACATAATATTGTATAAATAATTATTTAAATAATATATTATAAATAATTACATATATATTGTATACGTTAATATATTATAAACTAAACATGATATATAATGTTAACATAACATGTTATATTAATGCAATTATTAAAGAACATACTTAATTATTATGTAAAATTAATAGTTATAAACTACATATATAATTATATGATGAATCAGACAATGAAGTTTTTGTAGAAGAAGATCAACCTGAAAGTAGTAAAACAAAAGATGTAGCTGAAGGTAAACAACCTATAAAAAGAGAACAAATAAGCGGTGATAAAAGAAAAAAGGCAAATCAAGATCAAGATTCATACACTTGGAATTGGACGAAAAAAGCAAAAATTGCACATCAAAATATTGAATATTTAGGAATTGAATTTCATAATGGATATTTAAAATTGCAACCTAATATTTTAGCAAAAATACAACAATTCCCTGATCACTTAACTAGTAGAACTCAAGTACAACAATTTTTAGGCATTTTAAATTATATTTCAGATCAAGGATTCTTAAAGAATTTAGCTAAAGAAAGACAGATTTTACAAGTAAAATGTAGTACCAAAAAACAGTGGACTTGGGATGATATAGACACCAAAGCTGTGAGGAAACTCAAAGCTTTATGCACACAATTACCCTCTTTATATAATTATCTTCCTTCAGATGCACTTAAAGTTCAGATTGATGCAAGTATGGCTACATGGGCAGGTTGCCTTTTGGCAAAACCCCCTAATGTAAAGCATTATCATTTATGCAAATATAGTATGGATACATGGACAGGTTGCCTTTTGGCAAAACCCCCTAATGTAAAGCATTATCATTTATGCAAATATATAAATGGGACTTTTAATCCCACAGAATGCAAATATCCTATGCACGAAAAAGAAACACTCGCTTGTCTTAAAACATTAAGGAAATGGCGAATTGATTTATTACCTTTATCATTTACTATTCAAACAGATTCAAAATATTTATGTGGTTTTCTCAGATATAATATCCGAGCCAACTACAATCAAGGAAGACTAATTCGGTGGCAACTTGAATTCAATCAATATCACTTTGATATTCATTACATAAAATCATCTGACAATTTTCTTGCAGATATATTAACCAGGGAATGGAAGCAACTATAAAAAGTCTAGAAGATGCACTCGTACAATAAGAAGCAGATTTAATCAATCAGCAACAACTAATTGGAACCATTACAAAAAATATTAACTAGTTAAAAACCACCATTCAAGTGTTAAAACAAAATGCCAAAACCGAATCCACCACTTCAACTACACCATGTACTTCTGTAGCCACACCTTTACCCATTACTACTCAACAATTAACCCAACTTCCAGCCAATACACCTAGTTCGCAGAAACAAGAAGATGCATCAGAATTGAAAGCATATGTCTTTGCTACTAAAAACACGTGTTGACAATAGGGCGTTATCAAACCTTTTATACCCACCACGCTTTGCTGTGTTATTTTTCATATGCTGGATCAGAAGCAGTGGATGTGCTGCAACTCGAACTCGAGACATGGGGGCAGCCCAGTCTCATACCTGGACACTCTGATACCACTTTGCTACTGAAAACACGTGTTGACAGTAGGGCATTATCAAACCTTTTATACCTTCTTTATTAAGGGTATCTCCGAAAGGTTTTTCAATTTGTAATAATAATTGTATTTTATTAGACCAATCAAGGATTGCTTCTTCGGGATTTGTTACACAATCAATATTAAGTATATTTTCTGATCCTATTGTTACATGCTTTGGTGTATATTCAGTAGGGTATTTTCATATTTTAATGCCCTTTTTATAATATCCTTGTCTATTGAGAAAATCATCAGATGTCCAATTCCAAGTGTATAAATCTTGATCTTGATTTGCCTTTTTTCTTTTATCACCGCTTATATGTTCTCTTTTTATAGGTTGTTTACCTTCAGCTACATCTTTTGTTTACTACTTTCAGGTTGATCTTCTTCTATAAAAACTTCATCGTATGATTCATATGCGTGGATTATTTCATCAGTTTCAATTGGATTTAAATTTTCTTCGATGTGATTGAAATTTTCGTGAGAATGAAGAGTTAATTGCTGCACTAATTGGGTAATTTCTTCTAATTGGTTTTTTATATTTCGCTCCACTGTTTCTAGAGATTCGATTTTATGTAAATTAATCTAAATTCGAGTTTTCCATGGTCTATAAATGATTGTAGATTGTTTTTGTCTAGGCTCTGATACCATTTTTAACTCTGTTTCTAATTGACTAATTTGGTGCTTTGTTCCACTTGTTTCACCAAATCCGTAACTTTTTGTACTAAAATTGCTTGACTTTGTAATAATTCCATTAATTGATGACTAATGTAATTATAATTTTCTTTAATATTTTGTATTTCTTGACTAATACCTTGATTCATAAAGTTTGTTTTAAATATGTAGTTAATTCTGTGATCTGATTGTGTAGTTTATCTATTTGACGAGAAGTTTCGTTAGTGACTGAATTTGTAATCAAAGGATTTGTAATTGGTGTAAGATTTGTTCTTGGTCAATCAAATTAATACGAATATGTCCATTGCACTGATCTATCCTTATAGGAGTTTCATGAATAATTTTGCCAAAATACATGATATTTTGTCGATTGATAAATCTATTAAGGATTGAAGTTTTATGAATATCTTGGCCAACTTTTAAGTCTAATTGTGTTTTTGCTATTTTCTGTATTTTTTCACTAGATATCAAAGTATAAATATGAAAAGTTCCAGAAGATTCATATAATTCTAAATTGTCTACATCTAATATATTTGGATTTTTTTCAGTCAGATTTTGTTCAGTCATATCTATGCCAAGAGCTGTGTATTTCATGATCTAAAAGACGATTTTCATAATGGGTACATTGTTGAGTATAAAATTGATAAAATTGTCTTTCAAGATTTAAAGTGTCTTGTATGTCTACTTGATTTCTATGTAATGATTGTTCTAATATATATTGTATTTTTATGAAAGATTGATATTGTAAATAAAAGTAAAAGTCTATTTGTTCTTCTAATTGTTGACAAACACAACAATTAGAGGAGTTACAAATAGAACAATTTAAATAATGATAATAATGTAAAGACATATTAACTTATTCTAAATTATGATAGTCTATATCGAGTTAAATAATTTATCTAAAAGATGTTGAAACATAAGTGAAGTAAATCCATTTTTATAACAAGAGTAAAAATAATTAGTTAATTGAAATGAAGGAAATGCAATAGTACAAGCAGTTAAATAAAGGATAAGTAAATAAAGGAGAAATGCAAAGAGGTAAATAAAAGGAAGCACAACATAAATACAGAAACCAATGAATTGAAAATAGATAATTGAATCATCTTGATGAATCTCGAGAATAAATTCATTAAGTTTTTCGATTATGTGAATAATGAGTTCGATTTTATGATTACATTCCCTTATATTTTCTATATTATCTTGATCATATTCCATATCTTCGTGAATCATATCTATATAACCAACTAAGTGGTGTTTTAATTCTTTGACTTTATTTCGAGGTCCATCTAATTCAGTAATATAAATTTCGTCACCTATTTTTCTAATATATTGATCTTCCATGATAAAAAGAGTTGATAGAAAGAAAATTTATTGATATAGAAAAGAAGTACAGAAAAGATACAATACTTAATCGATGAGTTTAGTGAGTTCTTTCTTATAAAACTTTCTAGATTCCTTGATTACTTGCTTCAGAGTATTAGTCATTGAAATCAAAGTGGCAGTTTCATACATCTCTCTATATCGATGAGCATCTCTACTATTATAAGCGCGTTTATTCTGTGCATGATAAATTATGAGTTGTTCATTTAACTCTGCTTCGTGTTCTTCTGATTCTTTGATTGCATTTTTCAGATATCTCTTGCGATTAAAATAGCTAGAGTGTATATCAACACTCATATTCTTTCTGAATTTTCCCTCGGATTTAGCCAAGCAATCAAGAATTATAACGATAGATTTGCAAAAGATCGAGAAATTTATATCAAGATTTGGAGCAAATATCAAATAAAGAAGAAACACAAGAACTTTTAGCAGAACAATGTTTGAATACACAACTTCATAAAACTTTAAAACATAAAACATTACAATTATGTTGCTCAAAAAATGCAGAAGTTCCACAACAATATGGTTGTCACAACTATCAAATAAAGAAGAAACATAATAAACATAAGACATATAAATATAAAAAATATAGATGGAAACGATATCCAACACATTATTACAGACAACGAAGATCATATAAACCTTATAAAAAACATTTTAGACGAAAAAATTATAGACAATTTAAACCAAAAAGAAAAGATTGTCCTCAACGAAAGAAAAATTGTCGTTGCTGGTTATGCAAAGAAGAAGGACACTATGCAAACGAATGTCCAAAACGAAAAAATTCAAAAGTACAAGACAAGTTACATATATTAAATGTCGCTACTACTAATGATTTAGAACCTATAGAATCAGAATATAATGCAGATTCAACAATCTCCTCAATCTATTACTATGACTCTTGTTCAGAAAGCTCATAATCATCGGGTGAATTCAAACTCAACATTTATTCAAGTGACAATTCAGAGTAATAAAATAAATGCATATATAGACACAGGAGCTACAATATGTATTGCTTCTAAGCAATTATTAGCTAACTGGAAAAAACTAGTTAAACCATTACAAATACGAATTGCTGATGGAAGTTTTAATTCTATATGGTATGTAAGCTATTACAACAATATCATAATAGAAGGATATACCTTTCCAATACCTACTATATACCAAAAAGAATCAGGTTTACCTTTAATCTTAGGTAATAATTTTTTAAAGTTATATAATCTTTTTGTCAATATTTACATTATATTACTCTAAAACACCTATAATTAAATCATTAAATCAAAATCTATCATATTAAAAATACCAATTTATCATACCATTTATTTTCAGCAATTACAAAAAATAACAGCCCAACTAGACTCACTTCATTTTTATCTATTGAATAATATGACACTTCAATTAGAAATTGACACACTATTAGATTCTGTTTGTAGTGAAAATCCATTAGATCCTATCAAAAATCAAAACAACCAATTAATAGAAATTAAACTTAAAGATCCTACCCAAGAAGTAAATATTAAAAATAATATACCTTATTCTCAAATTGATGTTCAAGAATTTATAAATGAATGTGCCGATTTACTCAACAAAAAACTAATCACTCCAAGCACTAGCAAACATTCAACACCTGCTTTATATGTAAATAATTCTGCAGAACAAAAACGTGGAAAACGTAGAATGGTTATTAATTACAAAAAAATGAATGAAGCAACCATAGGTGATGCATATAAATTACCACGCAAAGATTATATAATCAACAAACTAAAAGGTCATACTTGGTTTACAACTTTAGATGCAAAATCAGGTTATTGGCAATTAATATTACACGAAAACACAAAACCATTAACTGCTTTTACCTGTCCTCCTCAAAAGCATTATCAATGGAATGTTTTACCATTTGGATTAAAACAAGCACCCAGTATTTATCAATGATTTATGGATAATAATCTTGACGGCTTAGAAGAATTTACCTTTGTTTATATAGATGATATTATTATTTATTCAAACCAAGATAAACTAGATCATCTAAAAAAGGTTAAAATCGTGCTTTAAAGATGTAAGGAACGAGGATTAATCCTAAGTAAGAAAAAAGCAAAAATTGCACATCAAAATATTGAATATCTAGGAATTGAATTTCATAATGGATATTTAAAATTGCAACCTAATATTTTTAGCAAAAATACAACAATTCCCTGATCACTTAACTAGTAGAACTTAAGTACAACAATTTTTAGGCATTTTAAATTATATTTCAGATCAAGGTTTCTTAAAGAATTTAGCTAAAGAAAGACGGATTTTACAAGTAAAATGTAGTACCAAAAAACAGTGGACTTGGGATGATATAGACACCAAAGCTGTGAGGAAACTCAAAGCTTTATGCACACAATTACCCTCTTTATATAATTATCTTCCTTCAGATGCACTTAAAGTTCAGATTGATGCAAGTATGGATACATGGGCAGGTTGCCTTTTGGCAAAACCCCCTAATGTAAAGCATTATCATTTATACAAATATATAAATGGGACTTTTAATCCCACAGAATGCAAATATCCTATGCATGAAAAAGAAACACTCGCTTGTCTTAAAACATTAAGGAAATGGCGAATTGATTTATTACCTGTATCATTTACTATTCAAACAGATTCAAAATATTTATGCGATTTTCTCAGATATAATATCCGAGCCAACTACAATCAAGGAAGACTAATTCGGTGGCAACTTGAATTCAATCAATATCACTTTGATATTCATTACATGAAATCATCTGACAATTTTCTTGCAGATATATTAACCAGGGAATGGAAGCAGCTATAAAAAGTCTAGAAGATGCACTCGTACAATAAGAAGCAGATTTAATCAATCAGCAACAACTAATTGGAACCATTACCAAAAATATTAACCATTTTAAAACCACCATTCAAGTGTTAAAACAAAATGCCAAAACCGAATCCACCACTTCAACTACACCATGTACTTCTATAGCCACACCTATACCCATTACTCCTTAACAATTAACCCAACTTCCAGCCAATACACCTAGTTCGCAGAAACAAGAAGATGCATCAGAATTGAAAGCATATGTTATTTATAATGGACCCATGGCAGGAATTTATGATGCATGGCATAAAGCTGCTACCCATATTATTGGACATGCAGGCATCATACACAAAATTTTTACCATTAGAGCTGATGCAGAAAAATCTTTGACTGAATATAAGCAGCAACATTCAGATTTACGACCACAATATAATCAGGTATTGAAATCATCTCCACCCACTCTTTAAAAAATGCAAGTATTGGGAAAAACAACCAATCTTGATAGAATCAATGCCATTCCATCCAAGACCATTCAGATTGAAGCTAAAAGATTGACTTCAGAAATGTTCGTTGAATGTTTCCAAAATATTAATGCATGGACTAAAGCACACAAAGTTTTTCATTATTATCCACAAAATCGAGGAAGGTTTGGACCAAAGGCAATAGTTCTACCTGAAGCTGATCCTTTAACCACATATTTACTCTTTCAAAGTGGATTGATTGATACACTCTATGTAATCAACACTCAGATTCTTTTTGAGTTTCCCCTCGGATTTAGCCAAGCAATCAAGAATTATAAGGATAGATTTGCAAAAGATCAGGAAATTTATATCAAGATTTGGAGCAACTATCCCATTTTCAAAGCACAAGATACAATCAAAGATGCTGACATCATTCTCTCCAAGATAGCATTTATCACAATTGGAATTAGCAATGGAACATATCCCCTCATAGATACACCTCCTAATCATCCAGTTGATTAGGAATTGATCAATCAATTTAATCTCAATTGCTTGGAAGGAGTCTATTTACAAGCACTTTGGATTGAGCCAGGTTCAATGATTCGGATCAATTATAAAGGCTTTAATATGCTCATGATCTCTCCATGTAAACAAAAGATTCAACCCGATGGACTCCATTTCATTAAACAATTCATGAGCCCATTCAACAATCTTGAAGATATATTTGCAGCCCTTAATCTTACATGGAAGCAGGCTATTTGTAAACAAATGCAAGGATACAAGGAACACCTATGCACTTACTGTCCATCCACTTCACAAGTCACAGATCAAGAAACATACTCTGTTGATGCAATAATCGAGGAATAAAGCAAGGAATCTACTTTTACTAGATTTGATATAATGTAGACCCTATACGGTCAAAGAAAGCAGAAGCATTTGCTTTCGGTTTGTCGTCATATGTACATTATTGTTTCCTTTTACTGTTTACTTTTATTTTCTCTTCTTTTTAAGGTGTCGGCCGAGACTGTCGGCTAGTTTGTTTGTCGTCTAGTTCCGTCCTATGTCTATATAATGTAAGTATCTTCGACCTTCTAAGGTACGAGCTAAATAAACTTCTTTCTCTCATACTCTTTTCTCTCTCCCTAATTGCTAGTAGCCTAAGGTTTAGCGTTCAGCTTCCAGGGAATTGGAAAACAGGTATGCGTTTAAGTTTAACACTTAGCCGTCCTCAATAATATAAGGTTCCATATTTTATATATATTCATGGACGATTACCCTCAAGTTTCTTATTTTGAATATAAAAGATTGTTAAAACAATTGATTATTGAATCATATAACAAAGATATCTATTATAATCAATGTATTCAAGTACACACTCATTTCATTGAAACAACTCCAGTTACACCTTCAAATCAAGATGAAATTTCAGATAGTTTCTATTTTATTCATCATTTCCAGTGTGTCAAAGAATATAATAAACAATATAGACAAAAACTGCGACAGAGGCTTAGCACTCTTATAAACTAATCATTTGATTTCTCATTCACATATATGAATTCAAGCTATTTTAACCGCAAGAGATATCTGAAAAATGCAATCAAAGAATCAGAAGAACACGAAGCAGAGTTAAATGAACAACTCATAATTTATCATGCACAGAATAAACGCGCTTATAATAGTAGAGATGCTCGTCGATATAGAGAGATGTATGAAACTGCCACTTTGATTTCAATGACTAATACTCTGAAGCAAGTAATCAAGGAATCTAGAAATTTTTATAAGAAAGAACTCACTAAACTCATCGATTAAGTATTGTATCTTTTCTGTACTTCTTTTCTATATCAATAAATTTTCTTTCTATCAACTCTTTTTATCATGGAAGATCAATATATTAGAAAAATAGGTGAAGGAATTTATATTACTGAATTAGATGGACCTCGAAATAAAGTCAAAGAATTAAAACACCACTTAGATGGTTATATAGATATGATTCACGAAGATATAGAATATGATCAAGATAATATAGAAAATATAAGGGAATGTAATCGTAAAATCTAACTCATTATTCACATAATCGAAAAACTTAATGAATTTATTCTCGAGATTCATCAATATGATTCAATTATCTATTTTTCAATTCATTGGTTTCTGTATTTATGTTATACTTCCTTTTATTTACCTCTTTGCATTTCTTCTTTATTTTCTTATCTTTTATTTAACTACTTGTACTATTGCATTTCCTTCATTTCAATTAACTGATTATTTTTACTCTTGTTATAAAATGGATTTACTTCACTTATGTTTCAACATCTTTTAGATAAATTATTTAACTCGATATAGACTATCATAATTTAGAATAAGTTAATATGTCTTTACATTATTATCATTATTTAAATTGTTCTATTTGTAACTCCTCTAATTGTTGTGTTTGTCAACAATTAGAAGAACAAATAGACTTTTACTTTTATTTACAATATCAATCTTTCATAAAAATACAATATATATTAGAACAATCATTACATAGAAATCAAGTAGACATACAAGACACTTTAAATCTCGAAAGACAATTTTATCAATTTTATACTCAACAATGTACCCATTATGAAAATCTTCTTTTAGATCATGAAATACACAGCTCTTGGCATAGATATGACTGAACAAAATCCAAATATATTAGATGTAAACAATTTAGAATTATATGAATCTTCTGGAACTTTTCACATTAATACTTTGATATCTAATGAAAAAATACAGAAAAATAACAAAAACACAATTAGACTTAAAAGCTGGCCAAGATATTCATAAAACTTCAATCCTTAATAGATTTATCAATCGACAAAATATAATGTATTTTGGCAAAATTATTCATGAAACTCCTATAAGGATAGATCAGTGCAATGGACATATTCGTATTAATTTGATTGACCAAGAACAAATCTTACACCAATTACAAATCCTTTGATTTCAAATTCAGTCACTAATGAAACTTCTCGTCAAATAGATAAACTACACAATCAGATCACAGAATTAACTACATATTTAAAACAAACTTTATAAATCAAGGTATTAGTCAAGAAATACAAAATATTAAAGAAAATTATAATTACATTAGTTATCAATTAATGGAATTATTACAAAGTCAAGCAATTTTAGTACAAGAAGTTACAATTTTGTAAATGAAACAAGTGGAACAAAGCACCAAATTAGTCAATTAGAAACAACGTTAAAAATGGTATTGTATTTTTATGAAAGATTGATATTGTAAATAAAAGTAAAAGTCTATTTGTTCTTCTAATTGTTGACACATATTAGTATTATAACTAAATATATTCATTGAAATGTATAACTTTATTTGTTAACATATTAATACAAATATACCTTATTAATTATAAATATGATATTAATTATGTAAAATAAATTAATAGTAATTTATTAATTATAAAATTTTATGTACTATTTTATAATTCTTATGTTTAATATATTATAAATAATTAATTATTAAAATAATAATTTAATTCTAGTTATTATATAATAAATATCATAATTAAAATATTGAATATGTATATTATACTAATATTATGTATATAATTACTTAAATAATTATTATAATATGTTAATACACATTATTTAATAATAACTATATTTATTATAAGTTATAATATAATATAGGTTATATTACTTATTGATAACATAATTACTAATAATATTTATATTAAATAAATGATAGTATCATATTATAATTGTATGTAACATATTACTAATATATACATAGCATATATATGTAATATATAATGATGTGTATTAATATAAGCAACATACAAATATAAATAATATCAGTACATACATAAATATTATGTAGTTAATATATGCACATATTATCTATATAACCTAAACTAATAACTAATTAAATGTATATATATAGTAGTATAACATATACTATTACATGTGTTATACATTATATAATTGCTATAATATTATATACTAGTATATGTTTATAATACTAATAATAGTACATAAATATGTACTATTATATTAAATATATGTACTAAATAATGTAATATACATATGCATTACATATGTATATTAATAGTATATAAATATTATAAAGTAATATAACATTATTATTAATAGTACATTATGCAATAGACATATATCATATATATACCAATTAATTATGTAATAAACCTATAATAGTAATTATATTATGTATTATTTATAATATTTACTATTTATATAGTATATAAATATTATAATATGTAAATACATATTATTTAAGTATGATATAATACATATTATCACTATTATTATTATTATATATTAATAATAGTAACTATATATTATATAATATGTTAATATGTATTAAATATATACAATATTACATACTATATTACAATAATGTATTATATTAATTTGTACTAAATATTAATTATTACATATTGTACTAATATATTATGCATATTTATGAGTTGATGAAAAAATGTGATAAGCTAATTAAATAAAAACTTTATTTTCTCTCAACACTCATAAGGCGATTGAACGACGATTGAACGACGATCGAAAGGGAGGCGCCCATGGCCTACATCTCGCCGGCTCCTCCACCGGCAGGCATGTGTTCCTTCGCCCAGGCTCTCACGGGCACCAAGCCATCCCCTGGATGATGTTGCAACTGCAGCCGACTGCGGTCTCCATTGAGTCTCGGCCCAGACTATACAAAGGGGAACCGACCTTCTTCCTTACCAAGGAGGAAGAAACTCAACTTGCTGCTTCGTTTAAATTGGCGTTGGTTGGCAAATTTACTAAAGGTAGGCCGAAGATGGAATTTCTGAGGACTTCGTTTGACAAGATCGGATTTAGGGGTAATTTTACCCTAGGCATGATCGACTTCCGACATGTCTTCATATGTTTTGATCTTGAGGAAGATTACCAGCGTTGTTGGTTGCGAGCCATCTGGACCTTTGACAGACACATCATACGAGTTTTTAAATGGTCGCCAGATTTCCACCTAGATCACGAATCATCTGTTGTTCCCATCTGGGTTTCTTTTGCGGGATTGCCGATTCACTGCTTCAATGAGCAATACCTCCACTGGATGGCAACAATGATAGGGGTTCCACTGAAAATTGATGTTCCAACGCTAACTCTCTCTCGGCCCTCGATTTCTAGAGTGTGTATTGAAGTTGATACGCTGAAAGAGCTACCGTCTCGCTTGCGTTTGGGTACAAAAGAACATTCATACTTCCAACCGGTGCTGTATGAGAGCATGCCCTCCTAGTGTCGTTATTGTCAGAAGGTAGGCCATAAGATCGGTGATTGTCGACATAAACACACACCTTCTTCCTCTGATACCAAAATCGATCCCGGTATTGCTTTGGCTCTGCACTCTGCTTCCGTTCGGGTTTGGACGGCTAAGGAAACTGTTGGTTTTGTGTCATCTATTACTAGCCTGCCCGTGCCAGACAAAGAGGCATCTCCTCCCAACCCCTCCATTTCTCCAACTTCTCCTGTTATTGAGCCAGTGGCGTCCGTTGAACCTCCTACGATGACCGCAGCTCCTTTCCACCATGCTCCTTTTACTTCCCATTCTCGGGATGAATTTATTGAAATGGTTGATGCCAAAGTGCTTGATGCAGCAAATGCCTGCGTAAAATTTTCTGAACCCACAGCCCCTGATATTATGCTCCATGACTTATGCTCTGACACTACAAAAATGCTTGATAATACGACCATCGTACTAGTGGATATATCTGGGGCTTCTAACCCTGTAGCCTCAATTGATAAAAATTTACTAGCACGAACTCAGACATCCTCTGCTGCTATTATACTCCCCTCGGTCAACACTGATGAGGGTCATACGCCAACTACAGTCTAGGATGATTTCTGGCTTGGTACAGATTCCGGCCAATAGAATGTAGAAATTTCCAGAATGGTGCAATCTGAAAGAGAAATAACTCTATCGAAACGGGGACGTCCTCCGGGCTCGAAGAATAAGAAAATAACTTTTGATGATGAATCTCTTCGCCGATCGGCGAGAGCTCTGAAGTCTACTTACTCCGCCAATTAATTATGATTAATAACCTAATTTGGAACATAAGTGGGGTGGGTAACCTGGCCACCCAACGTCGTTTAAAATCTCTAACTGCAATGCACAAATTATTTGCGGTCTTCGTGATTGAGCCAATGGTGCAACCTGTCTTTTTAGATGGTTTGCTGAGAAAGTTACACTTCACATCAAGCTATGTCTCAGACACAAATAAAATCTGGGCCTTTTTTTCCAATGCCTATTCTGCTACGCTACTTAGTGGTACAGAACAAGTTATGCACTTGCAATTAACCCATGTAACTGTGCCAACAGTTTTTATATCTCTGTAGTTTATGCGAAGTCAACACAGCGGGATCGTTTTGTTTTATGGTCTGATTTATGTGCTTTACGGGCTGCTCATGGTAATGCACCATGGTTATTGGGGGGCGATTTTAATGTCATCCGCAGCCTTGATGAATATAATGGTCTTGGATCTCCTGAGCTTGCATTTATTGATGATTTCAACTCCTTCATAACCTCTTGCAACCTTTTGGAACTCCAGACGCAAGGTGTAGAATTTACTTGGGTAGGCAATAGATCCAACGGTCGGGTTATGAAAAAGTTGGATTGGACATTGGTAACTTCCAAGTGGACAGATTTGTTTCCGATCTATACAATCCAGAACTTAAACCGAACGGGCTCTAATCATAGTCCGATGTTATGCCAATTTAACACGGAGCAAGTTTCCCGTCCACGACTATTCCGTTTTCAGCGGATGTGGTTACGTCGTTTTGATTTCCTTTATACGGTGAAACTCAACTGGGATCAACCATTAGAATGTTATGGTATACTGCGGTTTTCCCTCAAGCTTCGTCGCCTCAAATCCTGCTTGAGATTGTGGAACAAGGAGAAATTTGGGGATGTCTTTCTTAATCTGAAATTGGCAGAGACTGCTGTGATGCAGTTGGAACGGGAGTTTGAAGAATCTGGGACTACTGATATTCTGATGAAGCTGAATAAATCCAAACCTGAACTATTACTAAGGCTTCACGAACAAGAGGATTTTATGCTACAAAAGATGAGATTGAAATGGCTCAAGGAGGGAGATGCTAACACCACATATTTTCATGCTTCTCTGGCGGAGAAACGAACGTGATTGGGGATTCATAAGATTCGAGATGGTCACGGGCAATGGTTGACAGACCCGACACACATTGAACTTAAAGCAGTTAGATTTTTTCAATCCCTCCTGTTACAGGAGGTAGTTGAGGATGAGGAGGAGGCGACATCTAGGTTGTTAAGTTATATACCGAGGCTTGTTGAGGAAGTCGACAATGTTATGTTGCTACAACTAGTTACAATGGAGGAGGTTAAGCACGCAGTCATGAGTTTATCGTCTACAAGTGCGCCTGGAGTTGATGGATATTGCGGAGCATTTTATCATAATTGTTGGGATATCATTTGCCATGATATCTTTGATGCCTGTACCGAATTTATGTCAGGAATTCCAATTCCACGTGCAGTAAGTAGCACACTGATTACTCTTTTGCCAAAAAAGCTACATGTCAATTCCTTCTCCGACTTTAGACCAATCAGTCTTTGTACCTTCCTGAATAAAATATTCACGAAGATAATCATAGAACGGTTGAAACTTGTTTTACCAAAATTGATATCCCCTGAGCAGTCGGCCTTTTTATCTGGGCGGGACATTGTGGACAACATACTGATGGCTCAGGATTTGTGCCAATTTCTTGACTACCATGCTAGAGGTGGCAATATAATACTCAAACTGGATATGATGAAAGCTTTTGACCGTGTTTCTTGGTCATTTCTCTCCCGTATAATGGCAGCCTTTGTTTTTAATGGTGGGTTTATCAAGCTGATTATTGGGACCCTTCAATCCAGTTGGTTTTCAATTTTGGTGAATGGTAGTCCAGTGGGTTTCTTCCAATCATCCCAAAGCATTAAACAAGGAGACCCATTGTCCCCTTACTTGTTTTTTTAAGTCTCGGAGGCTTTGACTCGATCCATGCAATCTTTTGTGCTGCAAGGCCGGATAATGCCTTATGGTGTACCTTCTAGCTCAGATGCAGCCTCTCATCTATGCTTTGTAGATGATTTAATTATCTTTATCCGGTGTGATAAACGCTCACTAGCTCAACTAAATCTCTTGCTTGCCGACTATGAAACAGCCTTGGGACAAAAGGTAGACAAACACAAAAGTTGTTTTCTATTATCGGCAGGTGTGCCTCACAATCATAAAAGAGATGTTCTGCAACTCCTGCAAATGGCCCATGGCTTTTTCCCATTGCAATATTTAGGTTGTCGACTATTTCAGGGTAGGAAGGCAGAGCGTATGTTCAATCACGTAGTGGAGGCAATTGAGAACCGTGTTTGTAGCTGGAAGAATAAATGGTTATCCCCTGCAGCTCGGATAATTTTGATTAAATATGTTCTATCTTCCATCCCACAACACGTTTTCACTTCTATTGAACCCCCTAAGTCCATCCTACATAAAATGGAGAAGGTCTTCCAACAATTTTTATGGGGAAGCTATTCTGAAGATAACAAACTCCATTGGCATTCATGGGATCGTCTCTCATTTCCGGTGCATGAGAATGGGTTGGGATTCCAAAAATTGGAGGATATTGTTGCTGCCTATTCGATTAAGTTGTGGTGGAAGGTCAAGAACCAAGCGGGTCTATGGGCTAAATTTGTTACGAACTGCACGCTGTAGGACGCATTGGCGGAGAGTAGCTAAAGTTGATAGGATTGTGCAGAAACATGAGTATATTTCTATCCACACTGGTTTGGTATCATTCTGGACAGATAACTGGTCAGGTCTTGGAACTTTTTCTCCACTGGATCAAGTACAACACCTTCCTCTCCCACAACTCACTGTCCGAGGTTTCTATACTCAGCGCGAGGAGTTGTTGAACTGTATAGTACCACTCTTGCAACCTGACCACGTCGCATTTATCCATTCTCATTTGCAGCAGTTTTCTTATGGTCCCGATCGGCTACTTTGGAAGCCAACTGTTACTGGAAAATTCAGCCTCTCCTTGGCTTATGAATTGGTACGCTCTCGTAACCCTATCAATGTCTGTTTTCGCCAAGCTTGGAATAAATTTCTGCCAAAGCGGATATCAATCTTTGTGTGGCGTCTCTATAACTCCATTCTTCCTTTTCCGGAAACATTGAACAAGTTAGGTTTCGTTCTCAATCCATCAAAATGTAGTTTTTGTTCCTTGGCAGCCGACAGTGTGTATCATATTTTTTATGAGTGTCCCTCGGTTAGACTAATCTGGAGTCATTTTTCGGCATTGGTAAATATTCACTTATCTTTCCCACCTGATCTCTGGTTATTTATCCGGGAGTGGTCCATTCTTGGACAGGGGGACACTGTGAGGAAAGTGATCATTTCGGTCATACCTTATTTCATCCTTTGGGAAATTTAGAAAATGCGCAACCTGTTTGTGTATGAGAATAGATCCACCACGGCCTGCTCTTTGCTTCTTTCGATTACACAACATGTTTCCTCCATGGTGCGAGTTCATAAATTATTTCCAAATAATCAACAGGAAATGGTTGATTTATCCAGATCCTTTAACTGTAACTTTCAATTGCCTCGCAAACCGGTGATTGTGACGTTGTGTTGGAGACCCCCGGATGATTGTGACATTGTTCTTAACACAGATGACTCCTCGCTCGGATGTCTCGGTCCTTCAGGTTTGGGATTTGTGGTACGTCATGCCACTGGTGCTTTCTTGTTTGCTGAGTGTCGATACTGTAACTCGAATGTTAGCTTTGCCATGGAAATAGAAGCCATAGTTTGTGGCCTTCGATTTTGTATTGCCAGTGGATTCCGGAAAGTACAGGTTCAAACAGACAATCTGGGCACTGTGCAGCTATTGAACCATAATTCAGACTCTTGGCCATGGAGGTATGAAAAAGAACTTGCAGATATTCATCGTTTACTTTCTGTCTCAATGTCGTCCATTATTCAAGTTTATCGAGAGGTTAATAGCTTTGCAGATTCATTAGCAAAGTTAGCATCGGGTGGTACTTCCACACAATTCGCGACGGAAACTACTTTTCCTCTTCCTCTCCAGAAAATCTTACGTATGGAACAACTCTTTGTTCCATACATCCGGTATAAACCATGAGCCTCACTTATTACCTTTACATGGCTTTTGTCGCAATTTATATACTTTTAAGCCCCATATTAATAAAATCTTGTTTTATTTGCAAAAAAATATTATGCATATTTACACTATTTAATATAACATAATTATATTATACAATAATCATATTAATATATGTACATACTAGTATTACAATATATTATACTTTAATAATAGGTCATTATATGTACTATGTTATAAACATAAATAACATACTAGCATAATATTAAATATGATATTATAAGCAGTATAATAAATAACATATAAACAATATTAGTATATGCATATAATAGTTTCTTGTACTATTAAATATATAGTTATTAGTTATATTGTTATGTAATATAAACTATGTAATATCATACATAAATATATAATTATTTATGATATAATTGTAAATAGTTATAATGTATAATAATTGTAATATATACACATATGTAGTAAACATATGTGTATATACAAATATACACATATATTTATTTATGTATGATATAATATGTTTAAAATATAAATTATTATGTATTTAATATATATGCATTATCATACATACTATTATGATATCAAATAATATATTGTAATTACTATATACACATAAGGATATGTGTATATAATATCCATAAGTTAACAATATATATATTAACTATGTATAATATATATTAAAATATAGTATTATAAATATGCATATAACTATTTATATTATACATAGATTTTTAATTTAATAAATAGTTAAATTATTACATAATTTATTATTAATAATAAATATTTAATATATGATTATACACTAATATAGTAACTATTTACTATTTACTGTAATATTATAATAGTAATTAATATACATTACTAATTTTATAGTAATTATGATAATTAATATATAAAATTGTACTAATATTTATATACAATATATAAATATATTGATAGTTTACTAATATATAATCAATATATAATTAATAGTATATTGATGTATTATAATAAAAGTATTATCAACATTATCATAACATTTAATATTACAATTAAATGTTATATGCATTTATTATCATTAATATAATATTATAATATTATTGTATATAATAGTTATAAATATACTATTAATAATTTATCCCTATATAAATGTATTATAATGTTATAAATTAATTAACATTGCTTAATATGTATTTAATATAATGTAACATTACAATATAGTATTTATTATATAAGTATTATATAATTATATTTTTACATATTAACGTATATAATAATAAATATTAAATTGTATTATATTTATAACAAATATAATACATATATGGTTATTATATAATTATAGAATATTATATCATTTATTATAATTATGTATTAATATATAAATATATACCATATATTTATATATTATTTATAAAATCTTATTGTGGAATTTAGACCCTGATTGAGGTAGAATGTGTCTTCGAGTTCTTCATATAAAATAGTATCTTATATTATTGTTAAATTATATATAATTTATATTATACATAAATACAATAATATTAAAATATATACTAATTTATAACAATTATATATATATATATATAACTATTAATAAAACATAATAAAACTTTATTTTCTCTCAACACTCATAAGGCGATTGAACGACGATTGAACAACGATCGAAGGGGAAGCGCCCATGGCCGGCATCTCGTTGGCTCCTCCACCGGTAGGCGTGCGTTCCTTCACCCAGGCTCTCACGGGTGTCAAGCCATCCCCCCGGATGATGTTGCAACCGCAGCCGTCTGTAGTCTCCATCGAGTCTCGGCCCATATTGTATAAAGGGGAACCGACCTTCTTCCTTACCAAGGAGGAAGAAACTCAACTTGCTGCTCCATTTAAATTGGCATTGGTTGGCAAATTTACTAAAGGTAGTTCGAAGATGGAATTTCTGAGGACTTCGTTTGACAAGATCAGATTTAGGGGTAATTTTACCTTAGGCATGATCGACTTCCGACATGTCCTCATATGTTTTGATCTTGAGGAAGATTACCAGCATTGTTGGTTGCGAGCCATTTGGACCTTTGACAGACACATCATGCGAGTTTTTAAATGGTCGCCAGATTTCCACCTAGATCACGAATCGTCTGTTGTTCCCATCTGGGTTTCTTTTGCGGGATTGTCGATTCACTGCTTCAATGAGCAATACCTCCACTGGATGGCAACAATGATAGGGGTTCCACTGAAAATCGATGTTCCAATGCTAAATCTCTCTCGGCCCTCGATTACTAGAGTGTGTATTGAAGTTGATCTGTTGAAAGAGCTACCGTCTCGCTTGCTTGGGTACGGAAGAACATTCATACTTCCAATCGGTGCTGTATGAGAACATGCCCTCATACTGTCGTTATTGTCGGAAGGTAGGCCATAAGATCGGTGATTGTCACCATAAACACACACCTTCTTCCTCTGATACCAAAACCAATCCCGGTATTACTTTGGTTCCGCACTTTGCTTCCGTTCAGGTTTGGAAGGCTAAGGAAACTGTTGGTTTTGTGTCATCTATTACTGGCCTGCCCGTGCCAGACAAAGAGGCATCTCCTCCCAACCCCTCCATTTCTCCAACTTCTCCTATTATTGAGCCAGTGGCGTCCGTTGAACCTTCTACGATGACCGCAACTCCTGCTTCAGTCCCGCCCTCTTTTGGTCTGCAATTGTCTTCTCAATTTGTGAATTTGCCTGAGCCCGACGAGGCCACTGACCATTCTGTCCACCATGCTCCTTCTACTTCCCAATCCTGGGATGAATTTATTGAAATGGTTGATGCCAAAGTGCTTGATACAGCAAATGCCTGCGCAAAATTTTTTGAAACCACAACCCCTGATATTATGCTCCATGACTTATGCTATGACGCTACAAAAGTGCTTGATAATACATCCGTCGTACTGGTGGATATTGAAGTGAATCACACGTTAATATAATACTAAGATAACGATATAAGAATGCACGAGAAGGGGGGGTTGAATTGTGTATTCCCCTTTTTTGAAAATCTTTCAAAATTGTTTGTTAGAAATAAAATTATTTTACAGAATTTCCAATATAGTCTAATTAATCAAAAACGTTGAAAACTTTGTTTCAAAATAAGTAATGATAAAACTTGAATCTAAAAGAGAGATAGAGTAAGAGTAGTTGACACAGCGATTTATCCTGGTTCACCCCAAACCGTGGGCTACGTCCAGTCCTCAGAGTTCTTTCTGAGATTTTCACTATCTCTTCAACTTTACAAGTATTCTTTGCAAGCCTCTTCAGGTCTCTACAACCAGTATTCTTTCACACTTAGCCTTTGCAGGCTATCTATACTAGTTTCTCACAGAAAAGTGTATGAACACTTGTTACAGTAAGAATAGCTCTCGGCTATCTTGAACAAAATGCTTTTTACGATCACGTAGATGTAATTCAGCTATTTTTCAATTGTTCAGCCAACGTAACTAACTTTGACTCACTTTTTCTAACTTTGCAATCTTCGACTTCGACTTATATTTATAGCCATCGTCTCCAACTGCTTGATTCTTGTTTCTTGAATCTTGTTTCTTGAATCTTTAACAGAAACGGTTAATCAGTTGAGTTCTGTAACTAAACCAAGCTGACTCTTGCGTCTGCTTCGTAATTCATCTTCTGCGTCTGTATTTTCTATTAATGTCTTCATCTGTTATACTGTTGCGTCTTCGTGTGTTTTATACTGTGTCTCCGTCTGCGTCTGTATTTCTCTTTTAAATCGCATTGCTTAAATTCTGTCTATTTTGTTTCTTAAATGCTTATTTCTTCCGCATTCTTCGCTCACGTCTTATTGTAAATGCGTATGCGTGTTGCTTCGTCTTCTTTGCTTTGCTTTTATTTTATTCTTTGTTATACATCAAAATTATATCTAAGTAAAGTCATTTTGACTTAACAACTCCTCATTTTGATGATAACAAATTATATACAGTTAAGAAAAACAAAATACAATGTAGAAGAAAAAAAAACTTATCTTCAAAAAAATCTTCTTCTTCTACCTTCTTCTTCTTCAGCTCCTTCAATCACACCCGAGAGATTTGACACTTTCCATTCCTCTGCTGCTCATTCTCTTCTCCCCCTATTTGTTATAATAAAAAATGATTAATGCCGACGACTCTTCAACAGTTCTGTCATCATTTTCTTCAGATCATTCATCGTCTCCTTTATCTCTTTTACTTCTCCACGTAATTGACTGATTTCTGCTTGGGAGGCAAACGTTGAGGAGGACTGATCATTATCTTCGGAGGGTACAGCGAACGCAATTGTTGTAACATATGCGTCCGAGGATGGAACATAGTCTTCATTAATCGTAAATGTGGGTGGATGAATGAATACACTTGACTCTGGAATATCCAAGTCATAGGGAGTAGGTAGCATCAGCAACTGTCTTCCTTGCAAGGGTATGCCGTCAGCTTCAATAGATAGTGTATTAGATAAGAGTCTAATACGCAAAATTTTCTGGACAAGGAATTCAATGAATGTCCCTGCTATCAATCTTCCCCTTACTGGATAGTCTTCTTTCTTATCAGTATAGCTACAACTAGCTCCACCATTATTTTCTTTAGAAGCGCATGCCTCATTAATTTTCCGCACTTCTTCTTCAATTTGATCTGCGGACAGATCATCACTAACTTCTTCAGGAAAAAGTTTCGATTTCCCCTTATTCAAATCTAAGGGATATCTTGGCTGAATGTCTGGTACAACCTTTATTATTGACTATTCTGTGACTGGATAAATAGTGTACGGACGAGAAGACATTTTTGTAGGGTATGGCCTTATAGCAGCATACCTTAACGTATCATAGAAGTTCCTTTCGTCTTCATTCAATATGTGCCATGTCTCACTATTTATCAGAATAGGTTGTAAGACAGCCTTTATCTGCCTTCTAGGTTGACTGCAGATAGCAATAGCAGTACTCCTCCTTGTCACAACTTCAACCAGTCTGACTTCAAACTTATCCTATCTTAAAAATTTAGAATAGTTATGGACAACCAGACTAGGTTCATCAGATTGCTTCAATGGTACCTGCACTGAGCTCAAATCTGCTGTGACCTCTTGTTGATTATTGACAGGGGTAGGCTGAACCAGGTTAGGCTCCACTGGTTCCTCTGTTTCCTCAACAATAGGAGTATTTTTCTCTTGATTAGCTTCCTCAGGAGTAGACAAACTCCTCCTTCGACTAACCACTTTAGTTTTAATTCTTGGAGTTTTCTTCACTTGAGACTTCTGTGTCTCAGACTTCAAATTTCTCTTCTTCTCAGTCTCTTTGCTCTGTTTGGCTGATTCTTCCTCCAAAATTGAGACGAGAGATCTTATCACCTTTGCCCTTGGTGCGCTGGATCTAGAGGCTTCTTCTTGTTCCTGCTCTCTGGTACTTCTCTCTTCTTGTTGCCTTAAGGTTCGAATCCTAGGGGATCTCCTTTCTTTCTTAATGATTTCACCCAACAGATTCTATCCTTTTCTTTTTGTCGCACCATCGTCTGTCCTCCGAGCAATATCATACTCTTCTCTAGGACATGCCAGTTTTATCAAAGGCTTTTTGTGTAATCTTCTCCTTTGTTCTATTGGCATACTCACACTTCCATGAGTTCTAGAACTTGTTGCTGGAGAATTCTTTAATAACCTCTCCCCCTCAGTTCTAGTTCTCCTTGAAGAGTCTGCATCTTCCTGAATCATTATCCTCAGACCCATTCACCGTATAGTTACTAAGTCAATAGTACTCTTCACAGGTACAATCCTTCTATTTCCTCTGTGTAGAAGGACTCCGGATTCCTTGAAAATCCTTGTCAGAAGCATGCCATAAGGATAGCTATTTGTATCCTTCATCCCTTTAATCATATAATGTAAGATTAAAAAGGTTAAATCAATAGGATTGCGATTTAACAGGTAGAACAAACACTATTCATCCAGAGTGGTCACCAAATATCTTGAACCTACTCTGGGTAAGATGCAATTAAACAAAATTGTATGAAGAACCCTAGCTTTTGGAATCAGACTCGAAGTCTTCCTCTCCGAAGGGTCGTTCACTCCATACAGCTGTTTGCTAACATCTTCCTCTTTCATATTGACCATTGTCATCCACTTCACCTTGGTTGACAGAGTCTCACCAATCGATGGACAATCGGTCACCTTCCTTATCAGCTCCTTAGTCACGACAACAGATATACCGTCTACTGAGGATACAATAATGTTGTCTACAAGTTGAGCATTCTTCCAAAAATCAAATACCTCATCGGTGTACACTGGTTTTCGTATCTGGAAGAAATTCCTCCAACCAGCTCTTTTAATCTCAGGTTCTACGTCCATGTCATCCTTTCTTAGTGACTCGAAATCCACATGCCTTCCGAAAATCATAGCTGCCTCCATTGTTTCAGAACGAAAACTATCTTTGGTAACTTTTCTTCTAGGGTAGGATGATTGAGAGAAATTGGAAATCAAGATGAACCGTTTAGAGATGAAAGTAACTGCAATGATTTCAACTTTAAGCGACTTGAAGGGTCTTATCACGCATGCCCTAGTATCGTCGGCATACTAAAGGTCGTGAAGCGTTTCCCTCCAAAACTTTCTTGTCAGAGAAGTTACCAGCTGTAACTTATTGTATCTGACGCTGTTATTTTTGACGTCCCTTTAGTCTGACTGTTCGCTTAACATAACCATGTTAAGGTTGCGTCTGATCTTCTGGAATCGTTCTTCACTCAGTGGTTTGGTGAAGATGTCTGCCCACTGATACTCTATTTCGATGAACTAGAGTTTAACTACCTTTCTCTGAACATAGTCTCTCAAGAAGTGATGTCTGACTTCGATGTGTTTCACCCTCGAATGCTGAATCGGATTCTTTGTCAGGTTAATTACACTGGTGTTGTCGCAGTAAATTGGAATCTCCTCTTCTTGTATTGAGTAGTCTTCAAGTTGATATTTGATCCACAACGTTTGTGAACAGCAGCTTGCAGCAGACATATACTCTGCTTCGGCAGTTGATAGAGCTATCGAACTTTGTCTCTTGCTTGACCAGGAAACTAGGTTTGTGCCAAGAAAGTGACATCCTCCACTTGTGCTCTTCCTTTCGATTCTATCTCCGGCATAGTCCGCGTCGCAATATCCAATTATCCTGAAATCTTTACCTTTCTCAAACATTAAGCAAAGATCAGTAGTACCTGCGAGATATCTCATAATTCTTTTAACAGCAATATAATGAGACTCTTTAGGATCGGCCTGAAACCTTGCACACAAGCATACACTAAATACAATATCAGGTCTACTTGCTGTAAGATACAGTAAAGAACCGATCATCCCTCTATACAGGGTTTGATCCACCTTCTTACCAAGTTCATCTTTCAACAAAAAGTTTGAAGGAGGTATCGGAGTAGACATTGGCTTCACACTTTGCATATCAAACTTTTTCAACAATTCTTTCACATATTTTTGTTGATGGATAAAGATTTTCTCTTTGGCTTGCTTAACTTGCAATCCAAGAAAGAACTTTAACTCACCCATCATACTCATTTCAAATTCATTTTTCATTAGACTCTCAAACTTCATTCATAACTTTTTTGAAGTAGCACCAAAAATAATATCATCAACATAGATCTGAACTATTATAAATTCATTCTCATAATTCTTTCTAAAGAGTGTCTTATCAACTTGACCTCTACTAAAACCATTCTCTAAGAGAAAAGTACTCAGATGATCATACCAAGCTCTAGGAGCTTGCTTCAGGCCGTATAAGGCTTTATGAAGTTTATAGACATGGTCTGGATTCTTAACGTCCTCGAAACCAGGTGGTTGCTTAACATACACCTCTTCGTCTATAAAACCATTCAGAAAGGCACTCTTTACATCCATCTGAAATAGCTTTATATTATGACAGACCGCATATGCTCGCAATATCCTAATGGCTTCAAGTCTTGCTACTGGAGCATATGTCTCATTGTAGTCTATTCCTTCTTGCTGATTATAGCCTTGTGCTACCAATCTAGCCTTATTTCGACTCACTCTTCCTGATTTGTCTAGCTTGTTCTTAAGGACCCATCTGGTCCCTATGATGGATTTCTTAGGGGGTTTAGGAACTAAGGACCAAACATTATTCCTAGAAAATTGGTTCAGCTCCTCTTGCATAGCTAACACCCAAGCTTTGTCTCGAAGAGCTTCCTCAACCTTCTTAGGCTCTATTTCAGAAATAAAAGCAACATTAGCTTCTCTTCTGAATCTGGACCTTGTCCTAACTCCTTCTGAGGTTTCTCCGATAATCAACTCTTCTGGATGAGAACTTTTATATTTCCAGTCTCTTTTCAATCCAATAATTTCTGGGATATCTTCAACTTTGTCTACATGAGTACATGGTGTTGGAGTTTTTGTTGTGTCGTCTAAGTTCTTTGAAGGATCTTCACTCTCCATGTCATCTTCCTTATGGGGTTGGGAACTATCATCGAACTTGACATGGATGGTCTCCTCAACTGTCTTTGAAATAAGATTGTACACCCGAAATGCCTTAGACGATAACGAGTATCCTAGAAAGATTCCTGGACAGGTCTTTGAATCGAATTTATCCAACAGCTCCTTTGTATTCAGAATAGAGCATTTGTACCCAAATCGATGAAAGTAAGATATGTTTGATCTTTTTCCATTCCATAACTCATAAGGAGTCTTCTTCAATATGGGTCGCAACAGAATTCTATTCTGAATATAGCATGTTGTATTCACAGCTTCTGCCCAGAAGTACTTAGGAAGATTCTTTTCACATAGCATAGTCCTTGCCATCTCTTGAATCGTCCTGTTCTTCCTTTCAACAACTCCATTCTGTTGTGGAGACCTGGGAGCAGAGAAATTGTGGAAAATTCCATTCTCCTCACAGA
Organism: Erythroxylum novogranatense; assembly: GCA_029891385.1. Classification (NCBI taxonomy): domain Eukaryota; kingdom Viridiplantae; phylum Streptophyta; class Magnoliopsida; order Malpighiales; family Erythroxylaceae; genus Erythroxylum; species Erythroxylum novogranatense. Next base: position 89,086,160 of record CM057228.1, read on the forward strand.
ATAACCTAAACTTCTCATTCTCAAACTCTCCACCATGGTCACTCCTGATACTAGCTATAGACATTCCTTTTTCATTCTGTAGCTTTCTGGATAAGGTTCTAAAACACTTAAAAGATTCATCTTTGTGTGATAAAAACAATATCCAACAAAATCGAGTAAAGTCATCAACAATAACGAGTCCATATTTCTTTCCGCCAAGACTTATTGTCCTTGTTAGACCAAATAAATCCATATGTAACAATTCTAAAGGTCTAGATGATGTTACAAAATTTTTAGAAGAAAAAGAAGTTTTAATCTGTTTTCCTTTCAAACAGTTTTTACAGAAAAATTCTTTGTCAAAACTTATTCTTGGTAATCCTCTTACCAAATCATGTTTTGTCAACTTTGAAATGTGTTTAAAAGAAACATGACCTAGCTTTCTATGCCAGACTAGTCTTTCTTCTTTGGAAGATAGAAAAAATGAAACATTTTGACTTTGAAAAGCTTCTAAATCAATTTTGTAAAGATTATTTCTTCTCTTGGTAGAAAAAAGTATAGATCCATCTTTGTTTCTGACTTCGCAAAGATTTTGATTGAATGTGACTATGAAACCAGAATCACACAATTGACTGACGCTGATCAAATTATGTTTTAGACCATCAACAAGCAGTACATTATTTATGCATGCAAAGGAATCTTTACCTATTTTATCGATTCCAATAATCTTGCCCTGCTGGTTATCTCCGAAAGTTACTGATCCTCCCTTCTTATACTGAAGATCTAGGAACATAGACCTTCTTCCCGTCATATGTCGCGAGCATCCATTTTCTAAATACCAATGGTGCTTGTCGCATCTTCCAAGGAAGGATATCTGCAGGAGAAGCTATTTTATTTTTTGGTACCTATATTTTTCTGGGTCCTTTATGGTTAGTAGCATGCATATAATGAGTTTTTTGACACCTATTACTAGGTCGAGATTTATTATAGTTTCTCTTCTGAGTGAAAGAGTTTTTATGGAGAGGAGACTTATTGCCTATAAACCCTAATCCAGTTTTATCACCCGGATGTCTACATTTTCCAAGCATCTCATTGATTTTCTTTGTGCTCTCGGTGAAAGTAGCTAAATCAGCTGACAGATTCTTAATTCTAAGTTTCAGCCGATTGATCTCTTTTGATCTGTCTACAACTTTCTTTTTCTCCTCTAATTGCTTCTTCAGACAGATATTTTCTCTCTCTATTTCTTCTGTATGTCTAATATTTTCTACATACTTTTTCTTTAACAGTTTGTACTATTTCAGAATAGCATGAGAATCTTCTAACAATTTTGAGTAGGCATCATTCAAGTTATCGTAATCAGATTTTACCTCCTCATCACTATCTTCCTCGGCTACCAGGTAGATGTTTGCATGTTCAGACGACTCGAAACCTGTATCTGATTCTGATGAATCTAGGTCCTCCCACGTTGCCATCATGCTTTTCTTTCCTTCTCTACTCTTCTTTGGTTTCTTCTTTAGAGTAGGACATTCAGACTTGTAGTGTCCAGGCTGATTGCACTCATAGCAAATGACAGATGACTTCTCTGATTTGGCTTCATCTTTGCCATTCTTCTTGAAAGTTTGATTTCCTTTGGACTTCTTCTTCTACATACGTCTTATCTTTCTGGAGATGAAAGATAATTCATCATCTTCATCACCTGACTCCTTTTCTGATTGGCTGAGTCGTCATTCTTTGATTCTTCAATTTTTAAGGCTTTTGATGACTTCCTCCTTCTTTGAGTCTTGTGATTCTTCTGTCCGGCCTTCAGTGCTATTGTCTTGTCCCATTTAGGCTTGTCTTCAGCATCGAGTTCAACTTCATGAATCTTCAAAGATCCAAGCAACTCGTCAAGCTTTAGCACGCTCAAATCTTTGGCTTTTTGCACCGCAGTAACTTTAGGTCTCCACCTCTTTGGAAGACTTCTTAGGATCTTTCGAACATGATCTTGATTGTTGTACGTTCTTCCCAGAGCCTTCAATCCATTGACAATTGTTTGAAATCTTCCAAACATTTGATCAATAGATTCTTCTTCTTTCATCCTGAAAAGTTCGTAATGGTGCACAAGAATACTTATCTTGGATTATTTAACTTGGCTCGTCCCTTCGTGAGCAATGGACAATGTGTCCCACATCTCCTTTGCGGTGTCACATCCGTGGACTTTGTCATACTCGCTCCTGCTTAGGGCACAGGTCAAGAAAAACTTCGCTTTTGAGTTTAGCTGTATTCTCGCCTTTTGGTTAGCCGTCCATTTGATTCGTGGAATAAAATTGCCATCTTCATCTACTGGTGTATAAGGTCCGTTCTCTATCACGTCCCAAAGGTTGACATGAGTGGATTCTATGAATAGCCGCATCCTATCTTTCCAGTAATGATAATCTTCTCCGTTGAATGCTGGAGGTCTAGTGACTGAGGCTCCTTCTGCGATATATACATGTGATTCCTCCATTATCTTTGATCCACACTTTGCTATAGTGATCCTTGGATACCAGGCTCTGATACTAATTGAAGTGAATCACACGTTAATACAATACTGAGATAACGATATAAGAATGCACGAGAAGGGGGGGTTAAATTGTGTATTCCCCTTTTTTGAAAATCTTTCAAAACAGTTTGTTATAAATAAAATTCTTTTACAGAATTTCCAATATATTCTAATTAATAAAAAACATTGAACAATTTGTTTCAAAATAAGTAATAATAAAACTTGAATCTAAAGGAGAGATAGAGTAAGAGTAGTTGACACAGCGATTTATCCTGGTTCACCCCAAACCGTGGGCTACGTCCAGTCCTCAGAGTTCTTTCTGAGATTTTCACTATCTCTTCAACTTTACAAGTATTCTTTGCGAGCCTCTTTAGGTCTCTACAACCAGTATTCTTTCACACTTAGCCTCTGCAGGCTATCTGTACTACTTTCTCACAGATAAGTGTATGAACACTTGTTACAGTAAGAATAGCTCTCGGCTATCTTGAACAAAATGCTTTTTACGATCACATAGATGTAATTCAGCTATTTTTCAATTGTTCAGCTCACATAACTAACTTTGACTCACTTTTTCTAACTTTGCAATCTTCGACTTCGACTTGTATTTATAGCCTTCGTCTCCAACTGCTTCTTGATTCTTGTTTCTTGAATCTTTAACAGAAACGGTTAATCAGTTGAGTTCTGTAACTAACCCGAACTAACTCTTGCATCTGCTTTGTAATTCATCTTCTGCGTCTGTATTTTCTATTCACGTCTTCGTCTGTTTTACTGTTGCGTCTTCATCTGTTTTATACTGTGTCTCTGTCTGCGTCTATATTTCTCTTTTAGGTCTGCGTTGCTTCGTCTTTGTCTATTTTGTGTCTTCGTTTGTTTATTTCTTCTGCATTCTTCGTCTACGTCTTATTGTGCGTCTGTGTCTATGTTGCTTCGTCTGCTTTGCTTTTCTTTTATTTTATTCTTTGTTATACATCAAAATTATATCTAAGTAAAGTCATTTTGACTTAACAGATATATCTGGGGCTTCTAACCCTATAGCCTCAATTGATAAAAATGTACTTGCACGAACTCAGACATCCTCTGCTGTCATTATTACGCTCCCTCGGTCACACGATGATGAGGTCATCGCCAACTATAGTCGGGATGATTTACGGCTTGAATGCAATTCGGTCAATGAATGTGGAAATTTCCAGAATGGTGCAATCTGAAGGAGAAATAACTCTACCGAAACGGGGATGTCCTCCGGGCTCAAAGAATAAGAAAGTAACTTTTGATGATGAATCTCTTCGCCGATCGGTGAGAGCTCCGAAGTCTACTTACTTCGCCAATTAATGATGGTTAATAGCCTAATTTGGAACATACGTGGGGTGGGTAACCTGGCCACCCAACGTCATTTAAAATCTCTAACTGCAATGCACAAATTATCTGCGGTCTTCGTGATTGAGCCAATGGTGCAACCTATCTTTTTAGATGGTCAGCTGAGAAAGTTACACTTCACATCAGGCTATGTCTAAGAAACAAATAAAATCTGGGCCCTTTTTTCCAATGCCTATTCTGCTACGCTACTTAGTGGTACAGAACAAGTTATGCACTTGCAATTAACCCATGTAACTATGCCAACAGTTTTTATATCTCTGTAGTCTATGCGAAGTTGACACGGCGGGATCGTTTTGCTCTGTGGTCTGAATTATGTGCTTTTTGGGCTGCTCATGATAATGCACCATGGTTATTGGGGGGCGATTTTAATGTCATCTGCAGTCTAGATGAATATAATGGTCTTGGATCTCCTGAGCTTGCATCTATTGATGATTTCAACTCCTTCATAACCTCTTGCAACCTTTTGGAACTCCCAACGCAATGCGTCGAATTTACTTGGGTAAGCAATAGATCCAATGGTCGGGTTATGAAAAAGTTGGATCGGACATTGGTAACTTCCGAGTGGGCAGATTTGTTTCCGATCTGTACAATCCAGAAACTAAACCGAACAGGGTCTGATCATAGTCCGATGTTATGCCAATTTAATACGGAGCAAGTTTCCCGTCCACGACTATTCCGTTTTCAGCGGATGTGACTACGTCGTTCTGATTTCCTTCATACGGTGAAACTCAACTGGGATCAACCATTAGAATGTTATGGTATGTTGCGGTTTTCCCTCAAGCTTCGTCGCCTCAAATCCTGCCTCAGATTGTGGAACAAGGAGAAATTTGGGGATGTCTTTCTTAATCTGAAATTGGCAGAGACTACTGGGATGCAGTTGGAACGGGAGTTTGAAGAATCTGGGACTACTGATATTCTGATGAAGCTGAATAAATCCAAACCTGAACTATTACTAAGGCTTCACGAACAAGATGATTTTATGCTACAAAAGATGAGATTGAAATGGCTCAAGGAGGGAGATGCTAACACCGCATATTTTCACACTTCTCTGGCGGAGAAACCAACGCGATTGGGGATTCATAAGATTCGAGATGGTCACGGGGTTGACAGACCCGACACACATTGAATTTGAAGCGGTTAGATTTTTTCAATCCCTCTTGTTACAGGAGGTAGTTGAGGATGAGGAGGAGGCGACATCTAGGCTTTTAAGTTATATACCGAGGCTTGTTAAGGAAGTCGACAATGTTATGTTGCTACAACCGGTTACAATGGAGGAGGTTAAGCACGCAGTCATGAGTTTATCATCTACTAGTGCGCCCAGAGTTTATGGATATTGCGGAGCATTTTATCATAATTGTTGGGACATCATCTGCCATGATCTCTTTGATGTCTGTACCGAATTTATGTCAAGAATTCCAATTCCACGTGCAATAAGTAGCACACTGATTACTCTTTTGCTGAAAAAGCTACATGTCAATTCCTTCTCTGACTTTAGACCAATCAGTCTTTGTACCTTCCTAAATAAAATATTCACGAAGATAATCACAGAACGGTTGAAACTTGTTTTACCAAAATTGATATCCCTTGAGCAGTCGACCTTTTTATCTGGGCGGGACATTGTGGACAACATACTAATGGCTCAAGATTTGTGCCAATTTCTTGACTACCATGCTAGAGGTGGCAATATAATACTCAAACTGGATATGATGAAAGCTTTTGACCATGTTTCTTGGTCATTTCTCTCCCGTATAATGGCGGCCTTTGGTTTCAATGGTGGGTTTATCAAACTGATTATTGGGACCCTTCAATCCTGCTAGTTTTCAATTTTGGTGAATGGTAGTCCAATGGGTTTCTTCTAATCATCCCGAGGCATTAAACAAGAGACCCATTGTCCCCTTACTTGTTTCTTTTAGTCTCAGAGGCTTTGGCTCGATCCATGTAATCTTTTGTGCTGCAAGGCTGGATAACGCCTTATGGTGTACCTTCTAGCTCGGAAGCAGCCTCTCATCATTGCTTTGTAGACGATTTAATTATCTTTATCTAGAGTGATAAATGCTCACTAGCTCAACTAAATCTCTTGCTTGCCGACTATGAAACAGCCTCGGGACAAAAGGTAAACAAACACAAAAGCTGTTTTCTATTATCGACAGGTGTGCCTCACAATCATAAAAGAGATGTTCTGCAACTCCTGCAAATGGCCCATGGCTCTTTCCCATTGCAATATTTATGTTGTCGACTATTTCAGGGCAGGAAGACAGAGTGTATATTCAATCACTTAGTCGAGGCAATTGAGAACCGTGTTTGTAGTTGGAAGAATAAATGGTTATCCCCTGCAGCTCGGATGATTTTGATCAAACATGTTCTATCTTCCATCCCATAACACGTTTTCACTGCTATTGAGCCCCCTAAGTCCATCCTACACAAAATGGAGAAGGTCTTCCAACAGTTTTTATGGGGAAGCTATTTTGAAGATAACAAACACCATTGGCGCTCATGGGATCGTCTCTCATTTCTGGTGGATGAGAATGGGTTGGGATTCCGAAAACTGGAGGATATTTGTTGCTGCCTATTCGATTAAGTTGTGGTGGAAGGTCAAGAACCAAGTGGGTCTATGGGCTAAATTTGTTACCTCCCTATCACCAACTGCACGCCGTAGGACGCATTGGCGAAGAGTAGCTAAAGTTGATAGGATTGCACAGAAACATGAGTATATTTCTATCCAGACTGGTTTGGTATCATTCTGGACAGATAATTGGTCATGTCTTGGAACTTTTTCTCCACTGGATCAAGTACAACACCTTCCTTTCCCACAACTCACTGTCCAGGATTTCTATACTCAGCGCGGGGAGTTGTTGAGTTGTATAATACCACTCTTGCAACCTGACCACGCCACATTTATCCATTCTCATTTGCAGCAGTTTTCTTATGGTCCCGATCGGCGACTTTGGAAGCCAACTGTTACTGGAAAATTCAGCCTCTCCTCGGCTTATGAATTGGTACGCTCTCGTAACCCTACCAATGCCTGTCTTCGCCAAGCCTAGAATAAATTTCTGCCAAAGCGGATATCAATCTTTGTGTGGCGTCTCTATAACTCCATTCTTCCTTTTCCGGAAACATTGAACAAGTTAGGTTTCATTCTCAATCCATCAAAATGTAGTTTTTGTTCCTTGGCGGCCCGACGATTAATGCGGCATATTTTTATGAGTGTCCTCGGTTAGACCGATCGAGTCATTTTTCAGATCTTTGTTAAATATTCACTTATCTTTCCCACCTGATCTCTGGTTATTTATCCGGGAGTGGTCCATTCTTGGACGGGGGGACACTGCGAGGAAAGTGATCATTTCGGTCATACCTTATTTCATCCTTTGGGAAATCTGGAAAATGCGCAACCTGTTTGTGTATGAGAATAGATCCACCACGACCTCCTCTTTGCTTCTTTCGATTACACAGCATGTTTCCTCCATGGTGCGAGTTCATAAATTATTTCCAAAGAATCAATAGGAAATGGTTGATTTATCCAGATCCTTTAACTGTAACTTTCAATTGCCTCGCAAACCGGTGATTATGACCTTGTGTTGGAGACCCCCGGATGATTGTTGTAACACCCCACTCCCGTGTGACCCGAACCCGACATCGATGGTGATATCCGAATCCGCGCCCCGCGAGGGTAGCGTGCTACATCACTCAGTAAACTCAGTATAAATTTTTTTTGAAAACATTCATACACGCAAAAACAGTAGACAATCGAGCTCGCGTTAATTTGTATACCATTCCAGTCATTCCCAATCATTACAAACATTCAACAATAATTTAAAATAGCCATTTAAAGTATACCAATCCATAACCAAATTAGGCCCGCTATAAATACAAAGTATTAATTTACAGAGCTTGCGATATACAATTTTATGAATAACAAAAGGATGACACTAATGCAGACGTGGACTGATCCCGACCTCTATTCTTCATTTGAATGCTGTAGACATACTCCCGTGAATCTAACGGGGTATTCTTCTGAGTCCTGAAAAATATTTGCAAATTTTGGGTGAGTTTTGCAAACTCAGTGAGGAACCATCATCGATGGTTCGCCCAATTCATGCATCATTTAATCACGTCACAGTAATAACACGGCACACAAGCAAACACAGTTTAGTTTGCAATAACACAGTTGGAAGTACCATATCATTACCTACAAGCAAACCGCAACTGAATAAGGCACTCATGCATTTTTCCCATTTCAAGTAGTCAGTCAAGTATATATGCAATGCATATGTGACACTTTCCCATTTTATTACAGTGTTGTGACCGAGTGCTTAAACAGTGAACAGTATTCAGTAGACGCGTCTAGGGAGTAGGAGAGCCCTCTGGGTATGCACTAACTCCCTTCGAGCTTGAGGCTCGTTTCACTAACAGTGGCGACTCAGGTCACAACTATCATTATCTGTTCATGTATCTGTGCATGAAATGCAATATGCCCAATATATCGCAATACAGTCAAAACCAATAATTGAAACAGTCATATCATATTGGAAACATAAAAGTTTCTCAATCTCAGTCAATTAACACTTCAATGTCAAATTCCCATTTCCTCGGACCTTCGGTCCGGTATTTCAGTCATAGATAATTTTTCCCATTCACAATCAATCGCATTGGCATATCCAATCACTCAATCCCTCGGACCTTTGGTCCGAGATTTCAAACATAACAATTCACATACTCATCATTATTCAACACATAATTCCAAGTACAGAACATTTAACAGTCAAAAATTGAGAAACCAACTAGGTTACTCACCTGTACTTCCGAGCTAATACCTGGAAGTCTTAGTGACATCGGTGGATCGACGCTCCAAATGTGCCTCTATACCAGTTACAGTATGCAATGATTACCAAAAATCCAATCAGTAATATTTCAGAATGCACATGTAGCGCTTAAAATGTGTACAATGCATGTTCATGATTTTCCCGGCCCTAAATCCAAATTTTCAATTATCAAAAGTCCGTCTAAAAATTAGAAATCTAACGGCACTGACAGTACTCAATTCGGACCTCTATAGGTCCAAAAATAAATAAAACGGTGACCAAAGAATCATTAACTGGACCCACGTCAATTTTTTGTCCATAAATTCCCAATTTCTCATAACAATGAAATTAAACCGTTCACGAACCCGATGCCTCAAGAATCAGGTCAATCGAACGTCGGACGGAAAAGTTATAAGCAAAAGAAGGAAAATATATGATCCTAGTCGACTTGCTTAAGAATCATAGCCGACTTATGCTACTGTGTATGTACTAGTCGCCTTGTATGGGGTGCAAGTCGACTTATGCTATACAATAGCAGATCTGGAACAAACGTCCTCCGACATCCAACTTACATAGGGCATAACTCCCTACTCCGGACTCCAAATTGGACAAACTTGGTATCTATTTTATAGAGCAAAAAGAGCTCTACAAGTTTTATGAAGGACACAAAAGCCAATTTCACCTCTAAGGGTGTCAAAAATGTAATCAAAGTTACTGCCCTCACAATGCCTCTCAAAACAGTGCAACATTTTGTCAAAACAGTGCAACAGTTTATAAAATCCGTAACTTTCCAATTCCTCAGTCAAAAATTACACAATAAATGTGCACAGAAAGATCCCAATGTTATCTACAACTTTCATGAACAACATGAAATCAAATTTGGTCGGGTCAGCTGTATTGGGCCAGAACCCAGTCTCAACGATGTATGGGTCGATCGGTCCAATCACCAAAGATCAGTCTCATACCTAACGGCTATGCCAAGCCTAGGTCTAGCCCACATCCTCCTTGGTTCATCCATAGAAGGAAGTCTCCCATGCAAACACGTAAAAGCTTAAACCTAGTTATTACTTCGTATATAAGGTATAACTTTGCCATAACAGAGGTACGTAATCACAAACCCTAGTCTTCTCTGCTTACAGCGATCCCACCTTCACCAAAAGACTGACTTGAGCGTCGGAGGGGCTAATCGGGACACAACCCCTGACGTGCCTTTTTTGTTTTGCAGGGATCTTTACGTTGAAGCTTCTACAAAAAGCAACCAACTCTATGGATCCAAAAGGCAACGTACAGTTCCACCAGAATCAGGCTGAACCAATTGGCACCCACCGTGAGGCCCGACATCAGGGCACCACGTCCAGAAACACACAGATCAGTCAGGCGGCAGTGACAAACCCTGATGTAGCCGTTGTTGCGGCTCTGGCGATGCAACGGATGGGTTTGCAGTTCCCTGCTACCCTGCCGTCGACACACCATGCTTCCCGTACGCAGTCCTCAAACTCGGATGATCAGCCGCAACCTCTCAATCTAGAACAAGAAGAGCAGAGCACAGCCTTGATAGATAACGCTGGAATCAATATGCGCCCGAATCTCCAGCACCAATCAGATGCAGATCCCCCTGCGCCTGTGCACACCTCCCTCACCCGAAAACAGAATGAGGAAGCAACTGATCTGTTGATTCACCAGTTTTGATCTCAAGAGTACAATAAAAGCCGTCTACAGAAGTCGCACGATGCATCAGAGATGACGATCGATCACCACCTAACCGAAGCCCTAGAGAAAATCGTGGATGATCGGATTAATGCAGCTATGAGCTTCCGCCCAGATCGCCCGACGGCACAATACAGCTCTCCCTTCACTCCGGAAATCTTGGATAGCTTCCCGGCACCTGGTACCAAAATACTAACGCCTGAAAAATACACTGGAAAGATCGATCCCCTGGACTACCTACAACACTTCCAGTCGATGATGAATCTGCACTGCGTGCCAGATGCCATCCAATGTAAGGCTTTCTGTACGGCCTTCCAAGAGGGAGCCCGACGATGGTTCAATAGTTTACCTCCGGGTTGTATCACCTGCTTTGAGGATTTTAGGCTACTTTTCCTCAACCAGTTCGCCACAAGCAAGCTTAATCGCAAAAAACCAGACCGAAGTAATGCAACTAACCTAAGGAAGAAACGAAAGTTTACAGGAGTTCATCACTCGGTTCAATAATGAAGCAGTTAAAGTCCCCGACCTCACTTGCTCATCCATGTTGGCGGCACTTATCAGCAACACGAGGGATGAGGAGTTTAAGAAGTCATTGGCTCTCGATCAGCCCCAATCTATTCAAGAGATCAGACACCGGGCGGATAAGTACATTCAGCTCAAAGAAGTATTAAAGAATACAAAACGCAGAGCAGATGATCGCGGGCCGAGTGGTAGGGCAGATGAGTCTCACAAAAGACAGAGGGATCAGTCGACCTGGAGAAAGTCGATCGGTCGGCAGTGGCATCACCAAGACTTCACCCCGCTTAACAAACGATATGCGGAAGTACTAGCGGCTATGAGAGCAGATGGAGAGTCCATCCGAGAGCCCAATAAAATGAAGACCCCTTACAAGGAGAGAAACCCAGATCTATATTGCCGTTTCCACAGAGATATCGGTCACGACACGGAGGATTGTTGGCAGTTGAAAAAAGAGATCGAACTCCTTATCCAAAAAGGAAGGCTGGGCCGATTCGTGAGGCATGAACAAAATGTCGATCGAGATAATCAGCGCAGGACAGGTCGGCCAGACAATAGGCGACCGCCTTGGAGGCGAAACGACAGGAATGATGGAGGGAGGCAGAATGCGAATATAGATAATCGACGATCTAGGGAAAGAAACGACAGAAAGTTGGGCAACAAGACGACTGACCGACTGGGGTCATTAACACGATATTCGGTGGAAATGCAGCAGGGGGATCCACCGCTAAAGGGAGAAAAAGATATGCCAAACAGGTCGGCAAAGACTCATCCACCAAAAGGCCGAGGGAGAACGACGAGATGATATCGTTCGATGAGTCTGACCTTGATGGAGTAAGTTGCCCTCATGATGACACCCTCGTGGTAAACCTAAACATGGACGGCTACGAGGTGAAGCGGGTGATGATTGATACGGGCAGCTCGGTCGACTTGTTGTATTATAAGGCCTTCAAGCAAATGGAGGTACCCGAAGATCGACTACTGCCCATAGACGGACCTATCAAAGGGGTAACCGGAGCATCAGCCTACCCATTCGCCCGAGTCTATTTAAAAGTGAAGTTCGGGCAAAAGCCGTGCCAAATAGAAAGGGATGTTGAATTCCTAGTCGTGAAGTTTCAAGGGCATACAATGCAATAATCGGACGAGCTACCCAGAATGCCCTTAGAGCGGTCGTCTCTACATACTACCAGGCGATGAAATTCCCAATGCCTCATGGAATCAATACTGTCAGGGGTCAGCAGAGAATCGCAAGGGAGTGCTACTTAGCGGAAACGAAAACATTGGACGGGTCGGTAGTCCTAACGAGCTCTCTTGATGTGAGAGTTGCTGAGGAGATGGATAGGATGAACCCAGTGGAAGAAACGCAACGGGTCATACTGGACGAAGCCGACCCCTCTAAATTCACAAACGTAGGTTCCGGGCTGCCGAAGGACCTAGTTAAAGAAATCACAGGCTGTTTGGTAGAAAATAGATCGGTTTTCGCTTGGGTACCGAGCGACATGCCTGGAATTTCTCGATCAGTCGCATCGCACTCCCTTGGTATTCGGCATGATTATAAGACAATCAGACAAAAGAAGCGATGGCACAGCAAGGAGCGATAGGGGGTGATCGAGAAAGAGGTAGAGAAATTACTTGAGGCTGGGTTCATCCGAGAAGTCAAGTACCCTAAATGGTTCGCCAATGTGGTTTTAGTGAAAAAGAAGAACGGGAAGTGGAGAATGTGCATCAATTTCACCGACCTGAACAAAGCATATCCAAAGGACAGTTTCCCCTTGCCCAAGATCGACCAGTTAGTAGACTCTACCTCAGGGCATGAACTTCTCAGCTTCCTGGATGCTTTCTCGGGCTATCATCATATTCAAATGAGTCTGGAAGACGAAGAAAAGACCGTCTTCATAACTGACCAAGGCACATATTGCTACCAAGTAATGCCTTTTGGCCTGAAGAACGTGGGGGCGACCTATCAGCGACTCATCATAGAGGTCTTTAAGAAATAGATCGGCCGATCAGTGGAAGCTTATGTGGATGATATGGTGGTCAAAAGTAAGACAGCCACGGAGCATGTGGAAGATCTCAAGGAAGTCTTCCAGACCCTGAATAAATTTCAGAGGAAGCTGAACCCAGAAAAATGCATTTTTGGGGTGGTATCCGAAAAATTCCTAGGGTTTATGATCACTCAGCGAGGGATTGAAGCTAATCCAAAGAAGATCGAAGCCATCATCCAAATGCCCTCGCCCCAATGCTTAAAAGAAGTGCAGATATTGACCGGTCAGATAGTCTCTAAGGTGTTCATTTCAGTTGGGAGACAAGTGCCTCCCATTTTCAAAATCTTGAGGAAAGCTTAGCGTGACCCGGTTCAATGGTAGGATGAATGCGAGAGAGCTTTTCAACACTTAAAGCAATATTTGTCTAGCCCGCCTATCCTGCAAAGCCCGGTAGAGGGAGAGAATCTGATTTTATACTTGGCGATTCTGGAGAGGGTCGATCAAATGCGATTTATTCGATCGGAGGAATCGAACAACACCCTGTCTACTACGTTAGCAAAGTGTTGACCAAACCGGAAACGCGATATACGCCTATAGAGAAACTAGCGCTCTCCTTGATAATGGCAACCTGGAAGCTAAGACCCTACTTCCAAAGTCATACCATTGAGATATGGACCGGCCAACCCCTCAGGCAGTGCCTTCAAAAGCTCGAAACTTCGGGTCGACTAATAAAGTGGGCGGTAGAGCTGGCAGAATTCGACATACAATACAAACCCCGGACGACCATTAAGGCACAAGTGTTGGCAGACTTCATCGCAGAGATGAGCCAACCTAGCTCGAAGGACGAGCGTTCCTCCACGAGCTTGTTAGTTGACGGTCGTCTAACGTCAAGGATCGCGAGCAGAGTGGTATTAATCGATCCGCATACGGAAGAAAAGGTGGAATACGCCCTTCGACTAGAATGCAAGGCCTCCAATAATGAGGCAGAATATGAGGCTTTGATAGTCGGCCTCCAACTAGCTAAGGAGATGGAGGTGAAGCACCTAAAGATATATAGTGATAGCCAAGTGGTGGTCGGCCAAGTCACTGGGCAGTATGAAGCTAAGGGGAACAGCATGATCGAGTACTTGGAGCTGGTAAAGCGAGAGTTAAGTAATTTTGAGCAGTACTTGATCAACAGGATAAAACGAGCTCAAAATGCTAAAGTGGATGCACTCTCCAAAATGGCCTCAGATCGAGACGCCAAAAACAACATTCTGGTCGAGCGACTAGACCGGCCTAGCATTCAGAAAGCCAAGGAAGTTCTCGACGTAAGTATCGGTCGATCGAGTTGGACGGAACCGATCACACGGTACTTTTAGAGGAACACATCGGTAAGAAGAATCAGAGGCCAAGCGAGAATAAAGGCGGTCGAATATACGGTCATTAACTGGTGCCTTATCTGGCGATCTTATGATCGCCTTGTTGCGATGCTTGAATGAAGAAGAAGCCGAGCAAGCAATGGCTGAAGTCCACGAAGGGATGTGTGGCAACCACGTAGGAGGCAGAATGTTAGCCCATAGGCTTATCAGACATGGATATTATTGGCTGACAATGAGGAAGGACTGCCAGGAGAAGGTCGACTGATGTGAGGCTTGCCAGAAGAATAGCAGTCTATCTCATCAGCCAACCGAGAGGATGCAAATCGTGAGTCATCCTATTCCTTTCGCTCAATGGGGAATGGATATATTGGGGCCCTTCCCTCTTGGTCCCGGACAGAAGAAGTTCCTAATAGTGGCAGTGGAGTACTTCACTAAATGGGTAGAAGCGGAGGCGGTCGCTACAATCACCGAAGGGAAGGTAGAAAGTTTCGTAAAGAAAAATATACTATGTCGCTTCGGGATGCCTATGGTGCTAGTTACGGATAATGGCCGACAATTCGATAACGATAAGTTCAGAGACTTCTGCGACTGACTAAAGATAAGACTATAGTTAACCTCAGTAGCTCACCCACAGAGCAACGACCTTGCGGAGAATACCAACAAAAAAATAATGAGTGCTCTCAAGAAGCGCCTAGATGGACGAAGGACTTGGGTGGAAGAATTAGACGAAGTGTTGTGGGCATACAGGACCACACCAAACGAAGCCACAGGGGAAACACCGTTCAGGATGACCTTTGGGGCAGAAGCCTTAGTCCCCGTAGAAGTGGTCTTGCACAACCAAAGGGTGTCGAACTACGACGAAGAACGGAATGATGAAGCCCGCAGAGCGGAACTCGTTCTCCTCAGTGAGGACAGAGAAAGGGCAGCCGCTCGTTCGGAAGCCATCAGCAAAAAAGCGACCAAATTCTACAACAGAAGGGTAAGGCCGAGCGATGTAAAGGTAGGCGGGTAAGTCCTATGAAAGGCCGAGGCGGCTGAGAAGCATCCTGGAAAGCTCGGACAGGCGTGAGAAGGACCCTATCGGGTGATTAAGCAAGTCGGGCATGGCTCTTACATCCTACGCGATGCGAAAGGGAAGGTTCTACCAAGGCCTTGGAACTCTTAAAACTTGAAGGCGTTCTACCAATAGATAAGTTTTATTTTAGTTAATCTTTGCTTATTACTGTTTTTGTATACAATACGTGGGAACCTTTTTCCTGTCCCTGTCAGACAGGTTTTTTAATGGCCCACGCCCTCATTATCGTCAATAAAGGGGTTTTCAGATTTCTTAGCAATAAAAAGTTCCATTATATGTGGCAAAGAGTAAAAAATCCAATCAACCATCGCTCGGCATCTCCATAGATCGACTACGGTCGGTCGGGTCGCCAAGACAAGATCTTTGGGACCCTCGTCGCCTCATTTCGACATCTCCATAGATCGACTACGGTTGGTCGGGTCGTCAAGACAAGATCCTTGGGACCCTCGCTCGGCATCTCCATAGATCGACTACGGTCGGTCGGGTCGCCAAGACAAGATCCTTGGGACCCTCGCTCGCCATCGTTCGACATCTCCATAGATCGACTACGGTCGGTCGGATCACCAAGACAAGATCCTTGGGACCCTCGCTCGCCATCGCTCGGCATCTCCATAGATCGACTACAATCGGTCGGGTCGCCAAGACAAGATCCTCGGGACCCTCACTCGCCATTAGCATAGACCGACTACGGTCGGTCAGGTTGCCAAGACAAGACTCTTGGGACCCTCGCTCGGCATCGACACAGATCGACTGCGGTCGATCGGTCGCCAAGACGAGTTCCTTGGGACCTCGGTTCGGAATCTACTATAAGTCGACCTCGAAGTTGGTCGACTATGAGCGACTTCATCAAACTCCACTATACATCAAAAGTAAAGAACATAAATATGGAAAATGACTTCAGAAAAATGAAGCAAAAGTAAAGATTGCATTAACGAGAATCCGCCCTGGTCACAAGCCCGACCAGGTGAGCTTCAAAAATCCACAGAAGGAGAAGTGGGCGAGTGCCCAGGGGAAGCCTCACAAGCAGGCGGAAAAGTCGAAACGGGAGCAGGGTCCAAGGGAGTGGCCGGTGAAGTATCCTCAAAGGGAAGCTCGTCCCCCTCATCCGAGCTAAGGTCCAGCTCCTCAACCAGGACTGCCCCCGGTCCTCCATGGATCTCTCCCTTACTTCCTCCAAAGAGAGGCCAAGGGTGGTAGGAAGCAGCGGCTCGACAAATCCTCAAACGGAGGACCGTCCGACCCCTCAGGAACGCAGGCGTCATAGCAATTCTTCAGGATCATGAGGGCCAAGTCACAGGAGTACTCCAAACACTCCTCCTGTAAGAACCGCCTCTGCCATCGCATGAACGCCTCGATCCTTTGTTCCTTTATGGAGGCTCGCATTCTCCTCAGCGTATCTTCGGTTCTTGCCTGGCCACTCACCGCCGCATGACAGCCCTCGAGGAATTTTTCCTTAAGCTCTCTCTCCGACTCCAGCTTCCCTTGCAGCACCGTACATTCCTCGGACAGCTTGTTCCTCGCCGCCATCGCCTTTACCATCTCAACCTCCTCCGCGGTGAGTCGAGCTTTCAAGGCGCTCCTCTCCTCCTCTCCCGAAGCGAGCTGAGCTCTCAGGATGTCACGCTCCTCTTCCTAACGTTTCTTCTCCTCCTTAAAGGAAGAGAGCTGAGCCCGGGAGAAGTCTCCTTCTTCTCTGGCCTCTGAGAGCTCGGTCTTTAAACAGTCCACCTGCTTAAGGAGGGAATGGACCTCCCGATCCAGCAGCTCGACACGCTGACGCATAGTCAAAGCAAAAGCCACCTCCCTTATGGAATTGCGGATGGCACGGCCCGTCAGCTCCTCAATATTTAACGCGTCAAAGCGCTCCTCGTCCGAAGGAGGAATGACCCTCTCAGCGATATGAAGAGCCACTTCGACGTTAGCAATCAAGGCCGTCCTATCAAGACTAATCGCCGGCTCCCATTTGTCAGCACTCCCCGTCTGCTTCTTCCCTTTACCCTTGGCTGACGGGGCACCACGATCCCCCACTTTCTCCTTCCCCTTACTTTGGACTATAGGACGAGGAGATCGGTCGGCTACTTGAGCGGCCCTTCTCCTCTTCAGAGGTCATTCACTCTCCTCCTCTTCCTCGATAACAACCCTTTATACGGCCGACCACCTCTCGCTCCTCCCTAGAAAGGAATAGGCTCGACGAGTCGTTCCATCGCTCGGCTAGGGGATACCTCTATGGCTGGGACTCGGAGGAAGATCCCAAAGGCTTCACGAAAAAATATTTCGTTCGCCAACCGGTAATTTTAGAAGCCGTTCTAGCTGGGCGATACCGGGCATCCTTGTACATCAAAGAAGGAATCCCACCCCCAGAGTTCAGACTCTGGCTCATTCTCAAAAAGTAGCGCAGGATGTTGACCAAGGCGCATACCAAACCGATGGCACTGTGAGCAAGGCCATTAATGAACCTCCACCCATTCGGAGGAATCTGACTCGGCCTTAGTTGATAATCAGCGCACACTTCATCAATGATCGGAACGTACGGGAGTCTTAAGTTGCCGAACGAGAAGAAACTCTCAGAGACGGCAAACCACCCACTTGTACTACTGTGGATTTTTTCATTCACCAAGGCCAGTCTAGGCTCCCAGGACAGAGGGATTCCATTTATAAGAATCGAACGACTCAACTCCGCCGCGGACATCCTCGATTTGACTTTGGGCAGCTCCTTAACAACTAGCCCATCCTTCCGCTCTCTTGTCGAAATCTCTTCGACATCTCCCAACCTCGACATCGCCATCACCTCAGCGGAAACTTCAGACGCCCTTTCGGTGACATCATTCCTTGGAGAAACCCCACTTTGAGAACCGGTAGACGACATACTCACCAAGAGGAAATTTAGAAGAGAAAATAAGGGAAAAGGACGTATCTATTTAGTGATATGAGGTCGGAAATTTATACGACGGCTGAAGAAAACTTCCAGAAACTGAAAGTAAGAAAGAGCAAAGGAAAGCAAGACGGAAGCAAGAACGAAACGAGCGTGAAGAAAACCAAACAGTCTGTCGATCCTGGACATTTATAAGGAAACGTTCGAATTACGATCCAGCCAAAACTCGACGCGTGGAGAAAATCCGAGCTATGCCCGGACACGCGGCATAATCTGAGCGGAGATAAATTAGGGTTAATCGAAATCCGGAGTGGCGCGACAGTTGAAAGGACATATGGGACAGCTGCACAACGGTTACAAGGACGATACATTTCAGATTTTGAAAAGCTGTCAGAAGGCACGCACCGTCAAATAATAAATGCTTCAAGTACCTTCACGTGCTCGCTAATGATGACCACCCGACTTGCTCTAGAGCGAGCTATCGCGCAATAAGTGCCGAGGCCGATCAGTTGGGGCACTTAGCCGATCGATCCCAGTACTAGCAGTCACGCACAACTAGTCAGCATCCGACCGATCGGGACTGCCCAAGCTGTCCCATGACCGAGCTACAATGCCAATATCTGACCAATAGACCACCTTACGAGCTGTCTTGCTTACGAGCTATAAGATAGCAGATGAGCAACAAAATCCTAACATACTCCTTCGACCCTTCTCTTTGCTCGGACTCGAGGAGTAGGGGGCTTATGGTCCGGTCGGCTGTATTGGGCCAGAACCCAGTCTCAACGATGTATGGGCCGATCGGTCCAATCACCAAAGATCAGTCTCATACCTAACGGCTATGCCAAGCCTAGGTCCAGCCCACGTCCTCCTTGGTCCATCCATAGAAGGAAGTCTCCCATGCAAACACGTAAAAGCTTAAACCTAGTTATTACTTCGTATATAAGGTATAACTTTGCCATAACAGAGGTACGTAATCACAAACCCTAGTCTTCTCTGCTTACAGCGATCCCACCTTCACCAAAAGACTGACTTGAGCGTTGAAGGGGCTAATCGGGACACAACCCCCGACGTGCCTTCTTTGTTTTGCAGGGATCTTTACGTTGAAGCTTCTACCAAAAGCAGTCAACTCCATGGATCCAAACAGCAACGTACAGTTCCGCCAGAATCTGGCTGAACCAAAATTCATTTGCTAACTAGCCCAAACAATTCACCAAAGCATCTACCCACTGAAATTTCCCAATCTGAACAGTACATTTCAAAGCAGCATATCTCCTAGTACAAATGTCAGAACAATCACTATCTTATATCAATGGAAAGATAAGATCTCATACTTCAATTTTCATGAAGGACTCAGAATCCAATTCCATCATTAACAATCTCAAAACTGTCATGCAAGTTTCTGCCCTGACCACTAGTCAATGACCTAACTTCAGTGCAATCTTTGAAAATTCATAAGTCCCAATTCTGTTATCCAAAATTAACATACTATATCTCATTTTCAAGATAATTGCTTCCTATACAACTTTTCAGAAGATCATTTGTGCCAATTCAAATCACGGAAATCTCTAAATTTGCTTCCAATCAAAATACTCACAAAACCTACACTTATGGCTAGGTTCCAACATAATGCACATAGTCAGTCATTAGTTAACAGTTCATAACTCCCAACGTACATATCGAAAAATTGCAAAATCAGTGGCAATGGAAAGCTAACAAGATAGGCTTCAACTTTCATTAAGACCATTTTCACCAATTCCTTCTAAATTAGTCTAGAAAAATCATCAAAACAATTAGGTCATCAATCCGTGTACTGTTCACACAGCTCATGTCTCTGATTTTCCAAGCCAAAATTCAACCTCTTAGAGCTACAACTAGACAACACCTATTTCACACAAAATTGTAGCCAATCAAATAAAGTTTCATTTGGAACAAACCGCACCTCATTTGCATAACCACACCATTAGTTATGATCAAAACAGTGTAATCAATACAAAACCAATTTTCCAGTTTTGATACTAACCTTAGATCCTATCACCTTCAATACCAATAACACACCACTAAGCATCCAAATGGACAAGAAATCAGTCACTAGATCATTCATACATTCACTTGAATATAAATCTCCAAAGTTCCATGACATTAATTCACATAAAAATCACAATGAATACTTCTAACAACCATATGAAAGAACATAATGAGAGCTTAGCATAAACCTTACCTAATCAAGCTTTAACTCTTCACTTCTTCAACCACTCTACTTCCTCACTTCTCAACCCCATGCATGGTTATCATCATAGTAAGGAGGGAGAAGGTTTAAGCTTATAAGCATGCAAGGAAGAACCAAGAGAGTAGCAACTCTAACAAGCCAAGAAGGAGAAACTATTGAAGGAGAAGAGAGGAAAGCTACGGTGAAAGGAAGCAAGCCAAAAAAATTTCACTTTTTGTTCTTTCCAAATGGAAGAATCTAGACTAATTAAAAGGGTTAAAGAGTGTCATGACACATGTCATAACACTTGGCATTAATAAGAAAAGAAGGAAATTTAAATTAATAAGGTTGTAAAAAAATGAAAAATTTAATTTATCCAATGCCAATGGCTCTAATTGCAGTCCCAATTTAATGTACCCAATATTCCAGTGCCATTGGACAAAAATTTCCAGCACAAAAAACCCACTTAGTCAGTCAGTTGAAAATTTTCTGGTCCGGGCAAGTACCCCGAAAAATTTCAGAAAAATTCCAGAACTTTCCTAAAAATATAAAACACACAAAAATTCACTCCAATCAATTTTTCAAACACAATTTCCACATTATTCACAATAAAATTCCATTTAGACCCAATACCGGGAAATATCATGAATGCATGTACGGTTATTTTTCATGTGCAAAAATTCACTGTTCACAAATACCAGTATGCATAAAAATGCCAAATCAGTCCTAATCACTCTCATCACTGACCAAATTACTATTTTACCCTTCCCGTCGGGGTGGGATGTTACAACTCCCCCCTCCTAATAAAAATTTCGTCCGCGAAATTCTCAGTCGATGGTTTCATATGGTAGACACTGATTAGTGGTTATATATCCCTACTTGTCCCGTACAGTTCATCAATCAATGACTCATTTTCCGAAAGATCACAATAAATAGACTTAATGAGTCGTTCAGTCACGTATTTGGCTATGTCAACTATCTCAGTTTATTTCAGATTAGGTCATTATTTCCGACCCTATGCACTTATCATGTTTGATCAAGCCTTTTTCACCAGCAACATGTAGCCTAACACAGTGACACCTATGTCTATTTTGCTATAATCAGCGTTAATTCACCTAACCCATTTAGCCTATATATCTCATTGACTCTTAGCTCCGATTCATCTCTCCTTTGACAATTCACTGTTCTTTAGTATTCACACACTCTATTCGTATATGCATTTTACTATATTTCATTTTTCCGATCCGGTTCCACCTCATCTAACCCATTCAATTTTTCTCAGTCACTTTCCTTCGTCTCACTCATCACCAGTACCTCGAATAGATTTTGGTCTTTGACTATTATTAGGAACTTTTCAGTTTAATGCAAAAATATATAATCCCTTATTGTGATCAACATCGTTATACCTATAGTCACTCAGAGCTATATACCAAGCTCGTATTCCTATGAATTCCAAAACCTTTAAGCACTCCCCACTGTAAGAAATTCGAACATATAATCACAGAGTCCTATATCCTTCGTAGCTAAAATACACTTTTAGCGTATTCCTACCGGGACATTTAGCTTCGATCATTACTTACGCTATTCAAACAATTCCTTTACTCAAATCACTTTTTTCGGGTACACATACTTATTCGGTAAATTACCAAATATCATTCTTCCGATGTCACTCGAAAGATCAGATTCATTATGGGACTCACCATTTTGAGTCCTGACCTCTTAAACTCTCTTACCTCTTTCCAGTAGAGCTGAATCTAAACCTTGAATACACTAGTAACATCTCAGTTTACCCCATCTTCTTCTTGACATTTTACACTCTTTATTGTCCTAGATTTGAAAACCCAATATCTACATTCGTTCTGTTTACTTCAGTATGGTCTGTTCACTATTTTAGACTATACTCTACCTTTACCAGTATAGTATTGATTTATGTATGCCTTTCAAACTCAATAATGTTCTCGTAATTACACAATTTATGCATTATAGGAATGCCTGAGCATATCTAAGATCTCCAAAGCTTCGAACAATTTCTATCATAGCACCAATACCATTTAGTGACACTTCGGTATACACTACCTAATCTCCAAGGGATATGCTTATCATCAGTGTTAAATTTCTCCATGATTCATCTCATTTATGATCATAGTCTCCAATTGATACCATTATTTACCACGCATAAATCTACATTGGTGTATTGCTAACTTCAATAGACATCACTCAATTTTGTTTTCATTGAGTCTACAATTGCTTTATTTGTGATCCCTTAATGAAGGTGACATTACCTCACGTCATTTTTAGTTTCCCCCCTTAGGACTTCTTTTCTCTATTTCTCTTTTCATTTATTTTCCTTTCAGTCACATCGACATATGCCAATGCCTATTCATTCATACTCGTACCTTCATACATTCCATTTCATTGAGTATTTCATTTTGTGGGTTGGTATTATTTTTCTTAGCTTTAATTTAGATCTCCCTTTGCATCAAATCTTATGGAGACCGATTTTCTTCACATTGCAATAAATCCACTTACGTAGTTGAATCCTCCACATTACTGTACACACAATGCATATAATCTCAGTAGTATATTCCACTTGTTATGCCTGAATCTTCTATCGAAACATGACTCCATTTCACCTTTGATTTAGTACACACTTATTTTCAATTTATTCCCATCATGACCGCTATTAACTTGAATCATCTGTTCATCTTAACTCAATATCTTGCTACAATCGCCAATGCAGTTCACGAAATTCTCATCAACCAACTATTTTCCATAATTGTTTTTCAATCGTTTAATCGTTCGTAGTATCTCGCAAGGATCAATTTCAACTCTACTTGCTATCTCCAAGTTTATGCCATAACCTGAGTGCATAACTTGAATGATCGGAACATCATTTGCACTAAGGTTCTGTAAGGCACTAAACAATTTCTTTGACACTTCCACTTGGTATATACATCACCAAAATCATTTCATTTAATCCGGGGACCAATTAGTAGCTTATACTACTAAGGATTCTACAAAACTCTTTTCCGTTTGTGCCAACCCTCGAACAGAGGAATTATTTCATAATCGTGTCTTTCTTCTTTCCTTGAATTCTTCACATACGTTACATCATTTGAAATTTTTAATTTCCTCCTGAACAAGCACTATAAATTATGACCCTTATACTATAGGAACTATGATTAGCACTTAGTCAATAAATCACCGATCGTTTCCTCTATTATTTCCACACATAAGTTCAATTGTTTCACTATCCAAGGTATGCTCACAAAGAAGTATTACCCTTAACTCGACAATTCTTTTCATATACCACTATTATTGTTTCATTATCATTGTCCTTGTTTCACTATCACTATCATTGTTTCCTTTCCCACTTGTCATTGTACTTCTTTTCACATAGTTTTAGTCCCATCTCATTTACATGCAAGCTTGGCCTTTTTGAGGTCATATCAACTTGACTTATACACTGTCACCTCATTACTACTACTTTTTTTTCTTTTTTTTCCCTCACACAATCCATGATTATTCACATTTCTAGTACATTCAGGGATGTGTCCCCAAAACACGACAACATATTATGTTCATGGATCCAGATACACTGTACCTCTATCTGTTCACCCATCCATTTACCATTTCTGTTCCATATACGTATATTCACCCAATCCAAAAGTTTTCGATACGCTATCAGTAGAAATTTCTAGTCTTTCTTTTCCCCTACTATTCCCTTATGCTGATTCACAAACTCTTAGCACAATATTCGTATAACCATTTTGGTCTCAAACTCATGCGCTCATGGTCATACCCATTTCACGAGTCCATTTCAGTTCATCTGTACATTTTCGTCTCACTATTTCTACTTCTTCCTAACCTTAGAATCACTTGGCTCTGTTAAGTCAAACCAGACTTCACGTATTAAATAATTTTGATAATAAACAAAGAAAAATATACAAATGAAAAGCGAGCGGAAGAAAAGTAGGAAGGAAAAGCGAGCGGAAGAATAATGAGCGGAAGAAAAGCGAAGGAAGAAAAAAGCGAAGGAAGGAAAAGCGAGCGGAAGAATAATGAGCGGAAGAAAAGCGAAGGAAGAAAAGCGAAGGAAGAAAAGCGAGCTAAGAAAAAGCGAAGGAAAAAAGCGAGCGGAAGAATAATGAGCGGAAGAAAAGCGAAGGAAGAAAAGCGAAGGAAGAAAAGCGAGCGGAAGAAAAGCGAAGGAAGGGAAGCGAGCGGAAGAATATGACGGAAGAAAAGCGAAGGAAGAAAAGCGAAGGAAAAGCGATGAAGAATATCGACGGAAAAAAATCAAAGCGGAAGCTTTACGAAGAAAGCAGATGATACAAAAATCGAGCGGAAGCTTTACGAAGAGAAAAGCGGGCGATACAAGAATCGAGCGAAGAAAGAAACATCGGTTTAAGGCGATTCTGAGTTAAAGCGAATAACCGTTTCTTTAAAGATTCAAGCGGATATTCAAGAAGCGATTGAAGATCGATTATAAATAAGAGTCGAGATTGAAGTAAAAGAGACTTTTGGAGAAAAAGTGAATGAAACTCGAGTATTCAAACATCGACTATCGAGAAAAATTGTGAACTATTTTTCGAGTGTACATCGTTAAGAGCAACTCTTTTGTAAAAAGCTCTTTATTAGTTTTCATTTTGAAAAGTGTTACAGGTAGCTGAAGAGGCTAAGAGTAAAGAATACTTGTTGTTAAGAGACTGAAGAGGCTCGGTCCAAAGAATACTTGTAAGCAGTTCGAAGATAGTGAAATCTCGGAAGGATATCGAGGATCGGGCGTATACGGTTTGGGGTGAACCGGGATAAATTCGTGTTTTCTCTCTAACTCTTACTTTAATTAAATCGTAGTTCTCATTATTATCAAAGGTTTTCAAACTAGTCAAGAATTGATTTAAGATAAGTTTTACGAAAGAACAAGCAATTTTATTGAAGGATTAACGAAAAGTTTATCACAATTCAACCCCCTTCTTGTGTATCTTGATCATATTATTACTCAATATATTAACGTGTGATTTACTTGATTGGTATCGAGCAAGGTGTTCAAGAATCACTCTAATAAAGTGTGAACTAAAGAAAATGGTGGAATCACACACGTATATTGTCAAGGAGCCTCGGTCACGGACCTCCGGCATTGATGGTGAAGACTACCACTATTGGAAGGATCGGATGAGATTGTTTATCAAGTCTACTCACATTGACCTTTGGGACATCATCGAGAATGGACCATACACACTGAAGATGATGATAAAATCCAATTCCACGAGAAAGATGGATGGTGAAGCGTAAAGCAAGATTTTCAACTAAACTCCAAAGCAAAATTTTTCTTGAGTTGTGCATTGAGCAGAAGCGAGTATGACAAAGTTCATGGATGTGATACTGCCAAAGAAATGTGGGATACATTATCAATTGCACATGAAGGAACAAATCAAGTCAAGGAGTCCAAGATAAGTATTTTGGTGCATCAGTACGAGTTATTCAAGATGAAAGAAGAAGAGACCATTGATCAAATGTTTGGAAGATTCCAAACAATTGTTAATGGACTAAAAGCTCTTGGAAGTACGTACAACATTCAAGACCATGTTCGAAAGATTTTGAGGAGTCTGCCCAAAAGATGGAGACCCAAAGTAACTGTTGTACAAGAAGCCAAAGACTTAAGCGTACTGAAGCTTGATGAATTGCTTGGATCGTTGAAGATACACGAAGTAGAGCTTGATGCGGAAGATAAGCCCAAGAAAGAGAAGTCCATAGCGCTCAAAGCAAGTCAAAAGAATCACAAAATCCGAAGAAGAAAACAAAGAGGAACACATCAAAGGCTTTAAAGATTGAAGAAGCAAGGATGATGATTCGAAGAAGTCGAATATGAATCAAGTGATGAAGGCGATGAGCTATCTTTCATTTCAAGAAAGATAAGAAGAATGTGGAAAAAGAAGTCCAAAGGAAATTCAACATTTAGAAGGAACAATGCAAAGAGCGATGAAAAAGTCGATAAAGCATCCGTTACATGTTATGAATGCAAGAAGCGGGACATTACAAGTCCGAGTGTCCAATATTGAAAAGACAACCCAAAAGGAGTAGGGATAACAAGAAAAGCATGATGGCAGCGTGGGAAGATCTGGACTCATCGTAATCGGATACAAGTTCGAAGCGTCGAACATGCTAACATATGTCCAGTAGTGAAGAAGAAAGTGATGAGGAGGTAACTTCTAGCTATAATGATATACAAGATGCATACTCGTAATTGTTAGAGGATTCTCATGCTATTCGAAGCAGTACAAGCCGTTGAAGAAGAAATATGTGAAAACCTCAAACATACTCATGAGATAGAGAGTGAGAATATAAGTTTGAGAAAGCAAGTTGAGGAATTGAATAACAACAAAGTTGTAGATAGATCCGAAGAGATTAATCAATTGAAAGCGAGAATTAATAATCTCTCAATTGATCTAGCTAAATTTGAGATAGTACAAAAAGATGAATGAAATGATAGGAAAATCTACGACATCAGAGGATAAAAGCTGGATTAGGGTTTACTAAAATAAGCCCCGTAATTACGTAAAATCAATTGCTCAAAAGATAAGAAAAGATATCAATCGGGTTTTCGTAAAGGTCATCAACGTTTTCATTCTACACCTTATTATCATTCATTACATCATACTAACCCTAAAGGACCCAAGAGAATGGGTACCTAAAATAAGATAATATCTCTTACGAAATCCTTCTTTGGAAGAACTAGCAAGCACCATTGGTATTTGGACATGGATGCTCGCGTCACATGACGGAAACAAGTCTATGTTCCTAGATCTTGATCAAGAAAGGAGGATCAATAACTTTTGGAGACAACCGGCGAGGAAAGATAATCGGGTTTGGTAAGATTGGTAAGAATTCCCATGCATGCATTAACAACGTACTACTAGTTGATGGTTTAAAGCATAACTTGATAAGTATTAGTCAATTATGTGATTACGGTTTTGAAGTTACTTTCAATCAAAAATTTTATGAAGTCGAAACAAAGATGGTTCCATCTTCTTTTCACCAAAAGACGAAACAATCTTTACAAAATTGATTTAGACGATTTTCGGTCTCAAAATATTTCATGTTTTTATCTCGAAGATGAAAGGCGATCCGCATAAAAAACTAGGTCATGTCGGTTTTAAACATATTTCAAAACTTTTGAAACATGATTCGGTAAAAGGTTTGCCACAAATTCTTTTGACAAAGATTTCTTTTGTGAAAGTTGTCGAAAGAGAAACAAGTTAAAACCTCTTTCTTCAAAACATTTAAATAGCGTCATCTAGACCACTTGAGTTGTTACATATGGACTTATTTGGTCCAACAAGAATAATAAGTCTTGGTGGAAAGAAGTATGGACTTGTGATTGTTGATGATTTTACAAGGTTTTGTTGGATACTTTTTCTATCACATAAAGATGAGTCTTTCAAGTGCTTTAGAAACCTTTCCATGAGGTTACAAAATGAAAAAGGAATGTCTATAGCCAGCATAAGGAGTGATCATGGTGGAGAATTCGAAAATGAGAAGTTTAGAGTATTCTGCGAAGAAAATGGAATTTTCCATAACTTCTCTGCCCCAAGGACTCCGCAGCAGAATGGAGTTGTTGAGAGGAAGAATAGGACGATTCAAGAGATGGCAAGAACAATGCTGTGTGAGATGAATCTTCCTAAATACTTCTGGGCAGAAGCTGTCAATACATCATGCTACATTCAGAATAGAGTGTTGCTGCGACCAATGCTGAAGAAAACTCCCTATGAGTTATGGAATGGAAGGAGACCAAACATTTCTTATTTCCATCCTTTAAATTGCAAGTGCACTAGTCTGAACACAAAGGAAGCTCTGGACAAATTTGATGCAAAGACATTTTCAGGAATTTTTCTAGGCTATTCTCTCACTTCAAAGGCATTTAGAATCTTCAACCTCACCTCAAAGACTATTGAAGAAACTATTCATGTTAAGTTCGATGATAGCTCTCAACCCAATAAGGAAGAGGAATCGAGAAGATGATCTTTATTCTGATGCCTTTGACTTGATGGTAAGGAAGTATCTTCATCAGAAACACCTCATGATGAAAAGACAGACATTTCTAAGAATTTTGAGTTAAAGAAAGATTGGAGATACAAAAGCTTTCATCCTAAAGAGTCAATTATTGGAGAAACCTCAGAAGGTGTAAGAACAAGGTCCAAGTTCAAAAGAGAAGCCAACATGGCATTTATATCTGAAGTAGAACCTAAGAAGATTGATGAAGCTCTAAAAGATGAAGCATGGATATTAGCTATGCAAGAGGAGTTGAATCAATTCAAGAGGAATAAAGTCCGGTCCTTAGTTCCTAAACACGAAAAGAAATCCATTATTGGTACTAGATGGATATTCAAGAATAAGCTAGACGAATCAGGAAAAGTAAGTCGCAACAAGGCAAGATTAGTAGCACAAGGCTATAATCAGCAGGAAGGAATAGACTACAATGAGACATATGCTCCAGTAGCAAGACTTGAAGCAATAAGGATACCGCTTGCATATCTTGTTTGCCATGACATAAAGCTTTTAGGATGGATGTAAAAGTGCATTTCGAGCGGTTTTATAGATGAAGAAGTCTATGTCAAGCAACCTCCTGGATTTGAGGATATAAAGTATCCAGATCATGTCTCTGAGACTTCATAAAGCCTTATATGGTGAAACAGGCCCTAGAGCATGGTATGATAAATCGAGCTCATTTCTTATAGGAAATGGATTTACTAGAGGTAAAGTAGACAAAACTCTTTTAGGAAGAACTTGAATAATGATTTTATTATTGTGCAAATCTATGTTGATGATATTATTTTGGAGCAACCTCAAAAGGTTATGCATGAGCTTTGAAAATATGATGAAAATGAATTTGAGATGAGCATGATGGGTGAGTTAAAATTCTTTCTTGGATTGCAAGTAAAGCAAACTAAGGATAAGATTTTATCCATCAACAAAATATGTCAAAGAATTGTTGTCTAAGTTTGATATGTTCGGTGTTAAAAGTATGTCTACACCGATGCATCCTTCAAACTTGTTGTCAAAAGCGAAAGTGGTAAGAAGGTGGATCAAACCCTATTTAGAGGATGATTGGTTCTTTGCTTTATCTTCTGACAAGTAGACGACATTCTATTCAGGTGTATGCTTGTGTGCAAGGTTTCAGCCGATCTAGAGAATCTCATTACATTCTTTGTAAAGCGAATTTTGAGATATCTCGCAGTACTACCGATCTTTGCTTAATGTATGAGAAAGGTAAAGATTTCAGGTTGAATGGATATTGCGATGCGGACTATGCGGTGATAGGATCGAAAGGAAGAGCACGAGTGGTGGTGTCACTTCCTTGGACCAAACACGTGTCATGGTCAAGCAAGAGACAAAGCTCGATTGCATTATCAACTGCCGAAGCTGAATATATGTCTGCCGCAAGTTGTTGTTCACAATTGTTGTGGATCAAGTATCAATTGGAGGACTACTCAATACAAGAGGAAGAGATTCCAATATACTGTGACAACACCAGCGCCATCAGCTTGTCAAAGAATCCAATTCAACATTCAAGGGTGAAGCACATAGAAGTCAGACATCATTTCTTGAGAGATTACGTTCAGAAGAAAGTCGTCAGTCTACAATTCGTGGAAACGAAATATCAGTGGGTGGATATCTTCACAAAACCACTAAGTGAAGATCGCTTTAAAGAAATCAGACGCAACCTCAATATGGTGATGTTAATGGACCATTCATCGGTTTTTCGTAAAGAAGAAAGCATGCAGACGGAGGAGTTAACGGACCATTCATCATTTTTATAAAGACAAGGCAGATAGATGGCGAATTAACAGATTAATCATCCGATTTTTCAAAAAGAAAAGACAATGAAACGGTGGAGTTAAACGGCGTTGACGGTTTCAGACTTAAAACTTCTTTCACAAGGAAAAGTTTTAGAGGGAAAAAGGCTGTTAGATCATCGAGAAGTACAATCGTTCTAGAATTTGCAATAAAATCCCTAAAAGCGACTTTTGGGATTCCTACCAAATTCGAAATTGCTAGTTCTCTGAAATCTCTGAAAATTCTTCAAGCAAGTTCCTATTCAACTGAATCAGCAAGATGTATGTCAAGCCTATTTTGCGAGTTGATCCAGGATCAGGATGGGGAAGATTGGTAAACTTCGAAGAACTAAGAAAAGAACAAATGGATATAGAGTCGGAGATAATGGCGGCAGGATGGAGAAACTTCTTTCAAATACGAGATGAAGTCTATCTCCAAGAAATTTATGAGTTCTGGAAGAATACTAAATCAGTAGATGATACAATCGTGTCATATGTAGACACACACTCTGTTATTGTAACAAAGGAGTTACTGGAGAAAGTTACTGAATGTCCAATGGATGGAGTTCAACCCACTAATATGGTGAAATGGATGACAAAGCTCAAGATGAGCGATGATGAAGTTAGTTGTCAACTCTATGGACACAATAACCAAATGAAAGGAGAGCCTTTGGCTGGTACCAAAAGCAAGGGTATTGTTCACGATTCTATGTGACTGTATCTTACCGAGAATAGGTTCAAGACATCAGGTCACTACCCTGGATGAACAATGCATCTTTCATCTTCTAAATCATCACCCAATAGATTTACCATATTTGATTTTTCAGTACATGGTAAAATCTATAAAGGATACAAACACCTGTCCTTATGGGATGCTGTTGACAAGAGTGTTCAAAGAATCTGGCATCAGATTGGAAAGGGGAATCAGACAGAAGATAGCTGTCAAAAGCTATATAGATTCAACAACTGTTGCTAAAATGGGTCTGAGATTTTCAGACAGAAAAGGAGCAGAAGCACCAAGGAAAGCAACAACTGAGGGGGAGCCTATACCGAAGAAATCCTCTATGAAGGAGAGAAGATCACACTCTTAGGAATCAAAGTCAAGAAGTGTTCGATTTTTTGAATCAGGAGACTTGAAGCGTAAAGGGGAACCTCTGGTGAGTGACATTCCTAACCAAGCAAGAAGGTCACCCAGAACAGAAACTGTGCGACAGAAAGAAGCCAGTCCATCCAGAGATTCAAGCCAATCAAAGCATTATGAACGACAGAGATCAAAAGCTACAAAATCACTATCATCAATCCTTGAGAAAGATTCAGAAACTCAGTCTCAAGGAAATGGAGGAAAAAGGAAAGAAGAAGAACCTGAAAAGAAGAAAGCACAATCCAAGAGGTCACCAAGGTTAAAGAAAATGAGTGCGAGAAAGAAGAAAGTCCAACAACAGAGACAAAGTCTAAGAAGGCAAGGCAAGAAGAGGCATTGTTGACACTTCTGAAAAAATCTGCTGCAAGTCTTTGTTAGTCTTCTTGAAGTTAATATGGAAGGCGCTCTTGAAGCGATTATGGAAGAAATACGGGTAATATTAAGGATTCTCACAAAGTTCTTAATAATCCAATTTTTGAAGAAGTAGTTCCTACTACTTTTCAGTCTACACTTGTCCACAAACAAGTTGCTACTCATGTTATGGGTAAGAAGGCTACTCAAAAAGTTGTGAGTGTGATGACTAATGTTCCATCCAAGTATTTAATTGTTCAAAGAGAAAGTTGGGAACACAGATTGGTTGTAATAGAGGAGAAGAAGACCAAGTCTGTCATCATCCGAGACAAACCAAAGAGATATGTGAAAGCCTTCTTCAAATCAGTTGAATATGATAATGGCATTTTACATCTATTGGATAGGGGTTACAAAATTTCTATGATCAATCAAGAGAGTTGGAAGAGAACCATATCCACGAGCCATTTGGAGAGCATCTCACTTCTTATCCTATCTTGAGCAAGACAATAATCAAGGTGGTACGATCTTGACCACCAAATTTTGTTGAACTCAAGTATGAGAAGTGAAGCTAAAAGTTCAACGAGCTAGTTGTGGATGACATGACTTCTGATCAAATTGAAGAGGCAGTAAAATTGATTGATGAAGCATGTGAAGAGAAAAGGAGTGGAAATTCTATCTGCGTATATCAAGATCCAGGACCAAGCCTAACTAAGGCTACAGCAGAGGATCCACAGGGAGGGACTATCGAGAAGGGTCGATATTGTTACATTACGATTGACAACTCGAATGTTGTTATACTATTTTACTGAGAACATTCTGCGAAATCGACCTCTCGTGGAGATCACCTCAATTCAGAAGCTATGCCATGATTGGAAGCACTTATCAGCGTATACATGATTCCTATGATCTTGATATTCATGAACAAGTCAGTATTTGTTCCTCCACCTCTCCTACAAATCATTGAAACAAATGTCTTTAACAAGGAAACTTATACAACAACGGTGGCTATCGTTGAAAAGCAAGTTGTTGAGGCAGAATCCTCGACTGCAGATGAATCATCAGCTTTAAAGAAGCATGTTCAGAAACTTGATAAGGATATGAAGAAGATTAAGAAGATGCTGAAAAAGTTGGTGAAGCAGATTGGGAAATAATTTTTTTTGATCAATAACAAATAGGGGGAGAAGGGAGAAGGAAGAAATCAGCTGGAAGGATAAGCAGAAGTTATTTTTTATCTCAATACTTCTGTATAATTGATACTTTTCATATTTCTCTAATTCATAAGTATTTGTTATCATCAAAAAGGGGGAGAATGTTAAGTCAAACCAGACTTCACGTATTAAATAATTTTGATAATAAACAAAGAGAAATATACAAATGAAAAGCAGACGGAAGAAAAACAGAAGGAAGGAAAAGCAAACGGAAGAATAATGAGCGGAAGAAAAGCGAAGGAAGAAAAAATGTAGGAAGGAAAAGCGAGCGAAAGAATAATGAGCGGAAGAAAAGCGAAGGAAGAAAAGCGAAGGAAGAAAAGCGAGCGGAAGAAAAGCGAAGGAAGGAAAAGCGAGCGGAAGAATAATGACGGAAGAAAAGCGAAGGAAGAAAAGCGAAGGAAGAAAAGCGAGGCGGAAGAAAAGCGAAGGAAGGAAGCGAGCGGAAGAATAATGACGGAAGAAAAGCGAAGGAAGAAAAGCGAAGGAAAAGCGAGCGGAAGAATATCGACGGAACAAAAATCAGGCGGAAGCTTTACGAAGAGAAAAGCGAGCGATACAAAAATCGAGCGGAAGCTTTACGAAGAGAAAAGCGATATACAAGAATCGAACGGAAGAAAGAAACATCGTTTAAGGCGATTCTGAGTTAAAGCTGAATAACCGTTTCTTTAAAGATTCAAGCGAGATATTCAAGAAAGCAGTTGAAGATCGATTATAAATAAAGTCGAGATTGAAGTAAAGAGACTTTTGGAGAAAAAGTGAATGAAACTCGAGTATTCAAACATCGACTATCTCGAGAAAAATTGTGAACTATTTTCGAGTGTACATTATTAAGAGCAACTCTTTTGTAAAAAGCTCTTTATTAGTTTTCATTTTGAAAAGTGTTACGGTAGCTGAAGAGGCTAAGAGTAAAAGAATACTTGTTGTTAAGAGACTGAAGAGGCTCGGTCAAAGAATACTTGTAAGCAGTTCGAAGATAGTGAAATCTCGAAGGATATCGAGGATCGGGCGTAATACGGTTTGGGGTGAACTAGGATAAATTGCTGTGTTTCTCTCTCTAACTCTTACTTTACTTAAATCGTAGTTCTCATTATTATCAAAGGTTTTCAAACTAGTCAAGAATTGATTTAAGATAAGTTTTCTGAAAGAACAAGCAATTGTTATTGAAGGGATTAACGAAAAGTTTATCACAATTCAACCCCCCCTTCTTGTGTATCTTGATCATATTATTACTCAATATATTAACGTGTGATTTACTTCAGGCTCATTTGTTTAAAAATAGACCGTTACGGTACAATATTGATATCGTTACAATCTCGCTATCATCATCTATGATATCCATTATCACAAATGTAGTGAATCCATATCTGCCTGATCGGACCATATACTTTTTGCTCATTTCCAATTGTTCCCATTTTGTCGCATATACAAGTCAACACTTTCATTACCTCATCATCTCGAACTTTGAATCTCACATAGGCATACTTTAATTGATATGTTTCTCATATCCACAGTGGACCTCTCCAAGCTATAGAACTTTTCTTTTTCTTTCGCCGTAATATTACCACTTTAAATCCCCTGATTCATTTTGATATCATTTCTTTTCTCCATCAGCCCATGCCAACGTAGTCATACTTATATCACAATCGAAGGTTCATAACCACAGTACACTATAGCTATCCTTATCCATTTTTTTCCTTTTTCCCATTCCTAATTGCTCATACACTTTCATGGGCTCACATTCTGATACATTCTCACTTTTCTCACACTTAATCACTTAATACATTCCAGAAAAATTCCTGAACTTCCCTAAAAATATAAACATACAAAAATTCACTCCAATCAATTTTTCAAACACAATTTCCACATTATTCACAATCAAATTCCATTTAGACCCAATACCAGGAAATATCATGAATGCACGTACGGTTATTTTTCATGTGCAAAAATTCACTGTTCACAAATACCAGTATGCATAAAAATGCCAAATTAGTCCTAATCACTCTCATCACTGACCAAATTACTATTTTACCCTTTCCGTCAGGGTGGGACGTTACAATTGTGACATTGTTCTTAACACAGATGGCTCCTCGCTCGGATGTCCCGATCCTTCAGGTTTGGGATTTGTGGTACGTCATGCCACTGGTGCTTTCTTGTTTGCTGAGTGTCCATACTATAACTCGAATGTTAGCTTTGCCATGGAAATAGAAGCCATAGTTTGTGGCCTTCGGTTTTGTATTGCCAGTGGATTCCAGAAAATATAGGTTCAAACAGACAATCTGGGCATTGTGCAGCTATTGAACCATAATTCAGACTCTTGGCCATGGAGGTATGAAAAAGAACTTGCAGATATTCATCGTTTACTTTCTGTCTCAACGTCGTCCATTATTCATGTTTATCGAGAGGTTAATAGCTTTGCAGATTCATTAGCAAAGTTAGCATCGGGTGGTACTTCCACACAATTCGCGACGGAAACTACTCTTCCTCTTCCTCTCTGGAAAATCTTGCGCTCTTTGTTCCATACATCCGGTATAAACTATGAGCCTCACTTATTACCTTTACATGGCTTTTGTACTGCAATTTATATACTTTTGTAAGCCCCCATATTAATAAAATCCTCTTTTTATTTGCAAAATATATATATATGTATATATAACTATTAATAATATACAATGTATTATATAAGTGTACTAATATTTAAGTATTGCATTAGATATACATTAACATAATAGTATAAATATTGTAATATATATATAGTTATATTTAATACATGTAATAATATGATTATAATCACATGATATATTAATACTAACATGTTATATAATATTATAACGTAAATAAATTTATAATAATGTATTGTACTAAATATATCACGTGATTTTACAATTGATACTATATATACTATATATTATAATATATTTAAATTTAATTATTATATATTGTTATTATAGTATCATATTATAAATTTTATAAATGTATATTGTATGTAATAATCAATAAATAATAGTATATTTAATAGTACTTAGTAATATCATACTAAGTACTAAATAATTATATATAAAGTCAAAATATCATAGATAATATTATTAATATACATATTAAATATATAATTAATAACTATAGTAGTATTACCCTTTTTAATTATTAATTAATGATAATATTATTTTCTATATATTATTATACTATAAATTACATAAATGCATATTATGTAAATGATTATTTATGATCATTATATTATAATTATATCATATAAGTTAATATAATATTAACTTATGGATATTAAGGGTTATGTAATTTAATAATAATAATAATAATTATTATTATTATTATTATTATATATATACATTATTCTATTGAAATATTCAATAGTGATAGATGGACAATCAAACCACCACAAAGTTCAAAAACAATGGTGAAAATCCCAAGCAAGTCGCAAACATGGGAAAATGTGGATGGCTCTATAAGTATGAAATTCACCAACTACGAGAAAAGAAAACAAATTCAACAAGAAGAAATTGAAAACCTTGATGAAGATGAAGATCAAATTGAAAGAGCTTTCGTTATTACTCATTGAGTAATCAAAGAAGAGGAAAGGAAGATAAATCGTATCGTTCCAGATCACTTTATTCAAAGTGAAAAAGAAAAAGGCATTATATGGGATCATCTTGGAGATTGCAAATATTGGGTAAAATACACGATACAAGAAGAAATACATCCTGTTATATGTGATGGATGGGGAGATGAGTTTAAAGACTCAAAAGAAAAAGATACCATCATCATTCAAGAAGAATCTTCTGATTCTAAAGAAGAGATACCATGGTATTATAATATACCTTTACAAGAAAAAGGTATAAAAGAAACAATTTTATGGCAGATATTTCAGAAATGGAATATCCAAAATTAAATCCAAATGAAGCTCCAGCTCTACAAGAAATCCGCAGTTTCAGGAATCTCTTAACACTCTAGTACAAGAGGTTCAAAGAATAAAAATATTTGAAGCTGGCATCTATGTCAGGAAGGGCCTAAATAACTCCTGAATTATCTGAGAAATTCTTCAGAAAATTACCAGAGTTATATGGTAAAGAAATTGAAGAAGAATTCAAAAAGAAACATCCTGGAAATGCAATTGGTATAGCCCCAAGGGTACATTTTACTTGATTATACTTAAAAGAAATGTGCAAGAAAAATGCTATGCAAAGAGGTCTCAAAGATTTGGGATCTTTATGCCCAAAAATACCTATACCTGGGTGTTATAAAAAAATAAGAAATACGGTCTCAGAAAAGCAAAAACATATAAAGGAAAACCGCATAATACTCATGTATGGGTTTTCAAAAGAAAGAAACCCCCTTTGCATAAATGTCGATGTTATACATGTGGAGAAGAAGGTCATTATGCAAGAGACTGTAAAAGTCAGAAAGGAAACATTGCCAGAGTAGCAATGATGAATGATTTGGATTTACCAGATGATTAGGATATAGTATCCATTGATCTTAATAAACCAGATAGTGATGGTATACTATCTATATCTGAAGGTGAAGATCCGAATCATCAAATAGTTCTTAAAAGTCTATCAATAGACCCTATAGAACTATTATTTGTCATAACTGACAAAAAGGACACATGGTTAGAGGATGTAACTCTACCAGCAGAAATAAAAGATTGTCATCATACATGGCAACATAATCAACAAATCCATGAATTCGGAAAAGAAAATTGCAATTATTGCAAAGCAAGAACAACCGAGTTCCAACGAATATTTTGCCCAAAATGCTCAGTCACTGTTTGTGCATTCTGTGCAATGATTTATTAGAATATAAAGATTACCAAAAAACAAAATACATATGTGCCAACTTTAGCACATAAGGACAATGTAATCAAAGAAATGTCTGAGTATATTACTCAAATAATCAAAGAAAATCAAGCTCTTATCACATAAAATCACGGCTAGATCAAATAACTAACTCATTTCTACAACAAGAAATGAATCAATTATCGTCGTATGATCCTAAAAAACAATTAAAACAAGAACTTCAAGCATCAAATCGAGTTCTTACTATTCATGATAAAGGCAAAGCAATTACATCAAAGTGTCAGCAAAGCGTGGTGGTACCAGATCAAAATTTCATCAAAATTATCAAAAGCATACCACAAGCAAAGACACCTACAAGAAGAACTAAAGGAGCCGCAGGTTATGATTTATACAATATAGACTGTATAATAATACCTAGCCTCCAAAGAAAAACAATTTCAACAGGGTTAAAAATGGAAATACAATAAAAAAATATTTATGGAAGAATAGCAGGGAAATCTTCAATATCAAGAAAAGGCATAGATGTCACTGCGAGCGTCATAGACAATGACTACAGAGGTATCATTTATGTTATGCTATTCAATAGTAACCCTGATGAATATTCTGTGGATGTAGGAGATATGATAGCTTAAATAATTTTTTAGAAATATTATGTTCCACAAATTCAGATAGTTGAGGAATTATCTGAAACAGAAAGAATGTCAAGCCTAGTTGACAAAAGAAATAATGAAGAAGAGATAGTTGTTTTTACTCAAGAAAAGATACTAACTCTTACAGAACCAAAGGGACGAATAAATAATCAGCTATACAACTTTGAAATCCAGTATAGAATACTGGGTGTCAAAGAATTTCAGTTGAGAGCTATTTTAGATATTGGAGCAACAAAATGCTATGTCAAAATAGATGAAGTCCCACCAGAAGCAAAAGAAAAATTTGGTTATGCTTTGGAAATTTCAAGAATAAATTTAGTATTCAAAGCAGATCAAAAGTTGAAGGATGGTAAAATGATTATCGGTGATAATTCGTACAGAATACCATTCACACTATGTATACCCATGACAAAGCATGATGGTGTACAGGTTATCATAGGATGTAATTTTATTCGCTCACAATACGGAGGAATTAGGCTGGAAGGCAATATTGTTACATTCTACAAAAACTTGTCAAAAGTCTCTACAAGTACAGAAGTCAAGATAGCTACTGCAGCTATAACAGAATTGGAAATGGAAGCTGATGAATATTATACCATCAAAAACATGGTATATTTCAACATTGGCAAGAG
The DNA here is from genome assembly GCA_029891385.1 of Erythroxylum novogranatense. NCBI lineage: Eukaryota > Viridiplantae > Streptophyta > Magnoliopsida > Malpighiales > Erythroxylaceae > Erythroxylum > Erythroxylum novogranatense. The sequence continues at coordinate 89,125,181 of CM057228.1, forward strand.
TATACCTACATACTCAAAAGAAATAGAGTTAACTCTAAAAGAAATGGAAAATCTTGAATACATTGGGAAAGATCCTCAGAAGCATTGGGCCAAGAATGGGATAGTCTACAAAATTGAAATTATCAACCCATACTTAACTATTCAGGATAAACCTCTAAAACATGTAACACCTGATGGAAGCCCAATTCAGGAAACATGTGCAGGATTTATTAAACATTGGAGTAATAAGGCCTTCATCCTCTGGGCACAGAACAACGGCTATGATGGTTTACTCCGGAACTACTCAAGATCCACAGACAGGAGAAATCAAACATGGTAAAGAAAGAATGGTATTTGATTATAGGAAGTTAAATGAGAATACCTATAAAGATCAATATTCTCTGCCAGGGATTAATACCATCATTAAAAGGGTCGGCAACAGCAAGATTTATAGCAAATTTGATCTCAAAAGTGGATTTCATCAAATAGCTATGAATCCAGAATCAATTCCCTGGACTGCTTTCATCGTACCAGACGGCCTATATGAATGGTTGGTTATGCCATTCGGTCTGAAAAATGCTCTGGCAATTTTTCAAAGAAAAATGGATCAATGTTTCAAGGGACATGAAAAATATATCGCTGCATATATTGGCGATATATTAATATTTTCTGAAACAGAAAATGATCACAGGAAACATTTGCAAATATTCTTTGATATTTGCAAAAGATATGGACTGGTCCTATCTAAAGAAAAGATGACTGTAGGAAATTCTGAAGTAGAATTCCTCGGTGCCATAATTGGCAACAGAAAAATTAAGTTGCAACCTCACATCATAAAGAAGTTAATTGACTTCCCTGAGGAACAACTCAAAGAAAAGAAAGGTCTAAGATCGTGGCTAGGGATCCTGAATTATGCTCGTAGTTATATCCCTAAACTTGGGGTATTAGTTGGACCTTTATATAATAAGACTGCTCCTAATGCTGATAAAAGAATGAGCAATATGGATTGGGAGATAGTCAAAAAAATAAAGAAAACAGTAGAAAATCTGCCAGACATGGAGCTACCACCACAAGGATCATACATCATATTAGAAACTGATGGATGTATGGAAGGATGGGGTGGAATAGCAAAATGGAAAAGAAACAAAGAGTGTCCCAAAAGTGAAGAAAAAGTTTTCGCCTATGCCAGCGGAAAGTTTAACTGTATTCATCCAACGATTGATGCAGAACTTAATGCATGTATCAACACTCTAAATGCATTAAAGATCCATTATTTGGATAAAAAAGAAATAACATTAAGGACTGACTGCCAGGCCATCATTGCCTTTTATAACAAACAATCACAAAATAAGCCATCAAGGGTAAGATGGATAAATTTTGTAGACTATATAACAGGTACTGGAGTCAAAATCATCTTTGAGCACATAGACAGAAAGAAAACATTCTTGCTGATCAACTCTCAAGGATAGTCTTGAAACTAGCATGGAGCGAAAGGATAAGCAGATCGCAAGAGAAGAACAACGAGGCAGCAAATATGACAAGTCATACAGAACGCTCAATGATTTACACAGACGACGTCTTAAGCGACAAACAAATTCAAGTTCTGATGAATCTACCACAAGCTATCGAAGAACTACAAGGTATGGACAAAAGCAGGAAGAATCAAGTTCTCACCCTACTAGGGAAGAACTTACAGGATATATTCCTGTAGAAAGAGTCATTGATGTCATAAAGAAACGGTCCTCTCCGATAAAAAAAAGGAGGAAGAAATACAAAATTTTTGCCGTTTTGGTAAAACTCAACTACCAATATTGGATCCAAAAGATCCAAAAGCATATCGACCACTGGATAATCTTCCATTTGATGAAAACCAGAAATGTCTTCTTGATGCAATAGGGAAAGCAAACAACAACAAACAGAAACAGAATGCCTGTTGTGCTTTACAGTACTATTTCAGTAAGATCATGCAACCTCCGTTAGGAAAAAGTTATTCATATTATGGATTGATCAACGGACCAGATCGAGGTATTTATTGCTATTATTCAACTTTACTCAAGAAAATTTGTCAATTGGCAAAACCAAAGTTTAAGGGATTTTATTCCTTTAACGAAGCACTTGAGTATTTGATGAATTATGCTATTAGTTTAGATGAGGAAATATTCATTGAAAAAGAGCCTCGAGAAGGACCAATGGCTGAGTATCATCATCAAGAAATAATTCGTCTACAACAAGAAATACAGGAACTAATGCAGACGATAGAAGAACTCTAGAAAGAGGAAGAGACAAGTGATGAAGAAGAACATATTTTTTTTAGCCAAAAAAATGAGGGAAGGCACAAGCCTATCATAATCTTTCAGATGAAGAAAGAAGAAATCCACGATATTACAAGACAATACAAGAACGGATAGCTGGCACAAGATCACTAAGACCAGTAACACGTGGTTGTCCTTCACATTAATCACATGTCCAACATAAATGTCCAAAGGAGGAGTGAGTGGACAACAACAAAAGCAGATTCTTTGTCTGCCATAAACAAAAGCAGATTCCTATCTGCCTCAAAATTATGGACGATCTGTCCAATAATGTTGTAACTTTAAATAAAGAACGAACACCTGTCGTTCACTGTGTGCAAGTGGAACTAATAATTCCACACTAGGACAAGAATTATTGTAGGAAAGATGAATATAATTATTCGCTATAGGGCCCAATGAGTACCCGAAATAATTATTCTATCTTCCACAATAATTCTAATAGATGAGTTGTAATGGCTATAAATGCCATAGTGTGTAATCAAAGAGGACACGAATGAGCTACATAACTCTCAGTAATCCTCCAAACCCTTCTCTTGTAAATTCACTTCCGTAAATAAAGTTTGAATTCAAGTTACTCTTTTGCTATACTCCACACAAAAAATTGTGTCTAGCAAAGATCAATATGGGAAAAACTTTGTTTTGGTATCAACATCACAAGTAGTTGAGTCAGGATATCGACCACCTACAGATTTTCACATGGGATTACCAGACTACCCCTGCTACTGGTGAATACAAGATCATTGTTCCTGAAATAAGAGAAAAATGGGGGAAAACAAAAGGAAAGAAAATGGAAACATCTAATCAATGGATGTTACCACCAGCCCAAATACAAACAGGAGCTATGCTTGTACTACCAGAAGACATTTCTCAATATGAGGATGTCATTACAAGATGGGAATCCATAAATACAAATCTCATCGACAGAATGAGTTAGGTCAACAATCAAGCAAAAGTTACATATATTGAAAATCTCTTAGGAGAAACCATGAAGAGACTATTTAAACAATGGAGATTGGCATACCTACAAGAATATGAAATGCTCGTCAATGCTGCTGATGATACACAAATTGTATTTTCACAAATACAAAAAATGGTTACTTTAAAGGAACCATACCAAGGATCTACAGCCTACTAAGATAGAGCATACGCATACTTAGAACAACTAAGTTGCAAAGAAACAAAATATGTGGATCAATTCCTCAAAGAATATTTGAAGCTGGCATCTATGACAGGAAGGGCCTACATAACTCCTGAATTGTCTGAGAAATTCTTCAGAAAATTACCAGAGTTATATGGTAAAGAAATTGAAGAAGAATTCAAAAAGAAACATCCTGGAAATACAATTGGTATAGCCCCAAGGGTACATTTTACCTGGTTATACTTAAAAGAAATGTGCAAGAAAAATGCTATGCAAAGAGGTCTCAAAGATTTGGGATCTTTATGCTCAAAAATACCTATACCTGGGTATTATAAAGAAAATAAGAAATACGGTCTCAGAAAAGCAAAAACATACAAAGGAAAACCGTATAATACTCATGTATGGGTTTTCAAAAGAAAGAAACCCCCTTTGCATAAATGTCGATGTTATACATGTGGAGAAGAAGGTCATTATGTAAGAGACTGTAAAAGTCAGAAAGGAAACATTGCCAGAGTAGCAATGATGAATGATTTGGATTTACCAGATGATTGGGATATAGTATCCATTGATCTTAGTGAACCAGATAGTGATGGTATACTATCTATATCTGAAGGTGAAGATCTGGATCATCAAATAGTTCTTAAAAGTCTATCAATAGAACCTACAGAACTATTATTTGTCATAACTGACAAAAAGGACACATGGTTAGAGGATGTAACTCTACCAGCAGAAATAAAAGATTGTCATCATACATGGCAACAACATCAACAAATCCATAAATTCGAAAAAGAAAATTGCAATTATTGCAAAGCAAGAACAACCGAGTTCCAATGAATATTTTGCCCAAAATGTTCAGTCACTGTTTGTGCATTCTGTGCAATGATTTATTGGAATATAAAGATTACCAGAAAACAAAATACATATGTGCCACCTTTAGCATATAAGGACAATGTAATCAAAGAAATGTCTGAGTATATTACTCAAATACTCAAAGAAAATCAAGCTCTTATCATAGAAAATCAACGGCTAGATCAAATAACTGACTCATTTCTACAACAAGAAATGAATCAAATATCGCCGTATGATCTTGAAAAACAATTAAAACAAGAACTTCAAGCATCAAATAAAGTTCTTACCATTCACGATAAAGGCAAAACAATTACATCAAATTGTTAGCAAAGCGTTGTGGTACCAGATCAGAACTTCGTTTGGATTTAATTTTGGATATTCCATTTTTGAAATATCTGCCATAAAAATTGTTTCTTTTATACCTTTTTCTTGTAAAGGTATATTATAATACCATAGTATCTCTTCTTCAGAATCAGAAGATTCTTCTTGAATGATGATGGTATCATTTTCTTTTAAGTCTTTAAACTCATCTCCCCATCCATCACATATAGCAGGATGTATTTCTTCCGGGATCGTGTATTTTACCCAATATTTGCAATCTCCAAGATGATCCCATATAATGCCTTTTTCTTTTTCACTTTGAATAAAGTGATATGGAAGGATACGATTTATCTTCCTTTCCTCTTCTTTGATTACTCGATGAGTAATCACCAAAGCTCTTTCAATTTGATCTTCATCTTCATCAAGGTTTTCAGTTTCTTCTTGCTGATTTTTTTCTTTTCTCGTAGTTGGTAAATTTCATACTTATGGAGCCATCCACATTTTCCCATATTTACGACTTGCTTAGGATTTTTGCCATTTTTTTCGAACTTTGTGGTGGTTTGATTGTCCATCTATCACCATTGAATATTTCTCTCCAGTGATTGCCTTAACTCCATGTGTTGCTAGAAAATCAAGAAGATTTTCATTTCTATAACGGAATGATGCTGCACTTGTATTTGTTAATCTTGCAACCACTCCCCTTGAGATGATTAAATTGGCTTCAGCCTCTGATTGTGCCCATGATTCATACCCTTTTGCTTTAATTACGATCTCCATATTCTTATAGAAATCAGTAATTGTCATCATTTGATTGGGTAAGAAGTAGACTAATTCTGTTCCATTAGACAAATCGATTTCCATTTGTCCAAGGATTCCTTTCTGATCTGTTCCCCATCGAGTATCTCTTATTACAACAAGGACTTTTGTACCTGCATCTTTTCCATGTAATGCAAATACTCTTATCATTATCTTTCCTAAATGGATATGATCTAATCCTTCTTGTAATAGTTCTTGATATGATTCTTTAGTAATCATATTCATTTCTTCTTGATCATTATCTATAATCTATTTCTTTTCTTCAGAGTAATGCTGAAATACTCGATGTTGTGGTTCCTTCCAATTACAAGAATACAATATTTCTACAGGAACCACTGATGCCCTTTTCTTATTGGACAGACTTAATTGATAGTCTGGATCCAAATTTATTTCTAATGTTTTATTTCTGTTGCTATTGCCTGATAAACGACTTATAGCATTTCTTGTTGCTTGTTGGAACGTTCGATAATCACGTATTTGATTATCTTGTACATTATGTATAGACGTACTTCCTTCAGAATTTCTTACTGGAATTAATCCCTTATCTTTTCTTTCTTTAGAATTTCTAAAAGAAATTCTTGAATCTGTGCTAAGCCTTCTACTCATGATGTCTTTAGCTTGGTATATTTTGCCTTTTCTGCACTGAATATTTCTTTGGGATTTTTGAAGAAATATGTTTTTCTTATAACAGCTGGTGGTGCTGTTTCTCCTTTTTCAGATATTTTTATTCTTTGAACCTCTTGTACTAGAGTGTTAATAGATTCCTGAAACTGCGGATTTTCTTTTGAAATCTTTAGAAAAGTTTCCTCAAATCTAGATACTCGTGTTTCTAGATTTTCAAGTTTCTGTAGTGTTTTTATCAAAAGATAAATAACACAATTTTCTTGCTTAGTCAAGGATTTCAATATATCTGATACTGCTTCACCTGACTTTATTCCTTTAAATCCTTCTGGTTGTTGTGAGAGCTTCTTGATATTCTGAATCTTCAGCAACAGTAATATAGGACATCAAATTTTCTGGTGCAGTTGCTCCGGAAGTTCTTCTACCTTTTGTAACTTTCTTTCTAACTTTTTTGTTAGTTGAATTGCTCTGTTCTCAATTTCTTTTGGTTTATCAACTATCAAGTCAATTAACCCCGCTATATCTTTCTTTGAAGGTATTTGTTTTATTTTTCCTTCCAATTCTCCCAATTTTTCGTCCAGACTATGAAAATGCTTTAAACAAACGTTAGATAATAAGAGTAAACGATCATAAACTACACTGGTATTGAACAAGGTATTTAACTGTAAGTCACAAATTAAGTTTAGCTGCTTGTTATCAAAATGATATATATGTTTAAAACCCTTTTTATAACAAGAAAATTCTATTCCTTCAATGGTTTCTTTTTCAAAAGGAGGTTCAACAGCCAAATCCAAATATTCAATTATTTTTCTGCCTTGATAGTACCTTTCTATTGATTGTTTAAAACGATGACTCATCGATTTCTTATTTTAAACTAATTACTTTCCCGTTTTGGATATTGAACTCAATTTCCCCTTCATATGCCTCTCTTGGATTCATATGGGTACTCTACTTTTGTTCTCTCCTTATCCTCACGGCGTAGCTACCTAATTTAAAACAAAAAATGAGTAGAAAGCATTTAATCAATATAAGGTTGCATCCATCTGTTATACAATTTCAGTCTTCTGCGTAATGCCCCAATTTCTTGATTACATTCATACAGAAGATTTTTTTATTCTCCTAATAAGTAGAAAAAGTTTTGTTTTTGCACTTCTACTTCTCTGAAATTTGGATGATTAGGTTGATTACATATACTCATGAAGTCTGGGCTGAACAACATTCTTCTATAATCTTCGACTGCTAATTCTTGTTTTATTTTAACTTTCTATAGCCTTTGAATCCCATTTCTTGTATCAGTAATCAAAGATCCTAGACTTCTTCTTTTTTCAAAATATCCAGGCATGACTGTTATACTTAATTCCTTAAACCATAAAACGAACAGAATTTAAATGTTACAAAAATAGCTTTAAACAAATATCAATCTTAAACAAACAATTAAACTTACTTAGATTTAGTTACTCATACCTTGCTTTGATACCAAAATAGAGTTTTTCCCAGATTGATCTTTTCTAGACACAATTTTCTATGTGGAGGATAGCAAAAGAGTAACTTGAATTCAAAGCGGAAGTGAATTTACAAGAGAAGGGTTTGGAGGATTACTGAGAGTTATTTAGCTCAGTCGTGTCCTCTTTGATTACACACTATGGCATTTATTGCCATTACAACTCATCTATTAGAATTATTGCGGAAGATAGAATAATTATTCCGGGTACTCATTGGGCCCTATAGCAAATAATTCAATTCATCTTTCCTACAATAATTCTTGTGCTAGTGTGGAATTATTAGTTCCACTTACACACAGTGAACGACAGGTGTCCATTCTTTATTTAAAGTTACAACATTATTGGACAAATAGTCCATAATTTTGAGGCAGATAGGAATCTTCTTTTGCTTATGGCAGACAAAGAATCTGCTTTTGCTATTGTCCACTCACTCCTCCTTTGGACATTTTTGTTAGACATGTGATGTGAAGGACAACCACGTGTTACTGGTCTTAGTGATCTTGTGCCAGCTATCCGTTCTTGTGTTATCTTGTAATATCGTGGATTTCTTCTTTCTTCATCTGAAAGATTCTGATAGGCTTGTGTCATTCCCTCATCTTTTTAGCTAAAAATAATCTATTCTTCTTCATCACTTGTCTCTTCCTCTTTCTGGAGTTCTTCTATCGTCTGCATTAATTCCTGTATTTCTTGTTGTAGACGAATTATTTCTTGATGATGATACTCAACCATTGGTCCTTCTCGAGGCTCTTTTTCAATGAATATTTCCTCATCTAAACTAATACCATAATTCATCAAATACTCAAGTCCTTCGTTAAAGGAATAAAATCCCTTAAACTTTGGTTTTGCCAATGGACAAATTTTCTTGAGTAAAGTTGAATAATAGCAATATATGCCTTGATCTGGTCCGTTGATCAATGCGTAATATGAATAACTTTTTCCTAACGGAGGTTGCATGATCTTACTGAAATAGTACTGTAAAGCACAACAGGCATTCTGTTTCTGTTTGCTGCTGTTTGTTTTCCACATTGCATCAAGAAGACATTTCTGGTTTTCATCCAATGGGAGATTATCCAGTGGTCGATATGCTTTTGGATCTTTTGGTTCCAATATTGGTAGTTAAGTTTTACCAAAACTGTAAAACTTTTGTATTTCTTCTGACTTTTTTTTTATCGGAGAGGACGGTTTCTTTATGACATCAATGACTCTTTCTACAGGAATATATCTTGTAAGTTCTTCCCTTGTAGGGTGAGAACTTGATTCTTCCTGCTTTTGTCCATACCTTGTAGTTCTTTGATAGCTTGTGGTAGATTCATCAGAACTTGAACTTGTTTGTCGCTTAAGACGTCGTCTGTGTAAATCATTTAGCGTTCTGTATGACTTGTCATATTTGCTGCCTTGTTGTTCTTCTCTTGCGATCTGCTTATCCTTTCGCTCCATGCTAGTTTCAAGACTATCCTTGAGAGTTGATCAGCAAGAATGTTTTTCTTTCTGTCTATGTGGTCAAAGACGATTTTGACTCCAGTACCTATTATATAGTCTACAAAATTTATCCATCTTACCCTTGATGGCTTATTTTGTGACTGTTTGTTATAAAAGGCAATGATGGCCTGGCAGTTAGTCCTTAATGTTATTTCTTTTTTATCGAAATAATGGATCTTTAATGCATTTAGAGTGTTGATACATGCATTAAGTTCTGCCTCAATCGTTGACTGAATACAGTTAAACTTTCCGTTGGCATAGGCGAAAACTTTTTCTTCACTTTTGGGACACTCTTTGTTTCTTTTCCATTTTGCTATTCCACCCCATCCTTCCATACATCCATCAGTTTCTAATATGATGTATGATTCTTGTGGTGGTAGCTTCATGTCTGGCAGATTTTTTACCGTTTTCTTTATTTTTTTGACTATCTCCCAATCCATATTGCTCATTCTTTTATCAGCATTAGGAGCAGTCTTATTATATAAAGGTCCAACTAATACCCCAAGTTTAGGGATATAACTACGAGCATAATTCAAGATCCCTAGCCACGATCTTAGACCTTTCTTTTCTTTGAGTTGTTCCTCAGGGAAGTCAGTTAACTTCTTTATGATGTGAGGTTGCAACTTAATTTTTCTGCTGCCAATTATGGCACCGAGGAATTCTACTTCAGAAGTTCCTACAGTCATCTTTTCTTTAGATAGGACCAGTCCATATCTTTTGCAAATATCAAAGAATATTTGCAAATGTTTCCTGTGATCATTTTCTGTTTCAGAAAATATTAATATATCGTCAATATATGCAGCGATATATTTTTCATGTCCCTTGAAACATTGATCCATTTTTCTTTGAAAAATTGCCGAAGCATTTTTCAGTCCGAATGGCATAACCAGCCATTCATATAGGTCGTCTGGTATGATGAAAGCAGTCCAGGGAATTGATTCTGGATCCATAGCTATTTGATGAAATCAACTTTTGAGATCAAATTTACTATAAATCTTGTTGTTGCTGATCGCGGCTTATCGTTCAATCCTAAGATTGATCCTTGGAAACCGGTCAAAATCAATTTTATACCAAGAATTGCAACACAGGGTGCAACCTTGGGTCGACTCTCAAGGAACCAGTGCAGAATTGATCCTAAGACTAGCCTAATGTTTGAATTATGCAAGTAAGCAGTTAAAACGGGGGTTTTGATTTAGTCTTTAAAATTAAAGAAAGCTAAGTATGAAATAAATGTTTTTGGGATTTTTGAAAGGCAAGACAATTTGAAATAATTAGGATTGAAAACAATTAACTAAAGTTCTCCTGAAAATACAGCTCAGGTCATCATCGTTCAAAATAAATGTCGGGGTTTGAAATCCACTAAATTTCGAAAACACAACCTTAACAACTCGTTAAGTCCAAGATTTAATTGATCAACTCGATAAATTAAAACTTGTTAAAACCCTTAGTGTATGGTATGAAATGATTTATGCAATAAATCAATCAGATAATAACATAACCAACTTAACCAAACACAACTAGGCAGATTAGGTTAATTAATGCAAAATCTGACTGATATACATGAGACTTCATGTATTCAGGCACAATATTCAACACAAACCAATCCTTAATATAGATCAAATTTTAACATCCTACTAAACTATAGCAAGATTCATTCGGTCATACAATGCAATCTCCAACTCGGAGTTGTTACAAAACCATGTGAAATTCAAAACAATGATCGATTACCCCTTGAAGCTCATGGAACTCGGACCGTTGCTACATCTTCAGAGATCTCGACGCCTTAGCCACGCATGATGCCGGGTGAGTCCATCACTGCTGGAATATCACCTCGGTCCATGACTCCAACGATTTAACAGTTGAGAGTGAGTGCATTTAACGATGGAAGAGATGAAGATGGTGATGGTGGACGCCGTCCTGAGGTGGCACCAATTTGCAAAAGCAGAGGAAACAAAACCTATCAAAAAAATAGAGAAGACGAAAGATGGAGAGCTACCTCGGGAATGCGGCCGTCCTCGTTTTAACCTAAAATGGAAGGTTTTATAGGAGTACATGGCGGGCCAGTCGAAAAAGGTGAAAATTTGCCATTTAAGGGCCGGGTATCCGACAGTCGTCGCGACTAATGAATAAAGTTCGTCGCGATGCATAAATGGTCACTCGTCATGATTTAATTAATTTATACCAAATAAATTTGTCGCGACGAATGGAGTGTTGGTTCGTCCCGATTTAATGGATGACTTCTCACGACGTGTTGACTTTCTCGTTGACTCCATGTTCCTACGAAATGCAACACATTTGCGTATCAATTGTTCGATAAAATTATGCAGAAATTAGTATCAAATGACAACAAAATACTGGCAATGTGCAAATTATAAAAGCTCAATATGAGGACCCAACTTAAGCACAAAAATCATAAATTAAGAGTCAACAAGTGCATAATTACTTAAGAAAACAGGGCCAATTTATAGTATAAATTTGACTCAATCAAACTCCCCCACACTTAGACCTTTGTACTCCTGGACAAAGTTTACAAGAGTCAAAAAGGTACAAGAATAAAAGAAAATTCCGCCCATGCTCAAATAATAACTGAATTGACGTAATCCACTTCATCAAAATTTAAACGCAGAAATTAAAAGAGTGCTAATAAAATAAAACTGAAAGAATTTAAGCACATGAGATTGAACAATGAGAATCACTCGGGATATGGTGTTTACGCTCAACTCACTTGTGTTTAAGGATATTTTCTCTCAATCTGCTTAATGCATCTCCTACCATAGGCTTGTATCAATTCTATTTCTCCACTACAAGGACTATCATTTTGAAGATCAAGAGGTCTTTCAGGGTTGTAATGAGCGGAGGGCTAGATGAATGGATGAAGTGAAAGAAATAAAAATATGAGCATGCGCACTAAATGTGGAATTGATGTCAACAGCCCAACTAAAACTAAACACTGAAATAAATTGAATACACACATTTTTTTTCAATCATTTTGGCTATCTCATTTTGAGATGCTAATCCCTTTTTGGGATACACAAGACTAACACTTTTCCATTTTCCAACATTTTTTTATCTAATAACAAAACACAGACTACCGACATCATCTTAATATGTATGCAAATGCTCATAGAATAAAGGCTCAAGGGGCTAGCAAAGGGAAAAGTGTTTAAGGGTTAGTGTTTGGGGAAAGAAATGAAAGAAGGAACGCTCTATCATATCAACAAAATTCTAGTCCATCAAGCTTTGAGTAAAATTGACACAAGTTCGGAGAAGTATGAACCAAGCGGATGCACACAAAGATATAGAAGAAAAATTTTGGCTCGAATATCCTTCCAACAAGGGCTTTGTCCCAATGATCAATCTCAAGTCTTAAAACTAAAATGCTACCTTGTTAGCATGCTCCCATTCACTTTGTTTTGAAAACTTCAAAAGTTAAAATTTTGCGAGATCCAATTATCGCTCAAGAATGGAGAGTATTTTCAAAACTCAAGTATCGCTTTTGAAACTTGTAAATGATTTGCATGCAAGGACCAAAAGAACAAAAGAAAATGTCCGATTGAGTTTCAAATTTATCAAGAAAAGCAAAGGCCCACAAAATATGCACAAATTCTAATAGGTATGCAATGCAAAATATAATAGGGAACTAGCTCCCCCACACTTAATCATGGCATTGTCCACAATGACAAAAGTAGCAAGGCACACAAAAGAGGCAGAAAACACAAATAGACAAAAGAGAAATGAGGATATATCATTAAGCTCAAAATGACAAGTTGCGCAACATGGTGGATCCAAAGAACCAACCAAAACAATACATCAAGGAAAAGAAAAGAAAAATTCATCAAACTGAAAATACAAATGAAAGCAGAGACAGCCGACTAAACAGGAGGGTCATCAATCAAGGTCCGGAGGGCGCGCGTAAAAGCTAGGGCAGGAGACATGTGGGGCCGGTGGTGGGAGAGGCAAGCCGAGGTGTGCTGCAATCAAAGTGAGCAGCGAATGAGTAGCGGCGGCCTGAGCCTGAGTAGCGGTGAGTTGCGCTTCAAGCCGGTGGGACGCCCGCAAAGCAGAGCAATCTCGGAGGGGGGGGTAATGGAGTAGGGATACGAGCGAGAGGGAACATGAGGAAGGACTGGAGGGCTAGGAGGAGGAGAGGTGAAGAAGGAGTTTGGAGCAGTCAAGGTGAGGAGAGGGGTGGAAGGTCGCGAGGGCGACCGAGACGGACGTAAACAAAAGGAGGGGCAGGCGAAAAAGGGAGATCGGCAGGATGCTCCGGGACTTGATATGCCCGGAACAAGTCAGAAATGAGGTGGGGAAAAAGAAGTTTGTGTTCAATGTTGGTGGCTATGATGCACTGGCGGAGGGCGGTGGATATGGCGGAGGCTAGATCAACAGGGCGGCCAGTCATTAGCAAGTAGATATAAAAGGCCTGCTCCTTGGGAATGTTAGTGAGGTGGAGGGTAGGCAGGATATTGTGACATATGAAATGTAACCAGGTACGAGCTTAAGGAAGGAGGGTAGTACGACAGATATACCGTTGAGAACCCCGGGGTTCATACCACTGAGTCCCTGCGGGGCAGAGAGTACCAATGACATCATCCCATGGGTAGTCACGGATGAGATCAGAGTAGGTACAGTGGGGAACAACAGGAAGGTGGTAATGCTCCCGGATTATAGTAGAAGTGAAAGCATCGGGAATAGAGACACCCCGGAAATTAATTCCGTAGGTGTGGGAGTAGCGGGCATGGGAATAGTATTGGCGGACGAAGGAGAGGTTTCCAACGGTTCTTGGTTGAGCGAGGCCGGTCAACTCGAGTTGAAAGAGCTGACCCATAAAAGGGTTGGTTCTTTGGGATAAGGAAATGGTTTCTCCTCGAGAGTATTTCTTGGCAACTCGAGTTGCCAGCTAAGCATACTCAGGATCCACCGGATGAGAGGAAGAAGGGGGAGGATGCGAAGAAGGGGAAGGGGTGCAATCGGTAGAATCGGAAGATGAAGAGGGAAGCTGCTGCTCGGGTCTAGAGGCCTGCTTCATTCGAGGCATGATCCTGCACACACAACGTTAGAAACAAGTAATTTACTGAGAAATCTACACAGAATCAGCCTCCTCGTCGCGGCTAATGTTCATTCGTCGCGAAGAATCGAGGTCTTTCCCATTCGTCGTGACGAACATGAGAGTTCGCTACGACGAGGGAAGTCCTCTTCCATTCGCTGCGACCTACAGGATGTTCGCTGCAATGAATCAGGCACCACGTTCGCCGGCGAGGTATGAACTCGTCATGATTTACGAGCGGCGATTCTCGCAACGCTACCGCTATTCGGCCCTAAATCTAATAAATAACAACGAGAATGGACAAAATGAAAGAATAAGAACACTTACCTATGGTCGAAAACGAAGATGGGAGAAGATTTGAGAAAGTTGGGAGCTTCAAACGCAAGGGGGCACAGCTGGGAGCGACGGCGAAGGCTGCGGCGAAGGAAGAAGCGAGGAAGAAGGAGAGAAAAGAGAAGGAGAAGAAGAAATAAGGCGGGAGGCAGACGAAAAGACGCGAAGGGGAAAAGACTGAAAAGGGCTCCGGACAACAGAGAAGTTCAACGGTCAAGAGGGGCAAAACTGGGCTTATTCGTCGCGACGAGGCAATCGTTAGCCGCAGCGAACAAAACAGAAAAACCCTAGATACGTCATGATTTAACAGCGATGTTCGTTGCGGCGAACCACCCAAAACAGAACAAAATTTCTAAGGATCCTACACAAATTGCACAAACATTCAATTTATCAATCCACATATCACTCAATCTCATTAATCTATTTCATGCTTCATCGAACAAGGAACATGCGGAGCTAACAAGAGGGAACCAATTTATTGAAACAGAAATGAAAATCCTACTTAACTACAGCTATTCCTACTGGATGGGCTGCTCCCCCCACACTTAATCAACACATTCATGCAACACAACATTTCAAGTCAAATCAAATAATGTGCACAAATATATTGAAAATGCAGGCAAAGAAACACCTGGTGCTCACGGTGGATCTTGTAGCTCGGGATGGACGTGCGGTTGATATCCAAGCTCCATGTCAACAGCTTGGGTCCTGGGCAGCTCCATGTCCATTCCCGTATCCGAATAAGCACCTGCACTATGATCAAAATAGAAACTGCCTCCAAAGAGATCATTAGTGGTCGGGGTTAGAGTTTCTGCAAATTCAGAACAAGCATCATCAATCACAACATCAAGCATATTCACCCCAAGCAAGGAGTAATCCTCGTTAGGGTGCTTCATAGCTTCATACATGTTGAAGCTAACGTGTTGTTCACCAACCTCCATGGTGATCTTCCTTCCTTCATAATCGATCATTGTACTTGCCGTCCAAGGAAGGGTCGCCCAAGGATTAGAGAAGTGTCCTGCACCACTTCAGTAGACATATCCAGCACGTAAAAATCGGCAGGGAACACTAATCCTTTCACTTGGACCAAAATGTCCTCGATGATGCCCACAGGATGTCCAAGGATCTGTCTACCAACCGTAACACTACCAAGTAGGTTTAACGCTTTTAACTCCTGTGGCTTCATAAATGATTTCAAGATCACATTGATTGCGCCCCAAATCCAAAGAACGCTCTTCCAATTGTCACCTTCCTATGACACAAGGAATGGTGAACGATCCCGGTCTTGACACTTTACCGAATTTGGGGCTTAAACAAAGTCGACACGCTTGAGCTCACTGGACTCTCTCATTCGCCTAAACTTACGCTTGTTTGTGCACAAGTCCTTCAAATATTTAGCGAGGCGGAATCCTTTTCACCAGTCCAAATAGGGCACATTCACTTCCACCTTTCCAAACAGTCAATAATTTCTTTTTCATGTTTGAGCTCGTTGACCTTCTTACTCATCAAGTAAGAATTTGGAAAAGGAGATCCTTTAAGTTCACTTCCCTACCGGGTTACTTCACTTCTACTAGATTTTCCTTTGCGTAACTTTCTCATTGATCGCTTGATGGTTGCTCTGCTTCTCAATGGTTGATTTCTTCTTCTCTTCACAATTCTTCTTCGCGATCACTCTCGATCGACAAATTTTCTTTTCTCTTACTGAGGTGTCTCTTCAACCTCAATTTCTTGGCGCATTCTTCTTCTTCAGGGATGCTAAATTGCACTTTCTTTCCACTCCTTAATACAATTGCGTTCAGGCTTTTCGGATTTATGACCGTGTTGGAGGGAATTGATCCGCTACTCCTCGCTTGATTTTCACTCAAGTTGTTGGATAACCGAGGACGATGAGTTCGTGTTTTCGCCTTGGTCTCCCATTGATCCATTCGTTTTTCCAAGGCAATAAAACGCGTATCATTCTTCGAGGAGTCCTGCTGGATTACGTTTGCGATGGCGTTGAACTGATTAGCTGTAGAGGCTCTTTCTTCCTTCATCAACGCCATCATACCACGCGAAGCTGGTTGGTGTCCTCCTTGGTGGTTGTGGTTGCCTTGTCAATGCTTGCCGATCTGGAACTGGTTTGTGGATGGTCGGCTCCACCTCCTTGTTGAAAGCGGTTGGGTGCTCTTCCTCATTATTCCTCCAACTAAAATTGGATGGGATCTCCATCCCTCATTAGACGTCGGCCGGAGTACGGTCCCACTTAGGATGTTGTCTTCCGGGTAGACAATGTAAACTTCTTCATACCTTCCAAGGATACTAGAAATGTTCATCACCCACCCACAAGATTCGCATGAATCGGTACGGCCAATTCGAGAGAAGATGAAGGGTGATGCACATTCAAATTCTTCACTCGGTAGAATCGAGGACAACCGTGAAGTTATCCTATGCTCTAGGAATCCACCTTGATTCCGTGCTTTCCATCCTTTTGTGCGAGCCGATATGGCTCCTACTTCATGAACATTCCCGAATCACGAACACTATATCATTGATGGTCGAGGGCCATCCTCTTGATCAAGGCCCACGCTTGGTGCGGTGAGGTCAATCAACGACCCTCCAAGCAAAGATCTAATATTCCTTTTCTCGATTCTTCACCCCATCATAGAAATATTGAACAAGTTGTTCATCAGAATTTGATGATGGGGCACCGAGACAACAGATCCGTAAATCTGCTCCAAAAATCATACAAGGACTCGTCATAGTCTTGCTTGGCGTAATAGATTTCTTTCCTCATCGACGACGCCCTCGAGGCTGGAAAATACTTTTCAGAAAGCTTTTCTCAAGTTGGCCCAACTATGGTAGGCATTCGCGACATGCCTTGGGAGGCTCATGTACCACTCCGGGCCTTTCCTTCTAGGGATAAGTGAAACACCTTCCACAAAGACATGATCTAGGGAGCTCCTACGGGTTTCATGCTTTGACAAATCATTGTCGGTAGCTTGTAAATGCATGTAGGGATCTTCTCCCGCCAAACCGTGAAATTTGGGGAGAGAATTGATCAATAGCCCTTAACTTCAAATTCACGTCGAAGTTCGGGCAGTCATGATGAAGGGGTCATAATTGACGTCCGAGGTCATAGCTTCTCCGATCGTTTCTACTGTTGTTCCTATGTTCTCATCGACTCTTTCTTGATCACCATTTAATCCATGATCTTCGTTCCTAGGTTGGTGGACCGAAATTTTGGACGCCACCATTTCTCCTTCTTGATGTTCTAGTGTGCTAAGGGTTGCTTGCTCTCTTACATCCTTCCCACGCTTCCTTAAGTATCGCCGATTTCAAGTTGAAAATGAACTAACCTAAGTCTACGGGGCATGCACAAAAGAAGTTCTCCTAAATTAGCTCACTAAAATGACAGCGGATAAAATGAGGCTGAAATTCACACGGTTCGTCGCAGCTCGTAGGAACTCGCTGCGGCGAATAGAGCAAAATTCGAAAAGTCGTCGCGATGAATATATGAACTCGTTGCGACGAAAGATGAACTCGTTGCGACGAATGATGAACTCGTCGCAGCCAAGAATCAGAGCAAAGCACAATCACTCGAAATTAAGAACAATAAACCGAAACAATCGAACTAAACACTTAAAGCAAAACAGAATCGAAATCACAAAACACAAGCAAATAAACCAACACTTAAGAGATGCAAACACTGAAAATTAACATGTAAACTAAAACAAATAAGATGCAAAAACAAAATGACTTGGCTAACCTAGAAAACCAATTACTTTGGTTCCCCGGCAATGGCGCCAATTTGATCGCGGCTTATCGTTCAATCCTAAGATTGATCCTTGGAAACCGGTCAAAATCAATTTTATACCAAGAATTGCAACACAGGGTGCAACCTCGGGTCGACTCTCAAGGAACCAATGTAGAATTGATCCTAAGACTAGCCTAATGTTTGAATTATGCAAGTAAGCAGTTAAAACGGGGGTTTTGATTTAGTCTTTAAAATTAAAGAAAGCTAAGTATGAAATAAATGTTTTGGGATTTTTGAAAGGCAAGACAATTTGAAATAATTAAGATTGAAAACAATTAACTAAAGTTCTCGTGAAAATACAGCTCGGGTCATCATCGTTCAAAATAAATGTCGGGGTTTGAAATCCACTAAGTTTCGAAAACACAACCTTAACAACTCGTTAAGTCCAAGATTTAATTGATCAACTCGATAAATTAAAACTTGTTAAAACCCTTAGTGTGGTATGAAATGATTTATGCAATAAATCAATCGATAATAACATAACCAACTTAACTAAACACAACTAGGCGATTAGGTTAATTAATGGAAAATCGACCGATATACATGAGACTTCATGTATTCAGCACAATATTCAACACAAACCAATCTTAACATAGATCAAAGTTTAACATCCTACTAAACTATAGCAAGATTCATTCGGTCATACAATGCAATCTCCAACTCGGAGTTGTTACAAAACCATGACAAAATTCAAAACAATGATCGATTACCCTGAAGCTCATGGAACTCGGACCGTTGCTACATCTTGGGAGATCTCGACGCCTTAGCCACGCATGATGCCGGGTGAGTCCATCATCGCTGGAATATCACCTCGGTCCATGACTCCAACGACGAGCAGTTGAGAGTGAGTGCGACGAACGATGGAAGAGATGAAGATGGTGATGGTGGACGTCGTTTGGAGGTGGCCCCGAATCTGCAAAACAGAGGAAACAAAACCTATCAGAAAAATAGAGAAGACGAAAGATGGAGAGCTACCTCAGGAATGCGGTCGTCCTCGTTTTAACCTAAAATGGAAGGTTTTATAGGAGCTGTAAGCGGGCCGGGTCGGAACAGTGTGAAAATTTGCCATTTAAGGGCCGGGTATCCGACAGTCGTCGCAACTAATGAATAAAGTTCGTCGCGACGCATAAAAATGGTCACTCATCGCGACGAATTAATTTATACCAAATAAATTTGTCGCGATGAATGGGGGTGTTGGTTCGTCCCGACGAATGGATGGCTTCTCACGACGTGTTGACTTTCTGGTTGACTCCATGTTCCTACAAAATGCAACACATTTGCAGTATCAATTATTCCGATAAAAGTTATGCAGAAATTAGTATCAAATGACAACAAAATACTGGCAATGTGCAAATTATAAAAGCTCAATATGAGGACCCAACTTAAGCACAAAAATCATAAATTAGGAGTCAACAAGTGCATAATTACTTAAGAAAACAGGGCCAATTTATAGTATAAATTTGGCTCAATCAGTTGCCCACCCTTTTTGTAGCACCACACTCCCGCAAGACCCGAACCCGATATTGTGGGTAATATCCGAGTCCGTGCCTCACGAGAGTGATATGCTAAAGTACTCGAATACAGTCAAACATTCAGTATAATTTTTTTTTAACATTTTTGGTCATCATATTACAGTCACAGTATTTAGCCCTCGAATGTACAAAAATCCACAATCACATTGGGCCCAACTTTAATCATAAACATTTTCAGTACTTACTTCACAATCAAAAAAATGTCAATAGCCACTTGGGGCCCACTAAACTACAAGCACTATTTTACAGAAATTGCAGAAATATACATTTGTTTTTCAAGAATTGATTGCCACTAATGCAGACGTGAACTGATCCCGACCTCTATTTCTGACTGGTATGTAATAGGCATACTCTCGTTTGTCTAACGGGGTACTCTTCAAGGCCTGAAAAAATGATTGCAAATTTTGGGTGAGTTTTGTGAACTCAGTGAGGAACCATCATCGATGGTTCGCCCAATTCATGCATCACACAAGCAATTCATAGTTCAGTTCACAATAACAAAGTCAGAAGTACCATATCATTATACAAAAGAAATTCACAATTGTAGAAGGCACTCTTGCCTTGTTCCCATTTACAGTATTCAATCAACTATGGATGCAATGCATATGTGACACTTTTCCATTTTATTTCAGTGTTGTGACCCAGCGCTTAAACAACAATCAGTAGACAGTAGACAGTAGACGCGTCTTGGGAGTAGGAGAGCCCTTTGGGTATGCACTATCTCCCTTCGAGCTCAAGGCTCTTTTTCAGTATCAGTGGCAACTCTGGTCACAACTATTATTATCCGTTCATGTATTTGTGTATGAAATACAATATGCCCAATATATCACAGTCATTATATAAACAGTCTGTCACAGTAGAGGCAACGCAATGAAGCACAGTAATAGTAAGCAATTTGACAATCAACAGATATAAGGGCACTTCTATGTCAAATCTCCCAATTCATCGGACCATCCGTGTGTGGAGCCCAGTCATAAATAAACACAATCACTAATCCCGCCATTATTCCCCACATTAGACATATAATAATTGAAAGAACCATCTATGTTACTCACCTATTACTTCCGAGCTAATACTTGGAAGTCTCAGCAACGTCGGTAGGTTGACGTTCCAAACGAGCCTCTATAATAGTGAAATTGCGTACACATTACCAAATGTACAGGCAGAACTATTTAAAGATGCACATGTATCAATGAAAATGTGTATAATGCATGTTCGTGACATTCCCGGTATCATTCCACAAATCACACTGTAAAAATGTTTCCCCTATGCCCAAAGAAACCATAGACACTACAATAGTTTAATTCGAATGTCAAAAGATCCAAAAATCGTTACCCGATCCCATCACTTTGACCCAAGCCATTTCTGTCAATTTTGCCTCTAAAATTTCCCAATTTCACATAAAAATGAAATTAAATGATTCACGAATCCAATGCCTCGAGAATAAGGTCAATCAGAGGTCGGACGGATAAATTAGATGTCCTAGTCGACTAGGCAGAGGATCCTAAGTCGACTTACCCTCCTATGCATGTGTAAGTCGACTTGCCTGAGACTAGAAGTCGACTTACACTACTATGCATGTGTTAGTCGACTTATCCAAGTCGACTTACACTACTACAATGACAGATCTGCACAACTTTCTCCGACATACCAACTTCCATAGGTCATAACTCCTTATTCCAAACTTCAAATTGGACAAAATTAGTGTCTATATCATAGAGAAAAGAGAGCTCTACAATTTTCATGAAGGACACAAAAACTAATTTCACCCCTAAGGGTGTCAAAAATACTCTCAAATTTACTGCCTTCACAATGCCTCTCAAAACAGTGCAACATTTTGTGAAAACAGTGCAACATTTTGTAAAATCCATAACTTCTCATTAACTTTGATAAAATTACAAGATTTATGCCAAATGAAATATCAGAATGTGACCTACAACTTTCATGAACAATATGAAATCAAATTCAATTGCTAAGTAGGTCAAACAATTCAGTGAATGGTTCTGCCCACTGAAACCCCTGGAACTGAACAGAAAGATTATAGAAAGTATAACTCCTTGTACAAATGTCAAAAAATTACATACTTTATACCCATGAAAAGATAAAACAGAATACTACACTTCTCATGAAGGGATTAACAGGCAATTCCATCTCTAACAAACTCAAAACTGTCATACAAGTGGCTGCCCTGATCACTAGTCAATGACCTAACTTAAGTCCAATCTTTGAAAATTCATAACTCCCATTTCTGATATCCAAAAGTACTATAATATATCTCATTTTCCAGATAATTACTTCCTATAAAACTTTTCAGAAGATCACTTGAGCCAATTCAAATCACAGAAATCTCTAAATTTGCTTCCAATCACAATACTCACAAAACCTACACTTATGGCTAGGTTTCACCAAAATGCACATAACCAGTCAATAGTCAACCAGTCATAACTCCCAACGTAGATATAAAAAAAATTGCAAAATCAGTGGAAATGGAAAGCTAACAAGATAGGCTTCAACTTTCATTAAGACCATTTTCACCAATTCCTCCAAAATCAATCTAGAAAACTCATCAAAGTTTCGGGTCATCTAATTGGATCTTTCGTTTCGCTTAATCGCCAAGATAGTTCACTTTCAAGGCAGAAATTCAACCTCTTCAAGTTACAATTAGACAACACTTATTTCACAAGAAATTGAAGCCAAACATCTAAGGTTTAATTTAGCAAAAACCTCACCTCATTTGCTTAACCACACAATTAGTTATGGTAAAAACATGAAACCATGATCAATTTGCATTTTCCAGCTTTGCTCTTAAACTTATATCCTCTCACTTCCAATGCCAATTACACATCAATAAGCATCCACTTGAGACAAGGATTCGGCCAATAGGTCATCAAGACCTTCACCTAAG
Source organism: Erythroxylum novogranatense (assembly GCA_029891385.1). Taxonomy (NCBI): domain Eukaryota; kingdom Viridiplantae; phylum Streptophyta; class Magnoliopsida; order Malpighiales; family Erythroxylaceae; genus Erythroxylum; species Erythroxylum novogranatense. The sequence continues at coordinate 89,147,808 of CM057228.1, forward strand.
CATCTAGCCTTAGAAATGGCAGCATACACAAAAATTAGTTTTCCTTCAATTTCCATTAATCTCACCTTCCAAAAATCAAGTCAAAACCAAGCTAAAACCAATCTCCTTCACTCATCATCAACAATCATGAATTTGTATCCAAACAATCAAGCCATGCTCTATGAAATTAATGCACAATAAATCATAATTCATGCACAATAATTCCCATTTAATGCATCTAACTACCACTTCATTCATTAAATGAATAACCAAAGCTTAAAACAAAAACTTACCTAATCAAGTTTTCAACTCTTCAATCTTTCAACTTATTGCACTAACTCCTCTATTCCTCCACACCATGCACGACAACCACCATGATAAGATGGTAGGAAGCTTAAACTTGTATGCATGTGATCTTAAGGTTGAAGGAGAGCAACACTTGAAGCTAAAATATGTGAAGAAAAGCAAGGAACAGGAAAAAGGAGAAGAGATTTCGGGTGGATGAAGAAATAAGCAAGCAAACTTGAATTTTTCATCCTTTCAACATAGGAAAACCGAGAAAGGAAGCAAGCCAACATTAAATAAGGTGGAGATGTGTCACTAGGACACTTGTCCATTTAGAAGGAAAGGACAAAATAAGAATAAAGAAAAACTTTTAATAAAATTAAACCCTAATGAAATGAATCTTTGACCCATGCAATTCCAATGGCCCTAATTTCAATCCCAAAATCATGTACCCAATGCCAATGGACAGAAATTTTCGATACTGAAAATCAACCGGTTAACCACTTGATGATTTTTTCGGTTCGAAAATTTTTTCGAAAAATTCCAGAAAATTCTGAAAATTCCCTTAAAATAGAAAACACACAAAAACTCACTCCAAATAATTTTTCAAATACAATTACCACGTAATTCACAACCACATTCCATTTAGGCACAAATACCGGAAAATGTCATGAATGCATTTACAGTCAGTTTTCATGTGCAACAATTCCACTATTCACAAATACCAGCATGTAAGAATATGGCAACACAATACTAAATACTCTCGGCTCTTTCCAAATTACTATTTTACCCTTTCTATTGGGGTTGGGATGTTACAACTCCCCCCTCCTAATAAAAATTTTGCCCTCGAAATTCTCAGTCAATGGTTCACTATGGTAGAAAATGATCATTTGTCATAACCCCCTACATTTCCCATACACCTCCTCACTCAATTACTCATTTTACGAACGATCACAGTAGACAGACTCAGTCATTCTTTTAGTCACTTATTTGGCTATCTCACTATCCTAACTATCTCACTTGACTATTTCAGAGTAGACACTAACTTTATTTCGTATGCTAAGGATCATATCATTCTTTCCACACCTATTCACTTATCACATGTTATAAATCCAATACCTCTTTCACCAGTAACATACAGACCAATTCATATAGCTTCATTGATACCTTTTTCCAGTGATACTTACAAAATACTTCATCTCTAACTCATTTATCCTTCATATCTCATTGACTCTTATTTTAGATTCATTTCTCCTTTGCCAATTCCCTATTCTGTAGTGTTCACGCACTCAATTTGTATATTCATTTTACTATATTTCATCTGTCCGATCTGGTTCTACCTCATCCAACCCATTCAGCTTTCATAAGTCACTTCAGTTTGATTCTATACTCATTTCACTCACTAACAGTAATCATTTTTCTAGGTTCTCTCTCTATTGCAATGAAATGGCGAACAACTCTTTTTGTCGTCCCATGGCTCATAAAAAATTCTAATGGTGTCACTAAATCAATGCTTATTGTATCTGTAGTCACTTACATGATAACTTAATCCCATGTTCCTAAGACCTCAAAAATATAATATGTACATTCGTCTCTGATAATTAAGACTACTGGCAACTCAAATGTGTAGTCACTCAGCTCTACATTCTTTATCAACAATTGCTCTTTCGTTGTACTCTTACTAAACCATAGAGCTTCGATCGTTCCTTATGTTTCTACTAACAGTACTTAATCCTCCTTTAGCATATCATTTACTCACAAATTGGGTCTATTTTCAATTAAAGTCTCCGATAAAATTTACAAGTTCTAACTCCTCGATTTAGGCTTTGTCAGTTCCTTAATACATAACTGATCGCAAACTAATCACATGTTCGCCACCCATTAAGACTTTCGATTTAATACGGTTCTTGACTATTTTAGTCATGGCAATGTCCTTTGTATTTTAATCACACAGTCACATTTCCGTATTCAATCTTCAGAATTCGAATTCATTGTCAGCTTCACAGGGAGTGCCAAAATTTTTGAATCACCAATTTGGGGTCTTGCTCAACTTTTCGTGTGAGACTAAGCTTAAACTCAACTTTTAAAAGTACTTCGGTTTGCCCAAACTTCAACTCGACTTCCTGTGCTCTTTAATGCAGTAGTAATGGTGACCTCAATATCACAATTTGTTTTATACCATTATCGGATTTTATGTTCAATGCACCGATGTACAACACTAGCTTTACGGGAAGTACTCATTTGTAAGCAACATTTTTCTATACCTCTATTCATTGTCTCAATCGAAGATTCAATTTTGTCAATCTCTATAATGAATTCCCTTGCACCTATAATATCTCCAACGAACTAAGTAATCACTACTGTAACAAGTTCTACACCATGCATTCAGTAATCAGTGCATGGGACTCTAGTCGTCTCAATGCATATGAAATCACTTTCTTATACTTCTAGTCCCAGCTATAGAACATCATTGTATGGAAATCTACAATCCCAAATAACAAATGATATTACTCTAATCGATGTCTCCACATTTTCGAACCAAGTATTAGTATAACTCATTTCAAGTCATTCCCGAGACACAAGTTGTACTGAGGGACATAAATGGGATCTCATCACTGATGCGACTTACCTATGATATCACAATTAGTCAAAATCTCCTCTTACGTTTTCTAAAGCACATTCGGAATACGGTCTATGATCATAATCACTAATTGCTATCATGTAACTAAAATCACGTAAATCTAAAAAAAATAAGGTCCTTGTGCCCATAATTCATCTCTTTAATTAGCACATGAACCTAACTCCCTCTCGAATTCACAAATCCACTTATATAGTGGGATACGTTATATCAACAAACTGTATACACTCTCAATAGCCCCTTCTGACTCATATGCATGAATCTTTGCGTCGAATGCAACTCCAATATTTGCTTTTAACTCACTATTTGGTCATTTGGGTTTGTTCCTTCATTAGTCATTTTTCATTTTCCCTCCATATTGTTCATGATTCCAGTTCCTATACTTTCTTATTAATCAGTTGTAGCGCTTCACAAAAATTAGCTTCCACATTGCATAGGATCTCAATAAGATTTCCTAGGGTTTCACTTTCCTAGGGTTTCGCTAAAATCAAGACATATCATGACGAAGAAGGTCAAAACACCCTCGCCATAAGGTATTAGGTAATGTATATACCTTCCAAAATCCTTACATCTGGCCTAATTGCATTCACGTCAAGTTTCCAAGTAAGAACATTCACTATTGCTATATACATTCCAATTGTTTCTAGATAACATTTCTATCCCTGTTCCTGTCCATGAATGAGGTTTTCCTGTATGATCATCACAAAATCATATTTTCTGTAGGCCATCATCATGCCCTGTACTTTCTTTCTCATGGAAAACATATCTTACCAGTGATTCTATTTCAATTTCCCAGCATGTACCTCTATGGAAACAACATCATTTCATAGTAATTGAACTAGCATTATAAGCGCAGTCACTTCTCTTCTGTTGATTCAGTATTTCTTCCTTAATCGCGTGTATAATTAAAAATCTAAACTTAAACGAATTTCTATGTTCTTTTCACATTCCGAGGTAAAACTATCGAGTACAATATTAATATCATTATGCTCTAAGGTACACACCAACATAAAATAGTGAATTTATATCCACCTTGTCGAACCATATACTTTTTCTCGTTGCCAAATTATCCACACTTTATCGTCCAGAATCAGTTCAGACATATAGAGACTTGGGCATCGTCTCAACAACACAAGCACACAACATTCATTTCGTATCCAAATCGAACCTTTCATGGTTATAAAGAGAAATTTAGTTCCTGTAACCGAGCTTGTACATTTTAGTCTCGTTCTTTCCACATATATTCTTCTTATCTTCAAATTGGATTAATCTGTACATTTCCGAAATGTCTCGGTATGCCTAATGTTTCCAAATTCTCAACCAATCATTATGATAGAAATTCTAAACCATGTACCCAATTTAGCCCTCGAGACTTTCAATGTGTCTCTATGCATATAAAATCACAATTCAGAATCGTAAATACCTAATTAGCCTGAACTTTTAATCTCGTATAGGCATATTTAACATCACATCATACTTTTATCACTTTAACCAATATTCCTCTCATGTGCAACTTTGACCTCTCCCGGTTATAGAAATTTTCATTTTCATTCAACTCGCTTTATACACTTTAATGTCTCAGTATTTGGTTTGATATCACTTCTTGCCTGAAGCAACCCATACCCATGTATATTGTTATCTGCCATATCAAATCATGTACAATTTTCTCATTTCTACACATCCACAACCTTCCGTTTGGCACATTACGCTATACGATCACTTTTCGCCCTATTTGTATTAACTTAAACACTTTATACATGCTCATGCGACCCAACTAGGGATCAGTTACTATTGTCTGCTTTGACATGACCGCAATGCATATAACTTAACACAAATTTCAAAATACCCATGTACAATCGTACTTCTGGGCTTTGATACCACCTATGTAACAACCCACTCCCGTAAGACCCGAACCAGATATTGTGAGTAATATCTGAGTCTGTGCCTCACGAGAGTGATATGCTAAAGTACTCGAATACAGTCAAACATTCAGTATAATTTTTTTTAACATTTTTGGTCATCATAATACAGTCACAGTATTTAGCCCTCGAATGTACGAAAATCCATAATCACATTGGGCCCAACTTTAATCATAAACATTTTCAGTACTTACTTCACAATCAAAAGAATGTCAATAGCCACTTGGGGCCCACTGAACTACAAGCACTATTTTATAGAAATTGCAGAAATATACATTTGTTTTTCAAGAATTGAATGCCACTAATGCAGACGTGAACTGATCCTAACCTCTATTTCCGATTGGTATGTAATAGGCATACTCCCGTTTGTCTAACGGGGTACTCTTTAAGGCCTGAAAAAAATGATTGCAAATTTTGGGTGAGTTTTGCGAACTCAGTGAGGAACCATCATCGATGATTCGCCCAATTCATGCATCACACAAGTAATTCCCAGTTCAGTTCACAATAATCAAGTCAGAAGTACCATATCATTATACAAAATAAATTCACAATTGTAGAAGGCACTCTTGCCTTGTTCCCATTGACAGTATTCAATCAACTATGGATGTAATGCATATGACACTTTCCCGTTTTCTTTCAGTGTTGTGACCGAGCGCTTAAACAGTAATTAGTAGACAGTAGACGCGTCTTGGGAGTAGGAGAGCCCTCTGGGTTTGTCCTATCTCCCTTCGAGCTCGATGCTCTTTTTCAGTATCAGTGGCAACTCTGGTCACAACTATTATTATCCGTTCATGTATTTGTGTTTGAAATGTAATATGCCCAATATATCACAGTCACTATATAAACAGTCTGTCATAGTAGAGGCAACGCAATGAAGCACGATAAGCGATGCATCACAAGAGAGGCAACGAATGATGAAACAAGAATAATAAGCAATTTGACAATCAGCACATATAAGGGCACTTCTATGTCAAATCTCCCAATTCATCGGACCATCCGTGTCCGAAGCCCAGTCATAAATAAACACAATCACTAATCCCGCCATTATTCCCCACATTAGACATATAATAATTGAAAGAACCATCTAGGTTGCTCACCTATTACTTCCGAGCTAATACTTGGAAGTCACAGCAACATCGGTAGGTTGACGTTCCAAACGAGCCTCTATAACAGTGCAACTGCATACACATTACCAAATGTACAGGCAGAACTATTTAAAGATGCACATGTATCAATGAAAATGTGTATAATGCATGTTCATGACATTCTTGGTATCATTCCATAAATCACACTGTAAAAATGTTTCCCCTATGCCCAAAGAAACCATAGACACTACAATAGCTTAATTTGAACGTCAAAAGATCCAAAAATCGTTACCTGATCCCATCACTTTGACCCAACCCATTTTCGTCAATTTCGCCTCTAAAATTTCCCAATTTCACATAGAAATGAAATTAAATAATTCACGAATCCGATGCCTTGAGAATCAGGTCAATCGGAGGTCAGACGGATAAGTTACATGTCCTAGTCGACTAGGCAGAGGATCCTAAGTCGACTTATCCTACTATGCATGTGTAAGTCGACTTACACTACTATGCATGTGTTAGTCGACTTATCCAAGTCGACTTATACTACTACAATGACAGATCTGCACAACTTTCTCCGACATACCAACTTCCATAGGTCATAACTCCTTATTCCAAACTTCAAATTGGACAAAATTAGTGTCTATGTCATATAGAAAAGAGAGCTCTACAATTTTCATCAAGGACACAAAAACTAATTTCACCCCTAAGGGTATCAAAAATACACTCAAATTTATTGCCTTCACAATGTCTCACAAAACAGTGCAACATTTTGTAAAATCCATAACTTCTCATTACATTTCGCTAAAATTACAAGATTTATGCCAAATGAAAGATCAGAATGTGACCTACAACTTTCATGAACAACATGAAATCCAATTCAATTGCTAAGTAGGTCAAAAAATTCAGTGAATGGTTCTGCCCACTGAAACCCCCTGAACTGAACAGCAATTTTATAAAAAGTATAACTCCTTGTACAAATGTTAAAAAATTACATACTTTATACCCATGAAAATATCAAACAGAATACTACACTTCTCATGAAGGGCTTAAAAGCCAATTCCATCTCTAACAAACTCAAAACTGTCATGAAAGTGGCTGCCCTGATCACTAGTCAATGACCTAACTTAAGTCCAATCTTTGAAAATTCATAACTCCCATTTATGATATCCAAAAATAGTATAGTATATCTCATTTTGAAGATAATTGCTTCCTCTATAACGTTCTAGAAGATCACTTGAGCCAATTCAAATCACAGAAATCTCTAAATTTGCTTCCAATCACAATACTCACAAAACCTACACTTATGGCTAGGTTTCACCAAAATGCACATAACCAATCAATAGTCAACCAGTCATAAATCCCAACATACATATCGAAAAATTGCAAAATCAGTGGAAATGGAAAGCTAACAAGATAGTCTTCAACTTTCATTAAGACCATTTTCACCAATTCCTCCTAAATCAATCTAGAAAACTCATCAAAGTTTTGGGTCATCTAATTCGGATACTGTTCACACAGTCAGTATAGTTCACTTTCAAGGCAGAAATTCAACCTCTTCAAGTTACAATTAGACAACACTTATTTCACAAGAAATTGAAGCCAAACATCTAAGGTTTAATTTAGCACAAGCCTCACCTCATTTTCATAACCACACAATTAATTATGGCAAAAACATGAAACCATGATCAATTTGCATTTTCCAGCTTTGCTCTTAAACTTATATCCTCTCACTTCCAATGCCAATTACACATCAATAAGTATCCACTTGAGACAAGGATTCGGCCAATAGGTCATCAAGACCTTCACCTAAGCATCTAGCCTTAGAAATGGCAGCGTACGAAAAAATTAGTTTTCCTTCAATTTCCATTAATCTCACCTTCCAAAAATCAAGTCAAAACTAAGCTAAAACCAATCTCCTTCACTCATCATCAACAATCATGAATTTGTTCCCAAACAATCAAGCCATGCTCTATGAAATTAATGCACAATACATCATAATTCATGCACAATAATTCCCATTTAATTTATCTAACTACCACTTCATTCATTAAATGAACAACCAAAGCTTAAAACAAAAACTTACCTAATCAAGTTTTCAACTCTTCAATCTTTCAACTTATTGCACTAACTCCTCTATTCCTCCACACCATGCACGACAACCACCATGAGAAGAAGGTAGGAAGCTTAAACTTGTATGCATGTGATCTTAAGGTTGAAGGAAAGCAACACTTGAAGCTAAAATATGTGAAGAAAAGCAAGAGGAAAAAGGAGAAGAGATTTCGGGTGGATGAAGAAATAAGCAAGCAAACTTGAACTTTTCATCCTTTCAACATAGGAAATCGGAGAAAGGAAGCAAACCAACATTAAATAAGGTGGAGATGTGTCACTAGGACACTTGTCCATTTAGAAGGAAAGGACAAAATAAGAATAAAGAAAAACTTTTAATAAAATTAAACCCTAATGAAATGAATCTTTGACCCATGCAATTCCAATGGCCCTAATTTCAATCTCAAAATCATGTACCCAATGTCATTGGGCAGAAATTTTTGATACCGAAAATCAACCCGTTCGTCACTTGGCAGTTTTTTCGGTCCGAAAAATTTTCCGAAAAATTTCAAAAAAATTCTGAAAATTCCCTTAAAATAGAAAACACACAAAGACTCACTCCAAATAATTTTTCAAATACAATTACCACGAAATTAACAACCACATTCCATTTAGGCACAAATACCAGGAAATGTCATGAATGCATGTACAGTCAGTTTTCATGTGCAACAATTCCACTATTCACAAATACCAGTATGCAAGAATATGGAAACACAATACTAAATACTCTCGGCCCTTTCCAAATTACTATTTTACCCTTCCTATTGGGATTGGGATGTTTCACTTTTAATGATGGTATTAATCCCTGGCAGAGAATACTGATCTTTATAGGTATTCTCTTTTAACTTCCTATAATCAAATACCATTCTTTCTTTACCTTGTTTGATTTCTCCTGTCTGTGGATCTTGAGTAGTTCCGGAGTAAACCATCATAGCCATTGTTCTGTGCCTAGAGGATGAAGGCCTTATTACTCCAATGTTTAATGAAGCCTGCACATGTTTCCTGAATTGGGCTTCCATAACAGGTGTTACATGTTTCAGAGGTTTATTCTGAATAGTTAAGTGTGGGTTGATAATTTCAATTTTGCAGACTATCCCATTCTTGGCCCAATGCTTCTGAGGATCTTTCCCAATGTATTCAAGATTTTCCATTTCTTTTAGAGTTAACTCTATTTCTTTTGAGTATGTAGGTATACTCTTGCCAATGTTGAAATATACCATATTTTTTATGGTATAATATTCATCAGCTTCCATTTCCAATTCTGTTATAGCTGTAGTAGCTATCTTGACTTATGTACTTGTAGAGACTTTTGACAAGTTTTTGTAGAATGTAACAGTATTGCCTTCCAGCCTGATTCCTCCGTATTGTGAGCGAATAAAATTACACCCTATGATAACCTGTACACCATCATGCTTTATCATGGGTATAAATAGTGTGAATGGTATTCTGTACGAATTATCACCAACAATCATTTTACCATCCTTCAACTTTTGATCTGCTTTGAATACTGAATTTATTCCTGAGATTTCCAAAGCATAACCAAATTTTTCTTTTGCTTCTGGTGGGACTTCATCTATTTTGACACAACATTTTGTTGCTCCTGTATCTAAAATAGCTCTCAACTGAAATTCTTTGAAACCCGGTATTCTATAGTGGATTTCAAAGTTGTATAGTTGATTATTTATTCGTCCCTTTGGTTCTGTAAGAGTTAGTATCTTTTCTTGAGTAAAAAGAACTATCTCTTCTTCATTATTTCTTTTGTCAAGTGGGCTTGACATTCTTTCTGTTTCAGATAATTCCTCAACTATCTGAATTTGTGGAACATAATATTTCTCAAAAATTATTTGAGCTATCATATCTCCTACATCCACAAAATATTCATCAGGGTTACTATTGAATAGCATAACATAAATGATACATCTGTAGTCATTGTCTATGACGCCCGCAGTAACATCTATGTCTTTTCTTGATATTGAAGATTTCCCTGCTATTCTTCCATAAATATTTTTCTGTTGTATTTCCATTTTTAACCCTTTTGAAATTGTTTTTCTTTGGAGGCTAGGTATTATTATACAGTCTATACAGTATAAATCATAACCTGCGGCTCCTTTAGTTCTTCTTATAGGTGTCTTTGCTTGTGGTATGGTTTTGATAATTTTGATGAAGTTCTGATCTGGTACCACCACGCTTTGCTGACACTTTGATGTAATTGCTTTGCCTTTATCGTGAATAGTAAGAACTCGATTTGATGCTTGAAGTTCTTGTTTTAATTTTCAGGATCATACGGCGATAATTGATTCATTTCTTGTTGTAGAAATGAGTTAGTTATTTGATATAGCCGTTGATTTTTTGTGAAAAGAGCTTGATTTTCTTTAATTATTTGAGTAATATACTCAGACATTTCTTTGATTACATTGTCCTTATGTGATAAAGGTGGCACATATGTATTTTGTTTTCTGGTAATATTTATATTCCAATAAATCATTACACAGAATGCACAAACAGTGATTGAGCATTTTGGGCAAAATATTCGTTGTAACTCGGTTGTTCTTGCTTTGCAATAATTGCAATTTTCTTTTCCAAATTCATGGATTTGATGATTCTGTTGCCATGCATGATGACAATCTTTTATTTATGCTGGTAGAGTTACATCCTCTAACCATGTGTCCTTTTTGTCAGTTATGACAAATAATAGTTCTGTAGGGTCTATTGATAGACTTTTAAGAAGTATTTGATGATCCGGATCTTCACCTTCAGATATAGATAGTATACCATCACTATCTGGTTCATTAAGATCAATGGATACTATATCCCAATCATCTGGTAAATCCAAATCATTCATCATTGTTGTTCTGGCAATGTTTCCTTTCTGACTTTTACAATCTCTTGCATAATGACCTTCTTCTCCACATGTATAACATCGACATTTATGCAAAGGGGGTTTCTTTCTTTTGAAAACCCGTACATGAGTATTATGCGATTTTCCTTTGTATGTTTTTTCTTTTTTGAGACCGTATTTCTTATTTTCTTTATAATACCCAGGTATAGGTATTTTTGAGCATAAAGATCCCAAATCTTTGAGACCTCTTTGCATAACATTTTTCTTGCACATTTCTTTTAACTATAACCAGGTAAAATGTACCCTTGGGGTTATACCAATTGTATTTCCAAGATGTTTCTTTTTTAATTCTTCTTCAATTTCTTTACCATATAACTCTGGTAATTTTCTGAAGAATTTCTCAGATAATTCAGGAGTTATGTAGGCCCTTCCTGACATAGATGCCAGCTTCAAATATTCTTTGAGGAATTGATCCACATATTTTATTTCTTTGCAACTTAGTTGTTCTAAGTCTACGTATGCTCTATCTTGGTAGGTTGTAGATCCTTGGTATGGTTCCTCTAAAGTAATCATTTTTCGTATTTGTGAAAATACAATTTGTGTATCATCAGCAGCATTGACGAGAGGTTAATAGCTTTGCAGATTCATTAACAAAGTTAGCATCGGGTGGTACTTCCACACAATTCACGATGGAAACTACTTTTCCTCTTCCTCTCCAGAAAATCTTGCGTATGGAATAACTCTTTGTTCCATACATCCGGTATAAACCATGAGCCTCACTTATTACCTTTACATGGCTTTTGTACTGCAATTTATATACTTTTGTAAGCCCCCATATTAATAAAATCCTGTTTTTATTTGCGAAAAAAAATATTATGCATATTTACACTATTTAATATAACATAATTATATTATACAATAATCATATTAATATATGTACATACTAGTATTACAATATATTATACTTTAATAATAGGTCATTATATGTACTATTTTATAAACATAAATAACATACTAGCATAATATTAAATTTGATATTATAAGCATATAATAAATAACATATAAACAATATTAGTATATGCATATAATAGTTTCTTGTACTATTAAATATATAGTTATTAGTTATATTGTTATGTAATATAAACTATGTAATATCATACATAAATATATAATTATTTATGATATAATTGTAAATAGTTATAATGTATAATAATTGTAATATATACACATATGTAGTATATATGTGTATATACAAATATACACATATATTTATTTATGTATGATATAATATGTTTAAAATATAAATTATTATGTGTTTAATATATATGCATTATCATACATACTATTATGATATCAAATAATATATTGTAATTACTATATACACATAAGGATATGTGTATAGAATATCCATAAGTTAACAATATATATATTAAATATGTATAATATATATTAAAATATAGTATTATAAATATGCATATAACTATTTATATTATACATAGATTTTAATTTAATAAATAGTTAAATTATTACATAATTTATTAATAATAATAAATATTTAATATATGATTATACACTAATATAGTAACTATTTATTATTTACTGTAATATTATAATAGTAATTAATATACAATACTAATTTTATAGTAATTATGATAATTAATATATAAATATTGTATTAATATTTATATACAATATATAAATATATTGATAGTTTACTAATATATAATCAATATATAATTAATAGTATATTTATGTATTATAATAAAAGTATTATCAACATTATCATAACATTTAATATTACAATTAAATGTTATATGCATTTATTATCATTAATATAATATTATAATATTATTGTATATAATAGTTATAAATATGCTATTAATAATTTATCCCTATATAAATGTATTATAATGTTATAAATTAATTAACATTACTTAATATATATTTAATATAATGTAACATTATAATATAGTATTTATTATATAAGTATTATATAATTATATTTTTACATATTAACGTATATAATAATAAATATTAAATTATATTATATTTATAACAAATATAATACATAAATGGTTATTATATAATTATAGAGTATTATATCATTTATTATAATTATGTATTAATATATAAATATATACCATATATTTATATATTATTTATAAAATGTTATTGTGGAATTTAGATTTGATTGATGTAGAATGTGGCTTGAGTTCTTCATATAAAATAGTATATTATATTATTTTAATTTATATATAAATTTAAATATATAATTTATATTATACATAAATACAATAATATTATAATATATAGTAATTTATAACAATAATATATATATATATAACTATTAATAATATACAATGTATTATATAAGTGTACTAATATTTAAGTATTGCATTAGATATACATTAACATAATAGTATAAATATTGTAATATATATAGTTATATTTAATACATGTAATAATATGATTATAATATATATAGTTATATTTATTACAAAAACCTGGAGGCTGGCCATGGCAATTCTACACTGAATTTCAAACTATTCAAGATATGATGACTGTTTCTTCTTCCTCGATTTTACATGTTTACCGCGAAGTTAATACTGTTGCTGATTATCTGTCCAGGATTGGCTCATCTGGGATCTCGACTCAATTTCGCCAAGAGGAAGACTTGCCGTTGATTGTTCGTGGAACTCTACTCTTAGAACAAACTGCTACACCCTACATCCGTATCAGATAACTTTTTTTATCTTCTTTTTGTCAATATTTGTACTTGGCCCGAATTTGTGGAGGTTTTCTTGCCGGATTCTTTCCTTCACAGCGCCATAGTGAACCGTGCACTAGGATACCGATCCCATTACTCGCTATTAATATAATGGTCTTATTTCGGTTTAAAAAAATGATTATAATCACGTGATATATTAATACTAACATATTATATAATATTATAACATAAATAAATTTATAATAATGTATTGTACTAAATATATCACGTGATTTTACAATTGATCTTGTATATACTATATATTATAATATATTAAATTTAATTATTATAGTATCATATTATAAATTTATAAATTTATATTGTATGTAATAATTAATAAATAATAGTATATTTAATAGTACTTAGTAATATCATACTAAGTACTAAATAATTATATATAAAGTCAAAATATCATAGATAATATTATTAATATACATATTAAATATATAATTAATAACTATAGTAGTATTACCCTTTTTAATTATTAATTAATGATAATATTATTTTCTATATATTATTATACTATAAATTACATAAATGCATATTATGTAAATGATTATTTATGATCATTATATTATAATTATATCATATAAGTTAATATAATATTAACTTATGGATATTAAGGGTTATGTAATTTAATAATAATAATAATAATAATTATTATTATTATTATTATTATTATATATATACATTAGTAATTTATACTAATGTATATATTATTAGTATATAATTTATTAATTATATTACTATGTATTATATTATAAATTAATCTATTATATAATAACTATATACATAATGATATATGTGTATAATAAAGATATTATACTTACATGGTTAATATATCAAAATTATATGAGTACATAGAAATTATAACAATATATTTATTTGATTATACTATATGTATATAATTTATATAATAACTTAGAGCATAAATTATATATATTAATATTATGTGATAATATAATTCATTATATTATGTTATAAAAGTTATGTATAATTATTATGTTAAATTAATATGGTTTATCATTATTATATTATAGTATTTATTAATATAATAGGATGTTTAATATGGTATAATAGTATAAATAGTTTTAATAAACACATATGTAATTAATATTTAATATAATTATGATAATATTATCAATATTAAATAAGTAATTATAAACTTTAATAAACACATATATATAATTATTTTATACAATATGTTTAATTATTATACTATTGATATAATTATATAATTATATTTAAAATTGTATATCAGTTATATAACACATATGTGTAATATATGATAATACTAGTATAATAACATACAATTTTATTTACTAATACCATATATAGTATTAAATTAGTATATAATAGTAACCCTAAATAACATAGTAAAAGTTATTATGTTATGTGATATATATTTATCATTACATAATTACAATAATAGTTAATATATATTGTATTGTGAATATACGTATTATATTATAAAACTAGATAATCTTATATATTAATAATAAGATATAATGATAATACTATAGTAAATTATGATATAATATGTTATATAATAACTATGTTTATAAATTATTATAATAGTAATATAATATTATATTATATGTAATATCTTGTAATGATAATATGGTATTATAAAATATGTATAATCATCTACATATTATTATTACTAATATTTAAGTAATATTATATATACATATTGTATAATTATACTATACATTATTGTGATATTATTATATGTTAGTTGAATATATATTATAAATTATTTAGTGTAATATTATATAATATAGTACCAATTTAATTATTGTAACATCTCATCACCGATGGGAAGGGTAATTTGGTAAATTGGGACGGGTTAGGCGAGAGCAAATAGATCTCGGCATGAACATGCATCACACAACCTCTATAATTATAGGAATGGTAATTTTTGCACACGCAAATGTTTGTACAAGCATTCATGACATTTCCTGGCATGTGAGTCTAAATGTAATTTTATGTGATTCATGTGATTATTGTATTTGAAAATTTGATTTGAAATGGTTTATATGTGTTTTATATTTTTAGGAAATTTCAGGAATTTTCCTGAAATTTTCTAAAAATTTCCTGATCAAAAAGTTGCCAGTGGCGATTGATCGGTTTGCATCAAGATTTCTGTCCGATGACACTGGATTTTTGAGTGTATTAATTTGGGATTGATTTAAGAGCCATTGGATTTGGATGAGTTAAAGATTAATTGGTTTTGGGTTCTTTGATTAAATGGTTAATTGGTGTTTTGTCTTTTTCTCCATAAGGACAAGTGTCCTCATGCATTTAATATATTTGTCTTTTTCCCTTCATGGATTCTCGGTTCTTCTCCTTAAGTGCTTTAGAAAATCACCTTGATGGTTGAATAAGACTACTTGGAAAGTGAAAAAACATCCTCCATCCGTAGGTGCTTTAGTCTCTTCCTTCGATTGTTTCTTTTCCATCCTATACAAGAAGCTCTCCTTGCTACTTACTTGCCTCTCCTTATTCTCAACCAAGACTACACTTAAGCCTTTTAAAGATGATGAATTGTGTGTGTTGGGGTGATAGCCGTGGGTGTTGGTGAGAGGTAGAGAAGTTTGAAGTGTTGGTGAATTGAAGAGCTTGAGGCTTGTTTAGGTAAGAACTTGTTTTGTGTTCTATCCTTAGTAGGTAGAAGCATTTATTGTGTTTATTGGTGCATTAATTTCATGAAGCTTGTGTATTAATTGTATGGGTATAGGTGTATGCTTGTGTGAGGGAAAATGGTATTGAAGTGAAAGAATGTGACTTTAGTGCTTTCAATGAAGTATATAATGTTAGATGAGTTGAAATAAAGGAACTGTCGACTCGCTTGAGGCTAGGTACGGAAGAGTATTCATTTTTCCAATCTGTGTTATATGAGAACCTACCTTCGTATTGTCACCACTGTCGGAAGGTAGGTCATACGATGGATGTTTGTCGCCATAAGCGCACTCAAGCCTTCTCCTCTCGATGTAGTGTGGATTCCAATCCTCCTCCTGCTCAGTTTGGAAGGTTAAAGAAATGTCAATTGCTTCTGGCCTGTCCGTTCCAGTTGAGGCTCATTCTCCTACCGCTACCTCTGCTCCCACACCTGCTTCTGTTCTTGAGTCCGACGAGCCTTTGAGTACTACGCAACCTCCGGAGCAGAACGCTGACGTTGCTCCCGATCCAAATTCATCTTGCTTTCATTTGCCCTCTCTGTTGTGACATTGTCAAGACTTGATGAGGCCATCGCCATCTGCTTCACCTACACCATCTGTCCCCCGATCTAATGACATTACTGAAATGGTAGACACTGCTATGGTTGTTAAAGCTACTGAATATGCTAAACCTTCATTTTCAACGCCTCGATTTTGTGTTATCGGAATCGCTTCTAATACTACTTTGTCATTAATGTTTCGCATAATGCTCGCTTATCAAACAGTCATTCCGATGGGTTTATATGGGGACTCTGCCAATGTGGCTCCAACTAATACATATTTAGCTGCGCCACTCCCAACCTTTTCTGCTGCAATTGAAATTCCTCCGACCATTTATGAGCACCCTGTTCCACCTCAGGTTCAGGATGATTTATGGCTTGGTAACAATTCCGGCCAACAGAACGTGGAGATTTCCAGATTGGTACAATCTGAAGGAGAAACAACTATACCGAAATGGGGTCGTCCCGCGGGATCAAAAAATAAAAAAGTTACTTTTGATAATGAATCTCTTCGCCGATCGGCGAGAGCTCCTAAGGCTACTTCTTCTGCTAATCACTCATGATTAGTAGCTTAATTTGGAATATCCGTGGGGTGGGTAACACGGCCTCCCAATGTCGTCTAAAATCTCTGACTGAGATGCACAAATTATCTGCGGTTTTTGTGATTGAGCTAATGGTACAACCTGCTGTTTTGGATGGACTACTGCGAAAATTACACTTTACATCTGGATATGTTTCAGCCACTAACAAAATCTGGGCCCTTTTTTCCAATATTTACTCCGCTACGCTACTTCATGGTACCGCCCAAGTCATGCACTTCCAATTAACCCATGCTAATGTGCCAACAGTTTTCTATATCTCTGTAGTCTACGCGAGATCGACAAGGCGGGATCGTCTTGAATTGTGGTCTGAGTTAAGTGCTTTCCGAGCTGCTCATGCTAATGTCCCATGGTTATTGGGGGGCGATTTTAATGTTATACGACATCTTGATGAATATAGCGGCCTTAGATCTCTTGAGCTTGCCTCAATGGACGACTTCAACTCCTTCATCACTTCTTGCAGCCTGTTAGAACTCCCCACGCAGGGTGCTGATTTTACTTGG
This sequence comes from Erythroxylum novogranatense, assembly GCA_029891385.1. Taxonomy (NCBI): domain Eukaryota; kingdom Viridiplantae; phylum Streptophyta; class Magnoliopsida; order Malpighiales; family Erythroxylaceae; genus Erythroxylum; species Erythroxylum novogranatense. The sequence goes on from CM057228.1 coordinate 89,165,751, forward strand.
TCAGGCACTAGATCCAATGGTCGTGTTATGAAGAAGTTGGATCGGACCTTAGTATCTACGGAGTGGGCCGATCTGTTCCCGATTTCTTCAATTCAGAACTTAAATCGAACAGGGTCTGATCATAGCTCGATGTTGTGCCATTTTGACACGAAACAAGTTTCACGCCCACGCCTCTTTCGCTTCCAACGGATGTGGCTACGTCGAGATGACTTCCTCAATTTGGTAAAACTGAATTGGGCTCTGCTAATAGCATATCATGGTATGTTACGGTTCTCACTAAAGCTTCGCCGCCTCAAATCCTGTTTGCGGCACTGGAACAAAGAAAAGTTTGGGGATGTCTTCCTTAATCTGCAAACGGCGGAGTCCACTGTGTTGCAGCTAGAACGGGAGTTCGAAGACTCTAGGACCAATGATGTCCTAATGAGGCTGAAAAAATCAAAAGCTGAACTGTTACTACGGCTTAAAGAACATGAGGATTTTATACTTCAAAAGATGAGATTGAAATGGCTTAAGGAGGGTGATGCCAACACCGTCTTTTTTCACGCTTCTTTGGCAGAGAAATGACTGCGATTGGGGATACACAAGATTCGAGCTGGTAATGGGCTTTGGTTGACAGACCCGACACACATTGAATCTGAAGCAGTCAGATATTTTCAATCCCTCTTATCACAAGAGGCATTTGAGGATGAGGAGGAAGCTACTTCTAGGCTGCTCAGCAACGTACCGAGGCTTGTTGAGGATGCAGACAATGTTTTATTGTCACAACCGGTAACAATGGAGGAGGTTAAGAAAGCAGTCATGAGTTTATCGTCCACTAGTGCGCCCGGAGTTGATGGATACTGTGGAGCTTTTTACCATAATTGTTGGGACATCATCTGTCACGATCTCTTTGATGCCTATACTGAATTTATGTCAGGGATTCCAGTTCCTCGTGCAGTAAGCAGTACGTTGATCACTCTTTTGCCGAAAAAGCTAAGTGTAAATTCTTTTGCCGACTTTCGACCAATAAGTCTCTGCACCTTCCTGAATAAAGTCTTCACGAGGATACTTACGGAACGGTTGAAAACTGTTTTACCCAAGTTGATCTCCCCGGAGCAGTCGGCCTTTTTATCTGGGCGGGACATTGTGGACAACATACTGATGGCTCAGGACTTAAGTCAATTTCTTAACCACCCTGCTCGCGGTGGTAATATACTTCTTAAAATGGATATGATGAAGGCTTTTGATCGTGTTTCTTGGTCATTTCTCTCTCGTATACTGGCGGCATTTGGTTTCAATGGTGGAATTATTCGGCTGATTGTTGGGACCCTACAATCCAACTGGTTCTCAATTCTGGTGAATGGTAGTCCAGTGGGTTTCTTCCAGTCGTCCCGTGGCCTTAAACAAGGTGACCCTTTGTCCCCTTACTTGTTTATCTTAGTTTCGGAAGCTTTGACCCGCTCCATGCAATCATTTGTGATGCAAGTCAGGATATGGCCTTATGGTGTGCCTACTAGCTCGGAAGTCGTCTCTCATCTCTGCTTTGTTGACGATTTAATTATCTTTATCCAGAGTGATAAACAGTCACTAGCTCAATTTAACCTCTTGCTTGCCGACTATGAGGCAGCCACGGGACAAAGGGTTAACAAGCAAAAAAGTTGTTTTCTCCCGCTGTAGGCGCCTCTCCCAACCATCGACAAGATGTTACGCAACTCCTGCAAATGGGCAAGGCTCTTTCCCCGCCATATCTAGGTTGCAGACTATTCCGAGGCCGAAAAGATGAGCGTATGTTTACTCATTTAGTTAAGACAATTGAGAAACGAGTTTGTAGTTGGAAGAATAAGTGGTTATCCCCTGCAGCTCGGATGATTTTGATCAAACATGTCTTATCTTCCATACCACAACACGTATTCGCTGCTATTGAACCTCCTAAATCCATCCTCCATAAAATGGAGAAGGTTTTCCAACAGTTTTTATGGGGCAGTTATTTTGAGGAAAACAAACGACATTGGCTCTCATGGGATCGCCTCTCCTTCCCGATAGATGAGAATGGGTTGGGTTTCTGGAAATTGGAGGATATTATTGCAGCCTTCTCGATTAAGTTATGGTGGAAGGTAAAAAACCAAGTGGGTCTTTAGGCTAAATTTGTTACCACATTATCCCCGACTGCAAGACGTAGAACGCATTGGCGGAGAATTGTTAAAGTAGATCGGATTGCTCAGGAACATGTACATGTTACTATCCATTCTGGATTGGTGTCTTTCTGGACAGATAATTGGTCAGGTTTTGGAGCTTTTTCCTCGTTGAATCAAGTACAACTACTTCCTCTCCCAATGCTATCTATACGGGAATTCTTTTCCCAGCGAGAAGAACTGCTGGGCAGCATTTTACCTCTATTGCAACCTAATCACGCTACATTTATAACTAATCATTCACAGAATTTTTCTTTTGGGCCTGATCGGCAAATTTGGAAACCAACTGTTACCGGGAAATTCAGCCTCTCCTTGGCCTATGAATCGGTACGGTCCCGCAACCCTATCAATATCTCTCTTCGTCAAGCTTGGAATAAGTTTCTGCCAAAAAAATCTCCATTTTTGTGTGGCGTATTTATAATTCCCTTCTCCCTTTCCCGAAAACATTGAACAAGTTGGGTTTCTTTCTCAATCCATCGAGATGTAGTATTTGTTCCTTAGCAGCCGAAAGTGTGTAACATATTTTTTATGAGTGTCCCTCGGCCAGAATGGTCTGGAGACATTTTGCAGCCCTGTTATATATTCATTTATCTTTCCCCCCTGCACTATGGCCTTTTATACGGGAGTGGTCTACGCTTGGAAGGGGAGAAACTGCAAGAGCTGTGATCATTTCAGTCATACCTTATTTCATCCTTTGGGAACTGTGGAAAATGCGTAATCTGTGCGTATATGAGGGTAAGTCCACAACGGTCTCAGCCCTGATTTTTTCAATTATGCAGCATATCTCCTATATGGTGCGAGTACATAAATTACTTCCAAAGGATAGACGGGAGCTGGAGACTTTATCCCAATCTTTTAACTGTCCATGTCACTTACCTCGCCAGCCGAAGATTATGACTTTATGTTGGAGACCCCCGGATGATTGTACTGTTGTTCTTAACACTGATGGCTCATCACTTGGATGTCCCGGACCCTCAGGCTGGGGTTTCGTGGTACGTACTGCCAATGGTTCTTTCTTTTTTACTGAATGTCGATACTGTAACCACAATGTTAGCTTTGCCATGGAAATAGAGGCCATAGTTTGTGGCCTTCGGTTTTGTGTTGCCTGTGGGTTCCGAAAAATACAGGTTCAAACAGACAATAAGGGCATTGTGCAACTACTGCACCATAATTCAGAAATTTGGCCTTGGAGGTATGAAGCAGCGCTTAAAGATATTCGATGTTTGCTCTCAGTCTCGAAATCGTCCATCATTCATGTTTACCGAGAGGTTAACAGCTTTGCGGATTTCCTAGCAAAGTTAGCTTTAGGTGGTCATTCGACAAAATTCGCTACGGAAATTGCTCTACCTCTTCATCTCCAGAAAACTTTGCGACTGGAACAGAATTTCGTTCCCTACATGCGATATAAACCATGAGTTTTACAACTCTTAATTACATACCTTGTGTACTGCACTGTATCTACTCTTGTAGACCCATATTTTAATAAAATATTTTTCTTTTAAAAAAAAAAAGTCAAAAAATTGTGTACGATGTGTACTGCCCAAATTGTGCTTTATTACTCAATTATTTGTCTTGATGAATTTATGGCTGATCTCTTAGCTAAATGAGAGGTTTAGTGATGTGGTATTGATGGTTCATGAAAGAAGTAGGATTTAGTATGAAATCTGGAAAATGGAACTTGTATATGTTTCAGGGATGTATTTATAACTTTAGATGTGGTTATGCTATTGAGTTGAGGTTTATTTTAAATTAAACTTGAGAGATAGGGCTAGAATTCCTATGCAGGAAGTTCTACCCAATTATGGCTGGAAGAGCTTTGAAATTAGCTCGGAAGTTTGAAATATATGTCTTGGATGAACAGTATCCGAGCTTTGGTTCCATTTTGATGACATGAATCTTTGAGAATTTTTTTAGGTTAAAGGAGATCGATTTTGAGAAATTGGTGTTACTGAAAGTTGAAGATTTATGTGTTAGCTTTTTAATGCCACTGAGTATGATATTTTTTGATGTGTAGTTTACAAGTTATGGTCTGATAATGCTCAAGTGGTAATTCAGTCCAAAAATGTGTTTTCGTGAGAAATTGTGCTTTTTGAGTTATGATATTTATTTGGGACTGTTAAAGGTGAAATTGGCTCAAATGACATTCTGGAAAGTTGTAGAGGATTGTAGTAGCTTTTTAATGAGATATTTTATACGAATTTTGAATGTGAGGACTGCAAGATATAAATTTGGAAAGTTTTGTTACAATTGAGATTACTTGTTGAGTTCATAAGCTTTTACAGGACAATCACCTTCATGAGAGAATTCGACCTAGTTTGAATTGGAATTTTTTGTGAAGCCTTTCTGAGAATTGTAGTTTATTGTCTGAGCTTTTTATCCCTATATGATATGGAATTTTTTTCCAAGAGAATTTGGAGTTATGAATTTTGAAAGATTTAGTTCCTATTGAGAATAAATTGAGTAGGTTGGATCTTTGGTTGCAAATTTGATTTGATTAGAGATGGAATTGGCTTCTAAGTTATTACTGAAAGATGTAACATTTGTTTTGCTCTTTTTATTGATATAAAATTTGGAATTTTTGGTTAAGGGGATGAAAAGTTATGAATTTTTGTGATAATGTTGCATTGTGGTAGTAAATGTGTGACTAGGCTAAGTCTTAGAGTGAATTTTTGACACCCTTATAAGTGTTATTAAATTTCAAGTTTTTCATGAAACTTGTCGAATTTTCGGAGATCTTTCCAACGAGACCGATTTTGTATTATTTGGACATTTGTGTGAAAAGATCGAGCTTATGAAAGAAGAAGTGGTTTTGGGTTAAAGTTTGAAAAAAAAAAGAGAGAGAAAATGGGGTAGCATCGCTCGCCCGCATGGGCGAGCGTCCACTTGCCGAGCTCGCCTGGCGAGCGAGGTGCCCAGCTCGCCCTCCGACCTCTGTCCAATCTTTTGAGTATAACTTTTTCATCCGACCTTCAATCAACCTGATTTTCGAAGCGTTGGTTTCCTAACATATTTTTCTATCTTTCCATACCACACTTAGGATTTTTGAGGTCAGACTAAGATAGGACGGTCGGATCTAACTGAGCGGATCAGTTGGAACAGTCTGAACATGCTTTAGTAATATGGGGATATCTTGAGCTAGAGAGCTCGGATCGAGCTGATTCTTTTTCCTAAGTAAACTAGAGACATAGCTCTACAAATGTCATGAAGAGGTCGGTTTTCAATTTAGCCCTTAAGATGTTCATTTTCCGGAGTGAAGTCTCATATAGTGTGTTAATTTGAACATGTTTTGGGAATAACTTTTCCGTCCGACGTTCGATTGACCTGATTCCGGAGGCGTCAGATTCATGAAATATTTAATTTCATTTATTTGTAAAATTGGGAAATTTTAGAGCAGAAATTGATGGGAATTGATTAGGTCGAAGGGAGGGGACCGGGAAATGATTTTTCCGATCCATGTTTTCTTAATAATCGGACCTAGAGAGGTTCGAATTGAGTGATTTTAGTGTCAATAAGTTTCTAATGATTAAAGAAAATTTTTGTGTCGGGAAATTATACAATAGTGCCGGGAATGTCATGAACATGCATTGTACATATCTAAATTTTCTACATGTGCATTATTTAATATTTCTGATTGTGCAATTGTTAATGTGTGATTATTGTGATTATTGTGATTGATATAGAGGCATAGTTGGAACGTCATCCCACGGTCGTTGCTGAGACTTCCCGGCATTAGCTCGGAAGTTACTTGGTGAGTAACCTAGATGGTTTCTCGATTATTAATTGTTTATATTTTGCACTTATAACACTGTGGAGAGTAATGGTGGGCTTTGCGTTTGTTTGTGCCTGGTTCTGGACCGAAGGTGTCCAATGTATTGGGAGTTTTTGACATAGAAGTGTTATATGTGATTCGAAATGTGATAAATTGTGACTATGTGTATGAATGTGATAGATTTGGAACCGAATGTGATGTGAGTTTTACTTGTATTGCCTTGTGCATTCCATGCATGATGCATGATCAATAATTGATAGTTGTGACTGGAGCAGCCACCGAGAGCTTAAAGCTCAACGTATTTGGGCTTCGAGCCCACAGTGCTATAGAGCCTCAGGCTCAACAAATAATGCGTCCTTATTGGGACAGTTTAGGCGCTCGATCACAACAACGAAATAAATTAGAAAAATGGTCACATACGCATTACGTGTGCACTTGATTGAATACTTTGATTGAGTGAAAGACAAATCGCTTCGATTTTATGTGAATAATCCTGTAATATTTCTGAATGAGCTATTATGTGAAAATTGTGTTATACTTGACAATGCATGAATTGGGTGAACCATCGATGATGGTTCCTCACTGAGTTCGCAAACTCACCCAAAATTGCAAATTATTTTTTCAAGACCGAGAGAGTAGACTCCTAGCTCCAGAGAGACTTTTCCTACCGCATTGATCGTGTTGGCAAGAGTAGTCATGGCACACAGGTCGGTCAGCTGGGATCTTTTGGGGATGACCTAGTTAGGCATGTTGTACTAGATTTCCTTTGGAGTTTTGTACTGACAATGAAAAACAGGCAGATGTGTAATTACTATTTTGATGATATGAATGAGAAAGTTTATGGTTTTAAAAATTAGTGATTTTTAGAATTAATGCTTTATGTTTTGATGCCATGTGAGGTATAGTAGTGATTGTTCGTAGTTCACTCTTATCGTAGTACATGTACCGAAATGACCTACGGGCGTCTCGGCGCATACCCTAAGATAAGGGGGTGCTATATTTAGGTGGTATCAAGCATGGTTTGGCATCTGTTGGGACTAGTCAAATATTTAGGCTTAAATTAATGAGAAATGCAGAAACTAAGCGAGATTATTGTTTTTTTATAGGTCATCTGTTCTTGGTGATCAGATTGATCAACCAGCTGAACATGAATCAGTCGGAGCTAGTAGGGAGTCATCTGTGCCTCGTTCTGAGGAGCTACCTCCTAGAGTTCCCGTGAGACGGGAGAGGAGGTATGATAGGATCGCATGGGGGTCAGGTATTTCTATGGCAAGATAGACCTACTTGAGGCTGAGGGATGGCTGGAGAGGACTGAGAGAGTCTTCGACTAGATGGATTGTGACTCAGATGAGCGGTTCGATTATGCAGTCTCTCTTCTGCAGGGCCCAGCTTATCAGTGGTGGAAGACTTTCCCAGGCAGTACCACCAAGCCTTGCCATTTGACATGGGAGGATTTTCTGAGGGCATTTAGAGATAACTACATGCCCAAGGTGTATCTTGAGATGAAGATGCAGGAGTTTCTGGAGCTGAAACAGGGTAGGATGACAGTGGATGAGTATGAGGTGAGATTTAATGAGCTTATGAGTTATGCTACTGCTTTGATTTTCACGGAGGCTGATAGGTGCCGGAGGTTCGAGAATGGCCTCAATCTTGAGATTCGCACCAGATTAGCTCGATCTGATATGGGTACTTTTGTTGAGCTGAGAGCTGCTGCTGTACGAGTTGAGCAGCTTATGAGATAGAGACAGACAGAGATGGGTCAGAGGTCCAGGGGGAAGCGACCGAGTGACAGTTAGGGCAGTTCTGGCAGGGGGTTTAGCAAGCGCCAGAACAGGACTTTCAGGTCGTCAGGTGGATCCAGACAGTCTAGTTTTAGGCAGAGAGGGAGGTTCGCTCAGGCTAGCGATGGCGATGGTAGAGTGCAGGCGATTTCCCCGATCTGTGAGCATTGTGACAAGAGGCATAGTGGGGAGTGTTGGCGCTTGACTGGAGCTTGCCTTAAGTGCGGCTCCATGGATCATCAGATTAGGGATTGCCCTGCTACGGTAGGAGCTCAGTCTGTTGTCAGTGCTAGATCTGGTAGTAACACCACGGTGCAGCAGAGTAGAGGAGGCAGATCTGGGCAGAGGGGCCGAGGGGTCGAGGCAGAGCCCGAGGCGTAGGTGAGGATCTTTGTGAGGATCGAGGGTCGGGCAGCCGACCACGCCCCGAGCAGTCTATGCCATGACTAGGCAGGAGGCCCAGGATTCTCCAGATGTGGTAGCTGGTATGCTTCTTATCTCTGATATTGAGGCATTTGCATTGTTGGATCCAAGATCCACACATTCTTTTGTTGCACCGCATTTGGCATGTAGATTGCATGAGGATAGAGAGTTGTTACAGTTTGGGCTAGAGGTGAGTACACATCTAGGTAGTACGACTGCTTTGGGGGAGGTCTGCAAGGGGTGCTTGATCCAGATTGATCAAGTAGTGTTGAGAGCAGACCTCATAGAGTTGTCGTTGAGAGAGATCGATGTGATTCTGGGGATGGACTGGCTTACTGCCCATAGGGCTATCATGGACTGCTACACCAAGGAGGTCATATTAGAGTCTCCTGGTCAGCCTAGAGCAGTGTTCAGAGGAGTTAGTCAGGCAGTGCCAGCCCGGATGATCTCTTTCTTGAGTGCCCTGAGATTGATGCAGGGAGGCTGTGAGGCCTATTTGGCTCATATGATTGACACGAGAGTCGAGCAGAGGCTGCAGGATATTCTCGTGGTTAGGGAATTTCCATATGTGTTTTCTGATGAGTTACCGAGTTTATCGCCGGATCGGGAAACAGAGTTCACTATTGACCTCATTTCAGGTACTACTCCTATATCTATACCCCCATATAGGATGGCATCTGTGGAACTGAGGGAGCTGAAGGCTTAGTTGTAGGAGTTATTGGAGAAGGGTTTTATCTGGCCTAGTGTTTCACCTTGGGGAGCTCCAGTACTGTTTGTGAAGAAGAAAGATGGAACTCTGAGATTGTGCATCGACTACAGGCAGCTGAATCGGATGACAGTGAAGAATAAGTATCCACTGCCTAGGATCGATGACTTATTTGATCAGTTGCAGGGAGCTCGGGTATTCACTAAATTGGATCTGAGGTCTGGGTACTATCAGCTGAAGATAGCAGAGGTTGATGTGCCTAAGAGTGCCTTCAGGAGCAGGTATGGGCATTTCGAGTTTTTGGTGATGCCGTTTGGGTTGACTAATGCCCCGACAGCTTTTATGGCCTTGATGAATAAGGTCTTCCAGCCCTACCTAGATCAATTTGTCATTGTGTTCATTGATGATATATTGGTGTATTCGAGGAGTAAACAGGAACATGCTGAGCATCTGAGAGTAGTTTTGCAGCTTATGAGGGAGAAGCAGTTATATGCCAAATTCAGTAAGTGTGAAATTTGGCTGGATGAGGTGGTGTTTCTAGGCCACATAGTGACTGGAGAGGGTATTCAGGTCGATCCTAGTAAGATTGAGGCAGTGATGAAATGGGAAGCTCCTAGGAATGTGTCCGAGATTCGGAGTTTCCTAAGATTGGCAGGTTATTACCGGAGGTTTGTCGAGGGGTTTTCATTGATCACAACCCCTCTGACAAAACTTCTGAGGAAGAATGTACCGTTCAGATGGACTGAGGAGTGCCAGAAGAGCTTCGAGGAGCTGAAACATTGATTGACCACTACACCGGTGTTAGCTATTCCATCTGAGATTGGAGGTTATGAGGTGTATAGTGATGCTTCCCATCAAGGATTAGGGTATTTTTTGATGCAGCATGGTAGAGTGATTGCTTATGCCTCGAGATAGTTGAGGTCTCATGAGGCTAATTATCCAGTGCATGATTTGGAGTTAGCTGCAGTTGTGTTTGCCCTGAAGATTTGTAGACATTATTTATATGGGGAGACATTTCAGATTTATACTGATCACAAGAGTTTGAGGTATCTATTGAGTCAGAGAGAGTTGAATCTGAGACAGAGGAGATGGATGGAGCTGTTTAAGGACTATGATTGTACAATAGAGTACCACCTGGGGAAAGCTAATGTGGTGGTAGATGCGTTGAGCAGAAAGTCTCATATCAGTGCAGCTCAGATTCAGATTGAGAGATTACCTAATTTGATTCAGCTGAGAGCTCTGAATGTGAAGGTGAATCTGGATCAAGATGGGGCTTTGATAGCCACTCTGAAGCTCAGATCGATGTTACATGATAGGATCACAGGACAAGGATCCTGCTATAGTGAAATTGGTTGAAAAAGTGAAGTCCGATTCGGGTTTTGAATTTGAGTTGAGAGATGGGACATTATGGTTAAGACAGAGGTTGTGTGTGCCAGATGTGGATGGTTTGAGGCAAGAGATTCTGGAGGAGGCGCATACGGCCGCCTATGCTATGCATCCTAGTACTACTAAGATGTATAAAACTCTTAAGCCACATTTCTGGTGGCCTGGCATGAAGAAGCAGGTAGTAGAGTATGTCTCCAGATGTATGACGTGCCAGCAGGTTAAGACTGAGCACCAGGCTCCAGTGGGAAAGCTTCATTCGTTGCCCATTCTTGAGTGGAAATGGGAACGAATTACTATGGATTTCATTATGGGGTTGCCTAGGACGCCGAGGCAGTATGACGCTATCTGGATCATAGTAGACCGGATGACTAAATCGGTCCATTTTTTGCCAATAAAGGAGAACAATTCTCTTGATCAGTTGGCCCAGAAGTATGTGACTGAGATAGTGAGACTTCATAGAGTTCCATTGTCTATAGTTTCAGACAGGGATCCCAAGTTTACTTAGAGTCTACAGTTTGCTATGGGTATCCGGTTGAATTTTAGTAGAGCATTTCATCCTCAGATAGATGGACAGAGTGAGAGGACGATTAAGACTGTTGAGGATATGCTCCTAGCGTGTGTATTGGAGTTTAGAGGAGCATGGGATCAGTATTTGGCCTTGATCGAGTTTGCATATAATAATCATTATCACAGTAGCATCGGGATGGCACCATATGAGGCTTTATATGGGAGACAGTGTCGATCGCCTCTGTACTGGGATGAAGAAGGTGAGAGGATGATTGAGGGTCCGGAACTGATTCAGGATATAGTGGATAAGGTGAAATTGATTCGGAGCTGAATAAAAACGGCTCAGGATAGACAGAAGAGCTATATGGATCAGCATCGGAGAGAGATGGAGTATAATGTGGGAGACAGGGTCTTCCTTCGAGTGTCACCGTGGAGAGAAGTGCTAAGATTTGGGAAAAAGGGCAAGTTGAGCCCTAGGTACATTGGTCCGTACGAGATTATCGAGAGGATAGGACCTTTGGAATATAAGTTGGCGTTACCGAGTGAGATGTCTCAGCTGCATAATGTCTTCCATGTGAGTATGCTCCGGAGATATCGATCGGATCCGACATATGTTATACCGGCTCAGGAGATTGAGGTAATTAGCAACTTAACCTATGTTGAGGAGCCGATTCAGATGGTGAAAGTCCTATAGAGGAACTACTCAACTGAGGAAGCAACTTGGGAGACCGAGGAGCATATGAGGAGACAGTATCCTCACATGTTCGATCAAGCAGGTAAGAATTTTGAGGACGAAATTTTTATTAGGAGGGGAGAATTGTAACATCCCATCACCGATGGGAAGGCTAATTTGGTAAATTGGGATGGGTTAGGCGAGAGCAAATAGATCTCGGCATGAACATGCATCATACAGCCTCTATAATTATAGGAATAGTATTTTTGCACACGCATATGTTTGTATATGCATTCATGAAATTTCTTGGCATGTGGGTCTAAATGTAATTTTATATGATTCATGTGATTATTGTATTTGAAAATTTGATTTGAAATGGTTTATGTGTGTTTTATATTTTTAGGAAATTTCAGGAATTTTCCTAAAATTTTTCTGAAAAATTTCCAGACCAAAAAAGTCGCCAAGTGGCGAATTGATCGGTTTTCGGTACCGAAGATTTCTGTCCGATGACATTGGATTTTTGAGTGTATTAATTTGGGATTGATTTAAGAGCCATTGGATTTGGATGAGTTAAAGATTAATTGGTTTTGGGTTCTTTGATTAAATGGTTAATTGGTGTTTTGTCTTTTTCTCCATAAGGACAAGTGTCCTCATGCATTTAATATATTTGTCTTTTTCTCTTCATGGATTCTGGGTTCTTCTCCTTAAGTGCTTTAGAAAATCACCTTGATGGTTGAATAAGACTACTTGGAAAGTGAAAAAACATCCTCCATCCGTAGGTGCTTTACTCTCTTCCTTCGATTGTTTCTTTTCCATCCTATACAAGAAGCTCTCTTTGCTACTTACTTGCCTATCCTTATTCTCAACCAAGACTAAACTTAAGCCTTGTAAAGATTGAAGTAAATCACACGTTAATATATTGAGTAATAATATGATCAAGATACACAAGAAGGGGGGGTTGAATTGTGATAAACTTTTCGTTAATCCCTTCAATAACAATTGCTTGTTCTTTCAGAAAACTTATCTTAAATCAATTCTTGACTAGTTTGAAAACCTTTGATAATAATGAGAACTACGATTTAAGTAAAGTAAGAGTTAGAGAGAGAAACACAGCAATTTATCCTGGTTCACCCCAAACCGTGGGCTACGCCCGATCCTCGATATCCTTTCGAGATTTCACTATCTCCGAACTGCTTACAAGTATTCTTTGACCGAGCCTCTTGGTCTCTTAACAACAAGTATTCTTTTACTCTTAGCCTCTTCAAAGCTACCGTAACACTTTTCAAAATGAAAACTAATAAAGATCTTTTACAAAAGAGTTGCTCTTTACAATGTACACTTGAAAAATAGTTCACAATTTTTCTCGAGATAGTGATGTTTGAATACTCGAGTTTTATTCCCTTTCTCAAAAGTCATTTTACTTCAATCTCGATTTTATTTATAATCGATCTTCAACTGTTTCTTGAATATCGCTTCTTGAATCTTTAAAGAAACGGTTATTCAGTTTAACTCCAGAATCGCATCTTAAGCGATGTTTCTTTCTTCGCTCGATTCTTGATCGCGCTTTTCTCTTCGTAAAGCTTCCGTCGATTTTTGTATCGCTCGCTTTCTCTTCGTAAAGCTTCCGTCTGATTTTGTTCCTTCGATATTCTTCCGTCTGCTTTTCCTTCGCTTTTCTTCCTTCATTTTTCTTCCGTCATTATTCTTCCGCCTTTTCCTTCCTTCTTTTTTTTTTCGCCCGCTTTTCCTTCCTTCGCTTTTCTTCCGCTCGCTTTTCTTCCTTCGCTTTTCTTCCTTTTGTTTTTTTCCGTCATTATTCTTCCTTCGCTTTTCCTTCCTTACGCTTTTCTTTTTATGCATCCATCTACTTTTCATTTGTATATTTCTCTTTGTTTATTATCAAAATTATTTAATACGTGAAGTCTGGTTTGACTTAACATTCTCCCCCTTTTTGATGATAACAAATACTTGTGAATTAGAGAAATATGAAAAGTATCAATTATACAGAAGTATTGAGATAAAAAAATAACTTCTGCTTTATCCTTCCCGCTGATTTCTTCCTTCTCCCTTCTCCCCCTATTTGTTATTGATCAAAAAAAATTATTTCCCAATCTGCTTCACCAACTTTTCAGCATCTTCTTAATCTTCTTCATATCCTTATCAAGTTTCTGAACATGCTTCTTTAAAGCTGATGATTCATCTGCAGTCGAGGATTCTGTCTCAACAACTTGCTTTTCAACGATAGCCACTGTTGTTGTATAAGCTTCCTTGTTAAAGACATTTGTTTCAATGATTTGTAGGAGAGGTGGAGGAACAAATACTGACTTGTTCATGAATATCAAGATCATAGGAATCATGTATACGCTGATAAGTGCTTCCGAACCATGGCATAGCTTCAATTGAGGTGATCTCCACAGAGGTCGATTTCGCGAATGTTCTCGTAAAATAGTATAACAACATTTCGAGTTGCCAATCGTAATGTAACAATATCGCCCTTTCGATAGTCCCTCCTGTGGATCCTCTGCTGTAGCCTTAGTTAGGCTTGGTCCCGGATCTTGATATACGCAGATAGAATTTCCACTCCTTTTCTCTTCACATGCTTCATCAATCAATTTTCTCGCCTCTTCAATTTGATCAAGTCATGTCATCCATAATCGCTCTGGTTGAACTTTTAGCTTGACTTCTCATACTTGAGTTCAACAAAATTTGGTGGTTGAAGATCGGTACCACCTTGATTCTTGATCGCTCAAGATAAGATAAGAAGTGAGATGCTCTCCAAATGGCTCGTGGATATGGTTCTCTTCCAACTCTCTTCGCTTGATCATAGAAATTTTGTAACCCCTATCCAATGATGCAAAATGCCATTATCATATTCAATCGATTTGAAGAAGGCTTTCACATATCTCTTTGGTTTGTCTCGGATGATGACAGACTTGGTCTTCTTCTCTCTATTACAACCAATCTGTGTTCCCAACTTTCTCTTTGAACAATTAATTACTTGAATGGAACATTAGTCATCACACTCACAACTTTTGAGTAGCCTTCTTACCCATAACATGAGTAGCAACTTGTTTGTGGACAAGTGTAGACTAAAAAGTAGTAGGAACTACTTCTTCAAAATTGGATTATTAAGAACTTTGTGAGGATCCTTAATATTACCCGTAATAGCTTCCTGATAATCGCTTCAAGAGCGCCTTCCATATTAACTTCAAAGAAGATCAACAAAGACTAACAAAGACTTGCAGCAGATTTTTTCAGTAGTGTCAACAAGATCTCTTCTTGCCTTGCCTTCTTAGACTTTGTCTCGTTGTTGGACTTTCTTCTTTCTCGCACTCATTTTCTTTAACCTTGGTGACCTCTTGGATTGTGCTTTCTTCTTTTCGTGTTCTTCTTCTTTCCTTTTCCTCCATTTCCTTGAGACCGAAGTTTCAATCTTTCTCAAGGATTGATGATAGTGATTTTGTAGCTTTTGATCTCTGTCGCTCATAATGCTTTGATTGGCTTGAATCTCTGGATGGGTCGGCTTCTTTCGTCGCACGCTTCGCTCAGGTGACCTTCTTGCTTGGTTAGGAATGTCACTCACCAGAGGTTCCCCTTTACGCTTCAAGTCTCCTTATTCAAAAAATCGAACACTTCTTGACTTTGATTCCTAAGAGTGTGATCTTCTCTCCTTCATAGAGGATTTCTTCGGTATAGGCTCCCCCTCAGTTGTTGCTTTCCTTGGTGCTTTTGCTCCTTTTCTGTCTGGAAATCTCAGACCCATTTTAGCAACAGTTGTTGAATCTATATAGCTTTTGACAGCTATCTTCATGCGATTCCCTTTCCAATCGATGCCGATTCTTTGAACACTCTTGTCAACAAAGATCCCATAAGGACAGTGTTTGTATCCTTTATAGATTTTACCATGTACTGAAAAATCAAATATGGTAAATCTATTGGGTGATGATTTAGAAGATGAAAGATGCATTGTTCATCCAGGTAGTGACTGATGTCTTGAACTTATTCTCGGTAAGATCTGATCACATAGAATCGTGAACAATACCCTCGCTTTTGGTACCACCAAGAGGCTCTCCTTTTAGTTGGGTTATTGTGTCCATAGAGTTGACGACTAACTTCATCATCGTTCATCTTGAGCTTTGTCATCCATTTCACCATATTAGTGGGTTGAACTCCATCCATTGGACATTCAGTAACTTTCTTCAGTAACTCCTTTGTTACAATAACAGAGTGTGTGTCTACATATGACACGATTGTATCATCTACTGATTTAGTATTCTTCCAGAACTCATAAATTTCTTGGAGATAGACTTCATCTCGTATTTGAAAGAAGTTTCTCCATCCTGCCGCCATTATCTCCGGCTCTATATCCATCTATTCTTTTCTTAGTTCTTCGAAGTTTACCAATCTTCCCCATCCTGATCCTGGATCAACTCGCAAAATAGGCTTGACATACATCTTGCTGATTCTGTTGAATAGGAACTTCCTTGAAGAATTTTCAGAGAGATTTCAGAGAACTAGCAATTTTTGAATTTGGTAGGAATCCCAAAAGTCAGTTTTAGGGATTTTATTGCAAATTCTAGAACGATTGTACTTCTCGATGATCTGACAGCCTTTTTCCCTCTAAAAATTTTCCTTGTGAAAGAAGTTTTAAGTCTGAAACCGTCAACGCCGTTTAACTCCACCGTTTCATTGTCTTTTCTTTTGAAAAATCGATGATCAATCATTAATTACGCCATCTATCTCATCTTGTCTTTATAAAAAGCAGATGAATGGTCCGTTAACTCCTCCGTCATGCATTTCTTCTTTACGAAAAACCGATGAATGGTCTGTTAACATCACCATATTGAGGTCAAGGTCGATTTCTTTAAAGCGATCTTCACTTAGTGGTTTTGTGAAGATATCCGCCCACTGATATTTCGTTTCCACGAATTGTAGACTGACGACTTTCTTCTGAACGTAATCTCTCAAGAAATGATGTCTGACTTCTATGTGCTTCACCCTTGAATGTTGAATTGGATTCTTTGACAAGTCGATGGTATTTGGTGTTGTCACAAGATATTGGAATCTCTTCCTCTTGTATTGAGTAGTCCTCCAATTGATACTGATCCACAACAATTGTGAACAACAATCTGCGGCGGACATATATTCATTTTGGCAGATTGATAATGCAATCGAGCTTTGTCTCTTGCTTGACCATGACACTGTGTTTGGTCCAAGGAAGTGACACCACCACTCGTGCTCTTCCTTTCGATCCTATCACCGCATAGTCCGCATCGCAATATCCATTCAACCTGAAATCTTTACCTTTCTCATACATTAAGCAAAGATCAGTAGTACCTGCGAGATATCTCAAAATTCGTTTTACAGCAATGTAATGAGATTCTCTAGGATCGGCCTGAAACCTTGCACACAAGCATACACTGAATAGAATGTCAGTCTACTTGTTATAAGATAAAGCAAAGAACCAATCATCCCTCTAAATAGGGTTTGATCCACCTTCTTACCACTTTCGTCTTTTGACAACAAGTTTGAAGGATGCATCGGTGTAGACATACTTTTAACACTGCACATATCAAACTTAGACAACAATTCTTTGACATATTTTTGTTGATGGATAAAAATCTTATCCTTAGTTTGCTTTACTTGCAATCCAAAAAGAATTTTAACTCATCCATCATGCTCATCTCAAATTCATTTTCATCATATTTTCAAAGCTCATGCATAACCTTTTTGAGGTTGCTCCAAAAATAATATCATCAACATAGATTTGCACAATAATAAAATCATTATTCAAGTTCTTCCTAAAAAGAGTTTTGTCTACTTTACCTCTAGTAAATCCATTTCCTATAAGAAATGAGCTCAGACGATCATACCATGCTCTAGGGGCCTGTTTCAGTCCATATAAGGCTTTATGAAGTCTGTAGACATGATCTGGATACTTTATATCCTCAAATCCGGAGGTTGCTTGACATAGACTTCTTCATCTATAAAACCGTTCGAAATGCACTTTTACATCCATCTGAAAAGCTTTATGTCATGGCAAACAAGATATGCAAGCAAGTATCCTTATTGCTTCAAGTCTTGCATCAAGCATATGTCTCATTGTAGTCTATTCCTTCCTGCTGATTATAGCCTTGTGCTACTAATCTTGCCTTGTTCGACTTACTTTTCCCGATTCGTCTAGCTTATTCTTGAATATCCATCTAGTACCAATAATGGATTTCTTTTCGGGTTTAGGAACTAAGGACCGACTTTATTCCTCTTGAATTGATTCAACTCCTCTTGCATAGCTAATATCCATGCTTCATCTTTTAGAGCTTCATCAATCTTCTTAGGTTCTACTTCAGATATAAATGCCATGTTGGCTTCTCTTCTGAACTTGGACCTTGTTCTTACACCTTCTGAGGTTTCTCCAATAATTGACTCTTTAGGATGAAAGTTTTTGTATCTCCAATCTTTCTTTAACTCAAAATTCTTAGAAATGTCTGTCTTTTCATCATGAGGTATTTCTGATGAAGTGAGAGAATAGCCTAGAAAAATTCCTGAAAATGTCTTTGCATCAAATTTATCCAGAGCTTCCTTTGTGTTCAGACTAGTGCACTTGCAGCCGAAAGGATGGAAATAAGAAATGTTTGGTCTCCTTCCATTCCACAACTCATAGGGAGTTTTCTTCAGCATTGGTCGCAGCAACACTCTATTCTGAATGTAGCATGTTGTATTGATGACTTACGCTTGAAGTATTTAGGAAGATTCATCTCATATGCATTGTTCTTGCCATCTCTTGAATCGTCCTATTCTTCCTCTCAACAACTCCATTCTGCTGCGGAGTCCTTGGGGCAGAGAAGTTATGGCAAAATTCCATTTTCTTCACCGAATACTCTAAACTTCTCATTTTCAAATTCTCCACCATGATCACTCCTTATGCTGGCTATAGAAATTCCTTTTTCATTTTGTAACCTCATGGAAAGGTTTCTAAAGCACTTGAAAGACTCATCTTTATGTGATAGAAAAAGTATCCAACAAAACCTTGTAAAATCATCAACAATCACAAGTCCATACTTCTTTCCACCAAGACTTATTGTTCTTGTTGGACCAAATAAGTCCATATGTAACAACTCAAGTGGTCTAGATGACGTTACGAAATGTTTTGAAGAGAAAGAGGTTTTAACTTGTTTCCCTTTCTGACAACTTTCACAAAAGAAATCTTTGTCAAAACGAATTTGTGGCAAACCTTTTACCAAATCATGTTTCAAAAGTTTTGAAATATGTTTAAAACTGACATGACCTAGTTTTTTATGCCAGATCAGTCTTTCATCTTCAGTAGATAAAAAACATGAAATATTTTGAGACTGAAAATCGTCTAAATCACTTTTGTAAAGATTGTTTCGTCTTTTGGCTGAAAAGCATATGGAACCATCTTTGTTTCTGACTTCACAAAATTTTTGATTGAAAGTAACTTCAAAACCAGAATCACGTAATTGACTAATACTTATCAAGTTATGCTTTAAACCATCAACTAGTAGTACGTTGTTAATGCATGCATGGGAATTCTTACCAATCTTACCAAACCCGATTATCTTTCCCTGTTGGTTGTCTCCAAAAGTTACTGATCCTCCTTTCAGATCAAGATTTAGGAACATAGACTTGTTTCCGTCATGTGACGCGAGCATCCACCGTCCAAATACCAATGGTGCTTCTTGGTTCTTCCAAAGAAGGATTTCTAGGAGATATTATCTTATTTTTAGGTACCCGATTCTCTTGGGTCCTTTAGGGTTAGTATGATGTAATGAATGATAATAAGGTGTAGAATGAAAACGTTGATGACCTTTCGAAAACCCGATTGATATCTTTTCTTATCTTTTGAGCAATTGATTTTACGTAATTCGGGCTTATTTTAGTAAACCCTAATCCAGCTTTTATCCTCTGATGTCTGTATTTTCCTATCATTTCATTCATCTTTTTGTACTATCTGAATTTAGCTAGATCAATTGAGAGATTATTAATTCTCAGTTTCAATTGATTAATCTCTTCGGATCTATCTACAACTTTGTTGTTATTCAATTCCTCAACTTGCTTTCTCAAACTTATATTCTCACTCTCTATCTCATGAGTATGTTTGAGGTTTTTTACATATTTCTTCTTCAAAGCTTGTCTTGCTTCGAATAGCATGAGAATCCTCTAACAATTCTGAGTATGCATCTTGTATATCATTATAGCTAGAAGTTACCTCCTCATCACTTTCTTCTTCAGCTACCAGACATATGTTAGCATGTTCTGACGCTTCTGAACTTGTATCTGATTCTGATGAGTCCAGATCTTCCCACGTTGCCATCATGCTTTTCTTGTTATCCCTACTCCTTTTGGGTTGTCTTTTCAACATTGGACACTCGGACTTGTAATGTCCCGGCTTCTTGCATTCATAACATGTAACGGATGCTTTATCGACTTTTTCATCGTCTTTGCCGCTGTTCCTTCTAAATGTTGAATTTCCTTTGGACTTCTTTTTCCACATTCTTCTTATCTTTCTTGAAATGAAAGATAGCTCATCGTCTTCATCACTTGATTCAGATTCGACTTCATCGAATCATCATCCTTTGCTTCTTCAATCTTTAAAGCCTTTGATGTGTTCCTCTTTTTTTCTTCTTCGGATTTTGTGATTCTTTTGACTTGCTTTGAGCGCTATGGACTTCTCTTTCTTGGGCTTATCTTCCGCATCAAGCTCGCTCGTGTATCTTCAACGATCCAAGCAATTCATCAAGCTTGAAGACGCTTAAGTCTTTGGCTTCAGACAAGATTACTTTGGGTCTCCATCTTTTGGCGCGACTCCTCAAAATCATTCGAACATGGTCTTGATGCTGTATGCGTTCTTCCAAGAGCTTTTAGTCCATTAACAATTGTTTGGAATCTTCCAAACATTTGATCAATGGTCTCTTCTTCTTTCATCTTGAATAACTCGCATCGATGCACCAAAATACTTATCTTGGACTCCTTGACTTGATTTGTTCCTTCATGTGCAATTGATAATGTATCCCACATTTCTTTGGCAAGTTATCACATCCATGAACTTTGTCATACTCACTTCGCTTCAATGCACAACTCAAGAAAAATTTCGCTTTGGAGTTTAGTTGAAATCTTGCTTTTCGCTTCACCGTCCATCTTTCTCGTGGAATTGGATTTTATCATCATCTTCGGTGTGTATGGTCCATTCTCGATGATGTCCCAAAGGTCAATGTGAGTAGACTAGATAAACAATCTCATCCGATCCTTCCAATAGTGGTAGTCTTCACCATTGAATCTTTGGAGGTCCGTGACCGAGGCTCCTTCGCAATATCGTGTGTGATTCCATCATTTTCTTTAGTTCACACTTTATTAGAGTGATTCTTGAACACCTCGCTCGATACCAATTGAAGTAAATCACACATTAATATATTGAGTAATAATATGATCAAGATACAAGAAGGGGGTTGAATTGTGATAAACTTTTCGTTAATCCCTTCAATAACAATTGCTTGTTCTTTCGTAAAACTTATCTTAAATTAATTCTTGACTAGTTTGAAAACCTTTGATAATAATGAGAACTACGATTTAAGTAAAGTAAGAGTTAGAGAGAAACACAGCAATTTATCTGGTTCACCCTAAACCGTGGGCTACGCCCGATCCTCGATATCCTTCGAGATTTCACTATCTCCGAACTGCTTACAAGTATTCTTTGACCGAGCCTCTTGAGTCTCTTAACAACAAGTATTCTTTTACTCTTAGCCTCTTCAAAGCTACCGTAACACTTTTCAAAATGAAAACTAATAAAGAGCTTTTACAAAGAGTTGCTCTTTACAATGTACACTTGAAAATAGTTCACAATTTTCTCGAGATAGTCGATGTTTGAATACTCGAGTTTCATTCCTTTTCTCAAAAGTCGCTTTTACTTCAATCTCGACTCTTATTTATAATCGATCTTCAACTGTTTCTTAAATATCGCTTCTTGAATCTTTAAAGAAACGGTTATTCAGCTTTAACTCAGAATCGCTTGTCTTAAAGCGATGTTTCTTTCTTCGCTCGATTCTTGTATAAATCGCTTTTCTCTTCGTAAAGCTTCCGCTCGATTTTTGTATAAATCGCTTTTCTCTTCGTAAAGCTTCCGTCGATTTTTGTATCATCCGCTTTTCTCTTCGTAAAGCTTCCGTCGATTTTTGTTCCGTCGATATTCTTCCGCTGCTTTTCCTTATGCTTTTCTTCCTTCGCTTTTCTTCCGTCATTATTCTTCCGCTCGCTTTTCCTTCCTTCGTTTTTCTTCCAATCGCTTTTCTTCCTTCGCTTTTCTTCCTTCGCTTTTTCTTCCGTCGCTTTTCTTCCGCCTCGCTTTTCCTTCCTTCTGTTTTTCTTCCGTCTGCTTTTTCTTCCTTCTGCTTTTTCTTCCTTCTGTTTTTCTTCCGTCTGTTATTCTTCCTTCTGCTTTTTCCTTCCTTCTGCTTTTCCTTTTTATGCATCCATCTACTTTTCATTTGTATATTTCTCTTTGTTTATTATCAAAATTATTTAATACGTGAAGTCTGGTTTGACTTAACAAAGATGATTAATTGTGTGTGTTGGGGTGATAGCCGTGGGTGTTGGTGAGAGGTAGAGAAGTTTGAAGTGTTGGTGAATTGAAGAGCTTGAGGCTTGTTTAGGTAAGAACTTGTTTTGTGTTCTATCCTTAGTAGGTAGAAGCATTTATTGTGTTTATTGGTGCATTAATTTCATGAAGCTTGTGTATTAATTGTATGGGTATAGGTGTGTGCTTGTGTGAGGGAAAATGGTATGGAAGTGAAAGAATGTGACTTTAGTGCTTTCAATGAAGTATATAATGTTAGATGAGTTGAAATAAAGTCAAAAAATTGTGTATGATGTGTACTGCCCAAATTGTGCTTTATTACTCAATTATTTGTCTTGATGAATTTGTGGCTGATCTCTTAGCCAAATGAGAGGTTTAGTGATGTGGTATTGATGGTTCATGAAAGAAGTAGGATTTAGTGTGAAATCTGGAAAATGAAACTTGTATATGTTTCAGGGATGTGTTTATAACTTTTGATGTGGTTATGCTATTGAGTTGAGGTTTGTTTGAAATTAAACTTGAGAGATAGGGCTAGAATTCCTATGAAGGAAGTTCTGCCCAATTATGGCTGGAAGAGCTTTGAAATTAGCTCGGAAGTTTGAAATGTATGTGTTGGATGAACAGTATCCAAGCTTTGGTTCCATTTTGATGACATGAATCTTTGAGAATTTTTCTAGGTTAAAGGAGATCGATTTTGAGAAATTGGTATTACTGAAAGTTGAAGATTTATGTGTTAGCTTTTTAATGCCACTAAGTATGATATTTTTCGATGTGTAGTTTACAAGTTATGGTCTGATAATTCTCAAGTGGTAATTCAGTCCAAAAATGTGTTTTAGTGAGAAATTGTGCTTTTTGAGTTCTAATATTTATTTGGGACTGTTAAGGGTGAAATTGGCTCAAATGACATTCTGGAAAGTTGTAGAGGATTGTAGTAGCTTTTTAATGAGATATTTTATGCGAATTTTGGATGTGAGCACTGCAAGATAAAAATTTGGAAAGTTTTGTTACAGTTGAGATTACTTGTTGAGTTCATAAGCTTTTACAGGACAATCACCTTCATGAGAGAATTCGACTTAGTTTGAATTGGAATTTCTTGTAAAGCCTTTTCTGAGAATTGTAGTTTATTGTCTGAGCTTTTTATCCCTATATGATATGGAAATTTTTTCCAAGAGAATTTGGAGTTATGAATTTTGAAAGATTGGTTTCCTATTGAGAATAAATTGAGTAGGCTGGATCTTTGGTTGCAAATTTGATTTGATTAGAGATGGAATTGGCTTCTAAGTTATTATTGAAAGATGTAGCATTTGTTTTGCTCTTTTTATTAATATAAAATTTGGAATTTTTTGTTAAGGGGATGAAAAGTTATGAATTTTTGTGATAATGTTGCATTGTGGTAGTAAATGTGTGACTAGGCTATGTCTTAGAGTGAATTTTTGACACCCTTAGAAGTGTTATTAAATTTCAAGTTCTTCATGAAACTTGTTGGATTTTCTGAGATCTTTCCAACGAGACCGATTTTGTATTATTTGGACATTTGTGTGAAAAGATCAAGCTTATGAAAGAAGAAGTGGTTTTGGGTTAAAGTTTGAAAAAAAAAAGAGAGAGAAAATGGGGTAGCATCGCTCGCCCATGCGGGCGAGCGAGACGCTCACCCACTTGCCTCGCTCGACTGGCGAGCGAGGTGCCCAGCTCGCCCTCCGACCTCTGTCCAATCTTTTGAGTATAACTTTTTCATCCGACCTCCAATTGACCTGATTTTCAAAGCGTTGGTTTCCTAAGATATTTTTCTATCTTTCCATACCACACTTAGGATTTTTGAGGTCAGACTAAGACAGGATGGTCGGATCTAACTGAGCGGATCTGTTGGAACAGTCTGAATATGCTTTAGTAATTTGGGGATATCTTGAGCTAGAGAGCTCGGATCGAGTTGATTCTTTTTCCTAAGTAAACTAGAGACATAGCTCTACAAATGTCATGAAAATGTCAGTTTTCAATTTAGCCCTTAAGATGTTCATTTTCCTGAGTGAAATCTCATATAGTGTGCTGATCTGAACATGTTTTGGGAATAACTTTTCCTTCCGACGTCCGATTGATCTGATTCCGGAGGCGTCGGATTCATGAAATATTTAATTTCATTTATTTGTAAAATTGGGAAATTTTAGATCAGAAATTGATGGGAATTGGTTAGGTCGAACGGAGGGGACCGGGAAATGATTTTTTTGATCCATGTTTTCTTAATAATCGGACCTAGAGAGGTCTGAATTGAGTGATTTTAGTGTCAATAAGTTTCTAATGATTAAAGAAAATTGTTGTGTCAGGAAATTATGCAATAGTGCCGGGAATGTCACGAACATGCATTGCACATATCTAAATTTGTTACATGTGCATTATTTAATATTTCTAATTGTGCAATTGGTAATGTGTGATTATTGTGATTGATATAGAGGCACAATTGGAACGTCATCCCACGGATGTTGCTGAGACTTCCCAGCATTAGCTCGGAAGTTACTTGGTGAGTAACCTAGATAGTTTCTCGATTATTAATTGTTTATATTTTGCACTTATAACACTGTGGAGAATAATGGTGGGCTTTGCGTTTGTTTGTGCCTGGTTCCGGACCGAAGGTGTTCGATGTATTGGGAGTTTTTGACACATAAGTGTTATATGTGATTCGAAATGTGATAAATTGTGACTATGTGTATGAATGTGATAGATTTGGAACCGAATGTGATGTGAGTTTTACTTGTATTGCCTTGTGCATTCCATGCATGATGCATGATCAGTAATTGACAGTTGTGACCGGAGTAGCCACCGAGAGCTTAAAGCTCAACCTATTTGAGCTTCGAGCCCACAGTGCTACAGAGCCTCAGGCTCAACGAATAATGCTCCCTTATTGGGACAGTTTAGGCGCTCAGTCACAACAACGAAATAAATTGGAAAAATGGTCACATGCGCATTACGTGTGCACTTGATTGAATACTTTGATTGAGTGAAAGACAAATCGCTTTGGTTTTATGTGAATAATCCTGTAATATTTCTGAATGAGCTATTATTTGAAAATTGTGTTATACTTGACAATGCATGAATTGGGTGAACCATCGATGATGGTTCCTCACTGAGTTCGCAAACTCACCCAAAATTGCAAATTATTTTTTTCAAGACCGAGAGAGTAGACTCCTAGCTCCAGAGAGACTTTTCCTGCCGCGTTGATCGTGTTGACAAGAGTAGTCATGGCACACAGGTCGATCAGCTGGGATCTTTTGGGGATGACTTAGTTAGGCATATTGTACTAGATTTCCTTTGGAGTTTTGTACTGACAATGAAAAACAGACAGATGTGTAATTACTATTTTGATGATATGAATGAGAAAGTTTATGGTTTTAAAAATTAGTGATTTTCAGTATTAATGCTTTATGTTTTGATGCCATGTGAGGTATAGTAGTGATTGTTCGTAATTCACTCTTATCGTAGGACATGTACCGGAATGACCTACGGGCGTCTCGGTGCATACCCTAGGGTAAGGGGATGCTACAATTATAATAATTACAAATATGTAATACTATAGTAAACTATATGGTACTATATTACGCTATTATATACTAATATAATGTAACTATATATTTATCTAATATATTAATAGTATATATATATGTGTTATACAATATAATATTTGTATGGTACACATTTTATTAGTAATATATTAATATAGTTAAATATAGTTATAATTACTATATGATATTAATTATTAGTATATCGTTAATATTATATATTATATTACATAGTAATATATACTATATGTAATATGTCATAATTATTAGGTATCAAATAGTATTATAATATACTAGTATATCATATATTATATGATATGTACATATTAATGATATTAATATATTATTAATTAATATATATTTAATTACTTATAATATTTTTGTTATATATTATATGTTGATAATCATAATATACATTGTAATTGTATAACAATATTATTAATTATATTTGTATTAATAAAGTAATATATTATACATAAGTATAATATATACTTAATATTATTATAATATTAAGTATTACATGTAATAATAAATGTGTTACATATATTATTACATGTAATACTTAATATTATACTAATATTATAATTGATATAATGATAATATTATTAAATACTATATAATATAATATATTCTAGTATATAACACATTAATAAATACATAATATTTTTAATGATAATTTTGCAACACACCATTTCACATAACATGTAATTCACAATTTTGCATAATAGATTATGTATCACACTTTTACTCTAGTATAGGAAATTTTGACATTTCAATCAATCAAACATACCTGATAAAAATGCATATGAAATGCTCATGAGACACTTTCCATTTATTACGTTGTTGTAACCGAGTGCCTGAACTGTCCCATATTTATTTTAGGTACCGGACTCATTAATAACTATCCCTTATCTACTTGGAGGATACATGACTCATTATACATAGTGAGCCTTAGGCTCTTAAGCACTGTTTGAGCTCGAGGCTCTTTTCACTTGTTGAGCTTTAAGCTCTGATCGGTGGCTACTCTAGTCACAACTGTCATTATCTGATTGTGCATTCAAGAATGGAATGCATGTATCACAATCACTCACATTATAAAGCACTTAGGTCTTTACATTCACATTCAAACAGCACTTCAATATACATTCCACATTCACAATCATCGAACCTTCTACCCAGAATTAACAATTAAACACATTCATTTATCATTCAAAGCATAATTTAAGCAAACAATGATTGAGAGAAACCGTCTAGGTTACAAGTTTCTCCTGAAATTAATGCTTGGAAGTTCCGGTAACGTTCGGAGGTTGGCATTCCAGTTGTTCCTTTATATCAAACTACGTACACATATATCATAATATACACAATTATAATTGTTTAATAATGCACATGTATGAAATGAATTATTTACAATGCATGTTTATGACAATCTCTGGTATCTTTCCTTTAATTTTATTACAAAATCATTTCTATATCGAAACTCATCTAAGTATAATTTATACTTAGGTTTATGCCTCACTAAAACCATTAAAATCATATTTCATTCTCATTGAATCACTTCAGATTTTTCCATGACACACTTTCAGGTCTACTGTTCACGTTCAATCAGAAGGTGAAAATGATGTAATTTGGTCATACTATCTTCTATAAAAGTGTTCCTCTATTTCTTATGTTTCCATTGACATCAAAATCACTAAATTTGGTTTAATAATTTGGAAGATATACCTCAAACATTATCAGGTTGTTCACATTCAAAAAACAGAGTACTATATACAACTTCCATCCAGAAATTCAATATCTTATAATGAATCAAAATTATACTTCTTGAGACAATTTGTAGGCCTATATCTATAGTTTACTCCAAATTAAAAAGCATATCATTTGGAGTCCTATAGATCCATATATAATCAAAATACTGAAGGGTGTTCAGGAAGAAAATCCTATTTCACTGTTCCAACAGATTCCACATTTTGATTCGATCAATCTTTCTCAATTCAATTCATAATGCTACGAAATTTTATTGAGGGATAGAAAAATGTGTTAGGAATCCATTGGTTCAAGAATTAGACCATTTGGAGGTCTAGAGTAGAAGTTATAATAAAAAATAAAAGTATGTTCGAAAATAACCTCCTTGATTAATTTATAATAATAACTATTATATGTAACATAATTATAATAACATATACATATAATTATTAATATGTATTACATGTTATTTATAATATAATAATGTATTTTATAAAATGTATGTATATAATGTTATTAGTTTATATTTAATATTACATATATGCATAATATTTATTGTTAGTAATATCAATAATATATAATAATATTATATAATAAATTCACATATGTATTTATGATATCATTATATCTCATGTATTACATTTTATTATTTTATATCATTATCTTAAATATATACCAATATCTTGTCATTATATACAATATTAATTATATTATTATATATATTATTTGTTATAGTAATATAATTATACTATCATATACTTGTAAAACATAATAATATTATTATATTGCATGTAATTAATTATATGTATATTATACTATACATATAAATAATAGTATAAATTATATAATTATATAATCATGGTATATACAGTATTCACCACTATTATGTAATAATTATATTTATGTACATATCATTATATGCATATATTATTAAATTATAATATAATTTATATGTATTATAAATTATACATTATAGTATGATACATTACTATAAATGTATATATTATGTAATGTATTAAATGTTAAAATTATATAAATACAATATATAATATTACTCATTATATGCTAATTTGTTATATTTAATTATATGTTATTGATACTATATACATATAAATATAACAACATTAGTATAGCTAAATAATAATATATATATTAACTAACATTGTATATATTAATAGTATTATATAATTATAATATTATGTTATTATTATATTAAGTTACTATTAATATATTATTGTACCACATATAATAATATATTGTACATGATATTATTAAAATTTTACATTATTATTAATATATTATTTAATAATTACTATGTACATATTAATATTTATAAAATATTAGTATAACATAAAATATTTAGTAAATAATACTATTAACACTAATTGATATTATTAAATAATACATAGTAATTTGTTATATAATATAGTTACTACAATATGATATATATTCTTAAAACTATTAATATACTATATATTAATATATATTAAGTTATTAAATAATATCTATTATATATGTAAATTATTATCATATATACTAATATTATTAATATTAATTATAAATGATAATATACATTATTAATACTATATACATTAATACTGTAATTAAATAATATTATTACCTATTATTTAATTATTATATATATATATAATCTATGTAATATTTATATATATATATATATATAATGTAACTATATATTACTATTAATGTAATTATTATACTATTAATATTATACTATTAATACATAGTATACATGTGGTAATTATTAACTATACAATATTATAACCCTAAATGTATGTGTATAATATGTAATATAGTTCACAAATTGTACTATAATTACACATATGTATATTAATATAAAATACTTTATATTACATGTACTTTTATAGTATTATAATAATTATTTATATAATTATGTAATAATTAGTAATATAATTATTAATATGTATTAAAATAATATATGTGATATAATATATATTATATTATATATTAATATAACTATATATGTATGATATAATATTTATAATTAATAGTAATGTATTAAATTACTATAACATTATTATAGTAATTATCATATAATAGTAACATATTAATAATAATTTGATTTACCATACATAAATATGTACATAATTTATAATATATACTAATTAATATTACATATTATGTATTATTACAATAATATGTACATAAATATACATAACTATATTTATTATTACAATTTAAATATTTAATAGTAATAAATAGTTAATAATGTTATATAAACAATAATAAGTTATATTAATTTATATATTATGCACATATAATTAATATGTACATATGTATATCATAATAGTATTACATATTATATCATTATTAATATTGTTATAATTTATGATAATATAATAATATTACCATGTTATGTATAATATTATAAATATTAATTATATCATATTACATATTATAGTATATTATGTTAATAGTAACTATATGTCATATTGATATAATATACAATATTGTACTATTAATTATAACATTATAATATTTAACATAATAGTATATAGTAATATATGTAGTATGTGTAATTATGAATACAGATTCATAATATATACTATTATCATAGTAATAGTATACTATTATATATTATAATAATACTATTATATTAATAACATACTATTTTATAGTATATATATTATGATATATATATATATATATATTGATACTATATTAAATAAGTAATGTATACCATGTAATTAATTATAATGATGTAACAATTATACATAAACTAGTACATATATCACTAGTATATTATTACATATACATTACTATAATAATATAATGATAATACTATAGTAAATTATGATATAATATGTTATAAACAAATTAATAATACATGTCTATATACATATACCATATAATTATATGTTACCTTAATTATGTTACAATATATACATATAATAACATATGTAGATATAACATATAAATTAAATACACTTATTATGTTATAATAATAGTATGTATATATAATTATCATTATTAATATGTAATATTAATAATATTACAATTTATACAATTATAATAGTTATTAATAAATGTATATTGTTATTACATATAAATTAATGCAATTATAGTATACTTATATGCATATTACAAAATACATAATTATATTTATATAATAGTATGGATATTTATAGTAATTGTAATATAATATTATGCTATAACATATATACAATAATTATATATATTTAAATGTTACACTATGTTATAATGTAACAAATATATGTATGTAATAATAATTATATATATTATGTATAATATATTATTAAATATTATATACTATTGTAATATATTATATTACATAAATAGTACATGTTATATTACATATTAAATATGTATTTACATTATGTAATATTAACATATCATAATATATATGTAGATTATATTAATAATGTATTATTATAACATTAGTATATAATTATTACATATAATAATATAGTATATTATATATTGTATATACAATATATAATATACTATATTATTAGTAATAACTATTATAAATATTTATTATTAATAACTTATACATAATACTATTTATTTTAATAGTATACATTATAATATAAATAATATTAATAATGTGATATATATAATGATTTTACTATATTTATAATTAATTATATATGTTATTATATTATAGTTTTAATGTAATTATAATAAAATATAGCCATGGTATAATAATATGATATTTATGTATGTTATTAACATTATATTTATGTATTTATATCATAACTAATTTGGTACATATTAACTACTAACATGTTATATTTATAATGATTAGAATAAATTACAATTATAAAATATTATGCTATAATTAATATAACTATATATATTACAACATATATTATATAATATGTTGTATAATAATTGTTAATAAATACTGTAATTATATTACTATATATGTAAAATGCTACTATTATATATGTAATTATTTCTAATATATTATTTAAATAACTATTTTAATTATATGCATATATATATATATATATATATATATATATACTTATCACATAAGTATATTATTATATGTAGATTCGTATTTAATATAATTATAGTATATTCATAATATTAATATAATGGTAATATTAATTTACTATATGGATATTATAATAATATTATTAATATGTTATTATAATATTGTATATACATAATATTATAATTAATATTGTCACTAACTATAACATATATTATTAAATATCATAATATACTATTTAATTATATATAACTATAATTATAGTTAACATATATAATTACTATACACAATATTAATATGTACTATTAAATATTATTTACAAATATTATATAAATTAATTATACAAATAGTTATCATACATAATATAAGATAATTATATAACATAATAAATAAATAAATATTATATTAATTTAATAAATAGTTATAACTATTAATATCATATATAATTTATACGCTTAATTATATATGATAATTATAAATTAATATATTAAATTAATATGCATAGTATTAATAATTAAATAAATACAAGTTATAATTATAAGTATAATAGTATACTTATATGTATTATTTGATTACCTATTATTATAGTAGTATATTATTATATAACTATACATATTTATATACTATATAAATATTTAATAACGTTATTATTAATAATAATAATATTAATACTTTATGTATAATTATAATATTATACCCATGTAATAAATAGTAATTAAATAATAATTTGTTATATATATGTAATAATGTAAATAATTAACTAATTAATAGTAATAATATTGTATACTGTTTGAAACTATTATAATTAATTACATAATATAATTAATAATATTATATATTGTTATGATATGATATAATTGTTATATAATATTATAACAATTAATTATGCTATTATTTATATTATAATAGTATAATATTGATAATTGTAACATATGTATAAAATAATTAATAGCATATTGATATATACTATTAACAATATAATATTTATTATATTATAATAAATATAATAATATTTACATTATAATTAATAATTTGTATAATTAAACTAGTATAATTACATTACGTTATAATGTAATTATACTAGTTTAAAATATTATATAAAATAATAGTTATATTAATTATATATATTAAATATAATGCATGCACTAGTAATTGTATATCGATAACCCAACATGAGATGTTATTGTGATAAGTCATATGCAATTGTATATCTCAATATTATATAATGGTTACAATTGTATATGATAATATGTAATAGGTATTAGTTTGAAACTGTGGATGATTTTTTGACTCTAAGTCTAGTAGTAGATTATGTAAAATATTATCATAATAATATAATTGTTTAATTAATAATATATGTTTAATGTACAAATACATATATAATAATAATAAGTTAATGTTGTAATTACCAAATATAAGTGTAATTATATTATAAATAATATATATTAATAATATATTAACCAATAATATTAATTAATGAATATATATGTAAATATATATTATATAATATTAATAGTATATGATAGTATTACTAATATATAATTATTATAAGTATTTATATTATAATATAAATAATATTGCATTTTAACAATATTTATATAATATTTAAAACAATGCCTCTTGGACTTTTATGAGATGAAATCATTATGTATACATAATATTTAACTTTATATTATGTATGTCATGATTATGTAATAGTACATAATTAACTATATTACATATGTATTAGTAGTATATTATAATGATATAAACAATATGTAATATATTACATTATCCTAAATTAATATGATTATAAATATTAATCATATTAATATATAATCATAAATAATATTTATAGTTACATATAAATATTAATATAATTATGTTATTTTATATATTTAATAATATACATTATCTAATCACTCGATGAGTGGTAGCAAGGCTAACCAATACAAGCGCGGCATCATTCAAATTCAGAAATGAAAATCTACTTGAATTTCTATCAACTAATGGAGTCAAGGCAATAGCAGGAAAAGAATATTCATCAGAACCCTTCAATGGTGAATTATGGAAGATAAAACCCCCACAGGAAACAGAAGCATCAAAGACACCTCAGAATGTGCAGACTTGGGAAAACAAGGATAAATCTGTAAATCTCATATTTACTCATTATGAAAACAGGGGTTTGCCTGAAGAAGAATTTGAGGATGAAGATGAATCAGAAATTGAAAGAGCTCTGGTTATAACTCATCGAGTTATAAAGGAAGAAGAAAGGCATATCAATAGAATATTGCCAGATCATTTTATCCAAAGTGAAAGAGAAAAAGGTATTATCTAGGATCATTTGGGAGATGCAAAATATTGGGTAAAATATACTATCCCAGAGGAAATTGAAGAACCAATTGTATGTGATGGTTGGGGAAAGGATTTTGAAGACTCAACAGAAAACAATGAAGAGACAATATTGGCCTTCGAAGAAAATGAAGAAGCAGAAAATGAGTGGCCATGGTATTATGAACACTCAAAAGAAATGGTTTTAATGGCCGAAATGGATTACCCAAAATTAAGACCAGAAGTAGATTTGGAAGAAACACCATATCTACAAGAAATACTTACAAATACCGTCAAATCAGCTGCATCAACGTCACAGGTAGTTGACTCAGGATTACGAGTCCCAACAGATTCAAGTATGGGACTTCCTCAATACCCACCAGCAGAACGACAACAAACAATCAACGTACTAGAAATTCGCGAACGATGTAGAAATTTTAAAGGAAAGAGTGCAAACATCTCAAATCAATGGAATTTACCATCAACCCAAGCCCAAACAGGATCAATATTAGTTTTACCAACTGATGTTTCACTATATGAAAATGTCATATCAAGGTGGGAATCAAACAATAAGAATCTCATAGATCTAATGACATGGGTGGATAATCAAGCCAAGGTAACTTATATTGAGAATCTTTTGGGAGAAGTTATGAAAAGAATGTTTCAACAATGGCGGTTAGCTTTTCCATAAGAATATGAGATGTTAGTAGCAGCAGCTGATGATACACAAATCGTCTTCTAACAAATAAGAAGAATGATCACTTTAGAAGATCCCTATCAAGGATCAACAGCATTCCAAGAAAGGGCATTTGCAGAACAGGAAAGAATGCATTGCAAAGAAATACAACATTTGCCACAATTTATGGAAGAATACATGGATATTGCGGCAAAAACAGGAAGAGCCTATATGAGTCCAGAATTATCAGAGAAATTCTTCAGAAAATTGCCTGAACTCTATGGAAAGGAAATAAAGGAAGAATTTAAAAAGAAACATCCAGGTAACACTATCGGAATCATACCACGAGTTCATTTTACTTGGCTATATCTGCAGGAATTATGCAAAAAGGCCTCAATGCAAAGAGGACTGAAGGATTTTAATACCCTATGCAAGCAAATACCTATACCAAGGTATTACAAAGAAAATAAGAAATATGGTCTCAAAAAAGAAAGAAATTATAAAGGAAAACCACATGATACTCATATTAGGGTTTTCAAAAGAAAGAAACCTCCTACTCATAAGTGTCGCTATTATACATGTGGAGAAGTAGGACATTATTCAAGAGACTGTAAGAATAAAAAGGGAAATATTGCAAGAGTCACAATGATCAATGAATTGCAATTGCCAGATGAATGGGATGTGGTTTCAGTGGATATGAATGAATAAGATAGTGATGGAATACTATCAATATCTGAAGGAGAAGATCCTGATCACACAGCAGTATTAAAGACGCTTACAATGGAACCAATGGAATATCTATTTGTCACGACTGAAAATGGAGAAATTCTGCAAAGAAGATTCGAATGGTTGGAAAGTGTAACACTTCCACAAGAAATGGCAACATGTACACATGAATGAGTACATAATGCATCTATTGTAGATTACATTATCGGAAAAGATAATTGTAATTATTGCAAAAGAAAAACTACAGAATTAATGAGACTACATTGTCCAATGTGTCTTATGACTGTTTGCCCATTCTGTTCAACATTATACCTTAAAATTAAAGTCAAAAAGAGGCATTCAACATATGTACCTCTATTTTCCAATCGAGATAGTGTAATTGCTGAAATGAGCAATTATATTGATCAGTTGGTAATCCATTTTGTCACGACTGACAATGGAGAAATTCTGCAAAGAAGATTCGAATGGTTGGAATATTAGTTTTACCAACTGATGTTTCACTATATGAAGATGTCATATCAAGGTAGGAATCAAACAATAAGAATCTCATAGATCGAATGACATGGGTGGATAATCAAGCCAAGGTAACTTATATTGAGAATCTTTTGGGAGAAGTTATGAAAAGAATGTTTCAACAATGGCGGTTAGCTTTTCCACAAGAATATGAGATGTTAGTAGCAGCAGCTGATGATACACAAATCGTCTTCTCACAAATAAGAAGAATGATCACTTTAGAAGATCCCTATCAAGGATCAACAGCATTCCAAGAAAGGGCATATGCAGAACTAGAAAGAATGCATTGCAAAGAAATACAACATTTGCCACAATTAATGGAAGAATACATAGATATTGCGGCAAAAACAGGAAGAGCCTATATGAGTCTAGAATTATACCTAATCAAAATTTTTGTATTAACATCAGAAAAATAGTATCACATGCAAAAATACCTCACAGAAGAACAAAAGGAGCAGCAGGATTTGATCTATACAGTGTTGAATGTATAGTAATTCCAACATTCCAAAGGAAATCAATTTCAACAGGAATACAAATGGAAATTGAACAACCAGGAATTTATAGGAGGATAGCTGGCAAATCTTCAATTGCAATCAGAGGAATAGATGTGGCTGCAGGAGTTATTGACACAGATTACCGAGGCACAATCTACATTATCATGGTAAATACAAATCCTACTGGATATTTTGTGCATATTGGTGATAAAATAGCTCAGATAATATTTGAGTCATATATGGTTCCACAACTTCAGTTGAATGATAATTTAACTGAAACAGAAAGAATGTCAAGCCCAATTGACAAAGAAAAAGGGGAGATTGTTCTTTATAAACAATCAAAAGAAAAGGAAACTTTATTTGCTATTACAGATGATAAAGCTGGAATACCAAAAGGAAGGATCAATAATCAGCTTTACAATTTTGACATACAATTCAAAATTCCAGGGTGTAATGATTTCCAGTTAAGAGCAATTTTGGATACTGGAGCAACAAAATGCTGTGTTAAAATTGATGCAATCCCAGAAGAAGCAAAGGAAAAGTTTAGATATGCAATGGAAATATATGGAATTAATTCCATATTCAAATCTGAATTAAAGATGAAGAATGGGATCACGATTATTGGAGAAAATTCCTATAGAATACCCTTCACATTTTGTGTATCAATGAACACACAAGATGGTATTCAGTTTATCATAGGATGTAACTTCATAAGAGCGTAACAAGGAGGAATACGATTGGAAGGAAATACAGTTACATTCTACAAGAACTTGTCAAAAGTATCGACAAGCACAGAAATAAGGATAGCTACCCTAGCTATACCTGAACTAGAAATTAAGACAGATGAATATTATACCATTAAAGATATGGTATATTTTAATATTGGAAAGAGTATACCACAATACTCAAAAGAAATTTTTGAATGTCTCAAAGAAATGGAGCAGTTGGAATACATTGGAAAAGATCCACAGAAGCATTGGGCTAAAAATGGATTACTATGTAAGATAGAGATCATAAATCCTGATTTAACTATTCAGGATAAGCCCTTAAAACATGTTACGCCCTTAATAAAGGCCCAATTTAGAAAGCATGTTCAAGCATTATTGGATTTAGGGGTTATAAGACCATCTACATCAAGGCACCGGACTATGGCAATGATGGTTTATTCAGGAACTACAATAGACCCAAAACTGGAGAAACAAAGCATGGGAAGGAACAAATGGTCTTTAATTATCGTAAGCTCAATAAGAATACTTACAAAGATCAATATTCATTACCAGGTATAAACGCAATTATCAAGAAAATAGGGAATAGTCAAATTTATAGCAAATGTGACTTAAAAAGTGGATTTCATCAAATCGCAATGGATCCAGAATCAATCCCTTGGATGGCCTTCATTGTTCCTGATGGACTATACGAATGGCTTGTTATGCCATTTGGTTTAAAGAATGCCCCAGCAGTATTTCAAAGAAAAATGGATTAGTGTTTCTGAGGACATGAAAGGTATATCGCTGCATATATTGATGATATTTTGATATTTTCATATTCGGAACATGATCATAAGAAACACTTACAGATATTCTTTGATATCTGTAAACGATATGGCTTAGTCCTATCAAAAGAAAAAATGATAGTGGGAGTATCTGAAGTTGAATTCCTTGGTGCAACTATCAGAAATAGAAAAATTAAACTTCAACCACATATCATAAAGAAATCATCAGAATTTCCTGAAGAACAACTCAAAGAGAAGAAAGGATTAAGATCATGGCTTGGGATCCTAAATTATGCACGCAATTATATTCCAAAAATTGGAATATTAGTTAGACCACTGTACAACAAAACAACACCAAATTCTGACAAAAGGATAAACCCAATGGATTGGGAACTGGTTAGAAAAATAAAAGCCTTGATCAACAATCTACCAGAATTACAATTACCACCGCCAAATGCATACATTATCATCGAAGTAGACGGATGCATGGAAGGATGGGGAGGTATTGCTAAATGGAAGAAAAAAAAAGGAAGTTCAAAAGCAGAGGAATGAGTATTTGTTTATGCAAACGGAAAATTTGACATCATAAAATCAACAATTGACGCAGAAATAGCAACTTGCATAAACACTTTAAATTCCTTCAAGATTCATTATATGGATCAAAAAGAAATCACTTTAAGAACTGATTGCCAGGCTATTATTAGTTTTTACAACAAGCAATCACAAAACAAACCCTCTCGGGTTAGGTGGATTAACTTTGTTGATTTTTTTACAGGTACAGAAGTAAACATAGTCCTTGAGCATATTGACGGAAAGAAAAATATTCTTGCAGATCAACTATCCAGAATCGTCTCAAAAATTGCAACAACGTCATGGAAAGAAGAGACAAGCAGATTATGTGAGATGAGCGAAGAGGAAACAAATATACCAAACCATATGTTACACTCAATGATCTGTACAAAAGACAGTTTGAAAGAGAAACAGAATCAGAAACTGAAAAATCTACCGCAAGCTCTGAAAGATCTAGAAGATCTACCAGAAAAGAAAAAGGTACCAGTTCAAAACCTGTTATGGGTAACCTTGCAGGAAACACTCGAATAGATGATCTAGTAAACAGGGCAATAGGCCCAACAAAGAAACGGTCCTCATCAGTTAAACATGAGGAAGAATACTGCCGATTTGGTAAAACACAGTTACCAATCTTGGATCCAAAAGATCCAAAAGCATACAGACCATTGGAAAATCTACCAATGGACAAACAACAGAAATGTCTACTTGATGTAATATGGAGGGAAAATAGTAGTGGTCAAAAACATAGAGCATGTTGCACTCTACAATATTACTTCAGCAAGATCATGACACCACCTGTTGGTAAGAATTATTCTTATTATGCATTGGTTAATGGTCCTGATCGTGGAATTTATTGCTACTATTCAACCTTGATGAGGAAGGTAAATCAACTGGCTAAACCACGTTATAAGGGATTTTATACCTTTAACGATGCTTTGGATTATATTCTTTAAAATGTTGATATTGGTTATGATGAAGAAATATTTGTTGAAAAAGAACCTTGAGAAGGTCCACTGTCTGAAGTATATGACCAAGAAATAATTAGGTTACAATAGGAGATAGATGAACATCAGGAAACAATTCAGGAATTGCAGAAGGAACAACAAAAGCAAAACCAGGAAGAGAATGAACAGGAACTAGAACAGTTCAGCCAACAAGGACAAGGAATCTATCATTCCTATCTGGATCAAGAATCAGATGAAGAAAAATGAAACCCAAGGTTTCAAAAGAAGAATACAGCTAGATCAAGATCTTTACGTCCTCAGACATGAGAACGATCATCCCATCAGCCACATGTTCAACATAAATGGCCGACAAAGAAAGATTGACAACAAGATGTTGTCAAAAGAAAAGATTCCTTTATTATAGTGGATGTATTATTAATCCCACTTATGTTTGTCTTTTCATTTTAGGCGCACTTGGCGTCTTCTTTTTGAAGTGGAGTAACTGTTTTCTCCACTGAGTCTTGTCGTTTGTATCATATGGGTACAATAATTAGCCCATAAGTCAAAAAGAAGGATGATAATTGAGGAACTTGCATCAATCATCTACGACGGCCCCATGTGCACCCGAATTGATGAGTCATCACTCAATTATTACCTTTAGAGTTCGAGAATTCTATAAAAGGATTCTCATTTGTAACAAAAGAGCACATCGAAAGTAACCAACAATAATCCAAAACTCTTATATCCTCTGTAAAATTTCAATATTCAATAAAGTCTTTCTTTAAGAATTTCTGTGCAACTCTAAATCAGTTACTCAAAGCGATAATCCGCACTTGTTATATAGGAATTATAACAGTGTCTCCCATTGATTTGAGATGTTTGCACTCTTTCCTTTAAAATTTCTCCATCGTTCGTGAATTTCTGGTACGTTGATTATTTTTTGTCGTTCTGCTGGTGGGTATTGAGGAAGTCCCATACTTGAATCTGTTGGGACTCGTAATCCTGAGTCAACTACCTGTGATGTTGATGCAGCTGATTTGACGGTATTTGTAAGTATTTCTTGTAGATAT
Source organism: Erythroxylum novogranatense (assembly GCA_029891385.1). Lineage (NCBI taxonomy): Eukaryota > Viridiplantae > Streptophyta > Magnoliopsida > Malpighiales > Erythroxylaceae > Erythroxylum > Erythroxylum novogranatense. The sequence continues at coordinate 89,205,847 of CM057228.1, forward strand.
GGTGTTTCTTCCAAATCTACTTCTGGTCTTAATTTTGGGTAATCCATTTCGGCCATTAAAACCATTTCATTTGAGTGTTCATAATACCATGGCCACTCATTTTCTGCTTCTTCATTTTCTTCGAAGGCCAATATTGTCTCTTCATTGTTTTCTGTTGAGTCTTCAAAATCCTTTCCCCAACCATCACATACGATTGGTTCATCAATTTCCTCTAGGATAGTATATTTTACCCAATATTTTGCATCTCCCAAATGATCCCAGATAAGACCTTTTTCTCTTTCACTTTGGATAAAATGATCTGGTAATATTCTATTGATACGCCTTTCTTCTTCCTTTATAATTCAATGAGTTATAACCAGAGCTCTTTCAATTCCTGATTCATCTTCATCCTCATATTCTTCTTCAGGCAAATCCCTGTTTTCATAATGAGTAAATATGAGATTTACAGATTTATCCTTGTTTTCCCAAGTCTGCACATTCTGAGGCGTCTTTGATGCTTCTGTTTCCGGTGGGGATTTTATCTTCCATAATTCACCATTGAAGGGTTCTAATGAATATTCTTTTCCTGCTATTGCCTTGACACCATTTGTTGATAGAAATTCAAGTAGATTTTCATTTCTGAATTTGAATGATGCCGCGCTTGTATTGGTTAGCCTTGCTATCACTCCTCGAGTGATTAGTAAATTTGCTTCACCTGCTACCCATGATTCATATCCTTTGGTTTTTATCATTTTCTCCAATAATCATGATCCCATTCTTCATCTTTAATTCAGATTTAAATATGGAATTAATTCCATATATTTCCATTGCATATCTAACCTTTTCCTTTGTTTCTTCTGGGATTGCATCAATTTTAGCACAGCATTTTGTTGCTCCAGTATCCAAAATTACTCTTAACTTGAAATCATTACACTCTGGAATTTTGAATTGTATGTCAAAATTGTAAAGCTGATTATTGATCCTTCCTTTTGGTATTCCAGCTTTATCATCTATAATAGCAAATAAAGTTGCCTTTTCTTTTGATTGTTTATAAAGAACAATCTCCCCTTTTTCTTTGTCAATTGGGCTTGACATCCTTTCTGTTTCAGTTAAATTATCATTCAACTGAAGTTGTGGAACCATATATGACTCAAATATTATCTAAGCTATTTTATCACCAATATCCACAAAATATTCAGTAGGATTTGTATTTACCAGGATAACGTAGATTGTGCCTCGGTAATCTGTGTCAATAATTCCTGCAGCCACATCTATTCCTCTGATTGCAATTGAAGATTTGCCAGCTATCCTCCGATAAAGAGCACATCGGAAGTAACCAACAATACTCCGAAACTCTTATATCCTCTGTAAAATTTCAATATTCAATAAAGTCTTTCTTTAAGAATTTCTATGCAACTCTAAATCAATTACTCAAAGCGATAATCCGCCCTTGTTATATAGGAATTATAACAGTGTCTCGCAAAGATCAATATGGGAATCTGCTCCAAATTGGTATCAGAGAAAGGTATGGGTAACTAAACTATTTAAGTTTTGCTGTTTATTAATGATTGATTAACTCGTTTAATTTTCTTTTTGTAACATTTAAATTGTATTTCTTCCATGGATCGTTATTTTGGTAAAATAGCATGGCTGGATATTTCCAAAGAATCAAGAGCATAAATTTTTTTATCAAAGACGAAAAGCGTCATACTCAAATACTCAAAGGAATAATTGAGCGAAACAAGGGGAGAATAGAAGAGTTTAGAGCAATAATCTTTGATCCAAATCTTACCAAAGACCAGAATCATCCTTTATTTAGAGAAGCCGAAGTAGCAAGACAAGAAGCCTATTATTATCTTGGGGAAACAAAATATTTCCTCTATGAATGTACACAAGATCTTAAACTATCCCATAAGCGTCTTAAGTATTACAGGTCTTTGATGATACCACTTGTTAGCTGAACTCTGTAACTTATTTCTGTTTATTAATAAAATAAGTGACTACGTTGTGAGAATATGAAATGAACGAAAGTAGAGTACCCATTTGAAGTCAAGGAAAGGCGTGTGAGGGGAAATTGAGTTCAAATTCAAAATGGGAAAGCACTTATTAAGTTAATAAGCTAGTAATGAGTGAAGGGTTGCAGCAATCAATTGATAGGTATTGGAAAAACAAAAAAATTGAGGATCTTTTGGAACAATTGTACCAAAAGATTTGATGTCCTACTTGGTTGCTGCTAGTGACGAAGAATATAAAGAAGCATTGTCAGCAACTGAACTCTTAGGAATCCCGGCAGAAGGATTCAGAAAAATACAAGAACCTGAAATAGTATCAAAAGGAATTGCAAGCATCCTAAAGCAAACCAATAGTGCAATCTATCTTTTGATAAAAGCACTAAAGAAATTGGAAGTATGGGAAACAAAGGTTGCGAGATTGGAGGATAAATTGATCAAAACATCAAAAGAAAGCCAGCAATTTCAAGAGGCTCTTGAAAAATTAATTCAAGAAGTCAACAGAATTAAAATTATAGAAAAAGGAGATACAGCACCACCAGCTGTAGTCAGAAAATCATATTTCTTCAGAAATCCACAAGAGATTTTTGCAACAGAAAAGAAAAAATCATCAAAATGAGCCGACCAAGTACAAGTGGAACTAGGCCCAGAATATCATTTGAAGAACCTAGATCTGCTGAAGCAAGAAATAAAGGTTTAATTGTTGGGCCCCGAACTTTAATTGGATGTTAGAATTATTAAATGAGAAATTAGTGATGTTAAATGTTTATTTGGGTAATGTGAATTGGAGAAATTTTAAATGATATTTGGGGGTTAAAGCGTGAAATGGGTTTTTGTGTATGTTGTATTATGGGTAACATCTTTATAATTGAAAAAGTAAGTTTGTATAGTTACTATTTATGTAACTTCTTTGAAATTGCAAATTTTGAGACTTCGATTTATTGGGGCTAGAAATGCCCACTAAAGCTTTGTAAAGAACCTTTTATTGTGTTCTGCCAATGCTTGTTCAAATATGACCTTGCATTGATTTGAAAATGTGCCATAAGTTGTGTATATGAACTTTGTGAATGAACTTTGTGTGATATGTGGTTGCTTTCAAAATTTATTCTAAAAGTATGTATTTTGTGGCTTATGGATGATTTGAGAAATGGCTTAATGTTTGTCATAAGAATGTGTTGAATGAATTGTATATGGAGGATTTAAGTATGGAAAGAATGAGTATTTTGTATATGTATTATGTTATAGATTAAGTTGTGAAGATTGAATCGTCTTTGGAAGTAGATTGACGAAGAGTATTGTGGTAGTGAGGAAAAATGTGAAATCAAGATGGAAAGAATGGATTGGTCTTGATGACTTTGAGGCTTTAAAGAAAATATGTATATGTTATGAAATGTCGAGTGAATATTATGAGTTAATGAAAGTTAAAATGAATTAGTTGATTAAGATGATTGAAATGGAAGTTGAAAGGTAGGAAATAAAGATTGAAAGAGTGAGAATTGGAAGAATTAGTGAAGGTGTGAAAATATAAAGAATTATGAAAGTTTGACTTTTGGGGATGAATAGTTGACTTTTGATTTAAGTGAAATTTGATAAAATGATATTCATGAACATGTAGTGCTTCTTGAGGGCTTTCGGTAGCCATAAAGTTTGCGAATTTTCGATATCGGGGCTAGAAGTTATGATAGATTGAAGTTTTGATGTTGTTTAGGTGATTGAAAACCAGACGATGTACTGTAGCAAAAACCAGCTGATAGGAAAAGTGGACGCTACAGAATGTAGGAGATAGAATCAGCCTTTGTAGTCTTCATGAGAGTTATAGATCTAGATGTCTACTTTCTAACCGTCCAAGAATGAAGTTATTTAGACACCTATAGAGAAAGTTATGGCATTTGCGCCAAAACATGTCTGATAGAAATTAGATGATGGAAAAACCAGCTGATAGAAAAACCAGCTGAAGCAAAAGCAGACAATATGGACTTGATATCGATAGATTTAGACAAAATTTCCTTCTTGAAAGTTGTAGATCTCTCTTTTCTCTATGAGATAGATACCAAGTTTGCCCAATTTGGATATCTGAGTCAAAAGATATGATCTATATAAGTGGACATGTGCTGGATAGAAAAAAACCAGCTGATAGAAAAACCAGCTGAAGCAAAAGCAGACGATATGGACTTGATATCGATAGATTTAGACAAAATTTCCTTCTTGAAAGTTGTAGATCTCTCTTTTCTCTATGAGATAGATACTAAGTTTGCCCAATTTGGATATCGGAGTCAAAAGATATGATCTATATAAGTGGACATGTGCTGGATAGAAAAAAACCAGTTGATAGAAAAACCAGCTGATAAAAACCAGCTGAAGCAAAAAGCAGACGATATGGACTTGATATCGATAGATTTAGAAAAAATTTCCTTCTTGAAAGTTGTAGATCTCTCTTTTCTCTATGAGATAGATACCAAGTTTGCCCAATTTGGATATCGGAGTCAAAAGATATGATCTATATAAGTGGACATGTGCTGGATAGAAAAAAACCAGCTGATAGAAAAACCAGCTGATAGAAAAACCAGCTGAAGCAAAAGCAGACGATATGGACTTGATATCGATAGATTTTGACAAAATTTCCTTCTTGAAAGTTGTAGATCTCTCTTTTCTCTATGAGATAGATACCAAGTTTTCCCAATTTGGATATCGGAGTCAAAAGATATGATCTATATAAGTGGACATGTGCTGGAAAAAGAAAACCAGTGATAGAAAAACCAGCTGAAGTAAAAGCAGACGATATGGACTTGATATCGATAGATTTAGACAAAATTTCCTTCTTGAAAGTTGTAGATCTCTTTTCTATGAGATAGATACCAAGTTTGCCCAATTTGGATATTGGAGTCAAAAGATATGATCTATATAAGTGAACATATTGGATAGAAAACCGGTGATAGAAAACCGGTGATAGGAAAACCGGAAGATGCAAAATCAGTTGATCAAAAATCAGCTGATGCAAAATCAGCTGATGGAAAAGTCAGACGAAGGAAATCAGACGATGAACAGTAAATCAGGCGACGATAGAAAATCAGGCGATGAACGATAAATCGAGGCGATAGAAAATCAAATGATGAGCGAAGAAAGCGGATGGAAGGAAAACAGTCTGCACGCAGATCAGTATTTTGAGGATATATGAAGCTACAGAGTTCGGATTGAGGTGATTCAAATTGGAGATTAAACTAAAGTTATAAGGCTACAACTTTGATGAAGAACCCCAATCAAGATGGAGCCTCTAAGACTGTCGGATATTGGAATGAAACTCGGTGCAAGGTGCGGTCTCGATTTTATGCAGTCCGATAGTATTTTGGCCATAACTTCTTCGTTTTAGATCCGAATTGAGCGTGGTTTGTTGCGTTGGATTCATATGATCGAGGAGAACATTATGAAGAAGAAATTTTTTGTAAAATTCCTTTATTTACCTGATCAGAATTTGGAGCCAAGATATCAACTTTTAAGGGCAATTTTGGAAGAACACTTAAAGAGTTAAGTTAGTAGGCTTATAAGGAGGGGCATGAGAGTCTTTACTCATTCATTAAATGACATGGCATGTGGATGTAGTATAAATAGAGGAGAAGCAGGCTGTGGTCGTGAGAGTTAGAGAAATGAATAAAGAGAAACAAAAGAAAGAAAGAAAGAAGAGAGAAAGAGAAGAGTGGGTTTGGTGGAAGGAGAAAAGAAAGGACAGCAGCTAGGGTTCGATTTTGTGAGCTTTCAGGAGGATTTGAACATGCTCCAAGAGGGAAAAGATGAAGGATGAAGAGAGCTCTAGGATGAGCTAAGAAAATCTGAAAATGGTGAAGAGTGAGGTAAAAGCCGATTTTCAAGCTTCAAGCTTTTCTTAAAATTTTTGGTGTAGAATCATGGAAAATATTATGGTTTTGTGGATTATGAAATTAGTTGTGATGTCTATGCTAAGATGGTGGTTTAATTTTGGATTAATGTGAGTTAGGTTTATGCCCAATTTTGGAAATTGGGGCTTTTGTAAATTGATGCATTAGATAGCTTAGAAATATGTTGGAATTGGGTTTCTTATAGTAAATTTTGAGGGTTATGGTATTTATGATGGTGAATTTGGATGATTTCGGTCTAGGAAATTTCAAAGTGGTGAAAGAAAGAAGCTTGGAGAAATTAGAGCTTTGGACAAGTTCTAGCATGGATTCGAGGTGGGTATCCGTTTATAATAGAATTTATAAGCCATTACCGCTTTCTTTAAACAAAGAGATTTTCGACTTAAATTGCATTATAATTGCTACATCATTGCATAAATGATTTGAAAATCATTTTGATTCGATCATAAAATTTTGATGAATTGCAAAATACATTGTCTTATGCCTGAAAGACTCATGGTACGTGTATATTAGGAAAAGAGCATTTGATAAATTGATTTGAGCATTATATGTGCTTTTGTGTGGGCGAGAGAGTAACGTCGTGATAGTCTCGTGCACGTAGACAAAAAAATAATGTGATAGCCTTCTCCGTCTGCCACTTGGCTACGAGATCCAAAATGGACTCGTTGTGTTTCCAATAAACTTTGGTTTATTTGGCGTGTTCTGGAACTCTCTAGCCATTTGTGTGTGCATTGCTTACGTGAATTGCCAAGTTGATGCATTCATGTCTTGTGACCTATGGATTTGTGGCTGAAAGCCTAAGACGATATCTGATTTGTAAAATGTGATTTTGATTACAGAAGAAAAGAACTTCTTCAAAATGTGCTTTACGGATTTCAAAGAAACGTTTTCTAAGACCGTAAAAGAAAAGATTTCAAGAGTTTTGCTTATTGTTTTGTTATAAACTGTTACCCATTGAGCGTAAGCTCACCCCCCTCATTACCATCCACAGGTAATGAGAAGAAGATCTGGTGAGCGAAAAAGAGGGATTTTTGTATCTTTGTATTTGCATTCGGATTTTTATATTGTGATTGTATTATGGCTTGTAAGGCCATTAAAATTTGTAAATGTGTATGATGGGATTCCGGACAGGAGGTCCGAAGATTTGTGTGATGGGTTGGAAATATTGAAGTGCTTTTATGTATGGATTTGTGTATGGACATGATATGGAAATTATGTATGAATGGCATAAGATGGATTGACGAAATTCAAATATTTGTTAATAAGCGAAATTGGGATAAAGAGAGATATGATTGTAGCGAATGATAAAATGTTTTTCGAATGCGAACGCGATATGATCGAATATGAAGGATTAAAAGGATTGAGGAATTGATGAAATACAAATTGGAAATTGAAACTACTTTGAACAATGTGTAAATGAAAAAAAAATGAAGCGATATTAGTTAAGCTGCGATTCGTTCGTTATGAGTTGGGTTCCGAAAACGGGTCCCAACATTTATGGTATCAGAGCGCCGGTATTATGATCTTACATGGGCGCATGTGTATGGGTTAGACGCATAAGAAATTGTGAAAAGTTTGAGGTGATAGATCTAATAGAAAAAAAAATGATGATACTCTGATATGAGAAAAGGAAGTTGTGGATAAGTAGAGGCAATTATGGTGATACGGATTCAATGCCATTATATTGGAAGTGTCGAAAGTCTTTGGTTGAGAATTTGAGTCTCGGATCGTTAAGTTGGCGTCCTTAACGGTCGATGATTTAGACCTCGATCGAGTACTTATCGACATTCCTTTTGATGGTAATCATTCGCACTAAGAAGAGATTAGTGGAATTGAGGTCAAAATTTCATGATGAATATGTATCGATAATTTGAATTGGATGAGAAATAAAGGAGTAGTGTGCCACCGTAATGTATCACGAGGAGTTTTGCAAGGATCGATTATACGATTTCGCACCTTAAAGGAGGGCACGGATGAGTATAGAATAAGTCATATGTGTGAACTGTTGCTAAATGTTTGGACTATGAGAGACAATAGGAAGAAGGGTATTTTGTTAGAATATAAGGCAATGAAAGTGTGGCTAATTGGAAATAAGAATTTTCGTGGTCCGATATGTTAGACATGAATTCAGTATTTATGGATATGTCGGTGACTTGGTAATGGAATTATCTGCGCAGTAAGTGTTTGAATCGATATGGATATATCATTACTCGCAGAATTGAATGAAAGGTAGTATCTGAAGCAAAGTGGAACCGGTCGGGAAGCGGATAAGTTAGTGTATGACTAGAGAATGTAGGTCTTCCTTGACCAAGAGTGGGATTATAAGCTCTTACCTCGATTCAACAATGGAATTTGGTAATTCTTCCATAGTCCGGAGGACAAGGACCCTGGTATGGATCAACCAGTTGCTTCGTAAAGGAACCGATAAACGCGAGGAGGGAAGTTTGAAATGAGATGATAGATTTCTAGGAGTCGTGATGTGAATCTCATACTCCTTTTGGATCGATCAGTAAATAGTGGACTCGAAATAAATTTCCAAGAGTAGCATCCGATTATTGAGAGTGCATCTTTGATCTCGTGATTGAGTATATGAGATCTATTTTCAGATATAGCTTATGGAGTCATCTTTGATCCCTTGAGTTAAGTTATGAAATGAATCGTAGAACTGAGATAAAGTATGGTATAGATGATTTTCTTTGGAAAGGTAAGCTGCGATGGGCGAAAATTTGAATAGAGGTGATATTCGAGGTTATTGAATTAGTATGATTGGTATATCAATAGCATAAGATATGAATTGGTGACATGCCGAGATATAAGAGTAAACGAATGTGTCTCTTATATCATAGGGTTTGATCGTAAAGGCTATTGGATTAAGCAAATCAGACGGTTTATTTCAAGGATGATCAATGAAAGGACAAGTCAAGAAATGAATATGTAATAACTCGACGATAAGTATTGGAGTCCTGCTCTAATGGAGACTCAAGTAAAAGGGTGGAATAAACTGCTTTGAGAAGGTATGCATTTCGTTTGATGTAAAGAGAAGTATCTTTGTGTAAGTATGTTTCGGAGACTCAAGTATGCCTTATTGAATGTGTTTCAATCACGATTAAGTGTGCAGATTGAGCTGCAATGTGGACGAAGTTTGTATGAATGAGCAAACATGAAAATAAGCCAAGGAGGTATGAGGAAATTCAAGGAATGGAAACAATCATTCAAAAAGAATGTCAATTGGAAAATTGAAAAGAAAGTGTGATAATGTACCTTAATGAGGAATCGGTTATTTAAGGAATCGCGAGGACTAATCAAGAAGCACACGGAATATGATAATAATTGAGGTGTTAACCAAAGGGACCGATAACACAATAATATTGGAGACCGAAGTGATCAAAGAGTAGATGATGTATTAAAAGTATTCACGAATTGAGAGACTAGTCGGAACACGTGAGGAAAAACGATGAAACTTATGATAAATGGAAGGAAGGAGAATTTTGAAGAATGATTTTAATGAAAATCAACCGCATGAATTTGGAAAGTTTGTCGTATGCACCGATGTTGTATAAGAGATTTGGATAAAATCTAATGGAGCATAATGAAGTGATTGCATATGTGAGCAACTAAGGTTCTATGAGTTAAGGAGTTGATACATGTTTAAGAGCTGCTACACTAATGATTACTTTAAAGCTTGGAGACAAGATGAATAAAAGAACATCTTGGAAGTATTTATGCAAGTACAAATCGTAAAAGCGGGGACAATCATTGAATTGAGAGCATGGAATAGGAATACAAAAGATTTTGATTGTATGAATGAGAAATTCCTATTAAGGCTAAGTATTTTTTTAAAATGCATAAACAGAAAATTCGATATCGAGGTTATTGGAACCAAGAGCAAAAAGGAAGCATAACATGTAGGGGCTTGCACGTCCGAATTAAGGATCAAGAAATTGTGAATCGTTTTGAGAGGTTGAAAACAAATCAAGTTTGAGTTCGAATAGAAAGAGGGCTACATGGTGATTGTAATAAGAAGAATGTGAAATTAATAATGATGGTTGAGAAAGGAGAATTTGCTAAGTTCGATATGAATTAATTCAGTATGGAGTCTTATGAGATAGTGTTACTAGCAAAAGATATCCGGATTCGAAATGTGATTCGTGAGTGTGTTTCGAATTAGATGATATTAGTATTATTGTCACAAGAAGTTGGAAGTTGTGAGTGATCTGAACTAGAATGAGGAACCGGTCAAAAAGTGATATGAATTTCGAGGACGAAATTCTTTAAGGAGGGGAGAATTGTTGGGCCCCGAACTTTAATTGGATGTTAGAATTATTAAATGAGAAATTATTGATGTTAAATGTTTATTTGGGTAATGTGAATTGGAGAAATTTTAAATGATATTTGGGGGTTAAAGCGTGAAATGGGTTTTGTGTATGTTGTATTATGGGTAACATCTTTATAATTGAAAAAGTAAGTTTGTATAGTTACTATTTATGTAACTTCTTTGAAATTGCAAATTTTGAGACTTGATTTATTGGGGCTAGAAATGCCCACTAAAGCTTTGTAAAGAACCTTTTATTGTGTTCTGCCAATGCTTGTTCAAGTATGACCTTGCATTGATTTGAAAATGTGCCATAAGTTGTGTATATGAACTTTGTGAATGAACTTTGTGTGATATGTGGTTGCTTTCAAAATTTATTCTAAAAGTATGTATTTTGTGGCTTATGGATGATTTGAGAAATGGCTTAATGTTTGTCATAAGAATGTGTTGAATGAATTGTATATGGAGGATTTAAGTATGGAAAGAATGAGTATTTTGTATATGTATTATGTTATAGATTAAGTTGTGAAGATTGAATCGTGCTGGAAGTAGATTGGACGAAGAGTATTGTGGTAGTGAGGAAAAATGTGAAATCAAGATGGAAAGAATGGATTGGTCTTGATGACTTTGAGGCTTTAAAGAGATATGTATATGTTATGAAATGTCGAGTGAATATTATGAGTTAATGAAAGTTAAAATGAATTAGTTGATTAAGATGATTGAAATGGAAGTTGAAAGGTAGGAAATAAAGATTGAAAGAGTGAGAATTGGAAGAATTAGTGAAGGTGTGAAAATATGAAGAATTATGAAAGTTTGACTTTTGGGGATGAATAGTTGACTTTTGATTTAAGTGAAATTTGATAAAATGATATTCATGAACATGTAGTGCTTCTTGAGGGCTTTCGGTAGCCATAAAGTTTGCGAATTTTCGATATCGGGCTAGAAGTTATGATAGATTGAAGTTTTGATGTTGTTTAGGTGATTGAAAACAGACGATGTCTGTAGCAAAACCAGCTGATAGGAAAAGTGGATGCTACAGAATGTAGGAGATAGAATCAGCCTTTGTAGTCTTCATGAGAGTTATAGATCTAGATGTCTACTTTCTAACCGTCCAAGAATGAAGTCATTTAGACACCTATAGAGAAAGTTATGGCATTTGCGCCAAAACATGTGTGATAGAAATCAGATGATGGAAAAACCAGCTGATAGAAAAACCAGCTGAAGTAAAAGCAGACGATATGGACTTGATATCGATAGATTTAGACAAAATTTCCTTCTTGAAAGTTGTAGATCTCTCTTTTCTCTATGAGATAGATACCAAGTTTGCCCAATTTGGATATCGGAGTCAAAAGATATGATCTATATAAGTGGACATGTGCTGGATAGAAAAAAACCAGCTGATAGAAAAACCAGCTGATAGAAAAACCAGCTGAAGCAAAAGCAGACGATATGGACTTGATATCGATAGATTTAGACAAAATTTTATTCTTTAAAGTTGTAGATATCTCTTTTCTCTATGAGATAGATACCAAGTTTGCCCAATTTGGATATCGGAGTCAAAAGATATGATCTATATAAGTGGACATGTGCTGGATAGAAAAAAACCAGCTGATAGAAAAACCAGCTGAAGCAAAAGCAGACGATATGGACTTGATATCGATAGATTTAGACAAAATTTCCTTCTTGAAAGTTGTAGATCTCTCTTTTCTCTATGAGATAGATATCAAGTTTGCCCAATTTGGATATCGGAGTCAAAATATATGATCTATATAAGTGGACATGTGCTGGATAGAAAAAAACCAGCTGATAGAAAAACCAGCTGATAGAAAAACCAGCTGAAGCAAAAGCAGACGATATGGACTTGATATCGATAGATTTAGACAAAATTTCCTTCTTGAAAGTTGTAGATCTCTCTTTTCTCTATGAGATAGATACCAAGTTTGCCCAATTTGGATATCGGAGTCAAAAGATATGATCTATATAAGTGGACATGTGCTGGAAAAAAAGAAAAACCAGCTGATAGAAAAACCAGCTGAAGCAAAAGCAGACGATATGGACTTGATATCGATAGATTTAGACAAAATTTCCTTCTTGAAAGTTGTAGATATCTCTTTTCTCTATGAGATAGATACCAAGTTTGCCCAATTTGGGTATCGGAGTTAAAAGATATGATCTATATAAGTGGACATGTGCTGGATAGAAAAACCAGCTGATAGAAAAACCAGCTGATAGGAAAACCAGAAGATGCAAAAATCAGCTGATGGAAATCAGCTGATCCAAAAATCAACTGATGCAAAATCAGCTGATGGAAAAGTCAGACGAAGGAAATCAGACGATGAACAGTAAATCAGACGATAGAAAATCAGGCGATGAGCGATAAATCGGGCGATAGAAAATCAAATGATGAAGCGAAGAAAGCGGATGGAAGGAAAACAGTCTGCACACAGATCAGTATTTTGAGGATATATGAAGCTACAGAGCTCGGATTGAGGTGATTCAAATTGGAGATTAAACTAAAGTTATAAGGCTACAACTTTGATGAAGAACCCCGATCAAGATGGAGCCTCTAAGACTGTCGGATATTGGAATGAAACTCAGTGCGATGTGCGGTCTCGATTTTATGCAGTGCGATAGTATTTTGGCCATAACTTCTTCGTTTTAGATCCGAATTGAGCGTGGTTTGTTGCGTTGGATTCGTATGATCGAGGAGAACATTATGAAGAAGAAATTTTGTAAAATTCCTTTATTTACCTGATCAGAATTTGGAGCCAAGATATCAACTTTTAAGGGCAATTTTGGAAGAACACTTAAAGAGTTAAGTTAGTAGGCTTATAAGGAGGGCATGAGAGTCTTTCCTCATTCATTAAATGACATGGCATGTGGATGTAGTATAAATAGAGGAGAAGCAGGCTGTGGTCGTGAGAGTTAGAGAAGCAGAATAAAGAGAAACAAAAGAAAGAAAGAAAGAAGAGAGAAAGAGAAGAGTGGGTTTGGTGGAAGGAGAAAAGAAAGGACAGCAGCTAGGGTTCGATTTTGTGAGCTTTCAGGAGGATTTGAACATGCTCCAAGAGGGAAAAGATGAAGGATGAAGAGAGCTCTAGGATGAGCTAAGAAAATCCGAAAATGGTGAAGAGTGAGGTAAAGCCGATTTTCAAGCTTCAAGCTTTTCTTAAAATTTTGGTGTAGAATCATGGAAAATATTATGGTTTTGTGGATTATGAAATTAGTTGTGATGTCTATGCTAAGATGGTGGTTTAATTTTGGATTAATGTGAGTTAGGGTTTATGCCCAATTTTGGAAATTGGGGCTTTTGTAAATTGATGCATTAGATAGCTTGGAAATATGTTGGAATTGGGTTTCTATAGTAAATTTTGAGGGTTATGGTATTTATGATGGTGAATTTGGATGATTTCGGTCTAGGAAATTTCAAAGTGGGCGAAAGAAAGAAGCTTCGAGAAATTAGAGCTTTGGACAAGTTCTAGCATGGATTCGAGGTGGGTATCCGTTTATAATAGAATTTATAAGCCATTACCGCTTTCTTTAAACAAAGAGATTTTCGACTTAAAATGCATTATAATTGCTACATCATTGCATAAATGATTTGAAAATCATTTTGATTCGATACATGAAATTTTGATGAATTGCAAAATACATTGTCTATGCCTTGAAAGACTCATGGTACGTGTATATTAGGAAAAGAGCATTTGATAAATTGATTTGAGCATTATATGTGCTTTTGTGGGCGAGAGAGTAACGTCGTGATAGTCTCGTGCACGTAGACAAAAAAAATAATGTGATAGCCTTCTCCGGCTGCTTCACAGGGCTCACGAGATCCAAAATGGACTCGTTGTGTTTCCAATAAACTTCGGTTTATTTGGCGTGTTTGGAACTCTCTAGCCATTTGTGTGTGCATTGCTTACGTGAATTGCCAAGTTGATGCATTCATGTCTTGTGACCTATGGATTTGTGGCTGAAAGCCTAAGACGATATCTGATTTGTAAATGTGATTTTGATTACAGAAGAAAAGAACTTCTTCAAAAATGTGCTTTACGGATTTCAAAGAAATGTTTTCTAAGACCAGAAAAGAAAAAGATTTCAAGAGTTTTGCTTATTGTTTTGTTATAAACTGTTACCCATTGAGCGTAAGCTCACCCCCCTCATTACCATCCACAGGTAATGAGAAGAAGATCTGGTGAGCGAAAAAGAGGGATTTTTGTATCTTTGTATTTGCATTCAGATTTTTATATTGTGATTGTATTATGGCTTGTAAGGCCATTAAAATTTGTAAATGTGTATGATGGGATTCCGGACAGGAGGTCCGAAGATTTGTGTGATGGGTTGGAAATATTGAAGTGCTTTTATGTATGGATTTGTGTATGGACATGATATGGAAATTATGTATGAATGACATAAGATGGATTGACGAAATTCAAATATTTGTTAATAAGCTTAAATTGGGATAAAAGAGATATGATTATAGCGAATGATAAAATGTTTTTCGAATGCGAACGCGATATGATCGAATATGAAGGATTAAAAGGATTGAGGAATTGATGAAATACAAATTGGAAATTGAAACTACTTTGAACAATGTGTAAATGAAAAAAAAAATGAAGCGATATTAGTTAAGCTGCGATTCGTTCGTTATGAGTTGGGTTCCGGAAACGGGTCCCAACATTAATTCCAATAAAAGATACAGAAAGGAATGACGCAATGACAACAGTTGATGATAGAATCCGAGATTATCATCGATATCATCAAGCAACAAAGAATGCTATAAACCGTATAACTGGGAATAATAGCAAAAGAAAAACCTTAGAAATGAATCTCGATCCAAATTATCAGCTTCAACTTTCAAATTAGAAAAGAGCAGTAATGGTTCCAGCAGAAGTGTTATATACAACAAATTGGAATGAGCCAAAGAATAAAGTATATATATATATATATATATATATATATATATATATATATATATATATATATATTCTCAACCATTCCAAAATTTCCAATGCCTACTCATTATGAATTTTCGATCTCAATTTTCCCCTAATATCCCCTTAAACTAAATTACAAACTCTTGTCACAATACTCACATAACCATTTTGGTCTCCAAATTCGTCCTTTTATGATCATAACCATTCTATGATTTAATTTTATTCTATCTGTACACTTTAGTCTCCTCATTTCTCCTCATATTCTCATTTTCTTCAATCAATCCACGACACCTATATAACCTTCAAGGAACATACCCCATTGTAGTGAACCTTTATCTATCATACAAAACCAGATTCTATTTTTCATTTCCAAAATGTCCATAAGCCTTTATTTTCTCACATTATGTCAGATCATCATTTCTCTCAATGCTTCTAACAGTTCAGACTCTTAAGGAAAGCTCATGCATGTGACTCATACTGGGGGTTAGTTGCTACTGTCTACTATGACATGACTAATATGCATGCAACTTAACATATATTTCAAAATACCCATATAAGATAGTACTTCTGGGCTCTGATACTACATAAATGTAGCACCCCACTCCCACAAGGACCCGAACTCGACATCGTGGGTGATATTTGAGTCCATGTTTTGCGAGGGTGACGTGGTAAAGCACTCAATCATTCAGAAATCGGTATAATTGTTTTTTGAATCACAACACATTATGCGAAATCTATAACCAATGAAGGCTCATTTACAAATACAATACACTTAAGTCATTTCGGAATAACAATTTATACAAAAAGTTGCGGAATATGTAATTCAATACAAAATAGAGAAATGCAATGCAGACACGAACTGATCCCGACCTCTATCCTTCACTTGAATGTCGTAGGTATACTCTCGTTGACCTAACGGGGTATTTTTCTGATCCTGAAAAATAATTACAAATTTTGGGTAAATTTTGTGAACTCAATGAGTAACCATCATTGATGGCTCACCCAATCATGTAACACATAATTCACAAAATTTCATATCCATTCCAATTTAATCATTGATATTATGCATATGTAGTGCACATGAGACCCACTTTTCATTGTTACTTTGTTGTGATCGAGTGCCTAACTATCCCATATAGGACTCATTGGTAACTGTCCCATATAGGGCTCATTAAACGTTGAGCCTGAGGCTCTGACTCACTTTTGAGCTCAAAGCTAATTTTCACTCATCGAGCTTTAAGCTCTAATCGGTGGCTACTCTGATCACAGCAACCATTATGTTTCATGCATTCATGAAATGTAATGTGTCACTCATATTTACATGCTCTTATTCAATCATATTCGCTTATCATCGGATCGTAGTTCGACATTCAACATATAGTGGAGAATTCACACTTTCACTTACGTGCAATTACACATTCAAAAAACACTTAGCAACCACTTCAATACACTTAGTTCATCCAATTCACATTCACAAAATTATTCAATAGTCAAATAATACAAGAATTCAAACAACAATCAATGAAGTGGGACCATCTCGATCTACTCACAGTACGCTCCAAAAATAGCATTTGCTTCCAAATTCTCGATATGCCTATATGCAAATGTTGAACCTAGTTTGCTTGCAAAACTCCAAGTCGAGGTTGCTTTTCCCCTTGTTCTTAGGTAGGATTCTTTTGGTTCCCTAAAACAAACCAAATCTCATTTAATAAGAATCCACTTTAAAATCCCACAATGCAAAATTACTAAAATTAATTCTAGAATACTTAAACCCAAGCATTTTCTAAACTCCATGAACTAGAATCCTTCCAAAAATCCAAAAGATTCAAAAGAATCTTACCTTGACTCTTCACCAAATGAAGAGATCTTTAGTTCAAATGGAAGCTCTTTTCTTACTCTTCCTTTTTCTCTTCTTGAACAGCTCCAAATTCTTTCTTCAAGACTAAGAAGAACTAAACGCTAACTCAACTCTCTTCTTTTCTCTCAAACCACCAAACTCTCTTTCTTTTTCTTACTCATTTTTATTATTCTCTTCTACTTATCCTTCCATTCATGTTTTTCTTCTTCATTTATAAGCAAAACAACACTTTTTCTTCCAATTATGCCCTTAATGATTGAGAATTGTCTCATTTGCCCTTTCATTTATGCCTTATGTCTTTTATACTTAAGAGTATTGCCAACAATACCTTTGAACATTATAACATAATACTTTCTTCCAAAAAAATGTCCCTCATTGTCTTAAGTTTCTAATGACACCAAAATCATTCAATTCGGGTTAGTGATTCGAAAGATACAATTCAAACATTTTTGGATTGCTCTTGTCCAAATCAGTATACTAGGCACAACTTCTATCTGGAATTTAAACATCATAGATACTGGATTAGATTCCTATTTCTTCATACCATTTATAGCTCCATGTCTCTAGTTTACCGAAAATCAGAAATCATCTCATTTGGAGCTCTACCAATCTAGAAATCATCAAAATATTGAGGTATATTTAATGGAATAACACCAGTTCCTATTATTTAATAGTACACTCACTGTACTAGTCCCACGTTTTTTACTCAATATTTCTCATTTCATTTCAGATGGCTATGATTTTTGGTAAAGATGTAGAGAAATGTCTTACGAATCCAATGGTTCAAGAATCAAATCATTTGGGTGTCTAGAAAAGAAGTTATGGCCAAAAGAATCAAACATGTTTTTGTCCTCAATCATACTAAACCCGTTTTGGGGAAACAACCATAACTTTTAAGGTGTTATTTGATGGCTCGAAAGAAGACTTCAAGATCTACAACTTTTATGAAGACCACAAAGACATATTTTATCATTTGAAGGGTCAAAAATGGAACAAAAGATATGCCAGGTGAAAACACAGAAGAAACAAAACATAGAAGAAGATAACGTCATCGCTAAAGAAACAAAAAAGTGGAAGAAGCAAAATGTAGAAGAAGAACACAAAAGAAGAAAAACACAGAAGAAGATGACGTCATCATAGAAGAAACAAAAAGGCAAAAGAAGCATCTTTACTCTTGAACATCCCCCCTTATAAGGACCATAACTTTCAGTTAGGATGTCCAATATTTTCATACTATATACCGTTGGAAATATAAAAGAAATGCCTACAACTTTTAGTGAGACACATTTTCCTAAATCAGCCTAGATTAATCCAAAATTTTCCCCGAATACAGAACATAAATTTTTACATTCACCTAATCTACTGCACCCAGTTCTCAAATTTATGACAACCTTTGAGATTCTTAAAGATAGAATTTAAATTCTATGTCTTCATAATAAATGTAGCCATATGTTTCTAGTTTGATCCAAATGATCAATCATCTCGTTTAGATAACTAGAGAAAAAGTTGTGGCTAAAAGACTAAAACACACTTAGTGAACATTTTCCAGATCACTATCAATTTTGTTTCCAACTCTTTCCTTATCACAACTCATACCTAGATCACTCTTTCTACTCCCTCTACTTCTCATTTTTAATAAAAATCACATTTAACATCAATTATACCTGAAAGTTGTGAATGAATGAATGGTACCACCTCTTTTATATGCTAAGATTCAATATTTATGTGCATATATGCTAACATTATACATGAGCAAGAAAAATTCATTTCCTTAATCTCTCTTTGAGCTCACATGTATTGAAATTTCAGGTCCTAACTCTTAATATGAGTACGGGATGTTACATTTGATGACAGGATAAATCCCCCTTCTCATATTATACTAATCTTCCTTATGTGATTTTCATTTTTAATTTGGTGGGGCTTATTTTGATTCTTTGTGTATTAATTTTACAATTTTATTTCCAATCAATCGTCTTCACATGTTT
Source organism: Erythroxylum novogranatense (assembly GCA_029891385.1). NCBI lineage: Eukaryota > Viridiplantae > Streptophyta > Magnoliopsida > Malpighiales > Erythroxylaceae > Erythroxylum > Erythroxylum novogranatense. Next base: position 89,224,811 of record CM057228.1, read on the forward strand.
ATTTTATATATAGTTTTTTGTTTCTTTTTAGTAATTCTTTAGGCCATAGATAACTTAGAATTAGATTAGTTCAATAACTCCTTAAGAGATTAACAGCTTTCATATTACACCTACGACCTGTGTGCTTGTAGTATTTTAAGGGTTTTAAATAGAATAAAACTTGACTCCACAGGTACCTCAATCACACAAGAAAAGGTAACAGTTCCTTAAGAAGAATTCAAATCATCCTAATGCTAAAATCCCTTACAACAACACCAAAAACTTGTTGAACAAGTTTTATATCTAACAATATAACTCTCAATACCCGTAAGTATACGGATTGTATTTTACAGTATAAGAAGTTATAATTCCCACGAGGATTATACAAGAGTTAGCAATTCAAACCTAACTTTGTCTAAGGTATTTAGAAATTGATTTGAATAAAAATAAATAATATAAATTAAAACAAAATAATAAGTGAAACAAATAAACAAACAAACAATGAGTTGCCAATCAAAACTAGTGTTTGATTATGATTGAATACTTATGACTTATTCTTTTTATTTTGTTTCCTTAATTATTATTGATCCAATTATGTATTTGATCTTAGATTTTCTAAGGTATTGATTACTCTTTCTCAAGATCTAATCAATTAACCCTAATTGAATTTTCAAATTCTAGATTTTCAATCTCTCGATTCATAAAACTTTTTTTGATGTTTTCAATTAGATGTGAAGTTATTTATTGGATAATTAATTTGTCAGACAAGATATCCCTTCAAATGATTGTTAACTTAAAAATTGAGGGTTTATTATGCTACCAACTCTTATTGTACAATCTAACTTTGATTACTTTTAACTCATTCTCTCGATTTATTGCTAAGTTTAAGCATGATCAATTATCTCAAATATCCAACATGTATTGAATCAACAATAATCACAAATCACAAATTAATTCTAGAATAAATCCTAATCTAAAATTTAAAACTTTATGAACATGATTAACATCTTGGAATTCATATTACACATCAAGAATAATGAAAGAACTAAAGGAAAATAAGAAAAGTTTTATTGGAGAATTGATCTGGAAAGGTGGAATCCCTAGGTGTTCTTCTTGATCTCCCATGTTTGATCCTCTTTGATTCAATAGCTGCTGCTTTTTTGTGTGTTTCATGTTCTTAAATAGTATATTAAGGTCTTAATTGTGTAACTAGATTTTTTTCCACTTTTTTTATTTCAAAAATTCCCTAAAGCCTAAAATAAATGACAAGCTTACACCTAGAATCTCTCTATCACTATCATGGCATAGGAGTAATGATTATGCCCTTGGGATTTTCGTCTCCGTCATGACCATAACCAATTGTGCATGATTGTGACACCTTCATTCTTCCTCCATCTTATTCAGTATTTAATTAGCTCATTTCCAACACTGACAAATACATCAAACACCTCTTGAAATATAAAATTAAGATCCAAATATTACTCTAAACAAAACAAACATTTATAATACACACAAACATTAACAATAACATAATTCTAAGCCTATACATATGATAATCATCTAAGAAATACTTAAGAACACACTTAAATATCTAGCAAAACATAATATAATCTACACCTATCAAAGTTCAATCATAATTTCATAGAATATTGATAAATAAGTATTTAACTATTATCAAGGTTACATATGAAGATCCTATAACTATTCCAATAAACTAACAATGTGTTTCGTCATTTAAACATGATTAGTACAACAAGCCTATCCATTTTTAGATTTTTTAGTTTTTACTGAAGACATGAAATAAATATAATATTTAATAATATGATATATAATATTTTTAAGAACAAAAAGGATACAATAGTAATAAAAAAATTTGAAATTCAAAGTACATAGAACCATATGCATTGAAGATTGATGAACTTTCCAATGCTATTTACATAAATTAATTGAAGAGGTAAAATAAACAAGTTTTTTCATATTTTAATACATAAGATTTTGTAGAATGACAAAAACTAAAACCAAACACCGATTAAAAATAATCAAGGTATATAGAACCGTATTCATGAATCATACTTACGAACTTTTGGTTTTCCTTATCAACTAATTAAAGGGTATGCCATAGAACTTTTGAGATGCCACCATTATGTTTTCCTCTATGTTTTATGTATCTTCTTATTTTTTGCCCTTCTAATACAACCTCTTATAATTCTCGACTTGCCACCATTTCTTTATATTGACAAAAGGCGAAATGGTGACATTTATAAATTGATAGAATGTGAAATGATGACTTTCATAAATTAAGAGACATGAAAATACAAGTATGTACCTACCATTATAGAAAGACTTCCCATATCACATTCACTATGGATAAGAAATAAAATTTGTGTAAAACTTGGAGCATTGCAATTAGAAGCATCATTGATTAATATTTTCAATTTTTATTATTTTAGTTTCACATAGTGTCCAAAATTTTAATTTATCTTTAATCAATGTATTATAATGAATGTTAGATTATAATTTAGATTTCAAACATGTTAAAAATAAGAATATAAAATTTTATCCCATAAGAAAAAGGTAGAGTTTGTACTCTTTTAGATTTTTGAATATATTGTAATATTATTACATATGTTATAAACAATGAACCTTGCTAAGGATTTAAGGTTTATTAGGTAGTACTATATTATCACTACTAAAACTAACCTCACTTGATGATCAAGAAGAATACAATATATGGAAAATGTTTAAAACATTTAATTGCTCTTACCAATATGTCCAACAATCAGCGCTTTAGTATAACGGAAAAATGCTTCACTTCTACAATAATTCTTGAATAATTATAAAAATCAATTACATTTTATAAGATTGTGATAAAAGTCTAATGGAATATGTCAATCTTCATAAGAGAGACAATGGACAATGAAAAAAATCGTTTTCCTAAAGAAGATACTTTATATTTATATATTCCTTTTCATCTTCATGGCTCTTGTTAGGAAAATACACCAACAAAGTATCTTTTTTTTTTTACTATCTCAGTGTTTCTTTACTCTATATAGGACACCATAGATAGATACAAATATTTAGTTATGAAGGAATGAACTTTACTGGGTATTTGAAGTTATCATAATCATCATTGTCATTGGGAATATACACAACGAAGTTCAATTTCTCTATAAGCTTAATATTTTCCTATTTTCCTTTTGCTTGCTTCTATTAAAATATCTTCGTATATCAAAATTTATATCTTTAGATGGTACATTGTGAAAAAAAAAACATTGAAGAACAAAGGATGGCACTTTGACGTTATATTCCTTATTAGAATCATAATGTTGATTTGGAATTTATATAGTTAAACTACCAAAGTAACTAACTGATATATTTTAGATATGAATATTGATTTAATAGTAAGTACATGACACTGCTATAGCTAGCATAGGTAAGTATAGGTCCATCCCATGAAGACAGTAAGTATTATTAATTACCTTTCTCTTATTATCTAGCCTATGAATTGGATGTTTGGTTTCGATAGAAAATAAAACTTAAACTAATAAACTAAAATTGGAAACAATAATAAATGTAGAAGAAAAGAAAATTACTTAGAAAATCAATATCAAAGATTAGTGTCTAGGTGATGAATCTCCTAAAATTATTAAATAATTAACCATTTATTATGCAATTATTTTATTGATTATTAGACCATGGAAATTCCTATCATATGTTAATAACTCTCTCGAGACTATTAACAACTAATCCATCAGTTGATTAACATAAAAAATTTTAGTTAAAACCCTAGGATTTCATTATTGATTTATGAATTCCTCTATTTGACCGTAATTCGGAAGATTTATGTCAACTATCTTTATTTTGCAATCAACTCTTTTCAATTATAGCAGATCTATTCATACAAAAAGACAACTCGTCTTAATTATATGAAATCAAATCATGCATTAATATTCCAGATATATTAGAATAAGAATAAAACCATAATTGAATCACAATAAATCAATCAAAATAAATCCATTGAATAAAATATTAAGACATATTGTTATCCTACACTAGGGTCCATCATACTTAAACGCTAAAAATGTTTAGTTACTTAAAATATAAAATGAAATCAAATATAAACATGGAAAAAAACTAATAGAAAATAAAGAGTTCATAATTTTAAATCCCCCTCTCTCTTCTAATGATTCTTCTTGCAATTTTGGATTAGATGTAGACTTAAATCGAATCTCTTTTGATGTTAGCTTTATTTTTTCCTCATCCCTAGATCAAAATCGTCACCTCTCTAGACGATTCACATCTTAAATCTATTGCAAAATTCAATTCTCCCTAATTTGCCTCCACTCACTTCCTTTTATAGCAAAAACTAAGGTTACTGAGATGTACATGGTCACTTACACGCCCGCGTAGATGACCGTGTAGATCCAAAAACACCTAAAATTGTGACTTTACGTGTTCACAGAGACATACACAGCCGTGTATCTCTAATTTGTTTCAAATCTTCATTTTATGCCACTATTTCATCCGAATTTGTCTCGTTTTAGTCCATGAAGGCAATTATCACCAATAAATGCACTTAGAGAAAATTAAGTACCAAACATACAACAAAACTATAAAATATCAAGCAAAATACATCGACTATAGGTGTATAATTATAGTCAAATTAGTATCAATCAAACATCCCCACACTTAATCTTTTACTTATCCTCAAAAAAATCATAATCTAAATTATTAACTTTATAAGATCCATCCTTTATTAATCTCAACCTGTCCTTCCATAGTCTAATTCATCAAATCATATTGATCAAATTAACAAGAAGTATAATCAAGTTATCCTAAAACTAGCTTCACAAGTCAATATTAATAATAATTACGTCAATAATTTCATTGAAAACAATAACATAAATATTTACACCTCACCAAGATTTCACTCAACACACTCAAGAGTTTAGGATGAGATGTATCAACTCTCAAATGATTAGATATCATAATTCTTACCATAGGCTTGCAATATTATCACATCTTTATCACTTATATGTAAACTAAAAACAAAAATCAAAAGGTCTTTATAAGGTTATACTGAGGCTTAGGCTAGGTATGATTAGGGTAATAAAAGTGTGATAAATATGAAAAAATTACAAAAGGAAACATTACAAAAAACTTTTTCACAACATACATGTCCTTCAATTATAAATCCATTAGTACTATATATTTTTATTTTATATGTATATATATAAATATATATTAGCATTCATCATGTACCATAATTAAAGAGATATTGGACCTTTCAAATTTTCAAGTTTCAAACATTCAAGTAATGTGAATAACCTTTAGGGTTTAAAGAAATAAAAGACTTCAAAGAAAATAAGATAAAGGTTAATAATTTAGGTTATAATCAATGAAAAAGGCTAAGGCTCGACTTGGTTATTCTTAAAAGATGAGATTGGTATTTATCAAAGAAATAGGTTAAATAATCGTTGAATCTAAATGCCTTTATCACTTCAATGCCTCTAATTCAACAAATTATGATCTCAATATGAATAATAAAAGCAAGTTTTAGAATTTTCCAACTATGCATGGTAACACATATGAATGAATAGAAGAGCTTAAAATTTTGAATTTATGATTTTCGCTCAAAACTCATACAAAAATGGTTATATATGTGTAAATAATATGCAATATTCATTCAAATTGACTATTTCAATGATTACTAAAATATAACTTATAAAAGTAATTTTATCCTAACTATTATCCTTTGCATACTAATTAAAATCAATAATCAATAATGAAATACAATATTTATAGACAAATTTCAACTAATTTAGAATATCATTAATGGAATTTAATAAAAAGATTATAATAAATTTAAGAAAGGATCATGAAATAATTGAAAAGAAACCAATTACGAACAAATATATACAAAACACCAATTAAATCACAAACAAAAACTAAAACACTACACTCCCCAACAACAGCGCCAAAATTAACAACATGTCGTAATGTTATTCAAAATAAAATAACTAGACTACTACTATAGCAGTAGTGAGTCTAGGTTGATCCTAAAGAGAGAGTGTGTAAAGTTTTCGAAATAAAATTAACTGATGTTTAGGTTGAATGGGGGGTTTTGGATTTTTCAAACAAGAAAATAAAATGCAACTAGACTAATAAAAAAAATTAAAGAAAATATGTAAAAATGATAAAAGTGGGGAATTGGGTAAGGACTTGATTCTTTGGTTCAATCTCGACCTATACCCTAATTAAACAAATTTCATTGATTCGTTGTTCTCAAACCTCTCATAACAACTATTAATCGTGGGTTAATAATTAACCCGAGTTTTCCCTTAAGTTTTTTTAATCAAGATACAATCATTAATTAAACCTAACCACTGAATAACCTAACGATCTCTAGATTTAATTAGGAAGTAGCATTATAAATTAGGAAAATCAATTAATTATGGCAACAACCACTTACAATGCGTCATTTAACCTAGGTTATATTATCTCTAATGATTACAAATCATTAGTTGTTGTATATGAATTTCAATTTAACAATTATAGATTATATCGAAATTCTAGCAATAGGTTTGCAAATAAACGATTTAATGAACGCTTTAAAATCATCTTTTCACAATACCCAATTCAATTGACACAATAAATTCCTAATGAGAGAAAAAAAATAAAAAAAATAGTGAAATATATTTAACCCAGGATGTATGCGTCAATGTCACCTCCGAACTGGCATCGAGACATCTAACTGTCCATAGGTCTCTCCAGAAAAATGCTTCAACCCTTATTAATAATGTTAAGTCAAAATGACTTTACGATTAATAATTTTGATGAAGACCAAATAATAATGCAGATCGAAAATGAGAGGAAGCAGAAAGTAAAATAAGATGTTAGAAATGAGACAGAAGCAAAAGGCAAAATAAGAATATAGAAATGAGATGGAAGTAGAAAGCAAAATGAGATGATAAAAATGAGACGAAGCGAAGCCGAAAATGAAACGGAAGAATATGAGATGAAAGAATCAAAGACGAAGACTTGATACCACGTCAGATGATCAATCAGTTTGAGTAAGTTGCAAAACTCAACTGAATATCTGTTTCTTTAAACATCAAGAAACAAGAAGAAAGAAGCAGTCATCAAGAAGCAGTTAAAGATGAGGCTATAAATACGAGTCGGAATCAAAGACTACAAAAGTTAGAGATTTTCAAGAAAGGCTAAAGATTCAAAAACTAGAAATTTTATTCATTGTGCTAAACTTGGAGCTACTATTATCTATAACAAAGCTCGAAACATCTTTCAATAGAAGGAAGAAAAGCTGATAGCCTGAAGAGGCTAAGTCAAAAAAGAATACTTGTTGTAAGAGACCTGAAGAGGCTCGGTGAAAAGAATACTTGTATCTTTGAGAAGTATAGTAAAATCTCAGAAAGAATTCTGATGACTGGATGTAGCCCACGGTTTGGGGTGAACCAGTATAAAACTATTGGGTCGATTCTTACTCTCAACTCTTAACTTTTAATTTTTATTGTTGATACAAATACTTATAAGTAGATTGCAATACTTCATAATACTGTTTTTCAATCATTTGAGAAAGCAAGTTTTTTTTAAAAAGAAGTTTGTTTAAAAAGGGATTGTATTCAAAAGCGGATACACAATTCAACCCCCCTTCTTGTGCGTTTTGTATATCGAATATGAAATCTATACTAACATGTGATTCACTTCAATTGGTATCAAAGCTCGGTGTCCAAGAACCACTGTAACAAAGTGTGGATAAAGATCCATGGTAGAGTCACACATATATATATAGCTGAAGGTGCCTCCATCACTAAACCTCCTACGTTCAATGGAGAAGACTACCATTACTGGAAAGACAGGATGCAGCTCTTCATTGAATCTACTCATATCGACCTTTGGGAGATAATAGAAAATGGACCGTATACATCGGTAGATGAAGAAGGAAATGCTATTCCATGAATCAAATGGTCTGCAGAACAAAAAATGAGATTCCAGCTAAATTTGAAGGCCAAGTTCTTTTTAAGTTATGCCCTAAGCAGAAGAGAGTACAATAAAGTTCACGGATGCGACACTACGAAGGAGATATGGGATACACTATCCATCTCACACGAAGGCACAAATCAAGTAAAAGAATTCAAGATAAGCATTCTTGTACACCAATATGAGTTGTTCAAGATGAAGGACGAAGAGTCTATCGATTAGATGTTTGGAAGATTTCAAACTATCATGAATGGACTTAAAGCTCTCGGTAGAACTTACAACAATCAAGATCACATTAGAAAGATCCTCAGAAGTTTATCGAAGAAATGGTGACCAAAAATCGCAGTTGTACAAGAAGCCAAGGATTTGAGCATATTGAAGCTTGATGAATTGCTTGGATCTCTGAAGATACATGAAGTTAAACTTGATGAAGAAGATAAGCCCAAATAGGACAAATCTATAGCATTGAAGGCCGGATAGAAGAATCATAAGAATCAAAGGAAGAGGAGTTCATCGTCAAAAGCACTGAAGATTGAGGAAGTCAAGGATGACGATTCCAGTGAATTAGATCATGTTTCAAGAGAAGAAGATGATGAACTATCCTTTATCTCGAGGAAGATCAAACGCATGTGAAAGAAAAAGACTAAAGGAAACAAAGAGTCCTACCTCAAGAAGAATAGCAAAGATGAAGGGAAGAATGAGAAAACACCCATCATATGCTAAGAATGCAATAAACCAAAACATTACAAGTCCAAATGCCCATTGTTAAAAAGAAAGCCAAAGAAGAGTAGAGAAGGCAAGCAAAGCATGATGGTAACCTATGAAGATCTAGATTCATCTGAATCAGATACTGACTCAGAGGCATTGGTGCAAGCAAATATTTGCCTGGTAGCCGAAGGAGAAAGTGATGAGGAGGTAACCACAAAACTTAATGAATTACAAGATGCATACTCATAATTATTAGAAGATGCTCATGCAATTCTAAAGCAGTATAAATTGCTTAAGAAAAAGTATGTAGAAAATTTGAAAAACACGCAAGTGTTAGAAAAGGAGAATATCTGCTTAAAGAAACAAGTAGGCGAGATGAAGAAAAAGGTAGTTGTAGATAGATCTGAAGAGATCAATCAGTTGAAACAAAGAATAAATAGTCTTTCAGTTGAACTATCAACATTTACGGAGAGTACTAGAAAAATGAATGATATGCTAGGAAAATATGGACACCCTAATGATAAAACTGGATTAAGGTTTGCTAACAACTATATATAAAGACATATCATCAACATGTATACAAGTATTACAAATCATTGTATTAACATAATTCAGTACCTTTTTTTACAATCATTCACATATACACAAATATAACATAAAATTACATCAGCTCAATTTAGTCATGCTTTACAATCATTCACATGATACATGTTGGGCCCCAAATTTTTAGTGATGTTATTAAATATGAATTGATTTTGATTGTGTGATTTATTATTTTAGTGTAGTTGAATTGGAAGTATTGATGAAAAATTTAGATTAATTTGAGTATGGTATGGTGTAAGAGGAAATGAAAGAGTAAAAAGGTGTCTAAGGGCAAAATGGGAAGATCACTTAAGTTGGAGAGGTTAAGGCATTACATGGAGGGGCAAAATGGTCCTTGTTCATTCCATTTATGCTTAAGTGATAGAATTAGAAAAAGAAAGAGTGAAAGTGAAGGGAGAAAGAAGAGAGTGTCATTGGTGGCTTAAGGGAGAAGAAGAGAAAATAGTGTTTTGCAATTCTTGAGGATTTCGAAGGAATTGAAGCATCTTCTGGTAAGTATAAGCTTATTTCTTCTTGTTTGGGTTGGATGAAACCCTAGAATAGCTTAGTATGAGTAGGAATCGGTTGTTAGAAGTTTATGGAAAAAAATGGTAAAATCTCTTTGGGTTGATGATCTTCTGGTGTTTGTGATTGATTTTAAGTTTGTAATGAGTTTAGAACTAGAGTTTAAGTCACGAACTAAGGTTTAGATATGTCTTTTTTTGCAATATGGGAGGATTGTGGATGAAGAATGTAGGAAAATCAAGTTCGGGAGAGTTGTCTGGGCTCGCACGTCGCGACATACTCATGTGCACATCGCGGCGTGCGAAGGTGCGCACGCCGCAGTGCACACAAGTGTGCAAGCCGCGGTGAGCTCTAGCTTCTGCATGGATGTATTTTGGTAATTTGAGCATAAATTTTGATGTAGATGTCCAAATAAGGTGATTTTTGATTCGTTGTTAACTAGAGACTTAGAGCTACAAGTTTTGTGAAGGGATGAAGTTCTGAATCAGTCTCTAAGGATATGAAATTTTGGATGGAAGTTAAGCATAGAATTTTTGTTTCAGCTTTAGTTATAGTTTGAATTGTTAAAGTATGACTTTCCGATTTCTACACCAAATGGGATTTTGGTGATTGTTAAAGGAAATCAAGTGAGGCAAGAGGAGCAAGAGGAACAAGAGGAAAGACATTCGTAGGCAAGCTTATAAGCAAGGAACTCAAGGTGGGTACACATTTATAATAGAGTAAATAAGTCACTCATTGTTTTGTTCAAATCAAGAAAGATTTAACGATTTAAATTGCATCATCAAAGTTGCCTTATTTGCTATTGTGAAATGATTATATTTTTGCTATATGATTTGCATTCATGATTGATAAAAAGGCTTCAAAAGGGTTTCTCTTTTCAAAGAATACATGCACATGAAATCATGTTCTCCTAAATGATTTATACAAGGATATCAAGTTCATGAAAAGCAAGTTTACAAGCAAGTGCCAGTTTGGCAACAAGTTTACAAGATTTTGAATCATGCATGTTATGTGGGTTTGTGATAGTCCCTCAAGAACCTTCATGTGCACGTTGACCCATGAAAAGGCTTCTCCCGCCTGCCCACTAGTGACACGGAGCTCCCCATAAGGACTCCCTCAAGAAACTACGACTACACAGGACCATTTCGATGGGAATGTATAGTGCTTCATGAACTCGGACTAACCCAAATCATTCTGCTATGCTTATGTGCTTATGATTTGTTATCATGATTTATGCATACATGTGTTAAATTCTACTCATGAATTGTTTAAAAATTAAGCATTTCGAGATAATGACTTTTGCATGCTCAATTACTATGGTTTCAAAAGTGTATCACGGCAATGAGTTATCTTTTGAAAATAATTTTGCTTATTTCTCTATTATAAATATGTTCCCACGAGTTTTATAGCTCATCCCCTTTATCCTCCCCCATTCAGGTGATGAGTAAGAGACCGAATAAGTCAAGAGTTATGGCATCACTCCGAGTTGTCATATTTATGTATTTTCAAGTTATACTTTTGGAAGTCAAGGCTTTAGTTACATTTCAAGTTTTATTGGTTCAAGTGTATTTTGTATTTTTAGCTCTTGAACTCAAAGGTTGTATTGGTTTGAAATGATATCAAAGCTTTGTAAAACTCATCTTTTGGTTATTAATGAGGTATGGATGTTTTTTTTCCAAATCTTTCGCATTGAATCATTTAGAAGTTTGCTTGAGTGTATGTTGTTAAGTTTTGGGTTGGGTTGATTTAAAAAAATGAGAAAAAATTTCAGGTTTGTTCTCTGTGGGCCAAAGGAGGCGTTCGCCGCGACGAGGCCGTATGCTCGCCGCTACGAAGCTGCATACGCGGGTTCACAGCGGCGAGTGTTGCTTCGATCGCCGCGACGAGGGTTCTTTCGCTCGCCGCAGCGTAGTTACCCGAGAGGTTTCGCCGCGGCGAGACATCACACGTCGCGGCAACGCCCGCTTGTGCTTCTGAGGGATTCCTTTCTTTTTTAACTTATATGTATCAACTCCAAGCCTCCCCTCACACACCAAGCACCGCGCTTCCGTGTCCGATGTTGAGCTCTAGAAACGGGGTCCAACAATACATGTAAAGTGTAGCACCCCACTCCTGTAAGACACGTGCCCGACATCCTAAGTGATATCCGAATCCGTGTCCCGCAAGGGTGGCGTGCTAGAATACTCAATCAGTTAAAATTCAGTACAATTTTTTTTGAAACCATAAATATAATATGCAAAAATCGATAACCAAATCGAGCCCACTTTATTTGTAAACTTTTTCAATCATAACGATACAATCAACATAATTTCAATAGCCATTTGGGGGCCCATTTCAAATATAAAACACTTTAGTCATAATGTCTTTACATTACAACATAAATACATTTGTATACACATTATGCAAAAATTTATGAACGTATTATTCGATACAAAAAAAATTCAGAATATATATAATTCAATACGAAAATAAAGAAGTATAATGTAGACACGAACTGGCCCCGACCTTTATCTCTTAATTGTATGTTATAGGTATACTCCCGTTTGCTTAACGGGTTATTCTTCTGATATTGAAAATATTTGTAAATTATAGGTAAATTTTGCGAACTCAATGAGTGACCATCATCGATGGCTCACCCAATCATATAATACATAATTCACATTCACAAAATTTCACGTGTCACACTCAATATACTTTAATCATCCATATTACCACTTTCCATTTATTACTTTGTTGTGACCAAGTGCCTAAACTGTAACATCCCGTTACCGATGGGATGTGTACAGTTTATTGCATTCGTATTTGTTCATGTGCAGGCATTATAGCATACTGTATAATTGGCATTTGTACGTACATGCATATATGACATGTTTCCGACTAGATTGGGATAATTTGAATTTGGAAATTGATTTGGGTTAATTAATTTGTGAGAAATTTAATTGGTATAAGAAATGAGAAATTGGAGATTGTAAAATGAAATTTGGATATGATTAGGATATGTGGGATAATTAGGTCAATTTAGGTTCGATGATTGAATTTGAGTTAGAATTGAAAGTTAGAGAGTGGAATTGTGAAATTGGAGTATAGGATAATGAGTTTTCTATTTTTATGGATTTATAGGAAATTTTCGGAATTTTTGAGTATTAGGCCGGAACGGAAAATTGATCGATGATGATTAATTAGATTTCCGGTTCCATAATTGATTATCCAATGGTACGGACAGGTTAGTAATTTGATTTGAGGAACTAGGACTTGGTCATTGAAATTCGGGAGAAATTAGAATTTGAAATTGGACTGAGGTTGTTTGGATCGGGCTTGTGGCAATTGACATTTGCCAAACAAGCCTTAATCCCTTTTAATATATATATATATCCTAAACCTTTGAATCTTCTCCCCCACGAAGCTTTATTCTTCTCCTTCTTCGTGATTCCTCTTCTTGAGAGTTTGGTTGATTTCCTTCCACAAAATTGTTCTTTCCTTTCTCTTTGATCATTCCCTTAAGCTTGGTGTAAGAAGAAGATGATTTTGGGCATTATTTTGGGAGTTGCCGTGGGTGTGGGAGAGAGGAGATTGGTGATTCTTGAAGATTTGGAGCTTTTAATCAGGTAAGCTACTTTGATCTTGTCTTGTATAACTTGATTTGTTGATTTATAAAGTTAGATTGATGTTTGAACATGAAAATTTGAGGATTTGAGCATTAGGATTTCCGACGGTGATTAGGGTTAGAATTTAGGGATTTTACTTATTTGATGAAATAGAGGTTAGGGATTGTTGTATGATGAGTATGGATTTATTTAGGAGTGATTTGTAAGGAGAAAACTTGGATTTGGAACGATTATCAGTCGAAAATCTGCAAAATTCTGGGTTTTCTAGGCGTGTCCGTCGTTGCCTTGCCATGCAAGATGAAGAACACGCCATGCCAGTAGGAACGCATAACGCCATGACGTCTTGGAAGGTGCGCCGCGGCGAGGAGAAAAGGGCATCGTCAGGACGTCTGTGGCGACGCCATGACGAGGAGCGCCAAGGCCATGTGGCAATTTAATTGGATACTCGCCGCATGTGTGAAATGGTGCTTGCATGAGGAAGGTGTTCTTGCCAAAATGAAATTAGGGTTTTAATCATTTGGGGATTTAGGCAATTGAGGATCTAATTGGTTATGGATTAAATTCAATTTGGAGATTTTGAAATTGGAAATTAGAAATTGAGTTCGGGAATTTGAGTTTGAGATCGGAATTGGATTTAGGTCGAAATGTCATAATTTGTATAGTATGTACATGATTTGATTCATCTGCATAATTAAGCATCGGAATTAGTACCAGTAATAATGTTATGTATATTTTGATTGTTATAGCGGCTCAAGTGGATCGCCGATCATCTGACGTAGGCGAGACTTCCCGACAGTAACGATGCAGTAGTTCGGAAGTTCTGAGGTGAGTAACCTAGTTGGTTCCTCAACCTTTATGTGTTTAATTTTATGTCATATGCCATGTGGAGCTAAGGATGGATTCTATGTGTTTGATTTGATTGATTTGGACCACAGTGTTGAAATATTGGAATGTGCTATAGAAGTGTTAATTGGGTGTAAATTGTCATAAATGATTTCAAATGATGAAAATTAGGCAGATGAGGTTTTCAAATGATGCATGTATTGTAAATGGGACATGTGCATACATGCATAAAAGTATGATCACATAAAGGGGCAGTTGTGACCGGGGTAGCCACCGTATTCAGAGCTTTAAGCTCAACGTACAGGGCTTCATGCCCAATGATTTGCAGAGCTTTATGCTCAACGTATTAGGGCTTTTAAGCCCACTGTTTTCAGAGCCAATGGCTCAACGTATATGAGCTCAGGCACACGGTCACAACAACGAAAGAAAATGAAAGAGTCACATGCACACTGCATATATGATTGATTACATGTGAATTGTGTGATTATGTGGCTATGCATGAGTTGAGTAAACCATCGATGATGGTTACTCATTGAGTTTCGCAAACTCACCCAAATTGCGAATTATTTTTTTCAGGACAGAGATAGTTTGACCTCTAGCTCCGATCAGTGAGACTTATCCTGCTGTGTGTGCCGGCAAGAGGAGCATGGCCCACAGGTCTGTCAGCTGGGGATCTTTTGGGTATTTTGTGGATGACTTAGCTAGGAGTTGTAGTAGTTCTTTTGGACTTGTGCAGATGTATATATTTATGACTGATGTTGTATCGACGGTTTTGTGAATGAATGGAATGAATCTTTTGGTTTTAAAATTTAGTGGATTCGATATTATTGCTTAGATATATTGATGCCATGAGGATATAGAAATGATAGTTTAGTAGTGCACTCTCGTCGTAGGTTGTGCACCGGTACGACCTACGGGCGACCCGGTGTATACTCTACGGTGAGGGGGCGCTACATTAGGTGGTATCAGAGCATGGTTTGGCATCTTTTGGGCATAGTATAATTTAGGCTTGAATTTCGTAAGCAAAGCAAGAAATTGATTGGAAATGTGATTTTATTGTAGGTCATCCATTTTTGGTGATCAAGTTGATCAACCAGCTGACCAAGGATCAGTCGGAGCGAGTAGAGAGTCTTCTGTGCCTATGTTTGAGGAGCAGCCTCCGGTGGTTCCCATGAGACGGGAATGGAGGTATGATCGCTGCGTGGTGGGGTCGTCGATTTCTACTGGCAGATCCGACCTCGCCGAAGAGAGGGTTGGTTGGAGAGGACCGGCGGGTCTGGACGGATGGATGCGACCGGAGGAGCGCTTCGATTATCTTGTTTCTTTACCTGTGGTCAAACTTATCGGTGGTGGAAGATCGTCGAGTAGTTCCACCGAGCCATGTGTATTGACTTGGGCTGATTTTCCGAGGGCTTTAGAGATAATTTCATGCCCAAGGAGTATTTGGATATGAAGATGCAAGATTTCTTAGAGTTGAGGCAGGATCGATGGCGATGGGCGATTATGAGGTCGATTTAATGAGTTGTCGGCCGTGTCGTCTGATTACGATTGCCTCCGAGGCAGATAGGTGTCGGAGATTTGAGGGAGGGCTGAATCTGGATATCCGTACCAGGTTAGCCCGGTCAGATATGGGTACCTTTGTAGAGATGAGATCATCTGTTGTCAGGATTGAGCAGCTCTTGAGACAGAGCCGAGCCGAGACCGGTCAGGGATCCGGAGGTAAGAGGTCCGATGTGATCGTGGTAGTTCGGTAGGAGCACGGCGAGCCTTGAGTGATTTAGATCGGTGGGGATTTAGACAGTTGGGTTCAGTTCAGAGGGGCAGATTTGGGCAGTCTGGCAGTAGCAGTGGTAGTGGCAGAGGATTTGGTCAGATGCTTCCTATTTGCATACATTGTGACAAGAGACATAGTGGTGAGTGCTGGAGAGTGACAGGAGCGTGTTTGGCGTGTGGATCTATGGATCACATGATTAGGAGTTGTCCGATGACTTTGGGAGTTCAATCAGCCGCTAGTGGGAGAGCCGGTGGTAGTTCGACGGTGCAGCAGAGCCGTAGCGGTGGACCTGGATTTAGGGGCCGAGGCAGAGCCCGAGGTAGAGGCGGAGAGTCCTTTGTGGGGACCGAGGGACGAGGCAGCAGGCCGCAGTCCCAGGCCAGAGTTTATGCCATGACCCGGCAGGAGGCTCAGGACTCCCCAGATGTGGTGGCTGGTATGATTCTAATCTTTGATTTCGAGGTTTTTGCATTGATAGATCCAGGGTCCACGCATTCATTTATTGCACCACATGTGGCATGTAGATTGCATGTGGATAGGGAGGTATTACAGTATGGGTTGCAGGTGAGTACACCTTTGGGTAGTACCACTGCTTTAGGTGAGATCTGCAGGGGATGCCCGATTCGGGTAGATTCAGTGGTATTGAGTGCAGATTTGATTGTGTTACCCCTTCAGGAGATTGATTTGATTTTGGGATGGGTGGCTCCTCGCCCATAGGGCCATTTTGGATTGTTATACCAAGGAGGTAGTGTTGGAGTCTCCTGGTCAGCCTAGGGCTGTATTTCGAGGTGTTAGTCAGGCAGTGCCAGCTAGGATGATTTCGTTTGTGAGTGCTTTGAGATTGATGCGAGGTGGCTGTGAGGCTTATTTGGCGCATGTGGTAGACTCTAGAGTGCAGCAGAGGTTGCATGATGTCCCTGTGATCAGGGAGTTCCCAGATGTGTTTCCCGAGGAGTTACCGGGTTTGCCGCCGGATCGGGAGACAGAGTTCGAGATAGACCTCATTCCAGGTACCGCTCCTATATCGATACCTCCGTATAGGATGGCACCGGTGGAATTGAGGGAGCTTAAGGTTCAGCTTCAGGAGTTATTGGATAAGGGGTTCATCAGGCCGAGTGTTTCACCGTGGGGAGCCCCGGTGTTGTTTGTGAAGAAGAAGGACGGGACTATGAGGCTTTGCATCGATTATAGGCAGCTTAATCGGGTTACTGTCAAGAATAAGTACCCACTGCCTAGGATCGATGACTTATTTGATCAGTTGCAGGGAGCACAGGTGTTTACCAAGTTGGATTTGAGATCCGGTTACTATCAGTTGAGGATCGCAGAGGCCGATGTGCCTAAGAGTGCTTTCAGGAGCAGGTATGGACATTACGAGTTCTTAGTGATGCCGTTCGGGTTGACTAATGCCCCGGCAACCTTCATGGCCTTGATGAATAGGGTCTTTCAGCCATACCTGGATCAGTTTGTGATCGTATTCATTGATGATATCTTGGTATATTCGAGGTCTAGACAAGAGCATGCGGAGCATCTGAGGATAGTACTGCAGATCATGAGGGACAGGCAGCTATATGCCAAATTCACTAAGTGTGAATTTTGGCTCGATGAGGTGGTGTTCCTAGGCCATATAGTGTCTGGTGAGGGTATCGGGTGGATCCTCACAAGATTGAGGCGATGAGGAGTTGGGAGATTTCGAGGAACGTGTCGAGTTGAGGAGTTTCTCGGATTGGCGAGGATACTACGGAGGTTTGTCGAGGTTTCTCGGTGATCTCCGCCTCGACAAGACTTCGAGGAAGGTGTAGTTTTCGGTTAGACGATGATGAGTGCGAGAGGAGTTTTGATGAGTTGATACATCGGTCGGTTGGCAATGGCCGGTGTTAGCCCCGCCATCCGGATCGGGAGGATTTGAGGTATTTAGTGATGCTTCGCGGCAGGTTTAGGTTGTGTCTTGATGCAAAGCATGGAAGAGTCATTGCTTATGCATCGAGACAGTTGAGAGCCCGTGAGGGTAATTATCCTGCATGACTTGGGTTAGCGGCGATTGTATTTGCTCAAGATCTGGAGACATTATCGTATGGGAGACTTTCCGGATCTTCACGGATCATAAGAGCTGAGGTATTTGTTGAGTCGTGGGAGCTGAACTGAGGCGAAGGAGATGGTTAGAGCCGCTTAAGGATTACGATTGCACTATCGAAAGTACCACCTGTGGAAGGCCAATGTGGTGGTGATGCATTGAGTAGGAGATCGCATGGTAGTGCAAATTTTATTCAGTGTCGAGGTTGCCGTGCTTAGTTGATTGAGAGCACTTAATGTGCGAGATGGATTTGAGTCGGGAGGAGCTTTGATTGCAACTTTGAGGTCGAGGCTGATTGCATGATCGGATTAGGAGAGTTGAATCGGGATCCGGCATTGGTGAGGACCGATGGATAGAGTCGGATCGGGATGGCGATCGAGTTTGAGCTTAGAGATGATACTTTGTGGATGGGCGGAGATTGTGTGTGCGGATGTGGATGATCGAGGCGTGAGATTTTGGAGGAGGCTCATTTGGCTGCTTATGCCATGCATCTTGGTGTCACCAAGATGTATCGTACTCTTAAGTTACATTTCGGTGGCGGTATGAAGAGGCATGTAGCGGAGTTTGTTTCTCGGTGTTTGGCGTGCCGTGAAGTTAAGGTGAGCACCAGTGCCCCGATTGGGAGATTGCACTCGTTGCCCATTCCGGAGTGGAAATGGGGCGCATCACGATGGACTTTATTATGGGGTTGCCAGACGCCGAGGCGAGTGATGCTATCTCGGGTCATAGTGGACCGATTGACCAAATCGGCTCACTTTTGCGATGAGGAGAACCATACCCTCGATCGTTGGCCCGAAGTATGTAGCGAGATAGTTCATTGCATGGGGTCCCGATTTCGATAGTGTCGATAGGGATCCCAGATTTACTTCGAGGTTACGGAGGAGCCTGCGATCGACTATGGGGACAGATTGAACTTCAAGACCTGCGTTTCATCCTCGAGCATGATGGGCGAGTGAGAGGACTATTCAGGCTGTTGAGGATATGTTGAGAGCTGTGTGTTGGAGTTCCGAGTGCATAGGATCGATTTGCCTCTGGTGGAGTTTGCATATAATAATCGATGCAGGCAAGATTGGGATGGCACCTTATGAGGCGCTTTATGGGCGACCATGTAGATCCCTCTTCTTTGGGATGAAGAGGGTATGAGGATGATAGAGGGTCCCGAGTGATCCAGACACGATTGATAAAGGCATTGATTGAGTCGCATCAAGGCGGCTCGGGGCGTAAGAGTATGTGGATCAGCATCGGAGAGAGATGGAGTATGCTATAGGAGATAGGGTGTTCCTTAGAGTATCTCCGTGGAGAGGAGTTCTCAGATTTGGCCGTAAGGGCAAGTTGAGTCCTCGGTATATCGGTCCGTATGAGATTACCGAGAGGATTGGACCGTTGGCCTCTGAGTTGGCCTTGCCGAGTGAGATGTCTCAGTTGCATGACGTCTTTCATGTGAGCATACTTCGGAGATATCGTTCGACCCGACTCATGTGATTCCGGCTCAGGAGATAGAGATTGCCAGTGACTTGAGTTATATTGAGGGCCGGTGCGGATTATTGGATCACGGGTCAGCGGTTGAGGTCCCGGTTATTCCATTGGTGAAAGTCCTTTGGAAGAACCACTCATCCGAGGAGGCGACTTGGGAGGCGAGGAGCACATGAGGAGGCGATACCCTCATCTGTTTGATCGGTCAGTAAGAAAATTTCGGACGAAATTTTTATTAGAGGGAGAATTGTAACATCCGTTCTGGATGGGATGTGTACAGATTTATTGCATTCAGTATTTGTTCATGCAGGCATTATAGCATCTTGTATAATTGGCATTTATGCGTATATGCATATATGACATGTTTCCACTAGATTGGGATAATTTGAATTTGGAAATTGATTTGGGTTAATTAATTTGTGAGAAATTTAATTGGTATAAGAAATGAGAAATTGAGATTGTAAAATGAAATTTGGATATGATTAGGATATGTGGGATAATTAGGTCAATTTAGGTTCGATGATTGAATTTGAGTTAGAATTGAAAGTTAGAGAGTGGAATTGTGAAATTGGAGTATAGGATAATGAGTTTTCTATTTTATGGATTTATAGGAAATTTTCTGGAATTTTGGAGTATTAGGTCGGAACCGAAAATTGATCGATGACTGATTAATTAGATTTCCGGTTCCATAATTGATTATCCAATGGTACGGACAGGTTAGTAATTTGATTTGAGGAACTAGGACTTGGTCATTGAAATTCGGGAGAAATTAGAATTTGAAATTGGACTGAGGTTGTTTGGATCGGGCTTGTGGCAATTGACATTTGCCAAACAAGCCTTAATCCCTTTTAATATATATATATATCCTAAACCTTTGAATCTTCTCCCCCACGAAGCTTTATTCTTCTCCTTCTTCGTGATTCCTCTTCTTGAGAGTTTGGTTGATTTCCTTCCACAAAATTGTTCTTTCCTTTCTCTTTGATCATTCCCTTAAGCTTGGTGTAAGAAGAAGATGATTTTGGGCATTATTTTGGGAGTTGCCGTGGGTGTGGGAGAGAGGAGAGATTGGTGATTCTTGAAGATTTGGAGCTTTTAATCAGGTAAGCTACTTTGATCTTGTCTTGTATAACTTGATTTGTTGATTTATAAAGTTAGATTGATGTTTGAACATGAAAATTTGAGGATTTGAGCATTAGGATTTCCGACGGTGATTAGGGTTAGAATTTAGGGATTTTACTTATTTGATGAAATAGAGGTTAGGGATTGTTGTATGATGAGTATGGATTTATTTAGAGTGATTTGTAAGGAGAAAACTTGGATTTGGAGCGATTATCGATTAAAATGCAAAATTTTGGTTTTCAGGCGTGTCGTTCGTTACCTTGTGGCGATGAAGAACACGCTTGTAGTAGTAAGAACGCATACGCCGCGACGTCTTGTGGAAGGTGCGCTTGTGGCGAGGAGAAAAGGGCATCTTGTCGTGACGACGCTGTGACGCCTTGTGACGAGGCCTTGCCGCGCATGTGGCGCAATTTAATTGGATACTCATGCACGTGTGAGCTGGGTGCCGCGGCGAGGAAGGTGTTTGCGCCCGAAAATGAAATTAGGGTTTTAATCATTTGGGGATTTAGGCAATTGAGGATCTAATTGGTTATGGATTAAATTCAATTTGGAGATTTTGAAATTGGAAATTAGAAATTGAGTTCGGGAATTTGAGTTTGAGATCGGGAATTCGGATTTAGGTCGAAAATGTCATAATTTGTATAGTATGTACATGATTTGATTCATCTGCATAATTAAGCATCGGAATTAGTACCAGTAATAATGTTATGTATATTTTGATTGTTATAGCGGCTCAAGTGGATCGCCGATCATCTGACGTAGGCGAGACTTCCCGGCAGTAGCTCGGAAGTTCTGCGGTGAGTAACCTAGTTGGTTCCTCAACCTTTATGTGTTTAATTTTATGTCATATGCCATGTGGAGCTAAGGATGGATTCTATGTGTTTGATTTGATTGATTTCGGACCACAGGTGTTCGAAATATTGGAATGTGCTATAGAAGTGTTAATTGGGTGTAAATTGTCATAAATGATTTCAAATGATGAAAATTAGGCAGATGAGGTTTTCAAATGATGCATGTATTGTAAATGGGACATGTGCATACATGCATAAAAGTATGATCACATAAAGGGGCAGTTGTGACCGGGGTAGCCACCGTATTCAGAGCTTTAAGCTCAACGTACAGGGCTTCATGCCCAATGATTTGCAGAGCTTTATGCTCAACGTATTAGGGCTTTTAAGCCCACTGTTTTCAGAGCCAATGGCTCAACGTATATGAGCTCAGGCACACGGTCACAACAACGAAAGAAAATGAAAGAGTCACATGCACACTGCATATATGATTGATTACATGTGAATTGTGTGATTATGTGGCTATGCATGAGTTGAGTAAACCATCGATGATGGTTACTCATTGAGTTTCGCAAACTCACCCAAATTGCGAATTATTTTTTTTCAGGACAGAGATAGTTTGACCTCTAGCTCCGATCAGTGAGACTTATCCTGCTGTGTGTGCCGGCAAGAGGAGCATGGCCCACAGGTCTGTCAGCTGGGGATCTTTTGGGTATTTTGTGGATGACTTAGCTAGGAGTTGTAGTAGTTCTTTTGGACTTGTGCAGATGTATATATTTATGACTGATGTTGTATCGACGGTTTTGTGAATGAATGGAATGAATCTTTTGGTTTTAAAATTTAGTGGATTCGATATTATTGCTTAGATATATTGATGCCATGAGGATATAGAAATGATAGTTTAGTAGTGCACTCTAAGTGCGTGGGTTGTGCAGTGCGACCACTGGGCGACCGGTGTATACTCTACGGTGAGGGGGCACTACATAAACTGTCCCGTATCTATTAGATACTGGGCTCATTACTAACTGTCCCTTAACTGATGGGGATACAGGGCTCATTTTACATAGTGAGTCTTAGGCTCTTGATCACTTTCCGAGCTGGAGGCTCTTTTCATACTTTGAGTTTTATGCTCTAATCGATGGCTACTCTAGTCACAACTCCCATTATGTTTCATGCATTCATGAAATGTAATGCATCAATTATATTTTCATAGTCTCATTCACTCACATTCACATATCATCGGACTTTAGTCCGACATTCAACATTAAAATTGAGAATCACACTTTCATTCATATGCAAATGCATATTCAAAACACATTTATCATTGAATCATAGTCTAGCATTTAACAATCATATTATGTAAACTTATTTCATCTCATTCACATACAAGTAGCACTTCTGTAGCGCCCCCTTACCGTAGAGTATACACCGATACGCCTGTAGGTCATACCGATACATGCCCTACGATGAGGGTACACTACCAAACAATCACTTCTAATAAAATCTCATGGCATCACTAATAATAAAGCAGTAATAATCGCGTTCACTAAAATTTTAAAACCCAACGGATATCCTTCATTCCATTTCTTAAAATAACCATAAGTACATACTCCTATCATAAATTCAAATATACAGATCCAAAATAGACAATACTAACTCCTATTTAGGTCATCCCCAAAATATCCCAAAGGATCCCCAGCTGACCGACCTGTGGGCCATGCTCCTCTCGCCGGCACCCACACAGCAGAAAAAATCTCAAAATCCGGAGCTAGAAGTCACACTACTGCTGTTCTGAAAAATAGTCGCAATTTGGGTGAGTTTGCGAAACTCAATGAGTAACCATCATCGATGGTTTACCCAATTCATGCATTACGCAAAATTGCGTACAAAACAACACATATCAGATTTAGAATCATAAATCAGAAACTCATAAAATCATAATCACACATTTACAATTTATCCCATATCACATTCACAGCATAATCACAGACTGAATGCACAATGATTTCCAGTTCATTTAATTGTTGTGGATCAAGGCCGAATTATCCCATATCACATTCACAGCATAATCACAGACTGAATGCACAATGATTTCCAGTTCATTTAATTGTTGTGACTGGGCGTCAGAATTATCCCATATCACATTCACAGCATAATCACAGACTGAATGCACAATGATTTCCAGTTCATTTAATTGTTGTGAATGGGCGTCAGAATTATCCCATTTCTGGGCACATCACATAGAAATCTCGTTTTCGGGGGTAGGAGAGCCCTCTGGGTATACACTACTGCCCACGCGCACTAAGGATAGGAGAGCCCTCTGGGTATGCACTAATCCCTTTTCACTTATCACAATAGGCGAGCTTATAGCTCCAATCAGATCAGAATGTGCTCCAGTCACAACTGTCAGTTACTGATTTCTATTCATGCCTAGCATGCGATCACAATTCACAGTAGCACATCACATGCGAATCACTCAATCAGAATCTCAGATAGTTTACACATAAAGCATATAGCACATCAGAGATTGAGAAACCAACTAGGTTACTCACCTGTAACTTCCGAGCTAATGCCGGGAAGTCTCAGCTACGTCGGAGGATCGACGCTCCACTGGTACCTCTATACAATCAAAACATATAAATATTACTAATTATCCCAATTTCCAATGCCAATTATGCACATGCAGCTAATTAATTGCGTATCATACATGTATATGACATTTCGACACACTCCCGAAATTTCCCGATCTCACATTCTAAATCTCGAATTCATAGACTCCAAATTGAAATCAATCCATAATCAATTAAATCCACAAATTTCTAAATCTCCCAATTAAAAACCTCAAAATTTTAACTTTCGAAAATTTGGGCTTCCTCGCCGCGGCGTCTGGTCCCTCGCCGCGGCGAGCCTCTCGCCTTTCTCGCCTTCGCTGCGGCGTCCGCGTCGCGTAAGTCGCAACGAATCCTCTCATCGACGACGCGGTAGCGTTTTTCATATTGTCATGGCGTGCTTATAATTTCGCTCGCTTGTGGCGTGTTAAATCACACGTCATGGCGTGCGACTCGTAAACGCTTGAAAAAGTCCAGAAATTTCCAGATTCCCGACTGCTAACTCCTCTAAATCCAGTTTTTCTCATTTCAAAACACTCTCAAATAATTCCATACACCTTAAGCAACTAACCATTAACTTCTATTTCATCAAACAATCAATATCCCTAAAATTCCAACATTAAAATCAACGAAAACATCATCGGAAACCCTAACTTCTAAATCCTCCAATATTCAAACTAAATCATCGGTATAACTCAATTAATCAATAAATCTATCTATCCAGGGCAAGAAAGAAGCAACTTACTTGATTAAAAATCTCAAATCTTCAAGGATCACACCAAAACCAACTCATCGACATCCACGGCAACACCAACAGCAAAACCCATCTTCATTTCTTCTTCAATCATCAATTCAAGGGGGATAAATCAGTAACAAAGGAAGGAACTAATGGTAGGAAGGAATCAAGAGGAATTTCCAAGAAAAATCCACGATGAAGAAGGAAGGAGAAACATCGTGGAAGGATTTTCAAAGAGTTTAGGTTTTATATCCAAATACTAAGGCATTGTTTGGCAAATGGAATTGCCACTAGACCAATCCGAACAACCTCAGTCCAAATTTCAATTTCTAATTTCTCCCGAATTCCAATGGTTCTAAACCTAATTTGTCAAATCAAATTTCTAATCTATCCGTGCCATTAGATAATCAATTTCGGAACCGGAAATCCAATTAATCAGTCACTAAGCTATTTTTTCGGTCCGGATCTAATCTT
The DNA here is from genome assembly GCA_029891385.1 of Erythroxylum novogranatense. NCBI lineage: Eukaryota > Viridiplantae > Streptophyta > Magnoliopsida > Malpighiales > Erythroxylaceae > Erythroxylum > Erythroxylum novogranatense. Next base: position 89,250,095 of record CM057228.1, read on the forward strand.
CCGAAAATTCCAGAAAAATTCCTATAATTCCACAAGATTAGAAAACATTGAATCACATACTCCAAATTTCAATTCTCAATTCCTAAATTCAATTTGACTTTCCAATTTCATAAATCAAAGCTCTAAAGATTAAATTCACTAATAACACAATTTACTTTAAACCACAAATTCTCCAATTCATAATTCAAAGCACACTTAACCTTAATCACAATCACAAGGTCTCCCATGTCACAAACATGTCGGAATTCTGTCATACATGCATGTACATACATAAACTTATGAAATGTCGAACATTTATCAAATATGCAGAGGCTATGAAGACAGATGCAAAATACGTATACAGAATACGTATGAGAGGAACTGTACCCATCCCATCGGTGACAGGATATTACAACTTCAATTTTTCAGAATCAACAATCAAGACACATTCATTTGATCATTCAGTAGTCAATTAATACAAAAAATTCAAACAAAACAAACAATGAAATGAAACCATCTAAGTCTTCTCACAGTACACTCCAGATTAGCATTTGCTTCCCAATTTTGGAAACGTCTGAATGCGGATATTTAACCTACACAACCCATTTATGCAAGACACATGTTGCACACACATTAATAATGGTACAATTATAAGCATCTATTCATGCACAACTGTGTATATAGGTTATGTACAATGCATGCTCAATGACAATCCCAAGTACTTTACCAACTTTATAACTTAATCACTCATCATTTCTTTAAATCACAACCTCCACCCTTTGGTAATTTGATATCAAAAACTCATCCACTAATTTTCCAATACATACCCGTATGTGACTATATATATATATGTATCACTATTAACTTTCTGCTTAAAACTCAATATTTCTTCTTTATTCCTATTTCATTCAGTTTCAAAATATATCATTTTTTCATAAACATCAAAACCAGAAACACTCACGCATATATATATATGTATATATATTCACTATTAACTTTCTGCTTAAAACTCAATATTTCCTCTTCATTCCTATTTCATTCAACTCAACAAAACACGATCAGATCAAAATCTATCATTTTTTTCATAAACATCAAAACCAAAAACACTCATACATATTCATCACGTTTTCTACATTTCTTCACTTTCATTTTCTGTATTTTCTTCGTTTCTTCCTCTAACTATCACTTTAATCATTCTTTCTCATCTCCAAACATCACCATACAGCTATCCCTAAACTCTAAATTCATTTTTAATCATCTCTAAAACACTTCAAAACTTACGTGTGTGTGTGTGTGTGTGTGTGTGAATACATTAAAAACATCAACATGAATAGAGCATTCACATATCCATTTTTCCAAAGTTTTCTGCATTAATCTCCTACCCATTTTAGTTGATCTTTCAACTTCAAAAGTCATTTCTATAACCTCTTATAACATTTTGATCATCAAATCTAAAAAATCAACATGTACGACACACTTAACATTTCCTCACTTATTTTCCAACAAAAATGAATATCAGTGTTCTTAACCATTTAGCAGTGAGTTAACGATGCATGCTTCATTTTATACAAAAATACATAATCATAAGAAACTTACTTGTTTAAAGCTCTAACATCTACAAAAATCACGTAACCCTAATCCCTCATATAACCACATACATCAACTTAAAAGTTGATAGAGGGGTTCGGTTTTCTTTGGGATAGAAGAAAGAAATAACAAAGAGGAAGTGGTAGTAGGTAAAAGAAAACAAGATTTTTTCTCTGTTGGAGATTTGATGAAAAAATTTGTGTTGAAGATAAACTGGAGAAAGAAACTTTGAGAGAGATAAAGGTAAGTACAGTAACTTGTCTTTCAAGGTTAATAAAGCTTAACTTTAAAGCTTGGACACCTGTTGATTTCTTAAACACTTATCTAATTCCCTTTATTAAAACTCACTTAAGTATGATTTATACTTAAGTTTATGACTTAATAAAACCACTGAAATCGCAAGTCATATTCCATTAATTCACTTCCAGATTTTTCCATAAAAAATCATTTCGAGTCAATTTTGCATGTTCTTTTTGACCCCAATACTGAAGTCATTTTGCAACACTTTCTTCTAGAAACATGTTTCCCTATGTCTCATGTCTCCATTGACAACAAAATCATCCAATTTGATTCAGTTATTTGAAAGATATACTTCAAACATTTTCAGACTACCCTTGTCTAAAACAGTATACTATGTACAAATTCCATCCAGAAATTAAACATCTTAGGGGATAAATTAGAATTCTACTTCTGCATATAATGTAACAGCCCGTTACTGCTAGCACGGGTAAATTGGTAATTGGTAATTGGGTCAGACTGATAGGTTTCATTGCATTGACTGACTGAGCATGTTACTGGCCTCTAATTATAGAGGAACTGATTTCTTGCATATGCATTTATTCATAGGTACATGCATTCATGATTTTTCCGGCATTTTAATTGTGAGCATAAATTGATTGGATTGTGAACTGACTGGACTGACTGGACTATAATTGATTGACAAATTGGGAGTAAGTGGACTCGAATGACTGATTTAGAATAGCCTAAGTGTGACTAGAAATTGATAGTGACTTATAGGAAATTTTTAGGAAATTCGGGAGAAAATACCCGGACCGGAATTTTTGGAGTGACAGACTGATTGACTGTATAGTACTAAAAGAATTGTCCAATGGCAAAGGAAATATTAGAGTTATACTGATAGAAGATAAATATGTTGAGCCATTGAAATTTAGAGACTGAAAGTTGGATTGAATTGGAGACTTAAGTTTATAAATAGATAGGTTTGAAATTTGGGGAAAAAGTTTACCTAAGGCATATGAGTCTTCCCCTCTACGGTGATTTCGATTTTCTCCCAACGATGAGATCCTTCGATTTCTTCTTATGGCTTCTTCTTTATTGTGTTAGTCTAACATATCTATGGTGATTGGTGAAGGTTAGAAGCTTGGAGAGTGTTTGATCGTGGGTTTTGAAGGATTTTAGGGTTACGGTGGTTTTGGGAGATTTGTGGATCGATCTGTGATTTGGTAAGTTTTATGGCATTAATGTTGTTATTAATGGAGTCTACTGCATTTATAACATTTATTAGGGTTGATTTGAGTAGTTGAAGTGTATTAATGGTGGTTTTTAGAGGGAGGACCGATCGGAGAAGACGAAGGAGTTCGCCGCACGCCGCGACCTACACGCGAGCCCGACTAGTGTGGGACGCCGCGGTGAGCGTTATATTTTTCTGACGCCGCGACGTGCTTCTTCGTCTCGCGGCGCGCCAAGGACGCGTTGTTCGCTGCAGCGAGCAATCTTCACGTCGTGGCTGTAGGAAAATCCCGGGAGGTACATCACATGTACCGGCAGCGGAAAACAAAAATTTTTATTCCCGGGACTTTCCCGAATCCTAGGATCCCGGTATCGGTATGAAGACATCAACCTAAATAGCCAAAAGAGATTATCTCTAAAGGTGATCCACGCATAGATCAGAAAATCTAACCGGATCAAACCCCTTTGACCCGGGAATAGCTAAACAGATTAAAGCCTGCTAGAGCCTACCTACGTCACGGAGAGCTTGAGATCGACGTTGAACCCTTGCTTTGAGAAGAGAAGAAGCGATGATGATGAATGAGGAAGAAGAAAATCACCCTTTTTCAAAGGAAGCTTAACCATTAAGCTTTCATCTTCAATTTCTCTAGCCACCACCGTCGACCATCATACTCTTAGCCTTCTTATTTGTCTCTTTTAACTCTTAAAAGAGTTCCATAAGAAGAAGCCAGTGGTGGCTTTATGGCCATTCATTCTTTAATGAATAAAGTATAAATGTTGACTTTTCAACCATCTTATCTCTTCTTTCTCCCATTCCAACGTGCAAGGCATATAAATATATATATAATTAATTAATTACTTAATTAATTAACATATATATATAATTACTAAGAGGTCGATCAAGCGGGAATTGGTCCTAACCTCTAGGGCCCCGATCTTTGAAACAACTCTAAACCTTTCTTAGCAATATTGATGTCGCGATCTCATCGGGACATATCTCAATCCATTGGGATCCATTTAATCTAATGCTCTCCATAATTGGAACTCTGTCTAATTACTATTTCTGATTTCTCAAACACTCTTATGCGTGTGACCCTTTAGGCTCCGGTTATGTTGGCCACTTAGATTAACAATTAATCTGAGCAAGTCATGAGCGGTATCTAGCAACACATCATGACCCTAATTGACCGGAAAGTAATCGGTTTGATGTATTCATCACGAACCGGATCACGAACCCTTCCATGTATACAATTCTGGTGCAATTCGTCCTTTCACCATCCTATACCCCACTTGGTTATGAGTATGGTCAAAGTGTCAACTCTCACTAGACCGAGTCTAGCCCAGTGAAATCAGTTCTCGATCCCCGAGACTCATTACTTTATATGTCAATGAAGACACTCTTCATGACATACATGCCGCCACTTTAGTAATGATCGACAAGAGGCCGTGGGTATCTCTTACGCTAATCCGAAGTGGTGAATCCTTTATTGGCTACTCAATTATCTTGAATACCTCAAACTGCACTCCAAGCACCACCCATGAGTTACCTCACGGAAGGCAACAAGGAATGGAGTCAAAGCACGTGATCAAGATTCAAGATATCCTTGAGTACCTCAAGTCTAAGGATACTTGCACCATTGCTATGATGAGATTATCGCGACACTTAGATAAGATATCCATGTGATGATCTCATGGCGGGTCATCCAATGTACTTACTACTACTAGTAAGCATCCACATGTCAATTCTAAATATCTCATATTTACGTTTCGAGATCCACCGCTGATCCAATCAAGGAATATGACATGTGCTAGTCTATCCGGATTAATGATGTCCAGTCTCATTAATCCTATGACTAGGAGAATTTAGATCTTGACATAATTGCACATGATAGGAATCTCGGTAGTATGATCACATCATAATTTCCTTCATGCTATGTCATATATCATGGACTTTATTAATTGATTAAAGATCCAATCAATTCATAAACTCATTCATGAATATCAAATTAATGAAGTATGCCTTTCTTTATTTATTCATAAAGTCGCACACGACTTTGAATAAAGCGCTAAAGGGATTGCCTTTAGGGCGCGAATAAACGATCGACCTTGAACAAGTCGACTTATCGAATGAACAAGTCGACTTATCGATCTATCGAACATGTGTAAGTCGACTTACACATGGTACAAATCGACTTATCACTTACAAATCTCCAACTTGACCTAAAGCCAATCGCCTTAGTATCTAATACCATAAGCGAGTCCATGAGAATCACAATTCTCCTGTGACAATGGCTTTGTCAGCTAACAACAACACTTTGCTCTGGGAATTCTCTCTATCGGGATATCATCTCGACTAATGATCTCCGAATTGGCGAAATCGAGTTCGGATCGTCAATAAGACCTTGGTTCCTTTGCACGCACTAGCCCCGTTGTATCACAATACAATCCTATGGGCCCATCACGGTAGGGACGAGATCAAGTTCGATAATGAACTTCTTGATCCAAACCGCTTCCTTTCGCATCTCATGCGGCAATGTATTCTGCCTCGGTTGATGAATCAGCATCCTCTCTTGTTTGGAACTTTTCCAATCGACCGCCACGCTATTCGGTGTGAATGTATATAACCGATTGTGATTGTAATCATCCTTATCGATTGAATACTAGCATCCGAATGCCCGCTCACTGAGATTTCCATCTCCATATATCAAGAAAACATCCTTAGTGTTTCGCAAGTACTTGAGGATATTCTTGACACCACCCAAAGGACCCTCACGGGATCCGATTGGTATCTGCTTCGTAACACTTAGAACATACGATACATCGGGCCTCGTACATAGTATTGTTCCATGCTAAACCTCTTTAGCATCTCATCTATGTACGACGATTGTGAAAGACCAAGCAACCTTTTGATTTATCTCTATAAATCTATATCCCAAGGATATAAGTTGCTTCACCAAGGTCTTTCATCGCAAAAGGGTTTGGACAACCAAATCTTAACTGATTGCAGCATAGAGACATCGTTTCCCAGTAACAGTATGTCATCTACATACAACACAAGGAATACGATTGCAGTTCCATGAACCTTCTTATACACACAATGTACATCCGAATTTTGTGAGAAACCAAACTCTTTGATTGACTCATCAAAACGGATAATCCAACTCCTGGATGCTTGCTTCAATCCAAACATGGATTTCTGAAGCTTGCATACCTTTTCGCCATCGATGGAAGTGAAGCCCTCAGGTTGTGTCATACACATCCTCGGGTAGATTTCCTCTCAGGAAAGTTGTCTTCACATCCATTTGTCATATATCATAATCATAATGAGTGGCAATGGCTAGGAGTATCCTAATGGATTTAAGCATTGCTACGGGGCTGAAGGTCTTGTCATAGTCAACTCTTTTATGCGTGACGAAATCCTTTAACGAAGCATTGCTTTATAGGTAATCAAATTACCATCCATGTTGGTTTTTTCGAAAACTCCTTTGCACCACGTGGGTTTTATCCTTCGTGTAACAACCAAAGTCCATACTTGGTTTTCATACATGGAATCCATTTGATTTCATGGCACAAAGCCATGTTCCGACTACGAACTTTTCGTAACATTCATAGGTAGTAGGCGATCATCTCATATGATCAATACGTCATTACATTCACTTACGAAATTCATATCTCGGGAACGGTCGTATCCTCTTAACCTACTGAAATTGTGTGTAGTAGAAGGTTGAACTGTTACCTCATTTATATGAGTGGCATTTGAGTTCAGCATTGATCTATGTTTGTTCGAGCATCTTGAACTTCTCCAAGTTCAACTTTGCTCCCACTGTCCTCTTGTAAAAGAAACTCTTTCTTTAAGAAAACAGCATGCTTGGAAACAAACAACTTTTGTTCCTAAGCAAGGTAGAATTAATATTCCACGAACAAACACTTGTCAGCTTTTGCATCAAGCTAACCGTGTCCGCTTCACGTAAGGTGACAATCCCAAACTTTCAATTTGAGAAAGATAGGGCTTTCAGTTAATCCATATCTCCATATGGAGTAACATCAACTATCTTTGATGGAACTCATTTAGCAAGTAAGCAATTTGTCTCGGCGCAAAACCCCAAAGCGTGCAAAACCTATCATTAATCGCACCATGTCTAACAAGGTTCGATTTCTCCTTTCAACCACACCATTGTCTTTGCGGCGTGTAAGGTGGAGTATCTTGAGATAAAATCCCATTATCTACGAGATAATCCAAAGCTGTTGGTCTAAGCATTTTCCACCACGATCGATCGTAATGTATTCATACTTTTACCAAGTTAGTTTTCTACTTCATTTCTGAATTATTTGAACTATTCAAATGATTCAGATTTGTATCTCATCAGATACAGATACCTATATCGTGAATAATCACCGATAAAAGTATTGAAGTAAAAACAACCACTTCTGGCATGGATGGACATCGGACCACATACATCTGAATGTATTAGGTCTAATATTCCATTCACTCGTTCACCCTTTCCTTTAAAGGATTACTTAGTCATCTTGCCTAATAAACAAGATTCGCATGTGTCATATGATTCATAATCAAATGACCTAAACATCCACTCTTATGGAGCTTAGCGATCGTGTCTCATTTATATGGCCAACCGACAATGCCATAAGTAAGTTGATTTTAAATTATCTCGATTATGTCTTTCCGCGTCATTGACATTCATAATTGGATATGACATATCTCATATGTCAATTCAATTGCATAATGTACGAGTACCATAGAGCATTCCATTCGAACTAATAGAACAACCATTGCTACTAAAAGTCCAATGGAAACCAACTCTAATTAAACATAAAACATACAATATGTTCTTTGTTTAAAACAGGTACAAAATGTCAATTATCCAATTTGAATACAAGCCCACTAGGGAGTGACAAGACATGAGTGTCTACGGCTAATGTAGCAACTCTTGCTGCATTACCTACACAAAGGTCTAGTTCTCCTTTTATGAGCTGTCTACTGTCCCTGAGGCCCTGCATATCATTTCATATGTATGAGCCACATCCAGTATCTAATACCAATATGTTTTGATCAGAAATAGTATTAACCTCAATGACAAACATATTTGAAGAAGTAGAGGCATCTGATGCCTTCTTCTGCTTCAAGGACTCCAGATAGATTTTACAGTTTCGCCTCTAGTGGCCAGTCTTGCCACAATGAAAGCAAAATCCTTTTGGGGCAGAATCTTTGGTTTTTCCTTGATGGCACTTTCCTTTGGTTTCTTGGACTTTTTCTTCTTTGAACTAGAAGAAGAAGCATCCACCATTAGCACTTGCTATCTCTCTTGATAGCCTGTCCATTTGTCGTGAAGCTGATTGATCATTCGAGAATTGTTGTGGATATTTGGTTTATCGATAGTTTATCACAAACCGTGAATAACCATCGAGACAATCCAACCGTAATTAAGTCTCTACTTAATTCATAATCCATTACAAATCTAAGACGGCCAATCTCTCAATATAGTCATTCATCCTCGGGCATCTTGCATGTGAGATATCCCCTGGAGCCATCCTTGTGGTGAAGAGAAGCCTTGAGGTCTCGAACCTTTCAGACCGAGCTTACTCATCAAACAGCTCCATAAGATGAAATACTATAGAGTGACCATCCATGGACTCATGCTGCTCCTGCAGCTCTAGTGACATCGAGGCAAGCACAAAGCAAGTATCCATATCACTGTCCTTTAGATGCTTACAATATACTTTCTGATCCCCATCAGTAGCATCGACAGCAGGTGCAACTGGAAGTGGAACATCTAGGACGTATCCCAGTTCCTCAGATCTAAGAACAATTCTCAGATTCCTCAGCCAATCAAGAAAATTCAGTCCAGAATAGAGAGCATAAATTCACATTGAAAGACTTCTTCAATCAACCTAGCGCGATAGAGAGAAGGAATGATAGAATAGAATTGCCTGCATGATCATAAGGACTTGCATGATATGCATATGGCTCCCACTAGTTTCCTAGAATCCATAACCCTTTCTGAATCCAAAGAAGCGAAGTGACATAATGTCCTAGTGGGTCGATATCCGACATTGCTAAGAGTGACCTTGGGTTTACCCAACAAGCCACAACTTAGGTCAATCGGTAGGTATCGGTCATACCAATTGTATCATCGATAACCGACATTAAGAATGACCTTAAGTTTGCTCAACAAGCCACCTTATGTCTCGGGAGGTATCAGATATACCAATTACATCTTAGACACAACTATCGATCAGTGCTATCAACTTGTTGATGTGTGCACTTCATTGGGTATCAACTCTTTGATGCGCATACATCTGATGTATGCTACCCAATTTTGCCTCTGTCCACGTTGACCTTGAGTTTACTCAACAAACCAACGCTTCCAGTGAAAACCAACCCATTAATCCGAAAATCTTATTTTCATGGTTCGAACATATTCGTATAGAGTGAGCTTGAGGTTAGCTCAACAACCCAACCCTATAAGAACTCTGGTTCTTACCATATTAATGGAAGGCGTTAGTTTTCATATACCGAGGAGGGATTTCGTAATTCTCGACTCCAAGCTGAAGGATAATAGTCACCAGGACTATATGGAATGATTTAGGTTTCATCAATCACATTGAATCAATCCTTATAATCATCCATCATCCCACCTATGCATGCCACAAGTCGACTTTCATCAAATGCAAGTCGAACATGCTTCTCGCCACACACAAGTCGACTTGTGAAGCGAACAAGTCGACTTATGTCATCTGCCCATAAACAAGTCGACTTACAAGGTACTACAAGTGGAAGCTTATCTGAATCTTGAACAAGTCGACTTATTCTTCAAACAAGTCGACTTATCCAGAAAACAAGTCGACTTATCCAGAAAACAAGTCGACTTATCCAGCGAACAAGTCGACTTATGTCCCATATAAGTCGACTTATCCAGGGAGATTGCTATTATATCTAATCGGCTAATTTCTCAATCCATGCAATTCCAATTCACAATACCATAATACCTAGGGTAATATCTGTAAGTTGATGTTTCAATGAACAATTCATTGAACCATGAAAGCCTTATATGGTCAAACCATATGAAAAGCTTGAAATGAGTCAAAACTCATTTATTTCCAAATAATTTAGGAACACCCTAATTATCATCCTAAGCATCTCTAGCTAGCACATACATTATCAAATTTACTTCAGCACATGCCATAAAAAATATGACGGTCAAAACAAACAAGATAATGCAATATACTAACGAGACGCTAATGTGATCACTTAGGCATCCGAACATTCTTGGAAATGCAACTTCAAGCAATTCAGTTTGGCAATCATACTACATCAAGATAACACATTTTTAATCACATTAAAAATGGTGCAAGGCATTGGAACTGAAAAAGCACACTCAATCAAGCCAAACAAAACAGTCCCAACAATTTACACAAAACTGTCCAGTTCTGTACATTGCTCGAAATGATCAATGAAACAATTTCAATAAATTCTGAGAAAATTATATAGGTTACTAAATGTTCAGAAAATTCTACAAGAATTTTTTCAGGATTTTAGGCCATCAAAAACTCAGTCAACCTAAATAACAAAACCGATTCAAAATCTGTGTTCATCAGCACAGTAATTCCCAACAGCATAGAATAAATTCGTGAATAAATATCCAATCACCTTGAAATCCAATTTCCATGCTCACAGACATTCAACAACATCTTAGAGACATGTAGGTGAAGGAAAATCCGAAAAACCATTTTTCTAGAATTTATTCTCGATTTTATACTCATTCCTGTTCCAGAATCGTTTCACAAAACAGCATCTGTAACCTTAGGGAATTAATTAGCAAAACTATATCAAATCAAATCGATAAATTCTGAAAATTCATAGACATATTCTCTAACATGTTATGAACAATTTTGGGCAGAAAAATTTCGAAAAGCATATCACAATATAAATTCGAAATCTGAACAGATAGCATGCATCAACAGAAAATTCCATTAGGGTTTCTGATCTCGCTTAGGTTTTAGCTTCATACGGGATACCAGACGCTCTGATACCACTGTAGGAAAATCCCGGGAGGTACATCACATGTACCGGCAGTGGAAAACAAAATTTTGTTCCCGGACTTTCCGAATCCCAGGATCCGGTATCGGTATGAAGACATCAACCTAAATAGCCAAAAGAGACTATCTCTAAAGGTGATCCACGCAGAGATCAGAAAATCTAACCGGATCAAACCCCTTTAACCCGGGAATAGCTAAAACAGATTAAAGCCTGCTAGAGCCTACCTCTGTCCTGGAGAGCTTGAGATCAGACGTTGAACCCTTGCTTTGGAGAAGAGAAGAAACGATGATGATGAATGAGGAAGAAGAAAATCACCCTTTTTCAAAGGAAGCTTAACCATTAAGCTTTCATCTTCAATTTCCTCTAGCCACCACCGTCGACCATCATACTCTTAGCCTTCTTATTTGTCTCTTTTTAACTCTTAAAAGAGTTCCATAAGAAGAAGCCTAGTGGTGGCTTTATGGCCATTCATTCTTTAATGAATAAAGTATAAATGTTGACTTTTCAACCATCTTATCTCTTCTTTCTCCCATTTCAACGTGCAAGGCATATAAATATATATATAATTAATTAATTACTTAATTAATTAACATATATATATAATTACTAAGAGGTCCAGTCAAACTGGGTTGGTCCTACCGCCTAGGGCCCCGATCTTTAAAATGACTCTAAACCTTTCTTAGCAATATTGATATCGCGATCTCATGGGACATATCCCAATCTCATTGGGATCCATTTAATCTTAATGCTCTCCATAATTGGAACTCTGTCCAATTACTATTTCTGATTTCTCGAAACACTCTTATCGTGTGACCCTTTAGGCTCCGGTTATGTTGGCCACTTAGATTAACAATTAATCGAGGCAAGTCATGAAGCGGTATCTAGCAACACATCATGACCCCCAATTGATCGGAAAGTAATCGGTTTGATGTATTCATCACGAACCAGATCACGAACCCTTCCATAGACAATTACCGTGCAATTCGTCCTTTCACCATCCTATACCCCACTTGGTTATGAGTATGGTCAAAGTGTCAACTCTCACTAGACTGAGTCTAGCCCAAGTGAAATCAGTTCTCGTCCTGAGACTCATTACTTTATATGTCAATGAAGACACTCTTCATGACATACATGCCGCCACCTTAGTAATGATCGACAAGAGGCCATGGGTATCTCTTACGCTAATCCAGTGGTGAATCCTTTATTGGCTACTCAATTATCTTGAATACCTCAAGTCGTACCCAGCAGCACCACCTATGAGTTACCTCTAGAAGGCAACAAGGAATGGAGTCAAAGCAGGATCAAGTATCAAGATATCCTTGAGTACCTCAAGTCTAAGGATACTTGCACCATTGCTATGATGAGATTATCAACGACACTTAGATAAGATATCCATGTGATGATCTCATGGCGGGTCATCAATGTACTTACTACTACTTAGTAAGCATCCACATGTCAATTCTAAATATCTCATATTTACGGTTTCGAGATCCACCGCTGATCCAATCAAGGAATATGACATGTGCTAGTCTATCCGGATTAATGATGTCCGATCTCATTAATCCTATGACTAGGAGAATTTGAATCTTGACATAATTGCACATGATAGGAATCTCAGTAGTATGATCACATCATAATTTCCTTCATGCTATGTCATATATCATGGACTTCATTAATTCGATTAAAGATCCAATCAATTCATAAACTCGTTCATGAATATCAAATTAATGAAGTATGCCTTTCTTTATTTATTCATAAAGTCCTGCACGACTTTGAATAAAAGCGCGCTAAAGGGATTGCCTTTAGGGCACAAATAAACAAGACGACCTTGAACAAGTCGACTTATCGAATGAACAAGTCGACTTATCGGTACCGAACATGTGTAAGTCGACTTACACATGGTACAAGTCGACTTATCACTTACAGTGGCGAGCGAGCCTTTCTGCGCCGCGGCGAGAGACGCAAGGCCGCGGCGAAGGAGACTGTTCCATTGGATTGTATTTTACTTAATTGAGCATAATTCATGACGTAGACCTCCGATCGAGGTGATTCCAAATTCATTGTGAATTAGGGAAAGAGGTCTATATTTGAGGATAATTAAGGGAATTTGAATTGATCTAAATGGTATTGAATTATAGAGATTAAGGTCAATTATGGTTCATAATGTGACCTAAGTGTCAAATTGAGACTATTGGAGTTTTAATTGGAAATTGCAATCGAGGTTTTGATCGAATGAATAGGAAATGGCTACAGGGGATTTGAATTGAGGAAATTGACTGAATTTTAGGAATGGACCAATTATTGTCGATAAATTGAATAAAAAGTTAGAATTGGGCATAAGATGCCAAAATTGGGTATTAGCACCGGAAATCGTGAACATGCATTGTACACCATTTTACTGAGACATATGCATTACTGAACCGTATAATTGAGCATCTAGTAATGAGACTGTATTTTTACTGTTATAGAGGCTCCGTTGGATCGTCGTTCTACGGACATTACTGGGACTTCCAGGCAGTAGTTCGAAAGTTACAGGTGAGTAACCTAGTTGGTTTCTCAAATTTCTGACTATTTGAATGCTCAACGTGAAATACTTGCCAAATGTGAAACTGTATGATTACTAAAATGTACATGATCAAATGAAATGTTTCTCTTGTCTTGGATTGGATTCTTGATTTGACTGAATTCTTGTATATTCTTGAGAAATACAATCTTGGGCTTTTATAGCCATACTGTTGAATCTTTGAATCTTGAATTCTTGAACCATCGCATTGCATGCATAAATGCATGATCAGATAATGGACGTGTCCCAAGTTGCTATTATCACTGAAAAGAGCCTCGAGCTCTAACACTGTACTGATCGGGCTTAGCCCGAGGGGAGAAATTCTTGACGCATTCCCCCCACTGAACACTGACTGAGCACTTGGGCACAACACTGAATAACTGGAAAAGAGTCGCATATGCATTATATACATGACTGACTGAATTGCCAAATTGTGTGACGATGACTGAACTACGTGATACCATGATTTACTGTGAATTATGATACGATATTGTAAACTGTTATAGACTACTGTAAATTGTAATATAATACTGTTAATTAAATATTACTGTGACGTGCTGTATGCAATTTGCGTAATGTATGATTTGAGTGAACCATCGATGATGATTTCTCACTGAGTTCGCAAACTCACCCAAAATTGCATCTAATTTTTCAGGATCGATAGAGTAGACCCCTAGCTCCGGAGATAGCCTTTTCCTACCGTGTGAGCGTGCTGGCAGGAGAAGCGATGGCACACAGGTCGGTCAGCTGGGTTGGATTTTGGGAATGACTTAGGATAGATGCTTGTATCAGTTTCCTTTTTTTGTTTTGTTAGGAGACTGATAGACTTGTCTATTCTGACATTGGATGACTGTACCAGATGATCATTATTTTGGATTATAATTTACTGATTTATGATATATTGTGATTTAATTTATTGCGATGCCATGTGGATATTATTGGGAAATGTTCTGGTGGAGCACCTTCATCGTGGGATTCGTATCGGAGCGACCTTCGGGTTTCCCGATGTGTACCCTATGGTGAGGGGGCGCTACATTAAGTGGTATCAGAGCATGGTTTGGCATCTTTTGGGCATAGTGTAATTTAGGCTTGAATTATTGGGAGATCGAGTGGAACAACCAGCTGACCTGGAATCGGTAAGAGCTAGTAGGGAGTCTCCTGCGCCTCGTTCAGAGGAGTTACCTCCTCGAGTTCCTGTGAGACGGGAACGAAGATATGATCAGCTCATGTAAGCGTGGGGCGATTGACTTTATGGCAGCACCGACCCTGCGGAGGCTGAGGGATGGCTAGAGAGGACTGAGTGTTGGGCCTCGTTTTCGAAACCCAACCCTCTTGCGAAAACATGAAACCTTGAGCGTGGATATGACCTCGAAAAGGTTCTTTCATTGAACCCTTAAAAGACATTATCAGTTTAAACTCATTATTATTATTTTTTTCTTCATAACATCCCAAAAATTGCTCACAATTTGCTCAAGGATCTTTGTACAAATCGACCACTAAGCTTATACTCAATTCGCCTATTTGCAAACAGAATTTGAAAACCTTCAAATCGGGATTTCAATTTTACTTCCTCATATAAATCATAGCTCTAAATCTCTTGTTTAATTCTAAGCAAGAATCACCTCAAACGGAGTTATACAACTCAAGATATCAACAAATTATCATAATGTGTTCATATTCGAAACAAGCCCTCCTATCCGACCTCTCACTAGCTTTTTTTTTCAAACTTTCTCAAATAAACTCTAAATGATACAATTTTCCATGGAGAGGTACCTACATGTCTTAGGAATTCAATGCTTCAAGAATCGCCTCAATCCGAGGTCGGATGAGTGAGTTATGATCAAAACAATACAACATGTTCAAACCCTAAATCGATTTGAAACTCTTTTGGCGAAAACGTCATAACTTTCTCTAAAAATATCCAAATTCCTTCGTTCTTGTTCCATTTGAAAGATAACATCAAGATCTACAACTCGTATTAGAGGCCTCAAAACGAGATTCGGCCTCAAAACTAGTTAAAAACACGATTTTTATAAGTGAACCCGAGGCTGTCCGTTTAACGGACACAGACTGGCAAAACACTCCAATTTCACCCGAGACTGTCTGTTAAACGGACATCCATGTCCGTTTAACGGACACATACTGCTCTAACACTCCAAAACTCCTTCTAAAGCCTTTCCAAAGCTTCCAAACTCCATCTTAACCCCATATACATTCATAATCACCCCAAATTTATTCAACAACATCAAACAACATTGGAATTCAATTTCAATTCATTCGTCACATATATTCAACCCAATATCACCATGTTCTTCTAAAATTAACAACCATTGGCAATCTCAACCAAAGATAACCACATACATCATATTTAAACTTTAAATAAACATAATCATACAACATAAACTTCTCAAGTCTTAACTCATCATCCATACCTAATTCACATTCCAATTCCCTAACCATTCAAATACCAATCTACATACATCAACTCCCAAACTTCAATCAACTAACTCATAAAACACACAAATTCCTATCATTCATTATAGGCATCAAGTCCATACTTCTCATACAACATTATTTCTTCTAATGCTCATAACACACCTTTCAATATCCAACATGCTATTCTAGCACAAACAATAAATGGCACTCATACAAACAATTATACTATACACAATATCCATTTACAAAATCATATATTTCAACCTTTAAAAGACATATTCAAATACATAGGGACATCCCAAATTTTGCACTCTCATAAATAAATAAAATAAACATTTGAACAATCTTCTTTACAAATTGAAGTACACATCACAACTTAAACCATTACAAATGAATACTCAAAATTTATCGTTCTTAAGAAGCTATACAAAGGGGTTCATCTAGCTTAATACAAACTAACTATCTCGACGCGTCCAAATGTCTTGCAAGGATTACCGGCCTTTGAAGACTGCACCTGAGGGGGGAAAAACATGGGTTGAGCTTGACAGCTCAGTGGCTAAACCATTTATAGCCATTGGCTTTTGAGCCACACAAACAACCAATACATATACATACACGCATGTATATAAACATACATACATCAATAATAATTCATCCATTACAAAGCAAGTGACATTTCATAATTCAAATTATCATCACTTATTAACCACAATTTAGGTCATTGTATCATTCAAGTGTAACACACAATTCATGAATGCAATGCACATCAAAGGCAAATGCACAATCAAATGGCTTGAGGGTTCCGTGAACAAAATGACGAAACCGAAGTTTGTGTCATGAACGAAACGAGTCCATTTCAGATCTCGTGGGCCACAAGCGGGCAGTCGGGAGAAGGCTTTGGTCGTCAACGTGCACGTGACTCGAAACGGTTCCACTCTCGCCCACACAAAGCACATAATTCAATTCAATGCTTGATTTAATCACTCATAGACAAAATGCCATGTTTCACATGACATAAGCATAATTCAATTGTTCATGCTCTCATTTCCTTCTTATACAAAATGCCATGATTTAGCCCAATGGCCTAACAAGCATATCGAAATGTCAAGCATTACACGATGCATGACATGACATAATCCCAATTTCATGATTCAATCATCCATTCATATACAAAATGCCATAATTCAATTTAATGGCATGATAATCATATCCAAAGGTCAAACATTTGAAATTTCATAACATGGCATATTCACAATTTCATTTGTTTCATCAATTAGACAAACATCATATCAACATAGCAACCATTCTAAGTCAATCATTTAACACATAACACACATACACACATTTTTGCCCATTTGCACCAAAAACCATAAAGGGTTTACCCACCTTATAATCGAAAATTCACAAATCGCTTGTCCCTTTCCTCTTGCTCTTGGATTGACCCTTGATTGCCTAAACAAAACCAACATTTCATGAATTCCTCTTAAATTTTTGAAATTTCCTTTTTAAAACCCTAAAAACCCTTATCAACTTCACTCTAACTTCTTTATAGCTCATCTAGGTTGGAAAACTCCAAACTTAGCTAAAAACCCCAAAAACCTTACAAATTTTACTATTCATCATCTTCTTCACTAAGCTTTCTCTCTCTAGAATCTTCCATAACCAAACCCTAACCCATTCTTAAAGAAAAACATGGAGAAGAAGAAGAATATACCTTAGGAGGCTTGAATCTTCTCCCTTTTCTCCTTTCTTTTTCTTCTTCTTTCTTCCTCCTTCTCCTTTCCTTCTTCTCTTTTCTTCTTCTACGACCCTCTCTCTCTTTCTCTCTCTCTTCTTTTCTTTTTCTTCTTTTTCCTCCTCATTTTCGTGGGTCTCTTCTTTAAAAAGCCTACTCCCATGTCTTTTGACCCTAATGCCCTTACTAATGTGCCTTGTAACCTTAGAAGTTTAAGTGTCTTGACCTCTTTGCCCCTCATGTCATCTTTCTACCTCAATTTAATTAATTCATGCCATATGATCTTAGTCAAATTAACATACTAATTAACTCCCATTAACATGCTAATTAATCACATTAACATGCTAATTAATTCCTCAAAGTCATCAAATATGACAAAGTCTCAAAATATCAAAAATCATGCTTAACTTAGAACATTTTTCTAATCATCAAATTGAAGGAATTTGCTAGAACTTCCTTCTAGAGAAATGTTCCTCATTGTCTTACGTTTCCAACAACACCAAAAACTCTCAAATCGTGTCAGAAACGAAAGAGTTATGGTCGAATTACTATCGGACCTGCACAAAATCCAAGACTGAACATTAACCCAACTTTGACTCGAAAATTTACAACCTTAGGGACTAAATTAAAACTCGATCCCTTCATATGATTTGTAGCCCCATATCTTAATTTTAATTTTCCTCAAGAATCGACTAAATCGGAGTTGTACAGCTCCCGAATTCCTCAAAATACTGAACTATGTTCAGAAAATTATCCAACTCATGACCTTTAACCAATCCTATGACTTTTAATTCAATCAATCTCTTTCCATTTCATTTCAATCTCATAATTTCCTCTCTTATTTACACAAAACTACTTGCCAATAATTCCTCGGTTAAAAGTCCTTGCTCATAGAAAGGTTCGGGGTCCAACACTGAGAGGGTCCTCGATCAGATGGACTGCTACCCAGATGAGCGTTTCGACTATGCGATTTCTCCTTTCTGAGGTTACGCATATCGGTGGTGGAAGATCGTCCCGGCAAGACCACCAGGCCCTGCACACTGACATGGGATGACTTTCTGAGGGCTTTCAAGGACAACTTCATGCCCAAGATTTATCTGGAAATGAAGTTACAAGAGTTCCTAGAGCCAAGACAGGGGCAGTTGACCGTGGCCGACTATGAGGTACGGTTCAACGAGTTAGTGGTATATGCTTCTTCACTGGTGGCTTCTGAGGCTGACAGGTGTCGGCGTTTTGAGGGCGGACTCAATCTGGAGATCCGCACCCTATTGGCTAGGTCCGATATGGACAGTTTTATTGAGCTGAGGACTGCAGCAGTGAGGATAGAGCAGCTGCTGAGACAGCGTGTGACTGAGACCGATCAAGGGACCCGGTATAAGAGATCTAGTGATAGCTAGGGTAGTGCTGGCAGAGGGTTCAGTAAGCAACAGAGTAGGCCCTTCAGATCTGCAGGAGGGTCGAGACAGACTGGCTATGGGCAGAGGGGCAGATTTGTGCAGACTGTTAGTGGTGGTGGCGGTGCGAGTTTGAAGCGATCTGCTCCTTTATGTGAGCATTGGGGCAAGCGACACGGTGGAGAGTGTCGATGGCTGTCTGGAGCCTGTCTGAGGTGTGGTTCGATGGACCACCTAGTGAGGAGCTGCCCAGAGACTTTGGGAGCCCAGTCTGCTATGACTGGAAGATCAGGTAGCAATACCACGGTCCAGCAGAGCCGTGGAGGTGGATCAGGATGGAGAAGCCGAGGTTGAGCAGAGGGGTCCGCAGTGAGGTCAGAGGGACCGAGCAGACAACAGTCGCAGGCTAGGGTCTATGCCATGACTCGGCAGGAGGCCCAGGATTCCCCGGATGTTGTTTCGGGTATGCTTCTTATTTCTGGTATTGAGGCATATGCATTGTTGGATCCTGGATCCACTCATTCCTTCATTACACCGCATTTAGCATGTAGACTGCATGGGGATAGGCAGAGGTTACAGTATGGGTTAGAGGTGAGTACACCTCTAGGTAGTACGACTGTATTGGGAGAGATCTGTATGGGATGTCAGGTTCAGATCGATCGAGCAGTTCTGAGTGTCGATCTGATCGTTTTGGCTTTGAGAGAGATTGATGTGATATTGGGGATGGACTGGTTGACTGCGCATAGGGCTATCATGGACTGTTATACCAAGGAGGTTGTATTGGAGTCTCCTGGTCAGCCCAGAGCTGTATTTCGAGGAGTTAGTCAGGCAGTGCCTGCGAGGATGATATCCTTCTTGAGTGCCCTGAGATTGATGCAGGGAGGCTGTGAGGCCTATCTGGCTCACGTAGTGGATTCTAGAGTCGAGCAGAGATTGCAGGATGTTCCCGTGGTGAGGGAATTTTTGGATGTGTTTCCCGAGGAGTTACCGGGATTGTCGCCAGAGCGGGAGACAGAGTTCGAGATCGATTTAGTTCCCGGTACAGCCCCTATATCGATCCCTCCGTATAGGATGACACCGGTAGAACTGAGAGAGCTTAAGGCTCAGTTGCAGGAGCTACTAGATAAGGGATTCATTAGACCGAGTGTTTCGCCATAGGGAGCTCCGGTACTGTTTGTAAAGAAGAAGGACAGGACACTGAGATTGTGCATTGATTATAGGCAGTTGAATCGGGTGACAGTGAAGAATAAATATCCACTGCCTAGGATTGACGATTTATTTGATCAGCTGCAGGGAGCTCAGGTGTTCACTAAGTTGGACCTGCGATCAGGTTATTATCAGTTGAGGATCGCAGAGGCCGATGTGCCTAAGAGTGCTTTCCGGAGTAGGTACGGGCATTTCGAGTTCTTAGTGATGCCGTTTAGGTTGACTAATGCCCCGGCAGCCTTCATGGCTTTGATGAATAGAGTATTTCAGCCCTACCTGGATCGGTTCGTGATAGTGTTTATTGATGACATACTGATTTATTCGAGGAGTAGACAGGAGCATGCTGAGCACCTGAGGATTGTTCTGCAGGTCATGAGAGAGAACAGTTGTTCGCCAAATTCACTAAATGTGAATTTTGGCTTGATGAGATTGTATTTCTAGGGCACGTAGTGTCCGGTGAGGGTATCCAGGTGGATCCTCACAAGATAGAGGCAGTTATGAGTTGGGAGATTCCGAGGAGTGTGCCAGAGTTGCGGAGTTTCCTAGGATTGGCCGGATACTACCGGAGGTTCGTCGAGGGGTTTTCGTTGATCTCCGCCCCTTTGACAAAACTGTTGAGGAAGAATGTACCGTTTAGATGGTCTGAGGAGTGCCAGAAGAGCTTTGAGGAGCTGAAACATCGGTTGACGACTGCACCGATGTTAAGCATTCCTTCTGGTACTGGAGGCTTTGTGGTTTACAGTGATGCCTCACATCAGGGATTGGGTTGTGTATTGATGCAGCATGGGAGAGTGATAGCGTATGCCTCGAGACAGTTGAGGTCTCACGAGGTGAATTATCCAGTGCATGACTTAGAATTGGCTGCAGTTGTTTTTGCTCTGAAGATCTGGAGACATTATTTGTATGGGGAGACGGTCCAGATCTTCACTGATCACAAGAGTTTGAGGTACCTGTTGAGTCAGAGGGAACTCAATCTGAGACAGAGGAGATGGATAGAGCTACTGAAGGACTATGACTGCACGATTGAGTATCATCCAGGGAAGGCCAACGTGGTGGTCGACGCACTGAGTAGGAGATCGCATGGTAGTGCGGCTTCGAGTTCGAGTTTCGAGGTTACCCGGTGCGATTCGGTTGAGAGCTCTTAATGTCTGAGATGGATATGGGTCAGGATGGAGCTCTGATTGCTACTCTGAGGCTGAGGCCGATGTTGCATGATAGGATCCAGAGAGTTCAGGATCAAGACCCAGTGTTAGTGAGACTGATTGAGAGAGTCCAGGCCGGTACTGATTCAGAGTTTGAGTTGAGAGATGGGACTTTATGGATGAGGCAGAGGCTATGTGTGCCGGATATTGATGACTTGAGACGGGAGATCCTAGAGGAGGCACATGTAGCTGCTTATGCGATGCATCCCGAATACGACCAAGATGTATCGTACTCGAGACAAAGATTTCGGTGGCCCGCATAAAGAGGCAAGTGGCGAGTATGTGTCCAGTGTCGACTTGCCCGGTGAGTCAAGGCCGAGCACCGAGCTCGATGGGTAAGTTGCATTCGTTGCCCATTCCGGAGTGGAAATGGGAGCGAATTACTATGGATTTTGTGATGGGATTGCCTAGGAAACCAAGGCAGCATGATGCTATCTGGGTCATAGTGGACCGATTGACTAAATCGGCTCACTTCTTGCCAGTGAGGGAGAGCAATACTCTCCATCAGTTGGCCCAGAAGTATGTAGCAGAGATTGTACGGTTGCATGGGGTTCCGTTGTCGATAGTTTCAGACAGGGATGGCAGGTTCACCTCGAGGTTCTGGAAGAGCCTACAGACTGCTATGGGTACGAGGTTGAACTTTAGTACTGCATTTCATCCTCAGACAGATGGACAGAGTGAGAGGACGATTAAGACTGTTGAGGACATGCTTCGAGCGTGTGTATTAGAGTTCAGAGGTGCTTGGGACAAATACTTGGCTCTGATTGAGTTTGCGTACAATAATCAGTACCAGAGCAGTATTGGTATGGCACCGTATGAGGCCTTGTATGGGAGGCCGTGTCGATCGCCACTATATTGGGATGAAGAGGGTATGAGATCGATAGAGGGTCCCGAGCTGATTCAGGATACAGTGGACAAGGTACAGCTGATTCGGAGTCGCATCAAGGCGGCGCAGGACAGACAAAAGAGCTATGTGGGTCAGCATCGGCGAGAGATGGAGTACAGTGTCGGCGACAGAGTGTTTCTCCGAGTGTCTCCTTGGAAAGGAGTATTGAGGTTTGGCCGTAAGGACAAGTTGAGCCCTCGGTATATCGGTCCGTATGAGATCCTTGAGAGGATAGGACCATTGGCTTACAGACTGGCTTTACCGAGTGAGATGTCCCAGATGCATGACGTGTTTCATATTAGTATGCTCCGACGATACCGTTCAGACCCGACGCATGTGATCCCGGCTCAGGAGATTGAGGTAGCCAATGATTTGACCTATGTTGAGGAGCCGATACAGATTATTGGATCACGGGTCAAGCAGCTGAGGAACAGGGTAATTCCATTGGTGAAAGTCCTTTGAAAGAACCACTCTTCTGAGGAAGCTACATGGGAGACTGAGGAGCATATGAGGAGTCAGTATCCTCAATTATTCGATCGGACAGGTATTAAATTTTGAGGACGAAATTTTTATTAGGAGGGGTGAATTGTAACAGTCCGTTACTGCTAGCAAGGGTAAATTGGTAATTGGGTCAGACTGATAAGTTTCATTGCATTGACTGACTGAGCATGTTACTGGCCTCTAATTATAGAGGAACTGATTTCTTGCATATGCATTTATTCATAGGTACATGCATTCATGATTATTCCGGCATTTTAATTGTGAGCATAAATTGATTGGATTGTGAACTGACTGGACTGACTGGACTGTAATTGATTGAGAAATTGGGAGTAAGTGGACTCGAATGACTGATTTAGAATAGCCTAAGTGTGACTGGAAATTGATAGTGACTTATAGGAAATTTTTGGGAAATTCGGGAGAAAATACCCGGACCGGAATTTTTGGAGTGGCAGACTGATTGACTGTATAGTACTAAAAGAATTGTCCAATGGCAAAGGAAATATTAGAGTTATACTGATAGAAAATAAATATGTTGAGCCATTGAAATTTAGAGACTGAAAGTTGGATTGAATTGGAGACTTAAGTCTATAAATAGATAGGTTTGAAATTTGGGGAAAAAGTTTACCTAAGGCATATGAGTCTTCCCCCTCTATGGTGATTTCGATTTTCTCCCAACGGTGAGATCCTTCGATTTCTTCTTATGGCTTCTTCTTTATTGTGTTAGTCTAACATATCTATGGTGATTGGTGAAGGTTAGAAGCTTGGAGAGTGTTTGATCGTGGGTTTTGAAGGATTTTAGGGTTACGGTGGTTTTGGGAGATTTGTGGATTGATCTGTGATTTGGTAAGTTTTATGGCATTAATGTTGTTATTAATGGAGTCTACTGCATTTATAACATTTATTAGGGTTGATTTGAGTAGTTGAAGTGTATTAATGGTGGTTTTTAGAGGGAGGACCGATCGGAGAAGACGAAGGAGTTCGCCGCACGCCGTGACCTGCACACGAGCCCGACGGCGACGAATATATATTCGTTCGCCGCGGTGAGCTAGCGTGGGATGTCGCGACGTGCTTCTTCGTCTCGCGACGCGCCAAGGACGCGTTGTTCGCCGCGGCGAGCAATCTTCACGCCATGTGGCGAAACAAACCTTCTGCTGTGCATGTGAGAGACGAAGGTCATGCGAAGGGACTGTTCCATTGGATTGTATTTTACTTAATTGAGCATAATTCATGACGTAGACCTCCGATCGAGGTGATTCCAAATTCATTGTGAATTAGGGAAAGAGGTATATATTTGAGGATAATTGTGGGAATTTGAATTGATCTAAATGGTATTGAATTATAGAGATTAAGGTCAATTATGGTTCATAATGTGACCTAAGTGTCAAATTGAGACTATTGGAGTTTTAATTGGAAATTGCAATCGAGGTTTTGACCGAATGAATAGGAAATGGCTACAGGGGATTTGAATTGAGGAAATTGACTGAATTTTAGGAATGGACCAATTATTGTCGATAAATTGAATAAAGAGTTAGAATTGGGCATAAGATGCCAAAATTCAGTATTAGCACCGGAAATCGTGAACATGCATTGCACACCATTTTACTGAGACATATGCATTACTGAACCGTATAATTAAGCATCTAGTAATGAGACTGTATTTTTACTGTTATAGAGGCTCCGTTGGATCGTCATTCCACGGACATTGCTGAGACTTCCAGGCAGTAGTTCGGAAGTTACAGGTGAGTAACCTAGTTGGTTTCTCAAATTCCTGACTGTTTGAATGCTCAACGTGAAATACTTGCCAAATGTGAAACTGTATGATTACTGAAATGTCTGAAATGTACATGATCAAATGACATGTTTCTCTGTCTTGGATTGGATTCTCAGATTGGATGAATTATCAGATATTCTTGAGAAATACAATACTGGGCTTTTATAGCCATACACTGAATCACTGAATACTGAATTACTGAACATTGCATTGCATGCATAAATGCATGATCAGATAATGGACGTGTCCCAAGTTGCTATTATCACTGAAAAGAGCCTCGAGCTCTAACACTGTATTGACCGGGCCTAGCCCGAGGGGAGAAATCCCTGACGCGTCCCCCCCACTGAACACTGACTGAGCACTTGGGTGCAACACTGAATAACTGAAAAAGAGTCGCATATGCATTATATACATGATTGACTGAATTGCCAAATTGTGTGACGATGACTAAACTACGTGATACCATGATTTACTGTGAATTGTGATATGATACTGTAAACTGTTATAGACTACTGTAAATTGTAATATAATACTGTTAATTAAATATTACTGTGACGTGTTGTACGCAATTTGTGTAATGCATGATTTGAGTGAACCATCGATGATGGTTTCTCACTGAGTTCGCAAACTCACCCAAAATTGCATCTAATTTTTTAGGATCGATAGAGTAGACCCCTAGCTCTGGAGATAGCCTTTTCCTACCATGCGAGCGTGCTGGCAAGAGAAGCGATGGCACACAGGTCGGTCAGCTGGGTTAGATTTTGGGGATGACTTAGGATAGATGCTTGTATCAGTTTCCTTTTTTTTTGTTTTGTTAGGAGACTGATAGACTTGTCTATTCTGACATTGGATGACTGTACCAGATGATCATTATTTTGGATTCTAATTTACTGATTTCTGATATATTGTGATTTAATTTATTGCGATGCCATGTGGATATTATTGGGAAA
The DNA here is from genome assembly GCA_029891385.1 of Erythroxylum novogranatense. Taxonomy (NCBI): domain Eukaryota; kingdom Viridiplantae; phylum Streptophyta; class Magnoliopsida; order Malpighiales; family Erythroxylaceae; genus Erythroxylum; species Erythroxylum novogranatense. The sequence continues at coordinate 89,275,831 of CM057228.1, forward strand.
TGTTCTGGTGGTGCACCTTCATCGTGGGATTCGTATCGAAGCGACCTTCGGGTTTCCAGATGTGTACCCTACGGTGAGGGAGTGCTACATATAATTTGTAACCCTATATATATAGTTTACTACAAATTAAAAATCATCTCATTTGGAATCCTACAGATCCAAATATAATCAAAATACCGAAGGATGTTTAGTAAAATATTCCTATTCACACTATTCCAACATATTCCCACACTTTCTTTTGATCAAAATTTTTCAAATCTATTCAAAATGCTACCAAATTTTTTGGAGAGATAGAATAATGTGTTTTAAATATATTGGTTTAAGAATTAAGTAATTTGGATGTTTATAGAAGAAGTTATAGTCGAAATAGGCGAGACTGTTCAATTTCCAAATCTCTCTCGGGTATTTAGATCAAAATCAAGTCATGGTTACTATTAGAGAGTACGGTAACTTGATGGGACAATAAAACATCAGACATTGCAATTAAACTCATGGGGGTAAGGTAGAAAACTCACGGGAGTGTGTGAGTCACAGATGTGAGGGTGAGAAGTCATAGGCGTGAGAGATAAAGACAAAAATTGGGTGAGAGCATATTAGTCAGACCCATCCACGTTCATCACTCAATATCTCTTAATTCAGTTCATATGGCTATGATTTTTAATATAAAGGTAAAGAAATGTCTTACGATTCCAATCCAATGGTTTAAGTTTCATATCATTTCGAGGTCGGACGAAGAAGATATAGCGAAAAGAAGCAAAGGTATTCAAGGTGAGTTACTTAGGGCAAAGTCACCGTCATGCTTATGCACGAGGGTGACTTTTAACTCACCCATGCAAAGTCAACGTCATGCTTAAGCACAAGGGTGACCTCCAAGTTTTCCCATACAAAGTCACCGTTGTGTTTATACACGAGGGTGACTTCTAATTTTTCCATGCAAAGTCACCGTCGTACTTATGCACGAGGGTGACTTTCCTCTCACCATTTTTTGCATGTTCTTGCAGAATTTTCTTTTTCCCTGCTCTCTTCTTCAAGCCTCCATAACTTTTGATCCAGAACTCTAAAAATTGAAAAATTTATATCAATGGAAAGATGAAAGAATGACCTACAACTTTCATGGAGACCATTTTATCAAAATCTTCCTATATCAATACAATTTAATCAAGGAAGTTTAGATCAAACTTTTACCTCTCTTTATCTTTTCTTTTATTCTAAACCAACTTCTCTAACTTATTTGATTTCATCATCTCAACTGGATACTTCTTCAAGTATACCTAATTTCAACTCAAAATCATCCATGAACATTTCATATTCCCTACTTGATCATAAACACTCAAAATATAGAACACTCTTATACACTCAAAACAGAATACAACATATAAGTGTAGTATGCCCATTTCTCAATTTCATGTCAAATTTTGAGACTCTTAAAGACATAATTAAATTTCTATCTCTTCATGAAAAATATGGCCACACGTCTTTAGTTTAATGTAAACTTAAAATCATCGCATTTGGATGCCTATAGATCAAGTTATGGCTAAAATACATAGTCATGTTCAGTGAAACACTACATCTGTACATTTTCCAGCACCCTTCACCACCTCTTTCATCTCAAATCCTCTCTTTTACTTAGTCTATCTCTTCTAGCTTATTTCCTCAATATTTTCACTTACGTAAATTTTTATCATTCACTATCCAAAATCCATTTAATACAGTTGTAGACCATTCTAAATTCTCAATCCACCATCTAAAATTATTTCATCACTGTAACCTCAATTTTTCACATATCTCATTACAATTCAATTTTACCTAGAATGTCAATAAGTGCATGTACAATTATTTACATGTATACAGAAATTCAAATTCAAAAGCATGTATGCTAACCTTATGCATGAGCATGAGATGCCATTTTTTTTTCTAACTCTCTCATTGCTATATTCTCCATTACAGAAATCTTTGATTCTAACCTTTGATTTGGGGAAAGGATGAAGGATGTTACATAAAGATATATTTGCAATGCACATGAAACTCCACTTTCATTTTCATTTTGTTGTGTTCGAGTGCTTATTTAACTATCCCGTATCATTGTGGATACCATGTTTATTTTAGATATTGTCCTGTACCCGTTGTGAATACCAGGCACATTAACCGTTGAGCCTGTGGCTCTATGAGCACATTTATGAGCTTTAAGTTCTTTTTCACGTTGGTTACTTCAGTGACAACTCCTTTATCTGATCATGCATATCAATGTAACGAAAATTTATCAAATCACAAATTATGCTATCAATAACTCTTATGTAGTGTGCACAGTCGTATAACACATTCATCGGATCTAAGTTCAGCATTCAATATATAGTTGAGAACACAATTTCCTTATTCACATTCAATTTGCAAACACTTCCAATACAGTCTCGAATATCAAACTCCTAGGATCATCAATGTCCGGAATTAACACAATCATATTAATAACAGTTCAATACCTAACAGTTAATTAAAAACAATTTAAATATAATGAGTAAGCATCTAGGTTAACTCACAGTATATCCAGATAGCTATTGCCTTAACGAGCCGGCAATGTCTGGAAGTTCTTGGTCAATTTGTGCTTCTAAATCATGCAATACACAAATATCTATACATTACTAACTTGTTTAATCAAATAAGTACTCAATCATACACGTGTATATGTGTTATGTTCAATGCATTCTTAATTGACTATCCCGGGTATGTATCCTTATTCACAACTCTTGACCATTCAAGAATCATAGCTTGTATATTTCCACTTTGCAATCAGATTTGTACCTTTAAGTTTGCTTGATTCACTCCAAATTCATCAAACATGATTTACACTTAACCTTGAACATTTTCATGATAAAAAAGCTTCTCATAATCCACACACAATTGTTACTTTAAATTTGGAATTTCACCAAGCTAGATCTATACATTCACCAAACTTTTTCTAACAATATACATTCATACATTTACCTAATTCTCATTCATAATTACCCCATGATCTTCAATGCTCATTCATCCATACCTTATACACATTACTCATTTCCTTAAGATCATGTTGCATTAAAAGAACTCATTTATTCCTTTAACAAATCAAAATTGTCAGATTTGAACTCACCACATCAAAACAGTCCATTCTTTAGGTTATGATATCAATTAACTACATAAACTTGTCAAACTCTTAACCAATTAATTAAGCAACAATGTAGGCTCATTCCTACCCTTAATCTAGTCCAAATATACTAATTTAGAGTGAAATTTCTTAGCTGATTCGACATGTACACAACGCTGAAACTAAAATTCTAAAATTTGTCATCAACATCACTAATGTGTGTAACTTTACTACCTTCAATACTTCACGAATTTTGCAAGTTTAGAGACATCACTAACTCTTAAAATTTTCCAAATTTCATGTCCTTTAAGGTTACTTTATTTTAGATTAATTTAACTTCCTTATTGGTTAGACTAAGGCTTACAAAATTTTGCTCACTTATGACATTAACAGTCACTTTTTACAAACATACCTATAGCTTTAATTTTTCAGATTCAAGAACGCTTCAATAACACCTATCTTTATGATGAATCCAGCTTCATTTGTACTTCAAATCTCAATTTCATTCATCAATAAAACAACCTAAAACCTACGGTTTTTATACATTAAGAACAAAGCATAATAGGATCCAATTTATGTATCATTTTCTAGCACACTTCATCAACAACATCATATACAATCCATCCCAATTCAATCATCATAATCTTTACATTAAAACATACCATAAAAATCAATCTTTTACTGACTTGTCTAGCTCAAAGATCAAGCCAACTTACCTCTCCATGCATGCAAGATCATCACCAATTCAAGGTAAAATAGGTTGGTTTTCAGATAAGATAAAAGACCACAACAAGAACAACATAATTCTAGTTCTATGACTATCTTGTGAAGGGTAAAAGTATGGATTTGGTGTAGCGATTTAACAAGACTTAAGCTAAAATACAGAGATGTGAGATGTGAGATGGGAGCAAGTTTCGGTGGAGATAGTGAAAAAAGAAGAGAAATGAACTCATCATATTCTTTTCCAGCATTTGCTTAATTCAACTAGGTGTAAAGTGACATTTTCTTATATTAACATTTTTCCTTAAGCATGCATCCCATTTGTCCACTCTATAGGTTGTTAAATACTAGGCCATTTATCACTCAATGATCAATTCCATTTGTCAATAAATCTCTAAGATATTTTTCACTCAGTGATCAATGTCATTTATCACTTATTTCATAGGCCTAGTTATCCTAAATTTCTATGTGTCAACTTGTCTTGCCACTTGATATTTTTCCTAAGCTAAATGTATATATTAACTCATCAATTTTTCAATGGTAACAATTAATTCCAAATTTACTACTTATAAGAAATCAAACCAAAATTCACAATATATACATTTCGCAATTTACATCATGATCATTTTAAACCTTTCATACCCTGAAATATATCAATTGAGTGCACATAAAATCTTTGCAATTGTTTACTAAATCATTATGATTTCATATATGTATGATAATGATATGCAAGGGAATGAGATGCATTTCATGAATTCTCAATGGTACAGCTCATGTGCAATATTCTATGGCTCTAACTCTTAGTATAGAAAAGGAGTTACTACACATAAACACAGGTTATAGGCAAGTAAAACAAACCTATGTATTATTGCAATTCCTATGCATTATCGTCACCACTTAACATTATAATTGGACCCACTCATGACATCATAATATTGCCTATATATGATATGATAACACAACCCATGCATAAGTCCCTACTGACCATATAGTCGTAAAATTAATCATGGAGAACAAAACCTTTAATGGACACAACTTTATGCATGGTCATGTACAATCTACGTACTACACATTTCCACTAAATTTTTTTAAATAAGAACATAGTTAACTGTGTGATTGTGTTACACAAAACCTTTAACAAACTCAATTTTATACATGAACATGTACCAAATCATTTACTTCATAACTTCTTGTCAAATTTTCCATGAAGAACATGCTTTATCACAATATTTTGTATTTATCTATGTTTACTAAAAAAATTTAACAGAACGCAGTTTCTTATAAGATTAAATATGCAAACATGTATTAATTATTTAACTAAGTTAGAAAACACCTTTTGTCAACGTACCTTATTGCATAGGAGTTTATCAATTCGTACCCCTCACATTGATGCTTGGTATTATTACGACTCAACTGTGACTTTTTTAATATGTCATAGTATTTATTGTTTATAACTATGACATCGAATGTTCTAAGTATTGGTATAGTTTATGTTGAATCATGATATTCTTTCCACTAAGGTACAATATTTTCATTTTAAAGTGTAGGATTTATTTCTTTCTTTCCTATACCTGTATCTAGTATTGAGTAGATAAAGTACTAGTATAGTTTTTATTCAGATAGGATATAGTTTTTATTAGGAGATAATTTTCTCATTTTAATTGGAACCATAAATTATTTGAAATGAGTCATCGTAACTATAGCTTTAATTACTAATATTAAATATACTGAGTGTTGGTATAGTTTGTATTGAGATATGATATTCTTTTATTTAGTAAATATTTTCCACTTGAAAGAGTATGTCTCATTTTTCTGTAATGGCTAATGATATATTTTTGTACATAAGTGTGGTATTGAAAATATAAAGTAATAGTAATAAGACGAGGTATGATTTTTAGTAAGAGATGGTTTTTAGTAAGAGATGGTGTTCTTATTTTAAGGACCATGCATAATGGTGGTATAATTTTAATTAATGCATGATATTCTTTTCATTTAGTCCAAGTATTCTATCTAAAAGTGTATGGCTTCCAATGAATTACGGTAATATATTGTACTTAGACATGGCATTAAATAAATAGTTTGTAGCCAAATGATATTCCCGTTATCATTGAAGTTGTTACTTATTTAAAATGTATGATGGTAATTTTGTCTATCCTAATGTTATTAAATTAATTGTGTGTTGGTATAGTTTACATTGAGTTATGATCAATATTTTTCATTTAAAATGTTTATTTTGCTTATAATAATAAAACTAAGCTGGCCCAAAAAACGCTTAGGTGCTTCTTCTACATCGGATGTAGACTCCATCAGATACAAATCGATTGATTTTTAATGGATCAAACAAAAAGAGAGTTATCTCATAAATAGATAGAAATAAGGAATTTTCCCTTACTATTGATAGATTCTCTCTCTATCCATTCCCACTCTTTTGATCTATCAGAACAGATCAGCTGGCTTCTATCAATCGATTTAAAAAATAAATGAGAATATTTTTTAATATAGACTAGTAATATAAATAAATAGAGCAGTACTATAATTTGCATTAACATATTTAATAGGAAAAAAAGGAAAAAAAAGAATATCAACGATAAAACAATTACACTGAAAAAAAAAAGGACTATCATTTTCACCTTCAAGCATGTGGAAATGGAAGAAAGAATAAAATTGGCGACAAAGCGTTTTTTTTTTTTTTTAATTAGACTGCTGTCTTCGTGACAGAACAGAGAGCTAAATGAGGGCCAGTTGAGAAGAAGCAGGCTATTCCTCGTGAAAAACTCTAAGGTCAGGTCCCTCTCGTGATTTGACTTCAGATTGCAAGGATTTTCCATGTGTTTTGTCACACAAATGCTTTCCTGTCGACTTGATACAACAACTCCCAACACACCCCAATTCACTAGCCGTCCATGTTTTGGAAAAAGCCTAGCCAAAATCATGATGTACGCACGTCTTTTCCCCATAATTGCGAAAATGTCACTTCACTTGTCCCCCCTGCTCCGCAGCCATTGGATTTAAGCTTCTTTCTTATGCTTCGTTGGAACAAAATCTTCGTAATTGCAAAAGAATAATTAATTTTTGCCTACCTGAATCAATTTTACATGCAGTTCAATCTAAGTGAAAGACGCAAACAAGACATTAGGATTGAAGAGAAAAGATGTTAGGAACATTCATACACAAAACATGAGGCCCTTCTTTTATCTTCCCTATTTAAAATTAAACTACCTACCTACACACTCTATCTGAACAAATTAATAATAGCGTGTGATTAAATCAAGCAAAAGTATCACAGCCAATCATATTCCCTTCCTTCGATCAGGAAGAAAAGTGCCTAAACATAGAAAGTACCCAATTAGGCAGTTGCTTACTTAGCAAATTTCATTTTCCTACTATGACATACTGGTTCAAGAAAAGGGGCCCAATTGGCCAACTCATTAGAAAAAGTCGTATGGGTCAGTGAGTCGTGAGTTAATTCAATTCCCTTCATGAATTGTTAAAAGAACAGAGCACATCAGTTGAAGACCAAACTTGCAAGGCAAGCCAGCCGTATGGACAGGTCACGCCCCAAGCTAAAAGGCCGAAGCGTTGCTTTGCTTTCTGCTTACGTTGTAATCTAAGCTATACTCCACCTGCATGCTCTATAGTGGCAATCATAGCACTCTCATCGTATCCAAAGGTTACCATGCGGCTCAGTCAGACGCAATTACAAAACCCTATCCCTCTTTCTAATTTCAACTTCCAAGCACTACGTGGAAAGGTGGTCTGTTTCGTGTATCTCGCGTTATTGAGTTCAACAATATTCAACAGCATAATTAGTTTGTTTATACAACCGCATTGACCTGTTGTAAACAATGTACGTTAGAATTAGTATCCTTATGAAAAAACAATTCCATTGAAAAAGATATTTTAGTTCCAGTAGAAACTAAAATAAAATATTATGTAGTGGATAGGTTGTGACTAGCGACTAATGTAGTGGTTGAATGCACAAGCCATGTGAGTCCTGTTTTTTGTCCAAGTACGTAAATTACGGTAACCCACAAGATCTTCTGACCGAGTGAAAACTGGGATACTCTGATCAAGTACTCCTACGTGGAACCCACAAAAAACATGGAGAAGAATGCGGTGTATTTTACGCACCCTGACCCAGAACCATACTACCCAACTAAAAAGCGAAGAAACCTGCCTAAATTTAAATAGAAATTTACCTATAGCCTTATAGAACACACTGTGCTTACTAATAAATAAATAATGCCAATAATATCTACAGCATGTTTAATCACGTTCGATGGAAACATGCTTCGAGTGTCTCACGGAGAGATATGCGGCGCCGCTGTATGGAATCCACACCCCCAACCAACTGTTTTCGAATTTGCCGCCAACGGTCAAAAGAAAGAAAGAAAGTCGGGCGCGGTTTCCGAAGTGTGGAAAAAAGAGAATTTATTAGAGTGGGGCCAGCCGTGACGACGTCTGAGCTGGCATCCCACCTGTCATCATTTCTTTCCACCACGTACATGGCTCTTGGACACTGTGAAAAGCCGCGACACTGATATGCTTTTTTTGGCTCATGTATTATTTAATTTTTTGTTCACCTTAAAAGAGCCACAGCGTAGTATCCACGTCAAAAAAAAGAAAGACGGTCCCACTAATCACGCTTTAATCGATGTGGATATTTCCCCGTGTGATGCCTTATGACATAACCCCATTGCAACCTTCAGAGCCCGCCCAAACCACGCTACTACCCACAATGGGCCGTCCACATTTGGCGGGAAGTCGACCTTCTTCCCGCCAACATAAAGGCCGCAAGATGTTATCCCTTCTTTCAAAATCGTCCAACCGTCACCCCCTGTATAGGACGTGTTTTTTACAGTTAACGTTTTCCCGCTTTTTTTACCGGTTACAAATTCAACGCACGTCATGATTTATTCTTGTTCGATGTGATCCACGTGGCAGTATGTATTAAATGTGTGGTAATGATCGTGTTGTAGATTAACGGAGAATAACCGTTTTCTCCTGCTCGTTACCGTTGGGTGATTTAAGAAAGCGCCACGTCGGCAGTCGGTGAAAACAGCCAACAGGCAAACGTGTTTTCTGACAAGCCTGCACGAGACTGTTCAGACCAGAATGGGGCCAAGGGCCCCACTTAATACGTTATGGGACATGCTCCGAGTTGACATTGCTTCGAAGTTGGACACGTGGTGAAGGCTCAACATTTCAAAAGCTCAAAGGAGGACATAATAAGTCCGAATGCGTGCTTCCACCTCATGGCGCCATTTCCCTGTCCTGACCAGTTAAATACTATCACGTGAGATCACCACCACCATTCTTCAAATGACTAATTTGCTCTCTACGATTAGAAAGATAAAAGATTCTAAAAGAGAGGTAAGAAATGACGAGAATCCTCAACAGTGATACAAATGACAAGGCAACAAGAAAAAAGAAAACAGATATGAGGGTATACATCCCGCGAGAATTACACAGTGGAACCGGCAAAAAAGTGACAGAAGAAAAGCCGATAAGGGCGGTTTGTTGTCACGTGCGGACGTCATAATGTTAAGTCGGCAAATCACAACTTAGTATCTAAGCCATCTCCATTCTCCACAGAGTATTCGGGTCCCACATAGTCCACCTGGATTCAACCCCCCAATCGCCGTTGAGTCGAATACACGCATTGGGCTCAGCAAATCTTTACCTGGCAATTCCGAGCTGGACTTTTGAACCACCGCCACCAACGAGGATCAAGCAACACGTGGCAAAGGTAGTTCTCATGGAACCTAATGATCACAATATTCAAAATGTCAACCCCTCTCCTAATTAGACATGGGGCGATTTTGATTCAGTTAAGTACGATAAAATGTTAGATGCCCAAATAAATCAAGTTAACGTCATATACATTTTATTTATTAAAAGCGAAGATTTTATTAGATTACGTGAAAAACTAAAATTTGAAAAGTTATTTAGATTTTTTAAAAAAAAAAAAGAGGGTGAGCTGGTCAAGGTCGGGCAGGGGGGCAGACGCAGATCCCATTTTAAGGGCAGGCGTTACTCACGCTGTTCGAGGATTCTAGTTCTACATAGAAAAGGAAATACAAAAACATAAAGAATAAGAAACCCCCAACCTCAAGAACAAGAATAAAATACAAGTCAAGACATATATATAGGGTGCTGAGAAGTGAGAAGAGAGAAGAAGCATGGAGACAGGGCAGGAGAGTTAAGAACAAGGCGTGTTCTGCGCTTGTAGTAGTTTTAAGTGTTTACAAAATCCGTAACCCTTACAGAAACACAGAAAGAGACAGGAGAAACAAATAGCAAGCGAGAGAGGGACGGAGAGAGGGAGGTTTTAAGTTCTGTGTTGGTGTGTTGTTAATGGCGATACGATCCAAGAGAGAGGAGTGAAAAAGAGTTTCATAGATTCCAGATTTTGGCTTCCTTGGGTTTTGTGGTCGTCCAGTGTTTTTAGCTTTCTTAGTTCTTCGTTTCTCTCGTCGCTTATTTAGTGTTCCTCACCTGTGCTGTTTCCTTTCGGTTTAAGGAAACAAACAGAGGAAGAGAAACGTAAAATTATCTTGTGAAGCTCTCTGTTCTGGTTCTCGTTTTCTTGACATACAAGGAAGAGAAAGTACAACAATGGTGTGCAATACGTATATGGATGAGTACGAGAAGCTTGTTATAAGGATGACAACTCCCAGGTGAGGTTTCTTTTCTTTCACATATGAAGGCTTAGAGCCGCTTCTGTCTGGTTGTCAGCTGAGACTTGAGTTCCATGCTTCTATGTCCTCTTCTGAGTTTCAACACTCTTTGTATGGTTTGTTTATGTCTTCTCTCTCCTTTTGCGTTTATTATGTTTCACGGATCAAATTCTTTGAACTTTGTTTTTGGTAATTCATGCCTAAAAGTCTGAATTCTCTATTTTCGTGAAAAACTTTTTCCGACCCAGATCAGATTTCGTGTGATTGAAGTTGTCCTTGTTTTATATTTTCCATGTTAAACCTACCCCATTCAAAAATTTAATTTCACCCTGTTTAGAACTCTCACAAAGAACATTTCTCTGGAGAAAAAAATAATAATTTGCCTCCCACTTGACCTGTATCTACTTTCTGTCTACAGGGTCGTCATCGACAATGCCGTTTGCCCCACTGCGACAATTGTCAAGGTAACCCTTCCACGAAGGCAGTTAGAAATAAGCCACTTATGGGGTTTCCGTTAAATGGCCTTGAACTGTTGTTCATTCAGATTAAATTGACTAATTGTTTCTTCCATCTGTTTTATTAACAGTTTGATAGCGCTAGAAAGCATGGAATCTTGCTCGAGGCAGTCCAAGTCCTCACCGACCTCAACCTCTCCATTAAGAAAGCTTATATTTCCTCTGATGGAAGGTGGTTCATGGATGGTACTGGTTATTTGGCTTTATGATCACTTTTATGTTTTAAAGGCTCGTCCTTGAATTTTTCGTAACCTTGCTGTCTGTTGTTTCTGCAGTTTTTCATGTGACTGATTTAAAGGGGAACAAGTTGACGGATGAGAGCGTTATTAATTACATCGAGCAGGTACTGATGTGTACTAAGTACTCGTTTTTTAGTATACATTGAAAATTCATTGTTTTTATTTTTGGCTGACGAATTCTTCTTCTCTTTTTTCTTTTTCTTTTTTTGGTGACATACAGTCGTTAGGAACAATCCATAATGGCAGAACCAAGAGTTATGATGGTCTAACGGCGTTGGAACTAACTGGCACTGACCGTGTCGGCCTTCTTTCAGAAGTGTTCGCAGTACTAGCTGACTTGCAATGCAATGTGGTGGAGGCTAAAGTATGGACTCATAATGGCAGGATTGCTTGCTTAATCCATGTTAAGGACCGCAATTCTGGAACCCCAATTGAGGACTCGCAACAGATTGACCAGATTGAGGCACGTTTGAGGAATGTTCTTAAAGGGGACAATGATATTAGGAGTGCCAAAACCACCGTATCAATGGCAGTAACGCACACCGAAAGGAGGTTGCACCAAATGATGTTTGCTGATAGGGATTATAAGAGAGAGGCCATTTTGAAGAATTCTTCGGATGCTCCTGCAGTGACTGTACAGAATTGGTTGGAAAGAGGCTATTCAGTTGTGAATGTTCAGTGCAAGGACCGGACAAAGCTGTTATTTGATGTTGTTTGCACCTTGACAGATATGGAATATGTTGTGTTCCATGCCACGATCAACACAGCAAGAGATAGAGCATATCTGGTATAATTTAATTGCGTCCCTTTTAATTTGTGATGGCCAGTGGTACATAGTTTTTTTTTCTTATGTTCCTTTGGTATTATTTGCAGGAGTTTTACATTAGGCATACAGATGGGACCCCAATTAGTTCTGAGCCTGAGAGACAACGTGTAATTCAATGCTTACAAGCTGCTGTTAAGAGAAGAGCATCTGAGGTAAATGTTGATAGTTGTTGAACTAGTTATATTTTCAGTTGTTTGGCGTAATGTTTAACTGGAATAAATTTGCATAAACAGGGTGTGATGTTAGAATTGTGCGCATCAGACAGGCAGGACCTTTTGGCAGATGTTACAAGAACGTTTCGAGAGAACGGGCTGAATGTGACAAGGGCTGAGATATCAACAAATGTTGACATGGCTCTTAATGTATTCCACGTAACTGACGCAATTGGCAATCCTGCTGATCCTAAGATCATCGAATCAGTTAGACAGAAGATTGGAATAGGTAACTTAAAAGTGAAGGAATTGCCAGCATTGAAGTACCATAAAGAAGCAGAAAGGGAGGAGCAAGCTGCAGGGGTTGCAGGGACAGTGTTATTATCTCTTGGAAGCCTTGTAAAAAGGAATCTGTACAATTTGGGATTAATCAGATCATATTCTTAAAGGTGGAAGATAGAAAGGCAATTTACACTGGGGAAAAAGATTTGCTGTTAAGAGTGTTGTTTCTGGTAGTGGCATATTCTTTGCTTCAGGCCTGAGCTTTTGATCTGTACATAAAGGTGGAAGAATTGGGTGATGGTAGTAAGTAGGTTGTAGGTGGGTTTGGTTGGTTGAATAGATAGGGACATTTCAGACGGAATGGAGGGCTGCTCCATTTTTTTTTCTTCATTCCAGAAGTAAAAGTGTGTTGGTGGAGGGTTGTGATTACTATACTATAGTTTGTGGGTAAAAATTAGGTTGAGAAAGAATATCAGTGGCCTAAGCCTTCACTCAGATTGTACATAACTACCCTTTAAATATATTAACTAGTTTGAATGGTTGACCTGATTATTCTTTTATAATCATTGTTTGCCTATTCAATCTTATGATGCCTTTTTACTTATATATAGGAGGTCCTACCGAAGGCGAAGGTGTGATTGCCAAACGTGACAGATTAACTGATTCTACATGTTCCTTCTAAGATGAGATGCTCTTTTAGAACTTGAATCCAAACTTGTAAAGGATAAATTACATTGAACATATTACATAACCAAGATGAGATGAATGAAGTTATCAAGCCGATCGAAACAAAAAACTTTATAGATTTGTTTTATAGAACTGTTCCTGAAATATAATGAAATCAAATCTTCATACCCCATCATAAAATTGAATCTAAATTTTGGCAACATAATATTAGATATCACTGGCTGAGGGAATTTGTTATTCTTTACCTTTGTTCGCTCACTACTGTCGATGTGGGTAAAGAATCACCAAGATTTGAATTTCCAAAATAACAGAGATACTAAAACTTCTTGTCGAAACTCTTATGACAGAAAAGACCCACAGCTGCATAGCCTTCCTCAAAACGCATTCTTTACCCTAAGCCTTAGGGCCTAAGGTATCTTATACATGTACCCCTACTTTGTCTCATCTTTATTCATCAGCTCCTTAACTAAACCTTGAAATAATAAAGAAAAGTATCTCTAATTTATTTGACCCTTTTTTTATGTTTTGTACAGATGGACCTGTGGGCTAGTAGCGAAGACATATTACTGTGGTTTTGGAGTAAGTGGGTTAAGTGGGGTTTGAAAAATGGGATCACTGGTTCTCCTTACAAGGACAATTAGGTTAGGTGTGTACCGTTTAGAGACATTTCTTTCAACTTCAAACTCAATTAAAAGGAGACGTGGGGTTAAAAGACAGTTAGACAGACAATGGCGTTGACCTATCAATGGTAGAACTAGAGACTTGTGGAAGAAAAAAAACAAAGAGAAAGGAAGTGCGATGAAATCACGTGATCTGAAACTGAAGATCTAATGTTGGCCCGTGTTTTCATGTTTAATTAATTAATATAAATTTTAAAAAAATGATATTGGTAACTAGTAACTACCTCAAAACGTAGGCAAACATAGTTCATATGGATTTCCTCGGTCTGACTGACCGGTGTGGCCGGCGACATCTGGATTGCCTATAATAGATTTGTACTAATTTAATGTTACCGCCTGTTATACAGTTGTACTAATATCTTAAAGTTACTGCCTATAATAGACTATTACTAATATCAAGAAAAAGCCATTTGAATAGTTCCTAAGTTTTACAGCTTATTGCATCTTTTCTGTCTCAAAAATGGTTTGTACGTCTTCCACGTGCTTTGTTCCTTTCATATCATCTAAAAGATTTTGATGGTAAAATAAGGAGGTGATTGTTTACCATTTACATTCTTCATATTAAATTAGAAGATCACATTCATTGTTGCCCCAAATAATGCAATGTCTACCTTTGTGAAGAGGAGTGGATCCGATACTTGCCTAAGATACAAGTATTTAGCAGACAGACCAAATATGAAATATAAGCCTTTCCCTTTTAATGCCAATAAGTAAATTCCTTTCTAACTACTTATTTAGGCAATTCATTCTCATATTAAGTACTTCAATGGCAAAAATGTTTATCTAAATCGTACAATTCTATACACCAAGTAAAATAAAGTAAAATTTATCTATCTAATGAATCTAACAAAGTACTCAAGTTGGAAATTATGTTTCTTATTTTTCATTGAATTATGTAGAGATGATGACCCGTATACACAGGTTACATGTACATGCTAAGATGACATAATAGATACAACTGAAATAATATGATAGATTGAATAGCAACAAAAAGATATACAATTAGGATTTAATTAAAACATGTGATCAACATATATTATCAACCCTCCTCAAGGGCATGATGTGGTGTGATTGTGAGGTTGTCTCAAAGAGAATAAAATGCAAAATAAAAAAAGCCCTACTCATAATACTAACAATTTGGTTAAATAAAGAAATATGTCAGAAGAAGAGAGCTCTTGTAGCGAAATCATGAGCAAAGTAAATGTCAATCTCATTTTATTTTGAGTGAGCATGAAAGACGAGATCTGGAACTAGGAAATTAGCACCACGATTATTACTAAATAGTAGGTCATAAGTGGGAAAGGATTAGTTGACCAAGTAGAGAAGTGAGCCAACAAAGTTCGACAATGGTGAAAGCAATGCTTCTGTATCCAACTTCAGTGCTAGATTTGGTAACGTTAGGTCTTACACTCTAGGAAATAAGAATGGGACTCAAATATATGTAGTAGCTAGACATAGAGCAGTGAACATAAGGACAATTAACCTAATCAACATTACAATAGGCTTGAAGGCTAAGTAAGGTGGATTTAGTGAAGTGAATAATATGGAAAGTGGTGAACCAAAGATATCATATAATCCTTTTTGTTAGTAGTGTTCTCTAGGCCAATGGATACTTGTGATTCATATATTAACATTATGACTTGTTAATAATATATTATGAGGTATTCCTTTTATATATACATGTATGTCGTTTATGTAATGTGATTTACATTTCATGAATAGTATTAGATTTATGTCATCAAGTATGTGACTTGATAGTAAAACCATAAGCATTATAAACACTATTCTAAATTGTCCATAGTCGTTCGTTATTAGTGGAACAATAATGAATCAAGGCTAGTATGTGTTCTGATTAATGATCACGTTTTACTGATCATGGATATGGGTTATCAAATCATAAACTTAGATATATGTTAGAGAACATATATTGGACCGGCCCACAAAGAAAACACTGCATGGTTTCATGTCATTAGTGATTTTCAATATGGTTTGACTTTAGTCCTTTGATCTGAAGTCATCATGGTTCCCTATATGAGGAATTCGGTGTTTTGATATTAGACGAAGTTATTTTTAACCGAATAATAAGTAGTCTTATGTTGGACATCAAATGAATCATACGGATGGATGTGAATGACGTAGATGAGATTTGTACCTCTCTTAAATGAGAGAGATACCATTTGGGCCTCTTGACAAGTGTGACTGAAGAAATGCATGGCTGTGCTCAAATGAATTGATGAAGAGTCATCAATGTCATTTGTTATAATAAGTCAACTTGGAGATTCAACACTTTTGACGGTTATGTCATTTGTTATAATATGTTTTCGGTTATACATCGTGTGGTGTTATGGTCTTTTCCGTAGTGTATTGTGAATACTTGGGCCATAAGCGATCCAACACTTTTGACAGTTGTCTAATGAGTGTTAGTAGGATAATGTAAGAATTAAGAGACTTTGTTAATTGCAAATTGGGTATTTGGATGAGTACGACAAAAATATCGGATGACATCTATAGTGAATAACACTCAGTAGGATGCGGAAGAGGAATGTCATGAGTTTTAGAGAGGGTAAGAGTGGGAGTAATAGGTGTGGGTATAAGTTTGGAATTGTTAAGACACGAGAGAAGAAGAAAATTGTTGATGTATTGAATTTGAGTAATGAGAAGACCAAAAGAAGTAGGCTTGGCTTTAACTCCAAGAAAATGACAAAGAGGGCCGAAGTCTTTTACAGAAAAGGAAAAGTCAAGGTCAAGAATAAGAGATGTAATGAAGAACTGTGAAGAAACAATAACAAAGATATAACCAAATAGACTAAATGAGAGGTGTAAGATTTGGAAGGGATAAATTTGATTTCAAGGATTTTCTGACTCTGACGATGAAACTAAGCTCGTGATGCTTGTTTGAGACAAAGACCTTTATAAAGACATAAAAATAATTAGGATCTATAGAATTAGGAGGTTATGTCATGAAAAATGGTTTTTTGGAGATGTATATGGAGAAAGGAATTATTAACATCAAATTAATGAATTGACCAGTTATAGGAAAGGAAAGAGTGAGAATAAAGCAAATTGTAGTGGGTTTCAGAACAAGACTAAAAGTGTCAATATAATCAACACATATAATTTGATGATATCCTTTAGCGACAAGACATACTTTATACCACTTAATAGAGCCATTATGATTTGTTTTATACGAGAAACTCATTTGTAACCTACAATATTGGCATTTGGTGAAGGGAAAATAAGAGACCATTTATGATTGGGATGGAGAGTAATAAACTCATTAAGCGTAGCCTGACGCCAAGAAGGAAATTTATTTGTTTGAGTGAAAGAAATTGGATCAAGAGTAAGAGAGTTGTGAAGATTGGTACAAAAAGTGATATAATTAGAAAAAAGTTTCTAGGAAAATGAATGTGATCATGTGTTCGTGTGATCATAGGATGAGGAGGGGGAGGTGGTTGAGAGGATGAATTTGAAGAAGATATTGAGAGAAAAGGTAAAGGTAATGATATGAGAGAGGAAGATGAGGAAGCTAAAGTGGTTGGAGAGGTCTAAGAATAGAGAAAACAAGTCTTAAGAAAACAAATATGATAGAAGATGCAAATTTTAAAGGTAATAGGATTAAAAAAAATGGTAGCCTTTACAGTGAGATGAGTAATTAGGGAATACACATCGTATGGATTTATGAGAGAGTTGATCAAGATGAGTGGGGCCTAAAAATGAAAAACAAGTATAACCAAAAATATAAAGATGAGAAAAATAAGGTTTAGTGTAAAAAAAAAATTCAAGTGGAGATCTGTTATGAAGAACATGAGTAGGTAATAGATAGACAAGGTGGACAAGAGTAGACAATGTCTAAAACTAAAAGAATTTGGGAAGACAGATATGAAGAAAAGAGTGAGCCTTATTAAAAAAAAATGGTAAATTTTACGTTCAACTAGATCAATTAGTCGGGGAGATAAGGATAAGAAAGAGTAATTTCATGAAAGTTAAAATAGTTGGCAAGGTGCCTTTGATGAGTTCAAGAACTCCATTGCATTGAAAGGATTAGTGTTTATGGAAAAAAAGATTTTCCATGGTATCCTTGAAAGTTTAAAATAAAGTAAAGCATGAGAATTTTTAGCCAATGAAAAATCCATGTAAAATAACAAAAATCATCAACATAAATAACAAAATAGCAATAAGGAAAAAAGGAAATAGATAGGGAAGGTCCTCAAATATCACAATGAATAAGTTGTAAAGTTTGTATAGAGACATGAGAAGTTAAAAGAAAAGAAAGACAGATACCTTTTCCTTGAAGACAAGAAGTACATAGACTTATGGCATGTGAATTAGTAAGTAAAAATTCAAACAAAATAAAGGGAGTAGATTAATATAGATTACCCAAACGCTGGTGCCACAGTTTAAGTAAAGTAAAGAGAATATGAAAGCTTTAGGATTCTTGAAGTGCAAAGAAACTTTCATCATATTGAGATTGTTATGAATGGGTCTTGCAAAGAGTGATATCTTAGATTTGAGTTCTTTCACAATATAACTAAAGAGATTAAATTTAATAAGATAAGAATTATTAGTAATAAATAACTAATTATTAGTAAGATGAAGAACAATTAAAATATCAAGAAGATGAAGATGATGAGATTAGTAGAAAAAATGGAGGTATCAATAGAAGAAATAGAGGGAGTATGTCCATTACCAATTGACTGTAACCATTATAAGGTGTGATTAAAGTTAGGGATCAGGGGTCATGTGAGTTGTGGCGCTTGAATCAAGTAACCACTCTATAATGTTATTGGAATTGAATTAGGAAGTGTCTAGATTATGGTGGATATTCATGGCAGAGGAGGCTATTATGATAGCATTTGTGTTATATGAGTGGCCATACTAACGATTTCTAGATTTTAAGTATCTAAAGCGAAAATGGGTTGTAATATATCCCTACTTCTAATAGATTTGGCATTAATTGTACTAAGCTTAGACCTTGAAAAGGTGTTATGAGATTTATTGGGATGTTGTGCTTGGCTATTAAAATGATTTGTGGAGGAGATAATGAGTTGATTAAAATATTGGATAGACAGGTGATTGTGGACTATTTTAGAGGAAGGTCAATTAGAGCTGAAGAGTGAAGATGTGCTTGAAGGCCCATTAGAGTTAAAGGCTAACCAAAGAAGGTCTAGGATTGAATTATGATTGTGCCACCCTGTCTTTTGTTACCAGTTGTCATAATTATTTCTCTAGTTTAATGGTGTTATGTATGTTGTATAAAGAGGAGTTACTGGTATGAAAGATGCAACAAGCACTATCTTGAGTGACAATAGATAGTTAAGATATTAAAGTCGTTGTTCGTGAATACATAATTTTTCTCAAAGCTTAACAAAGGATAGGGTAGATTCTTGGTGTTTAATAATAATGATGAATGAATCTTATTCTTGGTGTTTAATAATCAAGGGTCCATTGTGTGTGAAAAGAAAATGGTCATCATTAGAAATGTGATCACTAATGGCAACAAGCTCACCAGCTATTATGGAGATGAGATTAAAATTTAGTGATGGTGGTGGCCCTTTTCTTTAGAGTATGGAGTTTTTAATGAAGGAAAGAGTGTTGCGATGAGGATTGTTGCATTAAATGTTATTCAAGAAACAACCATATATTATAGGTAGTAAAACATCCAAAGGCTAATGAAGCTACTGAGCTGGTGAGGGATGTAGTGTAGAAATATTAGACTAGATGATCAAATCACTACCACTCGAGGTATTATGGAGAAGAAGGATTTGAGGTGGAGCCTTCTGCTATTGGTGGTGAGAGTGAACCATCAACATATCCATAAAGATCATATGCAATCAACATAACTTGAACTTGATTTCTCTAAATGAGGTAATTGATTGAATTTAAGGGTATTGTGAAGAAATTTATAATTTAATTGAATGGTAGAATTGGGGGA
The DNA here is from genome assembly GCA_029891385.1 of Erythroxylum novogranatense. Lineage (NCBI taxonomy): Eukaryota > Viridiplantae > Streptophyta > Magnoliopsida > Malpighiales > Erythroxylaceae > Erythroxylum > Erythroxylum novogranatense. The sequence goes on from CM057228.1 coordinate 89,295,662, forward strand.
ATTAGATTTTTCCATGGTTGATTTTGGATGATGCTTATGTTGTTGCATTCATGATTTTGGTGTTTGAGATTATGTCTGTTGCATTGATAAGCTAAAACTATGATTTATAGGTTTGTTTAGTTTTTTCCTATTAAAGTATTGAAGGTAATGTGGAAAAGAATGTTGATGATATGAGGTATAAATGTTGGATAATTTTATGATGTTTGTGGCTCTGAATTATGATAAAGTAGTAAAGTTGAAATATAGTTTTTTCATTGAATTATGCATAGGTGATGACCCCTTAATATATATAGATTACATATATATTATAAGATAAAATAATATATATAGTTTTCATAGATTAGTTAGCAACAGATGCTAGGATTCAATTAGAAAATGTGATCAGCATGTGTTATCACAATCAAACATGTTACATTAAGCAATATAATGTATTTTATATACAAGTTTTAATAACATAACTTGGATGAGAAAATTAGAACATTTGACAAGAATTCACCATAGGTTGAGCAAACAACATTATAATAACAAATTGAGTGCTCATGATGTAACTTTTAGCTACTATATTTTGTTGAATATGTATCAACTGTGTTACATTAACAACTTTTTTGACTTCTCTTTATTCATAAAATGAAAATTGTCTGCGCAATCGTTTGCAGTAGAGAACCACACCAATTATGAAATATAGTTAAACCTTAAAAATTATTATAGTTTACCGTCTGATCCATACATAGTTTCACAAGCAAAACTGTCAGCGCCAAGGTTTAGACGAAAACAAAACGAACAACGATGTAAAGCTTTTCTCATTGATGTAAGTTGACCATTCAAATCCGGATTATAGGCGAGCAAGCTAAATTAGTCTTATGCGTCGTCGCGACATCATTGGAACGTATGTTCCAACTAGAACAACAAGAAAAGAAGATGCCAAAGCACCCAACTCTCCTGGGTCCTGGCACTTAAACGAGAACAAACGGATGTTATTTGCTGGCTTAGTAAAGATGAGACAGAAGATAAGTTGATAAGAGCATAAAACACTCGTGGGAAGACAACCTGACTTATTTTATATTCAGAAGAGATATGACGTTTGCTTCCTAGTAACTTATTGTGACCTGGTTTTTGTTAAAGGGCTGGACCTCGGCATGGGTGAAGAATCCCACAAAGCAATGCCTTTTTTGAAAAATATCAATAGCTATCTTTCTGTGGGCAAGATTCTCTTTAGTTTTACTCTTGTTCTCTGCCTTTTATGAGTTCACAATCACACACCTTTAAAGGTTCTACAGGTGCGGTTCGTAGTGGAAAGCTCTCTCAATTATGATGCTTAGTCGGAACAAACGTCGGCTCTTTAAGCTTTTAGTTGTATAATTTTTTTGGCTCTAAAAACTGTAAAATTAAGATATTTGCGTCTGACTATACTCAACGGAAAATTATTAGGCAGATGCTTAACTATTGGCAGTGTTAATAAGTTCATCCCACTTCAGCCACATCAGGTAATTAAGAACGTGAGAATTAATATAGTACATGTTCTGATCAGAAATTTCTTCTGATTTGACAGAAACAGAAATGTTACCATCATAATCAACCCATCAATCAGAATTGAATTTTATAAAATGCAGAAATTCCAAACATTCTCCACAACTTCTGACGGAGAACTTCTGCATTTAAATTTAAGAAAGCAAGTTGATCTTATTGTTTGAATTCAAAACATGCATATGTAATGTAACCACGAAATGATACCCTTTCATGTGATGTTCATCTTCCATTATCATTTCAGAGTATTGGAAAGTAACCACGACCATACATTTGTGGCTCCGTTTTTCGCTTTCACCAACGTTATTTTTTGCAGAAGAAAAAGAAGTGGGTAAATAAATCAAGAGTGGATGAACTTGCTTAATCAATAAATTCAAGTCAAACAGATGATTCATTCATGAAATGACTACCCCATTGTGAAAGAGACAATCCGGCAGTTTCTACCAACTTTGAATCTTGACTTCACGTAACTGAAAAGGGTTTCTTTACTCATGATGATACTAATCGCGCATCATTAAACAAACCAAGGTGCAACATCCCCCTTGGCTGGACGGTTGCCATGGCAAATCAAGCTGACGTCGTTATAACATAGAAACAGTATATAACAAGTTTACCAGATATCGTCAGAGTTTGGCCAATAATGTTGCTTAATTTTCGTTATTAATTATTCAATTGTTGCCACAAGCGTCCCCTATTGGGTATGCTCTATACATGCTATTTCAATATTCCATGAAGTCCCCACACACGTGAAGCTTGATGATCCAACGGTTTTGCCTTATCTAAATTGACTCCATATTTAAGACTTCGTTTTATATCAAATTTAACTTTTTAGTTCCTTTGCTTTAATGGGAATCTAATCTATTTGATTCTTGTCTTTGGCATTTTGCCGTTGAATTTGGTTAATGGAGCTTCCATAAAGCACGCGTCTGTCCTCTAATGGAACTTTTCTAAACCGAAAGATTCCCACCACATTAGTAATACTGTCTTTGTCCTGTAGGGTCTCATTGCCGCCTCCTGAAAACGATCGAACTAGTTGATCACGACCCTGGGGGCATGTTCAGCAGCCGGCGCCCCACAACTCCCCTGAATCACCCTGAGGTTTTGAGAGTCAGATAACTAGACTCCCACTTGACTACTTGGGGTTTCTTTGAGATGATATATATGGAAACTAATTGAACCAATTATGTAAACCATAAAGACAGTGTTGATATAGACTGAGTGGGTAATTCGTCTGAACTGCTAAATGACTTAAAAAGGCGAGAATACGCACGGTCCTAGCTTAGGTTGATCGAGCTTCAACTCCATTTCATCTCAACTATAATTAGTTATGTTTAATAATGAATTAGTGCTAGAAGAAATAAGTAGAAAAGAGAGATTTTTCTTTTCGTTGAAATAGTCGTATGTTGTACAGCAGTATAAAAAGAAGAAATGACAGCTACAGGGACGGAGTCAGACTCAATTCTAAGGGAGGCCGGGGGTCAACATTTAAAGGGGACACTTATATTTTTAAGGGGGGCCACTTATATTTATAATTTTAAAAATTTTAATTATATAGGTAATTTAAAAAAAAAATTTGAAAGGGAGGGCCATAGCCCCCCCTCCCCATAACATGGCTCTGTCTCTGGACAGCTACAATTAAGGTCTTACAATTATAATTATAATTTTATAGTTTCCTTATTTAAAAAGAATCTCAATCAAATCTCTACAGTCAAGCCTCAAATATTTCAACACTCCCTCTAAGTTGGTGCATGGATATCACACATACACAACTTTCCAATGAACTTTGAGAATTTTTGGCTTGACACTGCCTTGGTAAGAACATCCGCCAACTGATCCTCTGCTCTAATCTTTGGCAACTCTAATATTTTTTCATTCAATTTCTTTTTTATGAAGAATCTATCAACTTTCACGTGCTTGGTATGATCATGCTGCACCGGATTGTGGGCAATATCACAAGCAGCCTTGTTATCACAAAATAGTTGAATTCGTTGTATGGATTGATAATCCAAGTCTAATAAAAGAAGTCTGATCCACAAAACTTCACATAATCAGAGTGCCATGCCTCTAAACTCAGCCTTCGCATTTGGTCGAGCAATAATCTGACGCCCTAATACCCACTACAAGAAAAATTAGTTTCAGCAATTATTAGTAATGGTTGCTAAAAGTAAGAAAATAGTCGTTAAAAGATATAGCGACCAAAATCAGGTTGGTCACAGGTGGTCACCACAGGATTGTTACTTAAAGTGCTCAGTGATGAGTTATTACCAATGATGTTAAAACCGGACCGAACCGGCCGGTCGGACCAGAAATCGTCTGAACCGGCCATGTGTCCGGTTCGGTTATTGTTATTAACCCCTGAACATCAAAACCGGCCGGTTTATCAGAGAACCGGCCGGTTTTATTAGAAACCGGTTAGTTGATAATCGAATTTCATGTTAAAAACTCTTTTCGTTCCTCTGATCGCCGTCTAAGCTTGGTGGTGACGGTGGTCTCCTTTCCGGCCTAATTTCCTACTTGTATCTTTGTCTTCTTCTCCTCTTTGGATTCCATGGATGCCCAAGCACAACATCATCAAATCCGCTCAAATGAAAAAAAAAACAACGTACAAGAAGATGAGAAGAAAGACGATACGGGTAAGTCAATAAATGATATGCGGGACGAACTTGATCAAATCGTAAACAACCCAGATCCAGAGCATTTTCCTGGTCCTGTGGCCACACTTTGAAAGAAAGTCATGAACTTGGACACCTTTCGTTTCTCCTTTGTGGTTCAGAAGGGAGTACATCTCGAAGAGGGTTTTTGTGTCAACTATTCCAACCATCCATACACTTCCAGCGAAGCCTTTCCTGATAATAAAAGTAAGGAGAAACAGAAAGAAGAACCTGCTACATAAGCTCCAGAAAAAAAAAGGAGGAGGGCACCGTCATCCTAAAGGACCTAAACATGAAAGGAGTATGCGTGCGGTTTAGGTGTTTTAGATTTGCGTGAGGATGAGTTTGAAGGAGGGCACCATTTCCTAAACAAAAAGCTCATCCTCACGCAATTAATAGTCCAATTTTTAGTTAAAAATGGACTTTAAATTAAGAATGGACTATTAACTAAAAAAAGGTTTTTCAATTGAGAATGGACTATTAGAGTTGCATTAGGATGGAGTTTAGTTATACACTTATAATCTGAAACAATTACAGGGTAGGTTTAGTTAATAATTAATTCTCCATTATGCTACAAATTTATGTCTGATTTTAACTTTTTATTAGAATTCTTGCAACAATCGGTTTTGTTACTAGCATTCCATCGTTAACAAAACTGATTATCTAAAATAATTTAGCTTAACTTCTCTATGGTATTGTAGACGTTTGTAATATTTAGAATTCTATTTTATATTAATTTCTATAATATTTAGAACTTTATTTTATATCAATTTATGGTAGTGATAAGTTTTATAATATTTAGAACTCTATTTTATATCAATTTTTTAACATTTAGAACTTTATTTCATATCAATTTCGTAACATTTAAACCTTTATTTCATTTCAATTTCGTAATATTTAGAACTCTATTTCGTATCAATTTCGACTTTGATAGTTCAGTTATATATACTCTTTCAACTATTCAATTTGTTGATCTAAAGTAGCAATATTGAAAACTATCAATATTTCAGTTGGGCTATTTAAAGTGGAGTAATTGCTGGAGCAAAGTTTAACAAGTAAGTAATATCTGTTGATCTTTTGTGTATCTATTTTGCTGTTGTTGATCTTCTTCCAATATAACTGTATGTTTTGCGGTAGAATATTTAAAGGGGGAGGAATTTTTAGAATGAAAGAACATCTTGCTGGTGTTAAAGGTAATATTGCTCCTTGCAAAAAAGTGCCACTTGATGTGCGTGATATGATTGGAAAATATTTGCAACAACAAGTAAAAAAGAAAAAGGAAAATAAAGAGGCTCATGATATATCTTTTGGATATGATGAAACACCACAAGCATTAGATAAAGGAAAAAGAAAAGCTACTATTGACATAGATTCATATTTTTCTCTAAAAACTACTCTTGGTTCTCAACCTAGTCTAAAAAGTTTGATGGTTGATAAGGATGTTGTTTTGAGATGTAAAAGAGCATGGGCTAGATGGTTCTATCATTCATGTATTCCTTTAAATGCTTTAAATTCACCATATTTTCAAGAAGCAATTGATGCTACAACAGCACTAGGCCTAGGATTTAAGGCACCATCTTATTATGAGTTGCGTGTGCCTTTGCTTCAAGATTTAAAAAAGGAATGTCAGTTAATTGTGGATACATATAAATCTTGTTGGGAATCAGCGGATGCACTATTATGGCAAATGGGTGGGTGATCAAAGACAAAGAACCTTGATTAATTTCTTGGTTTATTGTAATATGGGAGCAACTTTTATCAAGTCATTGATGCTTCCGACATGGTAAAAAGTGGTAATGCTTTATCTGAATTATTCACTGAAATTGTCGAGTGGGTTGGACCAAAGAATGTTGTGCATTTTGTAACAGATAATGCGACTAATTATGTATCATTGGGCACTTATTACAATCAAAGTATGGGCATATTTATTGGTCTCCATGTGCTGCTCATTGTATAAATCTTATTTTAAAAGATATTGGTGGTATGGATCATATTTCTAGTCTTTCTTCACGTGCATCTAAGATCACAATTTTTGTGTATAATCATGTCACATTTCTGTCTTGGTTAAGAAAGCAAGAAGATTGGGTTGAGATCGTGCGGCCCGCTGCTACCAGGTTTGCAACTACATTTATTACTTTAAAAAGTATTTATCAACATAAGCACCAACTTCAAAATTTGGTGACAAGTAAACACTTTTCAAGTCATAAATTATCAAAGAGTGAAAAGGAAAAGAAGTTTCGCTTATTATTCTAGATAATAAATTTTGGGATGCTTGCTTGATCATTGTGAAGATTGTGGCTCCGCTTATAAGGCTTTTGAGGATTGTTGACTCAGATGAGAAGCCATCTTTGGGGTATATATATGATGGTATGTATAGAGCTCGCAAAACAATTACAGATCTTTTTAAAGGGAATGAGAGATTATACAGGCCTTATATAGATATTATTGATCGACGATAGGATAAGCATCTTACTCAAAGGATCCACTTAGTAGCATATTTTGTCAATCCTTATTGCTTTTATAGTGGAGAAGTACATACAAGTAATATTATGGGAGGTTTGTTTGATGTGATTGAATGCAAAGGTATTTTTTCTAGTGAAGAGCAATCACAAGCGATAAATGAAATTAAATTGTATCGTGAAGGTTTAGAGAGTTTTGCTAGATCATCAGCAAAGAGAGAGGCGACGATGAAAAAATGCAGCCGGTAAGTTTTATACTTTTAAATTTTAATTCATTAATATATATTTTTATCATAACTATTAATTTAAAATGCAGATGAGTGGTGGAGATTATTCGGTGAGATGCTCCAACATTGAGAAAACTCGCTATTAGGTTACTCAGTCAAACAGCTTCTACATCAAGGTTGTGACCGTAATTGGAGTGTTTTGAACGTATTCATACAAAGAAACGTAATCGTTTGGAACATCAAAGACTTAATGACCTTGTTTACGTTACTTATAATCTGCGAATGAAGAACATGTATTTTATAATTTTGTTTTTATTTCAATAATTTTATTTTTGTTATTGACTTTATAATTGCTCTATTATGTGTTCAGAGCGCTTAATAAGAAGAGAACGTATGATCCAATTGATATTGATTGTATTGAACATACTGATTTTTGGATCGAAGAAGAAGAACCATTGCCTGATCTTGATTATAATGAACTTGAAAGGACCATTTATGAAGAAAATGCATTCGTCACAACAAATGAATTAAGAACATCTCGATGGTCGGTTCATATCTTATTTTGATTATATTTAAGTTAAAATTATCTTTGTATTACAAGTTTACAATTGAAAATAATTTCATCGTTACTAATTTGTAATTTATTTTAATGCGAGAAGAAGTGGATGCAAATACTTTGGATGAAAGCGTAGTTTACGAATCTTTAAATAGTGTTGAAGAATTTGGAGCTTTCGACGGTGATGAGACGCAACCTCCTTCAGAAATACAATTTTTCTCTTAAATGTTATTTTAAGTTTTATATTGGACTCATATTTATTTATTTTTAGTTCATTAGATAATAATAAACATTGGTGTATTTTTCATTTCAATAAAATATTTTATTTTAATTTATTCTTATAAAATTTTCATCTTATTTATTATATTCCGGTTTGATAGCAGTTCACTACCGGTTGAACCTCTAAACCTTAAACCTTTCCTTCGACCGGTTCGATGTCCAGTCCGGTTTTTAAAACATTGGTTATTACATTGGTCGTTAAAAATGCATTATTAACAACCATTTAAAATTGATCACTAAAGGTAAAATTATTAGCGATCACATTTATACTTGCTAATGTAAAATTTCATGATCGTTGTAATGTTAGAATGGTTGCTATAGTTATTTATATTGTGACCAAATTATTTTTGTTGCTAAAAAATAATTTTATAGCAACCAAGTTAATGATTACTAATGCTATTCATACAGCGACTAAATTATTTTTGTTGGTAAAAAATAATCTTATAGTAACCAAGTCAATGATTACTATGGCTATTCATACTGCGACCAAATTATTTTTGTTGGTAAAAAATTATCTTATAGCAACCAAGTCATTGATTGCAGTTATTTTTATCTGGTTGCAACAAATGGTATATCAAATTTCTTTTACTAACTATGTTGTGACGACATGATGTTGTTGCTAAAAATTTACTTTTAACGACCAAATAATTTGTTGCTATAGTTTTAATATCGTCATAAACTGTATTATATTTACCACTGATGTTAAAACTGGACCGAACCGACCGGTCGGACTGAAAATCGTCTGAACCGGCCATGAGTCTGGTTCGATTATTGTTATTAACGCCTGAACATCAAAACCGGCCGGTTTATCAGAGAATCGGTCGGTTTTCTTAGAAACCGGTTAGTTGATAACCGGATTTCAAGTTAAAAACCCTTTTCGTTCCTCTGATCGCCGTCTAAGCTCGGTGGTGACGGTGGTCTCCTTTCAGGCCTAATTTCCTACTTGTATCTTCGTCTTCTTCTCCTCTTTGGCTTCCATGGATGCCCAAGCACAAAATCATCAAATCCGCTCAAATGAATAAAAACAACGTACAAGAAGATGAGAAGAAAGACGATACAGGTAAGTCAATAAATGATATGCGGGACGAACTTGATCAAATCGTAAACAACCCAGATCCAGAGCATTTTCCTGGTGCTGTGGCCACACTTCGAAAGAAAGTCATGACAGCTTTCGTTTCTCCTTTGTGGTTCAGAAGGGAGTACATCTCGAAGAGGGTTTTTGTGTCAACTATTACTGGGTTTTTGTGTCAACTATTCCAACCATCCATACACCTCCAGCGAAGCCTTTCCTGATAATAAAATCAAGGAGAAACAGAAGGAAGAACCTGCTACATAAGCTCCAGAAAAAAAAAATGGACGAGGGCACCGTCATCCTAAAGGACCTAAACATGAAAGGAGTATGCGTGCGGTTTAGGTGTTTTAGATTTGTGTGAGGATGAGTTTGAAGGAGGGCACCGTTCCTAAACAGAAAGCTCATCCTCACGCAACTAATAGTCCAATTTTTAGTTAAGAATGGACTTTAAGTTAAGAATGGACTATTAACTAAAAAAAGATTTTTTAATTAAGAATGGACTATTAGAGTTGCATTAGGATGGAGTTTAGTTATACACTTATAATCTGAAACAATTACAGGGTAGGTTTAGTTAATAATTAATTCTCCACTATGCTATAAATTTATGTCTGATTTTAACTTTTTATTAGAATTCTTGCAACAATCGGTTTTGTTACTAGCATTCCATCGTTAACAAAAGCGATTATCTAAAATAATTTAGCTTAACTTCTCTATGGTATTGTAGAGCGTTTGTAATATTTAGAATTCTATTTTATATTAATTTCTATAATATTTAGAACTTTATTTTATATCAATTTATGGTAGTGATAAGTTTTATAATATTTAGAACTCTATTTTATATCAATTTTTTAACATTTAGAACTTTATTTCATATCAATTTCGTAACATTTAAACCTCTATTTCATTTCAATTTCGTAATATTTAGAACTCTATTTAGTATCAATTTCGACTTTGATAGTTCAGTTATATATACTCTTACAACTATTCAATTTGTTGATCTAAAGTAGCAATATTGAAAACTATCAATATTTCAGTTAGGCTATTTAAAGTGGAGTAATTGCTGGAGCAAAGTTTAACAAGTAAGTAATATCTGTTGATCTTTTGTGTATCTATTTTACTGTTGTTGATCTTCTTTATTACAATTAATAATGAGAAATATTTAGATGCATACTTTTGCCCTAACAGTAGTATACCCAATTTTTTTTTTTTACTTTTTAGGTTAAATCATAATGGAAAATATGGAATCATCCTCTACTCGTGGTAAGTCCGATCTAGCATGGAATTATTTTTCTTCCTCTCAAGCATCTGATGGGAATGTTCAATATAACTATATGTTTTGCGGTATAATATTTAAAGGGGGAGGAATTTTTAGAATGAAAGAACATCTTGCTGGTGTTAAAGGTAATATTGCTCCTTGCAAAAAAGTGCCACTTGATGTGCGTGATATGATTGGAAAATATTTGCAACAACAAGTAAAAAAGAAAAAGGAAAATAAAGAGGCCCATGATATATCTTTTGAAGATGATGAAACACCACAAGCATTAGATAAAGGAAAAAGAAAAGCTACTATTGACATAGATTCATATTTTTCTCCAAGAACTACTCATGGTTCTCAACCTAGTCTAAAAAGTTTGATGGTTGATAAGGATGTTGTTTTGAGATGTAAAAGAGCATGGGCTAGATGGTTCTATCATTCATGTATTCCTTTAAATGCTTTAAATTCACCATATTTTCAAGAAGCAATTGATGCTACAACAGCAATAGGCCCAGGATTTAAGGCACCATCTTATTATGAGTTGGTGTGCCTTTGCTTCAAGATTTAAAAAAGGAATGTCAGTTAATTTTGGATACATATAAATCTTGTTGGGAATCAACGGGATGCACTATTATGGCAGATGGGTGGACTGATCAAAGACAAAGAACCTTGATTAATTTCTTGGTTTATTGTAATATGGGAACAACTTTTATCAAGTCTGTTGATGCTTCTAACATGGTAAAAAGTGGTAATGAATTATTCACTGAAATTGTCGAGTGGGTTGGACCAAAGAATGTTGTGCATTTTGTAACAGATAATGCAGTTAATTATGTATCAGCTGGGCACTTATTACAATCAAAGTATGGGCATATTTATTGGTCTCCATGTGCTGCTCATTGTATAAATCTTATTTTAAAAGATATTGGTGGTATGGATCATATTTCTAGTCTTGCTTCACGCGCATCTAAAATCATAATTTTTGTGTATAATCATGTCACATTTCTGTCTTGGTTAAGAAAGCAAGAAGATTGGGTTGAGATCATGCGGCTCGCTGCTACCAGGTTTGCAACTACATTTATTACTTTGAAAAGTATTTATCAACATAAGCACCAACTTCAAAATTTGGTGACAATTAAACACTTTTCAAGTCATAAATTATCAAAGAGTGAAAAAGGAAAAGAAGTTTGCGCTATTATTCTAGATAATAAATTTTGGGATGCTTGCTTGATCATTGTGAAGATTGTGGCTCCGCTTATAAGGCTTTTGAGGATTGTTGACTTAGATGAGAAGCCATCTTTGGGGTATATATATGATGGTATGTATAGAGCTCGTAAAACAATTACAGATCTTTTTAAAGGGACTGAGAGATTATACAGGCCTTATATAGATATTATTGATCGACGATGAGATAAGCATCTTACTCAAAGGATCCACTTAGTAGCTTATTTTGTCAATCCTTATTGCTTTTAAAGTGGAGAAGTAAATACAAGTAATATTATGGGAGGTTTGTTTGATGTGACTGAATGCAAAGGTATTTTTTCTAGTGAAGAGCAATCACAAGCGATAAATGAAATTAAATTGTATCGTGAAGGTTTAGAGAGTTTTGCTAGATCATCAGCAAAGAGAGAACTGGCGATGAAAAAAATACAGCCAGGTAAGTTTTATACTTTTAAATTTTAATTCTTTAATATATATTTTTATCATAACTATTAATTTAAAATGCAGATGAGTGGTGGAGATTATTCGGTGACAGTGCTCCAACATTGAGAAAACTCGCTATTAGGTTACTCAGTGAAACAACTTGTGCATCAGGTTGTGAACGTAATTGGAGTGTTTTTGAACGTATTCATACAAAGAAACGTAATCGTTTGGAACATCAAAGACTTAATGACCTTGTTTACGTTACTTATAATCTGCGAATGAAGAACAGGTATTTTATAATTTTGTTTTTATTTCAATAATTTTATTTTTGTTATTGACTTTATAATTGCTCTATTATGTGTTCAGAGCGATTAATAAAAAGTGAACGTATGATCCAATTGATATTGATTGTATTGAACATACTGATTTTTGGATCGAAGAAGAAGAACCATCGCCTGATCTTAATTATAATGAACTTGAAAGGACCATTTATGAAGAAAATGCATTCGTCACAACAAATGAATTAAGAACATCTACTGATGGTCAGTTCATATCTTATTTTGATTATATTTAAGTTAAAATTATACTGTATTACAAGTTTACAATTGAAAATAATTTCATACGTTACTAATTTGTAATTTATTTTAATGCAGTAGAAGAAGTGGATACAAATACTTTGGATGAAAGCGTAGTTTACGAATCTTTAAATAGTGTTGGAGAATTTGGAGCTTTTGAAGATGATGAGACGCAACCTCCTTCAGAAATACAATTTTTCTCTTAAATGTTATTTTAAGTTTTATATTGGACTCATATTTATTTATTTTTAGTTCATTAGATAATAATAACATTGGTGTATTTTTCATTTCAATAAAATATTTTATTTTAATTTATTCTTATAAAATTTTCATCTTATTTATTATATTCCAGTTTGATAGCGGTTCACTACCGGTTGAACCTCTAAACCTTAAACCTTTCCTTCAACCGGTTCGTTGTCCGGTCCGGTTTTTAAAACATTGATATTTACTATAATTTAGCAACAAAAAATTAATTGTTGGTCACTAGAGTATATGTGTTAGCCACCAAAACTTGGTCGCAAAAATAATTTGGATGGTTCCTAATGTATACCTGCTAGTAACTTAAATTGATTGCAAACATAATTCAAATTGGTCGCTAAAATTTATGCAATGAAAACCAATTAAATACGTGGTTGGAGAAAATTATTTCAATTGGTTATTAACAACAAATTTGTAGTAGTTCCTGTTTTAACACTTCAATACCTCTAATTATATATACGTGATGGTATTCATCAGTTCTAAGGATATGGGACAGCGGAAATCAACTGGTATGATTGGGGTTCTGTGGTTCCCATCATTGAAGCCTTGCCCATTGTCAGTTGGAGGATGGTTTTCTACTGCAGGAGCTTCCATGTTGGGGTTTTCTGTTTGTACAAAATTCTTAATTTTCTTCAGTAGCATAGACATCTTCTCAATATTCTCATCTGGATCCTCGCCAGTGTCGGCAACCATTTCATGCAGAGCTAATGACTCTTGAGTAAGTTGAGCTATCCCCATCAATTGCAGCTTTTCCAATAGTCTTCTCATGACAGTAGGATCTATTGGTGCATCATTGCTCTTGTTGTAAAGGGATGAAAGATCTTCGTACAACTCAAAATTTGGATTCTCAACTCTTCCTTTTGCTCTTCTTGCAAAGATCTTCGTACAACTTAAAATCTGGATTCTCAACTCTTCCTTTTGCTCTTCTGAACTGGGCAAGAACAAGTTCAACCTTTAAGCATGAATTCATAAAAGTAAATATACAACCATCTAACTGATAGAATAAATCAATTAAGATAGCTCTTAGGACCCAATCGCAATGTGAATGGGCAACATACTTTCCAAATCATTGCTCCTAACAGGTGAATAGTCCCAAAGAATGAGAAGGAACAAATACAGATATAAGCCCTCAAGCCCAAGTTGTTTTAAACGCATTACAATTTGAATTCTAAAACATACTACAAAAGGAAGGTTTAGTAAAGAATATAACCTCGATTTGTGATAATTATGATGCTTTGATCATAAATTGTTCATGTTTTGTATTAAGAATAATATTATTGACATGTAATAATAGGAAAAAAGGAATTAAAGAAAAAAAAGAATTTTTACTTTGCTTGGATCAAAATAAATAAAATAGAATAACTACAAATACATAGGAAAAAAATCACACGTACTCTGAAGAATTTATCATCAGACGCATTTATCAGTAACAAAATCACAGAACTAAAAGAGGTAGAAATGGTAAATGAAATCCAGACCTTACAAAGTTTTGAGAAAATGATCTGCTCTGAAGAACCAATCATTGAAGCAATTGCAGAAACAACATGCTTGGTTTGGACACGAGTTCCTTCTAGGCATAACCTCTCCAAGAAAGGGTAAAAGTCCCTTCACAATCACAGAAAAGATGTGAAAAGTAACATACAAAAAGGTAAGAGTAAATTACACCAAGCTTTAATCATAGAAGAAAAGTGATTGAAGCCCAAATCTCAAAATTGAGGTCTTACTCTTTTATCCATATCCCTACCTAGAAAAACAAACAAAAGCAATTAGAAAAATGAAAAGAACATGGCTTTAAGATAATTAGCGGCTTGAAAAGTTAGAATCAAGAAGACAGTGATGAATATCTAAACACTTATGCAAAAGTCTCGAAAACAAGAACTGGTCTTTGAATGAATACGAATCATGCCTACATGATTTTTTTAGCAGTGGGTAGCACATCCAAGGTAAATGAAGTTAATACGCATCTATCATTTTGTGGCGTTGCAAGATACTAAACAACATCAGCAAGTAAACTAATAGTTGAGTTTTTTCAAATATATGCATCAACATTTACAGTTCAATGAAAAATGTAATCTATACAAGTTACAGCAAAAAATCAACACCTAAAATTTTCAGATATGCAAGGACGAGCTTTTGTTAAGACTTGAATCAACGTATCAGTGATCAGATTCTTCTCCTTCAGCAGTTTCCAAAATTGATGTTCTGCACCTCTAAGAAATGAGGGGAAAATGTTGATTATAGCCTGCATCAGGAAAGAAGGGATTTACACCAAGTAAACCAAATTATATTAAATAGGTGCAAAGTCAAATTTTACTTAATTTGCTTTGGTGAGAAGTCAGTGATCGTCCTATTATAAAACAAAACAAAATGAAAGGTTCTTCAGTTGTCATCTTAATTCTCTTTGATCAAATAACTACCCATTCCAAATCATTCTAATATTCTATCAGAAACTTCATTGCAAGTACAAGACATAATATATACCTGTGAATGACCTTAATAAATTTAAGAATTTTAATAAATTCTTGCATCACATAAGTAACTTCATGACATATGCTCTTGTTCTAAATGGACTCTCTCCATATCATACATATGGTTTTGGCAATAGTCATTACCATCATTTTTGTTTATATATAATATGCTCTTTCTTTCTCCTTTTTGCACTTGTGATACATGGTAAAGAAAGCATATTTGTATCCTCTTTCTAGCTATCACTTCTCCTAAATCATGCTATCTTCTATTTCTCCTTCTTTTTTCTTCTCAACAACCTATTTATGTTCTTGAATGGCATGCTTTTGACAAAAACTATGCACGTTGGCATATTTCCTTTGGTTTTATGGTTATTTTTCCAAAATGAAATGGATGTAACATTTGGCTGGCGCTGAATATACATAAATATTCACATATATTTTTTGGAGGTTGGAATATACAAAATGTCGAACTAGAGTGTTTTTTTTTTAAAATTCACTTAATGAAATTCATTCCTACTTATTTAATAGATAGTTAATACCTATTTGTATTTTTTTTAGAAGATCGAAAATGAGTAAAATACTAAAGTGTAAAAAAGAACTATTAAGTGCGACCGTAACAGTTAACAGTACAATCGACTCGAAACGTAAATTGGTGTTGTCTAATGCTTTGGCAGTAGTGAATGACTTGAATGATGGCCCAACTGAGTATTCTTTATCCCGAAATTTACCGTAATAGTTTTATTTGAATTTTATTTTAGTTGTAATTGTTTTGTATGCATGTTTATGTTAATATTGGATTTTCAATGTTGTAGTGTCAAATAAATATAAGAGGGTGGCTTTTCCTTCGAAAAGAACCTTTATCAATATAAACATTTCAAGTTCGGGAACTAGACAGATAATGATACATAATAATAATAGAGATCAAGGTAATTTATCTTTTATTTTTAAATATTTTAAAGTTAAATATTTTTTTACAAGTAAAACTTTATTGATATTTTTACCGTTACAGTGCCAATGGAAGAATGCGAAGGGCAACCTACCCCTAATCCACCAAATGAGAGTATCAAATCAGATATTAGAGGTAATATTAAATAAAAATTTCTTTTTTTTATTGCATTTATTATTATGTATTTCATAATGATTTGTTTTAATAGTTCCTTTAATGGAGACTATTGACAAAACATTTGATTTTAATAATGGTAATATTAAATTTAATAAAGTTTATTACATTCTTATTAGTATGTTGTTATTAGCAATTAATGATTAACTTTTATTTTTTTCTTAACTAAGACGAGGTAAGTGGAAAACAAGGTCGTGGTCTTACCAGAGGATTAAACACCCAAAAGTATACACATAAATGTGGGGAAAAACCTAAAATTATTATTCCTAAGGGAATTAACAAGCCCGTCGAGGAGCATAGTTCTAAACATGCAAGTCAAATTGGGGGTTTTATTAGACTTGAAGCCCCAAAGCAAGTTGAGGGCTTACCAATAATAATCTTACTTTCCTAAACAAATAAATTGTAATAGCAGCAAGTAAGGTCGATTCCACATAGATTGGGATGGAATTTTAATTCTTTCTTAACAAATAATCAAAAGCAAATGAAGGGGATTTATGTTATAGAAAATTAATTTAGTGAAAAAGATGAAGGCAACAACTAAAGTAAAGGGAAGAAATCAATATTGAAGGATCTCAGCCAAAGGTATAATTTCCCATCTCAATTCAACATTTGATCATAGATGCAAAAGTACAATCTAACATTTACCAACAAACCGGTTAAAGTTATCGAAGACGCTTCGAACAACCAATCTTTCCTTAAGTTTTAAACCAATTAAGAGACGCTCGTTAATCAGCCCTAACCAATGAATAACCATAAGAGACGCTCCTATGATTTAACTCACTAATTGCATTACAAATTAGAAAGACCCAGTTCTAACTAACCAACACAAGACACTTGGTCGATTTAAGTTAGATTATATTATTTCTTAGAATGAGGAAAGCACCTGATCACACCTATTCACTCTAATGTGTCACTAATTACAAATCAAAAGACAATTACGGATCTATTGAACTTGTATGACAATATGCAATTCTCAAATTAACACAACGGTACCAAGCTGCATAAACATAAGAATCGTATAAATCGTGAACTCTTAGACATAATATAAATGCTGGAAATTAAAGAATGAAGAAACTCAATTAGATCTCACAAATGATTGAATTGAAACTTCGATTATCCTTCAATTGAGAAAAAAAAAAGAAATTAGCTACTCATGTTTCGTGACAAAAGTGCAGGAGAATAAAACGAAAATATAAAAACCCAGTGCCCCCCATCCTTCCTCTGCTTTCCCAATAAAATAGTACGTTGTTAAAAAAATCGTAGCAAAATCGGGAAACCTAACAACTAAAGGATTTAAATCCAGATAATCACAATCCTTTTCTAATCCCTAGAAAATCGCTTCTTTAATGATAATCTCGAATTGACTTTGCTCCCAGTCAAGAAACGCACCAATCTGACCTTCAAGAAGTGGACCGAAACTCTAACTCTGTTGCCTGGGTGTCTTGCGCTAGCTCCAAAATAGACGTAAAAGAAACAGTGGCTTTGAATGCCCAAAGATCTAACCCACACAGTTGATGCCATAGATCTGAAACGTTAATGGGTTAAGGTAGTGTCGTGTCACTCAAATCACTAAGGTCACTGCACTGTCGTATTGCTTTTAAGCAATGAACCAAGAGGTAGCTGTCATCCACTTGAGAAGCAAGTTAAATGGGCAAACATAAAATGCATAGCATAGAGGGAGGCACTTAATAAATCACGTGAGGCACATGTCATCTTCTTTAGTTATAAAAGACAAAGGCAGAAAAGCAGTAGAATACTCAACAACAATGAACTAAATCTAGGAAAATTTATGTCAAGATTTACACCACAAAGCAGATAAATGTATGCGAAATATGTGCACTATCTATTCCCCCACACTTATTCTATACTTGCCCTCAAGTATACAAGCTCAAGACTATCAACTCCCTAACTCGGAAAGCAACCCAACTAAAAACACATCGCAACATCAATTCTTGATGGTTCAAGCTAATAATAATGTGAAATCAGCAAACATAAAACTCAATTCATAGTTCCATTCACAACATAACAGCATTGATACTCTTCTTAAGCATAAAGTTTCAACACTTGGAATTCAGTATAAAGCACAAGCAACTTATCAGTGACAATAAAGATTAAGGTGAATGCATTAAGGGACACCTACCAAACTAGCTGAGATACTTTATTCACACATTTTATGGGAGCAATGTGATTTGTTTGTCCTTTTCAACCTTTTATTTTGGCTTTGCAACTTCGAAACACTTCAGGCAGCTTTGTTCGAGTTCTTTTCGGCCCTTTTTGGGGTACACTCTCCCAATGCTAGCTTTCTTCATACACAAAGCTCATTTTCGAGACTTTTCTTAAGGGGAAACAGATCCGACCCATCTGAACCAACTAGCAATGGTGAAATGTCTTGGCAAATTTCGAGCTATAAACGGACCCTATGAGGGTACACTCTCCCAGCACGAACCTTCTCCATTCACAAAGTTCATTTTTTTTGAGACTTTGCTTAAGGGGAACAAGCTTCGTACCACTTGAACCGGTCAATGTTGGTAAACCACTTACAAGAAGCATAACATTTATTCACACTCAAATTCTATAAAGCTCAATAGCATATGTATTTTCATCAGCCCGGTCCCATTCATTTTTTGAATTCAAATTTCAAAACCAATACTGGTTTTGACAAGGTCCCTTAAATGCAAACACATTCGTTGAAGAGCATGCAGATTATAGTCATCTTTATTAACTTCAAGTTTTAAGACTCTTACTTATAAAAAGAGTATCAAAATAATTATGTTATGACTGTAATCATGAACGGGCTTTGTTTAAAATGATTTCATAGAATTATTAACCCAAATCATCAAGTCAAAAATGCATTGAGGCATCCTTAGTAAGGTTAGATGTTCCAAAGATTAAGGGCTGAATCATGACATTAAAATCTATGTTTCCTGGCCTCAGAATTGGTACCCAAGAATCAACACAAAAACAAAGTCGGCATTTAAGCGTAACTTTGCATATGCTCTCACATTTATTATCCTCCTCCATACTTATTCTTCACATTGCCCTCAATGTGGACATAATACCAAAAGAGATGAACAATAAAAACAAAATCAGCATATGGGAGCATAAAAAATGAACAAGGAACAGAGGAGGAATACTGCCTGTTGTGATGGTGAGGGAGTGGCGGTGGAGATCGATGCCAGAGTAGGCGAGGCACACAATTTCCATTAAAAAATATAACTTCTGCCCATAACCAAACACACAGACAATAAGAAATTAAAGAACATTATTAAAAGGCAGAAGAAGATGGGAAACTATCAAAATAAAATAAAAAGAATCATAGTTCTGGTTTATAGTCTCAGCTAGACTATATGGCCAACATATTCATCATTTGCTAGGGTATGGGTCAATCAAGGTGACCACTAAAGTAGGTTGAGCAACAAATCCCTCATAAAATGGTTTGAGACGATGTCCATTCACCTTAAAGACCTTCCCTGTCTCTATACTCTTAATATCCACTATGGGTGTCTTATATGCTGTTCGATATGCCCATAAGGCATCATCCAACCTAAGGCTCCAATATTTTCTATTAGGAGTAATCATCTTCTCAATTATGGACTTGATCTCTCGGTTTGATACCTCTGCTTGACCATTGGTTTGAGGGTGGTACACTGTTGAAATACGATGGGTGACTCCATAGTTTTTGAGAAGTGCAGCTACAACTTTGTTGCGAAAATGCGTTCCCCCGTCGCTGATGACTGCTTTGGGCACTCCAAATCTGTTAAAAACATTAGACTTTACAAAATTCACTACAACTTTAGCATCGTTAGTTTTTGTGGCTTTGGCTTCCACCCACTTTAAGACATAATCTACAACAACAAGGATGTAATGATCACCGAAAGAAGAAGAAAAGGGGCCCATAAAGTCCATGCCCCATACGTCAAACACTTCACAGATAAGAATTAGGTTTAATGGCATTTGATCACGTCGACTCAAATTTCCATATTTTTGACAATTAGAACAAGTTTTGCAGAACATGTAGGAGTCACGGTGAATATGAGGCCAAAACAATCCACATTCTAAGACTTTCATAGCCGTTCTTCTTGGAACAAAGTGTTCACCACAAGCATGTGAATAACAAAGTAAAGAATGGATTTTATTTCAGATTCAGGAACACATCTACGGATCATTTGATCGGAACAAATTTTCCATAAGTAAGGTTCATCCCAAATATAATGCCTAGCTTCTCTCTTGATTTTATCTTTCCCATTTCCAGACAAATCGTTAGGTAATGACTTAGAAACTAAGAAATTGACGATATCAGCATACCAAGGCAAGTGTTCTGAAACAGAAAAAGATACTCATCTGGGAAGTCATCTTGAAGTGGATGTGTTTCGCCTACAATGGGTAGTCTACTGAGGTGATCAGCCACCATGTTTTCAGACCCACCCTTTTGTCACGAATGTCTATATCAAACTCTTGCAACAACAAAATCTAGCAAATCTGTCTTGCCTTTGCTTCTTTCTTCTTCAATAGAAATTTTAAAGCTGCGTGATCAGAAAAACTATAACTTTAGTCCCAAACAAATATGAACGGAATTTCTCTAATGCAAATACAATAGCCAAAAGCTCTTTTTCCTTTGTGGAGTAATTGCATTGGGCACTATCAAGCATACGAGAGGCATAGTATATAACGTGAGGTTCTTTCCCGTGTCGCTGTCCCAACACTGCACCTACAATGTGGTTGCTAGCATGGCACATTATTTCAAAGGGCAAGTTCCAATCAGGAGGCTGAATTATTGGTGTTGTGGTGAGCATCTCTTTGAGCGTATCAAAGGCTATTTTGCAAGCATCATCAAATCTAAATTCGACATCTTTTTGCAAAAGTTGACAAAGGGGGTGAACTATCTTTTAGAAATGTTTGATGAATCTCCTGTAAAAACTTGCATGACTCAAGAAAGAACGAACCTCCCGCACACTCACGGGGTAAGGTAATGACCTCACAACATCAATTTTAGATTTGTCGACTTCTATTCCCTTTTTAGAAACAATATGCCCAGGAATCAAGCCTTGATCTACCATGAAATGGCATTTTTCATAATTCAAAACCAGATTTTTCTCAATACATCTTTTCAGCACTTTGGTCAAATTAATCAAGAAATCATCAAATGAGTTACCGTATACAGTAAAATCATCCATGAAAACTTCAATAATATTTTTCACAAAATCTAAAAAAATACTCACCATACATCGCTGGAACGTGGCTGGTGTGTTACATAATCCTAACGACATTCTTCTGTAAGCAAAAGTGCCAAATGGACATGTGAAAGTCATCTTATCCTAATCTTCAAATGCGACAGGAATCTGACAGAAGCCATTGTACCCGTCCAAACAACAATAATATGATTTACCTGTTAGACGTTCAAGCATTTGGTCAATAAATGGTAATGGAAAATGATCCTTCCTAGTAGATGCATTAAGTTTCCTATAGTCAATGCAAACATGCCACCCATTCTGAACCCGGGTGGGTACCAACTCACCATCATCATTCTTAATAACTTTTATACCTGTTTTCTTGGGAACAACCTGTACTGGACTTACCCACTTGCTATCGAAGATCGGATAGATTACATGTAACATCCCGTTACCGAGGTGACGGGTATATCTGTAATTTGGATCAGGTTAAGATTGAGTACATGCTAATGCGATCTCACGCCGCGGCGAGGACACTGATGAAGGCCAATGGTGATTCTTTTAATTGGAGAAATTTGAGTTCAACTTTGAATTGGTTCGATTGATGGTAATTTTGAGGATTAATTTCTTATGAGTTTGGCTATTGGATCAATTGAATTTCTGAGACTAGAAATTGCAATTCCGAAGAAATGAAATCAGATGATTATGAGGTGATTATTACAAGTAATGAGTTTGAGGTTTTTGACTTCAAATGAATTGATTCCTCAATGACTAATCGAAAATTTGAGACTAAGAATATTGAATAAATGAGATGGAAATTCGAAATTTGAATTCGCTGATTATCAGAATTGAGTGATAAATGAATAGTGATTGTGATTTTAATTGAAATGTGACCTAAGAGTACAGAGATTAATAAATTGAATTTTGGTATTTGGAATCGTTATGGATTAGAGTGAGAAAGATCAAATTGAGAAAATTCGAGAACTGGATCGGGAATGTCATAACATGTATAGTATTTATCGCATTTGTTAAATATGTATTATTATTGATTGAAATTGGTATATTTGGTAATGTGTGATTTATTTGATTTGACATAGAGGTTAGATGGATCGACATTCCACGAATAGTATTGAGACTTCAGTAGGCTCGGAAGTGCAGGTGAGTAACCTAGTTGGTTTCTCAACCTATATGTGTTTAATTTATTGTACAGATGCCATGTGGAGTTAAGGATGGATATATGTGATTGCTTTTGATTGATTTCGGACCATGGGTGTTCGAAATATTGAAAATGTGAGATTGAAGTGTTAATGTGAGTAAGTGTATTTGAATGCCTCAGTGTAAATGATAGTAAATGCATATGATCGCAATCTGGGACTAAAGGTCCAAGAAATGAGATATGACCGTATAATGTGAATGACTGAAAATGGAAAGTGAACATATGCATTCATGCATAGTTAAATGATCGATTAATGATAGTTGTTGACCGAGACGCCATTGAATATTTGAGGATGCCGCGGTAAAACCCGCAAACACACGCCGCAGTAAAACTTGCAAACACCTATGGGTGGGGTGTGGGGTCCTATTATGTGAAAGGGATTAGTGCATACCCAGTGGGCTCTCCTATCCCTAATGTGAGTGGGCAGTAGTGCATACCCAGAGGGCCCTACTACTTGCCAAAAATGTGATTATTGATTTCTGATTGCGCTCGGTCACAACAATGAAATGAAACTGAAAGTGTCACATGCATACTGTATATGTAAATGATCTAAAGTGAAATTGATTGCATGTGAATATATGAAAGTGTGTATATGAATTGTGAATGCATGAGTTGGGTGAACCATCGATGATAGTTTCTCACTGAGTTCGCAAACTCACCCAACATTGCAATTATTTTTCAGGAATTGAAGAGTACCCTGTTAGGCTAACGGGAGTATGGTCGTTGCTAGCAAGGCAGAGTAACGGGTTAGGATCAGTGTCGTCACATCTGCATGAGTACAGTGTTTTGTTTAGTGGGCCCTAGCTTAATAAATGTAATAGTGTATTGAGATTTTGATTACTGAATTATGTTCAGAAATGGCATCGAGCCCAGTTGGGTCATGCCTTTCTACTTATGTACTGATTGAGCACTGTTGAGTGCTAATTAATAACTGAAAGTGTTTTGTATCTGAAAATGTTTTTGTGATATGTCGGGCCCAAAGTGTGTTTTGATTTCCGCGCGTTAAAACGTTTTTGGAAGAAAAATTTCATGACGAGTTTTAAAGTGTATTTGATTTGCTCTAGCATACCACCCTCGCGGGTCACGGGCTCGGATATCACTGTAGATGTCGGGTTCGGGTCACGCGGGAGTGGGGTGCTACATTTGTGGCATCAGAGCCCAGAAGTACAATCTTACATGGGCTTTCTGAAAAGTGTGTCAAAGTGCATGCATATAAGTCACGTCTCGGCAGACAGTGACAATTGATCCCCAGTCTAGCATATGAGTCTCATACATGAGCCTGTACTAGTGGTTTAAGTGATTAGAAATAATGAGACAAAGAGAATACGTTAGAATGTGATAAAAAGGAAATTGTGAATGTTGTGAAATAAGAAAAAGTATATGGTTCGATTTGACAAATGAGGATTTAGTGTATATGTTATGAAAGGCAATATCAGTGTTATACTGGAGTGTATCTTGGGATGGAGAATAAATATGAATGTATAGTGGTGAATTGATGAGGAAATAGCGATATGATAAAATTGGTAAGATTGACAGTGTATAAGCAAAGTGAATGGAAATAAAGTGTTCTGTGATTTATAGAGAATACAATTGGGTTAGATTTCGGTGATAAGAGTTATGAATAGGGATTTGCGACTTAAATTCAGAATGTGTTAAGCGGGAAATCGAGAATGATTGTATAGCTATGATATTGATTTGAGAGTGAAAATTTATGGGTATGATACAATAATGAAAGGATTGAAATATAAGAAAATGATAATGAAAGATGAAATAGATGTCTAAGGTTAAGATTGATTTGTCTTTATGAACGCACATCTGATTAGAAGGGTACTATGGTTGGCGAGTTAGTGGATAACCGCCAGTCATAGTTCTTATGGTGTAAAGTTTGATATGAGTTAGAATAAGAAATAAAAGTGAGCATAGTGATCTATTAGAATGTGTTGAGATTGTAAATATGATATGAATGGAAGTATAGATTGGATAGTGTAAGTGATTAATTGGTAAATTATTCCACACCTATTTCTCGATATTGATGAAACGATCTAGATGATATGTACCTCAATGAACAGTATTAACAAGGATGTTCTGATGTATATGAATTGAGGCATAACCGATTCATATGGGATAGTATAAGTATAGTTAAAAAAAATTTGATTCCTTAAGGTATTGCGAATGTCTGGCAAGAAATGTGAAAATTGTTGATGATTAAGAATTTTGTGAGTGGTATTGATGAAAATAGATAGAAACCTTCTACAAAGAAGAGTTCTCCTGAATTGGGTTGAGTTGATTAAATGATTTAATTGGAGATACATTTGAAACAAATGAAAAGATATTATTGAGAGTCCAAATCCTGGTGGAGACTCAAGAGTAAGAAATAAAATATGTGACTAAAAGGATGCGTGTTATGCTAAGGTAAAGAATCTGATTGTGTAATAGGGTTATGAAACAGTGAAAAGACATTAGATGCGTAATTGGGGAAAATATCAGTTCGCGAATATTGGTGTAAAAATGTTTGGAAAGTACAAGTGAATTTGATTGAATGTGTTATCGACCTAGTTTGTAATGCAGTGAATAAATTGAATTATGTGGAGAAATTAGTGTAAAGGAACAGTGTCGAGAATATGTTATGATGAAATTGAGAAAGTTATAAGAAAAATTTGTTCCTCCATGGAGACAATCGATAATTAGAAAATTATACGAAGAGATCATGGGTATGAGGAGCTTATTATGCTACTGAAAGGTAAAATGTATCAATTGTGTTTAGAGTGGATAATGATTATAAGCATAGACGAGCAATTAAATGCATTTGGAAAATGGAATGTATAAATTAGCACGATTGAGGAAATTGTTTATTATGCAAGTCTTAGTAAGAATGAATCTTAATTGATCAACTAAAGAGTGGTTGAATCAGTATTCGAATATGGCACATTGGGAGACTTAATGTCGATAGAGGTAATGATAAAATGCGAAATTGCAAGGGACATGTGTATACAAGATTTGGAGATGATACAATATTTATCAAAGTGTCCCAAAAAGGGTTATGATGCAATCAATATAATCTCATGGGTGATTTGAAGACTGATAGATATTGTACTGGATATTGTTTGGAAAATTTGGAGACCCTATTCATACAGAAATGTGTTTAGATGTATCTATGGATACGCAAAGCAATAATGATTATATTAGTGAATTTGAAAGTATTAAAAAAAGGATTATGCGATTGAAATATTTCGGGAATTTGAAAGATTTGAACAGAATTATGTGTTTGAGTGTTTCAGAATTTAGTAGTAATGCAATGTGAAGTATTGAATTGGAAAATGTGCTAGCAGAAAATTTCAATTTGAGTGATAAGGTTATTAAACCTATTGTACTGCTGTGGGTGAGCTGTCGAATTAGTATGGGACAAAAACAAAATACTATGGGCAATTGGATTTTCAAATCAGATGTGTGTGTGTAAAAAGGATTGGCAAAGCAGAATTGTGAACTTCAAAAATGCGGACCGTATTGAGGAATTGTAAATGAAGTCGACTTTTGAGAAATTAATTGTTAGGACTGAATTAAGAAATATGGGTACTACCTACTGAAGGAACTGTTAGAAAAATTGTAAGGAACAGTTAAAATTTGATGTATGAGTAAGAGTCATGGAAAGAGTAATTGATGGGTTAGAATGTAAAATCAAATGATTATGTGTGTGAGTAACCAACAGACTTGACTGTTGGAGATAAATGTGAAATCGATATTATAGAGTTCATAGGGATATGAGATTGAGGTACAGTTCAAATTGGTTGAGTGCATATCAAATTGCTATTGGTGTTACCATTTGGAAAGTGTATAAGGGGCCAAAGGTGTGCTCTATTAGAGACAGTGTTGATCAGGTAAAATGAATCTGTAATAGGGATTGAGAAATCATAGTTAATGATAATGAGTCAAAATGACTATTATATCGAGAGTTTTAGAATTTTATGAAATTGGTGTTTGAACCCTATAGTGATGTAATTAGATAATCGATTAATGAAATGTTTTGAAGTGTATTGCCTCGACCAAGATACACTGAAATAAAGATAAAGGTAAAATTTGGGGAAATTAAATTTGTTATAAGTGGCCTCGATGTGATTGTGCTGTGAATAAAACTATAAATTGGTGAGTCAATGTAAAACTAAAAAGGGTGATTTGGATTTGTAAAGTGTTATATGGACAGAGATAGGGAATATTGATATGATCAGATGTGTGTATGATTGGATTGAAAATAAAGAATAGTGAGTATAGTGTGGAATTTGAGAAAGGAAAAAGAGGTAATTGATTGTATTAATTTCAATGAATTGACAGAAACTCATTTTGTATTGTATAGTGGGAAAACAATATTATAGTGATCGGATTAATTCCCCTGCCATCCTGATCAATCGTATATGAAATTTCGAGGACGAAATTTTATTAGGAGGGGAGAATTGTAACATCCCATCACCGAGGTGACGGGTATATCTGTAATTTGGATCAGGTTAAGATTGAGTACAGGCTAATGTGAGTTGTGCATGCATTATATTTCTGTAGTCATCGGTAAATGATTATTGATGACATAAGCATATGAATATACATACATGTATGACAATTTCCCGATTGAATTGTGGAAAATTTGAAATTGTGCGATAAGTGTATAAATGAGGTTTTGAAAATGGAATTGGAAATGAAATGGATTTTTGAATATTGGAAATTGAAATTTGAGTATAGGAATATGTAATTCCTAATTTTGTGAATTTATAGGAATTTTTCTAGAATTTTTAGAGAATCGAGTTCGGACCGGAAAAATGGTATAATGACTGATAAACTGGATTCCGGGTTCGAGATTGATTGGCAATTGAAATGAGACAATTTGAGTTATGATTTTAGGATTTAATATGAATTGTTATTGTGAAATTGGGAGTAAAACAAAATAAGAAATTAGATTGAGGTGGTTCAGATTTGGACTTGTGGCAATTAAATTACCAAGCAAGCCCTAGATATTTTGTTTATAAATTGAAATCGTCCGTATCGTCATCCACGAATTTCCTTTGTTTTCAAAGGAAATGGGTTGTGCTGTGGATGGAGAAAACTTGGGATTTGGAGATTCTTGAGGAATTTTTGGAGGATTAAAGCTTGAATCAAGTAAGTCTTTTGTTTCCTTATGATGTAAATCGTTTAATTTGATCATTGATTGAGTTATGAAATTGTTTAGAAATTTAGAAAGTTTCGAATGATAGGGTTTTAAAGTTTTGATTTGGGTTTTTGATGAAAAATGAGTTAAAGGATGATCTGAGGTTAGAAATAAGTTGGGTTTAATGTTTAAAAGTGATTGAGAGTGTTTAGAATGGATTTGGATGAATTAGAATCGAAAATAAGAATTTCGGGCTTCGGATGCGGCGGGTTCGCGACGCCATGACGATGTGATGAACACGCCGCAGCGAGATACCCCCAGTCTACACACCGCGAGGTGGGCGATGCACACCACGGCGAGTAAATCCTTCCGCACGCCCTTGCAAGCAGATGATGTACGCCGCATGAAAGCGATCAAGTCACGCCTTGAGGAGAAGGTCGACATACGCGCCGCGACATGGCGAGGTGGTCTCGCGGCGAAGCGATCTCACGCCGCGGCGAGGACACTGATGAAGGCCAATGGTGATTCTTTTAATTGGAGAAATTTGAGTTCAACTTTGAATTGGTTCGATTGATGGTAATTTTGAGGATTAATTTCTTATGAGTTTGGCTATTGGATCAATTGAATTTCTGAGATTAGAAATTGCAATTCCGAAGAAATGAAATCAGATGATTATGAGGTGATTATTACAAGTAATGAGTTTGAGGTTTTTGACTTCAAATAAATTGATTCCTCAATGATTAATCGAAAATTTGAGACTAAGAATATTGAATAAATGAGATGGAAATTCGGAATTTGAATTCCCTGATTATCAGAATTGAGTGATAAATGAATAGTGATTGTGATTTTAATTGAAATGTGACCTAAGAGTACAGAGATTAATAAATTGAATTTTGGTATTTGGAATCGTTATGGATTAGAGTGAGAAAGATCAAATTGAGAAAATTCGAGACCTGGATCGGGAATGTCATAACATGTATAGTATTTATCGCATTTGTTAAATATGTATTATTATTGATTGAAATTGGTATATTTGGTAATGTGTGATTTATTTGATTTGACACAGAGGTTCCGATGGATCGACATTCCACGGATAGTATTGAGACTTCAGTTTGTAGTTTCGGAAGTGCGGTGAGTAACCTAGTTGGTTTCTCGACCTATATGTGTTTAATTTATTCGCATGATGCCATGTGGAGTTAAGGATGGATATATGTGATTGCTTTTGATTGATTTCGGACCATGGGTGTTCGAAATATTGAAAATGTGAGATTGAAGTGTTAATGTGAGTAAGTGTATTTGAATGCCTCAGTGTAAATGATAGTAAATGCATATGATCGCAATACCGGACTAAAGGTCCGAAGAAATGAGATATGACTGTATAATGTGAATGACTGAAAATGGAAAGTGAACATATGCATTCATGCATAGTTAAATGATCAGATTAATGATAGTTGTTGACCCGAGACGCCATTGAATATTTGAGGATGCCGCGGTAAAACCCGCAAACACACGCCGCAATAAAACCTACAAACACCTACGGGTGGGGTGTGGGGTCCTATTATGTGAAAGGGATTAGTGCATACCCAGCGGGCTCTCCTATCCCTAATGTGAGTGGGCAGTAGTGCATACCCAGAGGGCCCTCCTACTTGCCAAAAATGTGATTATTGATTTCTGATTGCGCTCGGTCACAACAATGAAATGAAACTGAAAGTGTCACATGCATACTGCATATGTAAATGATCTAAAGTGAAATTGATTGCATATGAATATATGAAAGTGTGTATATGAATTGTGAATGCATGAGTTGGGTGAACCATCGATGATGGTTTCTCACTGAGTTCGCAAACTCACCCAACATTGCAATTATTTTTCAGGAATTGAAGAGTACCCCGTTAGGCTAACGGGAGTATGATCGTTGCTAGCAAGGCAGAGTAACGGGTCAGGATCAGTGTCGTCACATCTGCATGAGTACAGTGTTTTGTTTAGTGGGCCCTAGCTTAATAAATGTAATAGTGTATTGAGATTTTGATTACTGAATTGTGTTCAGAAATGGCATCGAGCCCAGTTGGGTCATGCCTTTCTGCTTATGTACTGATTGAGCACTGTTGAGTGCTAATTAATAACTGAAAGTGTTTTGTATCTGAAAATATTTTTGTGATATGTCGGGCCCAAAGTGTGTTTTGATTTCCGCGTGTTAAAACGTTTTTGGAAGAAAAATTTCATAACGAGTTTTAAAGTGTATTTGATTTGCTCTAGCATACCACCCTCACGGGTCACGGGCTCGGATATCACTGTAGATGTCAGGTTCGGGTCACGTGGGAGTGGGGTGCTACATTACACCTGCATCAAGAAGTCTCTGAATCTTGCTCTTTACCACTTCCATCATTAGCGGATTGAGACGACGTTGTGCCTCATGAGTTGGCTTGCAATTTTCTTCCAAATGTATTCGATGCATGCACGTAAAAGGGTTGATTCCTTTAATGTCAGCTATGGTCCACCCAATGGCTTCTTTATATGTCCTTAAAACACAAATTAATTCTTTTTCTTCTGCTTTGTCGAGTTTACTGGAGATGATTACCGGCAATGTTTCTTCCTCACCT
The DNA here is from genome assembly GCA_029891385.1 of Erythroxylum novogranatense. Lineage (NCBI taxonomy): Eukaryota > Viridiplantae > Streptophyta > Magnoliopsida > Malpighiales > Erythroxylaceae > Erythroxylum > Erythroxylum novogranatense. The sequence goes on from CM057228.1 coordinate 89,325,859, forward strand.
AGAAAGGCGTATTCGAGGTGTTCGGGCAGCGATTTTAACTCCAATTTAGGTGCCTGCATAATAGATGGTAAAAGTTTAGCATTGGTGTCAGGTAACTTCATAGTAGAAATAACATGTTGCAAAGGTTTATTCCCATCAAACTCACACACAATCGCTTGCAAAGCATTGTTTACAACAAAAATTTTCTCCAGGTTACCCATGTTGTCGTGGTTTAAATCGTCACATAAAATAGTATTTAATTCATTCTCATGATTAAATGTAAGCATTTTTTTGTACGAGAGGTTCAAACACATCAATACCACACACGCTAGAAACATCCATAGGGTGTTTCATTGCATCATAAACATTGAATTTCACTATTTCTCCATCAAATTCAATGGATAAAGTACCATCATGGACATCTATTTTTGTTCTTGCAGTTATCAAAAATGGCCTTCCTAACAAAATATCAGAAGAATTACATGATTTATCATCCTCCTTGTGAACTACAAAGAAATCAGCAGGGAAAACCAATTTATCTATTTGAACTAGAACATCTTGCAATATCCCTTCGGGATATACAATGGACCTGTCTGCTAATTGCATTACTACCCCTGTTTTAATAAGTGGACCAGCATTCAAAGATTCATAAATGGAAGAAGACATTACGTTTACCGACACACCTAGGTCACACATAGCTCTTCTTATATCGTCCTTACCTATCTGACAGGGAATAGTGAACATACCTCGATCTTTGCATTTAGGAGGTAGTTTTTTTTGAAGAACAGCAGATACATTCTCATTCAAACATACATTTTAGTAACCAGCCCACTTCATTTTGTTGGTGCATATCTCCTTAAAAAATTTTGCATATTTGGGCACCTGCTTTATAACATCCAACAATGGGATATTTACCTCAATTTTTTGAAAAACCTCAAGGATATCCTTCTCCTCCTTATCTTTCTTCGATTTGGCGAATCTCTGTGGGAAAGGAGGTCTAATAATTGATGCATCATGTTTATGGTCTGATTCCTTAGTTGATGGTTCCTTTTTTTTAGGTACTACAACTTTTGTTTCAAGTTTGAATTTTGCATCACGGGCATAACGGACCGGAAAAGTCACCTGAGGCAATTCCTTTCTGCTTCTTAGAGTGACAGCACTAGCATTTCATCTCGGATTCACCTCTGGTTGAGACGGTAACTTTCCCTGTGATTCCAACTTACTCAACGATGTAACAATTTGGCTGATTTGGTCTTCCAAGTTCTGAAACCTCATGTTTGTTGCCTGTTGAAATTGATGGGTGTTAGTGGTAAGAGATTTCATCATATCCTCAAGAGACGTACCCAGTCTTTCAAAATTTTGTTGTGTTGGGGCTGATTGTCTTTGTTGGAAATTTTGAAAATTTTGTTGTCTACCACCACAACTGAAATTAGGGTGGTCTCGCCATCCAGGTTTGTATGTATTCGAATAAGGACCGTATTTTCGTTGAGGTGGCCCAGGAAATCCCCCTATTGCATTTGCGTGTTCTTGATTATCATCTTGAAGCGTCGGACACATATCAGTTGGATGGTTCGGCTGGGCACAAATTCCACACACCCTAGCTAGTTGTAATTGTCCTGTAGCCAAGTTTTGAACCAAAGTAGTTAATTGAGAAATCTGAGATTCTAAGGAATGACTATTTACCTCGTGAACCTTTCTTAAAGGTTTCTGTGATGCTCCAAATTGTTGTGAGTTGGCTGCCATGGTAGAGATCAAATCACGAGCTGCCTATGGTGTTTTGTTGACAATAGCTCCCTCGCTTGCAGCATCCATCATCTTCCTCTCCATGGTTAACAGCCCCTCATAAAAGTATTGGATAAGGAGCTGTTTGAAAATTCCGTGTTGCGGGCATGACGCACATAACCTTGTGAATCTCTCCCAATATTCATGTAAGCTTTCCACATCCTTTTGCTTTATTCCACAAATCTCTCTCCTGATTTTAGCAACCCTTGATGCCGGAAAAAATCTATCTAAAATTTTTTTCACCATGTCATCCCATGTATTAATTGTACTGGATGACAAATAGAATAACCACTCTTTAGCCGTATTAGCTAGAGAAAAAGGGAATGCTCTCAACTTGACTTGCTCTTCGGTAATTCCTTGAGGTTTCATACCGGAACAAACAGTGTGGAATTCTTTGAGGTGTTTATGTGGATCTTCGTTATCCAAACCGCGAAAGGAGGGAAGCAAGTGTATTAAGCCTGATTTCAGCTCGAACGACACAGTGAGATTCGGGTAATTAATACATAGGGGCGTTTGGTTGAGAGGGGCAGCAGCCAATTCTCTCAAGGTTCTGTTTTCAGCCATCTCTAATGTCGTTTCAGACTCACTTTCTGAGTTGTTGTTGACTGATTCTTCACTGTTTTCTCCATTTTCAGTGTCCGAAGTTGTTGTTGGAGGAGCTAATTTTTTCAATTTAGCTTCTTTTCTTAATCTCTTCGCAGTCTTCTCAATCTCTGAATTGTATATCACCTGCGGGAAGAGATCGAGTCATTCAAAAGAATAAAAAACCAGTTAAAACCAATCCCCGGCAACGGCGCCAAAAATTAGTAGGCATCGAAACTACCAATAATAATCCTACTTTCCTAAACAAATAAATTGTAATAGCAGCAAGTAAGGTCGATTCCACAGAGATTGGGATGGAATTTTAATTCTTTCTTAACAAATAACCAAAAGCAAATGAAGGGGATTTATGTTATAGAAAATTAATTTAGTGAAAAAGATGAAGGCAACGACTAAAGTAAAGGGAAGAAATCAATATTGAAGGATCTCATCCAAAGATATAATTTCCCATCTCAATTCAACATTTGATCATAGATGCAAAAGTACAATCTAACATTTACCAAAAAACCGGTTAAAGTTATCGAAGACGCTTCGAACAACCAATCTTTCCTTAAGTTTTAAACCAATTAAGAGACGCTCGTTAATCAGCCCTAACCAATGAATAACCATAAGAGACGTTCTACGATTTAACTCACTCATTGCATTACAAATTAGAAAGACCCAATTCTAACTAACCAACACAAGAAGCTTGGTCGATTTAAGTTAGATTATATTATTTCTTAGAATGAGGAAAGCACTTGATCACACCTATTCACTCTAATGTGCCACTAATTACAAATCAAAAGACAATTATGGATCTATTGAAATTGTATGATGATATGCAATTCTCAAATTAACAGAACGGTACCAAGCTGTATAAACATAAGAATCGTATAAATCGTGAACTCACAGACATAATATAAATGCTAGAAATTAAAGAATGAAAAAACTCAATTAGATCTCACAAATGATTGAATTGGAACTTCGATTATCCTTCAACTGAGAAAAAAAAGAAATTAGCTACTCATGTTTCGTGACAAAAGTGTAGGAGAATAAAACAAAAATATAAAAACCCAATGCCCCCCATCCTTCCTCTGCTTTCCCAATAAAATAGTACATTGTTAAAAAAATCCTAGCAAAATCTGGAAACCTAACAGCTAAAGGATTTAAATCCAGATAATCACAATCATTTTCTAATCCCTAGAAAATCACTTCTTTAATGATAATCTCGAATTGACTCTGCTCCCAGTCAAGAAACGCACCAATCTGACCTTCAAGAAGTGGACCGAAACTCTAACTCTGTTGTCTGGGTGTCTTGCGCTAGCTTCAAAATAGACGTAAAAGAAACGGTGGCTTTGAATGCCCAAAGATCTAACCCACACAATTGATGCCATAGATCTGAAACGTTAATGGGTTAAGGCAGTGTCGTGTCACTTAAATCACTAAGGTCACTGCACTATCGTATTGTTTTTAAGCAATGAACCAAGAGGTAGCAGTCATCCACTTGAGAAGCAACTTAAATGGGAAAACATAAAATGCACAGCATAGAGGGAGGCACTTAATAAATCACGTGAGGCACATGTCATCTTCTTTAGTTATAAAAGACAAGGCAGAAAAGCAGTAGAATACTCGACAACAATGAACTAAATCTAGGAACATTTATGTCAAGATTCACACCACAAAGCAGATAAATGTTTGCGAAATATATGCACTATCAACAAACATTCCAAATGAGAAAAAAGAAAATCTTTTCAGAAAGTTGGTTGTAAATTATTTTTCTTTTTTCTATTCACTTTAATAATATTTTGTTCTAAATTTTTTATGATATAATATAATGTAACATATCTCTATTTTTCTCATTGTAAAATAAGCTAAGTTATGAAGTGGATTAGCCACATATTGTTCAATGCATATGGAAATCATTTGCTAGGCAATATTCTACTTTTCGATCTAATGCTCGTAGATATTTTCAAAAAATTAAAGCTGAAGGTGGTTTGGCGTTGGCGAAACAAAGTGTTTATGAAAAACTTTCTACTCGTCCTAATGATTGGCTTTGGTTGTGTGACTTTTGGGAGACATAAAATTTTAAGATGTATATTATCATTTTATTTAAATTTAGTGTTTATAATAAATGCACTTGAATTTTATTTATAGATTATTTAAGAAATTTTATATAATAATTCTAAACTATTTGATGTGTTGTAGAAAATCTCAGTGACTCAATCCAACAATAGGAAAAAAATGAAACACAATCACAAATTGGGGGTGAAATCTCGTGCAACACATCAATACGAGCATGTAATTAATTACTTCATTCATTTTTCATTTTTTTCAAAATTATATAATTATATAAATAATTTTTTATTTGCAATTTCTATGTTATAGAATTTGGATGATATTGATATGTACGAGGTTCAATTTTACAATCCTAAAATGGGATGGGCTGATGAAGAGGTTGAGGCGAATTGTGTAAGTTGTAGTTTATGTTTTTAATTTTTATGTTTATTTTTTTTGGAAAAACTGCAAATATCTCATTGAACAACCGATGCAACTCCATTGATAAAGCCGAATGAGACAAATTTTCATATTTCTTTTGCAAAAAATTGGATATAGAAACTTTATTGCAACCTCATTTAGATTATGTATCGTCGTTATATTTAAAATGAACAAATTTTCTGAACTTTTGATAACATGTTGAAATGAAAAAATTGCGAGAAGAACAAAAAAATTTACCGGAAGATGTTCCTCGTATGAGTGCAGAACAAATCTGCATCCAAGTGCTAGGAGAAAGTTCTATGTGTGTCAAATCAAAAGGCCTGTCTCAAAAAAAATCTAATCACGATTCTACTTTCGAGACATCATCAAATCGAGTACGATTATAAGAGGAATTGGCATCTACACAAGAGGAATTGGAGAGTACAGAGGGTGAGTTAGCTCTGCAAAAAACCACTGTTGAAATCGTGGTGAAATGTGTTGAAAAAATGACAAGCAGAATTTTTTCTGAAATTATTAATCAATCTGATTGGTAAGTGTTTTTTATATCCAAACGTGTTTAATAGAAGTTTGGCATATTTATTAACTATTTTTCTTTTATTATGTTAACTTTTTCTTCTATCTTTTACGAAGATGGAAGTTAGTTGATTATATAAATTAATTATTTTGGTTATTTATACTTTTTCTAATGCAGATGTAATGTGAAGTTAGGACTAGGGAGCCGTTTAATGGACTACTTTTTATTTTTTATTATTATTTTGGTTTGTTTATTGGATCAATGAAGGAAAGTAGATTGAAAGAAATTCATGTTGAGAGAAGATTTATGTAACATGCCGGTACCAGCGGGAAGGGTAAAATAGGAAATATGGGTGTTTAGTGAGAGCTTAGTAATGCAATTGCACGTTCATGCATTTTGTGACATACTTGAATTGTGAAAACTGAATTTATTTCACATGAAATTTTTGTACATGCATTCATTGACATTCCCGGTATATTTGGTTCTACTTGTGAATGGGTTGAGAATTGTGGGTTATTGATTTTGAAAATTTATTTGGAGAGTGACATTATTGATTTTATAATTTTGAAGAATTTTAGGAATTTTTTTGAAATTTTTTGGGGGTAAATCCCGGACTAGGAAAAATGCCGAGGGGTAGACCAACTGATAATCGGTATTAGATTTTAGTGCCTATGGAATTGAATTTTGGCCATATGGTTATAGGAATAATTGACAAGTTTTATTTATGGGAAATTGGGCTTGAAATTGATTAGTTTAAGAAGAAATTAAAGGTTAAAGCTTGGCTTGACACATGGCATGTTGAGAGCCATGTATTAGGTTAGATAACCATTTAAATTGAAGCTCCATTTGGCCTCTTTCACGACATTCACTCTTTAAAAGACCTTTGGAGTTGAATTTTGGGTGATTTTCTTCTCTTCTTCGTGAGCTTCTTCCCCTTATCTTCTTGTGTTGAGATTTCCTTCAACTTAAGCTTAGCTTTCATCTATTCCTTGTTCCTTGTCATCTTGCTCTTGCTTACTTGTCATAAACCTACCTCTTTACTCCTTTGGATGATGATGATCGATGGTGATGTTTAAAGCTAGGGTTTGGTGGTGTTCTTGGAGAGTTCAATGATGAGGTGGCTTAACCAAGTAAGTTTCCTTTCAAATGTTATGGGTATGGCTAAATAAAGCTAAATTGATGAACTTGAGTATCTTGATGATTTGAGTTTTGTAAGGGTTATGTATGTATCTTGGATGATGCAAAGTTATGTTCATATATTGTTGTTGAATGTATAGGATAAGTGAGAAAGCATCTATAGAGGTTTAGAGATGGATTAATGTTCAAAGAGATGCATGAATGAGTATAAACTTGATTATAACTAGATATCTATGTATATGCACTGTTTTTGGTAATTGTTAAATGATAGATCATGGGTTGTTGAGAGTGAGTTATTGAATTGAATTAGGTAGTGATTGATGAAGAAGTATAATGGAAATGATGATTTAAATAGATGAGTTGAATGTTAAGATTGAATGGTGGAAAAATCTGGAAATTTGGAATAGGTTAATCTTTGAGTAGGCTCCAATTGTATAGTCAAAATTGCTTCTATAGTTGTCCAAATGAGTGGAGGCTTGGTTTAAATGAAACTAGAGGAAATTGACTACAATTCCTATGAAGATGTTGAGTGTGAATTTGGTCTTGAAGAGTCCCAAATGTTGGTATGAAGTTAGGTAATTGAGTGTTGAAATTGTTGTGAATAAAGGCATATGATTGTGTTTCATTTTGGATGTGTATAAGCCATTAGGGAATATGAATTGAGTATGAACGATTTTGAACTACATTTGAGGTGTTTATTCGTGTAGTCACTAACTTTAACATGATGAATTGTGAGTAGGAAGTGTTTGGTATTGAGGAATAAAATGTGAGATGGGAAAGGATGGAATATCATTGATGTTTAAGTTGTTTTATGCTAGAATTGGTGCATTTGGAAGTGTTTAAGAGTGTATGAAAGGTTAGAATGGGTTTATGACCTTTTGGAGGAGTTTTAGAAGTGACAAATTTAGTTAATCCGTAGCTTACACGGTCTGCCCGTGTACCATTACACGGCCCGTGTAAATCCAGGCTCAGGCGACACATTTCACCCGAAGGTTACACAGTCTGACCGTGTGGCTTTACACGGTCTGTGTGTTTTATACCTCTTAAAGACATAATTAGAATTTTTTCTCTTCATGAAACTTTTATCCCTAGATGTCTTCTTTCCAATCGTCTAAGAACTAAGTCATTCCAACATCTATAAAGAAAGTTATGGCATTTGCGCCAAAGTATGTTTGATTGGAGGACAGTTATGATCCTGGTTGCTTCTTTCGAGCATAACTCCTTTTCTAGAGCTCCAAATGAATTGATTCTTGTGGAAATGGATTACTAACACATTTTTCCTATATCTCCACTAAAATTTGTATTAATTGGAGTTAAATTGAAAGAGATTGATAAAATGCAAATGTGAGAGTCTATTGGAACATTGTCAACGAGAGTAGTTTTATTGAATAGAGTTCAATGTTTTGCCTATATATAGAGCTATAGGATTCCAAATGAGATGATTCTTTCTTTTTAGTAAATTTAAGATATAGGGCTACAAATTATATGAAGAAGATAAATTTTTCTTCAATTCCTAAGATGTTCAAATTTGAGATAGAATTGGGTTTAGTACGCTTAGAACAATCCTTTAATGTTTGAGGTATATCTCCCAATCTACTAAACCAAATTGAGTGATCTTGTTGTCAATGGATTCATAAGACATAGGGGAACACATGTATAGAAGAGGGTATGAGCAAATTTTATTAGTTTCACTTTCTTATTGAACGTGAATAGTGGACCCGAAAGTGTATTTTGGAAAAATACCCGAGATTGTCATGAACATGCATTGTACATATATGTGCATGAATAAATGCTTATAATGGTGCAACATTATATGTGTGCAACGTATTGCATAAATGGGTTGTGCAGGTCACAAGTCTGCAGACAGGCAGTTCCAGGAATTGGAAGCAACTGCTAATTTGGAGCGTACTGTGAGTAGACCTAGATGGTCTTACTTTATTATTTGTTAATTGAATTCTGGTATTATTTGACTATTGGATGATTGTGTAAATGTAATTGAATATGTGGGGTTTCGAACAGGAGATCCGATGATTGTGATGATTGACTTGGATATTGAATTGCTATTTGTTTGTGAATTGGAAGAACTAAATGTATTGAATGATTGTTATGTGTTTCCTGAATGTGTAAATTGCATGCAAGTGAAAGTGTGATTTCTCAACTATCTGTTACATACCGGACTACGGTCTGCTAACAAGTGAATATGAGTGAATAAGTGTTGGGACCCGATCCGGGAACCAGATCCCAACCGAAAAGCAGAAAGTAACACGAAGGAAACAAAGCGGATTCAAATAGAATAAATCGCATTGGCTCGAAGACAAACCAAACAAACGATCCAATCGAATTGAAACACAAATTCTGACACCCGTGAACAAATCTTTTAGGAATCATTGTCGCGTTGGAAACTCTAAGACATTTCAAATCCGGTATAATTTTTTTCCCTCTTTATTCATTCCTTTTCTCTTGAATCAGTCTCATTCAAATTATAACCATTCCATACAATTCCCTTTTTGGAAACTCATCCTCATCAATTTCAATTCACTTAATTCATCTTAATCATTTCTTATACAATCATATAAATCCTCAAACTCATTTCTTTAAACCCATTTTACCGAAATTTAACCAAAATTTCGGCAGCATAACGGCTGTATTTTGACAGCCCAAAAATTTGCTAAGAGTCAAAAACACTTCTAAAATGTCCAAACACAATGCAGAATCATCGGACCTCTCATCCGGCATCCAAACACCAGCAGAAACCCAATCTTAGTTCTAAACACTTCATCATTCCAATCCATAATACATCTCAATTCAAGTTTACGTACAAAATCTATTCCACAATCATACATAACTCATAACTGAAATACATCATAAATTTACATAATGACTTTTCAAGCCATAAACAAAAACAATACATAATCCATAAACCTTTTTCACAACTTCAAAACTAAACTCCAACATTACACATAAAACAAAGCATACAAAAACTATCGGGTTGACATCATACTCGTCTTCCATCCGATCTCCTGTGTAAAAACCTGGAGATGGGGATGAAAGGGGGGTGAGCTCGGAAGCTCGTGGATAATATATTTATAAACTGAACAATAAGCGGAAAAATCTTTTATTTTTTTTAAACTTTTCAAACATTTCCCATTTAAGAATTTCTCCAAAAACTCATTTTCAAACTTTTCAATTTCATCAACACTTTCTAAGATTTTTCTCAAAATTTTCATTTGTTTCAAAACATTTAAATCCAGTTTCAGGAATTTCATGCTTGAAAAATTTACTTTCTCGTTTCTCAAAATCTCAAACCTTTTTCAAAACATGCACAGTCTTAAACATGAATGCATCACATCATAGTCAAATTAAAAACACATAACACATCAGAATTGGTTTGGTTCGGTCTAACAGACGCATCGCACATTCCACATAGCGGTTCAGGCGGTAGTGAAGCAGAGGGGAGTCCGAGATTGGAACTCCTATGCCACTAGCGGGCAGCCGGGGGAAGGCTATAACAGGTAGAGACAGCGCTGACTCACAAAGGACCTGACCAAACCCACTTAACACATAACGAAAACGGAATTCAGATTGCCCGAAGGCACCTTTTTTAAAATCTCTTGATTTTTCTTTTTTTTTTTCAACTCATAACATCAAATTGTGTCATAATGACACAAGCATATATCCACAAAAATTCACATAATCATCTAATGCAATTCATAGCATCAAATAAATCACATAATAATCACATTCAGGACAAAATATGCACTAATTTCTTTAACTCTTTAAATCATAAATCAAATAATTTGAAAACCATGAATTTCATAAATCTTGTATTGTCTAAAACTCATTTTACTCCTTTGAAATCATAATTTCAAACATTTACATCCTTTTCAAACATTTTTATCAAGTAATAATTTATCAAAACCAAACTTTGCTTTCTTTAATTTTCAAAATTCACATTTAGCTTATAATTCAATAAATAAATATACTACCCACCTCATATCCATGCTAGCATCTTGTCCAATGCTTCAATTTGACCTTTTCTCCTTTCTTCCTTCCAATTGAAAATTCCTAAATCAATTTCATCAAAATTTAATCTCATAAATAACTTAATCCTTGATTTGATGCATAAGTCATCAATTCTTACTAATTCCAAGATAGTTACATCACTAATTCCAAAACCTCCAAATTACAAATTGAACCTAAACCAATCCAATCAAATTCAATATCATAATTAACTTAATTTCTCAAATTGAACTTAGGAAATATCAATTCCTCTCATATTCAAGCTATCTAAATCACAAATTTCCAAAATCCCCAAATTCTAAATTTGGGCATAAACCCTAATTAATTTCCATCCAAAATTAAACCTATAGTACTTAGCAATCATCAAAATTTACTTCATACTCTACAAACCCATTCCATTTTCCATGATTCTAAACCAAAACTTCAAGAGAAACTCAAATCTTAAAAATTGCTCTTACCTCATTTCTCCTCCATTTTTGGATTTTCTTGGTTCAAGGGGAAGCTCTCTTCATCCTCCACCTTTTTCTCTCTTGGAATGACATTAAGATCTCTCTTCAAGTGTTAGAAAAATCGAGCCCTAGATTTCTCCCCTTTTTCTCCACCGAAACTTGCTCTCCCTTCTCTCTTCTCTCTTTTGTTCTTTTTCTTTGATCAAATGTCTTGCTTCCCTTGATAAAAACCACAGCTCACTTGCTTTTATAGTGCCATGACATTTAATGAATGAGGAATGACTCATAAGTCCCTCCATTTAAGCCTCTAAACTTAACCCTTTAAGTAAACTTCCAAAATTACCCCTCCATTGGTCTTTAAAACTGACATCTTGTCTGATTATTTCGATCAGGTAAATGAATCCATTTGACAAAACTTTCTTCTATAGAAATGTTCCTCTATGTCTTACGAATCCAACCCTTCAAGAATAGGATCAATCGGAGTTCTATAGCTCAAGATATCTCCAAAATGCCGAAGTCTGTTTTTCAGACCTGAGGCTGAACACTACACCTAACTTCCGACCTGAATTTGGAAGTCTTAGAGGCTACATTGTCAATCGGCTCCTCATAACATTTGTAGTCCCATGTCTCTATTTTCATTTTCAAAAAGAATCAAATCGATCGGAGCTCTACCGATCAAGATATCTCTAAAACACTGAACACTGTTCAAACTTTTATGACCGATCAGTTCACGAAAATCCAAGCTATCTTTCTCCATTTAATTCCAAAACTGATCTATGTAGTATGAAAAGATAGAAAAATATCTTAGGAATCCAACGCTTCAAAAATCGACTCAATCGGAGGTCTACACAAAAAGTTATGGCCAAAAGAAGGAAGAGGGGTCAAAAACACAAAAGCAGACGATGATGTCAAGACAGACGCAAGTTAAATGCGTGATGACGTCAACCTGAGACATAAAAATTCAAAATTCGTCTGTGGTGACGGCAGCACAGACGCAAAACTTTATCTGTGGTGACGTCAGTACAGACGCAAAACTTCGCTCGTGATGACGCCAACCTGACACAAAAATTAAATCTGTGATGACGTCGGCCTGAGCATAAAATTTCATCTGACCCTCTTTTCCAGAACATCCACACTTAGAAAGATCATAACTTTCTACTCAGAACTCCAAATTAGACACAGTTTCATTCGTTGGAAAGCTAAGAGAAAAATATACTACTTTCCAGAAGGAAATTTTGCCAAAATCTATCTTTATAAATTCCAAAATTGCCCCTAAAGTCAGAAGATAAGACTTTCATTCCTGCACCAACACTGCACCCAATGCTTAACTTCATGACAATATTTGAGACTCTTAGGCACATAATTGAAATTCGATGTCTTCTTACAAAATGTAGCCATATGTCTCTAGTTTAATCCAAATTAAGAATCATCTCGTTTGGATTACTAGAGAAAACGTTATGGTTAAAATACTGAAGCATATTCAGTGAACATTTTTCAGATCACTACCATTCTTGTCTCCAAGTCTTTCCTTATCACAACTCATACCAAGATCACTCTTTCTACTCTCTTGTCCAATATTTTCATGTTTTATATCAATGGAAAGATAAAACAACCTCTACAATGTTCATAAAGAACTCCAAAGTAACTTCAACCTCTAGTTAAGTCAATTTTTCAATCAAAGTTTTTTGCCCGTTTAGCAATCACCTAAGCAATATCCAACTTCAATTTATCATAACTTCTTGCCCCGATATCGAAAAATTGCATACTTTATGGCATTAGAAAGCTGGCAACATGAACTACAACTTTTATTAAGACCACTTTGGCCAAATATCTCTAGATCAGTACAAATTTGCCATTGAAGTTTCTAACACCATTCTAACACATCAACTTCACATATCAACACATCACCAAAAACTCTTCAACTAATTCCTCTCAAACACAATACACACAAATCTATACACAATTGATATTCTGACACAATTGAGCTTTCATATCCATATATAAATCCATGTCTCATTAACATCATAAGATAAATGTTTATAAAATTAAATGGCATTCTAAGCCATGCTACAACATCAGTATTCAAGTCCAAGTACAAAAGATACAAAACTCCATCATTCTCCACATATGACTGAAATCTTATTCTTACAATAATCTAACTTAAAACACCACATGCATAACCAAACAAATTGTCTTTGCTTTCTAATTTCTTCAAAATCTTACACTTTCACTTTCTATTTCTTAATTTCAACTTCCATTCAATCCACTTGAACTTTCATAATCCATACAAATCTATTTGAAACCCAAAGTTATCTAATCAAACAAATCTTTTCTCATCAATTTCCTTAAGGCAAAAATATCTATAACTCCATTCATATACAAAAACTCTTATCAAATTTTCATCTTTATATTTCTAATTTCCACTGAAAGATCAGGGTCCAACAATAAGAGCATGCAATTATGAGTGATGCATTTCAATGCATATGAATGACGATTGAATTCTCAACACTAAGGTTAAATGCCGGACTAAGGTCCAATAATATGGGAATGAATGGGTTTACAAAATTGTGAGTGATGCATTTCATTTCATGAATGCATGTCATATAATGGCTGTTGTGACTATAGTAGCCACCGATCAGAGCTACAAGCTCAACGATCAATGAGCCCTACATGGGACAGTTATCAATGAGCCCTACATGGGACAGTTATTAATGAGACCTACATGGGACAGTTATCAATGAGTCTATCTGGGACGATTCGGGCACTCACCACAACAGAGTAACAATTGGAAAGTGAGTCTCATATACACTGAGTATGCATGACATAAATGATTAAATGATAGTGAATGTGAAATAACTGAACAAGTTTATGTGATTCAATATGGTTGCTAAAGAAATGATATGAATATGGGAAATAATGTGATATAGGAAATAAAGTAAGATTGGTTCAGTGATTGAATGTGAAATAATATGATCATCTACGATCAGTATGAAATATATGTCTTATGTGATATGTGATGACTGAGCCATCGATGATGGTCACTCACTGAGTTCGCAAAACTCACCCAAAATTTGCAATTATTTTTTAGGATCAAAAGAATACCCCGTTAAGCCAACGGGAATATATTTGCAGGATTCAAGTGAAGGATAGAAGTCGGGATCAGTTCGTGTCTGCATTGCATTGCATTTATTTATGTAACAAAGTATATTTTTGTATTTGGGAAATGGGCCCGAGTGGCTATTGGAAATTGTGTATAAAGAAATTGTATGATGACCCAAATTATGCATTGAATTCCACATATATGTTGTTTGCAAAAAAAAATGTACCGATTACTGAATGAGTGTTTTAGCACGCCACCCTCGCGGAGCACGGACTCGGATATCACCGTCGATGTCGGGTTCGAATCGTGTAGGAGTGGGGTGTTACAATTTAAATGTATTAGGACTTATATGACAGTAATATGCTATTTTTTATTGTTAGCTTTCAAGATTCTCTTTTAGTTTACACTATATCTCGTTTAGACATTGATTTAAACTTTTTTTTAATTCGTGTTTCATATTTATAATTCGTGTAGATCACATTGGAAATTTTGGCAAGAACATATGTTTGGGTCTATATATGTTTCCCATTATGCATATACTAATATAATTCATTTTTCCCCTTTGTTCCTTGGAGAGAGGTATTGACGCTAATGACATTGACCCAAAATTAATGTTTTTTATAATCCCCTGTTTTAAATGTTATTCCCACAAAAGTCATAATATATTGGCTTTCATTTTTATTTTGAGCTTTTAACATCTCTTGCTATATTTAACTTTTCAAGTTAGATTGTAAACTAAAATTTATAATTACTTTTGATTTTTTAATGAAAAGATATTGAAAGTAACATGTGTATATTTATGTACTAAATAAAGTTCACTAATTTAATTAACCAAAGGTAAATGAAATATGAAACTACCAAATAACAAATTTTATTAGATAACTTCTTTCCTCAAATGAAAATATATTTTGAATTATAAAATTAATAGAAATTAAATTATAATAAATAATTATTATAAGAATGAACCTTTAAACTAATTTAAACTATATGGACCGAATCAAGAACTCTTTTAATCTTTTCTAAAATACTTAGCGATAAATTATTTTGTTGCTATAAATACTTCTTTAACAATCATATAATGTGGTTGCTGCAAAGAATTTATGTAAATTTAGCGACCAAATTTATTGGTTGCTAATGGAAATTTTGAAATACTTATAGTGACCACTCAATAGTTGGTTGTTAATTTAGTTGTTATTAATAATTTTCTATAGCGATCATTAAAGTTGTCGCTAAAATTGTTAAGTTTGGTCGTTACATTATTATCCATGAATTATAAGTTTTAGTGACTATCTATAACCACCAAGTATTGATTGGTCGTTAAAAAATATACGTAACTTATATATTGCAACCAAATAATTTTTTGTTGAAAAATGTATATAATTAGCAACCATTTTACTATGGTTGTTGAGAATTTGGTTATTGAAACCAAATTTTCTTGTAGTGACCCTCTGGGAGGCTACAGGACGCCACACAGACAACATAACATACATGCATACAGAATCGAGAAAAAACCAAAATATACGAAACATTCATCATGCATTCTCAATTGCTCAAAGTAGAAGCAATTCAGAGCAAACATACATCATAATACACTGAGCTTAATACAACTTATTCCAAACTAGAACCAGCCTAAATTAAGGTTATTACAAATCTTCAAATAAATCCAAAATCATATACATCAAAGACAAGCCAAAAATAAACTCCAAAAATACAATTTTAACAAAACAAGACTCAGACTCTATTAGCCATTGTGGCTGACTCGTCTTAATCCTTATGTCCTCTCTGAACCTACACGGGGCAAATCTACCATGCTAAGCATATAACTTAGTGAGTAATAACTAATCTATGCATAAATTGACAACTAATTATACACAATCATGATATATCAGCAGCATGCATTAACAGTTTATCGAAACGAACAATTCAAACATATTATATTATATCTCAGATAGATTGTATAGAAAACAGAGCTGAGTCCTAAAAGAGGGTATAAACCCTTCATAATCCGAACAATTTTTTTGTTCATATCAAAGTCAGACAGAAATTAGAATACAAAATCATATGATTGTTAAATCCATTTACAGAAGCAGGTAACAGGACTTATACAGGAGATACCATAATTGGTATCAGCAGGAGAGACATATGTCTCGATATTAGGAGACACCGAGGTGTCAATAACAGGAGTAGCTGCAGACCCTTCTAGACATGCCTATTTACCCACGACTAGGGTTTGACAGTTTTAAAACCAAACAAATTCATTTCATGTTCATCATAATTGGTCAATCATTGCTTTCATGCCAAAATTCAAAAATATCAATATGACAGCTTTGCAAATCATTCAATGGATTAAAGTCAAACAGTAAACAAACAGTTAAAACATAACTATCCAAAATTTCTCACTAGATTTCTTACTGAATTACCCACAATTATTCAACAAGACTTACTTACAGATAAGACCATCTAAATTATTTACAAAAATGACCGTCTAAAACTGCTTACAAAATCTCCCTTATTGCTTATTGCCTCGACGTCTCAGCAATATTTGGAATCGATTGCTCGATGGGTTCCTCTAAAACATTTAATACAAACACATATTATTATTGTGCATAATTATAAATCCAATTGTGCATATTCATGTATACTGAATATATATAATGCATGTTTATAAAAAATTCTAGGTTTTTTTATCCTTAATCTTGTCACATTATCAAACAAGAGAAACCATACTAAATTCCTTAATCCAGATTTATTTCATTGACAACCTTCGGGTCCATTTTTCTCAATTATTCTCATCAGGAAGGTGAGATAATTAGATACAACTTTTTTCTAAAAAGTTGTTCCATCGATACCAAGTTCATCCAATTTGGTTTAGTATATTGAAAGTTATACTCAAAAGATTTTAGACTGTTCTTATGCTTCAACAGAATTTTTATCTCGAATTCCAATCAGGTTATGAACTTCTTAGAGGTAAAATTAGAATTTAATCTCTTCAGACAATTTTTATCCTTATGTCTTTAGTTTACTCCAAATTAAAAATCACTCCATTCGGATAACTATAAAAAAAGTTATGCCCAAAATACTGAAGCATATTTAAGCTTTCAGGAAACTTCTCCGCAGCAAACCAAAAGTTGGTCGCGACGAACTTTCCAAAAAGAAAACTTCCTTGCAATTTTCTTAAAAATTTACTGCGACGAACTTTCACAGAAATGAAATCCTTTAAGTTGGCCACAGTGAACCAAAGAGAGTTGGTCGCGATGAACTTTATTGCGTTTAAATCATCTTCTTCTGTCATTCTTTTCCCAAATTTTCTCACTTCCATTATATTCAGTGAAGACATATCACACTTAAACCAATTCTTCAACTTTCATTTAAGCTCGTCACAATTCATACAACTCAAAACTCAAGAATAAAAAATCAAGCTTCAAAATCGAATGTGGAATCTATGTTTTCTCTCTCTATCGTGTTTTTATCTGAAACTCAATCTCCATCAATTAACTCCAATAACTTACAAACAATCCCTCTAACTCCTTTTTAAATCATCAGCACACGCACACAATTTACAACTCGAAACTTCACACTTAACACCAAAATCCAATTAATACATATGCAACTTTAAATTTACAACATTTTTCCGACATTCACAATTTCAAATCCTCATCTGAGTCATTTAGAACATGTATTATCCGAGCTCTACTGTTATACGTTCACATGCATGCATTCATTTCCAACACTAACATATGATTCGAATCATTCACAAAACTCAGAGAGTTAGAATATCACTTACTTGATTCTGTAAACTTCCAACTCAACAATTTCCATATTTTTTAATCCTCTTAAGCAAACAAGCATCAACGCAAGCTTATAATCTTCTTCAGCCAGTGCTCTAGTAATTGAGAGTCAGAAACCAAAAACACAAACATGCATAACAAGTAGTTTCAGTGATTGATGAAAAGAACAAAGAAAGGTTTCTAGTGTTGCATGCTTTCGATGAAGAACAAAACCCAAATGAATTGTAATTTTAGCTATAGAATTTTCCTTCTTATACACGTGACTACGTGTATGAACAACACCTCTCTACGTGTCACTATGAATGAAAGCCATTTGTCAACATCGAAGACTTCCATATGTCTCAATGCCATTTGTCTACTTCCAATATTTTTCCTAATCCAAAAATATCCCAATTCAGAAATTCCTAAAATACACCAAAATTTTGAAAAAAATACCAATAGTCTCTAAATAAATTTTTCATAATTTATTCGCATTTTATAAATCTATTTTACCCAAAATATGTAAATAAATGTATACACAATTTATTTGTAGGTGTCAAAATACAGTGCACCGAAATTCCTCAATATTCTAACCCCTAGCACGGGGTGTTACAATTAATCCCTTCTTAAGAAATTTCTTCCTTGAAATTTTTGCCTGATCCGAATTGTTGTGGATACAGAGTTTTCAAAGTTTCTTCTGGTTCCCACTTTGTTTCCTTAAGTCCCTACTTCCCGTGTCTAAATCTCATACTTATCTGACTCCAATATTCACATCTGATTCATTCAATACTCATTCATTCATTCTTATTCAGTATTCCTTCATTCATATCCGAACATATGTTACATCTGTACACCGTAACATCATTCGTCCAAGTATCCACTTTATCAGATGTACACTTACAATAACTAATCAACTTATTCTTTTTCTTCGTCAAATCCATGAAAATATAGTTTTTTCCGCATCAATTGAAAGGTATACCACTATAACATATTGCTAATCTCATATTCTGAATACAATTACACTGACTCTATGTTCAACTTATCGAACCATCTAATATCTCCTGTATCAGGATATCAACAAACTTCCTTTTTTCACACTCTATTATCTCAATTTACCCCTGAGGGTCTAGATATTGATGGACGAGTTTGTTCAGGATGATTGCTCTTAGCAACCTTGTCAATAACTTCCCGAGATCCATCCATCTTTAATTCTATAGACAAAATATGTGACACCGCATTTGTCTACTTCCAATATTTTTCCTAATTCATAAATATCCCAATTCAAAAATTCCTAAACTATACCAAAAATTTTGAAATAATACCAATAGTCTCTGAATAATTTTTTCATAATTTTTTCGCATTTTATAAATCCATTTTACTTGGAATATGTAAACAAATGTATGCATAATTTATTTGTAGGTGTCGAAATATAGTGCACCAAAATTCCTCAATATTCTAACCCCTAACATGGGGTGTTACAAAGAACATTTTGTTTCTTGCTTCTCCAAGTAACAAGATTGCCTCCTACAAAAGTAAAATAACCAGAAGTGGATCTCCTATCATCTACAACTCCAGCCTAATCCACATCAGTATATGCCTCCACACTCAGATAATTTTCATTCTTTGTGAACAAAATTCCTTTTCCTAGAGCAGACTTCAAGTACCTCAAAATGCACATAACTACCTTCAAGTGTTGTTCCCCAGGATTATGCATAAATTGATTTACAACACTCAAAGCATAAGCTAGGTCAGTTCTTGTGTGTGCTAGGTACATCAATCTTCCCACAAGTCTTTGGTTTCTCCCTTTATAAACTGGAACTTGATTTGGTTTAACAAATAACTTCGATCCTTCTTCGATCGGAGTATCAGATGGTTGACAAGTTGACATACTCGTTTCCTGTAATAGATCTAAAGTATATTTCCTTTTAAGACAAGAAAATTCCTTTAGTTGATCTAGAAACTTCAATTCAAAGGAAGAACTACAAAGGGCCAAGATCATTCATTTCAAATTCCTTTTATAAGTAGTCTTTAAGTGTTTTCCTTTCTTCAGGATCATTTCCGGTCACCACCATGTCATCAACATATAAAATAAGTGTAGTGATTTTTCCTTGTCGTTTCTTTATGAATAAAGTGTGATATGCATTTCTTTGAGTGTAACCAAATGCCTTCATAGACTTCGTGAATCTTCCAAACCAGGCTCTTAGAGATTGCTTCAGCCCATACAATGATTTTTTTAATTTGCACACCTTTTTACGATATGCTTCAGGTATCATGCATCCTGAAGGAAGATCCATATAAACTTCTTCTGATAATTCACCTTGTAGAAAAGCATTTTTCATGTCAAATTGATGCAATGGCCAATCCAAGGTTGCAGCCAGGGATAACAAAACTCGAACTATGTTGATTTTAGCCACTGGTGCAAAAGTTTCAGTATTGTCAATCCCATAAGTTTGCTTGTATCCCTTAGCCACCAACTTTGCTTTAAATCGCTCAATCGTACCATCAGCTTTGAATTTGATAGCATATACCCATCGACATCCATCTGTTTTCTTTCCAGGTGGATAGTCAACAAGTTCCCAAGTATTATTTTTAATCAAGGATTTCATTTCCTCATTCATGGCTGCTTTCCACCTTGGATCACCTAAGGCTTCCTGCACAATATTAGGAATATATACAGTGGATAATTGATTTACAAATGATTGGTTTGATCTTGAAAATCGATGATTAGACACATAATGGCTCATTGGATATTTTACCTTACTAGAAATTTCAGGTTCAAATGTGGATTTAGGAACATCTCTATTATGTCGTGATGGTAGTTGTTTTCTTGATGGTTCAAAGACATCCTCGACTAACGATTGGTTTGATACTTTTGTTGCTTGTACTATGTCAATTAAATGTGATGCATCACCATATAACTCCTAAAGTTCAAATGAATCTGCATTACCTTTCAAATCTTGATCTTCATCCACATCTTAGCTCACTTCTTCAGATGGGAAGAAAACGTCAGGTATTACTTTAGGTATATGGACATTATACTCTAAAGTGAATCACACGTTAATACAACACTTAGAAATACAGTAGAATGCACGAGAAGGGGGGGTTGATTTGTGTATTCCCCTTTTTTAATATCTTTTTTAGAATTACTTGTTAGAAATAAAATTCTTTACAGAATCTTTATTAATCCTGATTGATCAAACTTTTCAATGCTAAGTATATGAATAGTAAGTAATGATCAACTTTGAAGCAAGATAAAGATAAAGAGTAAGAGTAGTAGACACGTGGATTTATCCTGGTTCACCCCAAACCGTGGGCTACGTCCAGTCCTCAAAGTTTCTTCTGAGATTTCACTATCTCTTCAAGCGTTACAGTATTCTTTCACGAGCCTCTTCAGGTCTCTACAACCAGTATTCTTTCACACTTAGCCTCTGCAGGCTATCTGTACAACTTTTCTTCTCAGAAAAATATTTGAACACTTTGTTACAGTAAGATAGCGCTAAGCTAATTCGCACTTGATCGCTTTTTCACTTTGTGTAATTTTTCTAACATCAGGCAGCTCTTTAGTTTTCGACTTCGACTTGTATTTATAGCCTTCGTCTCTAACTGCTTATTTGATTCTTGAATCTTGAATCTTTAATATTTAAAGAAACAGTTAATCAGTTGAGTTCTGTAACTAACTCGAACTGACTCTTGCGTCTGTTTCTTTTCTGCGTCTGCTTTGCTTTTGCGTCTGCTTTGCTTTTGCGTCTGCGTCTGCGTCTGCGTCTGCATCTGCTTTGCTTTTGCATCTGCGTCTGCGTCTGCGTCTGCGTCTGCTTTGCTTTTGCGTCTGCGTCTGCTTTGCTTTGCTTTTGTGTCTGCGTCTGCGTCTAACTTTTTTTTTCAACTTAAATACGTGTTTGAATTTTATAAACTTAAATGCATGTCTTCGCTCTGCATCTTTGAATTCGCCTCATGTCGATTGTTTTCTTGCAACTTCGTGCATCTCGGACTTAAATGCGTATGCGTACGTATTCTGTTTTGTTTATCTTGTATATGATCTCTCTTTGTTATACATCAAAATCATTTTTATATAAAGTCATTCTAACTTAACAATCTCCCCCTTTTTGAATATAACAAATTACATACAAGAAAAGAAATTTTTTTTTTACAGATGTTGCAAAATAAAATAAAATAAAAAAACTTATCTTCTTCCTTTCTTCGTCTGTTGTGGTCACACCTTCTTCATCTGAACATCCTCTCCTCTTCTGTTGATTATCTTCTTTCCTTCTCTCCCTATTTGTTATAATAAAAATGATTTAATGATTCTGGCACTTTAGCAGGTTCTACTATCATCTTTCTCGGATCATTCACCGTCTCCTTCATGTCATTGAGTTCACCACGTAATCTCTCGACTTCATCGGTGGATCAACCGGCGAAGAGGCTTGATCGCCTGGCGATGGAGGAGCAAAAGGAATTGAAGTAGTGTAGGCATCGGAGGATGGAGTGTAGTCTTTATTGATCTCAAAAGTCGGTGGGCGAATAAGCGTTTCACTTGGGAAGATCTAAATTAAATGGGCTGGCAAAGCATCAACAAGCGTCTTCCATGCGGGGTAAGGCTTGTGCTTTATAGGCGGTGTACTAGTCGGAGGCCTAATCGAAGAAGCTGTGCGAGCGAGGAACTCAGTAAATGTTCTGTTCTTATATTTCCCCCCACTGGACAGTGTTCCCTCCGATTAGTGTAGCTGCAGCTCGCTTGATCTGGATTCTGTGCAGGAGTGCATGCTTCATCAATTTTTCGCACTTCTTCTGCAATTTGATCTGCAGACAGATCATCACTAGCATCATCTTCAGGATACAACTTTGCTTTTCCCCTTATGAAATCTTTTGGAAATCTTAGTTGTATGTCTGGTGTAACCATGATTTCTGTGTTCTTTGTGACTGGGAAAATGGTACATAGATGGCAGGGACGATTTGTAGGATATGGCATTGTAGCAGCAAATCCCAAGGAGTCATAGAAGATCCTTTCGTCTTCTTTGAGTAACTTCCATGTGTTGTGATTAATCACCATAGGTTCCACTATAGCCACTATTTTCTTCACTGGTTGAACACCAATTGCAATAGCAGTCCTTTGTCAGTAACAACTTCCACCATTTTGATTTTCAGCTTGTTTCCTCATAAATCTATGGTAGTTGTGTACCTTCGACTGGTCTAACATCAAAGTCTCAAACTGTTGTTGCTCCTTGATGTGCTTTCTGATGAGCGCCACTGGCTGGACTTCCATCTTGGCTCCTTCTTTAGACCAAAAGGTGTTTTATTGTTGGTTCCTCTACTAGCTCCTTTTCTTGATCATTAGGTGTTTCCTTAACAGTGTTTTCTTCATTGGTTCTTCTTGTTGAACCACGGGGTTTCTAAAGCGTATCGCTTTCGACCATTTCTACTTGAACAACATTAGTGATGTCTTTCTGTTGACTAACGTCCTCAGCAGTTGAGATGTTCTTCTTTCGACTAACCTTCTTAGTCTTTTTCTCTGCTTCAGTTAGTTTCACTGATTTCTTTGCAGGAGATTTTCTTTTATCAGATGTTGCTTTTCTCTTCCTCTCAGTCTCTTTGGATTTTCTGGCCGTATCCTCTTCCAGAATAGAGACTAAGGATCTTGTGGCTTTGGGTGCACAAGATTTAGAAGTTTCTTCTCGCCTTTGTTCTCTGGCAATCTTCTCTTCTGTTGCCTCGTGGTCCCGATTCTTGGAGATCTCTTGGCTTTCTTCTGACCTCGCCAAGAGACTTTCTCCTTGTCTCTTTAGCGCACTTTGTTTTGCCCTCTGAGATTGGCTTTCTCCGAAAAGAGGACTCGCCATTTTCATGAGAGGTCTCCCTAGCACTCTCCTTAGTTTGGCAGTAGGCGATTTGATACTTACTGGCGATTGAGAACTTGAGACAGGAGTCTTCTTCAATACACACTCCCCCTCAGTTCTTGGCTTCCTTGAAGAGTCGGTTTGGTTTCTTTCTACTATGTTCAGACCCATTCGCTGAATCGTATGTGCATCGATTTTGCTTTTCACGAAGCAGTTAAATGCGATACCGTAGTGCGGGGCGAATCTTGGATTCCATAAAGATCCTCGTCAAAATCATACCATAAGGATAACTTGTAGTTTCCTTTAACCCCTTAACCATATAGTGAAAGATTAAGAATGGTAGATCTATGGGATTTCTATTGAGGAAGAAAGAGCAGGCATTGTTCATCTAGAGTAGTCACTAAATGCCTTGAACCAACTCTGGGAAGAATGCAATTAAGCAGATTGCATGAAGAACCCGAGCCTTTGGAATCAGATTTGATGTCTTCCTCTCCTCTGGAATCATTTGTGCCATAGAGCTGTCTCTTGACATCTTCTTCTTTCATTCAGCGAGGACATCCATCCAGCCTTGGTGAGCGGTTTCTCACCAACCGATAGGCAATCGGTCACCTTCCTTATTAAATCCTTTGTGACAAAACAGATATTCTTTCCACAGAGGATACAATAGTGTCTTTACTGACGGCGTTCTTCGAACTCATATACCTCATCCGTATAGACAAGTTCTCGTGTCTGAAAGAAGTTCTTCCAGCCGACTCTTGTGATCTACGGTTCTACATCCATGCCGTCACTCCTTAGTGACTCAAAGTCCACAAGTCTTCCATAAACCATATTTGCTTCCATTGTATAGAGCGAAAAATTATCTTCGGAGAACTTTTGAGTGAGAAGATTTTGAGAAGAATTGGTAAAGTAGAAATGAACCGTCGGGAGATGATGAAAAGAGCGCTATAATCTCATCTTGATCTACTTATAGGGTTATGGGTGATGGGTTCTCGAATCATTAAGAACCTCGAGTTTATCAGATTTTTCCCTCCAAAAATCTTCCTTGTGAGAAAAGTTACCAGCTGTAACTCACTGTATATAACGCCGTTAGTTTCTCACGTTATTTTAGCCTGACTGCTCATTTAGCATCACCATGTTAAGATTCGTCTTATCTTAAAGCGTTCTTCACTTAGTGGTTTAGTGAAGATATCGCCCGTTGAAGTTACATTTCAACAAGCTGTAGAATCACCACTTTCCTCTGAACATAATCTCTCAGGAAATGATGTCTGACTTCTATATGCTTCACTCTGGAATGCTGAATTGGATTCTTTGATAGATTTATCGCACTGGTGTTGTCGCAATAAATTGGAATCTCCTCCTCTTTGACTGAATAGTCTTCAAGCTAGTATTTGATCCTGGCGTACGTCGTGCTGCAACTTGCGGCGGACATATATTATTCCCGATGGTTGATAGGGCAATTGAGCTTTGTCTCTTGCTTGACCAGGAGACAAGATTTCCTCCAAGAAAGTGACATCCTCTACTTGTGCTCTTCCTTTCAATTCTATCTCCAGCATAGTCCGCATCGCAATATCCAATTAACCTGAAATCTTTACCTTTCTCGAACATTAAGCAAAGATCGATAATACTGCGAGATATCTCAAAATTCTTTTAATGACAATAAGATGAGACTCTCTAGGATCGGCTTGAAATCTTGCACAAGCATACCTGAGCGAATATCAGGTCTACTTGCAGAAGATCTGAAGAAAGAACCGATCATCCCTCTATATAGGGTTTGATCCATCTTCTTACCAAGTTCGTCTTTCGACAAAAGATTTGAAGGATGCATCGGAGTTGCCATAGGCTTCACATTATTCATGTCAAACTTATTCAGCAATTCTTTCACATACTTTTGTTGATGAATGAAGATCTTTTCTTCGGTCTGCTTAACTTGCAACCCAAGAAAGAACTTTAATTCACCCATTATACTCATTTCAAATTCTCTTTTCATTAGACTCTCAAACTTCAAGCACAACTTTTTTGAAGTAGCACCAACTATGATATCATCAACGTAAATCTGTATTAAGATAAAATCATTTTGAAAACCCTTCCTAAAGAGCGTCTTATCAACTTGACCTCTACTGAAACCATTTTCTATCAAGAAGGTACTCAGACGATCATACCAAGCTCTAGGAGCTTGCTTGAGCCGATATAAGGCTTTGTGAAGTCTATAGACATAATCTGGGTTTTTAACATCTTCGAAGCCAGGTGGTTGTTTTACATACACTTCTTCGTCTATAAAGCCATTCAAAAATGCACTCTTTACGTCCATCTGAAACAACTTTATATCATGACAGATTGCATATGCTAACAAAATCCTTATAGCTTCAAGTCTACGCTCTTTGGAGCATATGTTTCATTATAGTCTATTCCTTCTTGCGATTGTAGCCTTGTGCTACTAATCTGGCCTTGTTACGACTCACTCTTCCTGATTCGTCTAACTTATTCTTAAAAACCCATCTAGTTCCTATAATGGATTTCTTAGGAGGTTTTGGAACTAAGGACCAGACGTTATTCCTAGTGAATTGATTCGGCTCTTCTTGCATGGCTAACACCTAAGCTTCGTCTTGAAGAGCTTCCTCAACCTTCTTAGGCTCTACTTCGGAGATAAAAGCTATATTAGCTTCTCGTCTCGAATCTGGACCTAGTCTAACTCCTTCGAGGTCTCATAGATAATTAACTCTTCGGATGAGAACTTTTGTACTTCCAATCTCGTCTTAGTTCTATAGTTTCGGAATATCTTGATTTTGTTCTTATGAGTGTCGATGAGGGAGTTTCGAGGTATCATCTAAGTTCTTTGAAGGACCTTCATTCTCCATGTCATCTTCCTTATGGGGTTGAGAACTATCATCAAACTTGACATGGATCATCTCTTCACGATCTTTGAAATCAAGTTGTAAACTCGAAAAGCCTTAGAGCGATGATGAGTAGCCTAGAAAAATTCTGGATAGGTCTTGAATCGAATTTATCCAATGACTCTTTCGTATTGAGAATGGAAAATTTGCACCCAAATGGATGAAAGTACGATATGCTTGGTCTTCTTCCATTCCATAACTCATAAGGAGTCTTCTTCAACATAGGTGTAACAAGATCACATTACGAATATAACATCTTTGTATTCACGACTACCTTGAAATACTTAGAAAGATTAGTCTCACATAGCATGGTCCTTGTCATTTCTTGAATCGTCCTATTCTTTCTTTCAACAACTCCATTTTGTTGAGGAGTTCTAGAAATTTGAGAAGTTGTGGGAAATTCCATTCTCTTCACAGAATACTCTAAACTTCTCATTTTCAAACTCTCCACCATGATCACTCCGGATACTAGTAATGGACATTCCTTTTCGTTCAGTAACTTTTCGGATAAAGTTCTAAAGCACTTAAAAGACTACGTCTTTGTGTGATAAGAATAATATCCAACAAAATCGAGTAAAGTCATCAACAATGACAAGTCCATATTTCTTTACGCGAGACTTAATGTCCTTGTAGGACCAAACAAATCCATATGTACGATTCTAAAGGTCTTGATGAGGTTACAAAATTTTTAGAAGGAAAAGAGGTTTTAACTTGTTTTCCTTTCAAGCAATTTTCACAGAAAAGTTCTTTGTCAAAACTTATTTTTGGCAAACCTCTTACTAAATCATGTTTTACTAATTTTGAAATATGTTTCAAAGAGACATGACCTATGCCAGATTAGTCTTTCTTCTTCAGAAAATAGAAAATATGAAATATTTTGATTTTAAAAATCTTCTAAATCGATTTTGTAAAGGTTGTTTCTTCTCTTGGAAGAGAAAAGTATAGACCCATCTTTGTTTCTGACTTCGCAAAGATTTTGATTGAATGTAACTGTGAAACCAGAATCACACAACTGACTCACACTAATCAAGTTATGCTTTAGACCATCAACAAGCAGTACATTATTTATGCATGCAAAGGAATCTTTACCTATTTTCCGATTCTAATAATTTTGCCTGCTGGTTGTCTCGAAAGTTCTTGATCCTCCTTCTTATCTTTGAAGATCTAGGAACATAGACCTTATTCTGTCATGTGTCGCGAGCATCCTTTGTCTAAATACCAATGGTGCTTCCGTATCTTCAAGGAAGGATATCTGCGGGAGAAACTATTTTATTTCTTGGTACCCAAATTTTCTTGGGTCCTTTATGGTTAATAGTATGCTTATGATATGATCTATAATGCATATTACTCGGACGTTGATTAAAATGTGTTATCCTATATCTTTCTTTTTGAATGACAGATTTGCTACTA
Organism: Erythroxylum novogranatense; assembly: GCA_029891385.1. Lineage (NCBI taxonomy): Eukaryota > Viridiplantae > Streptophyta > Magnoliopsida > Malpighiales > Erythroxylaceae > Erythroxylum > Erythroxylum novogranatense. The sequence goes on from CM057228.1 coordinate 89,353,817, forward strand.
GGTGAGTATTGTTTCTAGTAAACCTAATCCGGTCTTATCACTTTCGGATGTCTATATTTTCCAAGCATTTCATTCATTTTCTTTGTACTTTACGTGAAAGTAGCTAAATCGGTGATAAATTCTTAATCCTTAGCTTAAGTGATTAATTTCTTCCGATCATCTATAATCTTTCTTTTATCTTCTAATTGTTTCTTTAAACAACTATTTTCTCTCTATTATCTCAATCGTTTAATATTTTCTACATACTTTTCTTTAACGACTTGTCTTTGTTTGAGAATAGCATGAGAATCTTCTAACAATTACGAATAAGCATCATGCAAATTATCATAATCGATTTTACCTCCTCATCACTATCTTCCTCACCATTAGGCAAATGTTTGCATGTTACGATGACTCGAGCACATGTCGATTCAGATGAATCTAGGTCCTCCATGTTGCCATCATGCTTTTCTTGCCTTCTCTACTCTTCTTGGGTTTCTTCTTGAGAGTAGGGCATTGGACTTGTAGTGTCTAGGCTGGTTGCACTCGTAGCAAATGATAGAAGACTTCTTTGGCTTACCTTCATCTTTTCCATTCTTTCTGAATGTCTGGTTACCTCTGGGCTTCTTCTTCCACATACGTCTTATCTTTCTGGAAATGAAAGATAATTCGTCATCTTCATCACTTGACTCTGATTCTGATTGATTTGAGTTATCATCCTTTGATTCTTCAATCTTCAATGCTTTCGATGACTTCCTCCTTCTCTGATGATTCTTCTGTCCGGCCTTCAGTGCTATTGACTTGTCTCGTTTGGGCTTGTCTTCAGCATTGAGTTCTACTTCATGAATCTTCAAGGATCCCAGCAACTCATCTAGCTTCAACACGCTCAAGTCTTTGGCTTCTTGCACTACAGTAACTTTAGGTCTCCATCTCTTAGAAAGACTTCTTAGGATCTTTCAAACATGGTCTTGGTTATTGTATGTCCTTCCAAGAGCTTTTAATCCATTGACAATTGTTTGAAATCTTCCAAACATTTGATCAATAGATTCTTCATCTTCCATCATGAAAAGTTCATATTGATGTACAAGAATACTTATCTTGGATTCCTTAACTTGACTTGTGCCTTCATGAGCAATGGACAATGTGTCCCACATCTCTTTTTGCGATGTCGCAACCATGCACTTTGTCGTACTCGCCTCGCTTAGGGCACGCGTTAAGAAAAATTTTGCCTTTGAATTGAGTTGTATTCTTGCTTTACGATCACCGCCCATCTATTTCGTGGAATAGAACGCCTTTTCATCTACGGTATATAGGGTCCGTTCTCTAATCGTCCCAAAGGTGCGCATGTGTAGATTCGATGAAGAACGCATCTATCTTTCCAAAGCAATGATAGTCTTCTCCGTTAAATCTTTGGAGGTCTAGTGGTGAGGCACCTTCAGCGATGTATACATGTGACTCCGCCATTATCTTTAATCCACACTTCGCCAAAGTGATTCTTGGATACCAGGCTCTGATACCAATTGAAGTGAATCACACGTTAATACAGCACTTAGAAATACAGTAGAATGCACGAGAAGGGGGGTTGAATTGTGTATTCCCCTTTTTTAATATCTTTTTCAGAATTACTTGTTAGAAATAAAATTCTTTACAGAATCTTTATTAATCCTGATTGATCAAACTTTTCAATGCTAAGTATATGAATAGTAAGTAATGATCAACTTTGAAGCAAGATAAAGATAAAGAGTAAGAGTAGTAGACACGCGGATTTATCCTGGTTCACCCCAAATCGTGGGCTACGTCTAGTCCTCAGAGTTTCTTCTGAGATTTCACTACTTCTTCAAGCGTTACAGTATTCTTTCACGAGCCTCTTCAGGTCTCTACAACCAGTATTCTTTCACACTTAGCCTCTGCAGGCTATCTGTACAACTTTTCTTCACAGAAAAATATTTGAACACTTTATTCTGATAAGATGGCGCTCGGCTAATTAGACTTGATCGCTTTTCACTTTGTGTAATTTTTCTAACATCGGTCAGCTCTTACATTTTCGACTTGACTTGTATTTATAGCCTTCGTCTCTAGCGCTTATTTGATTCTTGAATCTTGAATCTTTAATCTTTAAAAGCAGTTAATCGGTTGAGTTACGTAACTAACTCGAGGCTGACTCTTGTATGCATTTCTTTTCTGCGTCGCTTTGCTTTTGCGTCTGCGTCTGCGTCTGCTTTGCTTTTGCGTCTGCGTCTGCGTCGCTTTGCTTTTAACGTCTGCGTCTGCATGACCGCTTTGCTTTTTGTCAGCGTCTGCGTCGATTTTTTTTTCAACCGTACATGTTTGACTTTTATAAACTTAAATGCGTGTCTTCGATACATCTATGAATTAAATGCGTATCATTGTTTTCTTGCAACAAATGCGTACGCGTCGTATACATTTTGTTTATCTTGTATATGATCTCTCTTTGTTATACATCAAAATCATTTTTATGTAAAGTCATTCTAACTTAACATACTCTAGAGTCAGAACTTCCTCTTTGCTCTCCCCCTAAAGATCTGAATCAAGAGAAAAATGCATAGAGTCTTCATGAAAAAATACATCCATTGTAACAAACATCTTTTGAGTGGGAGGGTGATAGCATCGATACCCCTTTTGCTGCTTATAAAGGTGTACATATGCTTCACACCCAAAAAATGAGGAGTCAAACTTGGGAATATTAGTGCCATCCCCACTTTAGTAAGAGCTTGAGAAGGAGTTTCAAATTCAATAGTACTAGATGGCTCCCGATTGATCAAATATGCTACAGTGGTAAGTTCTTCTCCCCAATAAGACAATGACATATGGGATTCTATCAATAAGGCTCAAACAATTTCCAATAAATGACAATTTTTTCTCTCAACAACCCCATTTTGTTGAGGTGTGTTAGGACAAGTAGTTTGATGAAGGATTCCTTATATTCTCAAGTATTGTTGAAATTCATGACTCAAATATTCACCTCCATTATCACTACATAACACCTTTACCTATGCAATGTATTGAGTAGAAATCATTTTATGAAAGTTTTGAAACAACGCACTTACTTCAGTTTTAGAATTCGTCAAACACACCCAAGTCATCCTGGTACAATCATCAATAAAAATCATAAACTATCGTGATCCACCTAAGCTAGCTACCTTGGACGGACCCCAAATATCAAAATGTATAACTATAAAAGGGGCCACACTTTTATTCATGCTAGATGGAATTGATGCACGATGACTTTTTGCAAGTTCACATGCTTCACATCGAAAACGAAAAACATCAAGTTTTGTAAACAAACTAGGAAATAATTTTTTAAGGTAGCTAAAAGAAGGATGCCCTAAGTGTCGATGCCATAACCAAACATCATATCTCTTCCCCCTTTTTTCAGGATTATCTACTGTTAGTGCTTGTACGAATTTATTTGAGCTATAAGCCTCAAGATCTAGATAATACAATTTCTCCTGTTAAGTACCATAACCAATCTTCCACCTAGTTTTGATGTCCTTAAACACACAACATTCAAGCCAAAAAATCACAATACATGATAAAGCATTAGTAATTTGAGAAACTGACAAAAGGTTATAATCCAATGTTGGAACAACTAAAACAAAGTCTAAATTTAAATCCTTGTTAAGAGATAAGGAGACTTCCCCAATGACAGGGGCAGAGGAATCATTAGCAATGGAAATAAATTTTTGTGAGGAGGATTTAAGGGTTAGTCCTTCTCTAGAATCAAATATCATATGGTCTTCGGCACCAGAATCAATTATCCATGTATTATTATTAACAGGTACATAAGAATTTAAGGCCTTACCACTGTTACCTCTTATAGTGACTAAAGCCGACGATTCTCCAGCATCAACGTTTTCCTTCTTCTTTATTTTCCCTGCTGTAGCAATAGAGGCTTTGTTTGATTGTCGTTTTCGTGGATCCCGATTATGATCCCACCATTCAGGGTACCCAACAAGTTCAAAACAACGGTCTTTGTATGACCAGACTGATCACAATGGGTGCATTTGAAGGTGGATTTGTTACCCCTATAGGACTTTTAGACTTTGTTTGTTTCTAAGAAGACCAGTTCGGATTCAATTTATTTCTACTCACCATGGCTGAAGCTTCAATTTTTTCATTTTTTTATTCGTTTTTGCAATTCGAACAAATTCTCAACAGACTCATTAGTAACATTCTTCAAGTTCAAGAACTGATTCCTTCCTCAGTATCTCCCCACGAATTCGAACTCATCATGTAACCCAACGAGGAAAATATGCACCCTTAGTCACTAGATTGATCTTCGATAAGATTCAACATCTTTATCACTTTCCATAATCACCCTATCACGATGATCCAACTCATTGAAAATTTCAACTAATTCTCCATAGAAAGCAGAGAGTGATCTACCATTCTGTTTGGTGGAGAAGGCTCTTTGATTCAAGGGAAAAACTTGCAGTTCATTAGCTCCATCGTAAAAGGCTTTTGATAGAGCCTTCCAAATATCTTGACCTGTGGGCAAGCGATAATATCGCTTCATAATTTCAGGGGACATGGACATCAACAACCATCTCTTCACTTATTGATTATTTGTATACCATCTTTCATAGCCATCGTCTTTTCCTGTGGGAGGATCTCCTCGGATCAGTGCAAGTTTTTTTTTTCCGCGAGATGCATTTCCATGATCTGAGACCACTTATCATAATTTGTTTCATTGAGAATAACGTCGACATTGAAGGATGAATTTTCAGATTGAACAATGATAGGAAAGGACTTAGTTCTAGAAGCTTCAACTTTGCTCATGGTTCTAAGTCCAAAGCAATGGCTCTAATACCAAGAAGAAATAAGTAGAAAAGAGAGATTTTTCTTTTTGTTGAAATAGTTGAAATGTATGGTGTACAGGAGTATAGAAAGAAGAAATGGCAGCTACAATTAAGGTCCTACAATTATGATCTTAATTTTATGGTTTCCTTATTTACAGATAATCTCAATCAAATCTCTACAATCAAGCCTTAAATATTTCAACATGCTATACTATATTGTATCTAGAGTTTTGCAAAAGTAAGAAACTTAAACCACAAATGTTATAAAGTTTGAGGTTCCACTACCTTTCTTGACCATCTCCCTCAGATCTCTAATACGAAAAAGGAGGATCAAATTGACGAGAGTTTACATTCATATGGCGTCTTTTCTAATAAATCTTGCTACCGTCTCTTTTCTTCAAGCTAAATGGTAGTACCGTGGTTCTCTCCTATATGGAAACACAATATATGTTCCAAAACAGCCTTCAGCACCTGACTCGCTCTCAAAAACCAACTCCTCACTACGCACCACTAGAACGACAAAGCTGCTGACTTATGCATATTCTGCTACTTGGCTCCAGAAGACCACTCCCATTTATTTTTCCAATGCTGTTATTCAAAAGCCATCTGGAGTCTATGTGTTACATTTGTTGTCTTCGCCTTCCTACCATTTTGATTGGGACTTTGTATTGGCAAGAGTCATTAGCAAATCGAACAATGGTGATCCTAATCTTATTCTTATGTCTACTGCCTTTTCAATGGCTATCCACAACTTATGGAAGGAACCTAACAACTGGAAATTCATGGCAAAAAATTGAGAAATATATGTAAGACATTTTTCCACGTCTCATAAAGTTGGACTAACATTAATTGCAATTTTTGTTTTTAAATAAATTACTAGTTAAGTTACGTCATTTGATCCTAAAAAAGATAATAAAGTGTCCCAAAAAATGATCTAGATTAATGAGTCGAAGTCCGGGTGAAAAATGAGTCCTGATCAGTGTGAACCGAGTCCATATTGGCCTTGTGATGGGGAAGCCTGATATGGAAGCTATATAAAGGTAAGGTCTCCTGCAGTTACTCAAGATAATGTTCACGAGCATAAGGATTCCTGACCCGTTAGGGAAGCTCAAAACTTGAGGAAATTGTAGAAAGATCTTGCCCGTGAGTCGATGAGCACTTTCCACTAAAGGCCCCGGGAGATTCGGAGTCATTTGTGAAAGATGAAGAGAGAGGAAAACTCTTTTCCTTCAAACCTATCTTCCTCCTTCAAAAGCCACGAAGATCATCATCTTAGAGAAAGAAACTCTTTCTTTTCTTCTTATTCCATAAGCAACGATCAGCTAGTGTGTAAGTTGACTTATGCATGTGTAAGTCAACTTATGCTACTGTGCACGTACAAGTCGACTTATACCATTGTGCAAGTCGACTTACGTGTCTACAGTAAACGGACAAGTCGACTTGTGCATGTGTAATTCGACTTATCCGAGCATACAAGTCGACTTATGCATGTATTAGTCGACTTGTCCATGTGGAAATGCTATCTAATCGGCTAATTTCTCAATTCGTGTAGTTCAAATTCACAAAACCAAGTGTAATATCCTTTATTATGATGTACCAATGAAACACTTTTATTGTTCCATGCTTACCATATATAGTCAAACTATACGTGAAAAACTTGAAATTGATGAATACACTCTTATTCATTTGATATTCTCAAATAATAAGAAAGGTTTTGTGAAAACCTAAGAGAGAAGTTTGTTCTCTCATCAACGATCATCTCCTCCAATCTTCATCTTCAAGCTTCTTCATCTCTTCTCCATCGTTTCTCAAGCTCTCTAAGGACAATGGTAAGAGCTAGCACTCTTTAATTTGTTCTAGTTATTCCCGGGTCAAAGGGTTTGTCTCGGTTAGGTTTTCCGATCTCTGCGTGGATACCGTTAGAGACGGTCTCCTTTGGCCGTTATGGTTTGAGTTTGTTGTATAGACACATAGATCCTGGCTTTCGGGAAGGTCCCGGAATAAAAATTTTTGTTTTCTGCACCGTGGGCATGTGATGCTCACACCGGAATTTTCCTACAGTTTGGAGTTCGGAATCTACATCAGAATTAGAGATGGAACCGAAATCTAAGTATTCCGCATTACCTTCATTTTTTATCCTTTCATGTAGATCCGAGGTACGTAATAAAGCTCCTACTATGTACTAACATGTGGTATCAGAGCGGTTACGTGATCGGATTATTGGAAACGAAAATTTTTCAGTTTTTCATCTCATTTGGTTTTCCTTAGTTTTTGATTTGATTCATTTTTTTTAGTTTTTTCGTATATAATTGCGTAAAAGTGGTTTACATAAGGTTAGCTACAAAAAACAGGTTGAAAACGAGCCGAACGAAACAAAAAACAGACTCCCGGGATGTCAAAAATTGCCTCCGGCGTCGAACATATGGGAGAACGGCACACACGCCCGATGTCACAGTAGTTACTAGGAGCGCGGGCGTACGGACTGCGCTTGTGACGCATGTGTCAATCGGCGCGCGCCACATCGGTCCAGCAGGCGAGCATGCTGCACGCGTGACTCGCGGCTAGTGCATCGATCGCGTGGAACGATGACAAGCGCCCATTCGGACAGTCCACGCGTCCGACATGTGATACCGATCGATGTGTGACACGTGTCGGCGCGTGAATTGCATGCGTCCCATAATGTCCGCACGTCTTGCGCGTACGCACTCGCCAAATGTTGGACCCCGAACTTTTGGTAGAAATTAAAAAATATTAAATGGAATTAAATGAGTGTGTTTGTATAGGTATTGTGTTATAAATGTTATTGTACTTAAAGGAGATTGATGAGAAATGAAGTGATTGGTTTTGATGACTTTAAAATTTGAGTAGATTTGTATGAGTTATGAAAATTAAAGTGAATGGGTTGATTGAAATGGAGTTGAAAAGCATGAAATAGAAAGTGAAAGTGTGAAATTTTGAAGAAAATTAAAAAGTTTGACTTTTTGGAGTAAAGAGTTGACTTTTGATTTAGGCAGATTTTGAGGAAATGATCTACATGAAATTTGTAGATTATGTTGAGAGCTTTTCGTAGCCATAACATATGCTATTTTTCGATATCGGGATTGAAAGTTATGATATTTGAAAGTTAAGTGTATTTTTCCTTGGTTTGGAAAATGCTCTAAGTGTAGGATTGTATATGTTGTGTTTTGAGGCGATTTCCATACTGATGTGGTTCAAATTGGAGTAAATAGTTACGTAAAAGTTATAGAGAATTTGAATAGCTTTAAAATGATGTATGATATGCGATTTTTGGTTGTGGAGGTTGAGAGATATGATAATGTGAAATTTGGATATTGCTTAGGTGATTGCTATCAGGGCAGAAAATTTGATTAAAATATTGACTTAGCTAGAGATTGAATTTGCTTTGGAGTCCTAAGTGAACATTGTAAAGCTTGTTTTTATCTTTCCATTGATATAAAGCATGAAAATATTGGACTAAGGAGTAGAAAGTTATGATTGTTAGAAGTTTTGATGTTGTTTAAGTGTGAAGCTGATCGACCAGTCAGTTTTGTGTGGAGTTTTTGGCTCATTTAGAGGTCGATCTGATTCTTAAGGCCTTAATTAAAGTTGTAGAGGATTATTTTACCTTTCCATAGACACTAAGTTTGCTAAATTTGGAGTTCTGGGTCAAAAGTTATGGAGGTCGCAAATTTTGGTATTGTGAAGAGTTTATCGATCGGTCACCTTGTAACAAACTTTTGATTCCTTTAGTGTCCGAGCTTGCCTTTTAGTCCTTCTTAAAAATGGTAGAGCTGTCTCTTATCTTTCCAATGAAACAAACCGCGACTGATTTGGAGCTCGGAGTCAAAAGTTATGAAGGTTTGAAGTTCGGAGGTCGGATCAGAGTGGGAGAGCGCCCCGCTCGGCCGAGCGGCCGAGCGACCCGCGTGGGCTTGTGAGGCCGAGTGCCCCGCGCGGGCGCATGGCCGAGCGAACTGCGCGGGCGTAAGGCCGAGCGACCCGCGTGGTCGCGCAGCTCGACCATTGTTGTCTTATTTTTGACCGACCGACCGACCTTCCTTGTTTTGAGCATAACTTCTTCGTCCGACATCCGATCGACCTGATTTTCGAAATGTTGGATTCTTAAAACATTTTTCTATCTTTCCATACTAGATAGATTGGTTTTGGCATTAAATGGAGAAAGATAGCTCGAATTATAGTAAGCTGATCAGTTGTAAAAGTTTGAATAGTGTTCAGTATTTTAGATATATCTTGAGCTATAGAGCTCGGATTGAGTTGATTCTTTTTTAAAATTAAACTAGAGAGATTAGGATACAAATGTTATGAAGGATTTGATCGACAATGTAGCCTCTAAGACTTTCAAATATGGGTCGGAAGTTAGGTATAGAGTTCAGTCTCAGCTTTGTAATGGTATGAGCAGTGTTCAGTATTTTGGAGTTATATCGGTCTCTAGAGCTCCTCTCGATCTGATTCTTTTTGCAAATAAAACTAGAGACATAGATCTATAAATTTTATGAAGGAGCCGATCGACAATTGAGCCTCTAAGACTTTCAAATACGGGTCGGAAGTTCGAGGTAGTGTTCAGTCTCAGTGTTGTAGTGGCTGAATAGTGTTCAGTATTTTGGCTATATCTCGATCACTAGAGCTCGGATTGAGTTGATTCTTGTTTCTAATTAAACTAAATATATGGGGCTACAAATGTTATGAAGGAGCCGATTGACGATTGAGCCTATAAGACTTCCAAATTTGGGTCGGAAGTTAGGTGTAGTGCTCAGCGTCGAGTCTGAAGAACAAACTTCAGTATTTTGGAGATATCTTGAGTTATAGAGCTCCAAACGATCTGATTCTTGAAGCGATGGATTCGTAAGACATAGAGGGACATTTCTCTAGAGTTTTTAAGGCAAAAAGGAAGGGGCAATTTTTGAAGTTTACTTAAGGAGTTGAGATCTAAGGCTTATAAGTAAGGGACAAAAAGGTCATTCATACTTCATTTTAATGAGCTGGCATTATAAAGGTAAGGGCTTCTGTAGGATGAGAAGAATCACAATTTTTCTAGAGAAAGAATAAGAGAATAAGAAAGAAGAGAGAAGGGAGAGCAAACTTTCGGATGAGTGAAGGAGAAAGAAAAGAGAGAGAGCTAGGGTTTGATTTTTAGGGGTCTTTAAGCAAGCTTTCCATGTTTCTTCATAAAGGAAAAAATGTGGAGGATGACGAGAGCTCCAATATGAGCTAAGAAATCCGAAAATGGGGAAAAATAAGGTAAGAGTTGGATTTTTGATTCTTAAGTTTCTCTTGAAGTGATTGGTTTAGAATCATGAAAAATGGTGTGGGTTTGTGGAGTATAAAGTCAATTTGGATGATTGCTAAGTATGATGGGTTTAATTTTGGATTAATTGTGAATTGGGGGTTGTGCCCAAATTTGTGAATTGGAGTTTTTGTAAATTGATGCTTTAGATAGCCTGGATTAATGATGAATTTGAGATTTCTTAAGTCAATTTTGATGTTTATGCCTTAAGTGAGGTTTAATTTGAAAAATGGTAAATTGGGGGTTTAGGAAAATTTGGAATTTGGGGATTTTAGAAATTTGTGATTTAGAAAGCTTGAATATATGAGGAAGTAGTGTTTCTAAGTTCAATTTGAGGATTAAGTTAATTATGATATTGAATTTGGGTGGAATTGCTTTAGGTAAAGTTAAATTGGAAGAAAGAAGGAATCAATGGACAAATTAGAGTGAGGAACAAGTTTCTAGCATCGATTCGAGGTGGATAATGTGTTTACAATTTGAATTTATAAGCCACTACTGCTTTCTTTAAATAAAGAGATTTTCTGATTTCAATTGCATCATAAATGTTGCATCATTGTATGAATGATTTGAAAAATCATTTTTTGATTCAATACATGGACTTTGGATGAATTACAACATACATTGTGTTATGCCTCGAAAGATTACATGGCATTTCATATATTCGGAAAAGATCATGCGATAAATGATTTTGAGCATGATATGTGCTTTGTTTAGGTAAGAGAGTTACGGATGGAGTCACGTGCACGTCGACGTATAGTATAGCCTTCTCCCAGCTGCCCGCTTGAGGCAACGAGATCCTTGAGAAATCGGACTTGGATAGTTACAGTATAAACTTCAGTTTATCCGGATTGTTTTACGGAACTCTCGAGCCATTTCTGTGCATTTCATATGTGATATGACATTTCATCTATAACTTGTCAAGTTGATGCATTCATGTTTTGTAATCTATGGATTTATGGCTGAAAGCCTAAGAATCATACGTTTTACAAACTACGAGTTTGCCTACAGCAAGAAAAGAACTTTTAAAAACGTGCTTTACGGATTTCAAAGAAATGTTTTTCTAAGACCAGAGAAGGAAAAAGATTTCAAGGGTTTTGCTTATCTATTCGTTTTATAAATATATTATCCACGAGCTTTGTGCTCACCCCCTTTTCATCCCCATCTCCAGGTTTTCGAGCGGGAGATCGGATGAAAGAATGTCAAGACGTGTTATTCGATTTTGTATCGTTTGTACTTTGTGAAAAATGGGATTTTTGTATCGGTTTGTATAAGACTGGTTTTGTCAATTATTGTATTACAAGTATTATTATGGGATTGTATTATGAATTATGGACATGTGTATTGATTTAAGTTATGAATAGGATCTGGATATAGAAATGATTGATTATTGGGTTTGGATTGATTTGATTTATGAATTTTGTATAATGATTTGGATTATGACCTTGTGTATAATGATTATGGTTGGTATATTGAATTGAGGAATTAATAGGAATTGGATTTGTATAATGTGTGTTGGATATGGACATGTAGATATAGGATTGCGTTTGCTGTGTTGGATTCCAGACGGGGAGTCCGATGATACTGGTTATATTGTGAGAAATATAGAAGTGTATTTTGAACACTTTGCAGGTTTTGGGGTTTACTAGAAGGCAGCCGTTATGCTGCCAAAATTTTGGTGAAATGGGTATAAGAATGAGTATTGAGATTTATTTGAGTGCATAAGAAAATGATTATGAATTGAGAAATTGATTAAGGAAGGTGGAAGAAATGGAAAAGAAAGGAATGAGAAAAGAAAGAAAAGAGGAAGAAAGGAAAATTTTATACTGGTTTCGGATTGGATTAGTCTTAAGATTTCCAACGCGACCATTTTGACGCTTTCTTTGATATTTGTTCACGGATGTCGAAAATTGATTTCGATTCGATTTGATCCGAAGTTTGCTTCATTTCGATTTGCTTCCGCTTTGTGTTATTCGATTCGCCTTCGGATTTGATTTATCCGATTCGTCATTTGATTCATATCTGATTTGATTTCGCCTTATGTTTCATTTCCTTGCTTTGATTCGATTCATATTGGTTCGTATTCGTATTCGTTTTCCATTTTCGAGTTGGGGCGCTGGTCTCCGGATCGGGTCCCAACACCAAACGCTTGGGACGTGCGTCTGGCCGTGCGTGTGCGTAGCACATGCGCTACACAGGCACGCGCAATGACGTCAGCCTGACGTCATTTGTAGACGTGTTTTCAAAAAAAATAAAAAAAAACCCAAAAATTCTAGATTTTTCGTAAGGTTCCCCGGGGTGTTTTGGGTCAGTTTTTGGGTCCGGAAAATTTATAAAGTAACCTTTTTCTATTTTTCTGGATTTATTACATTTGTGATAAATTAAAGTTTAGCTCCAAAAAAAGGAATTAAGGTATTCTGAATCCGATTTCGATTGAATTTTCATGTTTCGGACTTCGTATGAGGGAGATACACGAGGTCTCGTATCTCAGGTCTCATTTTCAATGTTCTGGATTGCATGATAATCAATCGAAAATAGAAATTGAGACATTCTAAAGCCATTTTGAGTGAATTTTCATGTAATGAATTTGCTATAAGGGAGATACATGAGGTTATCGAGTCTCAGAAGATCGGTTCAGTATTCGGTGACGCACGATAATCACTCTACTGAGATTTTTTATTTACGAATGTCTCAATTGAAGTTTTCGATGAATGTCTTCTTTACGTGTGTGTGACAATGAGATTGTGTATTAGGATTTTTGCATTTATTGAGGTTACATTGTCACATACAGTATGCCCATAAAGAATGTGAGGATGACATAAAGATGTATCCCTTGTGTTTGCAGACTTTTTAGATGCTAATGAGAATGTAGTCACCAAAGTGGCCTTTCAAGTTAGTATTCTGAATTGTTTTGCTTGCATGTTGGAGGATGTCTCTGATTTTATGTTTGGTTATTCTGCCCAAAGGTGTTGGCCTTACATAAAATTTTTAGATGTGCATAAAGGCATTAGATGGAGGGAGGTTGTTGCTCAAGTAATCTATTCACCCAAAGGTGGTAGTGTCATAAGAGTTGATAGTTTATACTCCGATTGTTTTTATGTATGAAAGTCTAATTGCATATATTATATATTCAACCCAAAGGTGTTTCATAATATGTGTGATTAGATTTCCAGGAAAGATACTATCAATGGTTTTAGTATCGTTGTTGTCCTACATTAGTGTTGAATTAAAGTTTATCATCTTGAAGTCACCTTTTCAGTCAACTAAATCAGTGTCATCATTGAAACCCTTGCTGGTTTCAATATAAAGAATTGAACGGAGGATGTTGTGAAGGTTATGGAGATAGTTGTAGTTGAAATGGCCATATAGACTGGTAAGGCATCTCCACTTACATCCATGAGCTCGAAAACTCATAAAACAGCCTATGAAACCTAGGATCGGTCTAACAGATTATATCTGACGACCATTAAGAGTCCATACCTAACCATCTGCAAAGTGAACTTCCGAACACAGACATAGCGAAGGAGTTTCTTGGTAATGTCTCCCAGAGGTACAAGTCTCATCTGGTATTGAGGCATGTGCCTTAATGAAAGTATTATTCTCCATGAAGTATACAGAGGAAAAGGGGAGTAATGGAGTACTTATCGAGAATAATTTATTTTCACAGTAGGTGAAAATATTGAGGCTTCAATGCTTTGATATCCCATTGTGTTGCTGAGGTGGAGAAACTCAAGTTGTTACTCCTACACTCCTGGAAGCAGCTTAAGGGAAGACAAAGATGAAGCTCATTAAGTTCAAAGGTAGAAAGTTCAAACCTTCTCCACTTGATGACGCAGGTCAAACCAGTTCTAGTAAAGGTCCCTTGGAAATAAAGAAGCCAATAATATGAGGTTTAAAGGGAAGATTGAGACTATCAGGTTACTCTTTGGTTTATCAATTATAAATCTAATTGCGATAGTTGCATTAAGTATAAGTGACTATTTAGTAGAACATCTGATTAGGGTGTTTCCACAATGCAGCAGTTCATACCTAGGATGAAACCAAGTAAAGGGAAGGAGGAACTGATGGTTCACAACAATAAAGATGTGGAAGTGATATCTATAAGGGGTGTATGTACTGAACTTTATAGTAAGGTTCATTAGGGTTATACGACACATTTTATATGTGATCTTTTGATCAATTAAGGACACTGAAGGTTGATGTTTTGCATTTAATACTTTTGTTATACAGTTGTAGTTTAATGCAAAACATAAAGGTACAACTTTCTTATCATATGGTTTGTATAGAATGTGTCCTATCCCGAATTAGATATACACTTCTTCATATCATGCTAAATAAGGTTTGAAGGACCTGATGAATTAGAAGTCATACATGGTGTGGCATAAAAATTTAAGTCACATTTCCAAAGTTAGGATTGAGAAATTGATCAGGGAAACCATTTCTCAATTCTAGTTTAAGATGATCTGGAACATGTACTGATGATCACAAGGGTAAGTTGACTAATAAGGACAATGGGGTCAGCTCACACTTCTAACTTGTTGAGTTTAATACATAAAGATTTCAGTAGACCTCATATAATTTCATTATGCAATTATAAAAGTATTTTGACATTTCTTGATGATTTTTCACATCAAAGTCATATGTTCTTGCTTAAAGTCTGAAGGTTGAGAACTAGTTGGGAAAATTCATCAAGATAGTCAGATTTGAACAAGGAGGAAAATATCATCGCAAACATGATGTTCAGAACTTTAAAAGGTCCGTTTGTCAAATATGTGAAGTTAATTAGAATAGTGATCTAGTTCACTATACCAAGTAGTTCTGAGCAAGATGGTGTGTTGTCGAAAGGCATAGCTCCACCCTAAAGGACTTAAAGAAGTCAATGCACAGCAGAACTAATCTACCTATCTAGAAATTGAAGAACTCAGCCTTGCGCACACTCATGTAAAGGACTACCCTACTGAGATAGGATAATCCTTATAAAGAAAGATTGCATACTCGTTCTCTTCATTGTTATTGTTGTATCGCGTACGGTCCTAGTATTCACAATACGCTGCGGAAAAGACCATACAAAAACATCAAGTATAATCGAAAACACGAGGATTAACGAAAATACCTTATTTTTGTGGGTGGATTGCTTCTTTTTAGATTCCAAGACACTGGAAATCGCTAATGCCCTCTACCGGTATCCAAACGAGCATGCACGATCCGGGCTGCGGCTGTAATGTGCTAGCACGTCCTGAAAACCTTTCTGAACGCCGCACGATCTTTCTCTTGGATGGCGGCTAGGGTTTCCTGACAATTATGTCGTTAACCTAATGAGACCTAAGCTTCTCTATTTATAGAGAAACCCTAATCTCATTCAAGCCCTATTAAGTTTCGGCCCATTATATCATATATAATAAAAGCCCGACAACTTAATTAAATCTAGCCCAATAAATATATCTAAATATATTTATTCAACACCTAATAAACTAGGTCCAAGAGAATAAGCCCAGATCACATCACTCTTTGTGTGCGACCACAGTAGCTCATTTGATGTTGGCAATGGGCTTGATTACACTTGAGGCCCATAAGTCATAAGCGGCCTCTAGCAAGACATTATGACTACCCAAATCCAATGAGGATCGATAATCCGATTTAACCTGTAACTATGGTTATAGGCTCAGTCCTTTTGTAACACGATATCAAGATTAATCACAAGGCATGGTACATGTCAACCTTTGATTAATCATAGTTTCTTGATCCCCAAGTTGATTGATTATGACAAATGACATTGATGACTCTTCATCAATTCATTTGAGCACGACCATGCATTTCTTCAGTCATACTTGTCAAGAGGCCCAAATGATATCTCTCTCATTTAAGAGAGGTACAAATCCCATCTACGTCATTCACATCCCTCCGCATGATTCATTTGATGTCCAACATAAGACTGTTTGCTATTCGGTTAAAATAACTTAGTCTAATATCAAAACACCAAATTCCTCATGTAGGGAACCATGATGACTTCAGGTCAAAGGACGAAAGTCAAACCTATTGAGAATCACTAATGACATGAAACCATGTAGTATTCTCTTTTTGGGTCGATCCAATATATGTTCTCTAACATATATCTATGTTTCTGATTTGATATCTCATATCCATGATCAGTAAAACGTGATCATCAATCAGAACACATACTAGCCTTAATTCATTATTATTCCACCAATAATGATCGACTAGGGACAGTCTAGAATAGTATTATAACACTTATGGTTTTACTATCAAGTCACATACTTGATGACATAAGTTTAATACCATTCATGGAATGTAAATCACATTACATAAATGAAATACATGCATATATGAAACGGAATACCTCATAACATATTATTAACAAATCATAATGTTAATACATGAATCACAAATGTTCATTGGCCTAGGGCACACTACTAACAATCTCCCACTTGCACTAGGCCCAATCAGTCAGATATCTAATACCCATAGACCTCATATGACTCTCATGTTTAGGTTGTGGAAGAGGCTTAGTAAGTGGATCGGCAATGTTGTCATCTGTGCCCACTCTGCATATCTTCACGTCTCCTCTTCTAATGATCTCTCTAATCAAATGGAAACATCTGAGTATGTGTTTGGATCTATTATGCGAATTTGGTTCCTTAGCCTGTGCTATAGCCCCATTATTTTCACAATAAAGGTCTATAGGACTTGCAATGCTAGGAACAACTCCAAGCTCTGTGATGAACTTCCTGATCCATCAGACTTCCTTAGCGACATCCGAGGCAAAGAATGTACTCGACTTCAGGTTGTAGAATCAACAATGTTGTCTTGCTTTGAACTTTTCCACTCATCGCACCTCCATTCAAACAGAACACAAAACCTGATTGTGATCTGAAATCATCTATGTCAGACTGAAAACCAGCATCAGTGTAACCATTTACAACTAGCTCTCCTTCAAGTCCTCCATAGACTAGGAACATATCCTTAGTTCTTCTCAAGTACTTAAGGATGTTCTTAACTGCTATCCAGTGACTCTCACCATAATTAGATTGGTATCTACTTGTTATGCTCAAAGCATATGAGACATCTGGTCGAGTACATAACATGGCATACATGATAGATCCAATTGCAGATGCATATGGAATCTTACTCATGCGCTCAAGCTCCTTATCTGAAGTAGGACAATCCTTCTTAGAAAACTTGATTCCATGTGACATAGGTAAGAATCCTCTATTGGAATCTTGCATACTGAACCTTTTCAGTACCTTATCTATGTATGTACTCTGACTTAGACCTATAAGCTTTCTTGATCTATCTCTATAGATCTTAATGCCTAAAACATAGGCAGCCTCACCTAAGTCTTTCATTGAGAAACGTTTCCTTAACCAAATCTTGACACTCTTTAAGGTCGAAATATCGTTTCCAATGAGCAGGATGTCATCAACATATAAAGCTAAAAGACAACAAGACTCCCACTAACCTTTTTGTAAACACAAGGTTCATCTTCATTCTTGATGAATCCAAACTTTTGACAACTTCATCAAAACGAAGATTCCAGCTTCTTGATGCTTGCTTCAATCCATAAATAGATCTTTGAAGCTTGCACACCTTTCCCGAATTCTTAGGATGGACAAAACCCTCAGGCTGTATCATATATACATCCTCAAGTAAGTTTCCATTAAGGAAAGCCGTTTTGACATCCATTTGCCATATCTCATAATCGTAGTATGCAGCTATGGCAATAAGAATTCTAATGGATTTGATCATGACCACTGGAGAAAATGTCTCATCATAATCAATTCCATGAACTTGTCGATAACCTTTAACAACAAGTCTTGCTTTATAAGTGTACACATTTCCATCCATGTCGAGTTTCTTTTTGAAAACCCATTTGCATCCAATGGTCTTCAAGCCATCAGACGGATCAATCAAAGTCTAAACTTGATTGTCATACATGGATTGCATCTACGCTTTCATGGCCTCTAACCATTTAGCGATTCTCGACTTTCCATAGCTTCTTGATAAGTTGTGGGCTCATTATGATCGATGAGCATCACATTATCATCATCAAGAATAAGAAATCCATATCTCTCGGGTTCATGGCGAATCTATCGGATCTACGTAGGCCTTGTGTTGTTGAAGGCGCTCATCAACGACTTGTGAGCTCGCTTCAATCTCCTGCGAGCTCAATGTCATTTTGTGAAACTTGAATTTCTTGAGTTGTACTTTACTCCCATTGTTTCCTTTGAAACAAATTCCTTCTAAGAAGAAACCATTTCGAGCAACAAACATTTTGTTCTCGATGGGATGTAAAAGTAATATCCTTTAGTTTCTTAGGATATCCCACAAAATAACATTTTTCAGATTTGGGTGCCAACTTGTCGCAATTGGGACGCTTCACATAAGCCTCATAACCCCAAATCTTTAGAAAAGATAAATTAGAGCGCTTCGGTCCATATCTTATAAGGTGTCTTTTCTATAGCCTTTGAAGGAATACGGTTCAATATGAATGTGCGGTTTCTAAAGCATAGCCTGTAAGTATTTTGGAAGATCGGTTTGACTCATCATTGATCGAACCATATCTAATAGAGTTCGATTTCTCCTTCGAAACACCATTCCATTGAGGAGTTCTGGAGGAGTCAATTGTGAAACGATTCCACAATCCTTAAGATAATCATCAAACTCTTGGTTTAAATATTCACCTCCTCGATCGGATCGAAGGATTTTAATATTCTTGCCAAGTTGATTTTGTACTTCATTCTTATACTCTTTGAACTTTTCAAAAGATTCAGATTTGTACTTCATTAAATAGACATACCCATATCTCATCAAGTCATCGTAAAAGTAATGAAATACAAATAACCTCCTCTCACGATATGCTAAAAAGACCGCATACATCAAGTATGTATAAGGCCCAATAGCTCATTGGCCCTTTCCCTTTACTCTGAAGGGGCCTTTGTCATCTTACCCAAAGAAACAAGAATCACACGTGTCAAAAGATTCAAAAGAATCAATGAATCCATCTTGATGGAGTTTTGAAATCGTTTTCATTTACATGGCCTAAGAGACAATGTCGAGATAAGTTGGGTTCAAATCGTTAGATTTAAACTTCTTGGTATTTATGTTATAGATGGGCTCATTTGTTAGAGACTCGGTGTTCAGAGTATAGATGCCATTTAATTGACGTGCAATACCATATAAAACGTCATTCTTATAAATGGAAATACTTTTATTCTCAATAGAAAATTTAAATCCATCATTCTCTAAACAAGCAAAAGAAATAATGTTCCTACTCATAGTAGGTACATAATAACAATTCTTAAGTTTCAAAATGAGTCCAGTAGGCAAAATAAGATCATAAGTCCCCACGGATAAGCAAAGAACTCTTGCTCCATTTCCCACGCAAGAGTTGATCTCACCACCCATCAATCTTCTAGTCCTTCTTAAACCCTGCACATTAGTACAAATGTGAGTTGCAGCTCCAGTATCTAATACCCAAGATGCAGAAGGAGTAAAATTGATTTCTATAACAAACATACCTGAAGAAGTAGTCACACTATTCTTCTTCTCTTTCAGCTCTTCCAAATAGAGTTTGCAGTTCCTTTTCCAATGACTAGGTTCATTGCAATGGAAGCAAACTCCTTCCTTGGGTGCCTTAGTCTTAGCTTTGGGCTTGGGCTTGGGCTTGGACTTAGGTACTTTACCTTTGCCCTTCTTCTTGAAACCCTTTCCCTTTTGAACCATAAAAACTTCATTGGTGGTCTTTACCTTTCTCTTTAAGTTCTCTTCAAATAGATTTCAAAGATCCCATGCAATTCATCAATGGACTTCTCCATATTATGCATGTTGTAGTTAAGAATGAACTGATCATATTCATCAGTCAAGGATGATAGAATAAGATCCGTTGTCAATTCTTGACTAACAGGTGCACCTAATTTCTCAAGATGATGAATGTAACTCTTCATCTTAAGAACATGAGCACTCACGAGTGTGCCAGGAGTCATCTTGCATGAATTCAATGCCTTAGTGGTTCTAAACCTCTCTTGGCGTGCTTGCTCTTGAAACATGGCTTTCAGTTGAGCAAGCATGTCATAGGCTTCCATTTCCTCTAAATCCTTCTGAAGGTCAGAGATCATGGCGCCTAACATAAGGCATGACACATCCGTGGAGTCATTGATATGCTTCGTGTAAGCATCCTTTTGAGCCTTAGGTGCGTTTCTTTGGTGGTTCCTCGGGATGGGTTCTTCTAAGACATAAAGCTTTCTTTCTTGCTTGAGAACAATTCTCAAGTTCCTATACCAATCTAGGAAATTTGTTCCACTAAGTTTTTCTTTCTCTAAGATAGATCGCATAGACAGGTTTGTGGATGGAGTAGCCATAATCTACAAAATAATGCAATAAGGGTCAACATTCTTATATAGTATGAGGTATTAGCTGTAACATCCCGTCACTGTCATTAAGGGTATTTTGGTTATTATGAGTCATACTGATAGGTTTTACTGCATTCATTGAATGAGCATGTTATGGCCTCTAATTGTAGAGGAACAGTTTAATGCATATGCATTTATCCATAGGTACATGCATTCATGATTTCGGTATTTAATTGTAAGTAAGAATCGATCGAGTTGATTTGAAACTATTTGGATTGAGAGTTAATTGAGAATTTGAGTAATCGAGTGCAATTGGTGATTTGATCTTGTTTATGAGTGATGGCAATTTATAATGGCTTATAGGAAATTTCGTGAAATTGGGAGATAATGCCCGGATAGGAAAGTTTTGGGTGATCGAGTGATCGACCTACAAGATCGAAAGTAATCGTCCAATGACAATGGAAAATTAGAATTTTACTTGATAGAAATAATTATGTGGAACCATTGGGATTTAGAGACCAAATTTGGGTGACTTGGAGACTTAGGTCTATAAATACTAGGTTTGAGGAATTTGGGGAAAACACCTAAGGCAATTTCACGTTTCTCTTCTTTCCCCATCTTGTGACTTGCGATTTCCTCCCATTGGTAAGGATTCCTCGATTTTCTTTATGGATTCTTTCCTTGAGATGAGGTTAAGCGATTGGTCGTTATTGGTGAAGGTTAGAGGCTCGGGATTAGTGAATCGTTGAGCTTGAAGGATTTTAGGGTTTGGAGGATTTTGAGGAACTGTAGCTTGATCTGTGATTTGGTAAGTTTTAAGAGCTTTGATGTTGTTATGGATGATTCTTACTGTATTTATGGCATTTATTATATTTGATCGGGTAGTTGGGAGTGTTTATGGATGGGTTTTGTTATTGATGATTACCGTAGAGTGTATAGGTCGAAGTGTGGATTTGTGGAGGTAGATTATCGATTTGTTGATGGATAGAGTTATATGGATGATTGAATATGCTAAGGTTGCCGGCGATGATATTGCTTGATTTATGTGTATTGAGTTCTTGGTGAGTTGCGAATCGAAACTGGAAATCCTGGTGGTGTGTTTAAAAGCTATGTGTTGGAGAAGAAGGAGAGCTGTGCGTAGTGGATTTAGGTTGGAGACCGCACAGCTTCGTGAGGAGCTCGGCATGCGGACGAGCAGTGAGTAGCTCGGCATGCGGACGAGCGGTGAGTAGCTCGGCATGCGGACGAGCGATGAAGTAGCTTCGGCATGCGACGGCGATGAGGAGCTTCGGTATGCGGACGAGCTGCGAGTAGCCGACATCTGAGCAGCTGCGGATCGATCGATCATCCGAGCGACCGATCGACGAGTTGCGTATCGTTCGGCTATGCGAGCGATCGAGCGACGAGCTTTGGGAGTCGCCGCACGCAGGGCGGCGATGATCGGCGGTCTGCGTAGCTAGTCGATGAGCGAGGTTTAAGCGTGCGGGCTAGGGCTCACGTCCAGGTCGACCTGTGGCATGCGGGTGAACGCCCAGGCGCACCCATGGTCGCAACCTTTGCCCTAGTCGTCCGAAGAGGAGTGTTTGAGGCTTTTGGCATTGGGACTTAGGAAATTAACCGATTGAGGTGATTAAGGATTAGATTTGATTTGAAGTTTAAATTGGAATTTTTATGGATGTGTTCAACCCAAGGAATAGGAAATTGCTATTGGGGATCCTAATTGAGGTAAATTGACTGGATTTTAGGAATGGATCAATTATTGTCAATCAACTCAATGAAGAGTCAGAATTGGGTTTTTAGCACCGGGAATCGTGAGCGTGCATTGTACATTATTTCACTGAGACATATGCATTACTGTCACTGTTTTATTGGGCAATAAGTGATGGGTTGTACTTTATTGTTATAGAGGCACCGTTGGACCGTCGTTCCACGGACATTCTTTGGGACTTCGGCAGCAAGAGTTCGGAGTTCTGGTGAGTAACCTAGTTGGTTTCTCAAATTCACGATTGCTTACATGCTTCTACATGAATTACATGCAAAGATGAATAGTATGACTCTTGTATGATTCTTGGCATGTATTGGATTGAATTGCATGTCTTTCTTGAACCGAATCTGTCATCGCTACATGATATCGAGATCGAATATCGGGCTTTTATAGCCATACACCGAACCTCTTGAATCTGAATTTATGAACATCGCATCGCATGCATAAATGCATGATCACATAATGGAATGTGTCCCAAGTTGCTATTTTCTTCGAAAAGAGCTTCGAGCTCAGATATCGCATCTTGTGGGGGCTTCGCAGGGAGAAATCACGACGCGTCCACACCGACATCGATTGAGCACTTGGGCACAAAATGAATAAGCTGGAAAGAGTCACATATGCATTGCATTTACATGATTGATCGTGTTGTGACGACATGGAATATGTGATGACATGAATTATCGTAGATCGTTACTTGTTAATGTAAACCGATTGATTCATCGTTTATTGTTACATGTCTTGTAAATTGCTACCGACATCGCAGATTGTTATATTATCTTGACAATAAATATTATTGTACTATGTCAGACGCGCCGTGTGCGTAATGCATGATTTGAGTGAACCATCGATGATGGTTTCTCACCGAGTTCGCAAACTCACCCAAATTTGCAACCTATTTTTCAGATTGTTAGAGTAGACTTCTAGCTCAAAGATCTTTCTTTCCGCCGTGCGGAAAGCTCTTTGGCGAGGGTCGTGATGGCACATAGGTCGGTCAGCTGGATTAGTGTTTTGAGGATGACTTAGGATAGATGTTTGTATCAGTCTCTTTTTGGTTTTGTTAGGAGACTGATAGACTTGTCTATTCTGGATTGGATTACTGTACTGGATAATTATTACTTTGGATGTCAATTTGTTGATTCTTCGTTATTTTGTGATTTAAAATACTTGATGCCATGGATTTTAGCGAAATTTTACGGTAGTAAATCCTTTATCGTGGGATACGTGTCGAGCGACCTTGGGTTTCGATGTGTACCTACGGTGAGGGGCGCTACATTTAGTGGTATCAGAGCATGGTTGGCATCTTTTGGGCATAGAGCATTATTAGGCCGGAATCACTGTGTAAGGATAACAGAACTGATCAGAATTTCTTGTCTGTTTAGGTCATCCGTTATGGGAGATCGAGTAGAGCAGCCAGCTGACCAAGAATCGGTAGGAGCTAGTAGGGAGTCCCCTATGCCTCTCTCAGAGGAGTTACCTCCTCGAGTTCCTGTGAGACGGAACGCAGCCAGTGCGATCGGCAAGCATGGGGGCGATTGATTTCTATGGTAGACCGACCTGCGGAGGTCGAGGATGGCTTGAGAGGACTGAGCGAGTCCTCGATCAGATGGACTGCGACCCTGAGGAGAGGTTCGACTACTCTGTCTCCTTGCTACAGGGTCCTGCATATCGGTGGTGGAGGACTGTCCCGGGCAGTACCACCAGGCCCTGCACTCTGACATGGGATGATTTTCTGAGGGCCTTCAGGGACAATTTCATGCCCAAGGTCTATCTGGAGATGAAGATGCAAGAGTTCTTAGAGTTGAGACAGGGACAGATGACTGTGGCTGACTATGAGGTTCAGTTTAATGAGTTGATGGGCTATGCTTCTGCACTGATTTCTACTGAGGACGACAGATGCCGTAGATTTGAGGGTGGACTCAATTTCGAGATCCGCACCCGACTGGCCAGATCTGATATGAGCTCATTTATTGGTGAGCTGCATTGTCGGGATAAGCATTGCTTCTGGCGAGAATGCGTTGAGACCGGACAGGGACCCGACATAAGAGACCTAGTGATAGCCATGGCCTTGGCGAGAGGCTACTGATGGCATGCAGTAGGCCCTTCAGTCCATTGGAGGGCCAGTTAGATGGATACGGGCGAGAGGCGATTCGCATGCATCGCTAGTGGTGGTGGTAGCGCCAGAGGATCAGGACAGACTGCCCCAGACTGTGAGCATTGTGGCAAGAGGCACAGTGGAGAGTGCCGATGGTTATCTGGAGCCTGCTTGAGGTGCGGCTCGATGGAGCATTGGTGAGGAGCGCCCGAGACATTGGGAGCCCATCTACTATGGTGGTAGATCAGCAAGATAATATCCGATCAATGAGCCGTGGAGGTGGATCAGGCTGGAGAGGTCGAGGCCGAGGTCGAGGCCGAGCAGAGGGTTCTGTAGTGAGGTCCGAGGGACTGAGTGGCAGGCAGCAGTCTCAGGCGAAGGTCTATGCCATGACACGGCAGGAGGCCCAGGACTCACCGGATGTTGTTGCGGGTATGCTTCTTATTTCTGGTATAGAAGCATATGCATTGTTGGATTCTGGATCCACCCATTCTTTTATTGCACCGCATCTAGCATGTAGACTGCATGGGATAGGCGGAGGTTACTGATATGGGTTAGAGGTGAGTACACCTCAGGTAGTACAACTGTATTGGGAGAGGTATGTATAGGATGTCGGTCCAGATTGAATGAAAGCGGTGTTGAGTGATTTGATAATCTTGGCTCTGGAGATTGATGTGATATTGGGGATGGGTGGTTAGCGTGCATAGGGCTGTTATGGACTGTATTACACCAAGGAGGTTGTATTGGATTCCCTGGACAGCCTGTGGTGGTGTTTAGAGGAGTCGGTCGGTGTACTGCGAGGATGATATCCTTTATGAGTGCCACGAGATTGATGCAGGAGGTTGTGAGGCCTATCTGGCTCATGTAGTGGATTCTCGAGTTGAGAGAGATTGGAGGATGTTCCGTAGTGAGGAATTTCGGATGTTTTTCCGAGGAGTTACTGGGATTGCCGGCGAGAGATAGAGTTTGAGATTGATCTCGTTCGCATCGCTTCTATATCGATCCCTCCATATAGGATGGCACCGGTGGGCCGAGAGAGCTTAAGGCTCGATTGCGGGAACTTTTAGACAAGGGGTTTATCGGACCGAGTGTTTCGCCATGGGGAGCTCGGTATTGTTTGTAAAGAAGAAGGATGGGACTACGAGGCGTGCATTGATTATGGCGGTTGAACCAAAGTGTGATGAAGAATAAGTATCCACCGCTTAGGATTGACGATCTATTTGATCGATTGCGAGGAGCTCGGTGTTTACTAAGTTAGACTGCGATCGGGTTACTATCGATTGAGGATCGCAGAGGCCGATGTGCCTAAGAGTGCTTTCCTGAGTAGTGCGGGCATTTGAGTTCTTAGTGATGCCGTTTGGGTTGACTAATGCCCCGACAACCTTCATGGCTTTGATGAATAGGATTTTTCAGCCTACTGGATCGATTTGTGATAGTGTTTATTGATGACATCTTGGTTTATTCGAGGATGAGCGAGCACACCGAGCATCGAGGATAGTGTTGCAGTCACGAGAGAGAAGCGGTTGTTAGCCAAATTCGCTAAGTGTGAATTTTGGCTTGATGAGATCGTGTTTACGGGACACGTGGTGTCCGTGAGGGTATCGGTGGATCCTCACAAGATAGAGGCGATGATGAGTTGGGAGATTCGAGGATGTGCGAGTTGAGGAGTTTCCTAGATGGCGGTTATTACCGGAGATTCGTCGAGGATTTTCGTTGATCTCCGCCCTCTGGCGAAGCTATTGAGGAAGAATGTACCGTTCAGATGGTGAGGATTGCGGAAAGAGCTTTAAGGAGTGAAACATCGGTTGACGACCGCACCGGTGTCGGGCATTCCTTACGGGACCTGAGGCTTTGTGGTTTACGATGCCTCGCACTGTGGGTTGGGATGTGTATTGATGCGGCATGGGAAAGTTATAGCGTATGCCTCAAGGCAGCTTGAGGTCTCACGAGGTGAATTATCCAAAGGCATGACTTGGAGTTAAGCTGCGAGAGTATTTGCTCAAGATCCTGGAGACACCTATCGTATGGGGAGACGTTCGGATCTTCACTGCACCATAAGAGTTTGAGGTATCTGTTGAGTCGAGGGAGCTCAATTTGAGGCAGAGAAGATGGATAGAGCTCTTGAAGGATTCTGATCGCGATTGAGTACCATCCAGAAAGGCCAATGTAGTGGCCGATGCTTTGAAAGGTGAGATCGCATGGTATTGTAGCTCGATTGGATGGAGAGATTGCCTAGTCGTCTGATTGAGAGCTCTTAATGTCAGATGGATTTGGGGCGAGGATGGAGCACCGACACTCTGTTGAGGCTCAGCCGATCTTTGCATGCGAGATTCGGAGGGTTCGAGGACCGGGACCCGTACTAGTGAAACCGATTGATAGAGTTGATGGTATGCAGATTTGAGTTTGAGTTGAGAGATGGGACATTATGGATGGGACGGAGGGCGTGTGTGCGGATATTGATGATTTGAGGCGGAGATCCTAGAGGAGGCTCATGTAGCCGCTTATGCTATGCATCTGGTTCGACCAAGATGTATAACACACCGAGACGACATTTACGGTGGCTGGTATGAAGAGGCAAGTGGCGAATATGTGTCCGGTGTCGACATGTCAACGAGTTAAGCGAGCATCAAGCTCCGGTGGGAAAGTTGCATTCGTTGCCCATTCCGGAGTGGAAGTGGGGCGAATTACCATGGATTCGTGGACGAGGTTGCCTAGGACACGAGGCAACAGGATGCTATCTGGGTCATAGTGGACCGATTGACCAAATCGGCTCACTTCTTGCCGATGAGAGAGAGTAATACTCTCGATCAGTTGGCCTGTAAGTATATAGCGTAGATTATGCGATTGCATGGGGTTCCGTTGTCGATAGTTTTGCATAGGATCGAGTTCACATCGAGGTTCGGAAGAGCCTCGAGGCGCTATGGGTACTCGATGAATTTCAGACCGCATTCCATCCTCGACCGATGGATGAGTGAGAGGACGATCAAGATCGCTGAGGACATGCTTGGGCATGTGTATTGGAGTTTAGAGTGCGTGGGATCAATACTTGGCAGCGATAGAATTTGCATACAATAACGATGTCGAGCAAAGATTGGGATGGCACCGTATGAGGCCTTGTATGGCGAGCCGTGTAGATCACCACCGTGTTGGGATGAAGAGGGTCGAGATCGATAGAGGGTCCCGAGCTGATCCAGATCTGCGAGATAAGATCTGATTGATCGTGAGTCGCATCAAGGCGGCTCGGATGCAACGAAGAGTTATGCGGATCAAGATCGGTGGTATGGAGTATAGTGTGGGTGATCGAGTATTCCTTGAGTGTCTCCTTGGAAAGAGTATCGAGATTTGGCCGTAGGGCAAATTGAGCCCTCGGTATAATGGTCCGTTTGAGATCCTTGAGAGGATAGGACCAGCCGCTTCTGAGTTGGCTTTACCGAGCGAGATGTCTAGTTGCATGACGTGTTTCACGTTAGTATGCTCCGCGGTACCGATCGGACCGACGCATGTGATTACGGCTCGGGATATCGAGATAGCCGGTGATATGAGTTATGTGGAAGAGCGGTGCAGATCATTGGATCACGGGTCAAGCAATTGTAAACCGGGTGATTCCATGGTGAAAGTACTTTGGAAGAACCACTACTTTGAGGAAGCTACTGGGGAGGCGAGGAGCATATGAGGAGCCGGTATCCTCATTTATTTGTGGGATAGTATGAAATTTCGAGGACGAAATTTTTATTAGAGGGTGAATTGTAACATCCCGTCCACCGTCATTAAGGGTATTTTGGTTATTATGAGTCATCTTGATAGGTTTTACTGCATTCATTGAATGAGCATGTTACTGGCCTCTAATTGTAGAGGAACAGGTTTAATGCATATGCATTTATTCATAGGTACATGCATTCATGATTTTCGGTATTTAATTGTAAGTAAGAATAATCGAGTCGATCAAATCGATTGGATTGAGAGTTAATTGAGAATTTGAGTAATCGAGTGCAATTGGTGATTTGATACTGTTTATGAGTGAGTGGCAATTTATAATGGCTTATAGGAAATTCTCGTGAAATTCAGGAGATAATGCCCGGACCGGAAAGTTTTGGGTGATCGTCGTCGACCTACGAGATTGAAAGCACCGCCCAATGGCAATGGAAAAATTAGAATTTTCTTGATAGGAAATAATTATGTGGAACCATTGGGATTTAGAGACTGAAATTTGGGTGACTTGGAGACTTAGGTCTATAAATACTAGGTTTGAGGAATTTGGGGAAAACACCAAGGCAATTTCACGTTTCTCTTCTTTCCCCCTCTGTGACTTGCGATTTCCTCCCATTGGTAAGGATTCCTCGATTTTCTTTATGGATTCTTTCCTTGAGATGAGGTTAAGCGATTGGTCGTTATTGGTGAAGGTTAGAGGCCGGGATTAGTGAATCGTTGAGCTTGAAGGATTTTAGGGTTCGGAGGATTTTGAGGAATCCGTAGCTTGATCTGTGATTTGGTAAGTTTTAAGAGCTTTGATGTTGTTATGGATGATTCTTCTTGTATTTATGGCATTTATTATATTTGATCGGGTGGTTGGGAGTGTTTATGGATGGGTTTTGTTATTGATGATTACCGTAGAGTGTATAGGTCGAAGTGTGGATTTGTGGAGGTAGATTATCGATTTGTTGATGGATAGAGTTATATGGATGATTGAATATGCTAAGGTTGCGATGATGATATTGCTTGATTTATGTGTATTGAGTTCTTGGTGAGTTGCAGAATCGAAACTGGAAATCTGGACTGGTGTGTTTAAAAGCTATGTGTTGGGAAGAAGGAGAGGCATGCGTAGTGGATTTAGGTTGGAGACCGCAACCGTGAGGAGCTCGGCATGCGAACGAGCGATGAGTAGCTCGGCATCGGGACGAGCGGTGAGTAGCTTCGGCATCTTGGACGAGCGATGAGGAGCTTCGGCATGCGGACGAGCTGCGAGTAAGCCCGACATCTGAACGAGCTACGGATCGATCGATCATCCGAGCGACCGACCAAGCGAGTTGCGTATCGTTCGGCTATGCGAGAAATAATCGAGCGACGAGCTTTGAGAGTCGCCAAAGACGCTGGGCGAAGCGATGGATGGCGGTCTGCGTAGCTAGTCGATGAGCGAGCGGTTTAGCGTCGGGCTAGGGCTCACGCGTCGTGTCGACTGTGGCATGCGGGTGAGCGCCAGGGCACCCATGGTCGCAACCTTTGCCTGAGTCGTCCAAGAGGAGTGTTTGAGGCTTTTGGCATTGGGACTTAGGAAATTAACCGATTGAGGTGATTATGATTAGATTTGATTTGAAGTTTAAATTGGAATTTTTATGGATGTGTTCGACCCAAGGAATAGGAAATTGCTATTGGGGATCCTAATTGAGGTAAATTATTGGATTTTAGGAATGGATCAATTATTGTCAATCAACTCAATGAAGAGTCGAATTGGGTTTTTAGCACCGGAATCGTGGCGTGCATTGTACATTATTTCACCGAGACATATGCATTATTGTCTCGTTTTATTGGGCAATAAGTGATGGGTTGTACTTTATTGTTATAGAGGCACCGTTGGACCGTGTTCCACGGACATTCTTTGGGACTTCCAGCAAGAGCTTCGGAAGTTCTGGTGAGTAACCTAGTTGGTTTCTCAAATTTCGATTGCTTACATGCTTACATGAATTACATGCAAAGATGAATAGTATGACTCTTGTATGATTCTTGGCATGTATTGGATTGAATTGCATGTCTTTCTTGAACCGAATCTGTCATCGCTACATGATATCGAGATCGAATCTTGGGCTTTTATAGCCATACACTGAACTACTGAATACTGAATTTACTAAACACTGCACTGCATGCATAAATGCATGATCACATAATGGAATGTGTCCCAAGTTGCTATTTTCACTGAAAAGAGCTTCGAGCTCGATATCGCATCGACCGGGCTTAGCAGGGAAAAATCACGCGCCCACACCGACATCGATGAGCACTTGGGCACTGGCGAATAATCGGAAAGTGTCACATATGCATTGCATTTACATGATTGACTGTGTTGTGACGATTACTGGAATATGTGATGACATGAATTCGAGATCGTTACTTGTTATCGCAAACCGATTGATTCATCGTTTATTGTTACATGTCTTGTAAATTGCTACCGATATCGCAATTGTTATATTATATCGACAATAAATATTCTTGTATTATCTTTACGCCGTAACGTAATGCATGATTTGAGTGAACCATCGATGATGGTTTCTCACCGAGTTCGCAAACTCACCCAAATTTGCAACCTATTTTTCAGATCGTTAGAGTAGACTTCTAGCTCAAGATCTTTCTTTCTGCCGTGCGAGTCTTTGGCGAGGGTCGTGATGGCACATAGGTCGGTCAATTTGGATTAGTGTTTTGAGGATGACTTAGGATAGATGTTTGTATCGTCTCTTTTTGGTTTTGTTAGAGACCGATAGACTTGTCTATTCGGATTGGATTCTTATCTTGGATAATTATTACTTTGGATGTCAATTTGTTGATTATCGTTATTTTGTGATTTAAAATACTTCGATGCCATGGATTTTAGCAAAATTTTCTGGTAGTAAATCCTTTATCTTGGGATACGTGTCGGAGCGACCTTCGGGTTTCCCGATGTGTACCCTACGGTGAGGGGGCGCTACACTAATCCCACTCAAAAAATAACCCTCAATAGAAAAATGGGAGAAAACAAGATCCATATTTCACTAAGTCCTAAGAAAGCTTTGGCTTAACACTCAAAACTTAGTTATTTAGGTAGAAAACTCTTTTCAATTACATCACATGTAACTCTTGATGGGCTTATGTTAAAATACATCTTATGTATTGCATGTATGTAAAAACCCAATCTTATGCCCTAAGCCCAAAACCGTTTTGATAGCTTAGTTAAGTTTAACCATACTTTACCTATGAATAGCACCATTATTCAAATGTCTTCCCTAGATAATCCCCACATGCCTTGCTTTGGCAATGACCCACATAAGGATGAGCTAGAAATAAACATTGGTAAAGATTTATGGAAGGCATATAAACTTAAAATTACGATGAGGGTCGTTCTTAGAAGGTTATTAATCCTTATAAAGAATTATGGAAGATTACAAAATGCTTGTTACAACCTTGGCTTGATTTTAATTGTTGATTTGAAAATAAATTTAATTTAATAATTCAACTCTTGAAAAATTAAATTAAAATCCAAAACCCTTTCCTAATAAATAATCCTTTGAAAACAAATTTTCAAATTTTAATAAAACACCTTTTATTATTATTAGGAGTATTTATTAATTTAATCTCTATTAAAAAATAATAATAAATTAGGGATTTTAAAACAAATTAAAAAAATAAATAAATAAATAAAAGGGAGGAGATCAGCGTCGACGCTGGCACGTGGGCGTGCGTGCTCCACGTTCATGGCAGACGCGGGCGCGTGTCCCACACGCACCCGTCGTCTTCTCCAACACTCCCGTCCTCTCTCTTCTGGTTTTCCTCCTTTTTTTCTCTTCTGGTTTTTTTTTCTTCCACTTTCTCCACGTTTCCACTACCAATCTCCCACGTTCCACGATTCGAAGCATCTACCGTTAGATCTAAACGAAAAATGGGAAGATTCAACCGTTGGATCTCCAACCGAAAACCTGAAGCTTTCTTCACCGCCGCCTATGGCGTCACCGGAGACACCACAGAAGCACCGTGCGACGCCCATGAGTGGCGTCGCACGTGATGGATTGCCAAAGAACACCATCGGTGTTCTTCAACAACCATGGCAGTAAACACAAAGACAAGGGAAAAAAAAAAATAAACTCAGATCCAAAAAAAAGGGAGAAACGAAATAACGCAAATAGCAGATACAGGGATGTATACGAACAATCTGGAAACGATTTCCAGAAACTCAAGCATGTGATTCATCCAAAACACAAAACATTACAGAAATCAAACGTCGCAAATTAGGGTTAGAAAATCAGGGATTTGAATAAATAAACCCTAAGAATTTGATTTCCAGATCTATACACGCAGAACCTAAACCATGTATGCAGCAGTGGAGGAAACAATTTCCAGAAGGACAACAAAACATGCATTGAATAACAAAGATTTCAGAAACCCATTAATCACCGTATATGCGTATAGAACAATATCATGCATCAACGATTAACATAAATCAGATTGGAAACAATTTCTAGCTTCGGGAAACAATTTCCAGAACATGACATACATTAAAGCAGAAACCTTTTTCTACAATATAGTGCGTTTCCGAAGCATCAAAATAAATCAACAATAAAATCAAGCCTCTAATCCAAGATTAACGATTAAACCTGGCTTTGATACCACTGTTGTATCACGTACGGTCCTAGTATTCACAATACGCTGCAGAAAAGACCATACAAAAACATCACGTATAATCGAAAACACGAGGATTAACGAAAATACCTTATTTTCGTGGGTGGATTGCTTCTTTTCGGATTCCAAGACACTGCAAATCGCTAATGCCCTCTACCGGTATCCACACGAGCATGCACGATCCGGGCTGCGGCTGTAGTGTGCTAGCATGTCCTGAAAATCTTTTTGAACGCCGCACGATCTTTCTCTTGGATGGCGGCTAGGATTTCCTGACAATTATGTCGTTAATCTAATGAGACCTAAGCTTCTCTATTTATAGAGAAACCCTAATCTCATTCAGGCCCTATTAAGTTTCGGCCCATTATATCATATATAATAAAAGCCCGAAAACTTAATTAAATCTAGCCCAATAAATATATCTAAATATATTTATTCAACACCTAATAAATTAGGTCCAAGAGAATAAGCCCAGATCACATCACTCTTTGTGTGCGACCACAGAGACTCATTTGATGTTGGCAATGGGCGATTACACTTCAAGGCCCATAAGTCATAAGCGGCCTCTAGCAAGACATTATGACTACCCAAATCAAATGAGGATCGATAATCCGATTTAACTCAGAATTATGGTTATAGGCTCATCCTTTTGTAACACGATATCAAGATTAATCACAAGGCATGGTACATGTCAACCTTTGATTAATCATAGTTTCTTGATCCCCAAGTTGACTGATTATGACAAATGACATTGATGACTCTTCATCAATTCATTTGAGCACCACCATGCATTTCTTCACCATACTTGTCAAGAGGCCCAAATGATATCTCTCTCATTTAAGAGAGGTACAAATCCCATCTACGTCATTCACGTCCCTCCGCATGATTCATTTGATGTCCAACATAAGACTGTTTGCTATTCGGTTAAAATAACTTAGTCTAATATCAAACACGAATTCCTCATGTAGGAACCATGATGACTTGAGGACAAAGGACTAAAGTCAAACCTATTGAGAATCACTAATGACATGAAACCATGTAGTATTCTCTTTTGGTCGATCCAATATATGTTCTCTAACATATATCTATGTTTCGATTTGATATCTCATATCCATGATCAAGAAAACGTGATCATCAATCGAACACATACTAGCCTTAATTCATTATTATTCCACCAATAATGATCAACTAGGACGATCTAGAATAGTATTATAACACTTATGGTTTTACTATCAAGTCACATACTTGATGACATAAGTTTAATACCATTCATGGAATGTAAATCACATTACATAAATGAAATACATGCATATATGAAACGGAATACCTCATCATATATTATTAACAAATCATAATGTTAATACATGAATCACAAATATTCATTGGCCTAAGGCACACTACTAACAGTTATTTAGTAAAATATCTCAACCACTTTAGGGCTACAGATTTTATTGTAGATGAGGAGGGAACAGAATAGTGGAATTATGAGCAGCCAAGTTTATGGAATATCATGTCTATGATGATGGTAGGTCTTTTAACCTTTTGGATGATAGCAGGGAGGATACTACAGTTATCCCATCCCCGTTACTCATACAGTGAGATCTGGTGGATCTAGATTTTTGTATCATACCTGCACAGGAACAGGAACAGGAACCCATACCTATGCACATAGAGGGTTTCCTGGAGGTACAAGATCTAATAAAGTTAAGTAAATCCATTGGATTGAGACGACCTGCTATCCCATGTAATAGCATAGTCTATCAGGTGTACTGGACTATGTTATTAGACATATTACGGATCCAGTTACTTTTACAGAAGCTATTTCTGGACCCAATGGGAATGTGTGGTGGGATACGATGAATGACGAGATGCAAGGCATGAAATATAGTAAGGTCTAGGAGCTAATTGATTTGCATAAGGAATTGCAAACTTGTCTGTTGTAAATAAAGTTTAAGACCTAAAAGATTTCAGGATAAAGTCTAATGGTTTAATGACTTGCTTAATTGCATAAGGGTTCACTCAGGGAAAAAGGCTGACTTTGTGTTACCTTTTTCCTCGTATCCTTGTAGGATTCATTTTGAGTGATAAAAGCAATTGTATCTTACGATGATATAGAGTTACATCAGAAAGCTGTTAAAACCACCTTCCTAAGTAAAAACCTTTATGAAGTGGTCTATAAGGTAAGATCTGTAGGGTCCCAGGATCCAAACAGTACTGGCATAGTTTGTGAGTTATGCAGATCAATATATAGTTTACAATAAAACTCCTAAAGGTGATACCTTACAATTGATGAGGTTATGCCCTCTTCCGACTTCACAAAAAATAAAGTCAAAAGGATGCTTGTACTATGTAGTTGAGGGGAGCAAGTTATCTTCCTATTACTATATAAGGGTGGTAAATTGTTCACATCAAGTCACTTGATCATGTTGTATGAGGATAAACAACTTTTGGTCAAGAACCTTGACATGAAGACCTTAGTATAGCATCTACTGTCCTAGGTATTTGGATTCACCATGACATATCTCAACACTCAACAGATCTCTCAAAAGATGCATACATTGAGTATGTGTTACAAAGGTTTAATACGGTTGATAATAAACTTGTTGTAACACCTGCCTCTCACAATGAGAGATAATCTTTGGTACAGTACCCAAAGAATAAAGTAAAGAGAGAGATTATGAGGAATGTTCCGTATTCTAATACGGTGAATAGCTGATGTATGCTCAGTTATGTACTAGATAAGACATTGCATTTACTGTTTGATTGTTTGGTCAATATCTGGATAATCTGGTTTTAGACTTTTGGAATGCAGTCTAGTGAGCGTTGAGATACTTGAAGGACTTAAGGATTTTATGTTGACATATAGAAAAGTCAACAGATTGAACCTCGTAGGGAATTCAGATTTAAAGTTAGCTATGCGTTCGGATGATTGAAAATTCATTTAAGGTTACAGTTCAACTTTGCAGATGGTACAATGTCGTAGAAGTGTGTCGTTGAGACATGTGTAACTTCCTCGACTAGGCATGCAGAGTGCATGCTAAGGGGCTGCTTCGCAGATGGTTTAACTCAGAAATTTAATTTTTGAGTGATCTGTGGTCCATTTAGTGGCTAGACCCATCTGGTTTCACTATGGCATTCTTCTTACAGTGTTGTTTAATGACAACAAAGAATATCACAGGGTCATAGTAGTTAACGATCAATTATTTGGTCATAAAGGTGTTGAAACGAAAAAGTGACATTAAGGTTTGGAACGTTTAAATAATGAGGAATTGTGAATCGATCCTTTAACTAAAGGACTTCACCCACTTGTGTTTACAACACAAGTATACAGTATGGGTGTTTTGATGTCATTAGACACTGCCGGTTAGGGGATCGTTAGGTTTTTTCCATATACATTTGTACATCTGAAGTATTATGATAGTATGATTGTTCATTGTTAAAGATGATCATCATTTATCCTCAGTATTGCGTGTCATCATACATTGTCATAGTATGTATGAAAGTCTTAAGATTTGTGTCAATCTTAAGCATTTGAAGGTCATTGGGCATATATATAGATTGACCTTGTGCCTATATCATTTAGACGCATACAGTTTAACAAAGATATCTATAAAGTTTAACATGACATAGGGGGTATAAGTTTTTAATCCCATAAAGATTCTCTATTGCAGTTTAGCATAAAGCTGGAGAAATTGAGACCTACAAACGAAAATAATACAATTAGAATAGAGTATGAATCGTCTTGGTTGAGAGCACTAAACAAGTCAGTTTCATAGTATTTCAAGAAAATTCTAGAGGAGAAGGTATTTTAAAATATTGAGAAGATCTCCTTCTTATATCTACTCTTAAAAAGTTACCGTTCATAACTTACCGTTATTGTCTACTTGAAAACTTACGACTTTTTATCTTCTTCTTGTATGAATCGTCTGGGTCATGATGTGACAGACGAATGGTCATTCATCATTACCATATTCAAGTTCTTTCTGAATTCCTTGAATCTATTTTCAAACAAGGGTTTAGTAAAGATATCTGCCCATTGCTTCTTCATCTCAACAAATTGTAGACTGATGATTCGTCTCTATACATAGTCTCGTATAAAATGATGTCGAACTTCAATATGTTTTTCCCTCGAGTGTTGTATTGGATTCTTTGATAGATTGATAAGACTTGTGTTGTCACAGAAAATTGAAATTTGATCTTCTTATATAGAGTAATCTTCTAATTTATACTTAATCCATAACGTCTGTGAACAACAACTAGTAGCCGACATATATTCAACTTCTGCAGTAGATAGAGCAATTGAACTTTGCCTCTTGCTTGACCATGAAATTAGATTATGATAAAGAAAATGACAACCTCCACTTGTACTCTTTCTATCAATTTTATCTCCAGCATAATCAGCATCATAGTAGCCAATTAACCTGAAATCTTTATCTTTCTCATACAATAAACAAAGATCAGTAGAACCTGTCAAGTATCTCAATATTCTTTTAACAGTAATATAATGACATTCTCTAGGATCTGCTTGAAATCTTGCACACAAACAAACACTAAACAATATATCAGGTCTGCTTGCAATTAGGTAAAGTAAAGAACTAATAATTCCTCTAAAAAGGGTTTGATCAACCTTTTTACCTGCTTCATCCTTAGATAAAAGGATTGAAGGATGCATAGGAGTTGACATAGGTTTAACCTTCTCCATTTTATATTTGACTAGTAGTTCTTTAATATATTTCTGTTAATGAATAAAAATCTTTTCTTCGATTTGCTTAATTGGTAAACCAAGAAAGAATTTCAATTCACCCATCATACTCATTTCAAATTCACTTTTCCTAAGATTTTCAAAACTGGAACATAGCTTCGTAGAAGTTGCACCAAAAATAATATCATCTACATATATCTGTACTATAATGAAATCATTTTTGATACACTTTCTAAACAAAGTCTTATCTATTTGTCCTCTAATAAAGTCATTTCCTATCAAAAAAGAACTTAGACAATTATACTAAGCACGAGGTGCTTGTTTTAATCCATACAAAGCTTTATGAAGTCTATATACATAATCTGGTTTATTAGTATCTTCAAAACTAGGAGGTTGCTTTACATAAACTTCTTCATCTATAAAACCATTCCAAAAGGCACTTTTTACATCCATTTGAAACAGTTTTATATTATGACAAACAACATATGCAAGCAAAATTCTAATAGCTTCTAATCTAGCTACATGAGCATAGGTTTCATTATAGTCTATTCCTTCTTGTTGATTATAGCCTTGAGATACTAATCTAGCTTTGTTGCGGTTTACTTGACTTGATTCATCTAGTTTATTTTTTAATACCCATTTGGTTCTTATGACAGACTTATTTGATGATCTAGGAACTAAAGAACAAACTTTGTTTGTTATAAATTGATTTAACTCCTCTTGTATAGCTAAAATCCAAGCTTCATCTTGAAGAGCTTCATCAATTTTTTTAGGTTCTAACTCAGAAACAAAAGTTGCATTTGTCTCTCTTCTGAATTTAGACCTAGTTCTCACTTCTTTTGAATTTTTGCCTATAATCATATTTTTTGAAAGAGAAGATTTATACTTCCAATCTATCCTAAGACTAAAGTTTTCAGGAATAACTTCTATCTTATCAAGGAGATCAACTAAAGGTGATAAGTCTAGTTTATCAATTAAAGGATCAAATAGATTTTCACCATCAGAATCGTCTCTTCTATCTGGATGAGAATCATCATCAAATCTAACATGCAGAGATTCTTCAACAAATTTATACACAAGATTATAAACTCTATAAGCTTTAGAAGACATCAAATATCCCAGAAAAATTCCTAAATTGATCTTAAAATCAGATTTATCCAATTTTTCTTTTGTATTCAATATAGTGCATTTGCAACTAAAAGGATGGAAGTAAGAAATATTTGGTTTTCTTCCTTTCCATAACTCATATGGAGTTTTATTTAACATAGGTTACAGAAATACTCTATTTTTAATATAACAAGTTATATTCACAGTTTCTGCCCAGAAATATTTAGGAAGATTCATTTCATATAGCATAGTCCTTGTTATTTCTTGAATCGTCCTGTTCTTTTTTTCTATAATCCCATTTTATTGTGGAGTTATAGGAGCAGAGAAATTATGAAAAATTCCATTTTCTTCACAAAATATTCTGAATTTTTCATTTTCAAATTCTCCACCATGATCACTCATAATTCTAGCAATAGAAATTCCTTATTCATTTTGTAAATTTTTGGAAAGAACTTTAAAACACTTAAAAGATTCAT
The DNA here is from genome assembly GCA_029891385.1 of Erythroxylum novogranatense. Taxonomy (NCBI): domain Eukaryota; kingdom Viridiplantae; phylum Streptophyta; class Magnoliopsida; order Malpighiales; family Erythroxylaceae; genus Erythroxylum; species Erythroxylum novogranatense. Next base: position 89,392,779 of record CM057228.1, read on the forward strand.
CTTTATGTGATAAAAACAATATCCAAAAAAATCTAGTGAAGTCATCAACAATTACGAGATCATACTTCTTTCCACCAAGACTTAATGTTCTAGTTGGACCAAACAAATCTATATGTAATAGCTCCAGAGGTCTGGATGAAGTTACAAAGTTTTTAAAAGAAAAAAATGTTTTAATTTGCTTTCCTTTCTGACAACTCTCACAAAAGAAATATATGTTAAAACCTATTTTTGGTAATCCTCTTACCAAATTATGTCTAACCAACTTGGAAATATGTTTAAAACTAACATGATCTAGCTTTTTATGCTAAATCAATTTTTCTTCATCTATTGATATAAAACAAGAAATATTTTGACTTTTCAAAACATCTAAATTAATCTTATAGAGTTTTTTTCTTCTCTTGGCAATAAAGAATACATAACCATCCTTGTTTTTGACTAGACAAAAATTTTGGTTAAAGGATACTTTAAAAATAGAATCACATAATTGACTTACACTAATTAGATTATGCTTTAATCCTTCAACTAACAAAACATTATCAATAGACGCAAATGAATCTTTACTAATTTTGCCAATTCCAATTATTTTGCCTTGCTGGTTGTCTCCAAAAGTTACTATTTCTTCTTTTCTTATCTTGGAGGTCTAGGAATATAAACCTTCTTCTCATCATGTATCGTGAGCATCCATTATCTAAATATCATTGGTGTTGGTTGCTTTTTCCAATAAGGGAGATTTGCAGTGTATGTTATATTTTTTTTAGTCACCCATATTTTCTTGGGTCCTTTGGGGTTAGATTTATAATAATTCCTTGAATAATAAGGGTGTTTTTTCTTATTCTTTATGCTAGAAACACAATTCTTATTATAATGAACATTACTATTAGTAAATCGTAAACTACTCTTATCCTTTGGATGTCTAAATTTTCAATCATATCATTCATCCTTTTAGTACTATTAATAAATGTTGATAAATCTACTAAAAGACTATTAATCCTTTATTTTAGTTAATTAATTTCCTCATATCTATCTACAGTTACTTTCTTTCTCATATCCTCTACTTGTTTCTTAAGACAGACGTTTTCTTTCTCTAATACTTCCGTGTTCTTCAAGCTTTCAACAAATTTCTTTTTCAGAATTTTATATTTCTTTAGTATAGTATGCGAATGTTCTAATAATTCTAAATATGCTTCTTGAAGATCATTAAGGTTAAAAGTTACCTCATCATTGCATTCTTTTCCACCTACCAAGTATATATTTGCTTGTTCTGATGTTACTGAAACGGAATCAGATTCAGATGAATCCAAATCTACCCATGTTGCCATCATGTTTTTTTTTGTTTTCTTTACTTTTCTTTTTCTTTCTTTTGAGCAATGGACATTCAAACTTGTAATTTCCTGGTTTGTTATATTCGTAGCAAATGATAGACATTTTCTCATTCTTGACTTCTTCTTTGTTGTTCTTCTTAAAAGAAAATCTTTATTTCCTTTCATTTTCTTTTTCCACATCCTTCTAATCTTTTTTTAAATGAAGGATAATTCTTCATCATCTTCGCTTGAATCTTGATCAGACTCACTGGTATCATTATCCTTGTTTTTTCAATCTTTAATGTTTTTGAAGATGTGCTTATATTTTTTGGTTCTTTTGATTCTTCTAACTAGCCTTTAATGCGATAGACTCATCTCTTCTAGGATTATCTTATGCATCAAGCTCTACTTCATGTATCTTTAGTGAACCAAGCAATTCATCTAGCTTTAGCTTGCTTATGTCCTTGACTTCTTATATTATTGTAACCTTGGGTCTCCATCTTTTAAGTAGACTTCTGAGAATCTTCCTAACATGATCTTGATTATTGTAAATTCTCCCAAGAGCTTTAAGTTCATTAATGATTGTTTGAAATCGTCCAAACATCTGATCAATAGATTCCTCATCTTTCATTTTGAACAACTCATACTGATGAACAAGAATACTGATCTTGGACTCTTTCACTTGATTTGTGCCTTCGTGTGCAATGGCTAATGTGTCCCATATCTTCTTTACAGATACGCATCCATGAACCTTATCATATTCACTTCTGCTTAGGGCATAACTTATAAAGAACTTGAACTTTAAGTTCAATTGAAATCAAGCTTTCTGATCGGCTGACACCATCTGTCACGAGAAATGATATTGCCTTCATCATCTATTGGTGTATATAGAACATTCTCGATGATATCCCAAAGATCAATATGTATGGAATATATGAAGAGCTGCATCATGTCTTTCCAATAATGATAATCCTAACCATTGAATTCAGGAGGTCTTGTGATCGAGGCACCTTTAGTTATAAAAACATGTGATTCAACCATGAATCTTTGTCCTCACTTTGTGATAGCATTTCTTAGAAAAATCGCTCTGATACCAACTGAAGTAAATCATTTGTTAATATAGAAATCCGATATAATATGTAAACTACACAAAAAGGAGGGTTGAATTATGTAATCTTTTCAAAAATATTAATCTTTTGAGACTTCTTGAATTTTTTTACAAAATTCAAATGATTAATAAAACACTTTACTAAAGTTGATAAGCAATGCAATCTCAAGTAATATTATCTACTCGTCTAACACAAGAAAATTAGAAGATAAGGGTTAGAGAATAGACGCTGCGATTTCATACTAGTTCACCCCAAACTTTGGACTACATCCAGTTCGCAGAATTTTTCTGAGATTTCACTATACCCCTCAACTTTACAAGAATTCTTTCAACACGTAAAGCCTCTTCAGGTTTCTCTCACAAAATATTCTTTATCAACTATATTAGCCTCTCCAGGCTCTAGCCTTCCTTTCTCTCTCTAAGAAAAGTATTTTTAAGCTTTCATGTTACAGATATATTCGCTCACTTCTTTTGCACTTTGAATACAAAATTTTTGCTAATATCAAAAATGTTCAAGAGTAATTCTCTATCTATATGTAGTTTTCGACTAGAACTAATATTTATAGCCTAAGTCTCCAACTGTCTTCTTGATAATTTCTTCTTGAATCTTTTAGAAACAGTTATTAGTTGAGTCGTGTAACTAACTCTAACTAATTAACTGATTGACGTTCTAGAATATTTTCCTTTTGTATCATCTAGAATAACGTTTCTTCTATTACTACATTTCGTCTGTTATTCTACTTCGTCTTATGCTTCGATTTTGTCTTATGTTGCTGCGCTTCGTCTTAAGCTTCGACTTATGTTTCTGCGCTTCGTCTTATGCTTCGACTTTGTCTTATGTTGTTGCTTAAGTGTTACATACATTTATCTGCACACTTAACAAACTCATCAAAACAGTTCATATATTTCCAAGATTATTATTATTTGATTGCCATCAAAATTAATATAAGTGAAGTCCTCCTGACTTACACATATATCTCAAGTACGATTGGACTTAAAGTTCGACTTGAGCTTGGGTAGAAATTTTTAGGCCAGTTTGGGCTTAGGTTGGCCCTATCGACCTAACCTATTGCCAAGCCCACGTGAAAGATGTCACTCGTTTCATAAATACTTTCTTTTATAAAATATTATTTTTCTTTTTTTTTAATTTCACTATCTTGATCGTCATAAACCAGATACCAAAAAACACTATAATACTTAGTTTCGCATATCCATGAAGTGGAACCACAAAACTAGACTCACACTACATTTCTAACTTGTTTCCTTAGGCCTAATTTTAGACATTTAAGCTCAAACCTAAAATTAAAGAATTTAAACACTGTGAAATGAAGTCATAATTAGTTAATAGTGGAAAGCATTCAATTAAAAATCATAGAGCAACATTGTTTGTCTTAATTAACAAGATATGGAATCAATAGTCCCACCACATTCACCTTCATAACTACCTATGTAGGCTCCCAGCAATAATAAAAAATATATAATAATAATTTTTTGAAACATTAAATAAGTAACCTACTTAGTTGACTAACAAGTTGATAAAGGTCAACAAATTAAAATGATGTCCTAACCTACTTCTACCAAGATGTTGTAAACCAACATCATTTGATGTGTCATAAATGTAAGATTATGAGCATATATATGTTAATTTTGACAGCCCTTTCAATAGGAGCATAGTGCTTGAACGTTTGCCATCAAAATTTAACCTACTATTATTAGATTCTACAATTTTTTGAAAGATCTCGTATGATCATACTACACAATTTAGGGAAATGATATAGCTACATAGAGCAACATATGTAATAAAAGTATCATGCCTTTTTGCCTATGTTGGTCCTTACAAGCTGAATAGAATTTTTAAATAACTAAAAAGCTATTTAAGACTCACTGTGCCAACAACTAATGTGACTTTAAGATTTAGCAATATTGTTTAAGGTGATGCAAAAATCAAGCAAGATCTTTTGAGACTACATAGGATGATTTAGCCTAAACATTATACAAATAACCAATCTCAACACCTCCATTGCAATTATTATTTTCGAGAAAGGGTTGAAGAGACACAAGACCTTATAGAAATCTTTGTAGACGAGCATGATCCATACCTTAACTTTAAAAGAGGGCACAAAGATACATTAACTTGGAGGAGCACAAGTTATGTATTGGATACCCAAAAAAATCTTCAAAACATATATAATACCAAAAAATGAAAAAAAAAATTACACATTACATGTAAAGGAAAAGGAACATAAAAGGCTAGCTGGAGGAAATAGAATCATTAAACATACAATAAAAGATGATAGGCATAGACAAAGAAAAAAGTGAAGTTCCATATATTAAGCACTTATATGGATCGTATATGAAAGTTCATAAGTAGACAATATCTAATAAATCCTTCATACCAATGTCGTTAAGGAGGCACTCAATAAAATTTTATTGTAGGTTCTACCAGGACTACAATTATGACACTACAGATTGTAAGAACCTCATGTATACTATTAGTGATCTCTTACAATTAGAGATTGTAGTGAATTTTCAACTCGATTAATATTTACACTACTCGACCCAAAAAAATGAATATATAGGCTAAAAATAAATTTTAAATGAATGTTAAAAAATGGATGTGGATATAGATTTGGATATGAGTCTAGTGATAACCCGAACCAATGGATACCCATATCTTACCTATTTTTATTAACTATATTTTTGGTTTTTTGAATATTTATGATTAAATTTAATAAAATATTAATATTTTCTAAGAAGAAACAGCTTTTAAAATCTCTAATTTACTCTTTAATCCTCACCTTTTTCGTCATATTTTATTTTCTTATAGGTTGATAACAATGCAAATGATATGGAGATGGAGTTTTGAATGTTGTGGAGTTCACGTAAAGATTATTTTGAAACTTTTCATATTTCAGTCTTTTTCTAGTTCTTGACCGTGAAAATTAATGTTTTCTTTTCACTAGTCGTTATGATTTTTATTATTCCAATTTTATAGTTTTTAAGATATACAAATCAAAATCTAGACTTATTATTATTAAAATAATTTTGATTTGAAGCTTTCAAAAATTTATTCTTTATATTTTCTATTTAGAAGTTATATTTGTTATGTGCTATATAACCCGATGGATATCCAAAAACTCGAACAATCCAATAGATTTGGATATGAGTAGTAAATCATAAAAATCGATGGATATAAATATGAATATGAATATAGGTTGAGTCATAAAAAATTGATAAAGATATAGATAGATTAATACCCGAACTGAACCTTACCTATTACCATCCCTAGTTACAATAAAGGCACTTAGACAATTTTCTAGGAGAGACTAAACTTTAAGATACATGATTCATCGGAGAAGTGGTGTACCCACCGTAGCTCACTGATGTCGTTATGGAGAGAGAGTCTAATGAGAAGTGACATATATGTGTGAATTTTCTAGATCTTGGTAGAGTTACCCACTTTCGCTTACAGATGCCACAAATGATTGAGCTTCATAGACATATACTCGGCTATAACTAGATCCATATGTAAGAGCATGATGAGGAAAACAAAGTATTCATCGTACAAGAAAATGGTGTACAGACTTGACAATACAAGGGGGACTTGTTAAAGGTTGGCTAATTCTATATTTTTTTAAAAGATCAACATAAATATGTGATCACCAAAAAAAAAATACTGAAAATAATTTTGAAAAACCAAAGAAATATAGTGGAAGATAAATCTTAAAAACTACGTGTTTAAGAGCTATGCTAGAAAGTTCCTAGGGTTCACGACACGTTAAAAGGGTATTTGATATAGAGATATGCAATGTTTGTGTACATGATGATGATATTAATGATCAGATTATTCTGAAATGATTATATGAAATGTTTGTATTCATAACGTGTTTGTTAAAATATGATGTATAATGAGATCAGATATTCGATTCTGAATGATGTGATATTTAGGATTTGATTCTGAATGAGGTGATATACTTATTAAACTGTATTATATACTTATGATGTTTATGTTCTATTTTAACTGAGCACATCGATGATGGGTCATTCACTGAGTTCGCAAAACTTATCAAAATTGTAACATTGATTTTCAGGTATTGAGGAGACCTAGCTTCTAAAGTAGTCTAGTTAAAGTATAACATTATCAATTTTGGGAACAAGAAATGGGTCAAAGCACTACAAGAAAATCGTCATATAGCGACAGAAATATACCGACGGACCATATAGAGTCGGTATATTGCGACGGAATAACAAATCCGTCAGTTAAAGGAAGATTATTTGCGACGGTCCTGAAATCCGTTGCCAAAGGTGGAGGGAAAGTTTGGCGGAGACTTTTAGTGACGGGAAACTACCGATGGAGATAATTTCGTCTGTAAATAGGGACGGAATAATAGTTTCGGTCGGTGATCCTGTCGGGTAGAATTAGTTCCCCGACGATAAAAAAGTCGTCGCTATATTAAAGAAGGAATTTTTTGACGGTCAGCAAATTCGTTGCCAAGGGTGGAGGGAAAATTACCCTGCGATGGAAATATGCCGATGAAAAATATTCCTTCTGTAAACAGGGATGGAATTAAAATTCGGTCGGAACAATTAGACGGAGGGAATTTCACCGATGGAATAATTCCGTCGGTATATTTCAAAACGGCGTCGGTATATTAGGTTAGCTGGCTATTTCATCGACAGTTTATTTTAATTATAGCGAAGGATAATTTTAAATCGCTAAAAAGAATTAAATCCTCATGCAGCAATTGCCTTCCTTCTCTCCTTCCCCGACTTATCTCCTCCTCTTTCTCTCTTCTCCTCCGACGACGTTGGACGATTCTCCTTCTTTTTCAGTCTTCTCCGGCGACGTTGCGACGTTCTCCCCCCCCCTCTTCTCCGGTGACGTGCTTCTCCCTCTCTTCTCTGGACAAACCAAGGTAAGGATGAGATTTGTGGGTCATGTGGATTTTGTATATTTTGAACCGATTTAATTCATATGATTTGTGGTTTTAGTTTTGATTTGTGTTGTGTGATTGTTGTGGATGTATTGAATGGAAATAATTTTAAGATTTGTGTGTAGATAGGGTTGAGATGGTTTTGACCTTAAGATGTTCGATGAAATGCGTTAACTGGATTACATATGCGTTAACTTGGATTACTAATTTAATTCATACTAGTATTGTAGTATGGAATTACATATGTTAGGCAAGTATTTGCTATCCAAATTTAAATATGTTAGAATTAAATATTTTATTAACTGGATTAAATATTATATTCACTGGATTAAATATAATATTCATCAATCAATATGTTAGGCAAGTATTTGCTATCCAAATTTGATTTTTACAGTTATGAAATAAAGTTTTAAATTGTAAATTGTGAGTTATTATAAATAGAAAATAGACTCCCAATTATTATAAATTGTGGTAATTGAACCAAAAGAAATTGTATATTGTAGATGCAATTTTAGTTGTACTCCTCAATTTAAAATCCCACTAATTTTGTTATGAACAATCTATAAGGTTTAAATTAATATTCATATTGAGGACCAAATTGACCCAAAATTAAATAGACATATAATGAAAATGAAGTGCAACCAAAATGTAGTGTTAATTAATTATATGAGAAAACTATATGACTAATTTTAATACTTTTCATTAATTCTTATTTAATTTCTTTATATCATTAAATTTTAAAATATATTTCTATTTACCTATATATATATATATATATATATATATATATATATAATTCTCATAATCTAATTACTTAAAATAAATTAATAAATACGTAAAACATATATAAAAGAAAAGTTTACACACGTACACACACTAATAACACGACTCTTCTTGTGAGAATAAGCGGTCCTTTTCATATATTTTCCCTTTAGTTATGATTTGTATAACACGTCATGAAAAAACAAAACGCCTTGTATGTGTCAAGCATTTGGTTTTGTTTTTCATTCTTAATATTGTTAATTGATTATTGTGATAAAAGTAGAAAATATTTTTATATTTCTTATTTAATTAAAATTTTAAATATTGATACTTAATCAATCTTTATTTAAAAATATGGAAAAGTTTAAATTAATTATTGTTTTAATCTTACAATATTAATCTTCTTATTTTTGTTTAATAGTTTATTAAATTTATCAATTAATGATTTTCCTTATTATAATAGAAAGATATAACATTGTTGTGTCTTAGATGTTGTATTTAAAGGATAAACTTAAAGAAAGAATCAAGTACAATTGAAGAGTGTAAATTAAAGGCAATTCAAATCAAGTAGAGCGAAGATCATAAAATTATAAAATAATTCCATATATAACAATCATTTTATAATCTTATATTAGCCATTTCAATAAATTTGGAGTTCAATCATTGCATGAGAAATGCTACGACGCCTCAATATGCTAAGGCACAAGTTTATTTTGTTTGTTGTAGGAGCTGTATTGTCCCCAGTTTTTATACTTTCGAGGAACGTTAAGATAAGCCTACGTAGGTATTGAAATGATCGACAACTATACATTTTCTTTAATCGTGGTTACTTTAAGCATATATTTGTTAATATTATTTGACGTTATCAGAACATTTTGTATGGTTGTGAATTGCTTTGATATTATTAATGTTTAATTCTTGATAAGTAACATGATACTGACATACCTTGTTATATGTGTCATATATACATGAATTATACTGACAATTGATTTACTTGTTAAAATTAAAAGATCAAACTATGAGCTGTCAGGATAGATCTTGGATGTATAGACGATTATCCCCTGATGGCTTTATTAATCCTGAATTCGTGCATGGAGTTGACAATTTTATTCATTATGCATGCTCTCGGCGTGCATATATGGATGGACAAAGATCGATGTCCATGTAGAAGTGCAAGCACAAATGTTTTCTTACTCTTGATGAAGTTAAGTTGCATTTGCTGCTAAAAGGGTTTGTGCCCAATTATTTTGAGTGGACACGACATGGCGAACCGTTAATTTGTAGCACCTCGAGGGAATGAACCACAAATGTATGTCAACGTAAATGAGTATGAAGGGAGGTTAAGTAGAGGAATTTTGTTCATGGAATGTAAAACGCGTCATGAACAAATGGTATTTGATGGGGTCGGTTGTACCTTTGAGACAAATACGGTAAATGTTGAAGAAGAACCAAATGCAGAAGCACGGAAAATTTTTGACTTACTTCAAGCTGCTGACCGAGAATTGTGGCCCGATTGTCAGAAAATGACGCAATTGTCTTCAATTGCGCGAATTTTGAACGTAAAGAGTGAAGGACACATATCGGATCGTAGCTTTGATAACATTCTAGAGTGGTATACTGGAATCACTACCACGATCATTCAATGGTTCGATTTTTACAATATGAAGAAACCGATTCGAGTCTTGGGTTGCCGGTGCAAAAATTGATTCTTTGTCGGTTGGGATGTATGTTGATCGGGAGATGATGTAAACTTAGATGAGTGCAAATTTTGTGGTCAATCGAGGTTTAAGCCACTTAAAGCGCATAATGAAATGTAAATTAGTTCCATGGAAGCGGATGTATTATTTCCGATAACTCCGAGATGCAGAGACTTTATGCATCGATGTGATTGCATGTCACATGAGATGGCATCTTGAACACGATCAGAAGATGGAGTAATGCGTCATCCATCGATGCAATTGGCATGGAAGCATTTCAATGACACCCATCAAGACTTTGCGGTTGAAAGTCGGAATGTGCGGTTGGGATTGTCGATCGATGGATTCCAACCTTTTGGTCAATCCGCAGCAATATTCATCTTGGCGGTGATAATTACTCCTTATAATTTGCCTCCATGGATGTGTATGAAAGAGGCTTACATGTTTCTTCGATTATTGTGCGGGACCAACAAATCCCAAGCGTAAAATAGATGTTTACTTACAACCCCGATATTAGAATTGCAAGATCTTTGGGAAGCTGGTGTGCAAACATATGATGTATCTTTGAAACAGAATTTTGTCATGAAGCAGCTTTAATGTGGACGATAAGTGACTTCCGGCTTTGGCCATGTTATCCGGTTGAGCATTGGGAAGTTGGCTTGCCCTCATTGCGGCAATGATTCAGATGCGTTTTATCTTCCATCCAGTGGCAAAATTAGTTGGTTTGACAATCACAGAAAATTCCTTCCTCCTGATCATCCGTTTAGGCACAATAAATATAAGTTCATGAAAAATAGGACAATCAACAAACCAGCTCAACCTTCGAAATGTGGTTTTGAGATTTTGCAAGAGATTGAGGCATTGGGCTTGCTTAAAGTAACTGAATTTGAAGCCGATGAAGTTAATCGAACCATCAGTCAGAACTTTGGTTGGCAAAAACGAAGCATATTTTAGGATTTACCATATTGGAAAACAAATATGGTACGACATAATCTGGACGTGATGCATATTGAGAAAAACATGTTTGACAACTTGTTCAATACGATTATGAACATTGAAGGGAAGACAAAAGACAATGTCAAATCCAGAGCCGATTTGGGCGCTCAGTAGAAGACATGAGTTACATAAAGATGTTCGCATGCGGTAAATATCCGAAAGCATGTTACACTTTGGACAAGCAACAGAAGGAGCATTTGTGTGAATGGTTGAAAGGACTCAAGTTTCCTGATGGTTATGTTTCAAACCTGTCTAGGTGTGTAGATATGAGAAAGTACAAATTATTTGGGATGAAAAGTCATGGTTGTCATGTTTTTATGCAAAGGCTAATTCCAATTGCCTTTCGCAAGTTGCTACCTTCTAAGGTATGGGAACCATTAACGGAGTTGAGCTTGTTTTTCAAAAGCTTAACATCATCTGAAATCAATTTAGATGAAATGGAAAAACTAGAGAATGAAATTGTAGTTATTTTGTGCAAGTTAGAAGGGATTTTTCCTCCAAGCTTATTTGATTGCATGGAGCATCTACCGGTGCATTTACCATACGAAGCAAAACTTGCCGGTCCAGTCCAATATCGATGGATGTATCCATTTGAGAGGTAACGCCTGTACTATCATATCTTTACTCATTTGTACATCTTGTGTGTACCGAACCTTGTAATAACCATATGCTTTATGATAGGTATTTACATCATCTAAAAAAAATGTCAAAAACAAAGCTAGAGTTGAGGGCTCCATATGTAATGCTTATTTAGTTGAGGAAGCTAGTACGTTTTGTGGACATTATTTTGAGCCTCATGTGCGTACAAGGGCGAGACAAGTTCCTCGTAACGATGATGGGGGAGGAACAAGTGGTGCGGATGGGAACTTGTCAATTTTTACATATCCAGGACGGACATCTGGACGTGCATCAAGACGAATGCTAACAGAGGAGGAAATTGATGCTGCACATGGGTACATTTTATTGAACTGTCAGGAGGTTCTTCCATTCGTACAGTGCGTTGCACAACTGGTATGGTCAATTGCAGGTATTATTGTGTTGAACGTTTCAGATTGGTGTCATGTCATATGCAGCTTATATGAGGCATTGTTGCACGAGGTAATGCCTGGTATCACACAGGAAGACATGAATAACGAAGTTGGAAAACAATTCCCTCGATGGTTCGCACGATATGTAATTTGTAACTTTAAACTATTCCTATTGTTACCCACCATGCATGTTAACATGTTCCGATGACATTGTACCCTTTCCTTTGCTACTTCCTGTTACATAGGCTGCGGAAAATCCAATACATAACAAGTTCATTTCTGATCTTGCGAAGGGACCTCTGCAAACTGTTAACTCATATCCGTGTATTTCGTGAATGGATATAAATACCATCAGAGTCGCATGGACATACCATGTCAAGTATGAACAGTGGGGTTTCGATATGTGGAGAATTGATGGACTATTATGGGAAAATAATTGAAATACTTGAAGTTGAGTACCTGCGTTGCCGGTTAAGCGATCGTGATATTTAAATGTGACCGGTATGACCCGACACCAAACGTTGGAACAAAAGTGCATAACCGCTACAATGTCGTTGAAATCAACTTCCGTAGACGGTTGAGACAATTTGAACCATTCATCTTAGCTATGCAAGCAAGACAAGTGTGTTATGTCCCTTTTCCAAGCTTACGACGTGATAAGGCGGATTGGTTGGCGGTGTGCAAAGTTAAACCTAGGGGAGTGTTTGAATCCCATACAAACGTAGAGGAGAGAAATGACAGTGAAGCGTTTCAAGAAGACGTGGCTTCTATTCATGATACAATAATGTGTGACGACACAGAATCTTTGCACGATCCTTCTAACGCTTATGTTGATATTTCATCTGCAGAGTCCGACGAGGGTAACAATGGATCTGAACAAGAGGAAGAGTTTGATTCTTATTCTTCCGACGAGGAAGATGATTGTAATTTACATTTAAGTTCGATAGCAATTAATATATCTTTGTAATAGACTATTTAATGTACCAAATACTGAGATTCCTTTTAATAATTGGAATTCTTATTCAAGGGATGTCGATGTGGCGAATGGTTCCGACGGTAATAATTCTTTCCGTTGGGAGGAATGTGGAACATTTGTCCGTCTCGTGGAATAACCATTGCAGAAACAGCGTTGTGGAAAGCACTCCAATTCGCTTGCCATCCATGACCGATCTTCTACTGAAGGTGTTTGTTATGATTATTACGTCGTGTTCTTATTCGTACATCTTATTTCCTTATGTTAAGTGCCCATAACATAATAGTAATTTGATGGATTTAACTTCATGTTCCTCAAAGCGTCTGTATTCTCAACGAAGAAATAAGTGCGGTAGAGGCGAGCCATGACACTACGACATATGACCGAATCGACAAATCGGTTGTTGTTCCCCTCTGTAGTAGTTCATCTGGACAATTCGTCCTCTGTCTTCAAGAGCGCGAAACATTTAATATTTCTCACGAAGTATGGCTATAGCCAAAACGTTATTGATGTAAAGTGTCCAAAGCGCTCACCGTGGGAGAAGTCTAACTGCTTCCCGAGCTTCGTTTGAACGCGTGCAAGACGCTGCTCGAAATCCGTAATGGGTGACTCATTTACTTATACGGACTCTCATGTCATATGGAATCCGACGAATAATTTACTCATGCATTACATAATTCGACAAAGTTGAAAAGATGTTTGTTGTTGTATATGTTTCAAACTGGTCAACACGGTCATAATTATATAATTGTGGACGTTGATTTGTTGTTGTTAACTTGTATGTTAACTTTCAATGACATTGCCTTATATGTAAATCACTTCATTAAACGATTGCTCTTAAGCTTGTTATATTTGTACAGAATTCAATAAATTTTGTATTTCATTCATTAATATGGGACCTAAGAGACCACGTGAGGTTATGCGGCCGAGGTTTAGAGGGATGTTTGGCGGGCAGCCATGTGAAGGTGGATCATCACGGTCTGGGACTCGCACTGACTCACCTCCTCCTCCTACACATCCTCCCGTTGCAGATGAGCCATCACCTGCTGCTACTAATGCCACACCATCCCCTACGCCAACTCATTTATCATCCAATACCACAATAGGGGATGGAGGACATGCCCAACAACCTGGATCTGTAGGAGATGATGGGCGAAAGTATATCACTTACATCATTGACCAGTAAGTAATATGATAGGATTACGCACTGTTTCTAGCCTTTCTATTTTCGGTCTATTTGTACACTACACTGACTTCTTGTTTTAGGTTAAATGCAAATCGGAATGATTTCCAGGCAGATGACCTCCACTTTTAAGGAAAGGATTGAACCCGATGGATATACGTGGAAGAATATCACTGCAGCAACGAAATAATTATATTTTCATGAGTTCGAGGTACAATAATTATTTCTGTTATTTATTTTATATATATATATATATATATAGTGTCATGATTAATATATATATAGTTTGACGTTAACTAACATTTTGTTTTGTTCTTTAGTCAGAAAGCATTTTTCTGGGACGCTACTTTGGATGGGAGCATTTACAAATTCTGGGAGAGGCGGGCTCGTACACGTTATTGCGACTTCATTAATGCGATAAACAAGGCTGGTTCACGACCCCGCTTTATTTCGGAAGATATTTGGAATCATTGGCTGGCATATTGGGCATCACCTGCAGCAATGTCCATCTCAGGACGTAACTTCGCCAATGCAGGCGTGGTGGCACAGTCAATGAGTCTTCCGTATATCTGGTGGCTCAATAACTCACCAAGAGCATGCAGACAGACTTGTAAGTATCTGATTTACACTAATTTTTCGATAGTTAGCCGTTGTATTATGCATAATGATAATGGTTACCTATCTGCGCCACTTATATATGGCGGTGTTGACTTATTTTCATTGTCCAACTAGAGGCGAATATCAAACAACTTCACATCTAACGTTTTAGTCTTTCTCATGTAGGAGAAGTCATTGGGAACGAAGCCTACCCCCCTTCAGTTATTTTTGCATACTCACACGAAAAAGCATGACGGTGTAACCTTCATCAACAACTGCTGTCAAGAGCTGAATGTATGTCCACTTATTGTTTTTTTTTATTTCTACATACTGCTCTCGTCCTTCGTCATTATGTTAACTTCACATACCTGATAGGACCAATTACAACAAACACTAGAGCGGCAGTCGCAGGAGGAACAGCCTATAGACGTGTCTCAGACGTATTTTGAGGCCGTGGGTGGTAGGGATCGCTGTGGCAGAATATTTGGTCTAGGTTCGTATGGGAACACATGTTATTCCCAATCTTCCATGTCCAGTACAGCAGCGTCCACTAGGCCATCGAACAACAATGAAGTCATCGAGCTCTAGGCAACAGTACAAACATTAATGGACAAGATTGCTCATTTGGAAGAGGGGCAGACAGAGCGGGAGGAACAACGGCTGAGGGAGCAGACAGAGCGGGAGGAACAACGGCTGAGGGAGCAGACAGAGCGGGAGGAACAACGGATGAGGGAGCAGGAGCAACGAATCAGGGACCAGATGGAGCTACGAATGAGAGAGCAGATGGCGAAGATGAGAGAAGAGATTATGCAGATGGCTCAGCTGCAACCACCGTCCGAACAATCGAAGGGAAGTTCTCCAAAGGACCACCAACGACCACCACAACTTTAGATTTTCATACTCATGATTTTAAGGTACAATCAAAACAATTTTTGTTTACTTTGATATGTTTTTATCCAATTGTATTCCAATTGACATTGTTTAATATTATTTGATGTACTGGTTGATGTGTGGATTCCAAATAATGTACAACCAATTAATTGTCATTATACAAATCTTTGATGTACTGGTTGATGTGTGGATGGCCAATTAAATATGCACCCAATGGGGTTTCACCCCTTTTTTGTACCGACGGAATGTCTCATTCCGTCGATGAATATTTTCTGACTAAATTTGGCAACGTCTGACATTCCGTCGTTAAAGATATAACTTACTTCGTAATATTTGCGACGGTTAATCCGTCCCTAAAATATACCGACGAGAATATTCCGTCGGTGACATGTGACATTCACCAATGTCATCTACCGTCGCAATTTGACAACAACGGATTATATTCCGTCGGTTACCTGTTGACAAAAATCGATGGAATATTTCCGTCGGGAAGCTATAACGACCGCAATTTTAACGACGCTTCCTTCATTCGTCGTGTTCCGTCGGCAAATAAAATTGCCGACGGAACTATCCATTTCTCCGACGGAATATTCCGTCGGAGAAAGTCATTTTTCTTGTAGTGAAGGTCTAGTCAGCTGATATTTGAGGAGTTTAGATATAATGTGTTTGTTTAGTTTCTCATTTCATGTAGAACATTTTGTATAGAAAAGTGAACTCACAAATGTTTTGGTTATGTATAAACATGGATTATGAAATGTAATGGCAATGTAAGTAAGTTTCATTTTATGAATGAAAAGAGGAGATTTGATCTTTGGAAATATTTATGTTCTGTATGATGCCATAATAATTTGATGTGATTGCTCTAATATGTCATTTTCATAGGGTATGTTCTTGAATGTCCTCTGGACATTCGGGCATATGCTCTATGATAGTAGTGCGTTACATGTAAACTATTACAACAAGGCTTGCTTTGACAACCAAGTAAATAGGATGCAACAGAATATGTCAGAAAATGTGACAAATTTTACAAAAATTCACGATCACACCACCATCTTATTGTTGAATTCTCGCCTATTTCATATTCAATGCCATTTGGATGGTGGAACATAGACATCCTAGGTTTGTACCCAATAGTAATCAAAAAACACATGTTTATAAGTTGTTTATTCTCAATTGCAATCGATCACTTCAATCGATAAGTAGAAGCCAAGTCTTACCCAATCATAAGAAAAAATAGTTTAATACAATGATTTTAAAACCAAACTGAACTGGCCAATTCGACCAAATTAACCTCGAACTGGCCTTATTTTTTGTTCGATTTTTATTATTATCCGTTATGAATGAAAATTGGCCGATTTATTACTAAACCGGTCGGTTAAATCTGAACCGAGAAGAATCATAAATACGGTTCTTCTCCTTCTTCACGATGAGTCATCGACAGACCTATGTCGTGAAATCTTCCCTAATATGTAAAATCATAGATTAGATCAAGGATATAAAAGGATCCTTCATAATATACAAAGAGAAATTGCAAAACCCAGAGAGTACAGAGATAAAGAACAAAAAACACCAAAGAGGAGAAGAGAACCAATTGTGTTTATTGATAAGGCTCCCAAAATTTCCAGTAGATCACAAAACAGTGAAACACCTAAGGTTCCAAGAAAAGAAAAACTATCACAGAGCAAACTCAAAGTCAAGTAGAGAAGAGTCATTGCAAAAAAAAAAACACCCAAGTTTCAAAGAAAATCAAGTAGAGAAGAGCCATTGCAGAACAAACAAGACACCCAAAAGACTTCTTTATCCATTGTTTGCTACTAATAAAAGATTGACAATTTCTTATTGAATACTTAGAGCATTGGGAGAAGCTACTGCATGAGAGTCGTGAAAGAAAATTTCTTCTTGAATACTTGAAGCATTAGAACAAGCTATTACTCGATAAATGTGACAGAAAATGAAGTTTTATTTGTTGGTTTTGTCTTCTTGAAGTGTCACATCTACGACAATAAAAAAAGTGGGGTACATTAGTGTTGAAAATAGAAATTTTTTTAATAAATTGATATTATTTTTGTGGTTGATTAAAATTTATTATGTTATATTTTATATCACATTTAAAAGCAATAGTAAATTTTAAAATAAGAAAAAAATATAATTTTCAATTACTTTGGTACATTAAGAATATTACTATTTGTTGATCAAAATAAAATAGAATTTTATTTAAATTTTGAAAAAATTATATTATAAAAATACTAAAAATTTATTAATTAGTAATTTAATATAAATAAAGAAATTAGTTTAAGATAATTTTAGAATATTTTAATAAATAATTTTAAACTTTAATTATTTCTTTATATAATAATAAACATTAGTATATTTTTATTTCAATTAAATATTTCATTTTTACTTCTTGTTTATTAAATATCGATTTTACAATGATTTAATATGGTCAAGCTTTAAACCTTTTCTTTGACCGATTCGATAATCAATCCGATTTTTAAAACATTGGTTTAATTTATATTCAAATACGATTTTCCTTTAGCTATGGTAACATATAATAAATGACCTATAATTATTTGCTCTCGTCAAAATTTTTTAATCTTAAGGCATTAGACAAATTTTACATTTGTCACACAACCACTTGCCAATAGCCTTGCCAATGACACTTATAGGACCATATTGTAAGATTTGAAATCAATAGTAGATCATGCAAAATACAAATTGTAGAGTATCCTCTAAAGCTAAAGAGCAACTTAAAGGATAACCACGTAAGAAACTCTTTTGGTTTAGCATATAGAGTTGAAGCTTTAATCCCAATTGAGGTAAGAATGCTATCACCCCATGCTTAAAGCTTTAAAACAGATGATAACGATTCACCACTAAAAATGGAGCTTGACCTAATAGATGAAAGAATACAAGATGTGGACCTGAAGAATTCTTTCTATCAACATCTCAAATTTCAAACTAACAGAATGGAAGCTAAAGGGAAGCTTGCTCCAAATTAGATAGGCATGGAACAAACAAGTTGGAAAAGCTAGATGGATCTCAAAAGGACCATGTTTCCGTTTATTATACTATTAATGTATCAGACTTCAGCATTCAATAAACAAAATAATAAAGAATATAAGCCGCTCGATTAAATTGACGATAGGGATGGATTGCGTGGTCGTCCATCCCAACTCGCTCTTAGTATATATACTTAATTAATGTATCAGACTTCTTCATTTTATGCGTATTCATCAATGTAAATGTTAAAATGACAAGATAAATGCCTCAAAAAATGTTAGACCAAAATGATAAGCTAAAAGCCTCACAAAATTATAGGATAAAAGTATCACAAAATGATAAATTAAATGTCTTATTAAATGAAAAATTCAAAGGTCTAGTGAAACATCAATCAAATTGATAGACTACAATTCTATTGAAACATTAGGCATAAAGTCGATTAAAATAACACACTCAATGGATCTTGCAAAATTTCACTTAAAATGGCAAACTCAATATTCTAGAAAAACATCAGATTCAAGTGACTTAAAGTTGTAGACCGGTGTAAAAGACACATGAGTTGCATCAAACATTTACAAACAGCTATCCTAACTCAGTATCAACTCTAAAAAATTTGAGAAACCCAAATAAACACAGGGAAATAGATCTTATAAATCGTGCAAGCAAAATAAATAAATTAAGTTTCATGCGTTTATTATCTTATAACACTAGAAAAAAAATCACTAAAGCTTGACACAAAGTTTTTTTTAATTAAATAATGGCAATCCACCAAAAGTACATTTACATACAGACCTAAAAAGGGTAGATTTGTATAGCTTCATATGCCAGGATACAGCTTCATCATCGCTACCCGAACTTGATTTGTCTTCAAAAGGTCTACAAAGTCACCAAGTTGAGGTTCATTAATGAAAGGTTTTAGAATATTCACAACAGACAACGAGTTGAATGAAAGTCCATATATATGCTTTTAGCCAAAGATTTGCAAACTTGAAACCACCCTTTAACAAAGGAACATGGAACATTATTATAATTCTATGTCTTTTTTTAGGAAGTGATTTTCTTTTTTCTCAATCCTTTTTTAAATTCTAAAAGCCCAATTTGGGTTTAGTAGGCTTATAAGTTTTCTTTAATTTCTTAATGCATTATAACTCTTCATCTAATCAGATCTCTTTTAACTCCAGTCCATTAAAACCTTTTTATCTCATAAACATTATCAATTCCTTTTTTATCTTATTTTAATCAATTTCGTTTAGAAACTTTATCATCAATTTCATCTTAAAATTTAGCATTAAATCTTTCATCTTAAAAATTTAGCATTAAATCTTTCATACTTTACATAATCATAATCTTTATAAAGTAAAAATTCTCCAGTCACATACATATCATCATTTGGATAACTTCGTTTATTTTATTATATTATTATACATTCTAAATAGGCATGTTTAAATATTTCTTTAAAATTATTTTTATTATAACTTTTCATCATATTTATCTACTTCATTTAAAATAATATATTGATCAAATATACATCTTTCTTTAAAATCAATGATTCAATCAAATTGCCCTATTTTACACCCAACCTTTCATTTTACTTTCTTTTAAAAGTTTTCCTAAACTATAAAATTATCATAATCCTAGTAATCATTTAAAAGGATAAGGTAGGATGCTTAACAACTTTCTATTTTGTAATCAACCCTCAAAACTTTTATTTTCAATTTGGGAATTTATTGTTCCTTTTTATTTATTTATTTTAATCTTTCTTTAATAAGGAAGAGTGATAACTCCATTTTTTTACCTTCAAAATCCTTTATAATTCATCAATCCTTTTGTTTAAGGTATGGTAGAAATGTAAATGGCAACTAAGGTGACTCCATTAGGGACTTTAAAGGGTCAAGCCAAGTTAGATTTTGAGTTTTGTATTTTTGAAGAGTGTTCATTTATAATTTTTAATCATGTAATAAATTAGATGTGAGACCATAAGTACATGAATTTTTTTAAACATTTGCAATTTATAACTTTCAATACATTTGATTACTATCTTTCTTGTTTTATAGAGTAGGTGGATTAGTTATATGTTCGGTAATATTTATGGGAGTTTTATTTGATTCCTTGTTTTGTTTACATATATACACCCACTTATTTGTAGCGCCTCCTTATCACAGGGTATACACCGAGACGCCCGTAGGTCATTCCGATATATATCCTACGATAAGGGTGAGCTACAAAAAATCACTACAATACCTCACATGGCATCATAATAATCATACATCAATATAAAAATCACTAATTTTTGAAACCATAAACTTTCCTCATTCCATTTCATCAGAATTAGAAATTTACATATCTGTCATAGTTCACTATTTATACATCACTCCAAAAGAAATCTAATACAAAAAGCCTAACTAGGTCATCCCCCAAAAATCTCAACTGACTGACCTGTGAGCCATGACTTCTCTTGCCAACACGATCTACACGGCAAGAAAAGTCCCTCTAGAGCTAGGAATCTACTCTCTCGGTCCTGAAAAATAAGTTGCAATTTTAGGTGAGTTTGCGAACTCAGTGAGGTAACCATCATCGATGGTCCACTCAATTCATGCAATATTCAAGCATAACACGGTTGTTTCATAAAATCACATTCAGAAGTACCACATAATTGTTATCACATAAGCACAAGGCATTAAGTCTTTCACTCAATCAAAGAAACCAAATCAAATGCATATGAAATGCGTATGTGACACTTTTCTAATTTATTATGGTATTGTGACCGAATGTCTAAACTGTCCCAGTATGGGCGCATTAATTGTTGAGCCTGAGGCTCTGATTCACTGTGGGCTCAAGGCCCGAATACATTGAACTTCTAGCTCTCGGTGGCTGCTCCAGTCACAACTATCATTAACTAATCATGCGTTCATGCATGGAGTGCATATGTCACAAAGAAGCATTATCAACATCACAATCAATCCCAAATTATCACATTCAAACAAAGAGTTCACAATTAATCACATTAAAAATATGGAGGTCCCAAATTCTCAGACAATAGCACTTCTATGTCATAATCTCCCAATACATCGTTCCTTCTGTTCGAAAACCATACTCAGAAACACAATCTCACCATTATTCTCCACAGAAGTATAAGCAAATAATAATTGAGGAACCATCTAGGTCACTCACCAATAGCTTCCGAGCTAATGCCTGGAAGTCTCGACAATATATGTGGGCTGACGTTCCAAATGCGCCTCTATCACAAGTCAAACATACATATATTGCACATTGTCCAATCAGAAATATTTAATAATGTACATGTAGCAATTTAAAATGTGTACAATGCATGTTCGTAACATTCCCGGCACTATTCCAAAAATTTCTATCACAAAATTTTCCTCTAAATATTAGAAACTCATAGACACCAAAATCACTTAATTCGGACCTCTATAGGTCCAATTATAACTAAAACACGGACCAAAAAAATAATTACCCGGTCCCCTCAGTTCGACCTAACCAATCCCCGTCAATTTCATCTCTAAAAATTCCTAATTTCACATATTATGCAATTAAATATTATACGAATCTGATTCCTCAAGAATCAGGTCAATCGGACATCGGAAGAAAAAATTATTAACAAAAGAAAGAAATTAGGCTAAAATAAATAACAAATTAAGAAAATAATAATTAATTTTAAAAAATAAAACAAAGGGCTATAAACCTTCCCTTCTTTCACACTACACAACTCTTCACACAAATGTCCAAAAATTACAATTAATGACTCATTGGAAAGAGCACTGAAAATCCTACAAGTTTCATGAAGAGCTCACAAACTAATTTCACCTCTAAGGGTGTCAAAAATGCAATCAAAGTTGTTTCATAATCCCATATTTCCCAAAACAATACAACACTCTACTAAAAATCCCATCTTTCCATTCCTTATGTCAAAAATTCCAAGTTTTATATCAATCAAAAGAGCAAAACATATTCTACAACTTTCATGAACAACTTAGAAGCAAATTCAACCTGCAAACAAATCAAATTCTCAATCAAAGTTTCTACCTATATAAGTCATTCTCAACAGTAATACAATCTTCCACAAAGCATAACTTTCTATACCATTATCGAAAAATTACATACTCTATATCAATGAAAAGATAAAAACTCATGATACAAGTCGCATGAAGGACTTAAAAGCAAATTTCATCTCTAACTAGATCAAATACTCCCATTATTATGGCTTTCCTGTTAAGGCTTGTTAAATCAGCATATAACCTAAACCATATCAAAACTTTAAAAATTCACAACTTACAATCCCTACATTCAAAATTCACATATTATACCTCATTAAAAGCTAAGACATTCTTCTACAACTTTCCTTAAGATCACTTGAGCTAATTCAAACCATAATAGTCCAGAATTAGCTTTAGAACACAGTAACCACAAAATCCATACTTAGAGACATTTCACACACCAAAACACATTAATACTTCAATCACCATCTGAAAATAATCAAGCCATAACTTTCAACCTACAAATCAAAAAATGTCATACTTAGTGGAGATAGAAAGCTAACAATAAAATCTTAAACTTTCATGAAGACCAATTTCACAAAATCAGTCTACTTTAGCCTAGAAAAATTCTCCAAAGTTCTGGTCACAAATCATTCAATGTTAGAGCCATCATTGTTCACCCTGCACATATATCTCACTTTCAAAACAAAATTTCAAACCTTTCTAGCCACAATTGGATAGAACTTTCTTCATAAGAAATCTATCCAAACTTCTCAAGTTTAATTCAAGCCAAACCTCAACTCAATAGCATAACCATATCAAAAGTTATGATCAAATACCTGAAACATATACAAAGTAAATTTTTTAGATTTTATATCTAACTCTACTCCTATCATTCCAATATCATTACTACATCAATAAACATCCAATTTAGCCATGAAATCAGCCACAAGTTCATCAAGCCATTCACTTGAATAAGTAGTCACAATTTGGCAGCACACACACACAATTTTCTTACTTTAATTTACCACTCATCTAACATCCTCAAACTTAAGCCAAAACACTTAAACCTATCCAAAACCTATCCAAAACATGTTAAATCATTTATCCTCACACAAACATGCACTTATACCCAAACAATCAAACCACAAGCTTCATAAAATTAATGCACAATAAATCACAATAAATGCTTCTAACTACCAAATTAAGAACATACAACTTCATTCTTACCTAACAAGCTTCAAATTCTTCACTTTTTCTACTAACTCGCCAAATCCTCTACTTTACTCCACATACACGACAATCACCATGATAAGGGAGGGAGAAAACTTAAGCTTGGACACATGAAGAGGAAGCACTCAAGATAGAAGAGAAGAGTAGCAATTAAGCTAGAACAAGTGGAGAAGACCAACGAAGATGAAAGGAGGAGAAACTTTTGGATGAGAGGAGGAAAATCTCATTTAAAAGCACCTTTCACTCTTGCTAATTTGAAGTGTTGTGTATGGCTTGAACAAGTTAGGTTAATTAAAAAGCCAAGTATAAGACTAAGTAGGTAAGTGACAAGTGTCACTTGCCACTTGTCTTCTTCTTAAACACTCTTAAGGTTCTTTCCAATTTCTACTCTAAATTCCAATGGCTCCAAAAGCATAATTCCTAAAAGCATGTGTATAATTTTTCAATGCCATTGGACAATCATTCTCAGTATCGAAAATCCAATCAGTCCACCATTTGGCAATTTTTTCAGACTGGAAATTTTCTCCGAAAAAATCCAGAAAATTTCTAAAATTTCCTAAAAATGTAAAATACACATAAATCACTCCAATTCAATTTTTCAAACACATATTTCACATTTTTCACAAAAATTACATTTATAGACACATATGCCAAAAAATACCATGCATGCATGTCATGTGCATGTGCAAAAATTACCATTCATATATATATATAGAGGCCATATGATGCATAAACATGCCGAGATATGTTTACACAGGCCTAACCCGTCCCAAATGACCAATTTACCCTTCCCATCGGTGATGGGATGTTACATTTTGTGTGTCTGTGTGTGTGCGCGAAAGAGAGAGAGAACTTTCGTGTGTCCATTTTCATTAAAACCCCACAAATTATCACCCTGTAAGATCTAAGGTTATTCTAGTGCCTAGTAGACATTGTTTATCCTTTAGAATTTATTCCTACCTCCCTATAATTTTTTTTTAGAAAATATAAATAATTTGGCCATTAAAGGCAAACAAATGTTTATGAGTTTTCGAGAGCATACATGATTGTGTTGCTAATTAACATACGTTAGTTAATAACCAAAATAGCAACCTTTTTAGAAATTGAAATAGTTAAATATTTCACATTCTCGCGTAGCATTCATGGCTTTGTAATATATTCTTGTGAATGTTGAGATAAAATCTGATTTGTTGGATTAGGTTCTGTTAAAATAGTCGCTTAGCTGATAATTGATTTTGAAAAATATGAGAGTTTCTTTCATCCTGAATGGCTCTGATGAGGAAGGAAAGAGTTAGACATAAGCATCATCTGATATCATTATCTGAGACTGCAAACTGACAGCTCCACAACTTAATCGAGCTCCATTCACTAGGGTAGTTCCTTATCTAACATCTCAACAAAATTGACATCTAGCTAGATTTAACAAACTCACAATGGAAAAATAAGTGATCATGGCTTTCTTCAACTTTCTGACAGAGGGTGCACCAATTTGGTATGTGAAGAAATCTCTTCAACCTATCCACCATTAGGAATCTTTCTTTTATAGCTGTTCAAAGGGTAAAGGCAGCTCGGGGTGGTATGTTTTGATCCAGACTACCTAAGATTGAGGAGTTGTGATAAGGTTCCTTTGCAAGAATTGCCTAAAAGATTGATTGGTGAAGACTCCTCGAGTAGTCTGTTTCCATATAACAATATCCCCCCCAAAGAAAATGTAGCATCCCACTCCCGCAAGACTCGAACCCGATATCAATGGTGATATCCAAGCCCGTGCCTCACGAGGGTGGTATGCTAGAGCAGTCAAAACAGTTTAAATACTCAGTATGACATTTTTATTTTTGAAAACAATCTCACTTCATGGGAATCAGTAACCATATTGGGCCCACTTTAATGCAAAAATATTTCGATCAAAACACAATTCCAGTAATCACATTACATTTATAACATTTATCAAATGAGGACCCTCTGAAATAACAGTACTATTTTGCGGAATACCAAAATTACATATGAATCAGAATGACACTTATGCAGACGTGAACTGATCCCGACTCGAACTCTGACTTGCTGGCAGTAATCATACTCCCGTTTCACTAATAGGGTACCCTTTAAGTCCTGAAAAATATTTGCAATGTTGGGTGAGTTTGCGAACTCAGTGAGAAACCATCATCGATGGTTCACTCAACTCATGCATATTCACACAATTCACAGAATATCACATATTATCACTTTCAAAAATATCACATGTGTTGTCATTTCACAATTATAGGCATTTCGCCTTTCACACATTCCACATTTAATCATTCATATATGCAATGAACATGTGACACTTTTCATTTTCATTACGTTGTTGTGACCGTGCGTCTGAACTGTCCCAGTGACGGGCACATTGCGTTGAGCCTATGGCTTTGAATACGTTGGGCCTGAATGCCCTGATACGGTAGGCACGAAGCCCTATGCGTTGAGCTTAAAGCTTTGAAATACGTTGGGCACGAAGCCCTGTGCGTTGAACTTAAAGCTCTGTAATAAATTAGCTGCTCCGGTCACAACTGCCTTTATCTGATCATGTCTTTATGCATGAATGCACATGTTCCAATTTACATTTACAATCAGTTTACATTTCATTATCCAATTCCCATTCCTTCGGACCTTTAGTCCGGTATTTCAGTCATAATCAATTTGCACATTCATAATCTTTTTCTTTTAAACATTCACAATCAGTACACACAATTAGCACTTCGATATCACATTCTAGTACTTCGGGCACCCGTGGTCCGAAATCAATCAAAAGCAAACACATATAACCCTCCATTATCTCCACATGGCATAAGTGCGTAATATTAAACACATGTAGGTTGAGAAACCAACTAGGTTACTCACCTGAACTTCCGAGTTGTTGCTTGGGTGCCTCAGCAATATCCGTGAAATATCATTCCATCGGTACCACTATAACAATCAAATAGCCATTCATTACTAAATGCACAATCAGAAAGATTCAATGATGCACATATCTGAAATAAAAGATGTACGATGCCTATTCATGACCTTCCCGGCACTAATTCCTAATTTCCACTTTCTGTTGTCAAAATCTAACTTTTCACTTAATTGATCAATAATGACTCATTTAATTTCAATGACCTATTACGGAATTCCACCAATTCTAATTCTAATATTCAGTCAATTTACCAAGTCATACCCATTTGGATATTCTCAAGAAAGACCTCAATTTCAATGTCACTATTCTCTATATCAAAATTCATCCATTATGCTCAGTTTCTACAATCCCAATAGCATTGAATTTAATCCCAAAGTCTCACAATTATACTTCAATTATCATGCAACAACCTTAGGTTACAATAAAAACATATCTTCAAACTTCTTTCAATATTCAAGATCTCGCTCATTTGATTTCAATTTTTCTTTATTAACATCAATTGTAGACCTCTTTTTCAAGATCATAACGAATCAAACATCACTTCATTTGGAGGTCTACACCATAAGTTATGCCCCAAAAACTAAACCATTTCAGTTCAGAAAAACGTCCCTCGCCGCGGTGAAGGAACTCTCGCCGCGGCGTACAAAGGTTCGCTCGCAATCTCTTCGGGGCTCGCCGCGACTTGAAGGAAGCTCATCGCGGCGTCAAATATTTAACGCTCGTCGCGACGTCCCCTTACAAGCTCGCTGCGGTGAACGAAAGTTTGTTCGTCGCGGCAAGGTTCGCACGCAGGTCACGGCGTGCAGCTACCTCCCTTCTTTTCCAACAGATTTAAACCCTATCTCTCTCACTAAAATAACCATAACTCACTCCCAACTACCCCAATCTTTCACAGTTAACCCATGCTTGCATCAAGCTAACAAATAAACAATATTAAACTATTTACTTACCAAAATCAAGCTTTTCTTTTCCATACCCGAAAATCTCCAACTCTTTAACTCATACGGTTCTCACTCCCAAAACCATATAAAGCTCCATCTTCTCATGAGTTTTCGTTGGTCCTTAAACAAGAAGAAGAAGCAAGCAAGAGGAGAGGCAAAGATCGAAATCATTGAAGGGAAAAGAGAACGAATCGTGCCCTAGGAGGAAGAAGAAATGATTTTCTCCAAAATCAAACCTTAAGCAATTTAAAAGGTTACTCAATTATGCCACATGTCATTTCCTCACAATACAGTTAAATCCCTTCCTATTTCCAGTCAAATTCGTCTCCAAATTCTAATGGCTCGACAAGCTAATTTGTAAAACCATAAATCAAACTTTCCCATTGCCATTAGACAATTATCTCGGTACTATAAAATCAGTCAGTCCGCCGCTCGAAAAATTTTCGGTCCGGACATTTTCTCCCGAATTTCCAGAAAAATTCCTAAGGGTCATTATCAATTGACGGTCACTTTAAAATATTTCCAATTCAACTATTCAAACCCAAATGTTCCATAATTCCCAATAAATCATAAATCATATCGTTTTCACAATTCCCATCACAATCACAATTAATTGCCGGGAGAATATCATGAATGCATGTACCTACATGTGCATGTGCCAATTGACTCACTCCTCTCAAATTAGAGGTCAAAATAAATGTTTAATTCAAAATATGCAATGCAAACAACTAGCCTGTCCCAATTGACCAATTTACCCTTCCCATCGGGGACAAGATGTTACAATTCTCCCCTCCTAACAAAAATTTCGTCCTCGAAATTTCATATACGATTAATCAGAAAGGCAGGGGGAATTGTTTCGATCGCTTACATACTGTTTCACACTTATTACGCTACATAACCAAATTCTGCCAA
Organism: Erythroxylum novogranatense; assembly: GCA_029891385.1. NCBI lineage: Eukaryota > Viridiplantae > Streptophyta > Magnoliopsida > Malpighiales > Erythroxylaceae > Erythroxylum > Erythroxylum novogranatense. The sequence continues at coordinate 89,421,259 of CM057228.1, forward strand.
TTAACTGAAATCAATACAATCGATCACTCTTTTATCTTTCTTCAAATTTTACACTGTCTTAACTATTTCCTCATGATTACTCACAATTCTTCTCTTTCGGTATCAATAACACATATATCAGATCATAACAACACTTCCTAATCCTGTTTAAGTGACTCTTTGCGAATCTAGATCATCTTTTAGGTTTTAGACTGCCTTACCAAGCTAATCGCACCCCAATCACATAGAGGCCACTTATAACAAATTTAATTCCCGATTTACACACTTATCCTCATCTCAGTGCATCAAGGTCGAAGCAATTCACTTCGAAACATTTCATTTATCGCTTATCAGATTACCTTTCTTTAGGGTTAAAACACTAATCTCGTAAAATTCCAATAACCTCGATAATGATCAAATCGACTCATTGTCATTAACCTGGATTTCTGAAACCCTATTACCGATTCATTTCATTTATCAACATTATTTGAATCAATCCTGGCCTTCGACTATTGAATGGTATCACCAATAAAATAATTGATATACCCACAATCAATCTGAACTAAACATCAATTTCATATCCCAATGAGATCCCAAAAACATCAGTTTTACATTTATTTCCAGCAATCAAGTCTGTTGGATTATCACACATATAATCATTCGATTTCACATTCTAAACCTTCTATTACTCTTTCAATGAATTCTTACCAGAACATAAAGCTTCGATTGTTCCTTGTGTTTTCTCTAACAGTTCCTTTGGCGAATATTACACATACTTTTAGATCCAATTATAGCTATCATGTAACATCCCACCCCCTACTGGAAGGGTAAAATAGTAATTTAGCAAAGGTCAAGAATGATTAGGACTAATTGGATAATGTTATGCATACTGGTATTGGTCAAACAATGAAATTGTGCAGATGCAATAACTATACATGCATTCGTGATTATTTCACGGTATTGGGCCTAAATGGAATTTTATTATGATTAATGTGGAAATTGTATTTAAAAAAAATATTGGACTGCGTTTTTTTGTGTTTTACATTTTACGGAAATTATAGGAATTTTTCTGAAATTTTTCGAAGAAAATTCCCGGACCGGATAAATCGCCAAGTGGCGAACCGGTTGATTTTCGGTATCGAAAATTTTTATCCAATGGCACTATAATATTGGATACATTATTTTGGGATTGTAATTAGGGTCATTGGAATTGAATGGGTCAAATTAAGGAAATCCTATTGCATATTTTATCTCTTCTTTATTTTATTGTCTTTTTTTTAGAAAAATGCCATGTGTCCCACCAATTTATGACATTTGTCTTATTCTTATCTAATGACTACAGGAACTCATTGATTTAAAGACAAGTTTCTTGCTTTTTGCATCATCATCCGAAATCTTCCACCCTCTTCTTCCTCCTTGATTTTCTTCATTCATTATGGTAAATTGCTACTCCTTTCTCCTACTTTAAGTGCTCCCCTTGTAGAAATAAGCTAAGTCTTCCACTCCCTGCCCAAGATGATGTGTCGTGTGTGTTAGATGAGTGAAGGAGTTGGTGAGGTGGTGAGAAAGGTGAGAAAAATGGAAGAATTAAAGCTTGGAACTTGTTTAGGTAAGATGAGGTTTAAGCTTTGATTATGTTTAATGCATGAATTCATAGTTAGTTACATGAATTGGAAGTGATTGTTTATGAAATAGGATGTATGATGCATTAATGACATGAAACATATGGTTTGAATTGTTGGGCAAGTTTATAGAAGAATTAATGAGGTTGAAGATGATTAGTATTTGAATGTCATAGTTTGAAATGATTGTAGTGATATTAGATGAATAAGACTCATAAGAAAATGTGTCAGACCCCGATCCCGAGAGCCCGACTGTCCCGGGATGTGAGCCCAAGTGGAGCCCATCTCCAAGACACTTGCCTTGCTGAGACCTTAACTTGACACTCTTACTCTTACTATAGTACTATAGACGTCGGAACCCGTTTTCGGAGCCCAACTTTCGTTGTCCTGAAACCTTGCGCTTATAATCTTGCAGGATTCTTAATTGTAACTCCACCTTCGTGGCAAGCACACACCATGTACACACTAAAATCATGGGTTGACTTATTCATATAATTTGTAGCTTTATGTCTCAAGTTCTCCCTGAAACAAGAATCACCTTAATCGAGTCATATACTCAAGATACACTCCAAAACCTAAGAGAGTTCATACCAAACATGCCCTCTTAACTGACCTTTCACTTGTTTTAAAACAAACTTTCTCAATTTAACTCCAATTGATACCGGATTTTATGGAGTGAAAGATATGTGTCTTATAAATCCAATGGTTCAAGCCTCACCTCATTTGGAGGTCGTATGAGGGAAATATGCCCAAAACAACGGACCATGCTCACTTCCGAAATCGAATCGAAACTCTTTTGGCGCGATTGCTATAACTTTTAATCTATAGCTCCAAATGTTTTCGTTCTTTCACCATATGAAATTAGGCATCTAGATCTACAACTCTTATGAAGACTACAAAGGCTGATTCTATCTCCTACATTCTGCAGCGTCCTATTTTTCCATCGTCTGATTTCTATCATCTGGTTTTCTATCGTCTGATTTCTATCATCTGGTTTTCTATCGTCTGATTTCTATCATCTGGTTTTCTATCGTCTGATTTCTATCATCTGGTTTCTATCTTCTGCTTTCCTTCCTTCGCTTTTCTATCTTCTGATTTCCTTCCTTCGATTTCTATCTTCGATTTCTATCTTACGCTTTCCTTCCTTCTACTTTTCTATCTTCCGATTTCTATCTTTCGCTTCCTTCCTTCGCTTTTCTATCTTCCGATTTCTATCTTCGCTTTCCTTCCTTCTGCTTTTCTATCTTCTGATTTCCTTCCTTCTGCTTTTCTATCTTCTGATTTCTATCTTCTACTTTTCTATCTTCTGATTTCCTTCCTTCTGATTTCTATCTTTTGATTTCTTTCCTTCTGATTTCTATCTTCTGATTTCCTTCCTTCTGCTTTTCTATCTTCTGATTTCCTTCCTTCTGATTTCTATCTTCTGATTTCCTTCCTTCGCTTTCTATCTTCCGATTTCCTTCCTTCTTCTTTTTATCTTCGATTTCCTTCCTTCGATTTCTATCTTACGCTTTCCTTCCTTCTCGCTTTTCTATCTTCCGATTTCTATCTTCGCTTTCCTTCCTTCCTTTTCTATCTTCCGATTTCCTTCCTTCGCTTTTCTATCTTCCGATTTCTATCTTCGCTTTCCTTCCTTCGCTTTTCTATCTTCGATTTCTATCTTTCGCTTTTTATCTTCGATTTCCTTCCTTCGATTTCTATCTTCCGATTTCCTTCCTTTTGCTTTTCTATCTTCCGATTTCCTTCCTTCGCTTTTCTATCTTCCGATTTCCTTCCTTCGCTTTTCTATCTTGATTTCCTTCCTTCGCTTTTTATCTTCGATTTCCTTCCTTCGATTTCTATCTTCCGATTTCCTTCCTTCTGATTTCTATCTTCTGATTTCCTTCCTTCTGCTTTTCTATCTTCTGATTTCCTTCCTTCTGATTTCTATTAAGGATCATATCTTTTGACTCCGAACTCCAAATTTAGCAAACGATATACCCTTGGAAAACTCTAAACTCCTACTACAATCTTCATGAAGACTCATTGATCTAATTCATACCCGAAGAGAGTCTAATATTGAGGCAAAGTACTGTCAAATTTTAGGAAAATTTGACAGCACATCCCCCTTAAAATTCAACTACCAAATTTTCAATTCTAAGACTTCCACCTGCATAAAACTCATCATACAACCTCATATAACATGATTAAACCCTAAGGTATCTTCAAACACCATTCGAAGCAACAGCCACACTCTTAATCATCCATCATATCCAAACTGTAACAATGATTCAATTGTCTTAAACATACATGGATTTCTCAAAATACATTAAAACTGAACATTTTTGCTTTCATAATTCATTCAGTCCATCTTCATCAAATCATGTCATATTCATACAATGCTTTAGTGGGCATTTCAAGCCCAATTACTATGAAGTTTCAAAATATAATATCTTCTCAAAATGCAACTAAAGCATTGTTTTACAAAAATCATTTCAAATACAAAATCAAAAGAAAATCTTGGAGTAAATGCCTTTAAGCTTGCTCCTCGGGATCCTGCTCATTTCCTGGAAAAAAATTTTAGGGGGTGAGCTTTCGCTCCGTGGGTAACACATTTATATTTATATATCAAGCAGTCCTATTAGTTATTCATACTTTTAGCAATCTTTCAATACAATCATAATACATGCATCATGCAATGTTCATCAATACTCAAACATAATTTCTCACAATTCAAACATTCATCATTCTTGCATTTTCATGTAATCACATATGAAACATATCAAATGGCTCGGTAAGTCCTTATTCTTGGCAACCATATAGTCTCATTTCATGAGTCTATATGGGCAAATCTTTAGGAGTCCAAAATGTTGGATCATCCTATGCCACAATCGGGCAGCCGGGAAAGCTTCATGGTCAACGCACGTGGATTCTTAGACAATACCTTACCCACATAACATAGCAATCATGAATCAAACAAGGAAATTGGACTGTTCTTATCCAATTCATTGTTTCTTTGAAATCATCTTTTCATACATCGTTCATGCCTTTCATTATATTCATTCAACAAGTTTCTTCATGACAGTTTCAATCATCATCAAGCATTTAATACACTCACATTTATCATTCCATCACACACATTTAATACAACAACCAAGTGATCAAAGCTCATTAATGTCATGCATTTATTTACATTTGTAGCTTATATACATAAAGATAAATATGAAACCCACCTTTTATCCTTGCTTAAACTTGCCTAAGGAAGTTCCTCTCCTTGTTCTTCTCCTCTTTCTTGTCCTTCTTCAAGCATAACAAGAAAATAACCCCATATCAACATAGGGTTTAGAAATTGAAATACCTAAAATCTAAATCATGAAATTCATAAGAGAATCACTAGACCCATCTTATTCTTCATCTTTCTAACCAAAACCCAAACAAAACTTAACCTTAAACCAAGAACTTACCTTAAATCCTTGACCAACCAAGTGGTTTCTTGGTTCAAAGTGAAGCTTAGACTCTCCTCCACACTTTTCTTCTTGGACTTTCTTCAAAACTCACTCACTTTCATGGAAATGCCAAACCCTAACAAGCCTCTTCTTTCTCCTTTTCCTCCCTCCTTTCACGACACTCTTCTTTCCTCTCTTTCCAAATTTCGTTTCTATCTTCTTTTCCTACAAAATCACTTATCTCCTTCCTTATATACTCCTTTCTAAATTACTTAAGCCCAATAAGCCTAAGCCCAACTTACTTCCTTCTTCTTTCTTCTTCTTCTTTTCATTTCTCCTCCTTACTTACTCAAGCCCACTAACTCTTTTCCTTCAAGCCCATTGCATTAAATTCCTCTCTTCTTTCTTACTTCATTTGGACCCAAAGCCCAATTAATTCATTAATTACACCTAACTCACCTAAGTCCAACTAACATATTTAACTTCATAAATTCTTCACCTAACTCATTAATGCTATCATATATTAATTTATGACACCTTAATTAATGCTAATCTAACTTAATCAATTTAATCTAATCATGATTAATCCTAAAAAAATTTTGGGGCTAACAAAATGAGTGAAGAGGATGCTGAAATTTTAGGTATTGATATAGAAGTGAAGTGTTTGATGAAGGTTAGGATGAATGAATGAGTTAAATTGAGTGTTAATTGAAGTAGAATGGACATGGGAATGAAAGGAATTGAATTGAACATCAAAGCTGGAAAATTGTGACTTGTACATGGTTTACTGTTTTGATCATAACTCATTTTGTAGATATGAAAATGAGCAAGGTTTGTGCCCACTGAAACTTTGGTTTGTTGGCTACATTTTTGTGTGAAATAGGTGTTGTCTAATTTTAACATTTAGAGGTTGAAATTTGGCATGAAAAATCACTGTCAGGGTTACTGTGAACAGTAACCGAGATATAGGTCCTAGAGTTTTGCTAATTTTTCTCAATTAATTGAGAAGGAATTAGAACAAAGGGAATAAATGAAAGTTGAAGCCTATTAAGTTAGTTTTCCAATGCCACTGATTTTGCAATTTTTCGATGTGTATATGAGGAGATATGGACTGATGACTATTGGCTGTCTTAATGCATTGAGTGAAACCTAGCTGAAATGTCAGTTTGGTGCACATTCTGATTAGAAGTAATTTTATCAATTTATGTGAATTGAATTGGTTTGAGTGATCTTCTAAATAATTGTAGAGGAAATGATTATCTTGAAAATGGTATATAGCATGCTATTTTCAGATAACAGAATTGGGACTTATGATTTTTCAAAAATTGGACTGAGGTTAGGTCATGGACTGCTGAACAGGGAAGTAACTTGCAGGACTGTTTTGAATTGGTTAATGATGGAATTTGATTCTTAGCCCTTCATGAGAAGTGTAGTACTGTGTTTTATCTTTTCATGGGTATAAAGTATGCAATTTTTTGACATTTTTACAAGGAGTTATACTGTTTGAAAAATTACTGTCCAATTTGAGTACTTTCAGGGGCAGCAGCCTTCACTGAATTGTTTGATCTAGTTAGCCATTGAATTTGAATTTAGACTGTTCATGACAGTTGTAGATCACATTGTGATCTTACTGAGCACATTTATTGTGTAATTTTTGACTAAGGAAATGGGAATTTATTGAATTTACAAAATACTGCACTGGTTAGGAACTCTACTGCACTGGTTAGGAAGTCATTGACTGGACAGAAACTTTGATTGTATTTTTAACACCCTTAGAGGTGAATTTGGCTTTTGGGTTCTTCATGAACATTGTAGATCTCTCTTTCTCTATGAAATAGACACCAAATTTGTCCAAATTGGAGTTCGGAGTTGAGAGTTATGGCCTAAACAAGTTGGCATGTCGGAGGAAACTGTTTCAGATTTGTCATTGTAATAATACTAGTCGACTACAACTGTCTTAATGATTAGGACATATATTTTTTAATCGACTTCCCTCCACTCTTTTGCTTATAACTTTTCCGTCCGACGTCCGATTGACCTGATTCTTGAGGCATCGGATTCGTGAGCTATTGAATTTCATTTCATGGAAAATTGGGAATTTTGGACGAAAAATTTACGGGTGTCCGGAAAATGGGTATTGCATTACTGTTTTATTTAATTGGGGACCTATAGAGGTCCAAATTGAACGCCGTTAGCGCCGTTGAATTTCTAATTTTTCTACGGATTTTATTGTTGGAAAAAAATGGAAATAGGGCCGGGAATATCATGAACATGCATTGTGCACCTACAAATTGCTTCATATGCATTATTAAATAGTTTTGATTGGACAAGTGGTAATGGATCTATTTTCTGATTATTATAGAGGCACAATTGAAGCGTCGATCTACCGACGTTACTGAGACTTCCAGATATTAGCTCGAAAGTATAGGTGAGTAACCTAGTTGATTCCTCAATCTACATGTGATGAAAATTATGTGGTTATGCCATGTGGAGATAATGGAGGGATTATGTGTGTTTGCTTTTGATTGATTTCGGACCATAGATGTCTGAAATATTGGGAACTTGTTATCAAAGTGCTACTTGTGTGTAATTGTTTGTGAATGATTACGTTTGAGATCTCGGACCAAAGATCCGAGGGAATGGGAAATTGATATTGAAGTGTTACTTGTTTGTTCGATAAATTGGTTTTTGACTTTCAATGTGATGTGGTAGAATTGTAATAAATGAATTCTGTACATGATTAATTGATAACAGTTGTGACTGGAGCTGCCACCGAGAGCTATATGCTCAACGTTTAATGAGCCCGAAAGGGACAGTTTAGAGCTTTATGCTCAATGCTTAATGAGCCCGAAAGGGACAGTTCAGAGCTTTATGCTCAATGCTTAATGAGCCCGAAAGGGACAATTCAGAACCATAGGCTCACTGATTAATGCGCCCGGATTGGGACAGTATAGGCGCTCAGTCACAACACATAATCTAAATGGGAAGAAACAGACTGGAATTAATTGTATTTATGAAAAGGGCCCCAAGGCCATTGAATTGGTTATAATTGTCTTCCGCATATGTTATCATGTGTATATATGGGTGTTGCAAAAAAAAAATTTACAATGAGTTCTTGGACTGAGTGATGTAGCACGCCACCCTCGCGGGGCACGGACTCGGATATTACCATCGATGTCGGGTTCGGGTCTTGCGGGAGTGGGGTGTTACATATCATTTTCTCAAAAGTTGGATTCGATTTCAATTCCTCGATAAGGTCCGCATATTTTAAATCCTCAATTCGAGTTTCGCCAATCCTTTTTATACACATCTGATTTGGAAATCCAATAGCTAATAATACTTTCTTTTTGCCCCTTGATAGCTTAACATTTTGCATTCAATATTACACTAGGTCTAAAAAACCTTGTCGTTCAAATTATGATCCTCTACCATTGACTTTCCTGTTCAATCCATTTAATTGCATCACTAACTTAATTTTGAAACACTCAATCACTTAATCCTTGTCAATTCTTTCAATTTCTCGAAATACCTCAATCGCTATCGATTTGCATATTAATAGACATATTCACAATTATTTCTATACGAATAAAATCTCCAAACTTTCAAAGCAATACTCCGTACAACAAATTTCAAGTCATCAATCATTATGCAGTCCATGAGGTTATACTTGTCCCTATGCTCATCAAACCTCTTTACACTATTTCAATAGATTGCATCATAACCTTTACTAGGACATTTCGTTAAATACTGCAAAATCTCCAAGGTAAAGTACTACCATCAAAACTCGAATTGTAAATATCTCAAATGTCTCTTTTTACAATCATCAGTCATATAATTCACACGTTCTTCCTCAATCAATTCTGTCAATTAGCTAAGACCAGAAAACCTTTAACAACTTCTGGACGCATCCAACATACAGCTAGTTCTAAATAGCTCCAAATCCCATATACATATGTCCCTTACAATTTCACATTTTATCATCACCTCTATCGTCATTAAGTCTCCCAATGCACCATGCTTGAATACTAATTCATTCACAATTTATTTAATCAGACTAAGGTTCATTCTTATGAAACTTTCATGATTTGAAATTTCCTCAACTATGCTAACTATTCTTCTTCACTCTCCAAATGCATTTGATGTATCATTAATGATCATAGTCACTTTCCATTCTAAATACAACTGAAACCCTTTACTCTTCGGTAGCATAATAAATTCCTTATACCCTTGATTGACTTTCCTAACTCTTTAAAAATCGAATTTCTCCAATGAGGAACAATTCTCTTGTACTTTCTCAGACTCATAATAACATACTCTGACACATGTTCCTTTGCACTAACTTCTCCACATATTTCAATTGATTGCCATAATTACAAACTGGGTTGATAATACCTTCATCAAATCCACTTGTACTTTTCGAACATTTTTACACAAATATTTGTGAACCGATATTCTCCTCATAAACACGACTAATGTCTCTTTATTGTTCAATAATCTTATTACACAGTCAGATTCTTTACACTAACATAGTGCGTACCTTCTCAGTAGCAGATTCTATCTTTTACGCTTGAGTCTCCACTAGGATCAAGACTCCCAATAATGACTTTTCATTCATTTCAAATTTATCTCCAATTTTTCCTTTCATTGCTAAATTTTACAATTGTAATCATCTGATCGATTTAACCCAATTCAAGGAAACTCTTCTTTGAAAGAAGATTTCTCAATACTTTCATCAATACCACTCATGGAATTTCTATTCATCAACAGTCGTCACATTTCTTGTCAACCATTCACAATGCCTTAGGAAATCAATTTTACCTATAACCCAATAATATCCCATGAAGATCAATTATATCTCAATTCATATAAATCAGGACATTCTTTTTAATAAAAAATTCAGCGAAGTATATACCACCAAAATCATTTCATCCTATCGAGAGACAGATGTAGGACAACTTTATCCTTTTTTGCACCTGTCCTCGCTCGTGAGGATTATGCCATAATCATATCCTTAACATATAACAATTTCCATTCATTCCCAATTGATCACTATAAGCACTTTCATTTCTTATTCTAACTCATATTGAACTTCAAACTATAAGGACTATGACTAGCAATTATTCACCAACTCACTGATGACTTCCGATACCATTACCACACATATGAGACAAATAAGCTTAATATTTTCACTTGTTATGGGGCTCCCATTATCAGATGTGCATTCACATAGGCAAATCAATTGAACCTGGACAACTTTTTCATCTACCCTTATCATTGTCTTACATTTCAACCTTTTCACTATCTCATCATACCCATGTATTTTTTTCACACTCAAACCAATATCATAGATGTACAATCATTCTCGCTTTCCCACTAACATATTCTAGTCATGAACCCTCATTCAAAGACTCCCATCACAGTAATCAAACCCAATTATAGCCTTTCTAGATTATAGAACATTTTAATTCCATCCACTTTGCTTATACACATCAATCTTGCCATTTCCAACATATCTCTATTTTCCTCTATCGATCCACAAGTATATATATTCATATCTATCCCACATTCAAGGATATACTCCAATATAACTATGATGTTGCATTTCATAATATATCCCTCAATACCTATACACTAAATCTTCCTTTGTCAAATCGAATCATACATTTGCTTATTCCACGATATCCACAACTTCCATTTATCACTTTCCAATATATCATCATCTTCCTCACTATTTCTAGCCACTTAGACAATTGATACAGGCTCATGCATGTGACTCATATACTAGACTGGGGATCAGTTGTCACCATCTGTCGTGACATGACTTAAATGCATGTAACTTGATCCATATTTCAGAATGCCCATGTAAGATTGTACTTCTAGGCTCTGATACCACAAATGTAGCATCCCACTCCCGCAAGACCCGAACCCGATGTCGATGGTGATATCCAAGCCCGTGCCTCGCGAGGGTGGTATGCTAGAGCAGTCAAAACAGTTCAAATACTCAGTATGACATTTTTATTTTTGAAAACAATCTCACTTCACGGGAATCAGTAACCATACTGGGCCCACTTTAATGCAAAAACATTTCGATCAAAACACAATTCCATTAATCACATTACATTTATAACATTTATCAAATGGGGACCCTCTGAAATAATAGTACTATTTTGCGGAATACCAAAATTACATGTGAATCAGAATGACACTTATGCAGACGTGAACTGATCCCGACTTGAACTCTAACTTGCTGGCAGTAATCATACTCCTGTTTCACTAACGGGGTACCCTTCAAGTCCTGAAAAATATTTGCAATGTTGGGTGAGTTTGCGAACTCAGTGAGAAACTATCATCGATGGTTCACTCAACTCATGCATATTCACACAATTCACAGAATATCACATATTATCACTTTCAAAAATATCACATGTGCTGTCATTTCACAATTATAGGCATTTTGCCTTTCACACATTCCACATTTAATCATTCATATATGCAATGCACATGTGAAACTTTTCATTTTCATTACGTTGTTGTGACCGTGCGCCTGAACTGTCATAGTGACGGGCACATTGCGTTGAGCCTGTGGCTCTGAATACGTTGGGCCTGAATGCCCTGATACGGTGGGCACGAAGCCCTATGCGTTGAGCTTAAAGCTCTAAAATATGTTGGGCACAAAGCCCTGTGCGTTGAGCTTAAAGCTCTGTAATAAATTGGCTGCTCCGGTCACAACTGCCTTTATTTGATCATGTCTTTATGCATGAATGCACATGTTCCAATTTACATTTACAATCAGTTTACATTTCATTATCCAATTCCCATTCCTTCGGATCTTTAGTCCGGTATTTCAGTCATAATCAATTTGCACATTCACAATCTTTTTCTTTTAAACATTCACAATCAGTACACACAATTAGCACTTCGATATCACATTCCAGTACTTCGGACACCCGTGGCCCGAAATCAATCAAAAGCAAACACATATAACCCTCCATTATCTCCACATGGCACAAGTGCGTAATATTAAACACATATAGGTTGAGAAACTAACTACGTTACTCACCTTAACTTCCGAGTTGTTGCCTGGGAGCTCTAGCAATATCCGCGGAATATCATTCCATCGGTACCACTATAACAATCAAATAGCCATTCATTACTAAATGCACAATCAGAAAGATTCAATGATGCACATGTCTGAAATAAAAGATGTACGATGCCTATTCATGACCTTCCTAGCACTAATTCCTAATTTTCACTTTTTGTTGTCAAAATCTAACTTTTCACTCAATTGATCAATAACGACTCATTTAATTTCAATGACCTATTACAGAATTCCATCAATTCTAATTCTAATATTCAGTCAATTTACCAAGTCATACCCATTTGGATATTCTCAAGAAAGACCTCAATTTCAATGTCACTATTCTCTATATCAAAATTCATCCATTATGCTCAGTTTCTACAATCCCAATAGCATTGAATTTAATCCCAAAGTCTCACAATTATACTTCAATTATCATGCAACAACCTTAGGTTACAATAAAAACATATCTTCAAACTTCTTTCAATATTCAAGATCTCGCTCATTTGATTTCAATTTTTCTTTCTTAACATCATTTGTAGACCTCTTTCTCAAGATCATAATGAATCAAACATCACTTCATTTGGAGGTCTACACCATAAGTTATGCCCCAAAAACTAAACCATTTCAGTTCAGAAAAATGTTCCTCGCCGCGGCCAAGGAACTCTCGTCGCGACGTACAAAGGCGCGGATAGACGCTTGCCGCGGCAAACAATCTCTTCGAGGCTCGCCGCGACGTGAAGGAAGTTCATTGCGGCGTCAAATATTTAACGCTCATCGCGACGTCCCCTTGCAAGCTCGTCGCGGTGAGGCTCGCACGCAGGTCGCAGCGTGCGGCTACCTCCCTTCTTTTTCGACAGATTTAAACCCTATCTCTCTCACTAAAACAACCATAACTCATTCCCAACTACCCCAATCTTTCATAGTTAACCCATGCTTGCATCAAGCTAACAAATAAACAATATTAAACCATTTACTTACCAAAATCAAGCTTTTCTCTTCAATACCCAAAAATCTCCAACTCTTTAACTCATACGGTTCTCACTCCCAAAACCAGATAAAGCTCCATCTTCTCATGAGTTTTCGTTGGTCCTTAAACAAGAAGAAGAAGCAAGCAAGAGGAGAGGCAAAGATCGAAATCATTGAAGGGAAAAGAGAACGAATCGTGCCCTAGGAGGAAGAAGAAATGATTTTCTCCAAAATCAAGCCTTAAGCATTTTAAAAGGTTACTCAATTATGCCACATGTCATTTCCTCACAATACAGTTAAATCCCTTCTTATTTCCAGTCAAATTTGTCTCCAAATTCTAATGGCTCGACAAGCTAATTTGTAAAACCATAAATCAAACTTTCCCATTGCCATTAGACAATTATCTCGGTACTATAAAATCAGTCGGTCCGCCACTCAGAAATTTTCGGTCCGAACATTTTCTCCCGAATTTTCAGAAAAATTCCTAAGGGTCATTATCAATTAACGGTCACTTTAAAATATTTCCAATTCAACTATTCAGACCCAAATGTTTCATAATTCCCAATAAATCATAAATCATATCGCTTTCACAAATCCCATCACAATCACAATTAATTGTCGGGAGAATATCATGAATGCATGTACCTACATGTGCATGTGCCAATTGACTCATTCCTCTCAAATTAGAGATCAAAATAAATGTTTAATTCAAAATATGCAATGCAAACAACTAGCCTGTCCCAATTGACCAATTTACCCTTCCCATCGGGGACGGGATGTTACAGAAAATTAGTTTATTGAATTTTGTAATATATTTGACTAAGACTACAACTTGAGTGAATAAAGTTCTGTCTCTTAAAGGCTCGACAATTGTCTCACCTTTTGGTTAAGAAGTGGTTTAAGGTTATCCATCTCTTGTAATTTGAACAAAGGACCACAAAATAACTAGTTATCAAACCAGAATTTGGTTTGCTTCCTATCTTCTATCAGATTAAAAAAATCACTCCTCAGGGTTCCTCTGTTTTTAGTATAACCTTTCAAGTGGTAGTTGAGTGAGATGGAATTTTAACTTCCCTTCCCAAATAATTATTTCCTTGATGAAGAAGCTATGTATCCATTTACATCAAAGAGCATATTTATTTATTAGTAATCTCTATAGTCTTTTGGTTAACAAGAAAAAATGTTAGACCAATGGTGGTTGACAAATTAAATCCTTCTATGTTTTGATAATAATAAAATGTATAGAATTGGTTAAGAAATTATTTCAAGTATTTATGGATTGATATTCAATTAAAGGATTAATACAAATCAAAAGATAGACAACGTGTAAAATATCCCAACAATAAATATTGAAGATCATACAAAATCTGTCACAAGATCCAGCACTAGTCGACTACAATTTGGCAAGTCAACTAATAAAATCAGATACATCAGTTGGGGCATGAAATAAGTCAATCAACAAGTTGCAATTCGACTATTAATCAGTTGGATAGGTGCATTAGTCAACTATCATTGCACTAGTCGACTATTCGAAGAGCGGAGATGAAACTCGCATGGAAAAACGTTGGTTCTAATCGACTACTCTTTAAAGACAAAGCTGACTATAATGTACTAGTCGACTATAACACCTCGACTAGTCGACTATCAGGTGTAGCTGACCAAAATTTGTTCAAATCAATCACAAATGGAAAGGAAATCATGCTACAACAGCAATATACAACGACTAGTATACTTCTCTAACGACGACAATCACCTTAGAATCTGCAAATAAATATTGGAAGATCAAATGATCATTGCAAGACTTGTCCAAAAGAAAAAACACACAACTATAGTTCCTAATTTACTCTCATTCTGCTCCTAGCTTGTTCTAAATTATTCTCAACTGTACTGAGCATTATTACTTCATCTTTATCACTGTTATTATTGTGAGTTGAGTGATTGGTGGAAAATCACTTGTGAGGTAGGATTTGTGCCGGAAGACAAATCGGTTGTTTAGTGTAGCTTGAGTCGGAAGTCAAGTTGTATTGAAAAGTTCACACTGAACTAAAAAGTGTGCAGTAAAGTATTTTTCCAAAATCCTAAGTAGGAGCTTAGGTAGAGGACGTAGGTCTTAACACTGAACCTCTATAAAAACAGTATTTGTCTCTCTTCCCTACTCTTTGCATTTAAATTTGATAAATTATTTTGTGTGTATTAACTATTTGTTTTTGTAGAACTTTGCAAAAAAGATTCAAAGACCTATTTAACCCCCCTTCTAGACGTTTTCAATTGGTATCAGAGTAGAAAAATACAGGGATGGCGCTGAGTTTGACACACAACAACCTAGCGGAAGAAGGTAACACTAATAATCACCCTCCTTTGTTTAATGGTACTAATTATTCTTCTTGAAAAAATCCTATGAAATACCATATTATAAGCGAGGGAGTGGAGTATTGGAAGATCATAATCTTTGGTCCACACATTCCATTGAACGAAAATGGTGAGGTAAAGACGGAGCTGGAATATGATGACAATGATTGGAGGCAAACCTACATCAACGCAAAAGCTATGATGCTGATATATTGCGCTCTCACTGTTGAGGAGAGAAATCGAGTGAACTCATGCACTAGTGCTAAAGAAATGTGGGAGAGACTATGCATCACTCATGAAGGAACTAATCAAGTTTGAGAGACAAAGATCAACATGCTTCTCTATGACTATGAAATGTTTGTCATGAAGGAAGTTGAGTCTATTTCCACTATGCTTGATCATTTTACAGAAATTATCAATAGATTAGGCAACCTTGGAAAGCATATGACGGATAGTCAGAAGGTGAAAAAGATTCTTCGTTCACTACCGAAAGAATGGGACTCACAAGTCACCGCTATTATGAAGTCTTAAGATCTCAATCAATTAGAATTCAATGCCTTAGTGGGATCACTCATAAACTATGAGATCATTCTTAAATCAAGAGGAGGTAGAGGTAAGTCATAAAAGCCAATTGCCTTAAAAGCTAATGTTTCTTCTCTTGATGAAAGTGATGAAGAGTTAGATGAGGAGGAAGAAGATGAAGAACTAGCAATATATGCTAGAAACTTGAGAAAGTTCAAAGGACTACTCAAGAATAGGAAGAAAGAATTACGTGGTGGAAGAAATGAAGAAAGAAAGAAGTACACCATGGAAAGAAGGATCAAAAGCTATGAAGAAAAGAAAAGTAATGAAGAGTTTTGGAAATGTAGAAAAAGAGGATATCATGCTAGAGAATGCAAAAGTTCTTCCATGTTCTAGAAAAATGACAAGAATGACAAAGGAAAGAAGAAGGCTAGTCTTGTAGCCACTTGGAGTGATGATGAGGAATCATATCAAAGCAATGATGAAAACAACTTAGCTCTTATAGAAAATAGCTCCTTAACAAATGATGATGAAGATGAGGTAATGATCATTGATCAAGATCTTAGAGATTCTTTTACTGCTTTTCAAATTGATTTTGAGGAAGCTATTGAAATCAACAAGAAATTGAGAAAGAGAATAAGAGAACTAGTTGCTGAAAATAGTGTTTTGCATGAAACTATTGATGATTTAGATTGCACTAAGGAAGATCGTTCTGCATGCCTTGCTGAAAAAGAAAATCTTACTAGTGAACTTGATAGACTTAGAAAAGAGTTTTCTTATGTGGTTGGAAAGTTTGCTGATGGAAATGAAAAGTTTGAAAAGATGTTGTCTTTACAAAGATATTCAATCTCTAAACGTGGTTTAGCATATGACCCCTTTGATAGAGATTGTTCCTTGATTTCTAAATTCACTAAAGATGGAAAAAGTTGCTAAATGTGCTAGATGTTTAAAAGATTGTTATATAGAAATTGCATGTAAAAGTATTAGGAGATGTATTAATGTTAAGAAAATCTGGGTGGTAAAAGGTACAACACCTCCTAATGTGGTTTATATGACTAACCAAAATAGACCCAAAATAGCTTGGGTACCTATAAGAAGAAAGAATGTTTCTGTTGTAGATACAAGTAAGGAATGAAAATTCATCAAGCACATGGTACATTGATAGTGGATGTTCAAGGCATATGAGTGGAGACAAGAATTTATTTGTAGAAATCAGACCAAAGAATCAAGGATTTGTCACATTTGGAGACAACAACAGAGGTAAAGTCACTGGTGTTGGTAAAGTGGGTAAGGAACCTTTGCCTACCATTGACAATGTTTTACTTGTTAATGGCTTAAAGCATAATTTGCTAAGTGTTTCTCATTATGTGATATGAATTTTAATGTGACATTTGAATCATCTCATTGTGTGGTTACTTAGGATGAAAATGTTGCTTTCATTGGTTTAAGACATGGAAATACATATATTGTTGATTTACATGATGATAGTTCTTTTAATGAAAAGTATTTGGTGACATTAGAAGAAAATGCATTTTTATGGCATAGAAAGTTAGGACATGTACCATTGCCCTTAATTTCCAAACTTTCTAAAAAATGATATTGTGAGAGGTTTGCCTAAGATAAAATTTGTTAAAGACCACTTGTGTGAATCTTGTTTTAAAGGCAAACATGTTAGAGAATCTTTCAAACCAAAGAAAGAAATATGTACATCTAGGTTACTTGAACTTGTTCATATGGATTTAATTGGACCATCTAGGCATGTTAGTCTAAGTGGAAAATTATATGTTCTTGTCATTGTTGATGATTTTTTTAGATTTACTTGGGTGAGATTTCTTACAAATAAAAGTGATGCTTTTAATGAGTTTACTAAGTGTAGGTTGGTTCAAAATGAAAAGGATTTGACAATTGTTGCAATAAGAACTGATCATGGAGGTGAGTTTGAATGTGAATCATTTGAAAGGCTTTGTGACAAATATGGAATGGAGCACAATTTCTCAACACCAAGAACACCACAACAAAACGGAGTTGTAGAAAGGAAGAATCGTTCACTTGAAGAAATGAGTAAAACTATATTGAATGAATATAATCTTCCTAAAGCTTTTTGGGCGGAGGCAATCAATACCGCGTACTATGTCATCAATAGAGTGCATCTTAGACAAGAAAAAAACAAGACACCATACGAGTTATGAAAAGGTAAGAAACCCAACATATCTTATTTTCTTCCCTTTAGTTGCAAAGTTTTTATTCATAATAATGGAAAGAACAACTTAGGGAAATTTGATTCAAAATCTGATATTGGTGTGTTTCTTGGTTATTCACTAACTAGTGCATTTATAGTCTATAATAATAGACCTAAGTGTGTTGAAGAAAATATTCATGTTAAATTCAATGATATGATTTCACCCCCGAGAAAGGTTTGTTTTGATGATGATGCAGGAAATTTAGGAAATGAAGTTGAAGAAATTGAATCCAAGATTGAAGAAATAAAGTTTGATGAAAAAGATCATGTACCTAACACTAAAACATGGGAAAAAGCAAAGAATCATCCTATGGAGCAAGTAATTGGCAGCTTGAATGATGGTTTAAGAACTAGGAGGAATATTTATGAAAACATGAGCAATTCAGCTTTCATCTCACTAGTGGAACCCAAGAATATAAAGAGGCTCTTAAAGATAAAAATTGGCTGCTGGCTATGCCAAAAGAACTTAATCAATTCAAGAGGAATAATGTATGGGATTTGGTAGCTCCACCAAAGGAAAAAATCATTATTGGAGTCAAGTGGGTAAATAGGATAAAGTATGATGAGAATGGTGAAGCAATCAAGAATAAGTCAAGATTAGTAGCTCAAGGGTTTTATCAGGAAGAAGGCCTTGATTATAATGAGACATATGCACTTGTGGCTAGATTGGAGGCAATCAGATTGTTATGTGCATTTGCATCTTATAAGAGGATCAAATTAATCAAATGGATGTCAAAAGTGCGTTTCTAAATGGGTACATCCAAGAGGAGGTTTATGTCAAACAACCACCGAGTTTTGAAGATCATGAACATCCAGATCATGTCTACAAGCTCAAGAAGGCACTATATGGATTAAAGCAAGCACCTAGGACGTGGTATGAAAGGTTAAGTACATTTCTAACTCAAAATGGTTACATTCGTGGTAAAATTGATAATACTTAGTTTATAAGACATGTTGATCAAGATATGCTAATTTGTCAAATATATGTTGATGACATTGTTTTTGGTGCTACTAATGAAATTTTGTGTAAAGAATTTAGTGATTTAATGCAAAGTGAGTTTGAAATGAGCATGATGGGAGAACTTAAGTTCTTTCTTGGACTGCAAATCAAACAATTCAAAGATGGCATCTTCATCTACCAAACCAAGTATACTAAAGAGCTTCTAAAGAAGTTTAACATGGAAGGATGCAAAGTTGCAGGAACACCTATGGCATCAAATCTGGTCTTGGAAAAATATGAACATGAAGAAGATATTGATCAAAAGCTTTATAGAAGTATGATCGCTCTCTTTTATATTTAATTGCTTTTAGACCAGATATAATATTTGACACGTGTCTTTGTGCTAGATTTCAGTCTTGTCCCAAAATTTCTCACTTGAGTTCTTGTAAAAGAATTTTTAAATATCTGAGTAAAACTGTTAATCATGGTTTATGGTATCCTAGTTGTGAATCTTTTGACTTATATGCTTATAGTGATGCTGACTATGGTGGTTGTAAGGTAGATAGAAAAGCACTAGTAGCTTATGCCACTTTTTAGGTTCATCCTTAATTTCGTGGGCGAGTAAAAAACAAGTTAGTGTAACCATTTCCACTGCTAAATCTGAATATGTAGCAGTTGGAAGTGCATGTGCCCAACTTCTTTGGATTAAACATCAATTGCTTGATTATGGTATTGTTGTTAAAAATATTCCAATTTATTGTGATAATACCAGTGCAATTTGCTTGTGTAAAAATCCAATTTTGCATAGTCGAACAAAGCATATAGAAATTAGACATCATTTTATACGTGATCATTGTTTGAAAGGTGACATTTTTTTGAAACATGTATCTTATATTGATCAATTGGCTGACATATTTACAAAACCTCTTAAAGAAGAAGTGTTTGTGAACATTAAATTGAGACTTGGTATGTGTGATTTGAATTCTATTGGTTGATTGTAATTCTCTGCATACACTAGCACAGTAAAATGGTCAAGTTATTAGGCAAATCTGCAATTCCATTTGAGAATACTTCATCATGATCTACACTTAGGCTAAAATGTGATTTCTCTAGAGTTTAGAAATATTCCAGTCAACTAATTGGAGTTTAAGTCGACTGAGGTTGAGGAATTAGTCGAGTTTTTCTGATCTGTTTGTTGAAATATTACAGTTATAGTTGACTAATAGTCTTTGACTAGTCGCCTAATACACATATTTTTCAAAACCAGTCGACTAATCATCTTCGACCAGTCGACTAGTTTACTGTTTATCAACCCCCATCTCTAAATTATATTAGTCGACTAATAGATTTCCAGTCGACTATAGTTATGCACGGACACTTAAAACCCATTCTTTCCCTAAAATCTCTGAAAACACATTCTTTTCTACCTTGAGTTTTTCTTCTTCATAGTCGACTAATCCTTTCAAATTTCTTCAAATCACCACATTGATGATTTTTTCTTCAAATCAAGAAAATTTTTGAAAAGTTAGGTTGTAGGCGTGATGATGTTTCTCCACATTGATGATTTTTGTATTTAGCCTAGACCGACATTTCATATTGTTTTCTTCTTATTATTTGTGCTTTTCCTATTTGTATTGGATTGCTACTTGAGACTATTTGTGTTTGATGGCTTGTTCCTCTATTAATGTGATTGTGATTTAATCAAGTGTGCTTATTGTTTTTATTATAACAAAAAGGGGGAGAATTTACTTGTGTTCTAAATTGGTTAATTGCTGAAATTGGTCTTTGCAATAATTATTCTTTACTTGATTAAGTTATTGTTTTTCATGAGTCTATCTTGTTTTAAATTTCATATTATTGGATTCATTGATTAATTGATTAAGGGGGAGACAATCTAACAAACTAGACAAGGCATCAAAACCCTTGATCAATTTTTTCTTTGTTTTCATTTCTTAAACAATTTTTAAATGTTTTGTCATTATCAAAAAGGGGGAGATTGTTGGACCAATGGTGATTGATAAATTAAATCCTTCTATGTTTTGATAATAATAAAATGTATAGAATTGGTTAAGAAATTATTTCAAGTATTTATGGATTGATATTCAATTAAAGGATTAATACAAATCAAGAGATAGACAACGTGCAAGAGATCCCAACAATAAATATTGAAGATCGTACAAAATCTGTCACAAGGTCCAACACTAGTCGACTACAATGTGGCAAGTTAACTAATAAAATCAGATACATCAGTTGGGGCATGAAACAAGTCGACCAACAAGTTGCAAGTAGACTATTAATCAGTTGGATGGGTGCATTAGTCGACTATCATTGCACTAGTCAACTATTCGAAAAACGAAGATGAAACTCGCATGAAAAAAACGTTGATACTAGTCGACTACTCTTTAAAGTCAAAGCTGACTATAATGTACTAGTCTACTATAACACCTCGACTAGTCGACTATCAGGTGTAACTGACCAAAATCTGTCCAAATTAATCACAAATGGAAAGGAAATCATGCTACAACGGCTATATACAATGGTTAATAGACTTCTCCAACATTGACAATCACCTTAAAGTCTGCAAATAAATATTGGAAGATCAAATGATCATTGCAAGACTTGTCCAAAAGAAAAGGCATACAACTATAGTTCCTAATTTACTCTCATTCTGCTCCTAGCTTGTTCTAAATTATTCTCAACTGTACTGAGCATTATTACTTCATCTTTATCACTATTATTATTGTGAGTTGAGTGATTGGTGAAAAATCACTTATGAGGTAGGAATTGTGCCGAAAGACAAATCGGTTATTTAGTGTAGCTTGAGCTGGAAGTCAAGTTGTATTGAAAAGTTCACACTGAACTAAAAAGTATGTAGTAAAATGTTTTTCCAAAATCCTAAGTGGGAGCTTAGGTAAAGGACGTAGGTGTTAGCACCGAACCTCTATAAAAATAGTGTTTGCCTCTCTTCCCTACTCTTTGCATTTAAATTTGTTAAATTTTTTGTGTGTATTAACTATTTGTTTTTGTAGAACTTTGCGAAAAAAATTCAAAGATCTATTCAACCTCCCTTCTAGATCGTTTTCAAAAAATTCATTAGTTTCAAAGAAATGATTCCCAGCCCACCTTTGTTCTTAGGAAGACATACCTCTTTCCATTGCACTCTATCCCTTCTAGTTTCTCATTTCCATTCCATAGAAACTTGTTACATATCCTCTCAATATTCTTAATGGTTTTCTTAGGGATAGCCAAGTGTCCAACCCAAAACCCAGTGATAGAGTTTATTATCGTAGACATTAGTTGAGTCCTTGCTGTAGTGGATAACATTTTGGAGCTCTAAAAAGCCATTATGTTTTTAATTATTTCAATAAGTAGGGAGAGTAGGATTGGAGTTGTATATTGGAATGTTAAGATATACTATCGGGAAGGTTTGGTAGTTGAAACCCATAATGGCTTTAATAATTTCTTCATTCTAGAGAGCATATTTAAACAATAGGAAACCACTGTTCGCATAATTCACAACTAAGCCAGATAACTTGCTGAAGATCTTCAAAGCTTTCATTAGTGTGGAAATTGAAAATGGACCTGCCTTGGATAAGAGTAGAAGATCATCTACAAAGCAAAGGTTAGTGATCCTCTACCTTTTGCATTTATTGTGGAATTTGAAGGTTTTTGTACACTCCACAATAGCTTAGAGAATTTGGTTGAATGCCTTTATAACAAGAGAAAATAGGTAAGGGCAGATAGGGTAGCCTTACCTAATCCCCTTGGAGTTTTTAAAATAGTTGCTACGTTGTCCATTCACCAATACTTTGAATGTAAATGCGGCAATACATTTAGAAATCCATTGAATGAAGATTTAAGGAAAATCCAAGGCCTAAAGAGTGTTAAAAATGAATCTCCAATTAACACTATTGAATGTTTTTTTCAGATCCACTTTAAGAATGCAATTCTTCCTTCCTAATCTAATCTTGTAAGATCTTATAAACTCTTACAAAATTAGTATTTTATCTCTTATAATGCAGTCGGTATGAAAGCTCCTTGGGTGAAATCTTTTAGCTAATGACTTTGAAATGAGTTTGCATATTATATTGCAGCATGAGATTGATCTGAAATCCGAAAGTGGCTTTTTCCCATCCTTTGGGAATAAGTGTTATAAAGGTGTTAATGAATTTTTTCAATAATTTTGTGATGTTGAAGAACGTCCTTATAACATCAACCACTATAAGTTTAATCAAATATCATGTTTTGTTGTAAAATAGTGTATTGAACCCATCTAAGCTAGGTGCTTTGAATGGGTTCAAAGTCTTCAAAACATCTTCAATTTCTCGGCTTGTAACTGGTTTGATCAACTACTCAACTTCTTGAGAAGTGATGTAAAATTGCATGATTTCTCTCAAAAACTTTTCAGATGAAACGTCACTAGAAGTTTCCTTCAACAGCTGGGAGAAATAATCAAATGTTCCATAAAGTAATGATTGTTGGGAATTAATTCTTGATTATTGTGCATCAACGAATGATTCTTTTTTTCTTTTTTTAAAAAATTACAACTATATGAAAATAAGTTGTGTTTCGATCGCCTTCCTTCATCCATTCCACCCTCGACCTTTTCTTCATCAATGAGTAATCAAAGGTAAGTACACTGATGAGATGTTGCATAGCAATTCCCTCTTGGTTCTACAAGCTATGAGAATGGGGATTAGCTTGGAGTTCATCCTGAACCTTCTCAAGTGCACATTTAGCTGTCTTTAGAAGATGGTATGTATTGCCCACAGTTAACTTAATAAAAAATAACTGTTTCATTTCCTATTTAATGAGAGCAAGTTTCTTGACAAGTATAAATAGCTTGTAGTTTGGTATATGAATATTGAGAGCTTTAAGGATGCGGGGTACAAATTCAGCAATGTTAGTGAGAAAATTGTTAAATTTAAAAGGTGGAAAGGTTCTCTCGTTGTCCAAGTGAGTTATTAAGGCTTAATGGTTTAAGAGGTTGAGAGAGGTGAAAGTTATGTAGCTATTTAGGTAAGCTATGAACAACCAGTGATTTGCCATGCTTTGATCAAGTTTCTTCTGAATGAAGTTCTTCCCATTTTTTTGTTGCACCATATATAAAAGTTGCCCCCTTTGGCATGTTTAAAGCTTGAATGTGCGAAATGCATTGTCTCAACTCAGTGTAGAGGGTTCCCACAAAACTAATCCCTTGTGCTTCCTTAGGTTTTAGCAAAGTACTCAAGTTACCAACTAGACACCATGGTTGATATATTGTTGCCGATAAAGCAAAAAGAGGGAAAGGAAAGGAGAATCTGAAAGAAAAAAAAAGATTAAGGGTTACAACAACAAGCTTGGAGCCAATATGAGAGCAGAACAAGAAAGGGGATGAAACCACCTAGAGGAAGCAGAACAAAATCATTAAGCTAGTGTAAGGAACATCTCTAAATAGGATTAGATAGATTTGGAAGAGAAGGTGATTGATTAGTTTGGTAATGAGGAAGATTTCTTGTGTGAAAATAGAATGAATTTTGTAAGGAAAAAAAAGGTTTAAAGGATCTAAAAAAGAGCCTCCAATATATGACAATAGTAGCTTAGAACATAATAAGTATTAACTACCTAAGTAAACATTTTATATTAGTAGATTTTGCAGCCAAATCAAACCAGAAATAATTGATTTTTTAGAAACAAAACTAAGCAAGCTTAAAGGCTTAGGAATTCAATGGCCTTTAATTTTAAACCACCAACACCATTATTATGGGAGAATAATTTAGCCTATTATGCCGATCGGGTATGAGTGACTAAACTAGATACACGTGATGAGATGATTCACTTGGAGGTGGAGTTTATGCATGGAAGCTGTAAGGTTAAGATATATGTTGCTTAAACATCACAAAGAAGAATGTTATGAAATAGGATTGAAGGTATTCAACCATTAACAAATGAACCATGGATCATTCTAAGAGGCTTTAACTTAATTGTCTATATATCTGAGTTGAAGGGAATGTGGATCACAAGAATTACTCAGATGACCTAAAGGAATACATAAAGAAAATAAAGGTCACTGATTTAAGATATGATGAGAGATACTTCACTTAAAATAATTATAAAAAAAAACTTAAGATGGTTAACGAGGAAGAAATTGGATAAAGTGTTAAGAAATAATCAATGGATTATGGAATTTTCAAAAACTAGAGTTTACTTTATGGAGCTTAGGTTCTCAAACCATTGACCAATTTTGGTACAACTTATAAATTTTGTTCTAAGTTCTTTACACATTGATCATTATACATGTTTCTTTCTGAGCAGTTAATCAAGTCTTTGAAGAGAATGATGAGGAAATTTCTTTGAAGGGGAAGGAATAATGAAAATGAGCATGTTAAAGTGAAATAAACTAATATAAAAAAGGAAGATTGGGATAAATTTTATAAGCTTGAGCAATAACGTAATGATGGGAAAAGGGTTATGAACAGTATTAAAAATTAAATAATAGTTATGGACTAAGTGGATACACACTTACTTCTTGAGGGGAAAGACAATATGGCATATTAAACTTAGGCCATCATAATCCTACTTTATATATTAGTTATTGAAGATAAGGAGAATTTTAGCAAATCAAATCAAGTGGGGAAAATGATTTACTCTTTTATGAAAGTTAAAGTAATTTTCGCACTTTAATAGAGTCCCTAATGCTAAATCACTTATAAGATATTCCAAGGAAAGCTAAGGTGCATAGGTGGATATACAATGATGAGTGGAGCAATGTTCCTCCAAGATTGATACGTACCTCACCTATGTAAGGAGAGAGAGCACCTAAATATGGCTAAGAAGTTAGGCAGAGAGTTCATCAACATATCTTGTAAGAGGATCCTAAGGCTTAGAGGAGTAATAATCAGATGGAGTAAGATCATATGGCATGGTACCTCATTCCTAAAATTCCATTCACAACGTGGTTAACTATTTTAAATATATTGCTAATATTGATCAAATTAAGCTACATTAATTAGCATAGGAAGTGCTTTTTATACAAATAGAACCAGGAAAATCACAAACACTTCCATTTTAGGTGCTCCTACTTACTAAATATATAGGGTAAGGTGTTGGTACTATTCTACTTATAAAACTGTAATCTCAACTACATAGAATTTATCAATTAGATGCAAGCAGGAGGAGATTACTAGAGGCAATAAACTAGTTTATATCATTACCTTGAGCTTATACATATATGGGTTATGGAAGGAGAGGAATAAGATGTGCTTCTAAGGAATAGAGACCAAGGAGGAGGAGATACTAAGGTACATCACTCAATCTATCTAAATGCAACTAGTCATTAAGAAGATCAATGTAAATTGTAGTAAGAAAATTGTTGAGGGTTGGGAGCTAAACTAGGTAAAGATATAGATAGGAACTAGTATTCACAAGCATGCACAGAGGTTCAATTCCAAACAACCAAACAACTCTTATACTAATGCAAACTAAGAAACAAAAAAGGAAGAGGTCAACACTTACAAAAGATGGATGAGCAAAAGCAAAGCAGAGCAAGTTATTCATGGGAGGCAATCAGAACTTCACCTATGGATTATAAGAGATTGCAACATCCAATATATCTAGACAAATGTTTGACGAAAGCAAGCATATGATAAAGAGAGGAAAGCTAGTAGAATTGAACCTTATTGAGGAAAAAGAAATAGGAGCAAAAGCAAGCAAACAAGTGACTATAAGATTAAAGTTGGATGTCGATCCAAAAGCGACCAAAGCAAGTAAGGGAATTAGCTGATGTTGCTTAAATAATGGTCTTTTCCACGTGTAATACCCAAAAGCTAAAGACCTTCTTAAAGACAGTGTCACAAATTGCAGGCAAAACTATATCAATGGTGTTGGTTTTTTGTTATGTTTCTCAAACATAGAACGTATTTATTTTCGTCAATGAATTATTTAATTTTTTAAAATTAATAAAATGTAAATATTATTTTAAAAAATTATAAAAAAAGTTTTATAATTTTATTCGTTAAAAGAAAATAAATCAAATAATTTATGAAAACATGAAATAAAAATAAAATAAAATTATTTATTATTTATTAATTTTGTTACGTAATGTATATTTAACAATTTAATGAAACACTTACCTTACTCACTTATTAAACTAATGTATATTATTAGCAATTAATAAATATAATAACAATTTAATGAAACACTTACCTTACTCACTTATTAAACTAATGTATATTATTAGCAATTAATAAATATAATAAAATTTGAAAATAAATTAATCATACACAATTTAATATAAGTAATTATATATAAATATAATAAATCTATTTTTGACATATACCCTCTTGTCATTTAGTAATTTTCAATCATCCCTATGACATTATTGTTCACATGTCTAAAAATGTCATGTTAATACATGTTAACATTAAAACTTCGTAGAGGACTTTTTCGTACTTTTACAAAAATAAAAACTTTGCATGTTAACTTTAAAGTTAAAAGAGTTTAGGTAGAAGTAATGAAACTATAATGGATGTTGATATTATTTTGCCTTTTATTGTTATATACCTCTTTATGAAACGTAAAAGAATTTTTCATTGGTATATAAACTTTAACTTAATATATGTTTAGTTTTACTTCAAATTATAAATTTATTTATTTAAAAATTAGATTGCATCCTTTCTTTTAATTATATTTTTTAGAAATATGAAAAATATAAATTTTATATAGATGTATATGTTTAGTACAATTCATATTTTGTCTTGATATTTTATAAATATTCATTTAGTGATCTAAAATGGATAACTCCTTATTAATTTAGTGAGTTAGCGGTAAATAGTTTTAACTTACTTGGTCCCTAAATTTTTATAAGCCTAGTTCATTTGTAACATTAAGTACATTTAAGCATTTATAAAAGAGTTGAGAGCTTTGTGACAAAATTCTTAGGTAACACTTCAAGTAGGAGTTTTTGAGTGATTGTATTGTAAAGCGCTTCAGGTTAGAAGCATCTTGAGTCCCTTTATATTGTTCTTTTGTGAATATATCAATAAAAGGTTAGTTGTTATATATCTATTTATTTTTCCCTTTTGATTGATTTTTGCAAATACTTGTGTCCAAAAAGTGTGTGAAACAATTAAATACGAGTGACATGAGGTGTTTAAAAATAAACATATTTATTAAATAGGGAACATAAAGAAATATTAAGTTTAAATTTGGCAGACTTAAGCTTGACTGTCGTACGAGGAATTTGAGAAATTTACCTAATTATATTATTCCAAAAAAGGTCGCTATGACAACTAGTATCAGTGCCTTATCGACAAACAATAGCTGGTAGAATAAATTTTATAAAACAGTTGATAGAATAGAGGCAATCATTGGTCCTTTTAACCCCAATAAAGGACAGTAAGATTTCTTTCTTGAAACATTTTGAAGCATTGATGATTAAGCAATTAAGAATAGTTAAAAACTTATGAGAAGATGAGTTGTGACTTATTGATGCTTAAAGGTGTTATATATAGTTAGGAACCGATAGTCTAATCGAAGATCACTTTAGTGAAGGCATAAGAGTCATAAGTTTTCTTTAACATTGGATGTGTAAAATATATCATATGAGGACAAGTAATGGCTTGCATGGTTAAGCACAAGCTGAGCTTAGAGGTAAAATGTGAAAAACCTCCCTAGAATTATTGCAATTACAGATACCTTAATGAATCTCCAAATGCTACTATCAATTCGAACTAACAGAGAAGGCAGAAAATGATGAAACTTAGAATGGCTAAAAAAAGCTAGGAGAAGGTATGTGAAACTTCTTATTATAAGTTAAAAAAATAATCAAAATGAGATAATACTAATTTCATTTATGAAAGGCCATATTTTTCTCGAAAATATCCAAAACAAAAATTGGGTGCAAAGTAAATGAATTCTGTAATTATAAAAGACTAAACAAAAGAAGGTGACAAGTTGACAAGAGAAGTATATCTTAACAATTATGTTATATTAAGTGCAATTAGCTTTTTGAAGGAGCGTACAAGCAAAAGCAAACTTGATAAATAAGAAAAATGATATGTAGATAATGTGCCAATGAAACCAAATACTAGCTCTTATCTTCAAATTTTAGCTATGGAGTCTTTAGAGGAATTGCTCATAGAGGAATGCACATATATTATTTCAATAAAGGTATCGAGTTTTTCTAGTGAGGTTGGTTTAGTAGGCCTTTAAGTCTAAGTTGTAGAATCATTCAAACTTTGATTGATGCTTGGCACTCATACTAGTATGTAGATGACATGTTGATAGTGGAATGAGGCAAAGACTTTGAGGTAAAAAAAAAAAGAAAAAGAAAAAAGGGGCATTATCAATGAAAGCTTAAGAGTACACAATTATTGTCATCCATTGGTGTGCGTTTATAGAAGTCTTTAATGAAAGGCAAGATCTAGATGTGAAACCAAAAATGAAAGACACAACTGAGTTATGCTAAGTCTGAGGATGTGTAAATTCACTTAAATTCAATGATAAGGTCGAAAGGTATTATAAGGTTTATTATATGATGGTTGGAATTATTACTAACTTAGGTCACTGAGCAATGTAAATGCACCATAGATGTTCTTGACAGACCAAGTACAAAGATGACTTGGGATGACTAAAATAAAGACTCATCAAGGCACTTATCTTCAAAAGGTGATAATATGGTTAAATGTAGAGAAAAACATGCAAGTAATGGGGTAAGAAAGTGGGAGCATTATCTTAGTAGGAACACTTCTTCAAGTATTATAAAAGTGGATGAATAATGTGGCAATAAAGTGGATATCTTCCAAACACATTTCTCATATGTAAAATAGAAGTTACTTACCTAAAGTGGATAACTCCCATCTAACATGGGAGAGTTGGTAGAAGAAGTGTTAACACCCTACTGATTTAGTAGGTTGGTAGAAAAATAAGTAGTTTTAGCTTACACAATCTTTGAGTTTTTGAAAGTCTATGTAAAGATATCCTTTGTAGTTTATTTGTAATATTAAGTATATTCAATCATTTATACGAAACTCGGGAGTATTGTGAAAAAGTTCTTGTTGAGAACTTCAAGTAGGAAGTTCTTGAGTGCTATATTACAAAATGTTTTAAATTAGAAGTAACTCGAGTCTTTTTTGTGTTATTCTTTTATTAATAGATTAAAAAGTTTAACTTTATAATATCTCTTTTGTTTATCCTTTTAATTAATTTGTATAAAACACTTTTGTGCAAAGAGTGAATGAAACACCTAAACATGAGTATTGTAAGGCATTTGAAAATAAACAAATTTATTTTTTGGTAATCAAAAGGAAACATTGAGTTAAGCAAACTTAATCTTGATTGTTGTACCAGGATTTTGATAATTTTTCCTAATTTCACAATGTCTAGAAAAGTTTCCATGGCGCTTCAACCATTAAATTGTTACTATTGAAGTAAATGTAGTCCATCTAACCAAAAAGTACAAAAATTTTATTATTAATAATAGATAGAGTTCATCAATATTTAAGAAGCTATAAGATGTGTTAATTTATCTTGTTTTCTATAGAGTAACACAAAACTTCATTAGGCGTGATTGAAAAACTAATTATCTATTTGAAATAGAATATTTAAATATCTACACTATTGTGCAAAATTTATTGTTTTGATGTTATATCTATATTCTCACATAAAAGTAAGTATGACCAAATTTACTATTTGACTAATAGATCAAAAATAACCGACTATTTGTACATTTATTGAACTTGAGTCAAATGGATTTTGAGGTAGGTTCTCATCTAAGATAATATGCACTCTCATCAATTTTAACATTGATAATTTTAGCTAAACTTACCAAAGTAGTCGTTTGGTGTTACACTTGTCACTTAATTGACTTACATTTATTAATCTTATTATTTAATAAAAACGTTTTCCAATTCATGACTTGGTCAAGAAATGCTCTTTTATATATATATATGCATTTTGATTTTTAAGCATTCGTATTTCGGCAGCAACTGAGTAAAGAAATTGCTCTTTTGCAAAATTAATTCCTACTGTTTTAATATGTTAATAATATGATTAAAGAGCTCCATTTTCCTTGAGATTCCAAATTTTGACGTAGACCTGCAATATGCTCCCTAAGGTCAAGTTGTAATTTCAATGTTAAATTTTCTTACTCGTATTACTTAATCAAATCATTATTTACTTTTCCTAATTTCTTTAGTATTATTATGGCAACACACCTAAAGTATAACGAAAAGATACCTGTCGCACTCGCATAGGGTTATGAATAGCTTTGCAATGACGTGTTCCATTATATTTAAAATTGGATTATGAAGATAAGTTTAGGTAGGAAGATTAATGGGAAAGAATACAGTAGAAAGCACAACTTATAGCTTTTCTTAAAATACACATAAAATACGCGTAAGCAACCCAAAATCAAAATCTTTTATCGGATTTACATTTATTTATTGCCTTTTATTTGTAAAGAAGTGTGTACGTAAACTAAATTATTCTATTGAAGATTGTGATTTTATTTCAAAACGAACAAAAATATTTTATCTATCCATATCAAAAATAAATTTACCTCTTTTATCTTTCACACACGCGTATGTATTTATGACTATTGGAGAATAGAACAAATTTAAAGAAAAAGAAAATGCATCATCATCACATAGGATATTGTCTCTTCTTTTTGTTGCAAATGTTTGAGTGGCATGAAATCCTATGTTCTCATAAGCCTGATCCAACTTTGTTGTTGGCTCAAAATGACGTTTTTTAATATTAAAAGGTTTGAAGATTTGAACTCTCGTCATCTAAAGATAGAAAAAGAAAAAGAGGATTGTTAACATGTTGTTTTTGCTGCGAGTGGCAGATAATGGTTGCTACTTGCTAGACCCATAAAAAGATCATGCCTGCCTTTAACCAAACGTCCACACTCTCTTCTCGCCTTATCAACCTATATATATTGACAATGAGGAGTGAATCAATTGGTCCAGATTTTTTATTTAAGACTCTTATCTTTAAAGAGGTCTTAAGTTTGAGTCACGCTAAAGGAAGAAGAATAGGCATGTTTTTTATTAATGATCTTCTAGTCCCCTAGACAAAGCTCCTTGATCAGATCAATTATAAATGTCTCGCTTCTAATGACAGTGTGAGAGTTGGAGTTGTTAGGAAATTTGGGGGCTGATAGTAACCTGATGCTGAGCAGAGGAGAGTCAATGATCAATCCTCAGTTGAACAATCTAGAGTGTGTGAAGACTCTTTATACGCAAAAGTGTACAGACTACGTAGGAACCTGAAAGATCTTGGAGTTTTAGATTTACATCCTCTAAATTTTTAGGGTGGAATCGTAGGAGTTTAGAATTAATCTGACTAAGTCAGAATATCTAATGTAATTAAAAAAAACCTATATATTATTTGTCAATGGCCATCCACTCAAAAAATGAATAATAAAATAAAGTACCCTTCATAAATGATGACAAATAATACCCACTTTGTCCACTTGCCCTTCATAAATTTATTTATTTGAAAAAGGGGCAAAGTTGGAGGAGAAATCAAAAGAAATCCCTCCCACTTTCAAGATTATTTAATCCATTCTTCCATCCAATCAATGCATTAGATAAATCTTTATTTTAACCATAATCACATAATATTCCTCAATTTTTATTTTCTCTCTCTTATTATTCAATCATCTCATTTTCGTCTGCAACTGTAATAGAGAACAAAACAAAGTACAAGCTCTCTTATTATCGCAAAACCATTTTTCCAATTCAAATATCAGATTTCTCAGTTACCACAAACCCTATCTTTCTCCTCTAAATCTCATTCTCTCCCCCTAAAATTTTTTAAAACTCCCACTTTTCTCTTAATTAACCTCTGTTTTCGTTTTTAGCTGCCTCCAGCTCCCGTAATCCTGAAAAATTAAGCTGAAAGCTCAGGTTTTTTTTCCAGATTACATCTTATTGGTGTAAAAGCGTGCCATCCATCTTCTACTTGGCTGTTCAAAACTCAAGCTTTCAAATTTTATTTTCTTCTAACTTTTTATGCTTCCTTCTGTTTTTAATATTAAAGCTTGTTTTTTTTCCAGAAATTGTTTGGATTTTCTGAATTAAATTTCATTTTCCGAAAATAATTGAGCTTGATTTCCAGATGTTTTGAGCTCTAAATCCAAATGGGTTTTCCTTAAAATCTTCAAAAGAAAAAGGAAGAAAACAAAATCTGTAGGGGGGTTTAAGCATGGAAACAAGAGAAGCTGTTGTTAGTAGTAGTGTAGGAAGTGGGGTTACTGTGGTGGGATCCGATGCTCCTTCTGACTACCAAATCGCTCCAAGGTCCGACAACCCTAATTCCACTCCTGGATTGGCGCCACCTCCTACGCCGAAGCCAACGGTGGCCGTATCTTCGCCACCCATGACGGCGACCATGCCTGTTAAGAAGAAGCGAGGTAGGCCGAGAAAGTACGGTCCTGATGGGTCTGTGACGATGGCACTTTCTCCGAGGCCTTTGTCCTCTGCTGCTCCAGTATCGTCTCCTGTGATTGATTTTTCTGTTGAGAAAAGCGGGAAAATAAAACCAGTCAGCAAAACTAAATACCAATTGGAAAATTTAGGTAAATGGATTATTCTAACTACTTTCTGCAAAGGTCGCTATTTTTGGAGGTTAAAGATGGGATTTTGGTGTTTTCAGACGATGGAGTTTGTGTTGTGTGTGTGTTTTTCTTTTTCTTCATAAAGATCGGCGGACTTTCCCATTTGTTGGATAGAAACGAGGGTTGGGTTGGTTTATGTTGAGATTGTCAAGTAGAGGGAAAGAGGTTTGTGTCCTATGAACTGAAGCTTGGCTGTGACGATTGAGATTGTCAAGGGAAAGAGGTATGTGGGTTTGTGTACTATGAACTGAACCTTGGTTGTGACGACTAACTCGACCGCTAGTTAAGAGAGGAAATGGGCAGTAGTATTTACATGCGTTGTCAGGGACTCGGAGTCCATGTTAGTAGTGTTCTCTAGGCCCGAGCTTTCTCGTGTCTTATGTGGCGTGATTCTTTTTCAACCAAAGTGGGTAGGAAAGGCTGAGCAAAGGATCTCACTTTGGTTTGGCGCGTCGTATCTGCCATCTTTTACCAATCCCGGCTTCTTGATCCTTTTTTTTTAATTTTCTGAAATTGCATTAATTTTATTTATTTCACTATTTTTATTTATTCTCTTCCGTCTGGTTGATATTTGGTGACTTTGTGAAGTAAGATTTCCTACTGTTAAAATTTAGAAAACTTAGTAAGATGTCCTACTGTTAAAATATCTAGCGATTCTTCTGCAGCCCTCCTAGTACACAGTATCTTATTTTTCGTACATTATAAAAACTTACACCAATTAGATTAACTATTTTGATTCTGGTTTCTACGATTTTGATATGCAATTTTGAAGTCTTATACTTTTTCACTTGTGTCCTTAGCGTAGATGTCTCCTTTCCTTGTGGATCACGCAGGGATGTCATTATATCACATGATAGTCCTGTAAAATTTGCTTGAAAATAAGCACAAGTGGAGACAAATATTTATGGTCTTTGATGTTAGTTGCTTATTTTCTGGTAGTTCTAGAATCCAAGAAGAAATTGAGTTGATATCCGCAAGTAATCAGTGGCGTAGCACGTTGCTTGCTGCTTTGTAAGAGAATCGCGGTCTGTTGCTACATTGTTAACTAGAGAATTCTCTATAGCTGGAAGAGTCTTGGAGTTTAATGACTCCTAAAATTGCCATGTAGTTCCGGAGGTTTAGCCGTATCACTAGAGGGCATGAAGGTCTTAGCTTGTTGTCTAGGCGAGTGTGGAACTTCACACGTCAAAGTTTCCTATTACAGTTAAAGAGATGTTTGCTCCAGGCCGGTTCGAAGAAGCTTCTCAAACATTATCACCTCATGTATAACAAGTGCAATTTTAAAAGGGAATAGATAATATTCTGAAGTTTCAATATTTTAAGATTCTTTTTTAAATTTCTCTTCTCTTGTTCCATATTGCAGGATGAGAATTTCCACATTGACCATTGAGCTTTGACATAAATTGTTCATGTAGGTGAATGGGCATGTTCTGTTGGTGCCAATTTTACCCCCCATATTATCACAGTGAATGCTGGCGAGGTATGTGGAAACACAATCAACTTGTTTTTCCTTTTATTTATATGATGACTTTGTAAGCTTTCATGCTGATCAAAAGTGCAATAATTGGCACAATCATCTCCTATGTATGCTAATTTGATATTTATAGTCCTCATTGTTATGTTGATTTTCTATTTTAGTCTTCCCACTTTTATTCTCTTACTATTTTAAATTTGGTCATTATAGTCCTTGATGTTAATCAACTGATTTTATCATTATGTCTTTAGTAGTAGGGTGATTTCAACAAAAGTTCCAACATGTTAGAGGACTGAAATAGAAAAATATGATAGGTAGGGGAAATGATAAATTTTTCTTTATTGAATTTCCAACTGAATTGACAAAATGATTTGATTCTGCAAAAGTAAAAATTGGTTACCTCATACAATTATTACATTTAACAGATGAAGCAAAATATTTCTGATGCAATAACATGATACATTCATCAGACATATCATAATCATAATTTTACATCATCCATAGATTTTTTGTACCTTGCCAAAGCAGTCCCTAGATGAAGAGTGAGTTGGGAAAAGGCTGCTAAATTCCCTTTGAATGATTTGTTAACCCTCTACTTTTGAAAAATGAACTCTTATTTTGATTGTCCAGGATGTTACAATGAAGATCATTTCATTTTCTCAGCAAGGGCCCCGAGCTACCTGTATTCTCTCTGCAAATGGTGGGATCTCAAGTGTGACGCTTCGGCAACCTGATTCTTCTGGTGGGACACTTACATATGAGGTACTGCAAGTTATTCTTCTAACGTATCTCTGTCCTCTAGTTCAACAGTTGTCTTCTAGCATGGCTCTGGTTCATTCTATAGCTTTTGATATCAGGCATAATCAATTTTTTTCATTTCTGGATTGTAATAGGTAAGTTGTTCGGCGTAATTGTTGGTCTAATTAACCATATTGTGATAAATATTTCTTGACCGATTCTATAAGTTGATTATTTAGTGACAATGAGAACTTAATTTTCAGTTTAGGTGAAAGTGGTTTCTTTGAAGTTTGAAATCAAAGAAACTGCAGGCAGTCATCACAGAATTAGTTTCCTGCATATAATACTGTTATAAATTATCGGTCTGGTGTGAAGAACATCAAACCCGTTGTGATTCAACAAAATTGAAGGCTAGACACAAATCTTTGGAGATGATGCCTCATGCAGGGGCACATAATGCTTCTATATTGGATTTTGCCTATCATTGTTGCTCAGCTTCTTTAGTTAAGTGTTTGGTTTCAAGATTAAGTTCTTAATAATTGGATAATAATGGTACAACTGGCATAAAAAATCAGTGGCTGTAAACTCTACTTCATTATCTGCAGCTATTCCAATAAGTGTATAGCTTCACATGACCTCCCTGTCATTAACATTGATGAAAATCAAATGCCTTCCTTATAATGTTCTCTCAGGGTCGTTTTGAGATACTTTCTCTATCGGGTTCTTTCATACCCACTGAAATTGGAGGAACGAAGAGCAGATCTGGTGGGATGAGTGTTTCACTGGCAAGCCCAGATGGACGCATTGTAGGTGGTGGTGTTGCTGGGTTGCTCGTAGCTGCAAGTCCTGTACAGGTATTCATTTTCCAGTTGTATTATATTTCTTCTCTCCTATCGGCCAACCTAAGCATATCATGCACGAAAATCTCCTAATAGAACTTTTGGACTTGATGCCTGTTGCAGAAGGGCATGACATTCATATAATGATGGAAGTTCTGATTTATTTTATTTAATTTCATCAAGGTTATTGTGGGAAGTTTTCTGACCGGAAACCAACATGAGCAGAAGAACAAGAAGCAGAAACATGAAACCATATCAATATTCACACAAGCTGCAGTAGTTCCTATTTCTGCTGCTGATCCAAAATCCAATCTCCCACCGACTTCATTCCATGGAGATGGTTGGTCTTCGTTCCCTTCGGATTCGAGGAACAAACTCGCTGACATTAATGTGGCTCCTCCAGCTGGCTGATCTGAGGGTTTTGTCTCATTGTCTCATAAAAAGGTTTGTCAGCACCATGGCAATCCAACTCCAGCGTACTGAATGTCACCCTATGTATGGTCTTTTATCTGCAAACCTATTAATTAATCATGCCAATTTATCCTCTTTCTTTTAAGGTAGAGCATAGTTAGCTGATCAGAGATGCTCCTGCTTCTGTTGTGCCATGTAGGAAAATTGATTTAGCATTGAAACTGAAGATGCATGTTGTTTTTTGGTAACGGGTTGTAATTTGCTTTTGTGTTCCTAACATAAATGTTGCCAAGTTTGTAATTTTCTTAAAGATTGTTGAAGATGCACATCCTGCATTTGTTCTTTAATTACTTGTGCTTTTGCTCTTTAGGCCAATTTTCAGATCTCAAAGAGGGAAGGAGAGAGTACAAATTGCTTCTTCCGCAAAACAAATAATAGCTTTACAATGATAAATGGTAAGTGACTAAAGCCAACAAGATTTGCTACCTGCAAAGAGAAGCTTCAAAGTCTGTCCTTCTCGTTCACTTCATAGTTTAGTGGTCAGGTGGTTTTTAGATGAGTTTGTGAGATCTCTCAATTTTCCAGAGTTGAGTTGTATAGTTTTATTTGGCTCATTTTTATGTGATCTTTGAGTCACTGTAGTTGGAGACTGACTGAATATTGTTAGTATTATGAGAGGATTGGGAGTCAGGCTTGTTGACTAACAAGTCAACATTTGTTAGGCACTTTCGTTAATTAATATACTTTCGATTCGTTAAATGTCATAATCAATCAATTATGAAATTATTAAGAATTTAATTATAGATTTATATAATTGTTTGGAGTTTAGTTTGAGAATAATTGACACCATTTCATATTCCTTTTTCTAGACACTTGAAATAATGCCTTTTGTTCTTTTGTTTCATAAAATTCAACTCAAACTTAATGGCTAAAACTATGTTCTTTTTAACACAAACAATACAATATATATGTAGATGTTCTATTAATATTCAGTTTTAATAGAATAATGATTAGAATAATTTAGAAATATTATATAAATATAATATAAATATAATAATTATGATTTTATCATGATTTAATTTTGATATAAATAGGCTTTATCATATATATGAGATAAATAATGCTTTCAAATAATTATGTCACTAAATTATAACCAATTGATTGGTTGTAAGACCTAAATCAATAATCTCTCTCTTGCATTAAGTTAATTGTTTAAGTATCTATATCATATCGCAGTAAGATGATTATGTTTCATTGGGATAGTAGTAAAGTAATTTTACATGATTCTCTGTAGTGAACATTTATTTAAATCATATAATTTTCATTTGAATTATCATCATAATTAAGAGAAATTGTCTAAATACATATTTAGATCTTTGATGAGACCTTAGCTTCTTTTACATACCAAAAAATATTTCATAGTACATTACCAATACAAATTGTAATACAACTAATTATAGCTTTGAAACTCAACTTATAACTTCACTAGCAAGCATGAACATATATTAGATTTGCTTTTATCAAGATCACTTGCATAATTAGCATTCAATCCTTTCGATAACAAATTTTGATCCACCATATTATAATGCAACATCTAAAGTTCCTTTAATGTATTTTGAGATTATCTTAACAATATTTGAATGCTCCCTACCAAGATTTATTATGTAGTGACTAACTACTTCTACTTTATGTGCAATTTTTGTCTTATATAAATCATGATGAATATTAAACTCTTCACTACTAATGTATATTGTATTTGAGACATTTTATTCTCTCATTTTCATTGTTAGGACTCATACTAGAGGATAACTTGAAATTAACGAAAAAAGGTAGAAATTGGCTTATAATTTTCGTATATTGAAATGTTGCAAAAACTTCATGTAGTTTTTTAGTCAATTATGCCTTCAATTTTTTAATATTATTTTTGTTAAAGCCTACAACTAATAGGTCATCTACCTATGATAGCAAGATAATAAAATCATTATCACCAAACCTTTCAAAATATACTAAGGGTTTGTCTTAGATTAAATGTATCCAAAGCTTATGATGAAAGAATTGAATCTCTTGTATCAACACCTCAATGCCTATTTAAGACTATATAGAGATTTGTTCAATTGTAAAATAGTTTTTCTTTTTTATTTTCAAAACCTTTTAGTTTGAGAATATAATTTTCTTCTCCAAAATCTTCATAAAAATTTTAATTTTCACATCAAACTGTCCTAAGGGCAAGTCAAATATAAGGAAAACATTTTATTAATGTTTAGTCCTTATTTTTAAGTATATCCTTTACCACTAATGTTATACAATATTAATCCACTTGATTGTAACCATTTTACTTGATCTTGAAGACTTATTTATTAATAATATCCTTCCTCTTGTGGTAATGGTATAAATTATCAAGTTTTATTTTTATATAAAACTTCAATTTCCTTATACATTACCACCATATATTGAGAGACATTTAAAGTAATCAATGCTTGCTAGACAATTAACGACTCTATCCTTTATTAAAAGGTAGTATGTTATATTGCCTATTAACTTGATGGTCTTTTGTGATTTATTGACAAACTTATGGAGCTTCAAATTTAACATATTCTTGTACATCTTACTCTCATATTGCTTTAAAAGAAGTCTTTTGTTGAATTTTTTTTTTTTCTGTATTGCAGTCTTTGAATATTTTTGTGAACCAGTATTGTCCTTTTCTCCTCTTTAATTTATCATCAATAAAGGTGACATCCTTATTGATAGTGATAGTGACCTTACAGGTAATAAGATCTCACATTTAAAAAAAAAAAACCCTTTCACTCCATTAGCATATCTTAAGAATAAGTACTTCCTAAAATTTTGTGTCCAACTCTGTGGTTTTTTGACATTATGCATTACATACACATGAGTTCCAATTATATGGAGGATGGAAAATTTCACTAACTTCCTAGTCTATATCTCCATCAACATCTTCATCCAAGTAATCGATTCACCATATTTAGGTGATATTATTGCCTTTTCCCATTGTCTTATCTAGGCATGTAGCTCTCGACATTACTCTTATTCTTTTTAATATAGTTCTTTTAATCCTCTCTATCACTTTGTCTTGTTAAAGAGTGTATACAATAATGAATTGTCTTCAGTGTCTCCTTACTTATCATCACCAATTTATTCTCTTCCATCACTCGATCTCTATTGCTTTTTGAATTTCATATGTTAAATTTTATATTACTTACTTGTAACATAGTTCTTACAAAAGAGTTGTGATACCTCTGTGAACCAGGGAGTACTGTTTATCACTAAAAAAAATTTATTCCTTTATTTAATTTTCTGACGTCGTAGTATTGAAGATCTTTCAATAGATTGTTTAAAGTGACTGATGCTTATATATCTAGCAATATCTCTCCTTTTAAATTGTGCAAGTTTACATCTTTAAGACCTCCACATATCACATCTCCTAAAGAGTATAAATCATATCATCATACATCTTCAGTTTGAAGGTTCTAATACTTAAAATCTTTAAAGGATAATCATCAAAATTGTGCATATATCCTCCATAGATAGGTTCATAATGATGGAATCTTTATCTTCCAAAGGTCATGTGAAAAGTAGCGTTTAAGTTGAAAACTCATACAGTAAGTATTAAATTCCTACTTTTAATTATTATTGTTGCTTTATAATATAGAACATTAACATAATTCGAAATACTAGTAAAATTTCCTTGAGGATCAAAATTTTTCTTATTTAAATTTTACCAATCATCTTTCAATTGAGCTTTGTTTTCATAGATTTATTATTTTAAAATTCTTCTTATTTCTTGATGTTGATTTACCACGATTTTAGCTCCTATTTGAATAACTTTCTATTGCCTTATTTCTTGTCACCATCCAGGCTTTAACTTATTAAAACCAGATTATCTATCTTCCTTATTCTTGTGCTAAATTTGTGCTATTAGAATTGTGTTCGTAACATCATTAAAGACTAAATAGTTAGTAAGAATATAGTTTATGATAAGTTGACCATATGAATTGTGAAGAATATGAAATATAAGTTCAATACATTCATGTGGCTTTATTTTATAACCTAATAATATAAATTAATATAATATAGTAATCAAATTACTAATGTGTTACCAACTTCGATTTTGGCATCCAAAGTGTATAAAATTTTCATTTAAAAAATATTTGATATCCACTGACTTGATCTTTCTAACTTTGTGAGACAATCTCATATCTATTTTGTTTTTTCCTTTTCTACATGTAACAAAACTTTATCATCATCATTATCAATACCCAATTGAAGTCCTACTGAGGTGCAAAGTCAGTTAAAGTTAAATGGAGTTTTGAAATAACACTCTCACTCATTTCATTCCACTTGGCATCAATGTGAAATTCAGATGCCTTCGTTTATTGGTTGCATTGTAATTATCTTATGTGAGGATAACTTTCATTTATAGTTTTTAGAATGAGAAATAATTTTTGTTGAATTTTTCAATATTAAATTTGTTTGAAATTGCTTCCTAGACTACTTTAATCTAAGAAAAATCGCTCTCACTATTTAATATAAATAATAATTGCATACATGAATAATACATAGTACAAATTCAAGTTATTTTCTTATGTGGAAAGATACACCTAATGGAAATCAATATATGATGAGCATATATATACACTTTAATTAGGTCATTTAATACTACTTATTAGAACAATTAGACATATAGAACTAAATCACATCTCAACTAAGATTGAAATAAATATGATATAAAAAATTATTGTGGATAAAAAAAATTATTAATATAAACACTCACTAAATAACTAACTATAAATTACAAATATTAATTTGTAACTTAGAACTTATAGGATTAGCTTTATTTTGTATACTTGAATTTATTTTTGTACAGTTGAAACAAGGAAATGAATATTTACTTAAAAGTGAATTAAATTAAATATAATCATGTATTTCAATTTTTTTTTAATTATCATACATTCTTTCATTTGCTTTTACTTTTATAATTGTAAATTAGTTATCTTAATCTGAATTTTTATGAAATAATTTGATTGGTTAAGTGCTACCAAAACTACCCAAACCTCCTATCCTCGTTGAATATCTAGTTCATAGTTATATTACTATGTGGCAGAGCATATGAGTATACTCTCTCATAAGTACTCCCTACACATACATGCAAGTTGTTTAAAGAAGGCACAAGAGGGTACCTAGTTCCTTCATTGTTGCTTTTGTAAACGTCTATCTTGAAAGGTCTGTAATTGTCTTCTCTCTCCATCGTTCCCTCGATGTCACAAAGTCTCCAGAGAAATCTACCTCAATTAGGTATAATCTGAGGATACGATGGATTGGCAACAAAGCTTTTACCCCATTTACAAATATGTCAACATTTGATATTCTCCTCCCATGATCAATACGTGGCCGTTCTTCTTTCTTAATTTTTGGTTTAATCATTGTCGTTGCTTTTGTTTAACACGGTCGTTTTAGGCAATTGTAATGGGAGAGACTACTCTCCATCATTTTGTAACATTCAACATAAATGAATTTTTTCAAAATTCTCAAAGAGTAATTGCCCAGTTAGATGTTATAGAAAGCCTAGTGAGTTGTTACGGGGTCTACGATGACAAGCCGTAATTAACGAAATGTTAAAGAAATTCCTTCCAAAGGTAACTTATGCTTGGAAATTTTCATTGCTTCAAAAAATTGATTTGTTTATCTTGTACCAGATTTCCAAGAATTGGTACTCATTTACGACTAGCTAATCCTCGCATGTATATGAAATGGAACTCAATTGTCAGGTTTATTTAAGAAGAAATATGTGAGTACAATCACTTATCTGTGTTCTTGTATCACTTATCTATATTCTTGGACATGAATCTTGTTGACATACCATTACTTGAATTCTTGTGTTGTTGCCACTCTTGTCCTTAAGTTTTCATCACCCAACCCTTTGTCATATTTTCACTATCCATGACCATAATCTTAGCCATAGTTCTTAGAACAAGCCTTCCTTAGATGAAGTGATGAGTTTTTACATTCTTCAATCTTCATACATCCAATTCTCATATTATGATGGACATGTTAATGATGAAAACATTGATAGTGATGTGGAGGAGGAAGATGATCATAGATAATTCGATGACCAAGGCGATCGAGAAGATGAGGTTTGCTAGGAAGTCTTGGAAAGTATAATTGAAAACTTCCTAGGGAAAGTTATCAAAGGATGAAGAGAAGAATGGTTAGTAAACAATCTTTATAATCAATACTTTGTGTAGCCAAAGAAGTGCCCTGGTAATATCATAAGGAACATGTACTTCCATTTGTGCCTTCGGTTGGAATTTCCTCTTTTATTTTCTCTGTATTGTACTATTGACATGTCCAATATTAGGGATTGTCACTATTAAAGGTTAAGAATTAATATATGGATATTATATGGATTGTAGTTTGATTATAAGAAGCTTGGTTTTATGGATTGAGATATTATCTCCCTACCATATTTAGGCAATCATAAAGTATATAAATAGAGGATTATAGTAAATATGAATATTCTCATTATTCATAATATGATAGTAGAGCCATAGTTGACTATTTGAAGATCTAGGATATTGCATAAGTGTAACATCCCATCACCGATGGGAAGGTTACGTTGGTAATTTGGGACGGGCTAATAGGTTTTATTGCATATACTGAATTGAGCATTCGTTTGGCCTATAATTTTAGAGTAATAAGTCATTTTGCACATGCATTTTTAGGTACATGCATTTCTGACATTTCCGGCAATCTAATTATGAATATGATATGATTTGTAAATTTTGGGATAATTATGTTTGATTGTGATATGTTTGAGAATTTTGGAATGTTTGGGGTTGAATAGTTGATTTAGAATGGTTTAAGAGTAATTGGTAGTTAATAGAGACCCATAGGAAATTTTTACGGAAAATGCGGAGAAAATGCTGATGAGATTTTCGAATGATGATTTGGTTGATTGTATGGTCTTTGAAATAATTGTCCAATGGTAATGAGAAATTAGATTCATGACTTTAGGAATAAAAATATTGAGCCATTAAAATTTAGAGACTGAAATTAAAAGAATTTGAGGACTTATGTCTTAGGAGCTCTAGATTAAAATCACCCTTTAAAATGCCCTAAGTTTAAATTTCTCTTTGTTAAACCTTGAAAACCTAGGGCTTTTTTCTTCTCCTCTCCCTTCGAAGATTTCGATCCCCCACCTTTGAGATTCTTGCTTTCTCCTTCTCCTTGTGCAAAGCCTAGCTAAATCCTTAGAGATGATGATGTTCTGTGTGGTTATGGGTGAAAACTGTGGGTGTTAGGTGTTGGAGGAGTTTCGAAAGATTCGAAGAATTTAGAACTTGATTTGGTAAGTGATTGGCTTTAAATGTGTTTTTATTGTTGTTGAT
Organism: Erythroxylum novogranatense; assembly: GCA_029891385.1. Taxonomy (NCBI): domain Eukaryota; kingdom Viridiplantae; phylum Streptophyta; class Magnoliopsida; order Malpighiales; family Erythroxylaceae; genus Erythroxylum; species Erythroxylum novogranatense. Next base: position 89,465,852 of record CM057228.1, read on the forward strand.
GCATTTATGGTATTTATTGTGTAAGAATGGGTAGTTGCGAGTGAGTTTTGACTGATTTTAGAGAGAGAAATGGCGAAAAGTCTAGTCAGAGAAGAAGGTGGAGCCCGCACGTCGCGACGTCTGAGAGAGGCCTCGCCGCGACGAGTAAATTGGTACTCGCCGCGACGAATGGTTGAGTCCTCGTCACGACGAGCAGGGCGAGACGTCGCGGCGAGCCCGTCGATCCTCGCCACGACGAGCGTATTGGACGCCGCGGCGAGCACTCCTTGGCTGCGGCGAGGGACATCTTTCTGATTTGATTTAGTTAGTTTTTGGGGCATAACTAATGGTGTAGACCTCCAATTAAGGTGATTCTTGATTCGTTATGATCTAGAGAGAGAGGTCTACAGTTGAGGTAAAGAATGAAAGTTCAAATTTAATTTAGTAGGATCTCAATCATAGAAAGAAATTCGAATATGGTTTCCTATTGCAACCTAAGGATTTAATTATGATAATTGGAATTTAAATTTGGAGACTTATGAAATCACTGATATGTTTTTGGAGTCTACAATGGATGATATTGACCTAGTATATAGTGAATTTTGGTTTTGAAACCTTCTTTGAGATTAAGGGTAATGTATAAATATGATAGAGCCTATAGTATGAGAAATTGGTTATGAGACAAAAGATAGTGAACTGGGGATTAGCACCGGAAAGTCATGAACATGCATCGTACATCTTTTAATAAAGATATGTGCATCATTGAATTGTTACGATTTGCGATTAATAATGGGTAATTATTTAAGCGTTATAGAGGCACCGATTGGATCGTCATTCCACGGATATTCTTTGGGACTTCAGCAAGTAGCTTCGGAGATTCTGGTGAGTAACCTAGTTGGTTCCTCAATTTTTGATTGTTAAATGCTCTGTGAACTGTCTGCGAATGTGAATTGTATGATTATATGGATGATTAGGATTGATACTTCTACTTTTGATAAATCGGATCTGACTGCTACGTGATTCTGGAGAATAGTGATAAATAGGTTTAAATGGCAATGTAACTGTGAATTAGTGGGCATGTTGCATTTCATACACAAATGCATGAACAGGTAATGATAGTTATGACCTGAGTCGGCACTGATACTGAAAAAGAGCCTTGAGCTCAAAGGGAGTTAGTGCATACCCAAAGGGCTCTCCTACTCCCTAGAAACGTCTACTGATCACTGTACACTGTTTATTGCGCTCGGTCACAATACTGTAATAAAATAGAAATAGTCACATATGCACTGCATATACATTGTGATGGTTTGAATACTGTGAATGGGAACTAGGCAAAAGTGCAAGCTATAATCGTAATAACTGATTTGTAATAATTTCTGAGTTTTGTGACTTGCATGAAAAACTGTATATTGTTATATAGTATCTGAATGTGTTATTGTGATATGATGTACGCTATTTGCGTAATGCAAAAATTGAGTGAACCATCGATGATGGTTTCTCATTGAGTTCCCAAACTCACCCAAAATTGCATTTATTTTTCAAGATCGATAGACTAGACTCCTAGCTCCAGAGATAGACTTTCCCTGTCGTGTGAGCGCGTTGGCAAGAGAGGTTATGGCACACAGGTCAGTCAGCTGGGATTGATTTTGGGAATGACTTAGTATAGACTTTTGTATCAGTTTCCTTTTTGGAGTAATGTATTTAGACTGTAGGGAACTGATAGACTTGTATATATTTATGTCGATGATGTGAAATGAGAAAGTATTTTATAGATTCAAAACTTTAGTGATTTTTAATTTTACGGTTTTATTTCATTGATGCCATGTGGATTATAGTAGTGATCGTTCGTAGTGCACCCTTATCGTCGGATATGTATCGGAATGACCCACGGGCGTCCCGGTGCGTACCCTACGGTAAGGGGGCGCTACAATAAGTGCATAATTTATGTGTTTTTCTCCTTGCCATTAGCTATAAGTGCTTGGGTTACTTGTTTAAGGGGATGTTTGACTATAACCACTTGCACCCCTAAACTCGCCAGTCACCAATCGATCTCTAATTAAAAACTGGTCACCAAAGATCCAACTAATGATCCACACACACCACCAGAAAATCTGTTGTTTCTTTCACATGCTGACATGTGAAAGCTTGTGTAATGGAGCTATACTACACTGTCACCTCTCCCAACATCTTCTCTCCCTTCCGACTCACCTGGATATCTGATCTACCACCACTATCAACTGCCTAGGGAGTCTGTGCATTGTTTCATCCTTGTTCTTGAGCTATAGTGAGGAAACAGTATTACTTCTTTGTGTTTTTAGAAGTATTAGTGATATTGTCACCCTAGGTAATTTATTTTATGTTAATATTGACAATGAAGTTATTTAAAACTGTAGGATACTTAGTGTGTGTTGGCACAACATGTGGTCTTGATTGGGGCAATATGTTGAAATATTCAAATTTATTTGCCCAAAACTTTTGACATAGTGGTGTGGGTATATTTGCTTCATTTTCTGTGGCTAGTGAACACAAGTCAATTATGGTTATTGATATTATTCTAATAATGTATAAGATCACCAAACATAATATGACAAGTCCTAATTATCTAGATTGAAGCAACATAATGAGGATTTATTTGTGCAGTATTTCCAAAGATGACTGTCTTACAGATGATCTACCATATGATAATATAAGAAGGGAACGACTAAATGATGATGCTAGATTATTCGTAGAGATTCGAAATTTGATAGACACTGAAGTGGTTAGTATGGTTAATTAATGAGAGTATGTTAAAGAATTAATAGAGTACTTGAAAATTTTATATTTGGGAAAAGAGAATATTTTTCATATCTATAAGGTCTGCAATAATTTTTATCAAGTTGAACAAAATGATTGATCTGTTTAATCTTATTTTATGAATTTCAAATTGTAGAGTACTCAATGTCTTGTTACCTTTTAGTTATGATATTAAGGTACAATAAACTTAATGGGAGAACATGACAGTCGTGAGTTTTCTTGTAGGCCTCAATTCCCAATTTGAAGCAACAAAGTCATAGATTCTCTCAAGTACGGAAATCTCGTTTTTACACAAGATATTCTCCAAAGTTTTGTGTACTGATAATAATACTATTATTACTCCATCTGTTCAGGGTTCAGGTGCTCTTCTCAGTCACAATAATAAACATTCCTTTAATTGAAGTTAGAATAAAGGAGACAATACTAGGGGTTTGGAAAACAGGAATCAAGATATAAGAAATGTTATATGTAACTACTATCATGATGTAGGTCATATCAAATGAAAATATCCAAAACTACAAAACAAATTTAAAAAATCTCACTTAAGCTCATGTTACAACTATTTCTACCACACCTAGCACATCTTTAGAGCAATCTTAGCCCCTGTAGATGAATTTGCTAAATTCTATCAATACCAAAAAGCCATAAAGAGCTCATCTAATCTTATCAATACCATTCCTTAAATAGGTAGTCTTGATAAGTTTCTCCTTTTTTCCTCCAACACTTAATGGGTCATTGATTCTAGTGCTAATAATCATATGACAAGTAATCATAATCTTTTATTACCTTTACACCCTACAACTCTCCTTCCTATATTTTCCTACTTCTCTACTTTCCTTATCATATATTTTAGGCCTACCAAAATTTTCTTTTAACTTAATATCTGTTGGCAAAGTTATTTGAGCTCTAAATTGTTATGTCTCATTGGTATTTGGCATGTATTAAGATGTCCCTACATTCTAGATATCTATGAACAAGTGCCTAGACATATTACTTACTCTGTGGTCTTTACCCCTTTGAAGAATATTGTCAATTAGGTCATTTATCTCTATTTGTGTTGAAGAAACTATCCAAGATTAAAATGTGTCGTCTTTAGATTGTGAGTCATGTCAATTTGTAAAAAATCATCGTTTGCTTACTATTTCTCGAGTATATAAAAGAGCTAGTTTTTCATTTAATTTAGTTCATTAAGATGTTTAAGGTCTATGCCCCATTGTATCTAAAACTAGGTTTCAATATTTTGTCGCCTTTATTGATGATTATTCTCGAATGACTTGGCTTTATTTATGAAAAACCATTCTAAGCTATTTTCTCATTTCTTTGCTTTACGTGATAAAGTGAAAATGACATTTATTGTCTTTTTACATAATTTGTAAAGAGATAATGTCAAAGAATATCTTTTGGATCTCTTCCAGAATTATTTACTTAAAAATGACATCATTCATCAAACTTCCTTTTTAGGTACTCCATCTCAAAAAGGTTTAGTTGAAAGAAAAATAAACATATTCTCAAAACAACTAGAGCGCTTCTATTCTACATACACGTCTCTAAGTACTTTTAGGCCAATGTAGTCTCTACAACCTATTTTTTAATCAATCATATGCCATCATCTATCCATCATGGTGAGATTTCTTATCACATTCTCTTTCTTACTAAACTCTTATTCCCCATTGAGTCTCATATACTTAGGAGTACATGTCTTGTCCTTGATGTTCATCCTCAAATCACCTTATTGGAATGCCTTTTTTCTATTGATGTCATGTTTATCGAAAGTCTTTCTTACTTTCCTGCTTCTTCAACCATCTACAAGTTAGGGAAAAATGATGATTCATTAGTATACCAACTCACCCAACAATCACCAAATGTTGTTTTTACACCTACTATTCTGCCGCCACCACCATTATCACCTCCACCTATTCATCATGTCTAGTTTATACACCAAGATATTCTAGATACATGTCCAACACAAATTCCTTCTTCAACATCAAATCCTGTGGACACTAATCTTGACATTCCAATCGCTCTTCGAAAATGTAAACATTAGTGCACTTATCCAATTTCATCTTTTGTTTCATATGACCATTTGTCATCATCTTCACGATCTTTTGTTTCCTCTCTTGATTTTGTATCTCTTTTTAAAAATGTTTATGAGGTCTTGTCTCATCCTGGTTGGCAAGCAGCAATAATAGAGGAGATAAATGCTTTGTATGTTAATGGATTTGGAATTTAATGAATTTACCTATAAGGAAAAAGGCTATCAAATGTAACTAGGCGTTTGTTGTTAAGGTCAATCCTGATAGCTCAGTAGCTCGACCCAAAACTCATCTTTTTGCCAAAGGTTATGCCCAAACTTATTATGTAGACTACTTTTACACCTTTTCTCTTATGACTAAGTTGACGTTTGTTTGTTTGTTTTTGTGGCAATTACTTATAGCTAACCTTTGCATCAGTTGAACATAAAAAATGCCTTCGGACATATAGACTTATAAGAGGAAGTTTAAATAGAGCAACCACCTGGGTTTGTTGCTCAGGGGGGAGTATAGGAAAGTGAGCCACCTTTAAGATCTCTGTATGGTTTGAAATAGTCCTTATGCTTGGTTTGAAAATTTTAGTCAAGTTGTTGAACATTTTGGAATGAACAAAAGCAAGTCTGATCATTCAATTTTCTATAAGCATTCTACATCTGGCATTGTTGTTCTTGTTATGTATTTAGATGATATTGTTATTATTAGCAATGACACCATATGAATCTCATCCCTAAAAACATTTCTTCACAACCATTTTCAAAAAAAGGATTTGGGGTTTTTTTAATATTCTTGGGAGTTGAGGTAATGAGTAATAGTGACATCTTCTTATCTTGAAGAAAATATGTGCTTGATTTGTTGTTAAAAACTGGGAAATTATAGGCTAAACCTTATGTTGATCCTATGTTACCTAATGTGCAACTCACAAAAGATGGAGATTTGTTTGAAGATCCTTAGAATTATGCAATATTGGTTGGGAGACTAAATTATCTTATGGCTTACTCGGTTAGCATTTTGAGTCAATTTATTCTTTGCCAATAGTTCATCACTATGATGCTTTAGTGTAGACCTTTTGTTATTTGAAGTTAAACAAGGTATACCATATAAAAATCATGGTCACACTCGTATAAAATGCTTCTCATATATAGGTTGGGCAAGGTCCAAGATTGAAAAAATATATAGCTACCACATGCTATTGTATCTTTATTGGAGGAAATTTAATTTCATGAAAAAGTAAGAAGCAAAATGTTGTATCTCTCTCGAACGTAGAATCAAAATATAGAGCTATTGCATAATATGTGTAAAACAATGTGAATATATCAACTATTGACCGAAATTGGGGCTTAAAGTCTCAATGTTAGCAAAGTTACAGTGTGAACCAAGTTCTCTTCATATAGCCTCTAATAACGTGTTTCATGAACGAACTAAGCATATTAAAATTGATTTGTCACTTTGTTCATGATAGGTGCAACAAAATCTAGTGTCTATAGGATATATGAAGACCGGAGAAGAACTAGGGAATCTCTTTAGAAAGGTTCTAAATAGACCAAGTTGAATATTTGTGTAATAAGTTGAGCATGATCAACATACATACTTCAACTTAAGGGAAAGTAAGTTATAATTTATAAATTAATATACAATTATTATAGGTGTTGTAACTTGATTGTACAAATATTATAGGTATTGTAACTTGACTGTAGGAAACTTGATTTTAGGGATTCATAACAGGGACAAACAAATGTGATTTGCTCTGTTAAATAATGGAATAAATACTCGTAATAAGCTTGTTAGCAATGTTCACTTGTTAAGAGGAAGGGGGATATTTTTGGATCCGAGGAATAAAACCTCAAATATCAAAACCTTAACATTGGCAAATACGAACCTCATTTGTTCTTCTGTTTTGTTCACAAGTAGACTAATTCTACTGGATCAGCAGAATGACAAAACGACAGAGAAATGTAACATAGCCCGGATCTTGGTAAATGATTATCCGTGACTATTATTAAGAGCGTAGGCAGTTATCTAACACGGACGCCGTTAATTAAAGTGCTCATCTAAGCATAAGCTTGCATTCCCCCTTGTTTAATCATTTACTCAACAAAACCTTTTTCTTTGATCATCAATTAGTGTTCCTTCGGTCTCATGGTAAATCATTTATAGGGCATTAATTAACGAGGGAACAAGTTCTGTCACAATATCAAGAGGGTGGAAACTAGTGTGTGGTATGTAATCTTTATAAATTATACATGAACAAAGAATCCAAATATTAGAATGCCTCACTAACTTCAAATCCATTGGGGTAGTTGGTAGCTGAGCACTAGCCAAGACCTGCTGATGAATCTCTAGGACGCATATCAGCGTCTACCGGGGGCGGCCTTATTATACGGTCAATGAGCCCGTAATCAAGAGCCTCCTGAGCAGTAAAACGTTTCATTCTGCTCAAGTCTTTGTTGATCTGAAGAAACACCACAAAACAAACACAAGCAGTAAGTATCTTACTAGAAGGATGTAGTGTAGGCATCTCCAGCAATTGAAGACAGAGTACGTTGTCCCATTGGTTTACTTGTATATCTGTTGGTTACCGTTGCACACCCGTTCATAACAAACTACACTTTCATCTCTCTAGTTTTCTGGTTCACGATACTTTGCTCAAACCTTTCTCAATTTTAGTATCAGCCTTGTATATTGCAGTTTCAGTATTAAGCGGAACAACAACCAGAATCTTCTTTGGCTGAGGCCCAACACTTGGGATTACAATGCTTACAAGCTGCGTTTAGTTCCATTTTTGCCGAATGAGCTTTATGGGGCAGCATAGTCTTCCAAATTGGACCTTAGATTGGGTGATAGGACCAATGTCGAGGGTATTTCAAGAAGAGGAGAGAATAACAAAAACATAAATAAGCCTAAGATACAGAGAGTATACTCGAGGAGAAAGGAGGGGGCTGGGGGGATTGAGTTAGTTAGTTAGGGGCTGAGTTGGCATAAGGGTTGGGGTATAACAGAATGGCTTCAGTAGGCAGTTTTGAGGCCAAAGGGGGAGAGGAGAGAGGAAGAAAGGAGGAAGAAGAGAGACATTGTAGATAGAAAGAATTTCCTTCTTTCTGAGGAGCAGTTCAGCTCTGGGAGACTGAACACCCTTGTAATAGCAGTAGAGTGCCCTTCATATTTTCAATAATATACACTATCTCTAATTTATAAAGCTAGAGTTCTAACATTAGGATACCACCAAATAAGAATGTACCTCCTGAACATCCCCAACACAGCTTTAGAACCCACGAGGGCCACTACAAATTCCTTGTGAAGCCTTTTGGCCGCATCTATGCATCCTGAACATTATAAAACTTAAGAAGGAGATGTTCAAGCCCCATTTGAGGAACTTGACATTTTTTTCTATGCTACTTTAGTCTATAGCCAGTCATTCAAAGACCATATGAAGCTCCTTAGAATTGCCTTGGAGATTTAAAAGTAAGAACAATTTCTAGCCAAGGGAAGCAAATGCACTTTTGGTGCTACTCAAATTAAACACCTTAGACATGTAATTCCTTCAGTTGGGAGCTTTACTGATCCTAAAAAGATGGACTCAGTAGCTCATTGGTCCATTCCCTGGACTGTAAAGGAATTGAGAGGCCTATCACGATTTAGCTGGGTACTATAGAAGGTTTATCAAGCACTATGGGATTAGAAGTAAGCCCTTGACTGGCTTAACAAAGATGGATGTTTCTGAGTGGCTGAGAAGGCATTTCAGGATTTGAGACAAGCTTTGACCATAGCACCAGTCCTTGCACTCCCTGATTATTCTCAGCCTTTTGTTATTGAAATTGATGCTTGGGTGAATGGATTGGGGGCTGTCTTGATGCCAAAGAATCACCAACTAGCATATGTAAAAGGAACAGATTTGCTGTTCCCAAATTGCTGTGCCCGCTGTGCCTGAATAAATCCCAACCATCCATTACAATAAGTTGATGGCGAGGATTTTAAAGGCACAGCGGGGCATAGCAATTCGAGAGCAATAAATCTGCTCCCGTGAGTAAACCTCTTGCTCTAAAGGATCAAACTTTAGCGGTTTATGATAAAAAAAATTTAGCAGTAGTCATGGCCATAAACTATTGGCACCACTACCTAAATGGGAGGTCGTTTGTGATTAACACTAATCAAAAAAGTTTAAACTATCTCCTGAAGCAATGGATAAATACTCCATTTCAACAGAATTGGCTCCCTAAGTTGCAAGGATATGATTTTTAGATTAAGAACAAAAAGAGAGAGAGTGTCTAGGATATGCTTTTGAGATTAAGTACAAACTGAGAAAAGAGAAAGTAGCTGCTGATGCTATTTTTACAGTGACAAATGTAGAATTATTCTCTTTGGTACGCCGGGAACATGACAACACTATCAAGGACTTGATTACGAAGTTGTCTCGAGGAACTTTACAGTCAAGTGCATACCAGTGGCAAGGACACATTCTCAAACTAGAAGGGAGAGTGGTGGGGGCTTTGCCATGGTATTGAGGTCCAGAATTGTGGCTATGTTACATGAAAGTCCCTTAGGGGGTCATTCATTTGAAGGAAATGCAAAGAAATGTAGGTAATTTTGTAAGGCAATACCAAGTTTGCCAGCACAATAAATATTAAACCTCTTCCACTGGTGGTTTACTACTTCTCCTACCAATTCCTAGGCAATGCTATTGCTAGACTGACATTCATATGGACTTCATTCAGGGTACCCACTTCCAGCCAGAATTAAGTGACGTTGGTGGTGATTGACAGTTTTACTAAGTATGCACATTTTTGGCTCTCAGACATCCTTACATTGCTCAGATGGTGGCTCGAAGGTCCCTCTACAATATCTTTAAACTTCATGGCATGCCAAAGACAATAACTAGTGATAGGATCCAGTTTTTGTGAGTACATTTTAGCAGCAGTTTTATCAGTTGCAAGGAGTTCGTCTTCAAAAGTCATATGTGTATCATCAACGGACTAACAATGGGCAAGCTGAAGTCTTGAATAGAACACAGGAAACATATTTGTGCTAGATGAAAGAGACTTTCCTACCAAGTTGGCAAGGTAAAATGCAGACAGTGTCGTTTCTCGCTTGTAAATGATGATGTTTACCCTCTCCATGTCAATCGTGTTTTTTTTTGCTTCTACTTGTTGAATGGCGGTACAATATTGCCTTCTCCACCTGATGCATGTACTTTACTTCACAGCTGACTCTAAACATATAGCAGTAGACCTAGCTTTGGAAGATAGGGAGGCAACATTATAGGAATTCAGTTTCATTTACAAAGGGCTCAAAGTAGATGAGACAACAAGCCAACAAGAGGAGGAAGGATACGAAATTTCAAGTGGGAGATTTGGTGCTTGTAAAATTGCAGCCCTATAAACAAAGCTCAACTGTTGAAAGAGCTAACCAGAAGCTAACAACTATGTTCTATAGGCCATTCAAGGCATTGGACAGGATTGATCAGACATCTTATAAGCTAGCATTAACATTGTTGCTGCAGCTCCCTCATCCCCAATCCTACCAACTAAAGTCATTGTTGAGAAGGTACCTGTAGAATAAATCAGTAGCTCAAGTGCTGGTACAATGGTCAGGAGCTTCTCTGAAGCAAACTACATGGGAATTGTTGTTCCACCTTCAACAAAGGTTTCCTTCACTTAACCTTGTGGACAAGGTTTTTTGATGGAGGGAGAGTTGTTATGGTTTAAATGGGTAGGTGCTAGAGAAATGGAGGGAGCAATACGTTGGAAAAACACTACATGTTTACTACAAGTTTATGAATTGAGAGAGACTACATTGTGCTATAAAAATAAACATGTCAGGTGTAACATGTGGCATGCCACCATTGCTGAACTTATATACCTATTAATTACCCTTGATGTGCAACAGATTATTACTATTGGAGATTTTTCAAGCAATTTATTATAACAAAATACACTCTCTTTCAATTCTTCTTCTCTCTCAAATTTTCTGGCTCATGATCCTTACTCAGTATCAAAATCATGTAGTTCAAATCCTTATCAATCTGGTTCGGACTATCTAGAAAAATTTATGTTGAGGCCTCATGAGATCGGGACATTAGAAGTAGAAGCTACAGTCTATGACAACAGAATAAACAAAATGATGAAATTGAATACCTAAAGGAATTAAAACGTTAAGCTTGTCTACTGAGGACGTAGCAAACTAACCTTCTCAACTGGTTGTCTTGTTTTCTTTGCCAATTCACTGTAAAGATAGTCCTTGATTCTAAGAAGCTCATTAGCTTCATTTCGAATGTCATCTGCCTGTGAGAACAATATGATAACATCTTATGGACAATATTTGGTATAGATAAAAACGACAAGGTTATTGAAGAGAAAACTCATTCATACCTGACCTCGAGCAGCCCCAGCTGGGGATTGCAATGCAATTCTTGAAAGGGGCATTGCAGTACGATGACCCTGTCACACGAGTGGTAAACATTTACATGAGTTTGGTCAAGGTGAAAGGAACATGATCCTAATATGACGACTAAAATGGTTTTCTTGTCACAATTTGACCTGCCCTTTTCCATTTTTGAAGTAATAAATGGCATATACAACAAATATAATTTCAATGGTAATGGAGAACAATACTGACAGTCACTGTTCTCCAGATTAGTTAAAGTTACAGTAATAGAGGGCAACTCCCAAGACCATGTCATAGTCGACTTAGCTAGACTTAATTATCTTTGGATCATTGGTTTGAGAAATAGTGGACAAAAACCTCACCTTTTCTCCTGCTGCTAGAAGGAAGCCAGCAAGGTTATAGGCATATCCTACACAATGGGTAGCAACTGGACTTTTCAAGCTTTGCATAGTGTCGTAAATGGCCAAACTTGGAGTAAGCTGCAAATGAGTAGCTTTAGAAAACACATGACAGAGGCAACATGCATAAGAAACCAACAGCCTGACATGTACTTGAGAAAGATTTCATTACATTGAACTTACATCTCCACCTGGACCATTTATGTATAAAAAGATTTTTTTGGAATCATCAATTGTGTCAAGGTATAACATTGTAGCCAATATTTGGTTGCTGAATTCTTCATCTATATTTTGTCCAATGAAGATAACACGCTCCCGATACTGCAAGCAGTAATCTTGTGATTTAAATAGTTATGCTTGACTAAATTAATAAAATTAAAAGCTACAACTTGAATCAATAGAAACATGCGCATTAAGAGTAACCAAAAAGTGATAGAATAAGGATAGCCAAGTTATAGACAGAATAGAGATCATAATACAGAACCTCTGGAGGAAAAAAGGGGATTTAAGAGGGACAAAATAACGATATTTATGCAGGAAAACTATATTTTGATACAGAGACTACAGAAATGTAACGAAAAAGACAGAAAAATATTGCTGAGCCCGATATCATGCTCTATCAGAAGCAAAAGCCATTACCATTAACATCTATTTGGTTAACCATTTTGGAAATTTAGTTGAAGAATTAAGACGGGAAAACTTACTAGGGCATTCCACAGATCAACCCATTGCCAAGTTCCCTCGCCAGGAGTTCTATATGGCACTCTTGGTGTCCCTATAGGCATCATCCTAACAGCTGCACGTGTTGGTTTATGGTTGATACTCCTGTTACAAAGAAAACCTATCACATAAACCACCACTATAGCAAAAGAAAGGACATCAAATATTGAACCACCAATGATGAAAGGTGCAACTGGATGAAGTATTTTTTTCAAACTTGAAAAGAAAGAAACGAGCAATGAAACTGCTGAGAGAGACATTTTAGGTTATCGCTGCCACTCAATGACAGCAAACAATTAGTGTCAGAAAAATGAGCCAGTATCACATCTTATGATTTTGAGAAAACAGTGGTTGGTGCAAAATAATCATGTTACCTCAAGAATCAGAAACCTACGTAAGAAAAGAAAAATAAGAGTTAGACAGAAATATCAAGCTTTATTAGAACTTATAATACGTCTATTTACAAGCAAATAATCTTTATATAAGAACTCGGTTATAAAAAATAGTGCTTTGTGGTCTATCGGATAGTTATCCTCAAGTTCAAAGTACTAGCTTTGCAATCTAAATGTTACCCGCGAGAAAAATAAGAAAAGAAAGTAAAAACATCCAACTTTCGGCTCCATTCATAAATTTAGCTTCAAGCTGCCTTATCCAAGATTGTCGAACAAATAAGTTACCTGAAACAAAGGCTCCTACTAACCCTTCCATAGAATTCTGCAGTCAAATTAGGTCCCCCGATTGCACATAGACCTTAAAAGCAACAGCGGAAAACATTATCAGATAAGCAAAATGAAAACAAAAAAAGAGATAAACTGAAGGAAAAAGCAAGGAAAAGTCGCAGACTCGACGACTGAAGCTTCAATCCTGAGTAAAGCTTGGTTCCAACACTGAGAAAGGCAAAAAAATCCAGATTTTACAACTGAAGTAGCTAAAATGACGCGAAAAGTGGATAATTGATATATAAAAACATGTACATATAAGATAGGCAATAGAGAGAAGGTGAAGAAGGGTAAGGCAGAAAGAAAGAGAGAACCTGAGAGACGGTTGATGGAGAGTTGTATTAAGCGAAGCCATTCCTTCCGTTCAAGAGCTTGTCTTCCTGTGTGGATCGGGCACTTTAGTTGGGGGTTTTGGTCTGATACAACTTATGAGGATGAAGACTGGGTGGGAGGAAAAGGATGGGTGAATCCGCTACTACTCTACCTGAGATAAGACCAGCCCTTGACAGAGCTTATTTATACTAGTACAAGTTGATTTAACAGGACCCACTGAAAATAAATTTGCCAGGCATTAATACTACGTCGTTTTCTGACCTCAACCTCTGCTTTCTTTGACCATATAAATAGTCTAACCAAGCTCAATATTTTTTACATGCACCACTTGTATACCTTCAACTTTGCATAATTTTTTAATTATATTACGAAATTTAAAAAGTGATAATTTAATATTTTAATTTTTAATTTTTTTTATAAAAATACCCTACAGTTGATATAACGTAATATTTATTAACACATGACACTAGGTATAATACAAATACACAAAATATTTTTTAAAAAATTTAATTAATTAGTATTAAAAAAAACTACACCTAACCCTAACTTATTTGCTTTGTCCCATTAACACCCGCTAACAAAAAAAGTTAATGAGGGAATAACTTTCTGGCTCCGATTTTATTGCAAGGACCACTCCTTATATAGGATGGTTTGTTACATATCACGTGGGAGTGTAACAGAAAGAAGCTTCTACTAAATATAAAAAGGAAATTTAAATAATATAACTGGACTTAAATTAAATGGACTGGACTATTAGTCCATTTTGGCTAGTCCCAATGCCTCAGTTCACTAACCCAAATAAGTGTCCCAAGTCACGTTTAATCGGCTAGGTTTTCCTTTCTCACTTCGGTTCTCTTCACACGCCGCCACAAGCTCGGGGTTGATGCGCCGCCAGAAGTCGGGTGGTAGATGTTGTGGATGACACCGAGCTTGAGTAGCAGATCTTGAAAGGAGGCCTTCGGTAAAGCTTTGGTGAAGATATCGACTAGCTGAGCATTGGTGGAGACCGGAAGGAGATTGATGACGTCGTTCGATAATTTTTCACGAACGACATAACAGTCAATCTCGATGTGTTTTATTCGTTCGTGAAAGATCGGGTTTTTTCTATGTGAATGACGGAGAGATTGTCGCAGTAGAGATATGCCGGTCGGAGATCTTGAAGGCCAATGTCTCTGAGAAGATAAAACACCCACTGGAGCTCACATGTTGTGGTGGCGAGGGCTCTGTATTCTGCTTCTGAAGAGCGTTTGGAAACGGTAGGTTGTTTTTTGGATTTCCACGAGATCAGAGAGGAACCAAGAAATACATAGTACCCGATGACAGATTTGCGTGATTCGGGGCAGGTTCCCCAGTCAGAATCTGAGAAAACGCGAACCTTCAACGATGAATATCATCGAAATAGAAGCCCTTGACCCGGCGATGACTTCAAGTACCGAAGGATCCGATGTGCTGCTTGAAGGTGTGAAGTGGTTGGAGCATTCATGAACTGCGAAAGCTGTTGGACCGCGAAGCATATGTCGGGTCTTGTGGTAGTGAGGTAGAGGAGTTTTCCAATTAAGCAGTGGAAGGAAAGTGGATTTGTGAGGTGATCCTCGGATGAGGATAGTCGCAGATCTGTAGCCATGGGGGTAGCAGCTGATTTCAAAAATAGAAAACCAATCTCTTGAAGTAAGTCCAGTGTATACTTGTGTTGACTTAGGTTTATGTCTGTAGATGATCTTGCTAATTCTAGTCCCAAAAAGTATTTTCCAGGTCCGAGATCCTTGATTTTGAAGGTGTCATCAAGGAATTGTTTGCTGCTTCGGATGAGCTGCATATCATCACTGGCGAGGAGGACGTCATCAACATAAACAAGCAGGATGATGAAGGTGTTCAACTCAGTTTTCCTGAACATGGAATGGTTGGATTGTGACTGAGTAAAGCCAATGGAGAGGAGAGTAGAGGTCAGCTTAGAATGCCATTGGCGACTGGCTTGCTTCAGACCGTAGAGACTTTTTTTTAGATGGCAGACAAGGTCAACTCGTGGAAGAGACAATCCGGGAGGAGGCTTCATGGAAACTTCCTCGTGTAGGTCTCCATGGAGAAAAGCATTATTTATGTCCAATTGATGCTATAACCAGTTCTTTTGAGCTACTAATGCTAATAATATCCTGATTGTTGTTGTTTTAACCACAGGTGAGAAGACTTCGGTGTAATCCAGACCTTCTTGTTGAGTGAAGCCCTTGGCTACAAGACAACTTTTGCATCTTTGGAGACCCCCATCAGCATTGAATTTGAGTTTGTGGACCCATTTGCAGTCGATGGCCACCTTTCCTAAAGGTAAGGGTTTAAGCTCCCAAGTATTGTTATCCTATAGTACCTTCAATTATGCCTGCATTGCATCTCTCCATTGGGGATGCTGAACTGCTTGCTCATAGCTAGTGGGTTCTTCAAGTGAGGTAACTCTAGCTGAGAAAACACGATGATGGGGGGATAGGTTGTTATAGGTCAAAACAGAGAAAAGGGTGTGAGGTGAAGTATGTGGAAGGATAGGACAATGATAGTCTTGAAGGTGTGATGGAGGTTTGTTAAGTCATGTAGATCGACGTAGCAATGGGATTATTTCTGGTTCAGGTGGAATTAGAGAAGCAGGAGAAGTAGGGGGGAGTCTTGGACTGTGAAGAAGGCTGGTGGTTTGTAGGGTTTGAAGGTGTGAAATCATCAGAGGGTGAATTTGAGTGAATGGGTAGTATAGGAGAAGGTAGATCTAAAGTGATTGAGGATGCATTGTAGGGGAAAATGGTCTCATAGAATTGTACATCTCTGCTCATAATGTATTGGTTTGTGTTGGGGTTAAAAAGTTTGTATCCTTTAGTGCCCGTAGCAAAGCCAATGAAAACACATTTCCTGGCTTTTGCATCAAACTTCCCTCTATTTGCTTCTTTGGTTAAAGCAAAGCAAAGGCAATCGAAAACCTTTAGAGCTGTTAAATCAGGGTTAGAACCAAATAAAACAGAAAATGGAAATTGATTAGATAGTAAGGGAGAAGGAATACGGTTGATTAGGTAAACAATATGAATTATGCAATCTGCCCAAAACTTGGTAGGTAGGTTAGCCTACATTTTCAAAGCCCTTGAATATTTAGAATATGCTGATGTTTTCTTTCTGCTCTTCCATTTTGTTGTGGTGTTTCAACACATGTAGTTTCATGTAGGATTCCCTTTTTTGTGTAGAAGTTTGTCATGCAAAATTCCATGCCATTATCACTTCGGATGCATTTAATATGTTTTGCAAATTGTTTTTCAACTTAGGAGTAGAACCCTCTTATTAAGACTCTTGTTTCGGATTTGGTTTTCATTATGTATATCCATGTCATGCTGCTATGGTCATCCACAATAGTTAGGAAAAATCTATAACCAAGAATGGAGGGAGTAGGATAGGGACCCCAAATATCAACATGTACTAGGATTAAATGGCAATCTTTTCTGTTTAGCAAAATGACAGATGTCACACTAGTCTGTATTTCGAAATTGAACAGCAGAATCTATTCTAGATAGAATGTGTAACCTCTGATTAGAGAGATGTCCTAGTCTTTTGTGCCATATGCTTTCTGGAGATGATGAAACATGACATAGAAGAGAAGTATGACCTGGAAGTGTGGCAGATAGATGATAGAGTCCGTTGGCTTGTTTAGCAAAACCAATCATCTTCATAGTTTTGATGTCCTGAATTTCACATGAATCAGGTGTAAAAATTAGTCGGCAAGGATAAGAGCTAGTAAGTTTACTGATTGAAATTAGGTTGAAAGAGAAATTAGGAACAAAGAGCACATTGGTTAGAGTAATGTAGGAAATGCTAACTGTTCCAATGTGTGTGACAGAAACAAAATTTCCATTTGGTAATCTGACATTTAAAGAATCAATTGTTTTGTAGGTTGTAAAAAAATCTAAGGAGCAAATGATGTGGTCAGTAGCACCAGAATCGAGGATCCATGTGGATGATCATAGACCAGAAAATATATGAGATTTGGATGTACCTTTTTAATCAATTGACAGTGTATTGATCTGAGGTGTGCTTACTGATGTTTTTTCTTTTGTGTCTCCTTCCTTATGTAGGATCTGCATCAGTTGTGCGTACTGCTCTGGAGTGAGACTAAAGTTTCCATTCTCTTGTCTTGATTCTTTGGAGGCTGATGATCCCTCAATGTCCGAAGTTAAGCTGTCCTGGTAAACTTCAACTTGATTGATTGCCTTGAATCTGTTCTAGTTATTGTCTCTGTTTGAATAAAATGGTTTTGCGCTTGAAAAATTTGGAGGGTAACGATGTTTTTTTATAGCATTTTTCTTCAATATGTCCAATGTTCCCACAAAAGGTGCAAATGGGTCTTTTGTTCTGCTGATAGTTCCTTTGGGTGTCAGTTTTTCTAAAAAAGGCTTGTGGTTCAATAATAGATGAGGATGAGGTCTGTTGGTTATTCAGTTGTCTTTCATGTTGTGCAACCATAGCAAAGGCCTTTTTAATGTCAGGTAATGAATCCATGAACATAATGTGAGACTTAATAGTATTATAAGAGTCATTTAGCCCCTTTAGGAATCTGATAACACAATTAGCCTCTTGATAATTTTTGAATATAGTCAAGACATCACAATTGCATTGAGGTTCACACTTGCATTTAGGCAGAGGTCTTAGATTAAACATTTCATCCCACAACATTTTTAGATGTGTGTAATAATCAGATATAGAGAGATTACCTTGCTTGTGACTGTAAATTTCTTCTTGTAAGTCAGATATTCTAAAGGAATCTGCTTGTGAGAACCTTCCTTCCAAATCTTTCCAAACTTCAACTGCTGAATCAAACCAGATCACACTCTGAGCTATGGAATCTGTAACTGATCGTAGTATCCATGACAGGACCATTGTATTACATCTTTCCCAATACATGAATAAAGGATCTTCTCTTTGTGGTGTTATGATGGTTCCATTAATAAATCTGTGTTTGTTTTTTGACAGGAGGGCCATCCGAATGGATCTTGCCCATGAATGATAATTGGTGCCTGTTAAAGGGGAAGAGACAAGAACCAAGGATGGATTTTCATTTGGATGAAGGAAAAAGGGACTGGCTGGGTGATCTTCTGCTCGAATCACATTTTGGGGTTGTGTTTGATGATGACTTGGGTTAGCAATACTGGCATATGAAGGACCAGCACCTGACATGAGGATGATGAAAGAAAATAATAGACAATAAAGAAAAGAGAAGATGGAGCCAGCAGAGAGAAGAATATGAAGCCTTTTTCAGTGCTTTGATACCATGACAAAAAAAAGGTAATGAGGGAATAACTTTCTGGCTCCGATTTTATTGCAAGGACCACTTCTTATATAGGATGGTTTGTTACATATCACGTGGGAGTGTAACAAAAAGAAGTTTCTACTAGGTGTAAAAAGGAAATATAAATAATATAACTGGACTTGAATTAAATGGACTGGACTATTAGTCCATTTTGGCTAGTCCCAATGCCTCAGTCCACTAACCCAAATAAGTGTCCCAAGTCATGTTTAATCAGCTAGGTTTTCCTCTCTCCACTTCGGTTCTCTTCACACCCGCGTTTTAGAGAAAAAAAATCTTGTTCCACTTGCACAATTCCAACCATGTTCTATACAATTTCTGAGAGTAAAGCTTTATGGATCCTATGTTTTTAGATCATACACTATCCTCATTTATGCATATTCAAAAGGAATGTCAAGTACTATCCTTTCAGGTTCAACGACTATCTGATTAACATTGTTGGTTTTAATGATGTTATTAAAGTTGGTTTGACAACTACTATCTCTAATACAAAGTTTGCCTGAATTGTTTACTGAGTGACATTTAAAACCAACAATGTTAATCGAATAGTCGTTGAACCTGAAAGGATAGTACTTGACATTCCTTTTGAAAATGCATAAATGAGGATAGTGTATGATCTAAAAACATAGGATCCATAAAGCTTTACTCTCAGAAAAATGAGTTCTTAAAACTTAAATTATTGCGTTTGATTTATTTTTCTGAGTAGTTAGGAAAGAAAAACTTTCCTAATTTAGGGAAAGTAGTAGCATTTTTTTTGGATTTTAAATCCTAACACCCTTCTTGATATTTAGATTACTTTCCTTAGAAATTTAATCTAAAAAATACAATAGCTAATTTAACCCTTCATTCTCTCTCAACTCTACGACAACTTTTTTATAAAACTCTACCTCCTTTTCAACCAATATTGCAAATGCCCTTGGTATCAGATTGATTATATAAACTTTCAGTAAACAATTCAGACAAACATACATTAAATTACATAGTACTTAACACAAACTTGCTGAAAAATTCAAACCAAATTGAAGTATCGTTGTTACAAACTTACAAACAAATTCACATATACATATCAGATACAAGCCCAAAAGTCAAACTAAAAATTTACATTATTTTCAAAACAATACTCAGACTCCATTGGCCATTCAGTTGTCTTGTCCCAGTCTTTATAAATGTCACTCAGAACCTACATGAGGCAAATCCACCGTGCTAAGCATATAACTTAGTGAGTAATAACTAAACTATGCATAATTTGACAATTAATCATACAGATTCAAGTTATAGCACAAACAGATATTTAAATTTCAGAACAGTTGCATAGTTAACAGAACTGAGTATCAAAGAAGGCACAATTCTTTCAGTTCAAAACATCATTTTGTTTATTTCAAAATCCAACATATATCATAATACACAATCAAATGACTGCTAATCTGTCAACAGAAGTGGGTAATGTGACTTATATATAAGATACCATAATTGGTATCATATCACAAAAGAGACTTACATCTCAATAACAGAAGACACCAAAGTGTCAATAACAGAAGACATCGAAGTGTTAGACACCGAAGTGTCAATAACAGAAGACACCGAAGTGTCATAGAAGTAGTTGCAAACCCTTCTAAACATGCCTATTTACTCACAACTAGGACTCAACAATTATAAAACAAAGCAAAGTCATTTCAGACATTTTATATGCAAAGCAAGTAGTCAATCATATTCACATGCAAGTAGCACTTCCAATGATATAATCATGTATCAAATGCCTCAAACAATCATTATACGGAATTCAGAACACAATCAGTATAATTCAAATTCAACAAGCAGAACAAAGTAAGGTGTGTCCATATAAGATTACTCATAAAAGATCCCTGTTTGTTTATTGCCTCGAAGTTCCGGCAATATTTGAAATCGATCGCTCTAAGGGTTCCTCTAAAACATTCAATACAAATATATATTACTATTGTGCACAATTATGAATTCAATTATGCACATTCATGTATACTGAATATGTATGATGCATGTTCATGTCAAAAATCTGGGTTTTTTATCCTTAATCTTATCACATTATCGATCATGTGAAATCATACTCAATCTCTCAATCCAGATTTATTTCATAATCCACCTTCGAGTCTACTTTGCTGAATTATTCTCATTAGGAATGTGAGGTAATTAAGTAATACCTCCTTCTAGGAAATTTTCCCTCTTTGTCTTAGGTTTCCAATGATACTAAGTTCATCCAATTTGGTTCAATATTCAATGAGTTATGCTCAAAATACCACAGACTGTGTACATTTGAAAATTTGGCTAATGCGTGATCATGCGTCCAAGTTGTACACCTCATAACTTTCAATTTCAATATCCAAAAATTACAAACTTTATATCAATTTAAAACTAAGGGAATAAGAAACTTTGGTGAAGACACCACAGTCTAATTCAGCCTACATCAATATAGTTTATTCAATAATTATAGGACATGATTTTTATCCCTGGTAGTGCTACAACCTAAACTAAGACTCAATTTCATGTCAATTTTGAAAGTCATAGAGACAGAATTAAAATTCTACTTCTTCAAGAAAGTTGTAGAAATATGTCTCAAGTTTAATATGAATCAAGAATCAACTTATTTGAAACTCTAAAGATCAAGATATATCACAAAATCGAAGCATGTTCAGTGAAAATTCTCTAGATCATGACATTCCAGCACATTTCCTCATTTTCATCCAATCAATCTCTTTCAAATCAATTCAGATGGATCTAAACTTTTATGAAGAGAAAAAAATGTCTTAGGAGATTATTGGTTCAATTCTCAAGTCATTTGGAGATCGGATGACAAAGTTGTGGCTAAAAGAGTCAACACAGTTCGATTTTGGTGCAACTAGTCTTCTCTTCTCTCTTTAAAAAAGCAAGTTTCCTCCTTCATCACCAAACTAGTTTTCTTCTTCTTCCTTCTCTCGTCTATACCCTTACATTTACTCCTTCATTTTTACACCCATGCAACTTATCTTATGCTAAAACAACTCAAAATGCAAGATTAGCTTCAAATACCAAAACCAGAACTTTTTTACTACTATTTATCAGCTTCAACCTTTGTCACATTTTCTATTCTGTTTTCTCTCACTACTATATTTTCATGTCTTCTGCACTATATCCATATTTAATTTCACTTCCAACACTAAAACATTATCCAAATTCATGTACAATAACCAGAAAATTGAAAGCTCACTTACTTGATTTCTGCAAAATTTTCCAGCAATGAGAGTGAATAAGAGCTTTCGGTGAATGGGGAAAAGCAAGAATAAAAAGAAACAAAACAATAGCTGGACTAAAATGTTTATTTTGCAAGTTATATCATTGATGTGAGAACCAAAAGCAAATCTTTCGGTGATGATCAAAAAAGAACAAGGAAAGAAAAGTTTAGTGTTGCATGCTTTCGGTGAAGAACAACTAAAAATTTTCTTCTCTTTTCCAAAAAATTACATGTAACTAAGTTTATCCCTTGCATATGGGCCATGTGTCAACATATAAGCCTGCCAAATGTCACAATTTCATTGGTCTATTTGTCTATTATTTTTCCTAGTTCAAAAATACCCAAACTTTTTAGAAAATTTTAAAATTCACTAAAAATTCCGAAATAATACGAATAGTCTCCAAATAAATTTTTAATACAAATAATCCACAATTCACATTTTAATCGCATTTAGAAACTAATTATACCTGAAAAATGTCATGAATGCATGTACAATTATTTGTATATGTCAAAATTCATATGCACATATTAACGAATACTCAATTATGCAAAGCATATGATGTATTGAAAATTCCTAAATTTTCTAACACCTAACATAGGGTGTTACAAAAGCAATTTATTTGTCTCTAAAAAATAAGGGCTATTAAAAAAGCCTTTAGGCTTAACTTTAGTAAATTTCCTGACATTGATGTAGTTGTCGACAATGCTAAAGAAAAGTTGGCATCTTCTCAATTTCTATTATCAATGAACCCTAACCTTCTCTTCTTTAGAAGGAAAAATCATATTTGAGGAATTATATACAAGCTATTGAGATTCATTCCTTCTTGATTCATCAAAGCTTAGGCATTAGCTAGATTATGGATGCTGATAGAAGCTTTAACGGGCTGTTTGAAAACTTTCGAATTGAATTCACTAACGAATTGAATTCAATTACATTAATAAAGTTGGGATTGAATTCAATTTATACTATTTGAAATAAATCTATTAATATTAGAATTGAATTCAATTACACTTTATTTGGAACAAATCAAGTAATATTATAATTGAATTCAATTACATTATTTAGAACAAATCTAATAAGATTATAATTGAATTCAATTATTTAATATGACACATTTACCTCGACTAAAAATAATATTATCCAAAATAAAAGCATTTTAGATAGATTTTAATTATATGTTATCTTCAAAATTATATAAATTGCAAATAAAATTTGATTTAATAATTAAAAATAATTTAATTAAATTTTAAATTTTAAATAAAAAAAGTTAATTTTAAAATGTTTTATTTTATTTAATTAATAATTGATATTATATAAGAGATTAAAATAAATTTAATTAATTAAAATAATTTATATATTAAGTTTATATAATATATATTATTAGTGACCAAAATATAATTACATTGACACTTTCAAATAAACTTTTTATTTGAAAGAAAAACAAAAATTAAAAACGTTAATAAAACTAAAAGCGACGAGGTTGGCCTTTTTTGGTCTGCCTCGCGAGGGCGAGCCCCTTGCCTCGCAAGGCTGGCCTTTTTTGGCAAGGCTCGAGATCGCGAGGCTGGCCACTTTTGGTCTGCCTCGTGAGGGCGAGCCCCTCGCCCCGCGAGGCTAGTTGTTTTTGGTCAGGCTCGTGATCGCAAGCGCTTGCGATCGTGAAGCTGGATTTTAGTTTTATTAACGTTTTTATTTTTTTTCTTTCAAATAAAAAGTTTATTTGAAAGTGTCAATGTAATTATATAATATTTATTTATAAATTATTAATTAAATTAAATAAAAATTTTAAACATTAACTTTTTATCTAAAACTTGATATTTATTTAAATTATTTTAAATATTAAATCAAATTCTATTTGAAATTTATATATTTTGAAGATAATTTAATAATATATATTTAGTTAATAGAATAAGCTAATAATATATATTATATAAAATTAAAAATAAATTATTTTAATTAATTAAATTTATTTTAAACTCTTATATAATATTTATTAATAAATTATTAATTAAATAAAATAAAATATTTGAAAATTAACATTTTAAAAATAAATTTAATATTTATTTAAATTATTTTAATTATTAAATCAAATTTTATTTGAAATTTATATATTTTGAAGATAATTTAATAATATATATTTAGTTAACAGAATCACTAATAATATATATTATATAAACTTAAAAATAAATTATTTTAATTAATTAAATTTATTGTAATATCTTATATACTATTTATTAATAAATTATTAATTAAATAAAATAAAACATTTTAAAATTAACTTTTAAAATTATAGTTTTTTATTTTTACATAATTATAGTTTTATTATTATTATTTTAAAATTATATATGGGTTATTATTATTATTATTATTATTATTATTATTATTATTATTATTATTATTATACATTGGTCATTATTATTATTATTATTATTATTATTATTATTATTATTATTATTATTATTATTATTATTATTATTATTTACAAATTCCTTTTGGATATTTCATTTATTTTGATTATTATTTTTTGTTGTTATTATTATTATTATTATTATTATTATTATTATTATTATTATTATTATTATTATTATTACTATTACTATGACCCTTATTATTATTAATATTATTTATATTATTAGTATGATTATTTTTCCTTTATAATAATAATAATAATAATAATAATAATAATAATAATAATATTATTATTATTATTATTATTATTATTATTATTATTGTTGTTGTTGTTGTTGTTGTTGTTGTTGTTGTTGTTATTAAAAAGGAAACGGTTGTGATAGAGTTGGAGAAGAGAAGATGATCAGAGAAGAAGATGGTTTGGGTTTCAAAAAGAAGAATTCAACAATTTTTGGATTTCAATTCACGCAACTTATAGCGTGAATTGATTTTACAAAGGGAGAAGGATTTAAACCCACTCTTGCATTGAATTCTTAAATTTTCTTGTTGTTCCAAACAGTTGAATTGAATTCAATTACTTGAATTCAATTCAGTCCTTTTCAAACAGGCTGTAATTTTTTTCTCAATTGGACAGTGACAAGGAGGAACACTAACAAAATTTGCTCCATTAAGGGCATAGATGGCAGCTTACTAATTGACTAAGATCAATTCCTCAAAGAAGCAGTAGACTTTTATAAGCTTCTATTAGATTCCACACGAGTCAACTTCCTCTATTAAACTTCTATAGTCCATTATCACTAATAAGATCTCTAATGAGGATTCATTGGAACTCACCAAAGAAGGTGACGATAAAGAGATAGATAACAATATTTGCCAATTGAATGGGATGAAGGCCCTATAACGTAATAGTCTAAATGACTTTTTTTAATAAGAAATCGTGGTCCTTAATATAGGTTAAGTGGTTAGAGGATCTGTTCATGAATTCTTTACTAGAGGTGTGCCTTTGAAGGAAATCAACAAAACCTTCCTACATATAATTCCCAAGGTAGCAAATTTGTCCTCTTTTGGGGAATATAGACCTATCTCTTGCACCAATTTCTTTTACAAAACCATTGCAAATATTCTAGCAAATAGATTGAAGAGGGCTCTCGCATCTATCATTAGTGACAATCAAACAACTTTCATAAATGATAGAAGCATTAGAGACAATATCCTCATGATATAGGAGCTCCTTAAAGGATACTCTAAGATGAACACTCCTCTAAACTGCACTATTAAGGTAGACTTTAAAAAAGCATTTGATTGTGTTAATTGGACCTTCCTCTTTTAGGTGTTAAAGGTCTTTGGTTTCTCAGATGCCTATTTTGGTTGAATTAATGCTGTGATTCTATAACATCATTTAACATTCTCATCAATGATACACCATTGGAGATTTTCAAAAGTAGCAGAGGTATAAGACAAGGGGATTCCCTATCCCTCTATCTTTTTAATATATGTATGGAAGTGCTATCTCAGTTAATAAAACATGATCTTTCAATAATGCAGACTTCAGATATCACTCTAAATATGGAAAAGTCTACCTCACCCATTTATGCTCTTCAAGTTGTTTGCTTTGTTTCTATAGTTTGATAACAAAGAAAGGCTCTTGTTTTGTTTGTAGAAAGGCAGGTCATCATGTACCTCAATGCAAGAAATGAGTGACTTCTGACAATTCTGTTAAACCATTTACAATTTTGGTTGAAATAGATGATAATGAAATTATAGCTACTATTATTTCTCAAGTTAATGTTGTGGCCAATGTGAATGATTGGTGGTAGGTTATAGTATTACAATTCACATATATGCAAATAAAAATGCTTTTACCACCTATACTCCTTTAAAGGAGAAGAAACAGTTTTTATTGGAGACTCTCGAACTGCAACATCTCTTGGTGAGGGGAAAGTCCTTTTGAATCTCACATTTGGCAAGACATTGACATTGAATGAAGTACTTCATTTACCAGCTATTGGAGATAATCTAATTTTTGTATCCTTATTGGAAAAAGTTAGGATTAGAGTATCATTTGAATTTGTTAAGATTGTTATGACAAAAAAATTATATATTTGTAGGGAAAGGTTACTGTAATCAGAGATTGTTTGCATTAAATGTTTATGAGATTATCAACTAAAATACGCATGTTCTTCTGCTTATTGATTCTTTTGATTTATAGCATGCTAGATTAGGTCATGTTAAATTTTCTTATCTTAAGAATATGTAATCTCTTGGCCTTATTTATGCTATTACCAATGTATGCATGGATAAATGTGGTATATGTGCTCAAACAAAAATAACTAAGAAATCTTGTGCATCTGTCAATAATGAATCTAAATTTTTAAGTTTAATTCATACATATCTTGGTGATCTAAAACAAACTTTATCTAGAGGTGGTAAAAAATTATATAACCTTTATAGATGATTTTCTAGATATACTAAAGTATATTTGTTAAGAATAAACATGAGGCTTTTTAATATATTTTTATTGTTTAGAAAGCCAACTAAATAGGAAAATATAAAGGAAATATCAAACCTTAAAGAATGATGAATGCCTTGATTATTAGTAGTTATGCTCTTTGATAATTTGCACGGTGAAGTTATTTTGTCTACATGTTATTTACAAAATCAAATTCCTTATTATTAAGTGGTCACCCTCTTAATTTGAAGTATTTAAAAGCACAGGGATGTCTTGCACCAGTAATGTTGCTGTCTACTTTTATATGCAAATATATGTGTTGAATTATTTTAAATATATGAGGGTTATCTTCTGCTTTATTAATAGACTAGCAGGTTAACACCAAGAAATCTGTGATGAAAATGTCGATGAATTTATCTGTGAGGCAAAATTTAAGATGATGATTAAATAAAAATAATTTGAAAATGTAATGAAATAATCATCGGTTGGGAGAAGAACTAAGATGAAATAACTTTCTTTCGAGATAAGATAAAAATAGTTTATATGTCTACTGGCGTCTGCGGTATAAAGATATGTTAATCTATAAGTTTTTAATGTGTGCTTCATAAATTTCCTAGTCGGAAGTTTACTTCTTTGAGATCATTGGCTATCTTTATGATTAGACTATAACCTTGACTATTGCTATCTTTACGGAATGGAGAATGTGGTGTATTTAGGTTAAACAAGAAGAAGGAAATGAAGAGGCGGAATTGTTTGACCGAAGTTAGAGGAGAAAGGATATAAAGTTTAAATATAGATTTGTTAGGGACCATATGGAAGGTGAGACTTGAAGAGTTCGTCTTATTAAATAAAGGTCGATTACTCAAATGATTTTCCTAGTTGGTTTATACGCAATCGTTATTGGTAGTATTTGACATTATTATAGCGAGTTAGAAGATTATTCGATATAATGAAAAGGCGTCTCGATATACGCTTTGTAGATTTGATTAGTCAATTCAGTATACTTCAAGAAGAATTATGGAATTGGTAAGTCAAATTTAATCCGAGTTGAAATGACATCAATGAAGTATTTTAAATAAAGAATAACAAGAGCAAGCTCAAAGAAGCAAAAATACGTTGAAGTAGTAAGGCGTTGAAAGCGGATGAAAGAAGAAAATACTTACGCAATCGTTATTGGTAGTATTTGACATTATTATAGCGGTTAGAAGATTATTCGATATAACGCATAAAGACGTCTCGATATCTGCTTTGTAGATTTTGGGGGTTACATGTTTTCGAAGAAGGATTAGTCAATTCGTATACTCCAAGAAGAATTATGGAATTGGTAAGTGAAATTTAATCGGAGTTGGAAATGACATCAACCGAACTGCTTTAAATAAAGAAGAACAAGAACATGCTCAAAGAAGCAAAATACGTTCAAGTAGTAAGGCGTTGAAAAGCGAGCGAAAGAAGAAGAGCGGACGAAAGTTCAAAAGTAGATGAAAGCAAAAGCGGTTGTTATACTTGATAGATAATCTAGTGGAAAATCTTCAACAAAGCGAGCGAGCATAAAAGCAGACGCAGAGCGAATACTAAAGCGACGCAGATGCAAATAGTAAAAGCAGGCGAAGGCGTGAATAATGACGCAGGAGAAGAATCGAAGCGGATCAAGAGTCGATTCGAGTTAGTTAGGAAGTCAAGCTGATTAACTGTTCAGTAAAGATTCAAGAAAGAAGAATCAAGAAGCAGTTGAAAGCATTGAGTGTGGAAAAATGGTGGAAAGAATCAGACGAAGCAGAGACGCAAAAATAAGATGTACAAAAAAGAAGCAGATTCTAAGAAAATAGCAAGCACTGAATGAAGAATGTTGTTATACTGGACAGATAATCTAATGGAAAGATTGTAACAATGTTGATCTTTCTTGTAGTCATTCATAATGTGTGAATCGGTTTTTGGGTAAGAGCTATTGAAAAGCGAGAGGAACTTCAATGAAGGCGGAGTTGAGCAGGAGAGGAGTTGGCATTCTCTTTCCTTGTACATATATTTTTTCATGTCGAAGGAACTCCTCTGTCAAAGCAGAGGTTTAAGGATTATCAGGAGGAATCATCTAGTTTAAGACATATCGCTTTGTAAAGTTTTATGCTCTAACTTTTGTGCCTTATGTCTTACTTGAGTCTGCATTTTAATTTTCAATATCTGAATTTGGTCGTTTCACTTATCGTCTCGCTTCTTAATTGGGAGGTGATTTGCTTATTCTATCGTCCCGCTTGTTAATTGGACGTGATTTGCTCTTGTTGGTTTTCCATCGTCCGCTTTTCCTCGGCTCTAACACACGAACTTGACAAGGCAGAGGAAGCAGAGAAAAGCAGATGGAGTTGAGAAAGTAGGCGAACTTAAAATAGATGGAATTGAAAAAGTAGGCGAAGTTATAAATATAGCGGAGATGAAAAAGTAGGCGAAGTTAAAAATATACGGAGTTGAAAAAGTAGCGAAGTTAACAATAAAGGCGGACAATAAGAAAATTAGGCGAAGATATAAAGGCAGACAGCGGGCGAAGCCTGGCGAGAGGAATCGTAAAAGGCGGAAGTTCAATTTTCTTCGAGAGAAGTAATGAGCTTTGATGAAATACATCAAATTTGCTATAAAATATAATGGATCTTTGGGTAGGAAGCATTCATCTAAATTGAACTTGAACAAGGCAACATCCGTAGCAATTAGCATGGAGAATACAAGCGTCGACGAAGACATAAAAGCAGGCGAGAAGCGCATTTATCTGAACACAAATGCAGAATGAAGCACAAAAGGCGGGCGAATGAGAAAAGCGGGGAAGCTCAATTTTCTTGTCGAGAAGTAACGAGCTTTGACGAACTACATCAGTTGCTATAAAACATTATGGGCCTTTGGGTAGGAAACTTCGAATTAAGTAATAGAATTGACCACGATATTAGGAAAACAATGGAGGGACGGCGCGACGAGATTTCGTACTTGGATGTTAATGTAAATTGAACTTGAACATGATGTCGGAGGAGGCTGAAAGCGGAGGCGAAGCGATTCACGATATTATGCTATCTATTATTACAATTCTTCAAAGTAAATTACACGTTAATATATTGAGCAATAATATGATCAAGATGCCTGAAGAAGGCGGGTTGAATTGTGATAAACTTATCGTTAACCCTTTAGAGATATGACTTGTTCTCTCAAACACTTATCGTAAGTCAATGTGTAACTAGTTTAAAACTTGTTAATATGAAAAATACGATTTAGATAAAGTAAGGGTTAGAGAGAAAACAACAATTGATTAAATCGATTTTTGTATCGGCCGCTTTTACATTCCTAAGGCTTAAAATGCGCTTTTGTAAAATGCTTAAATCGCTTTTGAAAAAAGCTTCCGTCTGCTTTTTTGCTTAGCACCATGCGCTTTTAGTAAAAGCTTCGTCCTTTTTTGCTTAGCTTCATCTGGTTTTTCTTTTAGCTTCAGTCATCTTTAAGTAAAATGGTTCCGCTGCTTTTCTTTTAGCTTCCCTCATCTTTAAGTAAAGTGCTTCCGCTCGCTTTTCTTTTAGCTTAAATCATCTTTCGTAAAGTGCTTAAATCCTTTTCTTTTAGCTTTAAATACATTTTTAAGTAAAATGCTTCCGTCTGCTTTTCTTTTAGCTTCCGTCGCTTTTCTTCCTTTCATTGATTTTTCTCATCGTACTACTTTTCATTTGTATATTTCTCTTTGTTGTATAGTTCTCTTTGTTTGTCATTAAAATTATTTAATCGTGAAGTCCGGTTTGATTGAACATTCTCCCCTTTTGATGATAACAAATACTTGTGAATTAGAGAAATATGAAAAGTATCAAAATATCTGAAGTATTAAGAGATCGAAATAACTTCGCTTTTAATAAATATTACATACGCCTTTTCCTTTCAAATTGATTCTTCTTTCTGATTCTTCCTTCTCCCTATTTGTTATTAATCAAAAATCTATTTCCCAATCTGCTTCATCAACTTTTCAGCATCTTCTTAATTTTCTTCATATCCTTATCAAGTTTACGAACTTGCTTCTTTAAAGTTGATGATTAAATTGCGATCGAGGATTACATCTCAACAACTTGCTTTTCAACAATAGCAATTTGTTGTTGTATAAGCTTCTCTTTTGAGACATTTGATTCAATGATTTGTAGGAGAGGTGGAGGAACATATCTGACTTGTTCAGAATATCAAGATCAAAGGGATCACGATATCGTGAAACGGTGCTTCCAAACCATGGCATAGCTTCGCAATTGAGTTGATCTCCCAGAGGTCGATTTAGCAGAATGTTACGTAAAATAGTATAACAATATTACGAGTTGCCAATCGGTGAGCAATATTGACCCTTTACGATAGTGCCTCCACATGGATCATCTGCTTTGTAGCCTCGGTTTGGCTTGATCCTGGATCTTGATAAGCAGATAGAGGTACCACTTCTTTTCTTTTCACATGCTTCATCAATCGGTTTCACCGCTTACGCAATCGATCGAAGTCATGTCATCAAGATCACCGTGTGGTTGAACTTTCGACTTCATTTTCTCATACTTGAGTTCAAAAAATTTGGTGGTTGTAAATCGGTACCACCTTGATCCTTTATCTTGTCGATATTGGATAAGAAGTGAGGCGCTCTCCAAATGGCTCTGGTGGATATGGTTCTTTTGCAACTCTCTTGATTGATCATAAAAGTTTTGTAGCCTATCCAAGCGGATGTAAAATGCCATTATCATATTCAAATGATTTGAAGAAGGCTTTGACAAATCTTTTGGTTTGTCTCGGATGATATGATTTGGTCTTCTTCTCTCTGTAACAACCAATCTATGTTCCCAACTTTCTCTTGAAAGGTTAAATACTTGGATGGAACATTGGTCATTACATTCACAACTTTTTAGTAGCCTTACGTCCCATAACATGTGTAGCAACTTGTTTATGGACAATTGAAAGCGAAAAGTAGTAGAAACTACTTCTTCAAAAATGTATTATTAAGGACATTCGAGAATCCTTAATATTACCCGTAACAACTTCCACACTATCTTGATGGCAGTTTCCACATTAGCTTGATAAAATCAACAGTATCAACAATAGGTATTACAGCCTTGCATTCTTAGACTCTGTCTCTGTTGTTGAAGTTTCTTCTTTTCTTGCACTCATCTTCTTTAACCTCGGTGACCTTTTAGATTGCATTTTCTCTTCTCGGGTTCTTCTTTTCTTTTTCTTCCACTTCCTTGAGATTGAGTTTCTGAATCTTTCTGAAGGATTGATGACAGCGACTTTGTAGCTTTTGATCTCTGCCCTTCATAATGCTTTGAATGGCTTGATTGTGTGGATTGAGTGGCTTCTTTTTGTCGCACAGTTTCAGCTCTAGGTGACCTTTTTGCTTGCTTTGGAATGTCACTCAGCAGAGGTTCCCCTTTACGTTTTAAGTTACCTGATTCAAAGAATCAAACACTTCTCGACTTTGGTTCCTGAGAATGTGATGTTGTTCCCTTCATAGAGGATTTCTTCGGTATTGGCTCCCCCTCAGTTGTTGGTTTTCTTGGTGCTTCTGCTCCTTTTCTATCTGAAAATCTCGGACCCATTTGGTGTCGATGTTGAATCTATGTAGCTTTTATGAGATACCTTCCGTCGAACTCCCCGATCAATCGATGCCGCTTCTCTAAATATTCTTGTCAACAACATCCCATACGGAAGGGTGTTCGTATCCTTTATTGATTTTACCATATAGTTAAAAATCAGAAATGGTAAATCTATTGGTTGATGATTCAGAAGATGAAGGATACATTGTTCATCGGGTAGTGACGATGTCGTGAACCTATTCTAGGTAACACACGATCCAAAGAACCATGAACAATACCCTTGCCTTTGGTACCGACCAAGAGGCTCTCCTTTCGATTGGGTTGTTACATCCATAAAGTTGACGAGTAACTTCATCTTCGTTCATCTTCAACTTAGTCATCCATTTCACCATATTAAAGGTTGAACTCCACTCCTCGGACATTGGTGACTTTCTCCACTAACTCCTTCGTTCTTATAACAGGTGTGTTTCTACATATGACACGATTGTATCGTCCACTGTTTTAGTATTCTTCCAGAACTCATAAACTTCTTTGAGATAGACTTGATCTCGTATTTGAAAGAAGTTTCTCCAACCTGCCGCTATTATCTCTGGCTCTATATCCATTTGTTCCTTTCTTAGTTCTTCGAAGTTTACCAATCTTCCCGGTTGCTCTGGATCAACTCATAAAATAGGCTTGACATTCATCTTCTTGATTACGATTGGTAGGAACTTGGTTGAAAAGATTTGAGAGAGATTTGAGAAGCGACAATTTCTCGATTCGGTAGAAATCCCAAAAGTCAGTTTTGAGGGATTTTATGGCAAATTCTAGAACGATTGTACTTCTCGATGATCTGACAGCCTTTTTCCCTCTTAAATTTTTCCTTGTGAAAGAAGTTTTAAGTCTGAAACCGTCTAACTTTGTTAATTCCACCGTTCCTTTGTCTTGTCTTTAAAAGAAAAACCGGATGAATGGTCCGTTAACTCCTCGTCTGTCTGCATCTTGTCTTTATAAAAAAGCAGATGGATGGTCCGTTAACTCCTCCGTCTGTCTGTCTTGTCTTTATGAAAACCGGATGGATGGTCCGTTAACATCATCATATTGAGGTTGCGTCGATTTCTTTAAGCGATCTTCACTTAGTCGGGTCTTCAACTTTCTTTGTTAAAATCGATTTTTTGTATCGGTTGCTTTTCTCTTCCGTCGCTTTTCACTTGTAAAGCTTAAAATGCCTTTTCTTTTATGAAGCTTAATGCCTTTTTCTTATAAAGCTTCAAATGCGCTTTTGTTGTAAAGCTTCATCGGTGTTTGCTTGATTGATTTTTAACTTAATTTTTTTTTTACTTGATTTTTCTCTTCAATTTTTTTGCTTCTGTGATTTTCTCGTTCATTTTTTTTTGCTTCGCTGATTTTTCTCCTTAATTTGTTTGTTACTTCTCTTGCGTCCATCTACTTTTCATTTGTTCATCGTCTATCTACTTTTCATTGTATATTTCTCTTTGTTTGTCATCAAAATTATTAAATCGTGAAGTGTGGTTTGACTTAACAATCTCCCCTTTTGATGATAACAAATATTTTGATATAATAGAGGAATATGAAAAGTTTCAAATATCTAAGTATGAGTAAATAAAAATAACTTCGCTTTCATCTTTAAATGCCTTTTCCTTCCAAATTGATTCTTCCTCATTCTTCCTTCTCCCGCATTATTTGTTATTAATCAAAATTATTTCCTAATCGCTTCACCAACTTTTTCAGCATCTTCTTAACCTTCTTCATATCCTTATCAAGTTTACGAACTTGTTTGTTTAGAGTCGACGATTCAATTGCGATCGAGGATTACATCTCAACAATTTGTTTTTCAACAACAAGAATTGTTGTTGTATAAGCTTCCACGTTTGAGACATGTGTTTCAATAATTTGTAGGAGGCGGAGGAACATATCTGACTCGATCGGGAATATCAAGATCATAGGAGTCAAGTATACGTAGATATGTACTTCCAAGCCAAGTCATAGCTTCTGCAATTGAGTTGATCTCCCACAGAGGTCGATTTTGCAGAATGTTGCGTAAAACAATAGAAGAACATTTTAACTTGCCAATCGAAAAGAACAATCTGACCCTTTCGATAGTACCTCCTGTGGATCATCTCGTAGCCTTAGTTTGGCTTGTTCTGGATCTTGATAAATGCAGATAGAACTTGACTTCTTTTCTCTTCACATGCTTCATCAATCAATTGACCTTTATACTGCAATCGATCCAAGTCATGTCATCAAAAGCGGATTACGGTTGAACTTTGAACAGTTTCTCTTCACGCTGCGTTCCACAAAATTTGGTGGTTGTAAATCGGTACCACCTTGATTCTCAGATCTTGTCGATATTGGATAAGAAGTCGGGCGCTCTCAAATGGTTACGGTGGATATGGTTCTCTTGCAACTCTTTTCGATTGATCATAGAAATTCTTGTAACCCTATCCAGCGGATGTACAATCTTGTAATCAAATTCAAGTGATTTGAAGAAGGCTTTCACAAATCTCTTTGGTTTGTCTCGGATGATGAGAGATTTGGTCTTCTTCTCCTCTGTAACAACCAATCTGTGTTCCCAACATTCTCTTTGAAAAGTTAAAGATTCGGATGGAACACTAGTCATCACACTTACTACTTCTACGAGTAACCTTTTGTCTCATAACATGTGTAGCAATTTGTTTGTGGACAAATGAAGACTGAAAAGTAGTAGAAACTACTTCTTCAAAATTGGATTGTCGAGGGCGGTGTGAGTATCCTTGAGATTACCGATAATAACTTCAACATTAACTTCAGCAATATCAGCCGTATCATCAGCAGACATTTGTTTAGTATCAACAATAGTCTTTTCTTGTCTTGCCTTCTTAGACTTTGGTTTTGTTGTTGGACTTCCTTCCTTTCTCGGACTCATTTTCTTTCGCCTTGGTGACCTTTTAGGTTGCGTTTTCATCTTTCCAGGTTCTTCTTTCCTTTTTCCTCCAGCTCCTCGAGAGTGAGTTTCTGAATCATTTTCAAGGATTGATGACAGGGACTTTGTAGCTCTTGATCCTTGTAGTTGAGAATGCTCTGATTGGCTTGAGTCTTTGGATTTACTGGCTTCTTTCTGTTTCAGAGTTTTCGCTCTGGGTAACCTTCTTGCTTTCTTTGGAATGTCACTCGGTAGAGGTTCCCTTTCGCTTCAAGTCACTGATTCAAAGCTTCGAACACCTCGGACTTTGATTCCTCGGAATGTGAACTTCTTGTTTCCTTCATAGGATCGCTATACATATACTTTCGGCCTCAATCGTTGCTTTCCTTGGCGATTCTGCTCCTTTACGTCACGAAAGTCTCGGACCCATTTTCGCAATTGATGTTGAATCGATGTAGCTTCTAATAGATATCTTACATCTAAGCGCCGATCAATCGGCGCTTGATTCTCCGAACACTCTTGTCAGCGACATCCCATACGGACTAGTGTTTGTATCCTTTATTGATTTTACCATGTACTGAAAAATCAAAAATGGTAAATCTATTGGGTGATGATTCAGAAGATGAAAAATACATTGTTCATCCAGGGTAGTGACTTGATGTCGTGAACCTAATCTAGGTAACACACAGTCACATAGAACCGCGAACAATACCCTTGCCTTTGGTACCAGCCAAGAGGCTCTCCTTTCACTTGGATTATTTTGTCCATAAAGTTGACGACTAACTTCATCTTCGTTCATCTTAAGCTTAGTCATCCATTTCGTCATGTTAGTGAGTCGAACTCCATCCATCGGACATTCACTGACTTTCTCCAGTAACTCCTTCGTTCATTATAACCGAGTGTGTGTCTACATACGACACGATTGTATCATCTCTTGATTTAGTATTCTTCGAACTCATAAACTTCTACGAGATAGACTTCATCTCGTACTTCAAAGAAGTTTCTCCAACTGCTTGCGATTATCTGCGACTCTATATCCATCTCTTCGTTTACGAGTTGTTGAAGTTTACCAATCTTCGATCGATCTGGATCAAGTGGCAAAATAAACGACATTCATCTTGCTGATTACGATTGGTAGGAACTTTGCTTGAAGAAATATCACGAGATTTAAGAGAACTAACAATTTGTGAATTGGCGAAATCGAAAAGGTCGATTTTAGGGATTTTATAGTGAATTCTAGAGCGATTCTACTTCTCGATGATTTGTGACTTTTCCGCTAAAACTCTTTTTGTCAAAGAAGTTTTATATCTGAAACCGTGTACGCCCTTAACTCCACCGTCTCATCTTTGTTGTCTTCATGAAAAACCGGATGAATGCCCCGTTAACTCCTCCGTCTATCATGCGGTCTTCATGAAAAACCGGATGAATGGTCGTTAGCATCACCATATTGAGGTTGCGTCGATTTCTTTAAAGGGATCTTCACTTAGTGGTTTTGTGAAGAAATCCGCCGTGATACTTTGTTTCCACGAATCGTGGTAGCGACTTTCCTCGAGCGTAATCTCTCAAGAAATGATGTCGACTTCTATGTGCTTGACCTTGAATGTTTTATTGGATTCTTTCGGAAGGCGATGGCGGTGGTGTTGTCGCGG
The DNA here is from genome assembly GCA_029891385.1 of Erythroxylum novogranatense. NCBI lineage: Eukaryota > Viridiplantae > Streptophyta > Magnoliopsida > Malpighiales > Erythroxylaceae > Erythroxylum > Erythroxylum novogranatense. The sequence continues at coordinate 89,502,746 of CM057228.1, forward strand.
TATATTGGAATCTCTTCCTCTTGTATTGAGTAGTCCTCAATTGATACTTGATCCACAATATTTGTGAACAACAACTTCGGCGGAACATATATTGACCGGCGATTGATAATGCAATCGAGCTTTGTCTCTTGCTTGACCATGACACTAGGTTTGGTCGAAAGTGGCGACCACCACTCGTACCATCTTTGTTTCGACTTCACAAAAGTTTTGGTTGAATGTAACTTGAACTAGAATCACATAATTGACTAATACTTATCAAGTTATGCTTTAGACCATCGACTAATAATGCGTTGTTAATGCATGCATGGGAATTCTTATCAATCTTACGAATATACATTCTTTCTAGTGAATCGAAATCCCATAGATTTACCCTCGGTGGTGTTTGTGAGGAAGATCATGGTTTCTTCTATCTTTGGTAACATTTGGTTTTCTTTTGTTTATTCTATTTACGTAATCAAATTTCACATTTTACTTTGTTATTTTGACTAATTCACTTGAAATTTGGATAATTCAAGTGGTGAGGATGTGAGCTTGGTATCAGCGAACTCTTTGAGGTACTTGTTCCTTTTAAAGGAGTGCAAAGGTTGATCGGGTTTCACGAAGTTCTTTGAAATCTTCCAGGTCAGCAGTTCTTCTAACTCCATCTGAGGAACTAGTGTATCGATTCTATCCACGAAAATATATGGTGAGAGTGCTTTGCATTCTTGAATCCATGAATATGGTTGATCATGAGGAGATGCAAAATATTGCGAGCGACTTTTGAAAGCGTTTAGGCGTCTATCATTAGACTATGAGCATTTCTTTGAAGGTGTAAAGGAATTCATACACCTCTCATCTAAACTTGCTCGAATAGAGGTCTATGGTGAAGACACTGTGTTTTGAAAAGCTCATTGACATCTATGTGACAAGAAGATGCTATTTGACAATGATTACGGCAAACACAAAGCGATAGCTACTTTTGAGGTTTCGAGAACCGCCTTAAGTCGATAAAAGAAGAAGTATAATGAGCGAAAGAGATGCTTCTTGTCTTTAGAAAGCGGGTTAATTGTTGTGAGGCTAAGACATTGAAGCTACGAGGCTTGTGCGGAAGAGTTTGGTGAAGATGCATTGGAGTCGAGAGAGAAGCATGGATCTTGCTTATAACGAAATGGTAAAAGCCATGGGTGGGAATAGCGAAGTAGAAGCTGCGGTGGAAGCATTAAAAACGACCTTGGAGACATGAAGGGTTCGACTCGGGTTTCCAACTATGTTAAGTTGTAATAATATTGTTGATGTAGAATGCAGAATCGTGTATTTATTGAATTAAGTGATGTTGATGTTTTGTGTAAACAAAAATAAAAGCGAGGTCGGTTGTGTTTCCAAGTTCTAGGATGGGCCATTTTAGAATCTTCTACGGTAGTTCTTTGCATTATCTAGGTGAAAGCTAAAGTTCTATCCATTGTAAGTCTTACTAATGACAAAGGTTTGGGTGCATTTCGATCTGTATTTCTCCTTTCTGTGGTTATCAAATTTTCTTGAAATATCGGTGTCTCTTGTGGTGCTCTTCTTCTCTAATTACATTCATGTTTGCTTACTTCTTGAATACGTTTGGCAAGAATCGACATTATTATACCAGTTAGAACATTATTCGATACAAGAAAAGCAGGTCTTGGTTCATACATTTTGGGGTTAGCGTGTCTTTCCTTGCCACAATTAAAAATTATAGCGGTCTCACCTATGAATTAAGCGTTAATCTCTTTTCGTGTTTATTTACATGTCTGGTATTGCGGTGTTTGATATTATGCTATTAATTGAAGCGTCAATCTACCGATGAAGAAATGCATGCGATTAAAAAGAAAAGATTTTTAAGTCTAAGCGACTTGACATAAATGATGTTGATAAAGTACAAATAATGATGAAAACAAGGCGAATTTTAAAAGCAAACTCAAGTTGAAGCGGATGGAAGCAAAACCGGGCCAGGCAGCGAGGCGAAAGTTGTGCAAAAGTAGGCGGGAGTAAAAGCGGGGCGATGGAAAGCGAGAGGAAAGCAAAGCACGTGTGAATTAAGAATCAGTTTGAGTTAGTTACAAAAGTCAATTGAATAACCAGGTTCTTTCAAGATTCAAGCAATCTGTTCTCGTCGTCTTCATCTTGCGGAAAGCAGAAAATAATTGTAGAAGGTCAATCATTAGGAGTAGTGCGTGAGAAACCTATTAGCTATGAATTGAAGCGTCAACGGCATTTGGCGGGAATTGCCATTATCATAGTAGTTAGAAGATTATTGGATCTGAAAAAGCAGATGTGAAAGTGATCAAGTTGTGGTTTTGCTTTTGCTTAGTCTACTTTTGCTTTAAATCGCTTTTCAACTTCCGTCTGTTTTCCTTCTACGGTCCACTTGTCACTTTTAAATACGCATTTCAAGTTTACGTAAATATGAATTTATTGGCCTAGAAATATTGCCCTTTGGTTTTGATTTTATAATATATTTAACTATGTTGAGATTTCGTTTGATTTCGCTCAACCGTTCTTCCTTTGAATGGTTTAAGCGGGCGAATCGAGTTAAAAAGCGTCGAGTAGCTGGCGTTGAGCGATAAGTTACACTGGTAACTTGTGGAACAAGGAAAGTTCGAAGGAAAATTTAAGTGTTGAGAATCCCAGCGAGTCTAGAACACGCTGACAAGACCACTATATAACCTCGAATCGAAATGGTTGAGTACCATTAGCCTTGAGGCGTTTGATCTTTCATCTCTCAAAATCCTATCGAGCGAGATAACCATTGAAGAGCAGAGTATCTGAATCATTTTCAAATCGAAGCAATGGAAGGAGCTATGATGTATGGAAGGCATGTGGACTTGAATCTCTACGAAGAGAGCTGATGGATATCGAACCGGAGATTATTGGAGCAGGTTGGAGAAATTTCTTCGCGATCCAGAGAGGATGTGTTTCCAAATCGGTATTTGATTTTGGAAGTATGCACAGATGGTGGAAAAGACTATTGTGTCAGCGGTGAGCGGAGTTACCATTATTGTTACAATGGACTTAATTGAGAAGTCGATTGGATGTTGTTAGTTGGAGAAAAGCTTTCTACCAATCCAAAATGGATAACAATAGGCGGTTTAAAGGAAGCAGATGTTAGTAAGCGACTTTATGGAGTGAATGACCCATCGGAAAGGAAGACATCAAATGCGGTGCCGAAAGCTAGGGTTCTTCATGCGATTACATTGCCTTTGCATCGTACGAAACGAGTTCAAGACACTTGGTAACTACCTTGATGAGCGGTGCTTATTCTATCTGTTGAATCACACACCATTAAATTTACCATTTACGATATTTCATTATATGGTGAAACAAATGAAACATACAACTATTTATCAATGCGGCATGCTATTGACAAAATTTTAAGAGAATCGGAATTCGTCTTGGAAGTGGGAAAAACCTCGAGTGCTGTAAAAAGCACTATCAATTTAGGTACTATAATGAAATTGACTTGAAGATTCTCAACGGTAGAAATGAAGATTACGAGAACAAAGTTAGGAATGACGGGGAGGAGTTCTGAAGAAGTCTCCTGCAACAAGTTGCGAGATCTCAAATGAGCTCACAAATGCGGATCAATGGAAGGAGAAAATCATGTGGAGGACCTTCGTTGAAAGAATTTATCGTCAAGAAGAAGTTAGGCTTGTTAGAAGATAACGAAGGTGGGTCAAAAGGAAGCAGAGGACTACATCCAATCTAAGCGATATGATACTACACTTACGTCTCTAGAACTCGTAGCGAGATGATGATCAAGTTTCTTTGCCTTCGACGCGCATAATGAAGTACAAAGTTTACGTCGAAGTCAAAAACGAAGGAAATAATGAATCGAATGGAGAAGATGATGGCGGACATGCGAGGCGAGGATGATAGATATCGAGAAGATCTTTGATGAATTTATCAGAGTCATCACAGATTAATCGTTTCTTATTATAACAAATAGGGAGAAGAAGAAGTTGTTATTGTATTCTCTATGTTTTGTTTTGTTGTCTAATTTGTTATCATATATATATATATATATGGAGTACGACTTATCGGATGTCTTCTATTGATCATCTTGAAGCTTCTTCTTCTTGAAGATTAGTCCATCATCTTCAAGCTCTCGAAGAACAAGTAAGAGTCAATGAATAAGCTTTTTTTCAAGATTCAAGAAGAAAGAATAAATAGCGATTCTGAACGAAAGTTATACATACAAGTCGAAGCGAAGATTAATTTTTTGTGAGTTACAGAATAAGCTAAATTACAATTAAAGGAACAAAAGTTTGTCAGAAAGGCATTTGTCTGAATTAGTGACAAGCTGTTGCTATTTTCTTTGTAAAGCTATTCCAAACATTCTTTTTAAGAAAGTTATATGTTCTTTGCTGGTTGAAATAGATGGCGTAAGTTTAATTGTTGTTATGTTCTTGTAATGAAGGATATGATGTATATCGTTAAAGAAGAAGAAGACGAAGAACGAGGTAGGAATTGTTTGATCGAAGTTAAGAGGAGAAAGGTTTGAAAGTTTAGATATAGAGGTATCGAGGAGGCGTGGGGCGATCTTGCAAGATGATAAAGTGAAACAGGGAAGGATTTGCGTTGAGATAGGTTTAAAATAGTTTACATGTGTAAAGAATAGTTTCAAAGAAGGATTAGTCAATTCGTATACTCAAGGAATCGATGGCGAAATTTAAAGCGAGTTGGAAATGACATCAGTGAGCGCTTTAAATAAAGAAGAACAAGAGGAAGTTAAAAGAAGCAAACATAATTTGTGTGAAGAGAAAGCGAGAAGAAAGCGAAAGCAAAAAGCGGGCAATCGTTGAATCATCGATCCATATTACGAAGAAGAATCTTTGTTATCTTGGACGAGATAATTTTGTGCAAAATCTTCAACACCTTGGTTGATTGTCATTATTTGGCGAAGGTGTTGAAGACTTTTGATAGATCATCTGTCGGGAATGTTTGCGAGGACACTCATCTTCATGATGATAGTTGCCAACCCATAAGGAAGATGACATGGTGAGTGGCGGCGGTTCAAAGAAATTAGATGATATAATAGAAACTCCATCATCGAGGCCCGAGTAAGATGGCGTTGAGGATTTTCGAGATACGGTGTATTGAAAAAAGATTGGAAGTATAGGAGTTACGATCCGGAAGATCTAATTATTGGAGAGACTGTCAAAGAAGGCGAAGCTTGGATTTTATCGATCAAGAGAAAAGCAGAGGAGTTGAAAAATGAGCGAACTTCGGAAAAGCAGGCGAAGTTGAAAAATAGAGCGAAGTCGTAAAAGCGAGCGAAGTATGCGAAGAAATACAAACATAGGCGAAGTTGACAGACACACGAAGGCGAGAAGCAGACGAAGTTAACAACACAGACGAAGTTCACAACACCGACTAAGTTTACAACACAGACGAAGTTAACAACACAGACGAAGTTAACAACACAAATGAACCTGACAAAGCACGCGGAAGCATATGCAAGAATGAGTTTGAGTTAGCTACAGACCTCCACTGAATAAGCATTTCTTTCAACATTAAAGAAGAAAGAATGAAGAAGCAGTTAGAAACAAAAGTTTTAAATACAAGTCGAAAGTTATGAGAATCTGGGTTTTTTCCTATTACGACGAGTATCTGTAGCAGATTAGGCGATACGATTGCGGGCATACATTCGCTTCTTGTGAGCTTATCCATTTGTGACGGCAAGTGGTATTGACATCGGAAACCTTTTTGAGACATAGTTTAGGCGATGAAGAAGATTCAGGATTTTTCTGAAAATATCAAAATCAATATATATTAAGCAAGCGATATAAGGGAGATGAATTGAAACTAAATGGCACATCTGAAATAATTAAAGATGATGTTATAGATAAAATCAAGATAAAGTAAGAATAAAAGCACCGAGAGTGGTGGCGAGCTCTGCTTGTAGTTCATCGACATCAATTTTCGGCGATAAACAACGGTAAATCTTTGCACGACTGCAGACCGAGTGTTCACGGCTTCACGTGGAGAAGAAAGGTATCGCTTTTCAATTGTGCGTAGACTTTCTCGAGGAAGATCCATGTTCTTATAACGGAGAAGAAAAATGTCCATTGTCGTTGAAATAACTAGTTGAAAATATTTGGTGATTAAAGCTGAAATGTACATGAAAGAAGGAAGGAAAATATAACCTCATTGTAATATTTCATTGCTTCAACGGCGGTTAAGTTTAATAGTTTCTCGGTGAGGTCGCGAAAATAGAAGCCGTTATAGTTCGGTGTCATCGGTCAAATCCATGTAAATATCGGCATCCGCTTTCGATAAAGTAAGAATAGTAGGGTAGGCAAAAAAGTAGTGCGGCGACATGGAAGTAAAAAGTCATGCGAAAAATATGGAATAGACACGAAAGGAATAAGCAACAAATCGAAGATTGCAAATAGAAGGCAGAAACCTTGGCTCTGCTATGCGTTTTTCTCTACAGTAATTACAAGTAAAGAGAACTCTAGATGCAGCAGCTGTAGACCGGAAGCATTGGTTGCATGCCATATACCAAAATTTTTGTAAAATGTGCTGAAAGGAAATTTTGGCTTCAATCCATGATATCTAAGGAAAAGTTGATAACAATGTTCAGAGGAAGAAGTTTCAAATTCAATATGTCCTTTGGAATATGCGGATGTGATTACCTTAGGGTAGAATCTAAAGACATGATCTTGGTGATATGCTTGTGAGATCGAGAAGATATCTGGGATTATATGTAAAGTAAGATTTTCCTTGTGAGGTTTTGATGTGGTTGTTATTTCGTTGTGCCTGTAACATAATATTTATATAGGCGACAAAAGAAAGACATTTTAAAATTCCTATATAATTTGTAACAAAATGTTAGAAAGGTTATGCGTAACATAATGGATTACCAATTTTGAGATCGGCAACTTCTTGTATGGGTGGCTCAGCGAGGATGGGTGAGTCGAACCACGTTGACAATGCAACGACTAACATTTCAAAATGATTTTTTAGATAGAATGAAAAGGGACGAGTAAGATGTGTTATTATGAGCAAGGAACAAATACCGTTAAAGAAATTAACTTTGAGATTCGTGCAAACAATAGCTGGATGAGAGTGAAGTAATTCCATAATCTTACGGCCTCGTTCTCAACAAAACAATTCAAAGCGATAGTATAACTGCTTGTTCCTAAAAAACAAGAGATAACGAGAAGATGTAAAATTTGTTCATCTCGACACAAAATAGTAACAAAGATACAGAGTGAAATTACTCTTTATTTATGATAACAAATTTTGGACGAGTTGAAGCTTTTAAGTCTCGGCGACATCTTTTTCCAACACTTCAACGACGGCGGCTATAATATCTATCATGTGTTAAACATTAATGTAATCACAAAGTGGAAAGTTTTTGTAGATTGTATGAAAAATATATTAAGCATCTAACCAACAGATTTTTGCTTGTCGTCCACATAATCCATAAGACTTTGGAAAGGCGTGAAGTTGAAAATCGGAGGATGATTGCATCGTCTTGTGTGACGAGTTCGATGACCGTATGCGACTTGTGAGAATCCATTGTATGTTCAAATTTTCAGTTTGATCTTGAAGGGAATTGATTTGACAATTGCATTAGAAATGATATATTCTTGACACGGTACGTAAGATGTCTCCAATTCTTTGTATATCATTGTTGAATATGATACCCTCGACTTGCAATCCCTGTTAATTATAAAGAAATTATTGATAGGTAAGTTGATAAAATGTGAAAGGAAAAAGTGTAATTGATATACGAGAATCGCAGAAGACAAACTTTTGTCTTTTAGTCGGTGAATTAACCGCAACGACTGTTGTTTTGTTGGACCATCACTTGACAAGACCATGATTGCGCTCCGGGCAAAATATTCTTCATCGATAAGCGATTATCCATGCTGAAAGAAAATGTTGGATGGTCAAGGCGAAGACAAATAATTATGCCTATAAAATCAAATCATGTGGTGAGACAACAAACAAATAATATACCTTGTCTTGTGAGGAAATTTGATGTTTTATTATTTGACTAATTCAAAAATTTCACGGAAAACAATATTCCTTGTCTTTTTTTCGAAGTCTAAAGATTGAAAAGTTCCAGGAATAATAAGAACTTTAACTGATTCAGGAGTTCGCGCCCTTGACTGAGCTACATATAACTGTCGTGTGAGAATACAGGTTGACGGAGATAAATTCCAACATGATCAAGTGTTTGACCTTGGGATTTGTTTATAGTCATTGCAAAACACAAGACGAATTGGAAATTGTGTTTGGATAAAAGGAATTCCATTTTTTCGTTCTCCGGAGATTGCAAGGGAATCTTAGGTATAAAATGATTTTTCCTTTGTGAGGTCCAAAACAATTTCAATTTGAAATTGTATGATCTTTTAGTTTGTCTGCATATCAACCTTGTTCCATTGCATAATCCTTCCGTTGGATTTAAATTTCTCGAAGCATAATTGGAGAGCCTTCTTTCAAAGAAAAGTTTATGAGGAGGTAGTCCTTTAGGGTTCAAGAATTGAGAAAATCTTGATAATCGACTTGATGTCTGCGATCAACCGTCTTGTCAAAACTCACATATGAATGCAAATCTCTGTTAATTTTGAATCATGATGTCATTAATTTCATCAACACAATTATTAGTTGGACATAGCACGCATCATTTATCATCGTCTGGTCGGATGAATATAAGCTTAGGTCGGGGAAAACATTTTCCGGTAACCTAGTAAGCACTGTTGTATATTAGGAAAGTATAATCGTAATGCAAAAAAGATTAGTATGTAATTTAATGAAAGAAGAAGCAACCTATGAGCAGATTCATCCTTGTTGTCGTAAGGAATAATGAGTTCATCTGGTAAACATATTTGATCTTATTCATCCATTGGTTGAGCCTTCTCCAACCCATGATAAGAAATCACAAAATGTGGATTTGAGATAGCTCTCATATTTGTCGTTAAGCGAGTTTAGAGATATCTTTGCCGAGATGTGAATTTAGAAGACTTGAATCAATGAGTTGTTGTTTAGTTGCTTGGTGAATAGCGGCAATGTTTGGCGAAAGTCACCACCAAATACAACAATTTTACCTCAAAAGGCTTATCGAGTTCATTATATCTTGTAGTAAACCATTAAATGCTTGATGGCTTCTCGTTTTGCCATGGAAGCCTCGTCCCATAAAATAAAATTTGGATTCAAATATCAATTTTGCAACTTTGCTTTGTTTGCTCAATCGACAAACTTTTGCTTTGATAAATCAAGGGGATTTTAAATCTTGAGTGAGCTGTCCTACCTTGGAAGAATTGGCGAAGAACGCTGATGTCGCCATGCTATTGCAATGTGTCTCTGTGATCGTAAATTTGCAAGAAGAGCTCGATATAAGAAAGTTTTACTGTTCCCGGGACCATCGATAAAATAACTTGCACTTTCGTTGAAGTGAGAAGCGATTTCATTATTAAATCAAATCGTGCTTTTCTTTGGCTGTTTAGTTTTGATTGTAATAAAGTCTGTTCATCAATCTCTATATTCATCTCACTTTCTACCTCCTTATTTTGCCGCCGTGATAATCGATGAAATTCATGTTCGGTGAAATGATAATCATTAAGCTTTTTCCCATTTGTTCGAGATTTATTGATATCTTAAAGAGCCATTTTGTAATATCATCATATGTATCGTATTAGAGGATGAATAAGCATATAGGTAGTCGGAAGAGGTGGTCTCGAAAGTTTCGAGTTCCCTAGGATTTGCGGTGAACAATAGAACAAGAGTGTAGCAAATAACAATCGAGGATGTTGGCATTTGAAATATGGCGACTTCGTCAAGTGTTTGTTGTATGTAAGAGTCGGATGCTAGCAATCCTAATTGCGATGCGGCATCCCCAAGCGATTCACCTTTTCACCATCAACAGTTAACAAGTTGTCAAGCAGCGTTGGTCCTCTAACATTTGCGAGCAATAATCTCAAGTAATACCTTTCTCCTTCTCGAGGGTCAACGGTGACTAATCGTCCTATCACTTTTCTCCGCTTTCTTTCCGACCACGTCCTTGTTTTTGATTCCAAACAAAATGTTGAGGAAATCCGCATCTGAGACATTTAATTTTGCAGCCTTTTGATTTGTTGAATTGGTCTAAAAATTCCGTCAAGCATTGTTTTGGAGAAGTCAATATTCCTCGATAAATAAGACAAATTAGCATCTTTAGCGAAGAAGCAGTTGTTGATCCGGAAGGTGAACTTGGAGTATATAGATGGATGGATTAATCTCTGCAAGGCGGAATTCATATATCGCCATAAAGCTTGGGGTGAAATCAACGGCCTTCTTGAAATTTGTGATTTCGTCAATATCGGACTGGTTTCTTGGTCGTTGGCGCTAAAGTTGACAAGGTCGTGGCCTTAAATACATATTTGTATAAATATTTAACAAGCTTCACAGTGGAACATATTTCAACATTAATGTGGCGGTCAAGCAACATCGGAAGGTGCGGGTTATGAGGAACCACCCATCTATTATCAACCTCATATGCGGATATTTTAACTCTTCTTCCATTATCTCTACGTCTATATACGGATAAGCTGTCTTCGCCATGGACGGTGAAAGGAGTAAAATCCTTGGGGTAATGACTTTTGCATACACCATTTCTCATGCAAAGAGGCTTTGCTTGTTCATAAAACCACAAGGACCGTGGATCATGTGCTTAATGACAAGAGAATATAATCTGGAATTATCATCGAGTTAGGTATTTGGTGATATGATTTGATCATAGGAATCTGGATTCAACGACTTAAATTGTGGTTGAAGTATTAGAAGCAAGTGAGCATGAGGGAATCACGCTTTTGAAATTCAATTACGTAAACAAATGCGCAACATCTCCAAATATTAGTTTTTTGATCAGTGATTTTTGAATTTCAAATTTATACTGAACACTCTGCATGATAAATCTGGTCTCTCTTGTGCTTTTCATGGAATTTAAGATTCTCTTGTATTTCCTTCCACATAGGGTTCAAGTCATAGTGAGAAAAAATCTGGTTTGCCATATTTTGCACGAGCCATTGCATCTAGATAAGCGCCGTTTCATGTCCTTGGGCGCCGATAAATGAAGTGGGAGGACAACTCACCGCCAATTGTAGAAGCTTCAGTTTGACCAATATTAACGCTATCTAAAACACCCTGCAAAATTTCTGATCGTATTTCGTTCTGTTTTTTCCTATGGAATTCAAGCCGTGATGTTTCAATCTTTATATAAGAACCAACAACGAATTGTTGTAGTAGTCTTAAGCTGTGGATAAGCATGGATTCATCATAACTTCTCATTTGAAGTCGATGGCAGTAATACTCTCTCGCAGATACTACGCCATGTTTGCAGTCCGGTCCTTGAGTAATTAGTAATAGTAAGAAAAAAATGATAAATTAGTTTTGCCCAATTAGACAATATGTCGGAACCAAGGTAATAAGCAGACAACTAACCTATGTTTTCGAGAGCAAATAATTCAGCTGCTTGAGTAAAAGTGTTTAAAGGAGCACCGCTTGTTTGATCAGAACCATTGGTGCTGTTTGTTTGAGAATTTAACCGCTTAATGCGAGGATGCCATCCTGATTCACCCCGTGGAAACAGAAGTGGGTATTGAAGCGGGTCGTAGCATGCATAATAAGATTGAATTCTATAGCTCCGACCTGAGTGACTGAGTGACTGTAGACTTGGATATGAGGAGATTTATCATGCTGTTCATCATCAGTTTCAGATCCATATAGCATTACTTGGGATGCGGTTGGAAGATTGTAAACTTGTTGATCAAGACCGGATAACATCTCGAGAACAATCTGGTGATTTTCAAGGAAGGAATATCTTTAAGGCGGCGAAAGAACCTAGCATAAGGGTTATCTTGAAGAATTGTCATAATCGACTTCAAGGTACTTTCACGAAGTTTATCACAATAGAGCCTTTATTGTAGTTCTTCATCGGTATCAAAGAAATAAAGTTGGATTCGAGATACTTTATTGCTTGTCGACACTAAGCTGTCGAGGAAATGGTAAACTTGTCCTTGAACACGGAATGTATAAACTCCATTGTGTTTTTGTCGACTCACGATCATATCGGCTCCATAGGAAGTGAAAGCTACATTGTTATTATATGTACGAACATTCTTTACGAAATGTTGGATTCTTCGTCGCTATTTAGAAACAAAGACTTTAAAGCATAAGGCATCGAGGGCAACAATAGAAATTTGTCTGACGAACAACAAAGCGATGGAGTTCAAGGTAAAATCGTTTTGCGTTACAATATTGACAATCTTCAACAAAGGGAGCCATTGACTTCAACCGTAAATTCTGTAACAATGTTAATGTTGTAGGAGATGTGCGATGATTTATCCTTGAAGCGTATAAAAGGACATTATAATGATGTGGAGTAATTAGGTTGGAAATAGTTTCGATATATTGTAAAGCAGTTACCTTCATTTATGTAAGAGGTTCATAACTTGGAAGTTGGTGGTGGAAGGTTCGATATTAATGAAAGATTCATACATTGAGGGTAATTCTTTCTTTGAAGTGTAGATGAAGTGGAAGATGTGTTTTAGCGACTCGATTTTCTACGTCGTCGTCAACAATTCTTGTTTTTTCATTTGGCATTTGAGCATAATTTTGGCGTCTTTTAGCATTTCTATCCATATGTAAATACGAGGAATCGACATAATATAAGCGTCCTTGATCTATCCATTCATGATCTTGATTGTATCATAGTGAACATTAATAAATAAACATTATGTTTATGACCTAATAAACAATATATCGAGCAAACATGAATACAAACCATTTAAACAACTAAAGCGAATTTATATAAAAAATTATTTAATTTAACTACAAAAATAGAGTATACATGCAGCCACAACGTAGAAAGGAGAATATGCTCTATTAGGGTTAATAAATAACAAACAGAATTTTGACTCAAAATTTATTTTACCTAAACATATATACCTTAGTACTCAAGAATGCGTGAGAGAATAAGCACGGGAACTGAAAAAATGGAGTATAAATGCGATTAGAATCTAGAGCGGTGAATTTGATAACTAAAGAAGAGGGTAGTTGAGAGAAGTAAAGTTTGGGTGGAGAAAATGTTTCATTGGTTGGGATAGATTTGGTTTAAGGATTAAGAGAGGAGAACGGTAAGAAGTTAGAATATAAAGGTGTCGGTGGTCGGACGACAGATCAAATATCGTTCTAAGTTATTTTGATGCCAAAGAAATTGCTCTTGAATGATTGATTGACAAAGGGATGCAAAAGGCAAGCTTGGAAGAAAGGAAATGATTGTAGAAGACACATCGGGAAGAAAGCGTAAAGGCAAACAACGATAGTAATTTCGAAGAAGAAAATAATTGTAGAAGGTCAACTCGTCCCGAGTAGCACGTGTATAATAATTTTATCACCTATGAATTGAAATGTCGATCTCTCTTGTGGTGCTCTTCTTCTCTAATTACATTCATGTTTGCTTACTTCTACAATATGTTTTGGCGGGAATCGACATTATTATACTAGTTAGAAGATTATTCCATACAAGAAAAGCCGTCTTCGGTTCAAACATTTTGGGCGTTCTGTGTCTTTCCTTGCCACAAGTAAAAATTATGACGGTCGACCTATGAATTAAAGCGTTAATCTACGTTACGGCGTTTACTTACGCAATCTGTTCTTTGGCGGTGTTTGACATTATCGTATTAATTGAAGCGTCAATCCGGTGACACGAAACTTGCGGTTTAAAGGAAGAGATTGTTAAGTCAAAACAACTTGACATCAATGATTTCGATGAAGTACAAATAATGATGAAAAAGGAGGCGATGAAAACAAGGCGGAAGTTCAAAAGCAAACACAAGTTGAAAAGCGAGATGGAAGCAAAACGGGCGGAAGCAAAAGCGGGCGAAAGTTGTGCAAAAGTAGACCGGAGTAAGCGAGGCGGTCAAAAGCGGCGAAAGCAAACCACGTGTGAATTACGAATCAGTTTATGACCTATGAATTGAAGCGTCAATCTGTTATGGTCCTCTTCTTGTCTTTGTAGTCCTCATTTGCTTATTTACGGAATAGGTTATTGGCATTTGGTGGAATCGAGATTATCATAGCGATTACAAGATTATTGGATACAAGACAAAGAGATGTGAAAATGATTCATACATTTTGGGAGTAGCAGTAATGCGTCATGACAGATAAAATTTCGTTCTAAGTTATTTTGATGCCAAAGAAATGGCCCTTGAATGATTGATTGATAAAGGGATGCAAAAGCGAGCTTGAAAGAAGAGCAAATGATCGTAGAAGGTGAACTCGCCACGAAGAAAAGTAAAGGAAAACAATGATAGTAATTTGGAAGAAGAAAATAATTGTAGAAGGTCAACTGTCCGAGTAGGGCGTGTATAATAATTTTATCACTATGAATTGAAGCGTCGATCTCTACTCGGTGCTCTTCTTCTCTAATTACATTCATGTTTGCTTACTTCTTCAATCGTTTTGGCGAGGAATCGACATTATTATACCGTTAGAACATTATTCCATACAAGAAAAGCGGTCTTCTTAATCTACGCTTACGGTGTTTACTTACGCAATACGTTATTGGAAGTGTTTGACATTACCTATTAATTCAAGCGTCAATCTACCGATGAAGAAATCTCTGCAGTTAAAGGAGGAGATTGTTAAGTCAAAACGACTTAACATAAATGATTTCGATGAAGTACAAATAATTATGAAAAGGAGGCGATGAAAACAAGGCGAAGTTGAAAAGCAAACACAAGTTCAAAAGCGGATGGAAGCAAAAGCGGGCGAAAGTTGTGCAAAAGTAGGCGGCGGTAAAAGCAGACGATGCAAAGCGAGGCGAAACCAAAGCACGTGTGAATTACGAATCAGTTTGAGTTAGTTACATAACTCAATTGAATAACATGTTCTGTCAAGAATCAAGCAATCTGTTATGGTCGTCTTCCTCTTGCGAAAAGCAGAAAATAATTGTAGAAGGTCAACTTTCGGGAGTAGCGGTAAGAAATCTTTCACCTATGAATTGAATCGTCAATCTCTGTTATGGTCCTCTTCTCTGCGATCTGATTTTGCTTACTTACGGAATACGTGATTGGTATTTGGCGAGAATTGACATTATCATACCGGTTAGAAGATTATTGCATAGAAGAAATACGAGATGTCAAGCTGTTGTGTCAACAATTAAGCAATCTACATTACGGTCGTCTTCCTCTTGCGAAAACATAAAATAATTGTAGAAGGTAAACTTGTCGAAGTAGCGGTAAGAAATCTATCACCTATGAATTGAAGCGTCAATCGTGTTACGGTCCTCTTCTCTTTGCGGTCCTCATTTTGCATACTTGTGGAATACGTTATTGGTATTTGGCGAGAATCGACATTATCATACCGTTAGAAGATTATTGCATAGAAGAAAAACAGTTAGAGTCATTCATACATTTTGGGGTTACGGTGTATTTCCTTGCCACAAATAAATCAATATGACGGTGTCGAGAAGTCTTATCACGTATGAATTGAAGCGTGAATCGTATTACGGTTTACTTCGCAACACGCTATTGGCGTGTTTGACATTATTATAGCGGCTAGAAGATTGTACCTATTAATTGAAAACTCAATCTACGCGAGAAAAAATCTATGCGAGCGGAACCTATTGAATCGCATGTTAAGTAAAAGCGACTTGACATATATGATTTGAATGAAAACAAAGCGAACAAAAAAGGCGGAGAATGCGAAAGCATAAATAATATGTTGACTTGACTCTTATTTATAACCTTCGTGTTCAAGCGCTTGTCCACCCATCTGTAGTAGCATTATCGAGAAATTTAGACATAAAAGACGATATGTTCAGCCATGCGATGACGTCTGAAATAAAGAAGGCGAAAAGAATAAAGAATTCAAGAAAAGTGTAGGGCCCAAATATTTTTTTAAAATTAAGCATGATTAGATTGATTAAGTAAGTTAAGTTAGCATTATTTTGGAATTCATGTGGGTAGATGGATGATGTAAGTTTAAGTGAGATTATAGCATGTTGAGAGTGGAGTGGATGACTTGAGAGGTTTAGAAGATAAAGAAATATGTTAGGAATCCAATGCTTCAAGAATCGGGTCATTTGGAGCTCTATAGCTCAAGTTATCCTGAAAACACCGATCTATGACGGATTGTTTTCTTTCAATTTGATTTTATTTTAGCTGATTTTCGCTCAGCTGGTTTAAACTTGGTGATTTTCCTTGACTGATTTTTGCTTCACTGATTTTTGCTTCACTGATTTTCGCTTCACTTTTTTGTTTGGTGATTTTCCTTGACTGATTTTTGCTTCGGTGGTTTTCGCTTCACTGATTTTTGCTTCAATTGGTTTTCGCTTGACTGATTTTTGTTTCAGCTGATTTTTGGTTCATTGATTTTGGTTCACTGATTTTTGTTTCAGCTGATTTTCCTTGACTGAATTTTTTCAGGTGATTTTCGCTTCATTGATTTTCTTTCGGTGATTTTCGTTTTGGTGATTTTTCTTGGTGATTTTTCATCGATATAAGTGGAGCGTTAGTCAAGTGTTTTGGGCATAGTTAGAGGCGAATCTCATTTTTGGTCTTCATGAGAGTTGTATATCTAGATGTACAAATGCATGAGTTAATGAAAACAGATTACATCGTCTTTTTTGTTTCGACGTCACCTTTTAAATGCATCTTTATGTCTTCGTCTCACTTTTGTATACTCCGTCTGTATTGTTAACTTCGTCTACTTTCTCAACTCCCATCCCAATACACACGTAGTAGATTATGGGGTCCAAAACATGTCTTTAAAGTACTTGCAGAGGACAAGGTAAAATTAGTTACTTACTTTCTATATGAGATTTTTCACTTGTGTATCGATATTATCTTGAGAAAAATATAAATTGCAAAGCTTTGAACTTATGGTCTGTTATTGTTCGTATAAATGCCTTTTAAATGCATCTTTATGTCTTCGTCGACTTTTGTATTCTCCGTGTGTATTGTTAACTTGGTATACTTTTTCAACCCCTTTATATTTTTAACCGTCAACTTTTCAAGTCCATCGATTTTAAGTTCGTCTACTTTTTCAAGTCCGTCTATATTTAGAACTTGTGACTTTTTCAAGCTGCAGCGATTTTTAACTTCGCCTGTTTTCCCTTCTTAAATCATTAGAGGTGAGAAAAGGGCGATTGAAAGCAAAGCAAAGCAAATCACCTCCAATTAAGAAGCAGACGATAGAAGAAGCAAATCACCTCTCGATTAAGAAGCGAGACCATAGAAGTGAAACGATGAAAGTAAGATCTTGAAAAGTTAAAACCCGTCGCTTTTCAGATTAAATGCCACAGGCTTCGTCTGTTTTCTTCGTATCGCTCGCTTTTAAATGCATCTTTATGTCTTCGCCTCACTTTTGTATTCTCCGTCGGATTGTTAACCGTCTACTTTTTCAACTCCGGTTATATTTTAAACTTCGTCTACTTTTTCAACTCGGTTATATTAAAAACTTCGTCTACTTTTCAACTCGATTATATTTTACACTTAAATGCATTAGAGGTGAGAAAAGGACGATGGAAAGCAAAGCAAATAACCTCCAATTGAAGCGAGGCGATACGGTGAAACGATCAAAGTGAGATATTGAAAAGTGAAAAGCACATGAAGTAAGACATAAAGCGAGAAAAAGTTAAAAGAACAAAACTAAGACATAAAACTTAATGGGATAGATTGCATGCTCGTCCATCCCATTCGCTCTTAATATATATCGTAATAAAACTTTTCAAAGCTGCAGCCTTCATAGTTATATGGACAAAGATCGACGATGAATCATTGAATATAGGCGTCGATTACATGAAAAGCGAAAATGTAAATCATTTGGATTAAATGGATGACGGATCCGATGAATATAGGCCGTCAGTTAAATGAACGAATGGGATGGATTGCATGGTCGTCCATCCCATTCGCTCTTAGTATATATGCTCATATCCAAGTCTGCACTACAGCTTCTTTGTTGAACGCATCCATTTTCAGATTAAAGCAGATGATTCTGGTGATAATCGTAAAACTTCATTTTCACAGAGGAGTTCGTTTCGACATGAGAAAATATATGTACAAGGAAAGAGGATGATGGTGGTGAAGTAAATGACTTTGCAATTTATGATAAATCTCCTCATAGCCAAGTCGGACTCACGCCTGCGTTTGGGGCACTCTTTTTGAAGTCTCGACCACGCATTCTTTATTGAGCCATCGTATTACTGATGGCAACATGAAAAATCTCCTCATATCCAAGTCTGTTGTAGCCCTCGAAAACATCAGACACACCAAAACCTCCGGCGTGCGGTTGGTGAAAACCTTAAACAACCTTATGCTACGCAGACTACGCCTGCTGGTGAAGTAGCAACTTTGCAATTTATGAAGCTACAATATCGATAAATATCCTCATATCCAAGTCTGCACTTCTGCAAAAATAGCCAAATCTGAAACTCTCAGACAAACAAAAAACCTTATGCTTCAGACTACGCCTTCTGCTTTGGTGAAGTAGCGACTTTGCAATTTATGAAGCTACAATATCGATAAATATCCTCATATCCAAATGCACTACTGAACAATAGCCAAATCTGAAACTATCTGACAAACAAAAAAAATCCTAAAGAAGATTTACAAGTAACAAAGGACAAAAGCAACATGAAGCAACTCTTTCGGCAAAGAACAACGGTCCACAAGAACGATCGAAACAACGGCTATGACAACCACGATATCAACACGAGATAAGAGAGGATAAGAAAAGCGTTAAGAAGATTTACAAGTAACACGGCGAAACCTAAGACCAACTGGAAACCGTAACTTGTAAATCTTCTTTACGCAGTTCTCATCTTCTCTTATCTCGTAACGATGTCGTGGTCATCGCACTATTGTTCTGCGAAAGAGTATCGGTGTTCACCAATCAACAAGCAACAACGGCTAGGACAACGAGCAGAGGAAACCCGCGATACTCTTTCGACAACAACAGCTACGACAACACGAGCGGAGGAAACCATCGATACTCTTTCGACAACAACAATTTGGAGAAAGCGAGAGGAACGCAAGGCGTGAGAGGAAAAACAAAGAGAGAGAAAGGACACAACATGAATGAAGAGATATGAACACATATAAGCAGTGACAAGGGCACGCATTGGGCGATCGTCTGCGCGGTCGCCTCACAAAATATTACAACAGAAGATTGCGTCTGAAGATTGAAGATTGTGTCAGAAGATTGCGTGTATATCGCGCGAAGAAACAACATTCAATAAACGATGCGGATTAAATAAATGGACGAAGAAGGAGATCGATGAATATAGGCCGTCGATTACATGAAAAAGCGAAAATGTAAATCATTTGGATTAAATGGATGAAGCAGATCTGACTGAATATAGGCCGTCAGATTAAATGAACGAATGGGATGGATTGCATGGTCGTCCATCCCATTCGCTCTTAGTATATATACTTAAAGAAGAGCTTGTTGAATCCTGGAGAGTCACCGCAATCTATACTTGTAAGACAGAATAAACTCTTAAGACCGGTGATTATTTTCATGTCTCAAGCTTATGTCATTTTGTTCTTTTAGTTTCTATCACAATTTTCTAACATATATTATATCAAAAGTTAGGCATTAAATAGTTAGCTAGAAATGAAGGGCCCGTTTGGTTGAGCTTTTATCAGTAGAGCTTTTATGAGTAGAGCTTTTGTCAGTAGAGTTTTTCTGAGAAGAGCTTTTTTAAAAGTCGATTAAGCATTTGGTACATCAATTAAAAAACAGCTTTTTAAAAGAGCTCCATACGATGATCATTTGGCAACATAAAAATAAAAGCACTTTTATTAATTTTAACTATATTTTATTTTATAATAAAATTATTTATACTAAATAATTTTAAAGTATACTAAACAATATGCAAAGTACCATATTGTAGGAAATTTTAGATAATCATCTTGTAGAAAATAATTTAAAGAGATGTCTCATTTTCTTATAGAAAATAAAATTAATATGAAAATAAATATTAAAACATGTAAAAAAGTTAAATAATATTATAATCCCAAAATAAATATTCAAGTTGAAATAGTTAAATGCATAATAAACTATGCATTTTATCGCAATACAAGAAGATTTGCAATATGTTCCCTTGCATCATTCATCTCGTTATTTTGTGGCTCGTCTAAATGATTTTTTTCAACGTTTTCATTTTCATTGTTTTCTTATTTATAGGAAGTAATTCATCATCTTCATCATAGGGAAAAAAACTCATCATCCTTTTGAGCATTTAATCTTATAAAATTGTGAATGGCCATTGAAGCAATCACAATGACGTAAAATTTTCTACCTATTTGACGTAAAATTTTCTACCTATTTTTCCAAACGCCAAATGTTTTAGCACCAATGCTCTATTTAGAATATTTAGAAGTACACAACTAGGCTTGTGGAGTTAGTCAAAATGTGACTGTGAATGCTATAAATTATGTAAAACAACTTTTTTATATCTTTCCCAAATTTGATATCCTTCACCTGAGGTTGATACAATAGTTCTTTGCAGTAATAATTAAAACTTCAACTTTTCAAAAAAGAATTTAACTTCAAAAATAGCCTTTGTGGAGGCAGGAAATAATTTTCATACAACAAATGAATAAAAGGAATTAGAAGGCACGATTAATATAGCAGAAGGGTTTAAAAATTTTCGTAAGCTCAAATACTTGGTAATTGGATAGCCTCGTAAACCTTTCCTCATGCTGCACCAGTATCAATTGTTTCCAATTCCCAAATAAACTTAAATATTCTAGCATGTAATCCAGATCGAAGATAAGGGAGAGAAATAAATATCCTAAACCTTTCCTCTAAAACTCGCTTTCCTGTAAATGATAAGTGCCCATTTTGAACCTCAGATCGAAGATCTTTAATAAGGTCTAAGGAACCTTCCAAGAGCTTCAATCCACCTATACTCATCACAATCGAAGCGCCTCAGTGACTGCCCTCAAAAGTAACTATTAACACAAACCATAAAAGACCAGGCATCATATAAAGAACAACAAAGAAAAAGCTGGTGCACCTTCATAAACACCAGGCACAAAATCGGAATTAGGCAGCCCAAAAATAGTTTTATCTTTAATAAGATGTACCATGTAAAGCTTGAAAGCTTACAGATTGCCAAATTCATTTCTCTCCCCATCCCCCACCCCTCCAGAAAAAAAAAACAAAAAAGAAGAAATGGCACAATAGAAAAGCAAACATATAGAAGAACAGACTTTGAGCAAAGTGAGTCCGTCCAAGTAGAGTGGCTCCATAGAGCAGTTCACCGTAGACGAAACCTGAAACCAAGCACACAAACAATCACGTAAGTTTCCAAATCAAAATAACACAAAAGAAAATAATTGGAAGTAAAAAAGAATGAATACAGGTGTTGCCGGTTCCTCTTAAGAAAAGAGTGAATACCTGTGAGGCAAGAACTTCGATGGGAGGAGGTGGAGGAGGAAGTGTAGGGTCAGCAGAAGTATCCATAAACCCTAACCCTCCAGAAGAGGGAAACAACTGAAACGTCGACATCGGTTCTTTTTGTTTCAGTTGCAATAGCGAAGAAGAACTGGTATTTTTGAGGCATGGGTTATAAACGTACGTGACGGGAGTGAATAAAAAAATAGCTTCCCGATAAAACTAAAATTTGGGCTTTTCTGAAAAGCTCCAAATTTTAGCTTTTTAAAAAGTTGTATTTTAGCTTTTTCAAAAGCTATTTCTACTTCAAAAGTGTTTTTTAAGTTTGCAGCCAAACACCTATTTTTTTCAAAAATAACTTTTGCGGTAGAAAAAAAGCACTTTTGAAATCTCCAAAAGCTGAACCAAACAGGCACGAAAAGAAAATGTGAGGAGCACGGTAGGACGGTAAAGGTTTTGTTCTGAAATATAAACTGTCGTTTCAACTTCCTCTTTAACTTAAGAACTTTATAGAGAATGGCATTGGTCACCGTAGGTCAATCTAGTGTTTTGTAATGAAGTTCACACGTTTGAGCCTTGCGTCAGCTTTTAACTTCTCCGGCATCCAAGGTATGAGATGGAAATCTTGTTGAGTAATTGGGGCAGAGAAATCAAAACTTTAAACTATGTATAGTTTTGAGGGAAGGGTTTTAACGAAATGATTTATAATAGAATATGGTTTGGGTGGCTCCGCACTATTGAGGTTTTGTTCCCTTTGGTTCGTCAGGTCCTTTAATGAACCATATCCCTTCTTGGGGGCATGCGGGAGTCGAACCTGTGACCTTAGGGTTTTGTTGCGTTGAGACGCACGCCTCTCACCATTGAGCTACATAGCCCAGTGGTAAGAGGCATGGATCTTGCACCCAACAAAACTCTGAGGTCACATGTTCGACTCCCGCATGCCCCCAAGAGGAGATAGGGTTCACTAAGGCTGCGTTTGGTTGCGATCTCCGATGGTACGCAAATGAGCGTAACAGACATAACGGAGCAGACCACGGAGGCGAGTGGTGTTTGGTTGTGGTTGTGAGCAGAGAAGCTGTTACGTCTATGGGCATAATGTGTTTGGTTGCAGGGGACAGTAAACAAACATGATGCAAATAACGAATATGCCCCTGATCTTTAATATGATCAGAAATATGTAATTCATTGATATCTTTACTATGAATGGTTTGTATTAGTTTAAAAAATAACTTGGAATAATAATAACAATTTGAAATTAATCACGATGCTCATTAATAATAATTTTATGATTATTTTAATAACAATAATAATAATAACCAAACATAAATAAGTTAAAAATGTTTAATAATAATAAACTTGAATAATAATAAATATATAATATATAATAATTTGTAATAATAATAATTAGACATAGGATAAATTTTATTAACATTATATTAGTTGTAAAGAGAAAATGGATGCGATACTAATATAATACATATACGACTACTAGTACTAGTAATAATAGTAATAATAATAACAATAATAAACAAATGATAACAAAAACAAAGTTTATAATACATTTAATAATAAGCATAATAATAATTGTAATAAGAAATATATTATAATAATATTGATAATAATAATTTGGGACCAATAATAATAATATTAATATTAATGATATTCAATACTAAATTAGTAACAATAGAGTCAACATACATTCAAATACATCATCTAAGCATTCATAGAATTACTTACATAATAGGTTCAACATACATTCATATAAGTAATTACATGATAGGTTCAACATTCATTGAAAAAGACATTCAAATACTCATGCTCATAATAACATAATTGGTTCATCATACATGAAGGCCTTAGAATTTATTAATAATGTGCAGAATAATCATTCCCACAATGACGCCAATGGTCATGAGTAAAAATTCATGATTCCAATCTTTGTTTGTCTGCAAAGGGGCAACTGCATTGAGTTTTTCATTTGTTGATTGTTGGACTGCAGTTGGCATAGAGGAGGAGGACGCATTGGCGGTTGGCACAATGTCTACATTGCGATGACCCGAGCTATATGATCCCATGGCAAACGCATTTTGTGCTTCTTCCAATGTTCGATACCCTTTGAATCGAGCATTCGGAAACCCCTCAGTCACTTCTCTGACATCTTCCCAATTGGTAAAAATACCAACTTCACGTCCAGCAAATACGACATAAAAATTGTATCGACCCATATTTTAGAACCTGAAAAATAATCATATTATATCATCATCCATACACGCAACGAGTATGACAAACATTAAAAAATAAGTAAACCAAACAGTGATAAGTCAGATAATTGTTCACATCGAATCATAAAAAACAACATATACCCAGTTTCATCACCATCCAAATTTGAAAACTAAAAAGCATGTCATATGTCTGAATCTAAAAGGCCCCTAACATAAGCCTGTTTAAGCTCTGGTGGTAAACCCCAGTAAATACTCATGAATTCAGGATGGCCCCCAAATTTCTGTACAACCCTGAGAATCTCGTCAATGGAGAAGCTGAAACTGACAAGCTCTTCACCCAATTTAGAAGGGTGCATTCCTGCAATGGCGTCCGCAATCACCTTAGCATTATCTTTGCTAGTTTCAATAGCAACAGCAAATGATGCTGCAAGGCTTTCCAGTGCGTCACTTTCCCGCATCTTCCGTTTCTCTTTATTTTGTACATTTCCAACAGTGTTGCTGGAAGATGCCATGGATTCGAGGACATGGGCTGAAGTAAGCGGAGGAGGAGTTGTTGGCAAGGCTGGTTGTTCGCAACCGTCATCAAATATTGGTTCAGCCGATGGGATTCGCCTTCTGCTTCACCCTCATCACCAATATCAGCAGAATCTGCAGCAGTACGAGCCCTTCTACCAGTGGCTCTGTCCCGCCCAAACACAAATTCAAGTCTAGGGTAAAGCGGGAATGGCTTGCCAGGAGTGTAGTACTTGTTCGGGTGGCTCTGGAGAATTTGTTAGTTAACGTCAGAACGAATTTCATACGATAATTCGGTAAGGAATAAAACCAGGCAACAATAAGCACAGAATTACCCTCATCCATTCTTCTAGGACTTGCTTGCTATCGACATCAACGCATTGCTTTGTCTCATTCCAGCCAAAGCCACTGCAGTTTAACATGTCAAAAGCTGTTTGATATTTGTCTTTTAACCTTTTCTGTTTATTTTTCACATGTCTCCTATCGATCCCACACTCAGGAAATTTCTCCACCATCTGCCTTGCAAGAGTTTGGAAAGTACCAGGCTTGAATTGGCCATTATCTGCCCTCTGACCATCTATGATAGCCTCTTCCATGAAGGTAACCAAAGCATCTGTTTCACTGTCCGTCCAAATTCTTGACATTGCGCCTACACCAAACAATGTCAAGAATCCCACAACATGCCAAATTTGTTCAACATATGAGTTTAACAAAATATATCATTTGATAGCAAGATGCAAATTAAAAAAGACAATATTGATTTTGCAGTAACATGATATGACATATCAAGGTCATCAATAAACGAAGATATGCAAACACTCGCTCAATTCAGTTACAATACAATGCCAACCGAAATGAATCATGCAATTCACTAATCTAAGAACTGACACTCTAAAAGGAAGTTCACATTTTAATTGTTGCTTCTCCATTCATCAAACATGTTCGTGGCTAAATCTTCTCTCCATTGACTCCATTCATTACTTGCCTGAACACGATCAACAGTTTCAGGCAACGAAGCATCTTCCCCAATTGGCAAATCCTCGGCTTCGTCAATAATATTCTCAACCGGATCTTCTGCCATATGCAACCTAATAAAGTTGTGCAGAAGGATGCATGCAAGAATTATGTTAGCATGCGTGGTTGCTGAAAAAAAAGATGGCGTTCTAAGGATTTTCCATCTTTTTTTTCAGTAAGTCAAACGCACGTTCAATTACATTTCTAGCAGATGAGTGTCTCTTATTATAGAGCTCCTCTCGGTTTCTAGGTGCCCTTCCATCTCTTGCCCACTCTTGAATGTGGTATCTTGTGCCTCTAAAAGGTGCAAGGAAGCCAGGACCATTGGTATAGCCAGCATCGACTAAGTAATAATTTCCTAAACACAACATGACACAATTACTATTGTGGATATTTAGCATCAAACATGTGTGCAAATTTTGGAATTTGTGTATGATTCAGAGGTTACATACCCCTTGGCACTTGAAGTCCATTCTTCCTCGTAACAGCATCGTGCAAAACCCTTGAATCCGATGCTGACCCCTCCCATCCCGCAAGAACATAAACAAAGTTTAAGTTCTTATCACACACCCCTAACACATTTGTGCATATTTGCCCTTTCCTACCTCTGTATCTGGGTTTCTCTGCTTGGGGAACTGTAATACCTAAATAGGTCCCATCTAGAGCACCAAGGCAACCCTTTCCACAAAAATCCAAGAAAACTAAGTTAGAGTTGAATAATTTACAATACTGATATTACACTATTTGTGGTAGCAAACAAAGTTTACTAACCTTAAATCATTTCCATCTAGGGTCTGTTTCGTCATCTGGAATTGGTATGGGCTTGACATACAACAGATCTTTGCGAGTTTAATCTGACCTTCAACACACTATGAAAGGCCCTACTAATTGTTTCTCCCGATCTCATCAACCTTACTTGTAATACTCTATTAGTTTTATTTTGTGCTAATATTCGTAGGAAGATTAGCACCTTTTCTTCAATAGTCAGATGGCCAGTATTTGCCAGTCCACCATGGGCTTGAAGCATTTCACATAACACTGTAAATTTCTTAACGTCCATCCTTAAATCCCACTGACTATTCCTATCACCCTCATGCAAAATCCTATGTATATTGGCTTCCCTTGATGGCATTGTCAAAGCTCTACTTCCTAATGCAAGATCACTCCTCTTCCGTTTTCTACTGTATACTGCCAACACTACCGCAATTACTACTTTCATTAATTCCAACTGCTCATTCCAAAAATCAAGAAAAGTCAAAGCCGTGAATATCGCATCACGACGCGATTTATCCATGTTTGGGCACAAAAACTATCTGCAAAGAGTTCACAACGTATTGATCGTTAACTAAAATTCAACACTTATACACTGTTATGAATACCAAGTCCATAATCAAAACCAACCTCATCTTATACATTGTTAAGATGATATTATTATTCTCTCTTATATACTATTTAAACATTGGTTTTGTTTTTAATGACTTTATTTCTGATTCAAATACGAATAGTGAAGCTAATATGTAAAAGGCCACCCTCTGCTAGTATTCAATTTATTTCTTCAGTTACTCTCTCTTTATACACAATTGGTTGCTATGACGAATTTGTTATCCTCTTGTTTTTTTTTTGTTTATGTTTCAACATTTAGCTAACCTTCAGAAAACTAGAGATTGAGAAGGGCATGTGATTTGAAATGGTTCTTTTTTTTTGGTAGGAAATGCAATTCTTTTTCTTAGCAATTGATCCGCTTTCCAACTTGTCAGTAAAGTCTTTTGATCCATTACCAAACCTAAAATTAGAATTGAACAGCAACATACACAATTACATTTCTAGCAGTCAAGTGGACAATCAGCTTACATTCAATGTTTCCTACACACACAACCAAATTTTCATCCTCAAGAACAAGCCATACTGCAAAGTTCCCAAACACAATGGAATTACCTTTAAAAAGAAACACAAGATTATTTTCGCAGCTTCAGCAACCTCTGACCGAGCTACAACAACCGACCTCACCTAAACACCAACAAAGACAAAGGTTAAACCTACTGTATATATGTCATTCTTTTTCCTTTTTGGTTTGTCACTCTTCAAAGCAAGATGTTCTTTGCATGTGCAAAAGAAAAACATATTTATCGCCTGTTCTCTTTGTATCAAGAGCATTCATATATTAGGACTCCACCACATGCATATGCAACCATTACGTGACATAAAGATTAAGGTAAATCAAGTCAACGTTTCTTTTTCTAATTCTAATTGAATCTCCATACTTATGATGAATAATATCGATTAAGACAACATATATTAAATAACTTTGGTTCCGCTACTTCTCCAAAGAACCAAACGATAATGAAACATTCTGCAAAAAATAATTAGATTGGATGCAGATACCATTTAAAACTAATTCACATAACAGTGTTTTTTATCATGACAGTAGACACTTGCTCAACTGAGTTTGATAGTTTTCGTGCAGTTACTCTAGTAGTTCGAGTATAGCCATCCTTTTAGCATTCAGAGTCATTGTTGTCTATCAGAATTATTCACATGTTTTTGATGCACTAATCAGTACAGACCTCTTTACAAATTTCAGCGGTTGAAAGTGACAAGGTAACTACATACTCAATGGTACTTATTTATCATTGAAACAGTTAGGGTTGCAGGTGAAAATCACATGGTAATGCTTAGTTTCTAACAACCCAACTCCTACTTTTGAACTAAGAACAACTCACATATGTCCAACTGCCAAGATATGGCAATCTAGGGCTCTTGTTTACTTATTTTATTTTTTGTGTAAAAGATTGATCTTTTGGTCTATATAAATCAGAAACAGGCTATTCATTCTCATATTCAGTACGGGATTTACCAGGAAAAGCATCCCTTTTTGCATAATGGTTCAAGTCCGAAGCTCTGATTTTCAAATTCTAAAATAGGAAATTCCTTCCTCTAGCTATAAACTGTCTTAAAATTTAGAGGATATCCATTAATCTGGTAATAATTAGATTGGCATAATTCTTGAAGAATATATTTGACAAATATTTGTTCTTGAACACTATTCAAAAACTCATTCATGGCATACTTCATAGTTTCTTTCTTTTTGTCGAATAATTTGGGGTAAACAGAAGATTGCATGCATATCAGGTTTGTTTTAACTTGATTATTTCCTCAACTCAATTACATAAACCCAGCCGAGATTAATCATACACTTTGCAAGAATTTGGACACCAATACAGTATGGTTGCTGAGAATACGAAAGACACAAGCAACATAGATAGAAAGAATGACTGGAATTCAAAAAAGAAAAAAGAAAGAGCAAAAAAGCTAGAAGAAAGCAACTGCAATTTTTGCAAACACAGCGTCAGTGTGTTGTATAACCCAAAAGACATAGCTGAATGTTTTTCACATCGAATACTAAAAAAGAAAAAAAAGAAATCTCCAGCTGGTAGAAGATTATCATGCAAAGGAAGATCATGGAATCAAATTCAATCCACAGATCTACGCACCACAGATCTACGCATATATCATCAAACTAAAGTCAAAACCCAGATAGAGGAAGATCGAAACTTACAATTTTTAGAGCACACTTTTCAGATCGAAGAGGATCGGTACTTTGGTTGCGAGAGACGAAGAACGAACAGAGTTCTTTGCTGGTTGGAGGCTTCACCACCATTTGAAAGCGACACGACAGAGTCACCACGACAAGTTGCAAACCGACGAAGAACGCAAGAACGAACAGAGTCACTGGCGAGAAAGGGTAGGCTAATCTTGGGCGAGAGGAGGATTTGTTTGGCGACGAACATAAATGACCCCACATCCTACGGTTTTGGGGTAAACAAAAATTGTTATTTCATTTCTTGAGGCGAGATGACAAAAGGCGGGACGACAACCAAACAAGTGCAGTTGACAGGATTTTTTTGTTTTGTTTGCCGTCCCCGGTGATGGGGACGGCAACCAAACGTAGCCTAAAGGACCTGGCGACCAAAGGGGACAATACCCGGCAGATGTAATATTAAAAAATTATTATTTGGGAGGAATGAAAGAGTTCATAATGTAATATAACGTAATAAAATGTTATTTATCGTTTTACATTCCATCTTACACTCTCAAAATTAAAGGTAACTTATTTTTACTTTTTAGAATGGAATGAGATGTAATGTGAAACTTCTTTGCTACCTAAAACTCAAGTTACCAACTTCTTTGTTACCCAAAACTTAAGTTGAAGGTAGGGAGGAATCAAATTCGCATCCGCTAGTTAGCGAACGTCTCCCGGCGTCATTTCTGAGTGTAGGGAGAAGCTATGGTCAATCCATTTTTAAGATTCGAACTCACGACGTAGGGCTAAGCCTCAAGCTTATACCTGAGCTCTGATATCACTTTGCTACCCAAAACTCGAGTTGAAGGTAGAGAGGAATTAAATTATTTAAGTCCATCACCTATTCAAGAGACAAATGGCTAGATGAACTTTAACTCAAATATATTGCACGCACCAAACATGCTCATAATACCCAGAATAACCATGTGATGCAAGATACGGCCAGATTAATCCAATTAATTGAAGAATATTAGGAAGATATCAAAAGAATGAGAAGTTTTTACTGGCATCAGTTTGTACTAACAATGTATCTATTGAAAGGTAATTATAAAACATAAGTAAATCCTGGCATTAATTTGCTACCCAAAACTCGAGTTGAGGGTAGGGCAAAACTAAATTACTTAAACTCACCACGCTTCGTTGCTTCACAGGCTAGTTCGGAACCAGTGGTTTGTTGGGACTCGAACATGAGACGTGGGGCTAAGCCTCAGACCCATATCTGAGCTCTGATACCACTTTGTTACCCAAAACTCGAGTTAAGGGTAGAGCGGAATCAATTTACTTAAACTAGGAAGATCTAAAAAGAATGAGAAGCTTTTATTTATACCAAATGAAAACTTTAATTTCCTAAGTTCAATTATTTGTATAATTTGTATTCCATTATCACTTCTGTATTAATAATATGTATTTTGATAATCTACGATTACTTAAGAAGCAATTACGAACCTGTCAAGTACTTAAACAAGACTATCAAAACCAAATAATCAATCTTACTCACACTCTAGAAATAGCCCAAAGATATAATAATTATCAGTTGGAATTAGAAACTAATCAATTAATTGCTTTGTCAAAACATGTTAAGCTCTCCTTAATCGAGACATAAAAATATAAAAGAAGCTATACAAAATTATATTGATTAACTAATCAACATGCATCCATTTTCTTTTATTATTTTATTATTCTGCTATCTGTTATTCATGCAAATTTTATTTAAATTTATTGAAATATGTACTTTTGTTTTAGATCCAGTTTTGTTCAATTTATTATTCCAAGCTACTTATCGATATGGATTTAGATACAATCTTTGACACTTTTATATATTCAGTGTTTAATCTTTCGAAATCAATTTCTCGAATGGTTTACACAACAATATCAAATACATGGCACTGATTACGAATCTTCCACTAATGATAATTGGAATGACAACTAATTGTTCTATTTGCCAGCAATTAGAACAATATATTAGAGATACTCAACAATTAGTAAGACGTTATCAACAGGAAACAATAGATTCTGCACAAAGATTAATTCAATTTTTTAAATAATAATCATAATAATGTAGCTACAAATAATAGTGACTTTATAGATCTTCAATTAGATTTAGATATGATTAGAAGTGTTATCAATTTTATTCAAATGAACTACGTTATTTAACTCAAACATTACATTTACATCAAATCACCTCTACTTCTCATCCATAAAACTATGTCGTTAGCTAAAACTCAGGAAAAAGATTCCGAAATATTAGATGTAGATAACCTAGATTTAGAAGAATCACAAGGAACTTTTCACATCAATACTTTATTAACTCAGGAAAACAGAAACAGATAGCAAAACTTAATTAAAGTTAAAACCTGGTCAAGATATTTACTTTTCATTAGTTAAACAAATTTTAATCCAAAAATATCATTTATTTTGGCAAAATGATTCTTCAAACACCTATTAGAATGGATCAATGTAATGGACATATCATGATTAGTTTAATTGATCAAGTCAATTACAAAAATACCTGAAAAAAACGTAATAAAATTGGATATATTCATTTATCTACTATTCAAATTCTTTTAAAATCCACCTTCCAAGAAAAAATAGATTCTCCTATACGAATGGCTATAATTGATGAAAGAATGACTAATTTGGATGATCAAATAATTGGAATGATGAATGGCAATCTAGCATATGAAAAAATAAAATTCAACACACGATTAAAATTAGGTATTCCATTAAAATCACCAAATTTAGATAAAACTATCACAATTGCCTATAAATTCTATAGAGATGATCTTATGATTCAGGGTCAGTACTCCTTTTCAATTACCTATCAGATTAGTTATGCGTTATCCAATTCTCATTATAGTATTGAATTTAAAAATACAGATATAATTTATATTGATCAATTATTTCAAGATGTAGTTAAAGTAGGAACTAATTTTCGAATAAGACCTATTCCTGCCATTCAATATCCAATCCAATTACCATCTCATAGACATTCATTTTCAGATATTTCATCTTCATCCACTACTCCTTTACTTAGATCTCACTCCATGAAAATCAATAGACCCATTAGATTTTTCGAACTTGAAATTAACAAAGAAAAAATAAAAATCACTGATCCAATTATAGATCCTTCAGTAACAATAGATAATTCTAGAAAATCAATGAATTTAAAATCAAATTACAGAATTAACTCAAGATATAAAAGAAATAAAAGAACAAAATAAACAATTACAAAATCAATTGACCGCTATGATACACATACAAAGCCAAATAATACATTTAATAAAACAACAAAATAAGCAAATCGATCTAGTCCTCAAGTTGGTATTTATCGTTTTACATTCCATCTTACACTCTCAAAATTAGAGATAACTTATTTTTACTTTTATAACAGAATGAGATGTAATCTGAAACTTTCTTTTTCATCTCATTCTATTACATTTTATTATAAACTCTCATCTCAAACAATAGAATAATATTACATTCTATTTTATTCTACTAATAACCACCTAAGTAAATATATTATGGGAAGAACTATGCTGTTCAACAAATATATAAATGCTCAAATTATCATAATTCAGTGAAAAGGAGATGCATCAATATGCAATACTCGAGCTGCTGGAATCATTTAATGGATTACATCAAAATCTTGCAAATATAAATAAAAGGCTTTATATTCTTCCCTTTTAAATTTTGTTTCTAAATTTAAAAACTTGTTTTATGTAAACAAGTTGGAGAACAGCTCCATGTATTAAACTGTACAGTGTGATTTTAATAATTTTTACAAGTCAATAACTTGTTATTACGAAAAAAAAAATCCTACTGAATTTGAAGTTTTCCCTGAAATTGGTTATTTTTAATTAATTTAGCCTAGATTTCCAAACGTTCTAAAGAGAGCATAAGTATAGATTCCGAGTCCCTTTACGTAGAAACCATTTAAAGTATTGCCAATTGAATCGTTACAGCATTAAAACATCCCAGAAGTCCATACGTAAATATAATTGAAACTCTTAAACTTGAACCAATAATACGTGTGCAAATATACATATTGCAATTAGCAATTAGCACCATCATAGGCAATTAGCGAAATGAATTAAGCGGCACACAAGCTAATTCAATAATAGATTTAATTAAAAGCCGACCTGTATTGATTTCTACCGTAAAGACATTAGGCAAAAATGGCCTTTAAAGTTCTTTTGCAGCCAATATCAAAGACGAACTATTACTTCATCGGCTTCAAAGTGTTCTCAGAACGTCAGTAAACGGAAGTAATATTGATTCAGGCCCACCGTTGCTTAGCAACATCACCGATGGTTCAAGGCCAAATTGAATAACAATCCAAGTTCAGTATAATGACCAAAGTCGGCTCTACCAGATATCATTCCCATCGAAAAGTACCTTATGGGAATGTATTCTTTCTACATGAGGGTGGGTAGCATTAGACAGATGCAAATTCAATGAACAAACAGAAATTTTATTAAAATGAAGTTTCAAACCATCAGGAAATAAGTTCACGCCCTATTGATAACATGAGTACATATCAAGCAGGCTTCTCATAGGAATTTTGATCTCTAAACTCTGACATGGCACTTCGTATCATTTCACCCACATGAGGTTGCACAAATAGGTGAGTTGGATCCAATACATGAATAATGAACTTCTGTGATGCTGGCAGTGAAGCATTCATATTAATGATGAATTGTCCCATAGGTATGTCACTGCAGTGTAAACATGATTTTTCAAATTCCTTCAGAAACAGAACAGTAGCAAGATAGAAGTTAAGCTAGAAAAGATTTATTGGCATTGAATGCACACCTCTTATAGCAACTTCATTCTTGGTAGACAAACAATTGATGCTCTTAGCATTGAGATGCCAGAAGCCATATGTGAGATGAGACCATATATGCAGATGGAAGAAGGGGAATGGCAACTATGATAAGAAACCACTTGTGCAAATTATTGCAGCAAGGGTGTGGAATATAGACAAATAATGGGAGAACGAAATAATAGAGGCAATAGCAGCACGAGATGGATTGGAAATGGCAGTGGAGTTGGGTATCAAAAATGCAATCTTGGAAGGGGACAATCTCCAAGTAGTGCAGAGAACTAACAAGTTCAAGGTTGGAGATATGTGGATGAGATAATCAGTCAAACAAGAATTAAGCAACAAATTTCAAACTTTTGAATGTCAAGTGCTGTACATATTTTAGCTAAATGTAGCCATAAATTTCAATCAGGTACAACATGGGTCGAAAATGGACCAACAGCGTTGCACGAGGCAGCCCATAAAGATGTAGCAATAGTGGCTTTGAACTAATAAAAGTTGAAGTTTCACTCGATCCAAAAAATAGACGATATGTTGGCATCATATATTCCACAATGTTTGGTTTCTTGATGAAAAGTTGGTAGCATGGTTTTTTAGCAATTGGTATGTGCTTCAGTTTAACAAGTCCAAACATTAAAATGCAAGGGTCAACTTACCAGGAAATGAATAGCCCCTTTGTAGCATTGACCATCTTGAATCAACAACTTTAGGACACTGCAAAGGCAACTACGCAAAAATATCAGCACATTCACATCGGTGTCAATTATGCGTACAAAAAGACTCACTAGTCTTCTTCAAATATACCAGCATTCCTAATACTTGCAAAAGTGTGCCCAACAATTATGATCAAAGAGATCAGCAGAACTTCCATATTTGTGGAATAATAACAAAGAGTATGCAAAATCTATCATACCAGTATTAAGAATCCACGTCTTTGCAAACAGGAAAAAATGCTTTGACCTAATGCTCCACAAGGATAAACAATTAATAGAAAGCATGGTCAAAAAATTTCAGATCAAAGGAACAGAAAACCTAGCTCTAGTAGTGATGAAAAGCTACATCGGTAAGCTAAACATCGTCTGATATCTAGTATAAGAGCACAGGCAATAAGGTGTATATTTACTGCATTTCCAGTTAACTACGAACTGATAATCGTCCATGGAGAGAGAAACCCCACCTTAACAACCCTGACAAAATCAGGATTATGCGATGTTTGTATAATCAGGCGTGAAAGTATCGATTAACTCCCATTGAGCAACTTATCTCTATCTTCCCTTCGGAACATTTCTCATAGTTTTAGAAATCCCTATCGCATCGTATCATTCAAAATCACTCAGCGTCGAGAAACAATCACTTTTTACCCAATTCCCTCACCTCAGAATCCATTTGTTAATGCTTAAAGAGTGAATAACATGAAAAGAGAATGGAACAGAAAACTCTTTGACGAAAGAACAGCAGAAGGGCATTTTTTAAACAAAGAACTGAAAAGAACCTCTTAGATAATCGGAATCGGAAATCAAGAGAAGCCAAACTGTAGGCGAATAGAAATGAAACTAAACAGTGATATAACTTCATACCTCAAAAGAAGCACACGAATGAAAAATCACTGGTTTTGTTTTTTTTTTTTTTGGTCATGCAGCAGAGGGAGAACCAGTCGGCGCTCGACTGAGATTTACAACGACAGTGGAACCAGGCGTAAGTTCCGTTAGTCAAAAGCTATAGACGCCTTTTCTTTTTACCTGTCCCACTTTGGTTGGTTTTGGACTTCTTCAAAACATTTGGCATGTACGATAACAAACTTGTTAAATTTAGATTTTAATACAATTAGTACTGTCACTTTTATCAACTAAATTATAGACTAATTAGCGCTACAGCGAGGCTTTAGATTGGGTGTGATGATGATGATGATGGTTACAGAAATTTGATACCAACCCCTTCTTTACAAATACTAACGTATGTTTATATTATTAACAACGGGCAAATGACATGAAACTCAAAATTGCCTAAACACAAGGACATTAGAATCCCTAAGAAAGGAACAAAAATATAAATACGAATCCTGACGTGCTGAGAAGAAGCTTGTTTTGGAGAAATATAAACATGAATCCTGACTTGCTGAGAAGAACTTGTTCAGCCAAAAAATGGGCAACAACATGTACAAACATTAAAAGAAATCCAAGTGTGCAGTTACAACAGATCGCTCAATCCTGCTAGCCACTAAAACAAGGCAGCACTGTCCCAATTAATCGTAGTCATGATCTTCCAGAGCTGTCAAAATCATCCTGCAAAAGTTGAAGTGCTAAAAGATTACACCTAAGAAGTCAAAGAATGAAGAAATTTTATTTTGGTAGAGATAGAAGCTCTTGAATACTATGGAGGCATACCAGAATATGGCGAGAAAGAGGAGAATAATAAGATAGAAGAGCTTGAAAAGTCTCAGCTTCTTTTCCCAATGGAGCTGATTGAATATCTCAGTCACATCTATCAGATGCTGTCTTCTTGTATAGCTGTTCATCGAAAATAAAGAAAGCAGACTATTATGTTCAAATGGATGAATGTCAATCACAAAGCTTAGCAAATACATGACATAATTAGGGCCACTTTACTAGAGGCTGTCATCAACCTTGTTAAGTAACTAACAATACAACCTAAATTTATGGAAACATAGCATGTCATCTTATGCCAGAACTTTGCGCAAGTTCTGATCTTGGGATATTGAATGAACATGCTGCTTGAGAAACAATAAATTTATGCATAAATATAAAGCAAGAAGTGAGGGGTATGTGATGACCCTAAATACCCAGAGTTTAATGGAAACTTGAAATTTGGAGTTCAATGTTGAGGGTGGCAAACCAAGCCTCCACTTGAAGCCTTTGATTCAAGCAAGACCGAGGCTTTATCAAGCATCAAAGATGTTCTAAAATATTGGACATCAATGAGAACACGGCAAGGCCATTCACACCCAAAAGTGCAACTAAATTAAATCAGACAAGAATAAATCAGAGATATCTAATCCCTAAGAAATATAGCATGAAAATGCTAATTTCCATTGTCAGACCTGCACTCCAGCAGTTTCAAGCCCGAGAAAAATTCTGAATTCTCTCATTAAATGTGTTCTTGTTGACATTTCTGACCATGTTTTCTTCACAACTACGAACTGTAATATGTCATAAGAACTTCTTTTTTTTCAAACAATGGGATAACTATTAGCTATTGTAAAAAAGGAAAATAATGGATTTGAGTGATAATCAGGCAAATGTCACGAAATAGAGATTGTTAAACATTGCACTCATTTTCTGTAACAGCCGATAAAAACTCAAATCCCGTATAAACACTCACCCTGTTAAGGAATAAACTAAAATTCTCTCCAGTAAATAGGTGTACAATTTTCAAACATATGGGAAAACTAATGTTGAAGCGAACAGAGAGCAGGAGGAACTTACAGCCTAAAATTATAGTAAAGGTAAGGAACGCACAACAGAGACATGCACCAGTGTCCAGTTACAAGAAAAAACAAGCACAAAGCTCCTTGCGTTATGTACTCGGGAATAATCACATTGTTTATACGAGAGGAGGAGTCGTACGGATTGATATAATCAAACTCTAAATCCGCCAAGCACATAAGCTGCAAGAATTAACTAGTAAATTACATTCCACCATCACATGCCTGAAATTTGTATAACATACAGCAGCAGGGAACAAGCTATGTATGTAGTTATTCATTTAGGCTATATTAATGATCGACAAAAGCGAAGCTAATCCTGACATCTAATTCACTTAAAAGTAATCTAGCAGGGACCCTACCAGAAATTAACAAGTTAGAACTAAATTATTAGTAGCAAATAGCACAAAGCTAAGGCAGAATTAAAAGTAAACATCTTTAGTAAACTCTAATAAAATATAATTTGTGAGGATATCTTCCCAAAACTTCTTCAGGTTTTTGCTAAACCAGCTCTATTTATAGAACCAGCCAAATTTGAAACCAGTTGATGGGAAGTAATTCAACCTTTGTAAACAGTGTAAACCGAATTCAGCCAACAATTCGTAATTTGTCATGCATTGTAGAAGAAGAAAGAAGCCTAGAAAGGGTGACCTGGAAGACGATAACGACGATTAAGGCAATAAGGAAGAAGAAAGAAATCAACCACAAGTAGAGATCTCCCATCCCTTTTCTTTTCAGTTTCTGGGTTCGGTGATGCCAGCTCCAAGAAACCGGGTGCGTTCTTACCTGGGTTTTCTCTTTCGTCGTTTATCCACGAAAGTCTCATAAAAGAAGGGAGAGTTCCTGACTTCAGTAACAAATTAACTATTGATGATGATAGAGTAAAAACTATTAATAAGGAAAGGAATTAATAATAGTATAGTAAGAAGATATGTACAATGCCAATAGGCATTCGCTGAAAGCCAAAATTTTCAAATATTAAGAGCCCGTTTGGAATACAAATAATTCAATTAACTTGTTTGGAGTAAAAAAAATGACAGAAATTTAATTCATGTGTGAGTTTAAACCCACCTCATTTTGTAAATTGAATTCACGCGATAAATCACGTGAATTGAAATCTAAAGACTATTGATTTCGTTTTTAATCTTTAGAAACCTAAACCCTTTTGAATTCTTCTTCTCTGATCTTCTTCTCCTCTTCTTCAACCCTTATTATTATTATTATTATTAAGGAAAAATAATCATACTAATAATATTAATAATATTAATAATAATAAGGGTCATAATAATAATAATAGCAAAATAATAATCCAAATAGATAAAATATCCAAAAGGAATTTGTAAATAATAACAATAATAATAATAATGAAATATCCAAAAGGAATTTGTAAATAATAATAATAATACCAAAGGATAATAATAATAATAATAATAATATTATTATTATTATTATTATTATTATTATTATTAATGACCAATGTATAATAATAATAATAATAATAATAATAATAATAATAACCCATATATAATTTCAAAATAATAATAATAAAACTATAATTATGTCAAAAATTGGCGATTTTATGAGTCATTTCATTTTAAATTATAGTTTTTTGACATAATTATAGTTTTATTATTATTATTTGAATAATTAAAATCTATTTAAAACGACATTTATTTTGGATAATATTATTTTTAATCGAGAGTAAATGTGTCATATAAAATAATTGAATTCAATTATAATCTTATTGGATTTGTTCCAAACAGTGAATTGAATTCAATTTTAATATTACTGAATTTGTTCCAAATAATATAAATTGAATTCAATCCTAACTTTGTTAATTTAATTGAATTTAATTCGAAAGTTTTCAAACAGTATGTAAAGGTATCTGTACATTTGTAAGGGTATCTGTACGTTTCTTGGCAATTGATATTTGAGACTGAAGGGTATCTGTACGTTTCTTGGCAATTGAGATTTGAGACTGAGTGCTAAACTTGGAAATAAAGACATCCGGGGGAGCACTTTTGCACTCTTGGAACCAATCCTGTTTTCATTGCCAAGACAGCTTTTGTTTGAGATTCATTTAGGTGCATCTGGACTAGGTCCTTTTTTGTTGATTAAAGATTAAATTTGAATACTCATTTCATTTTGATTAGCTTAGTGGTGAAACTCCCAATCCCAAAAAAAGGTTTACTCTTCTTAAAATATGCTTCATTTTGATTAATTTGAAACAAAATCTCAATATCAACGCAGT
This sequence comes from Erythroxylum novogranatense, assembly GCA_029891385.1. NCBI lineage: Eukaryota > Viridiplantae > Streptophyta > Magnoliopsida > Malpighiales > Erythroxylaceae > Erythroxylum > Erythroxylum novogranatense. The sequence goes on from CM057228.1 coordinate 89,541,995, forward strand.
ACTAACCATTTAAAATCATGTCGAGGCTTTGGATTTGCATCTTAAAATCATTAAATCCATTCCCTTATATTTAAATGTTCTACAGAAGTGGATTACGGAAAATAAAGGCATGTTGGTCCAAACACTGTCAACTTTCCAATATTAGATGTCAATACACATATAATTGCAACGATATATATATATATATAATTTGTGAAATGTTTTAAATGTAAAACCTATATATAATAGGTGACTCGTTAACAATTATGGTTTTAATAATATTAAGTGTTAAATTTTAATTGGTCAATTTGAGTAAGTAAGATAAGTTTTGTTTTTAAAACTTAACATTTGATGGAACGATTAAGATATCCTTATTTCATAAAACTGGTCCTCTTTCTCTGGTCCACACAATTCTCTTTACCTTTTCTCCATCACAAGGTAGGATTATTTAGAGATAGAAGAGAGAAATCAAGTGTCTCTATATTCAATCACTTGGATGGGTTTTTCTCAATTATAATTGAACTGAACTTATAGACGAAGGTGTGTAATTTCTATTTTATATTTTAGAGAAAAATATAGAATTTTGAGATCTGGATTAAAGGACTGTTGCAATTATATCTATGCAGTGAATATGCTTACATGAATCGGAGCCTAGTTCTAAATTATATGATTTTTCATTAAAAATATGTTTAATTCATATTATTTTCGCATAATTGCTTCTTGAATTTACTGGGTTATTAAAAAATATTTGTTCTTATCATATTTTGCTTTGCCGCGTAGAACAAGTTTTTATGACATTAATTGATTTCCCATTAAAGAAGATGGCTTTGATTGTTGTGCATATATATATATATATATATATTTAATTGATTTCCTATGAAAGAAAATGGCTTTGATTGTTTGATTTCCCATGAAAAAAAAGATGGCCTTATGAAAAAAATTATCGATTTCCATGTATGCATTGAATAATAAATTGGTCAAATCATGTAGCCTTTCTAGATTGGAATTCACAATAATAAATTGGTCAAATCATGTAGCCTTTCTGGATTGGAATTATTCACACTCATTTGTTACCAAGGGCTACATGTAAACACTGATATTTTGTTCCATTTTATCAATGTCTGTGCAAACACATATTAAGTTTATTTGCTTATAGATTTGTATTATAGCTACTGCACGAGGCATTGATGAAGCTTATTATTATATGAAAGTTGTCCAACCCATGTGTAAGAGAGTTATTATTATTATTATTGTTATTAGTATTGTTATTTTAAGATGATACAAGTGGGCATATGCATTGTTGATTAAAGTATGATCTATTTATGCATATGCATAATTTTAATATTCATATTTATGATAGTTTGTTAGTCACCAAAGTGGCCAAGCTTTGATGTTTAATGAATTAATTTATAAAATATTTTAATTCAATTACTTATGATTTATATATGCTTATTAAGAAAAATGATATAATGAATTCATGAGTATTTGAAGTTCACTAATTATAAAATATTTTAGGATTACAAGTTTAATTAATTAATTTTATAATTTGTGGACATGAAGTGTTAATTTTATGCTTAAAATGAATGTGTTTAGTATATCCAAAGATAGCTAACATGTTTCTTGGAGGTATATTTAATTAACAATTAAGTAATATAAAATTAACATTATTATTGTAATTATGGTCTGTCTTAGAATTGCCCAAAGAAGATCTTCGATATACACTAAATGTTTTATGCGGAATAATTGTTTTCTTATATAAATGTTAAGTTTTATGACTCAAAGAATTAATGTGTGAGCATTCTATTATATTTTGTAGTTTTTGTTCATGTTAACTTTAATTCGATTGCTTTATCTGTCCCATCCTTTAATGGATTAAATTACTCTAACTGGTGTGAACAAGTCTAATTTCACCTTGGTATATCGGGTCTTGATTTGACATTCCAATTTGAGAAACCAACTGTTGTTACTGATGTAAGCACTATTGATGATAAATCTTTCTATAAAACTTGGAAAGATCGACCAGATTGAGCTTAATGTTTATGTGAATGACTATTCCTAAAAACATTAAGTCAACTCTTCCCAATATTGAAGTTAATAAAGAATTTATGAAATTTATGGAAGGGCACTCCCAAACTACTGATAAGTCATGTGCGAGGACATTAATAGTTAAGTTGGCCACTATGAAGTTTGATGGTTCATGAAGCATGCATGAACATGTCATTAAAATGACAAATATAGCAACTAGATTAAAGACAGTGCGAATGAATGTTGGTACATTTTTCCTAATATAGTTCATTCTTAATTCTTGGCCTCCTGAGCGGTATGGGCTACTCCAAATGAATTATGACAATATAAAAGATAAGTGGAATTTGAATGAATTGTCTAGTATGTTTATTCAAGATGAGACAAGGCCCAAGAATCACTCATACCATTAATTTGGTATGTCATTAGAGATCTAGAAAGAAGTTCAAAAGGAATTATGGCAAAGACAAAGGCAAGCAAGGACCACTTAAAGTTAATGAATCATCTAGTCAAGTTAATTAAAAGGAGCATAAAGGTGATAGATGTCATTTTTGCAAGAAACTTAGGCATTATCAGGAAGATTGCCTAAGACGTAAAGGCTAGTTTGAAAGGAAAGGTAAGCTTAGTGCTTTAGTATGTTAGAGATCTAATTTGGCCTAAGTTTTTTATAATACTTAGTGGATTGATTCTAGTTGTACCACTCATGTTTCGAATACCTTGAAGGAATTCCTTCCAGCCTAAATGAAAAGTTAGTTTTGATGGGGAGCCATGTCAAAGCTCCAGTTGAAGCCATAAGAATTTATCGTTTGATTTTAGATACTGGACATCATTTAGCTACATTTTAGACACTTACGTACCTTTTGTTTTTCGTAATTTAGTTTCCTTATCTAAAATTGATTATGTTAGATATACTTTCAAATTGGGGAATGTATGTTTCATTTTATTTAAAAACAATTGCCTTATTGGTTCTGGTATTCTTTATGATGGCCTATATAAGTTAAATCTCGATAACCATTTGTTGAAATCCTCTTAACCCTGAATAGTAATGTTGGTACTAAGCGTGGTTTAATTAATGAACCTTCAACTTTCTTGTGATATAAACATTTAGGTCATACTTCTAAAGAAATACTACAAAGACTAGTAAAGATTGAAAATTTACCATATTTGGACTTTACTGATTTTGGTGTGTGAATGGATTGCATTAAGGCAAATCAAACCAAACATAAAAATAAAGGAGCCACAAGAAGCACACAACTTTTTGTAATTATACACATTGACATTATTTTAATATTCCATCTTTTAGTGGATAAAAGTATTTCATTACATTTATTGATGATTTTTTATGTTAAGGATATGTCTATTTATTGCATGAGAAGACTTGAGCAACAAATGCATTAGAGGTGTTTGTTCATAAGGTGGAAAGGCAATCATATATAAGGTGAAAATTGTTAAATCTGACCTAGGTGGTGAATTTTATAGAAAATATAATGAGTTAGGACAATGCCCAAGTCCATTTGACAAATTTCTTGAAAAGTATGATATATGTGCTCAATACACAATGTTACGTATACCATAACAAAATGATGTGGAAAAAAGGTGTATTCGTACATTAATGGATATGGTTAAGCGTATGTTAAGTAATTCACCTTTACCCTTATCATTGTGGATGCATGCATTAAGGTTCACTGTTTACTTATTAAATAGGGTTCCTATTAAGGTAATTTCAAAGACTTCTTTTGAATTGTGGACTGGAAGGAAACTTAGTATAAGACACTTACATGCTTGGGGTTGCCCCACAGAAATAAGAATTTATAATCCACATGAGAAGAAATTGGATGCAAGAATAATTAGTGGATTTTTATTGTTTATCCAGAAAAGTCTAAAGGGTATAGATTTTATTGTCCTAATCATAAAACAAAAATTGTTAAAACTAGAAACGTTATGTTTATTGAGAATGGTGAAACTAATAGGAGTGTTGAAAGAACACGTAATGTAGTTATTGAAGAAATAAAAGTTCAATTTCATATATGTAACTCCTACTATTGTACAATAGTATGGCAATTTACAGGAGCAATAAATAAATTATCAAATAATTTATGAAGAGCTTGTGTTAACGAACTTATTGAACCTGAAATTAATGTTCTAATTGTAGAACAATCACAAGAAATAGCAAGAAGGTCTCAAAGACTTAGAAAACCAATTGTTTCTAATGATTATGTGGTATATCTACAAGAGTCAAAATTTGACTACAAAAATAAGGATGATTTAGTTTCGTTTTCATAAGTCGTTGAAAGTGCTAATTCTACTGAATGGATTGATGCTAAGAAAGAAGAGTTAAAGTCTATGGAGCATACTGAAATTTGGGATTTAGTCAAATTGCCTAGAGGTTGTAAAAGAGTCAAATGTAAATGGGGTTTTTAACACCAAATGTGACTCTTATGGAAATATTGAAAGACATAAAGCTACACTTATTACCAAAGGTTATACTCAGAAAGATGACACTAGTTGCTCATTATGATTTAGAGCTACATCAAATGGATGTGAAAACAACCTTTTTTAACAGTAATTTAGAGGAAAAAAGTCGATATATGAACTTAAGCAAGCCTCCCGACAATAGTATCTTAAGTTCAATGATACTATTACCTCCTTTGAATTGAAAGAAAACATCATTGATCAGTGCATATTTTTAAAAATCAATAGGATTAAGTTCATATTTTTTATACTTTATGTTGATGATATCTTGTTAGCTACTAATGATCTTGGTTTACTGCACAACACCAAGAAATTTCTCTCTGAGAATTTTGAAATGAAAAATATGAGAGAAGCCAGTTATGTGAGAGGAATTGAAATATTCTGTAATAAGTCACAAGGTCCATTAGACTTATCTTAGAAAGCTTATATTAATAAGGTCTTGGAGAGATTTGGCATGAAAAATTGTTATGCAAGTGTGGTTCCAATTCAGAAGGGAGACAAGTTTTATTTTAATCAATGCACAAAAAATGAGTTGGAACATAAACAAATGTCAACTATTCCATATGTATCAATTGTTGGAAGCCTAATATATGCTCAAACTTACATTAGACTGGACATTATCTTGGTTGTCACTATGTTAGGCAAGTATCAAAATACTCCTAGATTGGATCATTAGAAAGATACAAAGAAAGTTTAATGATATCAACATGGTACTAAAGATCATATGCTCACTTATAGGAGATTCAGTCATTTAGAGGTTGTAACATCCCGTTACTGATAGCAAGGGTATTATGGTAATATTAGGTCAGACTGATAGGTTTCATTGCATTCACTGATTGAGCATGTTACTGGCCTCTAATTATAGAGGAACATGTTTATTGCATATGCATTTATTCATAAGTACTCGCATTCATGATTTTCCGGCATTTTAATTGTGAGTATGAATTGATTGGATTGTGAACTGGAAACTGACTGAACTGACTGGATTACAATCGATTGAGAAATTAGCAGTAAGTGGGCTTGAATGACTGATTTAGAATAGTTTGAGTGTAATTGATAATTGATACTGACTTATAGGAAATTTTCGAGAAATTCGGGAGAAAATGCCCGGACCGAAAAATTTGTTGTGACAGACCGATTGACTGTATAGTACTGAAAGAATTGTCCAATGTTAATGGAAAAATTAGAGTTATACTGTTAGGAAATAAAAATGTTGAGCCATTGAAATTTAGAGACTGAAATTTGAACTGATTCGGAGACTCATGTCTATATATAGCTTAGGTTTGAAAATGGGGATTTTATCCTAAGGCATTATCGTTCTTCTTCTCTTCTCCCACGGTGTTCTTCGATTCCTCCCATAGGTGAGGATTCTTCGATCTTTCCTGATGGTTTTCTTCTCATTATGCTAGGCTAACTTGTTTACTGTGATTGATGAAGGTTGAGAAGGTTTAAGAGTGGTTTATCATTGAGTTTGAAAGATTTTAGAGTTTACGGTGATTTGAGGGATTTGTGGATTGAGGCTGTGATTGGTAAGTTTTTATGGCTTTAATGTTATTATTAATGGTTGTTCCATGCATTTATGGCATTTATGGTGAAGATTGAGTAGTTAGGGTGTTAAATGTTGAGCTTAAAGAGCATTAATGGCGAAAATCGATCGGAGAAGACGATCGGGCCTTCGCACGTCGCGACGAGCGCGCAGAGGCGTGAGGGCTTCGTCGCAACGAATAATGATTTATTCGTCGCAACGAGCTCGGTTGGACGTCACGACGAGCCTGGATTTATTCGTCGCGACGAGCGGTCTCCACTTTGCGATGAACGAGCTTCCCACATCGCGGCGAAGGGACGTAGGTCGCGACGAGGGATAGAAATTCTGATTGGATTGATTTTTGTTGATTGGGCTTAATTGATAGTATAGACCTCCGATTGAGGTGATTCCTGATTCGTTACGAACTAGGGATAGAGGCCTACTATTGAGGATAATTTTGAGGATTGAAATTTAATTTAAATGGTATTGATTCATAGAGAATAAGGTCAATTATGGTTCCTATAGTGTGACCTAAGTATTGAATTGAGAAAATTGGAGTTTTAATTGGGATTTTCAATAAAGGTTTTGACCCAATGGTTATGGAATTGCTATAGGGAGTTTGAATTGAGGAAATTGAACTGAATTTTAAGATTAGATCAATTATTGTCGATCAATTGAGCAAAGTGTTAGAATGGGGCATAAGAGTTCAAAATTGGGTGTTAGTGCCGGGAAAATCGTGAACATGCATTGTACATAATTTCATCGAGACATATGTATCATTGAATTGTTTAATTGAGCATCTAGTAATGGGATTGTATTTTACTGCTATAGAGGTGCCGTTGGATCGTAATTCCACGGACATTCTTTGGGACTTCAGGCGTAGTTTCGGAAGTTCTGGTGAGTAACCTAGTTGGTTTCTCAAATTCCTGATTGTCTAAATGCTCAATGTGATTTACTTGCTAATGTGAAATTGCATGATTACTGAAATGTACATGACCGAATGGCATGCTTTTACTGTATTGGATTGGACTACTGCATGACACTGAGAAATGCAATACTGGGCTTTTATAGCCATACACTAAATTACTGAACACTGTATTACATGCATAAATGCATGATCAGATAATGGACATGTGACCCAAGTTGCTATTATCACTGAAAAGAGCCTCGAGCTCGAACATTTGATCTTGACCAGACCTCGAGCCCGAGGGAGAAATCTGACGCATCCCCATCGAATCTTGGTGAGCACTTGGGGCAATCTTGAATAAGCGTAAAGAGTCTCATATGCATTGCAACTTCCTGATTAACTGATTTGTGATACTGACTGATTACGTGATGGCATGATTTACTGTAAATTGCGATATGATACTGTAAATTGTTATATGCTATTGTAAATTGTTAATTGATACTGCAAACTGCTATAGGTTACGGTAAATTGTATATACTAATTGTATCTTCTTGTCTTGCGTCTTTGTCGCATAATCTGCGTAATGCATGATTTGAGTGAACCATCGATGATGGTTTCTCGAAGTTCATAAACTCACCCAAAATTACAACCTATTTTTCGGGATCGATAGAGTAGACTCTAGCTCAGAGATAGTCTTTTCTGCCGTCATGCGCGTCTTTGAGAAGCGATGGCACTTTCGGTCGGTCAATTGGGTTGGACTTTGCGGATGACTTAGGATAGATGCTTGTATCAGTTTCTTTTTTGGTTTTGTTTAGGGGACTGATAGACTTGTCTATTCTGATATTGGATGACTGTATCAAGATTATTTTGAATTTTAAGAAAAATTTACTGATTTCTGATATATTATGGTTTTAATTATTGCGATGCCATGTGGATTATTAGCGAAATTTTTTGATAGTGCACCTTTATCGTGGGATACGTGTCGGAGTGACCTTCGGGCGTCCCGATGTGTACCCTATGATGAGGGGGCGCTACAGAGGTGATTAAATATTCAGATTTAGATTATGTTGGTTGCATTGATACCAGAAAGTCTACTTTTGGCTATGTTTTCTTATTAGCTACTATTTCTTAGAAAAGTGTGAAGCAGAAAGTCTATCATTGTTGCGTTCATTATAGAAACTAAATTTGTATAGCATGTTTAAAGCTATAATTCAAAGATTATGGTTGTGAAACTTTATTTCGGAACTTAGAGTTGTCGACAGTATTGTCAAGATATTGAAAATTTATTATGATAATTATGCAACAATTTTCTTTTCAAATAATGACAAGTATTCAAAAGATACTAAATATATGGAATTAAAATACGTATCTTTTAAAGAAGTTCAAAGACTAACAGTGTCAATTCATCATATTAGCATAAATTATATGATCGTAGATCCTTTGATGAAAGGATTGACACCGAAAGTCTTTAAATGACATGTTGAAAGAATGGGTATTATAGGATAACATTATTGAGATTTATGATATTTGTATTTTGACAATGTGAGCTCACTTATGTTTATGTTTCTGTCAATCCTATTTTATAGTATACATTTATGAATAAATTATGTTGATAGGATTTGTCTTTAAATAAGGCATTATTTTGGACCATTAATATGTTTCTTATTTATGAATCATATTGAATAAAACGTTAACATTGTAGTACGTATAAGGAATTATGTCGTTTGCTCTAATGTGAAAGGTCTATGACTATTATTTGTAGCTTTGTTCGATTGTGATTTATGACATAATCAATATTAAAGAATTTAGCAAAGTTTATGCGCAAAATGTTTATTTATTATTAAACTGTGATATAACGTTTTCCAATTAATGAGCCAACTAGGAGAATGTAAAATCTATATATAATATATGGCTCATTAATAATTATGGTTTTAATAATATTAAGTGCCAAATTTGATTGGTCAATTTGATTATGTAAGATAAGGTATTGTTTTTTAAACTTACCGTTTAATGGAAACAATTAAGATGTCCTTATTTCATAGAAATCGGTCCCCTCTCTCGCCCACACACCTCTCTTTACGATTTAACATCAGAAGGCAGGATTATTGAGGAAAAAAGGAAACAAAACAAGTTTCTCTATATTCAATCACTTGGAGGGGCTTGTCTCAATTACGATTAACGTAAACTCATGGATCAGGGTATGTAATTCCTATTTTATATTTTGGAGAAAAACATGTAATTTCGAGATCTAGATTAAAGGACTATTGTAATTATGTCTATGCGATAATTATGCTTACATTTAAAATTATTTTAAATAGTAAAATAAATAATATTATGTGCACTATATTTTCACAGTTTAATTATTTTATATTTTATTTAGGGTAAAAACAAAACCTTCCATTTACTTTAGGAAGTTTTGGAAAAACCTCATGATCTTTAAAATTCTTTTAAAACTCCTTTAATTTTAATTTTCTAGCAAAACTTTTCTTTTAGACTTTGGATAAAAATAACGATGAAACAAATACAGTATAAATATTAAGTATAAACTAATCAATTATTATTTATATGACAATTCAGACATAGACTAATTAAATGTTACTTATATGACAATTCAACTTAACGTTTAAACTCGAATCGAACTAATTAAATCCAACTAAAATAATAATTTATTATAATTATCTTAAATTATTAATTTAATTTGAACTTAATTTGTTCAGGTCAAATTTAAAAGTTGACTTATGTTATCATATTATTAACATTTGATTAGTTTGCATTTGATGTTCATATTATGTTTGTTTTGTCTTTATTTTTCAATCAGAGTCTAAAAGAAAGGGTTTTTAAGAACTAAAACTAAGAGTTTTTTATAAAGAATTTTAAAGATTATATGGTATTTCTAATTTTTTAAACTACATGGAAGGTCTATGTCTTTTACTAAGATTTCTTAAATGTTCATCCCTGAATTGACGAACATGTTGACATTTATAAATTTTGAAATAACGGAATATTATGTATATAAATAGAGTAAAAGATATAAATCTTTTATGTGATGTTGACTAATCAAATGTTATTTATATAAGAATTCATCCCAACTCTTAAACTTAAATCGAACTAACTAAATCTAACTTCAACTAATAATTTATTATAATTATCTTAAATTATTAATTTAAGTCAAACTTAATTTTATTAGGGTTAGATTTAAAAGTTGAGTTGGGTTATCATACTAGTAACATTTAATTAGTCAACATTTGATGTTCATACTATATGTTTTTGTTGTTATTTTTAATTAACGTCTAAGAGAAGGAGTTTTCTTCCAAAAATTAAAAACTAAAAGAGTTTTCTCAAGAAGTTTAAACTACAAGGGAGGTCTATTTTTAAATTTCTTAAATGTTTATTCCTAAATTGATGAACAAGTTGTGGTTTCAAGTTTCGAAATGATGGACTATTATATATATAGGGTAAAAGACGTAAACCTTCCTTGTAACTTAAGAAATCTTTGAAAACCTCCTAATCTTTAAAATTCTCCAATAAACTCCTTTTAAATTTTAGTTTTTTAATTTTCTTTTAGAATTAGATAAAAATAATGTTGAAACATATGTAGTATGAACATCAGAGGTGGACAAATCAAATTATATGATATTTATATAACAATTCAACCATACTCTTAAACTTGAACTAAACAAATTAAATCCAACTTAAACTAATAATTTATTATAATTATCTTAAATTATTAATTTAAGTCAAACTTAATTTGATTGAGTCGATTTTAAAAGCTTAATTGAGTTATCATGTTAGTAACATTTGATTAGTCTATATTTAATATTCATAATTTGTGTGTTTTGTTATTATTTTTAATCAAAGTCTAAGAGAAGGGGTTTTCTAGAGAACTAAAACTAAACAAATATTTTTGAGAATTTTAAAGATTAGGGATATTTTAAAATTTCTTAAACTATGTCTTTCTTTATAAAATTTATTAAATGGTCATTCCTAGATTGATGGACATGCTAACGATTCCGAATTTCGAAATAATGGTCTATTATATATACATAGGGTTAAAGACATAGACATTTTCTATACTTTAAGGAATTATAGAAAAAAACCTCCTAATCTTTACAATTCCCAAAGAACTCCTTCTAATTTTTAGTTCTCCAGGAAACTCTTTTTTAGACTTTAGATAAAAAATAACAACTAAACACATGCAATACGAATATCAAGCAAGGAATAATTAAATGCTATTTATATGACAACTCAACCAAACTCTTAAACTCGAATCAATAAATTTAACTCAAACTAATAATTTATTATAATTATCTTAAATTATTAATTGAAGTCAAACTTAATTCATTGATGCCATATTTAAAAGTTAAGTTAGGTTATCAAATTAGTGACATTTGATTAGTACACATTTGATATTCATACTATGTGTGTATCGTCATTATTTTTTATTCAAAGTCTAAGAGGAGGGGTTTTTTGTAGAGACCTAAAAACTAGAATGAGTTTTTTTGGGAAATTTTAAAGATCAAAAGATATTTCTAAAATTTATTACACTAGAAGGAGGTCTATGTCTTTTTTCTAAAATTTCTTAAATGTTCATTCCTAAATTAATGGACATATTGACATTTCCAAATTTTGAAATAATGGGCCATTTTTATATACATAGGGTAAAAGAGATAAATATTTCTTGTAGTTTAAGAATTCATAGAAAAACCTCCTGATCTTTAAAATTCTTTAAAACTCTTTCTAATTTTAGTTTTCTTAAAATTCCTTTTGTGAACTTGGATAAAATTAACTATGAAACACTTGCAACATGAACATCTAGTTAAATGTTATTTATATTATAATTCAACTCAACTCTTAAACTTGATTCGAACTAAATAAATCTATCTTAAACTAGTAATTTATTATAATTATCTTAAATTATTAATTTAAGTCAAACTTAATTTGTTCTAAAAGTTTAGTTGAGTTATCATATTAGTGACATTTGATTAATTCACATTTAAAGTTCACACTATGTGTGTTTGTCGTTATTTTTAACCAAAGTTTAAGAAAAGGAGTTTTGTAGAGAATTGAAAGAATTGAAAAATAGAAGAAGTTTTTTTCATGAATTTTAAAGATAAGATGGTATTTCTAAAATTTCTTAAACTATAGGGATATCTATATCTTTTTTCCAAAATTCTTAAATGGTCACTCCTAAATTAACAAACATATTAATGTTTCTAAAATTTGAAATAATGGGTATTGCATATATACAAAAAGCAAAAGATATAAAGCTTTCATGTGGATTAAGAAATTTAGAAAACCTCCTGATCATTAAAATTACAAAATATCCATTAAATTTTTAGTTTTCTAGGAAAACTCTTTTTATACTTCAAATAAAAACTAATGATAAAGCATATGCAATATGAACATCAAGCATGGACTCATCAATTGTTATTTATATGACAACTCAACCTAATTCTTAAATTGAGTTGAACTAATTAAATCTAAATTAAACTAATAATTTATTATAATTATATTAAATTATTAATTTAAGTTGAATTGAATTCATTTAGGTCAAATTTAAAAGATGAGTTGAGTTATTATATTAGTGACATTTGATTAGTGTATATTTCATGAGCTTACTATGTATTTTGTCATTATTTTCTAACCAAATTTTAAGAGAAAAAGTTTTCGGATAACTGAAATCTAGAAGGAATTTATTCAAAATTTTAAACATTAAAGGGTATTTATCAAATTTCTTCAATTACAAGAGAGGTTTATATCTCTTTCTAAAATTTCTTAAATATTCATTCCTAAATTGGCGGACATACTAATACTTCTAAATTTCAAAATAAAGGGCTATTACGTATACACATAAGATAAAAGACATAAACCTTCCTTACAGTTTAATAAATCATAGAAAAACATTTTCAACAAATAAAGGGGCTCACTTTGTATGTGAAGAGAAATCCAATAACTCTTTTAATGGTAGTGTTATTAGATACTTGACTTCTTATCTGGCTACTATTTTAGCATCCAACATCTTTAAAAGTGACCTAAGTAAATTTTTTATCATTTTAAAGTAAGTGTATGTCTTTACAAAATCTTTATAATCATTAACAATATCAATAGATCTAGTATATATGTTAGATATGTTTTCATCATGCTTCATTTTAAAATTCATATCAATGTGTTAACCTACTAACTTTGCTCTCCTTTACTTCATTTGTTCTCTCATATGTAACTTGTAAAGTACGTAAAATTTCATGAATCGTTTCATACATAAAGACCCTATTGAATTCATTTCTTCTCAGAATACAAAATAACATATGAATCATTATTATTTAAGGAAATTAGTCTCTTACCTTAAAGGATCCCATCCCTCTGCTAGTTTAAAAAATTTTCTATCATCTATCACTTTAATAGAAATGAATGTACCACTTAAGACAATTCTTCACAAGTCAACATTTTTAATCATTAATAAAATTTTATTTCCAAAAGAGATAGTCATTTTCACCAAAGAAGGGAACTCTACTAATTTTTTGTTCCTCTTGGTTAGATGATGACAGTGATGCTCCTAAGTATGTCATTTGATCTTTGCTCTATGATTTCATTTGAAATGCTAAACTAATGCATATACTTTTATACCACTTATTAGTCCCTACAGGCACCTAAGAGGTAGGTGAATTATATGTTAAAATATTTTAATGAATTATTCACTAACTTAATGTAAATGAACATCAATCATAAATGATGAATATATGAAATAATAACATTCAACAAAACACTTAAGAAATAATGTAAAATATAAGGGAGAGAAACACAAACTGATTTATAGTCGTTTAACAGATAACCTTTGCCTACTTCCACTCCCAAGACTCTTATTTCAATTCAACTAACTCTTCTTTTAAGGTGATGAATTAACCTTAATATAATCTTTCTTAGAAAAAATGAATCTTTATAAAATCTTCTTCTAAGATGAAGACGAACTTAAATGTCACTTGGAACACCCTCAAGTGTAATATACAACATCGTAATGGTAAACCAATGAGTTAACAAACACTTGTATTACACATTTGACTTATATTGGTTGACCATTAACTTATGTTGGTCGACTAATCCCTATAAAAACATTATTTTAACAACTTTAAATGCTTAAATTTGAATTTTTATGCAATTACAATTAAAAACAACTTTCAAAATGTCTTCCAAAGAGTATTTAAAATATCAAGAGGTTTATCTTTTAAATACAAAAGATTTAATACCTCTTGATAAACAAAACGACTTATATAATGAAGTAAGATGAAATGTTTGTTTATGGTGAACCTTTAATAATATCAAATTAACAAAATGAGATGAAAATTATCATTGCAAAGTATATAATGACTTTGATGTGCCTTATCTTCTTTTGTTCTTGAATTGATATTCACTTTGAAGGTTAAAAATTTCAAGTTTTCTTTATCATTTTCAAGAAGTATCTTGTTAAGTTATCTAAGGCCACATCTTGTTGTTATATATCTTCTTATCAAGATAACAAATTCACTAGTAGTACTTTTTTTTTATTATTATCATTAAAACATCAATTGGAAACTCTTCGTTCAATAATCTATAATCCCATTTTTAAATCTTGTGTTGTTAACAAAGTATGACACGAACTTGAATGTAAGTTATTAAAAAAAAAGAGATAGTCATTGATTGACTTTAGAACCATGACCTTGTTAAATATTTTAAGGTTAGCGAAAAAGCCTTACACTTTATTGTATTATGCATTTTATTGTAGGTGTCCAATATTGGCATTATGTGTGATAATTGCTTCATTAAGACCTTTAAATTGATTAGACTATCAACAACCATATTTACACCCCAAGCATCTAACACAAGGTTTCTTTCACTGATAAGGCTTGCATGGAAAAAGTGTTGATATGGATGTGCTGATTATAATAGGGTCAAGGGAAGTCCATTAAATGGTGGTTATAGTTTATGAACCTATTGTCTTTCCTAAAGCTTCTACAAAAGAACATTAATTTGGTATTCCAAGGTTTCCATAATTAATGACAAGTCAAATGGACGAGTTGTTGTTATTATGTTACTAGAATGGATACTTCCTTGGGGTCCACCGTCCTTCTTTAATTAAGGCACTTAGGGCAGGTATAAAGCTACTTAAATAGGAACAATTTTCTTTCTATAAATAATGCCAAATAATGTCATTTAGGAAATCCTTAAAGCTTCGACTTTGGCATAAGGTAGTAAGCTTTTAAGAAAGAAGCCAAGGTGATAGAATATTTTTGGTAGAGCTACTTAAACAATTAAAGCCAGTCGAAATCTCAGGGATGATTTGTAAGATTAAAAATGCAATTAATTTATTTCTATAATGGTCGTTTTCATATAGAAGAGAGATGAATAGTTAAATTTTGGTACAATTCCACCTCTTCTTCAAGTTGTTTATCCTTATCTCACACAATTAGATCAGATAAGAGAGAATCTTGTCATTAATCCAAGAATAGATATGATTTTTTTCATTAAAACACCCTTATATCACATGCTTAATAATTCGTAAAGTATAATAGCTTGGATAAATATGCACACCTAATAGGAATTTATATCTCAATTGCCTATTAACTTCTTGTTTGAACTTTTAAGTCCTAATGAGCTTTATAAGTTAACATACTCAATGCACAAAAATTCCCAATTTGTGAGGGTTTAGAGAGGGTCATAGTATATTTAGCCTTTCTTTTATATTTTTACAAAGAGACTGTTTCTGTGAATTGAACCTATAACCTTACGATCATAAAGGAGCAACTTTACAGTTGCTTCAGGATCTATTGAGCTTTATAAGCATTAAGATTTATTATGTATATATCAGTTATAAGTTGTAGATAATGACTTAAAGATACTGAGAATGGATCAAAAGTTGAAAATTTGTAAGCTTAAAAAGGTTAACCTGGTTAATTTTTGAAGTGTTTTTCTTATAAATAATAGACTATTGTTCAAATGAAATAGGCTTCATGTTTCTTCTTAGCAAATTTGTAAACTTATCTACTTTAATTTGATGTAATTTCATATGCAGACTTCATTTTCTTGTCAAATGTGAAATAAATACAATTTTGGACATATCTCTTTAATATAGTATATATAATTATAATCTTTATGTAGTAATATTCATTATTTTGTTAATTCTAAGAAAAATTCATTTTATTAAATTAACTTAGGTTGCATAATCTAATTATCTTTAAAGTCTTTTGAATGCATTAAAATAACAAATACATTCGTAGAAGTATCATTCACTTAAATGCTTTAAAACGAGTCCTAAAAGTTTTGGATCAAATTTAGACTAACTAAAGAAATTGTGTTGTTTTGTAGAGTAAGAAACATATAATGATGAAAATTATATTGGAAGAAAATTTGAAGTAAAAATAAAAGGATAAAAGATATCAAATTTCCGTATAGTTTTACTAATTTCTTCAAAATCCTATGTTTTCAAAAAGCTTCTAAGAAGTCCCCATGTTTACCTAAGATTTCCTCACACCTTAGTTAACTTTCTATGTTTAAAATGTTTTTTTTAATGTTAAAATTGTCGATGGATCACCCACATGTCAAATTTTCTGTACACATTAACACATATAAGCATCTCATGCGAGTTGATTATGAATTAGTAAACTATAAGAGTAGTAAACGTAAAATAAATTAAATTTATTGATTTATTATAATTATGTATAATTAATGATATTGTCCTCAGATCTCACGTATTATTGGGATTTATACTGATATTGTTGTTGTATATATAATTAATGATATTGAAATATAACAATATTAATGTACATGATCCAACGCATGTAGAACAAAAAGAGCAATAAATTGTGGACGAATCGTCTGATGTTAGTGACTAATGGAACTTTAACAACAAATTAGCTGATATCATCTCCAGGAGTAGCATAGTGGGTTGGGCCGAAGAAAAGGTCTAACTTACTTCCTGAGAGGCTCTGCCGTAAAACATTTTCATGGCCTGAAAGAGGTGGTAAACCCGGTTAAGTAAATAAGAATTCAGGCTTTAAATCATTTTGGGTGAGCTTAAACCGAAATACAAAGTGTAAGTTTGTTGCCGGCGTAACCCAAAGCCATCCACGTAATTTAACTATTAAAATTGAAAAAGACAATGAGACTACACCTCCTCACAAAATAATAATAACAATAGGACGTATGTTGACAAGTAGGAGTGACTTAAATGGTTTCAGCCCCTCACTTAAGGCTCTCACTTTCAGGAAATCTTGAGTTCGAGTTATGCTAGAGGAGGAGAAATAAGAATTGTTCCTATTGATGATCCTCTAGCCCCTTAGGTAAAGCTCATTGAAAGGATCAATTACGGACGTCTCGCTTCTAACGGCAGTTTGGGAGTTGGGAATTATTAGAACGCAGGGTTGATGGGAGCACGATCCGAAAGCGGTAGTGATCAATCATCAGCTGAACAATCAAATATGTGAAGACGTTGTCAAGGCCGAAGTCAGACAGATACGTAGAACTCGAAGGATCATCAAATTTCAGGTATACCTCCCCTAAGACTCTTAGGATGGAGTCTTAGGGACTTAGAATTAGTCCGAATAAGCCGAGATTAAAAAAAAAAAAACAGGATGCATATTTATTTCATCCTAGAGAATAAAAGCTTGAGCACGAACAGTTGTCGTTGAAGACAGGTCTCTTTTTGGTGCAATTTGTAGCCCGCATGTTAATCTCTGGCAACAGTTTCAATCATCACACCGCCAACATGACCAAAAAGTCAAACAAACTGAGTCATTTTCTGCAGTCACATCATACAGAATTTATGCCAGTGTCTTGACTGAACATCAAAGTCCAGTTTCAATCATCACACCGCGAGCAAAAACGAAAAGTCAAACAACTGAGTCATTTTCCGCAGTCAGATCATACAGAATTTATATCCCATTACACTCTAACTAGTGTCTTGACTGATTTAAAGACGTAATTATTGATTGAAAATTCATAAGTTAGTTTTCATCTCTACTCCAACTAAACATGTAATCACTAATTACAGAACCCCTTGTCCTCTAGCTCCTTAATGCGTGTGCTTCTCTTGACATCGATGGCGTACCAGAGCAGCAAGTAAATGATTTTGAGAGAATTGGGTCAATCGTATCCGGTGCAATAACACGACAAAGGGGATGCAAAAAGATGGAGACTGGACTATGCGCTCCACGCACCGAATCATGTGCACACATCAGCATCACAATCATAACCGACGAAAAGTCGTTGATCAAAAAACATAAGGGTGGGGACGATCCGTGCATGAAAGTGTCAATTAGGGCCATCGCTTATGATTAGATTTTGATACGGTGATCCTTTTTAACGAGACCTGATCCTCTGGCCCAGATACTCTGGCCCTACTCTGGGTCAGAAGATCTCAGCCATCCATTTAGCTGAAATGGATGGCTGAGATCCTCTGACCCAGGGTAGGGCCAGAGTACCTGAGCCAGAGGATCTCATGCGATTTTTAACAGTGTGCCCTTTTCTTTTTAACTGCAAAGATAGCCACTATCATTTGTCAGTAGTCTAGCTCCAGGGTGCTGTAGCCTTCCACTTGATAACTCTTTAATCATTTGGTCAGCTACCTCTTGTCAGTAATATCCCCTCCCTCGGCTTTTCTGACTCATATTCTCGTCCCTTTACTGTAATTCGATGCCATCCTTGGCGCTTAAAGGGAAAGGGATGGTGTTAAAAATTTATTTAATATAATAAAACTAAATAATATAATATTTTTATATGATTTAACAATGTGTTAATATTCAGGATCGTGTTAAAAATTTCAGTAATGTACAAAAACAAAATACAAGGGTTTATTGTTAATTTAGAAATTACAATAGAATATAAAAATAGAAATTGATAATAATCTTATATGGTAAGAAAGATGGAGGAACTGAGAAAACTAAAAATTTAATATCCCACTTTCCAGTTTCAATTGTAGAGGACAGTAAATGGGTTATATCTGATGGAACGACAGAAGGGAAGAGCTGGAAATGGATACGGTGGCGCAGTAAGAATGGTTAAAACGAGAACTTGAGAAAGTAAGAATGGTTAAAACGAGAACTTGAGAAAGTAATTAATGTGGAGTGGCGAGTTGACCAAGATGCACAAGAGTCAAATATAGGTTGATTATGAATGGTGAGTAACAAGTAATGATGAAAAGGGGGAGAAAACAGTGATGCTTCTTTTGTTATTCTCTATTCTACACTCTTCTGTTTGTTTCTTTATTATTGCAATTCATTGTCATCACCTCCTTAATTACATCCAACCATGCATTTTCCAATCATTTAGTGATGGTCAAAACAAAAGCGGGACTCGTAAAACGTTGAGTAAACCGAGGAATAAGATATGACATAGCTAATGGAAACGCTTTTTTGTCCGAGATTTTTGCTCAGGCGAATAAAACTTTGCAAAAT
This sequence comes from Erythroxylum novogranatense, assembly GCA_029891385.1. Classification (NCBI taxonomy): domain Eukaryota; kingdom Viridiplantae; phylum Streptophyta; class Magnoliopsida; order Malpighiales; family Erythroxylaceae; genus Erythroxylum; species Erythroxylum novogranatense. The sequence continues at coordinate 89,561,322 of CM057228.1, forward strand.
GAGCTACTCTCCGCGATCAACTGACGTTTTGCACGTAGAGGAATAAATTAAAAAGCAATCATTGTATCTGATTCAGATCCTTGTCAGATTTGAAAAGTTTTTATTTTTTTCTTCAAATTTCGTGAATTCTACTAGAAAATACGGACAGGATTTGTTCACTTATCCTGTACTGGATACTGCAGCAACTCAGGAACTCAAATGCTTCTCTTGAACAAGAAGGATGCTCGAAGTTATTAAAAAAAAAAACCCTGCCCTATTAAGTTTACTTGAATACTGGATTCCATATTAATCGATGGTTGCCTGTCTACTTTTCTTGGTGTCTTTTGCTGAAAAATCAGTGCATAAACTGATCCTAATTGTAACGGAATAATTACAAATATTTTTATTTTTATTTTTCAATGTAAAATGATTAACATATAAATTATAATAAAGTATAAATCTAAATTTGTATCTTATTCTAAATCTTGATTATTTCTTGTCATATTTTTCGAACTGCTTTTAAAATTGATTCATGTGAACACTCGTAATTGTATAAGTGTCTGACCTTTAACGGTATCTACAAAACATGTTGAGAGAACTTTTAACTCTTACATAGAGGGTTAAGTAAGAAGTGATAGCTTCATTAAAACTTAAGTCTATTTATACTAAGTTTTACATTTTAATAGTTTCAAGTTAAATTTTAATTTCAATTAAACTCTAATTAGAATTATAAATAATCCTAATAAAATACTAATTATGTCTAAATAAGATCCAATATCTCATCTTAATCTTTACTTATTAAATATCTCATATTTAATCATAAAGTTTCTCAAATTTTATAATCAAGTCCAACTTGATTAAAATACCTTGACTTTCTTCAATTCATTTTTTATGTGAGATTTATTAAGTTTTCAAATATGTTAGCATTAATGATTATAAATTATAATTCAATTTATAATTAGAATTAAATAAATTAAAACTATTTTAATTTATCTTTAATTTTCTAATTATACAATTTATATTCTTAGATCAAGATTGATGTCTAACAATATATCATGATCATCAAAATATTTAAGAATGTTAAAATAGTTTTGACTAACCTTTTTCGTACATGATTTTTTGTATAATTCAATCATTTCATCACATAATGTTTCGATTAGACATAAAGCTTGAAATTAATGTATATTCTATTTTGAGTCTAATTATATTCGCTCTCCGCCATTAATTATTGGCTCAATTAATGACATTTGTAAACTATTTACAAAACGTAATTCCCTCTTAGCTAAGGATTTCTCGAATCGTACTAATTGAGAATAACATAGCATTCTCTCTAATTACTTTAGGATGATGAATTTTATCTTGATCACTCAACTACCTCTATATGATTCATGTTACATCCAAAGACTGAACGACTTACGATAAAAATATGTCATAACTAGTATTAAAATATAACAATTCATATATAAAATAACTTCACAGACCTCAAATCAAAGGATCACTTATACAATTATCACAATGAGAATTTTCATAGACATACAAGTAATGTTCCAAATGATTTTTTTATATCTAGTCTATTTAGAGAAATTGTTCTCTAACAAGTACTCACATATTTGTTGAAGTATCTCCATACTTTAGTTTATGTGATCGATTACTTCATAAGAAAAAATAACGTGTGTTAATCTTTTTACATCCTATTAATGTCCAATCTTAATAGAATAATGCCTAGGAACAATTTAGGGACAATACATAAATGAAACAAGAATATCATAATTATAATTTCATTTACAATGTATACTTATCCCAGTGGGATTCATATGGGTGTTGCTGATGTTGTTAATTATCCCATGAACTTTATCATATACATTTAAATATGTATAAGATAAAGAATGCTCTTAAATTATTTTGTCACTAAACTACAACCAATCGAATGGTTGTAGAGTATAAACTATCAGTCTCCCACTTGCATTAAGCCAATTATTTAGGTATCTTATTTCGTATCATCATATGAAGATTATGCTACTTCTTGGACAGTGGTTTAATAAGAGAATTCTACAAGATTATTTATAATGAGCACTTGTTTAAATCTTACAACTTCCATCTTAATATCATCAAAATTAAGAAAATCTACTTAAATACATACTGAGATCTTTGATAAGACCTTAGCTCCTTTTGTATGCCCAATGGCTCTAACGTTCTACAGTATATTACTGTCTTGAACAATGTAAGGAAATATATTAAGTTCATTAAAGAACTTACTGATCCAATTAATCATTTCCATTAAATGAAAAATGTATTATGGCTTAATTAGCAACCATTGCTACATTGGAACATTTCCAATCTTGAATGATATTGTTCTAAGTAAATAGACCTTAATTAGGATTAACTTCCAAAGTTAATATCCTTATAACCTTGAACTCAAATATCAACTTATACATAGAATAATGGATATCTTTAATACTTCACAAGTATTTGATATCTTAGATACTAAACATCTTTAGTACATTATCTATGTACTTGGACTTAGAATAGGTGAACAACTTCTACTATCTCTATAATTCTAATTCCCAAAATTAAGTTGTTACCTTTTCATATCTAATAAGACTTATTCTTGGACAATTATACTTTTAACAATTGAAAATTAGAATTATTGTTGTCTATGTGTAATATGTCTCCACATACTCCCATTGAAGAAGACAACTATACTCTTATTAACCTTCTTATAGATATGATAAATTTATAATCATCTAAAAACAAACTATTTAAATTCATTAAGAAAGTGAATCTTTCCATTTCTCATAGCATTTCAACTATACATTAAATGTATCAACAAAGGCACTAGTTTTAATTGGATTTATGGTCATGAGATTTGAACTTTTTAAATTTCATCTTACTCTTACTACTTATCTTGAGAACCATTTTCCTATCGGTATACATTGAAACAAACAATTTGTTCAACATATCTATAAGATTATATTTAAACTTGTGGATATCTCATAGCCTAAACTTAATGGATAATACATGTTTTAGCTAAGCATCATATCCTTAAATCATGAACTTTTACTCTTTGAAAGGCTTAATGTTTCATATCTAATATGAAATCTTACTAATTGATTCAGTTGGAAATATTGAAGGCAATTCTTTATACTAGGCATAGCTATATAAGAAAAATATTGCATCATAAAATATCTCATATTTTATTTTCCTCTTTACATAAAACTATACTTTTATGAAATTTTATTGTGAAGGTAGTTACTAAAGAATCTCATTCCTAATAGATACTTGAAAATTTAAAACTTACCATAACAATCTCATCGAACTTATATAAACATAAAAGTATAACATACAAGGATGCTATAAAAGTATAACGTAAAATTTTGCTTTTATGTTTTACTTTTCGATACACATATGAAAAACATAAAAGTATAACCTAAAATTTTGCTTTTATGTTATACTTTTCGTCTCATCAAACACAAAATTATGTAAAATATCACATATATAAACATACAATTTTAACTTACAGCCTATATATATATCAAACATATAAATAAAATATGCAACTTATGCACTCATAATCTAATTATATGTAAAAAATATCAAGCTTCATTTGATTCTAATTGTTGATCTTCATAATTTAAAATAATACTTTCAACTCATTGGAAAAATATATTAAACCTATTGATTCCTAAATAAACTAAATTCCCATTCCAAATAGAAATTTAATTTGATTTTGAAAACATTTTCAAATCCAAGTGGAAACTATTTCCAATTATCTTAACTTCTTTAATAAAATTTCATGATTTTCCTTAAATTATGTTTTTACGTATTATAATTTGGAAAAGTTTTTTCCAAAATTATATAAGTAACATATTCTAATCTAAATAGATAACTATTTCCAATCTAATTAGAAATTAATGTCTCTAATCTCATTAGAAATTACTTTTCCTTAATTAGAAAACTATTTTCTAATATTAAAAGGAAATTGTTGGACCCCAAAATTTTTCAATTATTATCAATTTATTTGTTCAATTATTTATTTAGGTTTTGTTTGTTGTTTATTTATTTATTTTAGAATTAGGCCATTAAATTTAGTAAGCATGAATAGAGATTAAAATTTGATGGAAAGATTAGAATTAAGTTAGAATTAATATGATGTTTAAGAAGATTAAAGGAGTTAGAGACATAAAAGACAAAGAAGGGGAAAAATGGGAAGGAAAAGGTAAATAAAGGTCAAAATTGGAAGATTTAACTAAAATGTGGTATTGAATTAGAAGAAGAAGAGAGAATGTCGTGGGTGTGAGAAGAAAAGAAGAAGAGAAAATCAAGCTAGGGTTTTGAAGATCTTGAAGAGTTTGAAGCTAAATAAGTAAATATAAGCATTAACTCTTCTTGAATATTGGATAAACCATATTTAATGATAGTTAGAAGTGAAAATGAAGTTGAATGTGTGTAGGAAGTTGTTGATGAATGGTATATGAAAATGTTTTAATCTTTTAGGTTTAATGATCAAAGATAGATCATCACATATTTGTCAATGATTTTGGGTTGAAATGAAGTTGAAAATGAAGTAGAAAGGATGATTTTTTTTATAAGATGTGTTAGGTGTAAGATGTTGGGGGTGAGAAATATGGAAAATGGGACGAAAGGGCTGGACATTCGTAAGTTTCTGTGGACGCGGTGACGTTGATTTTTCCTACACCAAACAAATTTTGGTATTTTAGGCATAACTTTTCATGTAGTTATACAAATAGAGTAATTTTTGATTTGGAGTAAACTAGAGACATAGATCTACAAGTTTTTTTTAAGAAATCAATTTTAAATTCAGTCTTTAAGGATTCCAAGTTTTGTAAGGAAGTTGAGCACATAATATTGTTTTAGTATGAGAACAGTCAGAAAATGTTTGGAGTATAACTTTCAGATTACTGAACCAAATTGAATTATTTAGGTGTCCTGAGAAACTTAAGACAATGGGGAACATTTTTCTAGAAAAAAGTGTTATCAAATTTCTTCATTTACTTGATCATAATGATCATGCAAAAATTGACCCGAAAGTCTGAATTTTGAAAGGAGTTATAGTTCAATTTTAGCATGTTTTGATTACTAAAGTTTTATGAAGTTTCATTTGAATTTGGATTGAATGAGAAATTGTTGTGTTTAGGAAATCAAGAAAACCTTACCCAAGAGCAAGAGGAAAGGCAATCTTGAGCTTGGAATTCAAGAAAAATTAGGTAGGTAATATATTTATATTTATTGTGTAATTGGGCAAATTCTTGCCTATGTGTGTATATGTTGATTTGTTTAAACTTGATTTGCTTGATATTCAAATCGATGTGAATGTTTGAAAATGCATTGTGATTTATGAATTGTGATCAAGTTATGCCACTGAAACATGTTATGGTATTTTGTATGAATGAAAAGATGAGAAAGCATGAAAGTATGAGCATACGATAAAACAAATATGTGTTTTTATTTGGGGTAGAGTGAAAACATTAAGTTCGTCACGTGCACGTTGACAAGAGCCTTCTCCCAGTTACCCGCTTGTGGCATATGAGCTTCGAAAATGGACTCATTCTGTTTATGGTGTAAACTTCGGCTTCTCCATTCTGTTTCCGTGGAACCCTCGAGCCATTTGTTTGTGCATTGCATCTTTAAATTGTCAGGTATGATGTGTTTATGTGCTGTGCATAATAGTTAAAGCCTATGTTATGAGTTATGCGATGACTTGGTTAATTATGAGTTTTTGAGCTAAATTGAGAATGCTTAAGTTGTTATATATATAAATACGTATATATATATATATATACGTATATATATATATATATATATATACACGTATATACCTATATATATACGTATATATATATACCTATATATATACGTATACCTATGTATATATATATGTATGTATATATATACATATACGCACTTGAATTTATGGCAAATTATCGATGGCTATTGTTGGACTCTGATTCCGGAGCTTAACATCGAACATAGAATCATGAAGCTTGAGTGTGGAGGGAGGCTTGGAAGTTGAAAAATTAAAAGAAAATCCTTCGGAAGCAAAGGAGGGCATTGCCGCGATGAACATATGCAAGAAAATCCCCTAAACCTCTCGGGAATTTTATGCCTCAAAGAACGATTTAACTTTTGCCACGGCGAACCTAAAATTGTATTTTTACCGTGGCGACCATTTGGTCTCGCCGCGGCGAACTCACTACGCCAGCGAAAATAAAAAGCTTAGGGTTAATTACACCGTGACGAACTCTTCACTTTGCCGCGGTGAAAACCCCTGATGCAGAACCCACAACCCAAAATCAGCATACCTCATTTAATGAAACTTAAACGTTTTCAACAACTCAACCCCTAACATTAACTCTACTAAATGCAATCATAAAGTTTCCAACAACCACATTCCTCAATTCAACCCAAAAACAAAAATGGTTATGAACCTAATCACAAACAAGTTCTCAAAATCTTAATCTCATTTCTAAAACAAAATACATTGCGAAAACAAGAAAATCATAGACATCCCAAATATATTTCATTAATATTTAAAAGTAGAGTTTTACAAAGCTTTAATGGGCATTTCAAGCCACATTACATTATAATCCCAAAAATAAATAGCTTGCAAAAAGTATAATTTCTCAAAATGCAATTAAAAGCTAAAATAAATCTAGTTGGAGTGATGCCTTGACTCTTGACTGCTCGATCTCTCGCTCTTCACCTGTACATGGGATGGAATGGGAGGGGGTGAGCTTAAAGCTCGTGGGTAACAAATTTTCAATAGAGAATTAAGCAAAACCATTGAAAATGTTCATTTATCAAAGAAAATTCTCATTAAATCATGAAATGCATAGTTTCCAAATTCACAACCAAGTCGCAAAAACACAAATCATGTATGCATCAACTTATTCTCAAAATCATAAATACATAAGCACATTATAATGGTTTGGGTGGATTCAAAACAGAACGTCCTACACATTCCTACATAATGGTCTTATGTAGCCGTGAACAGAACGTACTAACGCAATCCTATTTAATGGTCTTGCATAGCCGTGAACTTATAAGAGTCCATGAAGGAGCTCCATGTCACTAGTGGGCAGGTGAGAGAAGCTTTTTGCCAATGTGCACTTGACTTTACTTAGGGGACCACCACAAATCGACATAACATGTATTTGATGACTTGTAAGTATATTGCCCAAAGAGGCACTTTTCGGAAACATGTTTTTGATAAGCATCATATATTTCAAAACCATTTCCGATCTTCATCTCATAAACATCAATAATTCAAACACCAAACATGTAACAAATTCTTAGATCAATCAAAAGAAATAATGCAAGAAGTATGAAGCAATTTGAAATCATTTTATTTTCTTACTTTGAAAGAAAAATGTTCATGGCTTAGTAACTCTATTATAAACATGAAACCCACCTTGAATTCCTTTCTTAAACCTTGCTCAAAGATGTCTTTCCTCTTGCTCCTCTTGCCTCTCTTTCCCTACTTGATTTGCTTAAACAATAACCAAAATTCCATTCAATTTAGTTTAGAAATCGGAAAGTCATACTTTAACAATTTGGATTATATCTGATGCTGAAACAAAATTCTATGCTCAATTTCCATCCCAAAATATAGATTCTTAGAGACTGAATTTAGACTTAATTCCTTCACATAATTTGTAGCCCTATGTCTCTAGTTTACACCAAATTAAAAATCATCTCATTCAAAAATCTACAGAAAAGTTATGTCTAAAATACCAAAGTACAGTTTGTGCTGGAAAGTTCGCCGCGACGAACTTTTACAGAAGTGTACTCCGGGAACATTTTTTCTACATTTCCAACTTTTTACTTGCGACATTTCACATATAACCCATCTAAACACTAAACCATCACTTCTACTTCATTTCCAACTTTATTTCAACCCAATATCATTGACAAATACATCTAAAGTTATCTTGATCATTAACCCTAAAAAATAAACATATTTATTTAACCATTCTCAACAACTTCCCACACATATTCATCTCTTAACTAACATCAAAACATGTTTCATTCATCTAATCAAGAAGAATGATGCTTATACTTACCTTGATTTAGCTTCAAAATCTTCAAAGTCTTCAAGATCACCAAAGCCCTAATTTTTGTTCTTTTTCTCTTCTTGTCTTCCCTTCTTCTCTTCACTCACGTTTCTCTCTTCTTAAAAATACAAGACAATAACTTCTTCTTTTTTTAATAGCTTTAATGAGTGTGCAAAGTCTATTTTGCCCGTTGCCTAGAGCCTTATGTCTTATACCCTTAAGTGAACTTCCAACAATGCCCTTTATACATTCTTATAACATTAATACTTCAATATAACTTACACCATACAACACTCTAACTTAATCTTAATTTCTCCATTTAATACTTTTAATTTCATCAATCTAGGCAATAAATCCTCCAATCCTTGACATGCTAATTAAACTCCAAACAAAATAATTTATCTAGCAAGACTATACAATTTAATCAATTCATGTTTAATAAAATAAATAGAAATTTGGGGCCTAACAACTATAAATATATCAGTCACTGATGTTGGATCCCGATTTTGGAACCCAACCCTCTTGCAGACTCATACAGTTGTTGGACCCCGCTTGTTTCTGGAGTCCAACTCTTGTGAAATCATGAAACTTAAGCTTGTTCGGTTCATTTTCATTCTTAAAAATCCCAATAATTTTTTTTTCACAATTTGTTCAATGGCGTGCCCACATAATCAGAGACACAAACCTTGAGCTTATTTTCCTGAAGGGTCATTTGCTGTCATTCCACAATGGTGCTGAGCGCACACTAAACAATCACCAAAATCATAAGTTGAATTCTTCAAAGAAATTGTAGTTTTAAGCCTCAAATTTTTTGTGAAGCAAGAATCACCTCAATCGGAGCTATATAGCTCAAGATATGCTTAAAATTCCAAAGCGTGTCTATACCTCAATCATGCTCTCTAAACTTGACCTCTCACTTTCTTTTGATCAAACTTTTTCAAATCAAAACCAAAAGCTACCAAATTTCATGGAGATATAAATATATGTCTTAGAAATCTATTACTTCAAGAATCACTTTATTCGGAGGTCGGATGAGTGAGTTATGACCGAAAGAATCTAACATGTTCATAACCTCAATCATGCAGTAACATGTCTTGGCGCGATTGTCATAAATTTCACCAAAAATGTCGGATTTGTTTCATTCTTGGACCATTTGAAATTATACTTCTATATCTACAACTTTCATGAAGACTAAAAATTCAGATTCTGCCTCTAAAATGGTCAAAAATCGTGATTTCCTCAAGCTGACCCGTGAGTGTCCGTTTAACGGACATGCATGTCTGTTTAACGGACATTCACGGCCTTGGAAGCACCATTTCATCCGAGAAAGTCCATTAAAAGGACATCCATGTCCGTCTAATGGACATGGGCGAAACAAGGGGTCCTTTTGACCGGAAGTCCGTTTAGCGAACATGGCTTCCAAAAACCTCTCCAAACCATTCTCCAATGCTTCCTACCTCCAATTTAACATCATATACCCTTATAATCTTTACAAATTCACTTCTTCTAATGTCTAAACACTTCTTAACAATCCAAACCACGAATTCATTTCATAAACTTCTCAAACCCAAACTCATTTGGTTCATAAAAACCACCATTTCCTATCATTTACCATAACTGTCATCATGCACAATTCCTATGCAACATCACAACTTGAAACAATCATATCTTTTCACTCAGATATCCTAAATTTGCATTCTTTATAGCGTCGGAAAGCTAAGAAATTCATCTATAACTTTCATTAAGACATCTTGGTCAAAATTATCATAGATTAATATAGAATTTCTTCTGAACTCAGAATGCACAATTTACCCTCATGAAGACTTAAAATTTAACCCATCATTACTTCCTTAATTGCACATCATTCATAACAATTTAACTACCAATTGGAATTCATCCAACCCTCAATCTCAATTCACTTGACTTCTCATATTCATCAACATCTCTATATTCATATCATTCCTATATTTCTTTTCCATATATAACAATAACTCATGTTAATTTTAATTTAAGCTCATCCTTAATTAGTTCATATTCCAACTCCACCCCAATTTTATAACCATTCGAATTCTAACTTTTCTTCCTCCATTCTTAAATCTTAGCTCATTTGACTGGTCACATTAAGCTACATCTCATTATCCAAAACCATACACAGTTCATATTGTCCTTTTCATAACATCTCATTGATGTGTATATATATAATTACATATATATACCGACCATTCATGCTCAACATTCATCATAGTCATCCATATAAAAATTTACATTTCATTATCATACACAATCCCATACTTCATCCACATCATAACTTAAGAGTTTACAATCTTCAATGGCAACTCATGTCACAATACATTACTAATATCAATGTCGAATATACAAGACATGCAAAACTTAATAATTCTCAAAATACATGTAGAGCCTTGTTTTTACATCAATTAACCCAAAAAAAACAAAACATGCCAATCCGGAGAAATGTCTTGACTTTCACTCTGTTTCCTGCTTATTACCTGAGGATGGGGAAAGAGAGAGGGTGAGCTTGAAAGCTCGTGGGTAACATATTTATAAATGGTAATAAGCAAAAACCATTTGAAACTTTCATGCTTATAGCAAAACCTCATTGAAAATTTATAGAACATTCTTTTCTCAAAATTGTCAACTTGTCAAGCAAATTCTCATTTCACTCAAGTCAAACAATCATCAAACTTATCAATACATGAAAACACATAAACACGTCATAATGGTTCGGGTAGGTCCAAATTCATGACGTACTACACATTCTCCTATAATGGTCCTGTGCAGCCGTAAACTTGAGGGAGTCCTTGAAGGAGCTCCGTGTTACTAGCGGGCAGGCGGGAGAAGCCCATTCTTGGGTCAACGTGCACGTGACAATTTCTTAGATGGACTATACCAAACCCAAATAACATGTAATTCATGCACTGAAAAATATTTTGCCCAAATGGCACATTCTTGAAAACTTGATTTCATGAGCATGACATATATCATGTGAATTTCTAGCATCATTTCACAATTCACACAATTCACAACCAAAATCTCATACCAAACATAACAACCATCTTTCAGCTCAATCAAAGAAACAATTACCACACTTGCAAAGCAATTAGAACTTATTTCCAAAAATTCACACACAACCACCCCATAGGGCAAATTTTCAATCATTTAAAGAACCATAAATGCTTACTTAAAAAGTAGTTGGAAAGATCATTTATTGCATTTATGGAAGAATATTTAATAGCCTATCAACTCAAATATAAAAATGTTACCCACCTAAATTTCTTGCTTGAAACTTGACTCAAATTGCTTGCCCTTGATCTTGATTCCTCTTGCCTCCCTAAATCCCCTTTAACATAAACCATAATTCCCAAATCAATGGTGATCCCAATTGACAAACCCATAACACATAATCATCAAAATTAATCTTGAAAAACACAAACCCAAACCATTCTTAAGCCATAAGAACCTAAATCTTTCAAAAATTTGCAATTCAAAATCTTAGTCTTACCTTGAATCTTCACACAACCAAGGGTTTTTTTTGGCTCTAATGGAAGCTTGAACCTTCCTCTAGCTTTTCCTTCTTGAATTAGCTCCAAACACCTACTTGAACTCCAAGAAAATGAAAAACCCTAGCTCTTCCTCTTTTCTCCCCTCTTTCTCTCCATTTTCGTGCTTCTTTCTTCTCTCTCTCTCTAATTTTCGTTTCCCTCTCTTCTAATAGAAGGAAGACTCATTTTTCTTTCCTTTTATACCACTTATGATTGGACAATGTCCATTTTGCTCTTACTTATATGCCTTGCAACTTAAATGACTTAAATGGTCTTCCAATTTTGCCCTCATGCATAAATTACCACCTTAATTCAATTTAAATCCAATCAACCCATGCCATATGGTCTTGTTCAAATTAACATATTAAGTTCTCTGATTGGACCAAATTTATACTATAAATTAGGCCCGTTTTCTCTAGTAATTATGCATCTGTTGACTCCTGATCTATGATTTTTATGCTTATTTTGGTCCCGCACATTGAGTTTTGATAAATTGCACATTGTCAGTATTTTGTTGTCATTTGTCATTAATTCTGCATAATTTTTATTGGGACAATTGATACTGCAAATAGGTTGTATTTGTAGGACCAAAGGAGTCAACATTTAAGAAGTAAACATCACGAGATTCGCCAATGAATCAAGACCCTCCATTCGCCGCAAACAAATTAATGGTATTTAATGTATTCGCCATGACGAGTGACCATCCGGACTTCGCCATAACGAACTACACTACTACTCGCAGCGAATTTCGGTAACCCGCCTATAAATGGAAATTAATCCACCGATCCGACTCGCCCGCATAACTCCCTATAAAATCTTGCCATTTAGGGCAAAAACTAGCTACCGCTCCCGAGGTTAACTTCTTCTTCTCTGCTTTCTCCGCTCGTCTAATAGGTTTTGTTTTCTCTGGTTTTGCGCTTTGATTCGGAGGCAATGTACATCGCCCACATTCACCACCTTCTCTTCGCCTTCATTTCGATGCGACCATTCCTTCATCCTTCACCGTCTGAGTCATGAGCAACGTCGGGTGTCCAGCAGTGATGGACTCTTCTGCCGTGATGCGTGGCTAAGTCTCCGATCTCTTGAAGATGGAGTGAGGGTCTGAGTTCCGTGAGCTTAACTGGGGTAATCGATCTTAGTTTTAGATTTCATTATATTTTCGTATTAACTCCGAGTTGGAGAATACATTGTATGATGGATTGAATCCGGTTATAGTTTAATCGGATGTTAAACTTTGATATATGTTATGGATTGATTATTGTTGAATGTTGTGCTTAAATACATGGAGTTCATGTATATCAGTTGGATGATTGCATTAATCAATTTAATCTGCCTAGTTGTATTTGATTGAGTTGGTTGTGTTATTGTTTGATCGATTTATTGCATTAATCATTATATACATACACTAAGGTTTTTAACAAATTTTAATTAATCGAGTTGATTAATTAATTTTTGGACTTAACGAGTTGTTAAGGTTTAGCTTTCAAACTTAGTGGATTTCAAACTCGATATTATTTTGAACGATGATGACCCGAGCTACATTTTCAAGAGAGTTTTAATTAATTGTTTTCGGTCTCATTTAATTTAAATTGCCTTATCTTTTCAAAATCCCAAAATATTTACCTTTACTTTGGTTTAGTTTAATTTTAGATTAATCAATCAAAACCCCTTTTATTGCTTTCATTGCATGCATAATTCAAACATTAGGCTAGTCTAGGATCAATTGGTGCCTTTGGTTCCTTGAGAGTCAACCGAGGTTGCATCTGTATTGCAATCCTTGGTATAAATTTTATTTGACCGGTTTGAGGATCAATTCTTAAATTGAACGATAAGCCGATCAAATTGGCGCCGTTGCCGGGAATCAAATTAATTGGTTCTCTAGGTTAGCCGATGTTTGTTTTGATTTTAATTTTGTTGTTTACATTTTGTTTGCATTGCATAATTTTATTTAATTTCTCTTACGCTTAAGTGTTTTAGTGTTAATCTGTTTGTGATTTCATTACGCTTTGTTTTAAGTGTTTATTCGATTCGCTTGCTTTTCTTCGGTTCAGCTTCTTGGGCGTGACGAGTTCATCATTCGTCACGTGAGTTCATCATTCGTCACAAGTTCATTAGTCGCCGCAATGAAGTTCATATATTCGCCGCAATGAAAGTTACAATTTATTCGATCATTGCAATAATTACTACACGCCGCGGCGAACTGAGTGAATTGAAGCCTTGCTATCCATTGTCGCTTTAGTGAGCTATCTTAGGTGAACTTCTCTTGTGCATGCCCGTAGACTTAGGCTAGTTCATTTTCAACCTGAAATTGAGCGACACCTTAGACAACTTAGGAAAAACAAGAGAGAGCAAGAAAGACTTAGCACACTAGATCGATTAGAATCTGAGATGGCTGAACACCAAGAATATCCCGGTCAACCACCCCGAAATGGAGATCACGGTCTTAACGGTGACCAGGAACGCGTCGATGACAACAATGCAAACATCAGGCGTAGGACCATCCGAAAAGCTACAATCTCGGACGTAAACTACGATCCTTTCACTGCTGCCTGCCCTAACTTCGACGTGAATTTCGAAGTTAAAGGTTTATTGATCAACTCCCTACCCAAATTTCACGGTTTGGCGGGAGAGGACCCCTACATGCATCTTCAGGTCCTCACAATGATCTGTCAGAGTATGAAGCCTGTAGGAGCACATCTGGATCAGGTGCTGTGGAAGGTATTCCACTTGTCGTTAGAAGGAAAGGCCCGGGAGTGGTACATGAGCCTCCCAAGGCATGTCGCGAATGCCTATCATAGTTGGGCTAACTCATGAAAGCTTTCCTGAAAAAATATTTTCCAGCCTCGAGGACTTCGTCGATGCGAAAAGAGATTTATTCCGCCAAGCAGGATTACGACGAATCCTTATATGACTTTTGGAACAGATTCCAAGATCTGTTATCTCGGTGCCCCCATCATCAGATCCCTGATGAACAATTGGTTCAATATTTTTACGATGGGGTGAAAAATCAGGAAAAGGGAATGTTGGATGCTGCGTCGGGAGGTTCGTTGATTGACCTCACCGCACCTGAAGCATGGGCCTTGATCAAGAGGATGGCCCTAAATCATCAGCAATATAGTGTCAGAGATTCCAGGAATGTGAATGAAGTAGGAGCCATGACGGCTCAAACTAAGAGTATGGAAAGCCTGGAATCGAAGGTGGATTCCCTGGAGCATAGGATAATTTCCCAGTTATCCTCAATCACGGTAGAGCTTAAGAATTTGAATGTGCATCGCCCATCACCTTCCACTGAACTGATCGCACCTAGTTGTGATTCTTGTGGCTCAGTGATGCACATTTCCAGTGTCTGTCCTGGAAGGTATGAAGAAGTGTCTGCAGTTTACCCAGGCAGACAAAATCAAAAGTGGGACCCGTACTCCAACACCTATAATGAAGGATGGAGATCTCATCCAAATTTTAGTTGGAGAAGTAACGCGGAAAGAGCACCCAACCGTTTTCAGCAAGGGAGTGGAGCTGGTCAATCTACAAACCAGTTCCAGGATCAACAAGCGTTGACGGTGCAACAACCACCGCCACCAAAGGAGGACACCAACCAACTGCTGCATGGTATGATGACGTTGATGAAAGAGGAACGAACTTCCACAGCAAATCAATTCAACGCCATCGCAAACCTCATCCAACAGGACTCCGCTAAGAATGCTGCCCGCTTTAGTGCCTTGGAAAAACGCATGGATCAATGGGAAACCAAGGCCGAGAACCTGAACTCATATGTCACTCAATTGTCTAATAATTTGAGTGACAACCAAGCTAGGAGTAGCGGAACCATTCCCTCCAACACTGTGATGAACCCGAAGAGTTTAAATGCCATTGCCCTGAGGAGTGGAAAGCAAGTGAGGTTTAAGCCTCAAGAAGAAGATGAGATTTGTGAAGATGAGATTGAGTGTGAGCCAGTACCTCCACCACAGGATAAGATGAAGAAATCAGAAAGTGTGAGGGAAGAAGAGCTTCTGAGAGAGAGGAAGCAAGCCTCAAAGAACAAGGGAACTACTTTAGAGAGTTCCAACGATCAAGCAAAGGATGGAGAGTCAAGCAAGCAAGCAGGTAAAGGTGAAGAGGTAAATATTCATGACCTTCCGTTTCCTAATTCGTATTTGATGAGTAAGCGCTTAAAAGAGAAACAATATGAGAAGGATATCATTGATTTGTTTGGGAAAGTGGAAGTGAATGTCCCTTTACTTGACTTGGTAAAGCGAGTTCTGGCCTACGCTAAATATTTGAAGGATCTGTGTACAAATAAGAAAAAGTTTAGGCCGAATGAGAGGGTGCAAGTGAGCTCAAATGTGTCAGCCTTGTTTAAGCCGCAGATACCAGTAAAATGTCAGGACCCTGGATCTTTTACCATTCCTTGCACCTTAGGGAAAGTGACCATAGGTAGAGCTTTGCTAGATCTAGGGGCAGCGATAAATGTGATGCCTGAGTCAGTTTATAAGGCCTTGGGAGTGAAGAGTATTAAGCCCACATTTGTTGTTCTCCAATTGGCTGACAGATCATTTAGGCATCCTGTGGGAATTATTGAGGACATTCTGGTACAGGTTAAAGGCTTAGTGTTTCCTGCGGATTTTTACGTGTTGGACATGACCTCTGAAGTGGTGCAGGACACTTCTCTGATCCTTGGACGACCCTTCCTGCGGACTGCGAGCACAATGATTAGCATGAAGGAAGGAAAGATCACTATAGAGGTAGGCGACCAGAAGATTAGCTTCAACATGTATGAAGCTATGAAGCACCCTCACGAAGATTATTCCTTACTCGGTGTTAACATGCTTGATGCTGTTATTGACGATGCTTGTTCTGAATTTGCAGAAACTCTAACTCCGATCACTAATGATCTCTTTGGAGAAAGTTTCTTTTGTGATGATATTGTGGGTGCGTATTCGGATGTAGGGATGGACATGGAGCTACAACTAGACCAAGCTGTTGCTATGAAGCTTGGATATCAACCAGCCATTCATCCTGAACTGCAAGATCCGCCATGAGTGCCAGGTGTTTCTTTTCCTGCATTTTCAATATATTTGTGCACGTTCTTTGATTTGATTTGATATGTTGTGTTGCATGGATGTGTTGATTAAGTGTGGGGGGAGAAACCCAACCAGTAGGTTTAGTTGTAGTTAGGTAGGATTTCCATTTTCGGTTTCAATAAATTGATTCCCCTATTTTGTCTATTTGTGTTTTCTGCCTCTTCTGTGTGCCCTGCTATTTTTTACCATTGTGGACAATGCCGTGTTTAAGTGTGGGGGAGCCGTTCCCTTTTATATTTTGCATTGTACACCTATTAAAACTTGTGCATAATTTTGTGGGCCCGTTGCTTTTACCGATAAATTTGGACTCAATCAAACATTTTATGCACTCGTTCTTTTGTGCCCTTGCATGCAAAGCCCTTATAAGTTTCAAACTGATACTTGAGTTTTTGTGAAAATGCTCTCCATTCTTCGAACGATAATTGGTTTTGGCAAAAATTTTAACTTTTGAAGTTTTCAAAACAAAGTAAATGGGAGCATGCTAACAAGGTAGCATTTTAAGTTTTTAAGTTTTGAGATTGATCATTGAGACAAAACCTTGTTGGAAGGATATTCGAGCCAAAGATTTTTCTTCTATATTTTGTGTGTGCATCCGCTTAGTTCATGCTTCTCTAGAACTTGTGTCGCTTTTACTCAAAGCTTGATGGACTAGATTTTTGTGGATATGATAGAGGCGTTCTTTCTTTCAGCCCTTTCCCCAAACACCAACCCCTAAACACCGCTCCTCTAGCCCTTTCGAGCCTTCTTCATGAGCATTTGCATGCATTATTTTCAGATGATGTCAATAGTCGGTTTGTTCTATTTTAGTGAAAAAAAGTTAGTCTTGTTTATTCCAAAAAGGGATAATAATGTATTGAATCCCAAATGGGATTAGTATCTCAAAATGAGATAAAAAATCAATCAAAATTTAGTTTAGTAGAGGTCTAGTTTCAGATAGATTATCGACATCGATCCCTCATTTTATGCCATGCTCATATTTTCTTTTCTCATATCATCCATTCATTTAGCCTTCCGCTCATTACAACCCTTAAAGACCTCTTGATCTTCAAATTGATAGTCTTTGTAGTGGAGAAATAAAATTGATACAAGCTTATGGTAGGAGATGTATTAAGTAGATTGAGAGAAAAATATCCCTACTATACAAGTGAGTTGAGCGTAAACACCATATCCCGAGTGATTCTCCGTTGTTCAATCTCTTGTGCTTAAATTCTTTCAATGTTTGTTTTATTAGCACTCTTTCAATTTGCTGCGTTAGAATTCTGATAAAGTGGATTGAGTCAATTTTGGTTGTTGTTTGAGCATGGGGCAGAATTTTCTTTTACTCTTTTACCTTTTTGACTCTTATAAGCTTTGTTCAGGAGTACAAAGGTTTAAGTGTGGGATTTGATTGGACCAAATTTATACTATAAATTAGGCCCATTTTCTCTAGTAATTATGCATCTGTTGACTCCTGATCTATGATTTTTATGCTTATTTTGGTCCCGCACATTGAGTTTTGATAAATTGCACATTGTCAGTATTTTGTTGTCATTTGTTATTAATTCTGCATAATTTTTATTGGGACAATTGATACTGCAAATAGGTTGTATTTGTAGGACCAAAGGAGTCAACATTTAAGAAGTAAACATGCCGCGAGATTCGCCGCAGCGAATCAAGACCCTCCATTCGCCGCAGCAAATTAATGGTATTTAATGTATTCACCGCGACGAGTGACCATCCGGACTTCGCCGCAGCGAACTACATCTACTCGCCGCAGCGAATGTCGGGTAACCCGGCCTATAAATAGAAATTAATCCACTGATCCGACCCGGCCCGCATAACTCCCTATAAAATCTTGCCATTTAGGGCAAAAACTAGCAGCCGCTCTCCCGAGGTTAACTTCTTCTTCTCTGTTTTCTCCGTTCGTCTAATAGGTTTTGTTTTCTCTGGTTTTTGCAGTTTTGATTCAGAGGCAACAGACATCATCCACATTCACCACCTTCTCTTCCGCCTTCATTTCGCCGCGACCATTCCTTCATCCTTCACCGTCTGAGTCATGAGCAACGTCGGGTGTCCAGCAGTGATGGACTCTTCTGCCGTGATGCGTGGCTAAGTCTCCGATCTCTTGAAGATGGAGTGAGGGTCTGAGTTTCGTGAGCTTAACTGGGGTAATCGATCTTAGTTTTAGATTTCTGTTATATTTTCGTATTAACTCCGAGTTGGAGAATACATTGTATGATGGATTGAATCCGGTTATAGTTTAATCGGATGTTAAACTTTGATATATGTTATGGATTGATTATTGTTGAATGTTGTGCTTAAATACATGGAGTTCATGTATATCAGTTGGATGATTGCATTAATCAATTTAATCTGCCTAGTTGTGTTTGATTGAGTTGGTTGTGTTATTGTTTGATCGATTTATTGCATTAATCATTATATACATACACTAAGGTTTTTAACAAATTTTAATTAATCGAGTTGATTAATTAATTTTTGGACTTAACGAGTTGTTAAGGTTTAGCTTTCGAAACTTAGTGGATTTCAAACTCCGATATTATTTTGAACGATGATGACCCGAGCTACATTTTCAAGAGAGTTTTAATTAATTGTTTTCAGTCTCATTTAATTTAAATTGCCTTATCTTTTCAAAATCCCAAAAATATTTACCTTTACTTTGGTTTAGTTTAATTTTAGATTAATCAATCAAAACCCCCTTTTTATTGCTTTCATTGCATGCATAATTCAAACATTAGGCTAGTCTAGGATCAATTGGTGCACTGGTTCCTTGAGAGTCGACCCGAGGTTGCATCCTGTATTGCAATCCTTGGTATAAATTTTATTTGACCGGTTTCCGAGGATCAATTCTTAAATTGAACGATAAGTCGCCGATCATTCTCATATTAACATGCTAATTAATTCCTCAAAATTATAAAATAATCTATCAATGCCCCAAATTTTATTTTAATTCATGCTTACTTTAGGACATTTTTCTAACCATCAAATTGAAGGAATTTGCTAAAACTTCCTTCTAGAGAAATGTTTCTCATTGTCTTAATTTTCTAATGACATCAAAATCATTCAATTTAGTTCACTAATCTGAAAGTTATACCCAAACATTTCCAAACTATTCTTATGCTGAAACATTATCCTGCGCACGACTTCCATCTAAAAATTGACTTTCTTAGAGACTGAATTGGAATTCGATTCCTCCAGATAACTTGTAGCTCCATGTCTCTAGTTTAATTAGAAATAAAAATAACTTCATTTGGAGATCTACAAATCAAAATATCATCAAAATACTGAAGCATATTCACTAAAATATGCAACTTATACTCTATTTACCGATCCTCTCACTTTGATTCAATCAATCTTTTCTACTTTATTTCAAATTCAAGGATTCTCCTTTTCTATACACATGAAGAATTGCCAACAATTACTCATTTAATAGCTCCAGCTTCCAAGGAAAGTTCGGGGTCCAACAATTGAACTGTGTAGCAAAACTCATTATTTTCACTCCTCAAGTGCACAACGAGAAGTTTAGCGATCCTTGCAAGGCATCGATAACTCCAAGATAGTTAGAGACTTTTGTACTAAGTTAGTGATTATTTTGGATAGCTTTATAGGCATATTAACATTGAGCATCCTTTGTATTTTGTTTTAAACTTTGATATGTATGATGATGCGTAAGTGAAGCTTATTCAATCTCTCTTGAATTTGTAATGAAATGAAGAACTAAAGTTTCTTTGAGTATGTCTAGATTTATCTTGTGGTTAAGTTTGAATAGTTAAATTTGAATATATGTGTTTGTTTAGAATGTTTGAATGTTGGAGTCTGGGTTTTAGATTTTGAGGGTTTCACTGCAGCGAAGCCAGAAGTTAGCCATAGCGAACCTTTCTGAAAGTGACTTCACCGTGGTGAAGAATGAATTTCGCCGCGACGTATTTAACTTGAAGGGGCTGGGAGATTACTCCTAGGTGTTTGTCGCAGTGAACATTTTGTTGCGGTACACACTACCACTTCTCTTTGTTATTTGAATCCTTTCAACCCTCCTTTAGCGTGATCCTTATTCGACGGCCCTGAGCAGTTGCCTCGGGATAGGGACTGAGACTGAGGCCCAGCATTGTTTGGTATAAGAGCAAGAGTTGAACTCCAGAAATACGAGTTAATGAAGATCACATTTTACGATTTCGAATGTTGAACTTCGAAAACGGGGTTCAACAGAAATTACTTTTAAAATTAAATTAAATATTTTTAAATTTAATTAAGAAAATTCTTTATATTATTTATTTAGAAATTGATTTCTTAATTAATTAGAAAGTCTTTCTTTAATAAATTAGAAAACTATTTTAAAAATTAAAGAATTTTTAAATTAATAAATGAAAACATTTTTAAAATTTAATCCAAAAATGTATTTTCTAATAAATCAAGAAATTTATTATTCATAAATAAAAATATAATTAAGAAACACCTTTCTTAATTACTTAAGAAAATATTTTCTTAATTTTATGAGTAAAATTAATTAGTTTCAATCCAATTGAAACTAATTAATTCTAATTTTTAGAAACTAGTTTTCTAAAATTAAATTAGAATCAATCTGATTATTATTCTTAATCATTAAGAAAATAATAAAATTAACATCTCATTTTAGTTAATATAATCTCATTATATTAATTATCTAACATAATCTAATTATGAAAGATAACTCTTTAAATATTTGCTTGATTCTAGTTATTGATTTGGTAATTAATTCAATTCAAGAATTCTAACACCTTGAAATAAACTGAATTATGACGTATTCCTAACAAAATAACCTTTAAAAATAATTTTCAAATAATTAGAAAAACTTTTTCAAATTTATTAGAATTTAAAATAATTTAATTTGAATTAAACTAATCTAAAATTAAGGCTTAAAACGTATAAAAAAATCAAATAAAAAGGTAGGTGGGACCGTCTGTGTGTGCGCAATGACTGACGCATGTAGGAACCATTTTTATGACTAGCTTGTGCAACGTGTGATGCAGATGCGCTGGTCTCAACTTGGGGCTCGTTATATGCACTCCATCGTTTTTATGCACATCTAGGTTTTCTGGAATTTGTTCACCATCGCATGTTGGTTTTTCATCCTCGTTGCCCAACGACATTTGAACACCAATAGTGCTTCCCCTTGCATCACCCTTCACCTGCGTCTCCAACTAGTCATCCATTCTCCAGTGGGGTGCCTTTTGTGGGTAAGTTATCGCCCCTCGCCAGTGACAATAATAACCACTAGTTTCTGGGTGACTGTGCCGCCACCTTCACCATCGATTACTTTAAATAACACCAAAAAACTGCCAAAAATCAACTGAAATATGCACATATTCAGTTTTTTTCCAAAACGCAAGCAATAATAAAAGTGTGTTGTGAATTTCTAGATAACTTAAACAAAAGGGAGCATTTGTTTAAGTTTATTTCAATTAAAAGAAAATTAAACCTAGTTAATGAAATCTTAATCAATATTAGCAACATGTATAATCTTTATTTTAGATCAATGTAACTTTTGCATCAACGAACTTTAAGCCTTAATTTTTAATCAAATAAATAACAATTAAACAATTTTAATCAAATTATAGAATTAAAGTCGCCTCTTATACCACTACTGGAGAATCGAGATAAGATCCAATCCAAATCGCAGCAGAATAATTATGAAACTTTTTCGTATTTTGATTTTTCAAAAACCAGTATCACTTTAATTATATAAAATGATTAGCATATAAATCATAATAAAGCATTAATTTAAATTTGCACTTTATTCCGAAACTTGATCATTTCTTGTCGTATCCCTCGAACTATTTTTTAAATTGATCCATCTCGACCACTATAGTCACGTAAATGTCTTACCTCTAATGGTATCCATAAACAGATTGAAATAACTTTGTAACTCTTAAAAAGTTCTATCTCCATTAGAGCTTAAGCTTATTTATAATAATTTTGAACATTTTAATAATTTAACTAAAACTAAATTCTAATTTCAATTAAAATTGTAATTCTAATTAAACCGTTTGGTTGAGCTTTTATCAGTAGAGCTTTTGTCCATAGAGCTTTTCTGAGAAGAGTTTTTTTTAAAAGCTAGTTGACTGTTTGGCTGTCATTTAAAAAACCAACTTTTTAAAAAGAGCTTCATACAGTAGACTATTTGACAATATAAAAATAAGCAGTACTTTTATTAATTTTAACTATGTTTTATTTTATAATAAAATTATTTATGTTAAATAATTTTTAAAGTATACTAAACAATATGCAAAGTACCATACTGTAGGAAATTTTAGATAACCATCTTCAGAGGAAATAATTTAAAGAGATGTCTCATTTCTTATAGGAAATAAAATTAATATGAAAAATAAATATTAAAACATGTAAAAAAGTTAAATAATTTTATAATCCCAAAATAAATATTCAAGTTGAAATAGTTAAATGCTTAATAAACTATGCATTTTATCGTAATACAAGAAGATTTGCAATATGTTCCCTCGCATCATTCATCTCGTTATTTTGTGGCTCGTCTAAATGATTTTCTTTAACGTCTTCATTTTCATTGTTTTCTTCATTTGTAGGAAGTAATTTATCACCTTTATCATAGGGAGAAAACTCTTTATCCTTTTGAGCGTTTAACCTTATAAAAATTGTGAATGACCATTGAAGCAATCACAATTTTAACTTGCTTTGGAAAAGGAAAACTTGGCCTTTGAAGTAAAAATTTTCAACTATTTTTCCAAACGCCAAATGTTCTTTTGATTGTGCATCTTAAAAAAGAATGTTCATTATTGAATATTTCTTTCTTTCCTCTTGGTTGACCAGCACGTCGAAAATCAAGAAGATGATACCTTTCACCTTTGTATGGTCTTAAATAACCTTGCATGTAAGGATATCCTGCATCTACCAAATAATATTTTTCTACATTCCAAATTAAAAAATAAATAAATAAAGAAGCATTTAATTATTAAGAATGAATAAAAAAGTATTAAGTTATCCGTCACAAACCTCTAGGTGGATGAGGGAAGTGCAAGCTATCATTGCGCAAAGTCTCCATAAAAATTCGAGCATCATGTGCTGTGCCTTCCCAACTAACCCAAACAAAAGTGAAGCACATATCAAAATCACATACATCCAGTACATTTTGCGTAGGAATGCCTTTTCTCATAATATATTTTACTTGATTGGACCTTGGAACGACAACTGGTATATGTGTTCCATCAATTGCTCCAATACATTCTTTAAAATAAGGTCAGTACCTTCTATCATCTTTAATTTCTCTTGGAATTTCTCTAAAAGTTGGATCTTTTGGTTTGATGAAAACAATCGACATACGTGAAACAACCTCTAATACTATCCAAACCATCTAGAAATTGTTTCACCTGAATGTTGAAATGTTTCTTGAACCATTCTATTGCAAAGTCTATGATCTAAAGTGATCAAAAGCATAGCTACAACCTCTTCTATTGTAACTTCTGTACCTTTCTTTAATCCATATGGCTCATTCAACAATTTACATAATTTGATAAACACATCCTTTTCCATTCTCAATTGTTGATGACATCTATCTTTATGACCATTAAGCAACTCCATTACAAACATCTATCCAGTGTGAGGGGATGTTCTACATGATTTTTTCATATAATATTTAATATGATGGTCTACGACCATTGCAACTCCAATTTGAACCAATTGCAAAATTTCTTCTTCAATCTCTTCATTATATTCATGATCATTCTCATAATCATTATCAGAAGATGACATCTATATCAAAATATATAAAAAGATAAATAATAAGCTTATTGTATAACATGATAACATAGCAATAATCATAACACAATAATAATAAAGAACAATTTAATTCATTACAACAAAATTCACCAAACAAAATCCAATATAACACATTAATAGTAGCAAAATCCAAAACAACACATTACAAATAGCCCAATATTAGTAACCAAAGACATGTCTAATTTATTACAAAAACCACAATCATTTCATTGTCTTAAGCCATTTAATTTAAAGCTCAACTTCCTTAAGCTTAATAAACATCTCTATATTTTTCTTCTTCAAAAATAATTTGGTAGTTAGCATAAACAGTTCACTTCCCTTTTCTATTTCATTTATACTTCGTAAGATGTTCAGCGCCTCAGCAATGCTATAACCAGGTTCATCTCTTTTAATATAGCTCATTGAAATTCTAATCTGTATTGCATCACATATGCGGTCCAAATTTTGATTTAACTTTTCGATTCTAGTATCATTTTTCTTTTTTTTTCCCTTTTCTTTTGTAGAGGTTCCTAGAGTTGGAGTTGATGAACCAATCTCATTATGAATATTTTCAATTTCTGGATTGACAACAAAGCCTTCAAAAGGTCATCGTCAAGATCAATATCAACTAGGCTTTCTTTACACGTCACATTAGCATCATTTGGTACAAAACCTGAAGAAGGTGCCCAAGCTCCTTCTCCTGTAGCTGCAACATCTTTCAATAAAATATTCAACTGTTTAATATGTTTCAAACCTTTAGTTCGAAATTTGGTTGCCTCAGGATTTTCCTACAATAATATTGTTTAAGTTATTAAACTATCAAGTAACATTAGAACAATATAAATCTAAAGTTTAAATGCTTACCTTCAATTTCTTTTCCCACCATTCGTCACTTGCATTAATAGTCTGATTAGTAGGATCCCATCCTAGTCCAGTTTCCTTACCTACTAAATTTGTCCAAAGCTGCCAATCATTTTTCAATCCATCCCATTTATTCTTAATTTTTTTGTATTTATAGTTCTTCTTAGTTTCATGAGCAAACTTTGAACCTATATTTTTCCATCCAATCTTGTTAAAGTGACCATTTGGTCGATTTCCAGCTAATGTATCTTCCACAAAAATTTTGATTAAAATTTTGAGAGTTCTATCATTCCACTCCGTTTTAATCCTTTTTTTCAATTTATCCCCACCTTGAATATCTTGGCTTGGTATTGACATTTTCAATCAACAACAAAATCCCCACTGCATATAACAATTATTTAAGCAAGTATAAGAAGACCACACAACCAGAAGTTTTACGTATTCTAAATCAATATGTAAATCAATATATCAACATATATTCAATTTTAGAAAATTTAGAACACAAGAAAAATTTTGAGCTTACCTCGACAAAAACAAGTAGCACCTCTCCTTTTTTTCTTTCGGCTTTCAGTGTTGATACTTGCACCAAAAGTATTTATAATATACTGCACAATATGAATTTACAATGTTATTACATAAAATTTATTGATAAAAAACACAGAATCGTCACAATTGTTAACTAAAAACGTAGAATCGTCTGCGTTCGTAATAACGCAGAGTTACGAACGCAGACGACTCTACGTTAGTAATAACGTTGTTTGCGTTATTACTAATGCAGATACACGTCTGCGTAAAATGCAGACGTATCAATGTCTCGTAAGATGCAGACTCGCCTCGTGTATAACATGCATTTAAGATTTATTTTGTGTTCATGCAGACCTTCGTCTGTGTTAAACGCAGACGTTAAGGTTTGCGTTTTGGTCTGCGTGAACAATGCAGACCTTCGTCTGCGTTTTTCACGTAAACGATGAAACCCAACAACAAATAATAACAAACCTGTGAAGCTGTGAGTATCATAGTATCGTCAAAGTTGGGAGTGATTAGGGACGATAAGAGTCGTGAGTGTGTGAGTATAAGAAAGCCAAAAAGAAAGAGACGTATGAAAAATTTTTATAAACGTAAGTGACGTGTTTTGTCTACCCAAATAAGCTGAAATTTGGAGCTGTTCTGAAAAGCTCCAAATTTTAGCTTTTGAAAAAGCTGTATTTTGGCTTTTTCAAAAACTATTTCTACTTGAAAAGTGCTTTTGAAGTTTGCAACCAAACACCCATTTAATTATAAAGTTTCTCAAGCTTTATAATTAAGTCCAATGTAATTATCAAATCTTTGCTCTCTTTAACCTATTTTTTTATATGAGACCCACTAGGTTCTCAAATATATTGGAAATGATTATAAATTCTAATTCTAATTCATAATTAAATTAGATAAACTAAAACTCATTTTAATTTATATAATTAAATTAGATAAACTAAAACTCATTTTAATTTATCTTTAATTCTCCAATTAAACAATTTATAATCTTAGATTAAGATTAAGGTCTAGTAATAAATTATGAAGACTCAAATATTTAGGAATATCAAACTGGTTTTGACTAACCTTTTATGCATTTTTGTATAATTTAATCCTTTCATCATACAATGTTTTGATTAGACATAAAACATGGAATTAATGTTTGTTATATTCTAAGTCCACTCATATTAGTTCTTCGCCATTAGATATTGATTTAATTAACGACATTTATAAACTATTTACAAAACATCATTCCATCTTACTAAGGATTTCCTGAATCAATACCAATTGAGAACAACAAAACATTCTCCCTAATTACCTTAGGATGATAAATCCTATCTTGATCACTTACCTATCTCCATATAGTTTATGTTACATCCAACGAGTACTGACATAACGACCTATGACTAAAATAGGTCATAAGTAGTATCAACACATTGAAATCCCTATAAAATATAACTTTTGAGGCCTCAAGTCAAAGGATAACTAATACAATCATCACAATGAGAATTTTCATAGATATACAGGTAATATTCTAAATGTATTTATCATATCGGGTCAGTTCAGTGAACTTATTCTCTAATAAGCACCCATACATTTGTTTAAGTATCTTCATATTTTAGTCAACTACTTCCTTAATAAGGAATAACATAACATGTGTTAGTCTTTTTACGTTCTATTAATGTCTAACCTTAATGAATAATGACTAGGAACAATTTAGGATAATACATAAATGTAATATGAATTTCATAATTATAATGTCATTATAAATTCATTTACAATGTATAATTATCTTATGAACTTTATTATATACATTTAAACATGTACAAGATAAAGAATATCTTTAAATTATTTTGTCACTAAATTACAACCACTGATTAGTGTAAGACATAAACTAACATCTGTATCCTATATAATTCTAACCAAACCATTATAAGTTATGTGGACTCTTACTAGGATGCCCATCACACAATGGATGAAGTCAATTTCATAAATTGAATATTTTCATAAAATTTCTTATTTTCATAAATTTCTTACTTTAATAAATTTCCTATTTTTATTTTCTATTTTAATAAGTTTCCTACTTTTTAATTTTTATTTCTATAAATGTCTTTCTTGTTTTTGTTTTTATTATCTTTTGGATTAAGATTGCTTTGTTAAGCTTGTAAATAGGTTTTTATAAACATTGTATTAAAATTTCTATCAATAATACTCGATATTTAATTAGCTTTAAACTTTCTCCATCAGTGAATTTTCATGTTTTTTCAAATTAAGCGTGTTGTTTATTTATTCTTTATTTCTTGCTATGTCAAATGGTATTAGAGCATAATAAATCACCTATCTATGGTTAGTGATGATAACAGAAACATAAATTGTTGTTTAAATAACTCTAGGCTAGAGGACCAAGGAGAGGCACTAAGGAAGATGGAACGTTGGGTTATTCAACAATTGGAGGATCATTTAAAGGTGGGTTTTGGGGAGATTCTAGAGCAGCTTAGTGCCTTTAACCCTCTTTCTAATAGTGATAATGAGGACAATAAAGATTGTCTTAAGAAAGAACAAGCGCTAAGGCACCCTATTCAGGAACTCGTTCCTAATTATGGTTGGAGACAACCTACCTACTATAATGAATCAAAGTCAGATGAGGACGTTTCGTATAACAGACCATAGAACGAAAGACATCTTGTTGACATTTTCAAGTTCTAGGTAGATATTTTTGTTTTTTTTTAAATTTAGTATTAAAGAAGTTCAAGTTGTAGGTAATATTTCTGTTTCAAAAAAATTTATTATTAAAGAAGTTTTTGACTAGATCACAAAAGTTAAGTAATTCTTTGATTATCATGAGATCTTGAAAAAGGGAAAGGTAAAGCTAGTGGCTTTTAGGTTAAAGGAGCTACCTTTGTTTGGTAGGAGAAGATCAAAAAAAGGAGAAGGTGTGATTGTATGGTTTTGAACATGATTTGGATATTAATTTTATGTTTCAAGAGGTGTTTGATATGTTGATATGTGTTTGAGTGTATGGAAACACGAAAAGGAAGAAAATATAAGAATTGGAAGTATGGATGTAGGCTTCGATCATGACAGAGAGTGCAAATAGTTATTCCATCGAATTTAAGCTTTTCTAGCACGTGACTTTTTGTAATTTTAACGTTTTGGGGTTATTTTTTGAATCAGATTAAGTGGTTAAACCCTAAAAAGAACTCTGAAAGCCTCAAGAATTATTTAAGAACATAAAACACTAAAAAAAGAGTAGCCACCATCTTCCAAATTGAGAGATCAAGGAGGAGCAATCTAGAAATTTCAAATTTCATGTTTGAGTTTAAATCAAATTCTTTCTTTCCTTCCTTTACTTATTTTATTCAATTTGATGTGTAACTTGGATTTGAGTATGTTATTCACGTTTAGGATGCTCTAATTTTCATATTTGGATTTGTTCTTGAGTTGTTTTGTAACTTGATTGTTATTGATTTAAATTAATTTTTTAGTGTTGTGATGTTTACGTATGCTAATACTTCAGTAATAAATTGAGAGAGTGAGTCGAATGTAATTCAATTAGGTTAGGTAATGAGAGTTAGTGACCTAATATGTCTCACAAATATCAAATTGGTAATCATACAAAGAGATATCATATGTGAAAACCCAATTATTTGATAGATCACTTCAGAATTAGTTGAAAACGTTAGGTAGATTTGTGAATTGAGAGGTTACAAAATCTGAAATTTCATAATCAATTAGGATTAATCAATTAGTGATAAATGATTAGGTTGAGAGAGAGAGAGTAATTAACTCTTCGAAAATCTAGAATCGACATCAAATTGAGTCAATAGAAGTTAAGGAGCAAAATAACGATATAATGAATCCTAAACTTCATCCTTAATGTTCCTCACATATTTGTGGTAGCTCATTTGTTTTTTTGATTATTTTATTAGTTTCATTTAATTTTTTTAAATTTTGAATATTTTTATTTCAATCAATTCATATCCCGATACCTTAGACAAAGTTAGGTTCACTTAGTTTTAACTATTTCCTCGTGGGATCAATACCTTTAATACTACAAGTTTACGATTCATATACTTGTGAATATTGAGAGTTTTATTAGAAGTAAAACTTGCTCAACACGAAGTCTCAACTTGAAATTTGCTATTGGTGTAGAGAATCGAGAAATTGTCAAACTAGTATTTCAAATAAAAAGTGAATATTGTGGAGTGCAAGAAATATGATGATGTCATTATCTGTGGACTTGATGGTGGTGGTGATGAGTAAGAGAGGCAAAAGGTAGAAAATAAGAAGCAGGAGAATTATGAAGTTATTAGTAGTTTCAAAATAAGAAGATAAGAATTAATGAAATCAGTTGCTTTAGACTCCATTTACCATTGTAGATCAGTTATTTGATGTGATTGTTAACTGTGGGAACTGTTAGAACATCATTAGTAAAGATATGATGAAACTACTAGGATTGCAAACTGAGAAGTACTTAGATCCTTACACATCTGGTGGATTAAATTGACAGATAAGATTCAAGTGACTGAGCACTATAAGGTACCTTTTATTAGTTAATATTGGGATGAGATTTATTTTGATATAGTGGATATAGATGCTTATCACTTGTTGTTGGGAAGGCCTTTGTAGTTTGATGCTGTTGCCTAGCATGATAGTCAGGAGTATGTTTACAAGTTGCAAAAAGGACTTTACCTATGATGAAAGAATTTCTAACCCAAAGCTTCCAAAGTAGAGGGGCAAACTTTCCTTACTATCATTAAGTTAGAATGTGAAATATTGATGGATATCAAAAGGAAGCGATTTTATGCATTAGTGGTGAAATATGTCCTCTTTATTTTAGATACACAGTTTCATCAAATGTCATAAGTTTTTTGACCTTTATTAAAGGAGTTTGAGGTCGTAATGCTTAATGAGTTGCCAGATAAACTTCTACTGCTACGAGATATCTAATATCATATTGACCTAATTCCACAGGTAAGTTTGGCTAATATGTTGTATTACCAGATGAGCCTAAAAAGTGAGAGATTTCATTAGAGAAGTTCAATGAGTTACGTTAAAATGGACATATTCGGTAGAGTGTGAGCCCATGTACATCTTTATCCTTATTAATAACTAAATTAGACATGAGTTGGAGGATGTATATTCATAATCGAGCCATCACAAAATCACCACTAGTTACAAATTTTCTATACCTAGGCCATATGATGTGTTTGATCAATTACATGGATGTATAGTATTCTCAAAAGTTGATCTTCAGAATGGGTGTCACCGAATTTATATTTGGCTAGAAGATGAGAAGACAACCTTCAAGACCAAGGATAAGTTGTATAAGTGGATGGTCATGCAGTATGGCCTCACCAACGCCTTAAGCATATTCATAAGACTGATGAATCAAACATTGTGGCTATTCATTGGGGAGTTTGTTGTCATATATTTTAACGATATTCTGATTTAAAATCATTCATAAGAGGAACATCTCATACACTTGCACCAAGTTATGATATTATTACAAGAAAATAAGCTTTACATAAACATGAAGAAGTGCAATTTTATTATTGATAAAAGTCTTGCTCTTGGGATATATTGTCTATGTCGATGGAATCTAGGTAGATTATACCGAGATTTGAGCTATTAAAGAATGGTTTGTACAAAAGATAGTCTCCAATGTCAGGAGCTCTCAAATGTTAGATATCTTCTACCGATGGTTCATTGAAAATTTCAACACCATTGTAGCTCCAATTACAGTGTCTGAAGAAAGAAAAGTTTCAATAAAGCAAAGAAGCAGATAAGAGCTTTATCCTGTTAAAGGAGAAGTTGTGTTCTATACCAGCTTTAGCCTTGCCTAATTTTGAGTTTCGTTTTGAGATTAAGTGTGATGCCGGTGGCCTGGGAATAATTGATATTCTTTCCCATTAAGGTTGATCTATAGTGTTTTATAATGAGAAGCTAACCAAGGCCTATGGAAATAGACCACATATGACAAAGAGTTTTACTCAGTTGTGTATGCCTTGAAGGTTTGGGAACACTATCTAATTGGTCATGAATTGGTTACTTATTCTGACTATGATGCTTAGATGTATTTGAATAGTTAGAAAAGAATCAGTAAAGATATGCATCTCAGGTAGTCTTAATTCATATAAATTTTTTTGTTAAAACTCAAGCATAAGCCTAGTGTTCAAAATAAATTGGCCTATGTCTTGAGTCAACTTAAAAATTTTAAGACAATGGCCTACAAAAGAGTTCTACATCTGTTACAAGTTTGTCTTATGAGGTAATCAACTTTGCGATCCTAAGAATTCCATATCCATGATGGGTTTCACTTTTTAGGTAATTAACTTTACATTCCTAAGACATTGATAATGGAAAAGGTGATTCAAAATTTGAGCGGAGGAGGCTTTATTGGACATCTAGGGTACTTTAGTTGCTACAGAGGAGTGTTATTATTGGCATTGTATGCGTACAAATGTTTCCTTATTTATGCAAAAGTGTTATGTGTTCCAAATTGCTAATGGATAGCTATAGAGAATAGGTTTGTACATGCCTTTACCCTTTATTAATAACATATAATAAGATTTTCCATAGATTTTATCCTTAGATTATCTTGATCTGAAAGAGGGGTAGCCTCCATGTTTGTTTCTATGGACATATTCTACAAAATGGTGCACTTTATCTCTTGTAAGAAAAATTCATGCAAGTAGGATAACCAAGTTATTCTTCAAATAGGTTGTTTGTTTGCATTGAGTACCCAAAACTATTACATTAGACCGAGAAAAGAAATTCTTAGGCCATTTTTAGAGGACTATATGGAAAATGTTTAACTTTGCCTTGAATTACAATACTACTTCTCACTCGTAGAAAAGTATATAGATGGAGGTGATAAATCAAACATTAGGCAATCTGATTCAGAGCATTTGTAGGGTAGGTCTAAGAAGTGGAATCTTACTTTGGCAAAAGCAAAATTGCCTATAATAATACTATTTATATTGCCAATGGAAGGCCATTGTTTTTAGTAGTCTATACAAAACCTCCCTAGTATAATCTTCATTTAGTAAAGTCGCTAGTTGAAGTTGACTTGAGTAAATCTATGAGTCCTATGGTAAAAGAGTGAAATAATGTGTGGGCTGAGGTCAAATAGAAATTAGAAAAGGCTAATTGGAATTACAAACAAGTTGCTAAATGGCACCATCAAGAGCAGATTTTCAAAGAGGGCAACCAAGTGATGATGTTCTTGCATAAGGAGAGGTTTCTGATTAGTACTTACAATAAGCTACAACCTTGAAAATGTGGTTCATATAAGGTGTAAAAAGAAAATCAACAACAATGCTTATGTGATTGACCTACCCAACAACATAGGAATTTGTAAGACTGTCAATGTAGTTGATATTTTCCCATATCATGCTCCTAATAAACATTTGTGTCCTAATTTTTCAGAAAACTTTAAATGAGTTTTTTTAAGTAGAGGAAACTAATATGGAATGTTTATTTCCTTAAGTTTCTTATTTCCTATCTCTATAAATTCCCTATTTCCATAAAATTTTGTATTTCCATAAGTTTACTACTTTTTTCGTTTCCTATTTCTTTAAGTTTCTTACTTGTATTGGTTTCCTATTTCTATAAGTTTTCTACTTTTTTTTTACTATTTTCTTTTAGATTATGATTGCTTTTCAAGCCTATAAATAGGCTTCCTAACCATTGTTTTAGACATTTTATCAATATGCTCTCACATTCAATTGACTCGAAACTTTCTCCGCGATTGAATTCTCATGTTTCTTCAATTAAATATTACTTGAT
Organism: Erythroxylum novogranatense; assembly: GCA_029891385.1. Taxonomy (NCBI): domain Eukaryota; kingdom Viridiplantae; phylum Streptophyta; class Magnoliopsida; order Malpighiales; family Erythroxylaceae; genus Erythroxylum; species Erythroxylum novogranatense. Next base: position 89,594,934 of record CM057228.1, read on the forward strand.
TTTTCTTTGTTTCTCGTTATGTCAAATTTCACGAACTATTTTAAGATAGACCGCTTATATTTCAAGGGTGTCATTATCATAACAAGTATTGCTATAACTTTGCTTACGCAACTAATCTTAGAAATTCAAGCTTTCATATAACATTTTTACAATAATAATAGTATTTTATCTGTTCTTAATTATTCTAAAGATGTAATGTAAACCCATTGGCTTGGTATTACTTGTCATAATTTAATGAATTTTTACTACAATATGATCGAAGGGGTTTAGGCATTCTAATATAATTTGGCTTTTGTGATCCCCTTTTTCTCTCTATTTTTTTTTGGCCTAAACTGAAACCCAACAAGGCCAAATGATTCCATCTCTCAACCAACAGATCAAACGGTGGTAACATCCTAGGTGAACTCATTCATATGAAGTTGTCAACCTTTGTTTCGTGTATATCTGTTGAAATGTCAATATTCCGTTATCTGTGTTTTCTGCTTTAAAGAATAGCAACTCTATTTTGTTGGTACCAGAAGCTGTATTTTGTTGATGAAAAACACATTGTGTAATCGTCTTGGATCTCTCAAGTGAGGCCAACACTGTTGGAGACTCGTTCTTTCCAATCAAACAAATGGTAAAAGTTGCCAACAATGAAATATTTCTATTAGAGGGTTTGGTTCGGTGGTACGAATATTGAGTTCAAATTTTAACAAACCTAAACGTGAGACAATTTTCAGTACACAATTACATATTTCTTAAGATATCCCTCACTCGATTGCCTTATAGCGTCTTTTTATTTTTAAGAATCTTTCATTCGGCAGTTCTATAGAAAAGTTCTCCAAAGGACAAACAAGTAAATACGATGTTCAAGAAATATATATTTTTCGTAACTCCAATCAGATGCGGCATGCTCTTAATCTTATATCCTCCCTACTCTTATTCTCTTGTCTATTTGTAAATGGAATCAGAACAAAGTTAGTTGGAAGCACAATTTTGCATATTTTCAGTGACGAAGTCAGAAATTTAAGAAATGAGAGCTCAAATATTTAATTTTTTTAAATTTTAGGGGGCCCAAATAACTCCTTTCTTATATATATATATAATATTGTTTAAAGTTTTGGGGGGCCCAGTGCACCACTGGGCCCCATTTAGCTACGTCCCTGCATGTCCTAGAAATTATAAATTATATTGTACACGAATACATTTATCGTCTATTCTTATCTATCTTTTTCAAATAAAAGAAATGGTGAAATAAAGTTGTAACACTTACACTTAAACACAGCGATCATATTAACCTATGATGGTCATAATCAATCGCACCCGCACCCAGATGGTTATACCTAATCGCACCTGCATACCTAATGACCTGCACCACTAATCCATGACACCACAATCTAGAGAATCCAGTCTACACGCACTCACCTAGGCGCACTGACCCAACCCACGCCAATCTAGGGATACAACCTAGTGAAGACTGCAAAAAATGCAACAAATTTTGTGGAATTGTGGATTATGAAATTATAAAATGTTGATATTGAAACATTGAATTATGTTGATTGTGGATTTGAATACTAAATTGCGTGGTTGTATTCTATAGAATATTGGATATAAATAAATGAATAATGAATTACGAATTTATGATGAATTGTGTATTTTTGTCTTATGACTTTGTGTTATGTAGTAATTATGTATGTTGAATTGATGGTTCTTGGCAAATTGTGTTATACTAAATTGAATTGTATAATATATCATGTAGGTTGACTCTTAATCATGGAGTTAATTTTAGTAAAAATAAGAATGTTGATGAAAATTAATGAATGAAAGGTCGTTAAATTAAATTTAGGAATTAGGATTTTAATAACAATGTTGATTAAAATTAGTTGAAAAATAAAGTATTGATAACCATTACACATTGAATTATATAAACAAATTAAATAGATTAGTTTATATTCAATTATAAGATTACATAAAATAGGTTATAAACTTATAGTTGTGAGTTATGGATGAAATTGAATATGCTATAGTAGTGAGTGTGTGTCTTTAGTTTATGGTTGAATGATGTAATCATATAAAATGAGTTATATAAGATGTATATATATAATTGTGTATGTTGAATTGTTGGTTCTTGAATTATTGGTGAATTGTGTTGGGTGAAATTAAATTATATAGTGTATGTTAACTTTTTATTGTGGAGTTAATTTGAATAAGAAACTAAGAATGTTGTTGAAAATTGGTAAATGAAAAATTGTTAAATTAAAGTTAAGAATTAGGATTTTAGTAACAATTTTGATCAAAATTAGTTAAGAAAACAAAATAATGATAATTATTACAAATTGAATTATATAATCAAACAAAATAGATTAGTTTATAGTTGAATTATGTGATTAAATAATAAAATAGGTTGTAAACTTATAATTGAAAGTTATGGTTAAAATTAAATAGGTTATAATTATGAGTTTATCTTTTAGCTTATGGTTGACTAATGTAATCATACAAATGAGTTATACAAGATGTATATGCTTTTGTGTTAATTTTGAATTCGAGTTAAATAATACATATTTTGTAATAGTAGTTGATAATGAAATTAAATGTTCTTTATTTTGATATGGAGTTATTAATAATTTTGACTTATTAATTTAATTTTAACATTTGTATTTATTTATTTTACAGATAAATAGAAGGAAGTTCAAGTACTCTTGATAATTTAGTCGCTTAAGATAGGAAGATTTGATGATCTACCTTACGGTCATGCTAGATTAGTTCCTTGAGTGAAGAACTATACTATTTGTTTGTATTATATAAGCATTTGAAAGGTGGAGGAATCACGTCTTATAAAAAAGTGAGTCATAATGTGAAATAACAAATGAAGATTTTGCTTGAAGAGTATCGGCATGAGAAAAATAGAAGGAAAAGATTAAACTATGAAATTGGTAGTGGAAGTTCTTTTATTGGTGTTCAGGATGATAATGTGGATGTTGAAGGGTAGTATTCTTACACAATAAGAAGAAAATATTGCACATGATGCTAGGAAAAGAAGAAAACAGCTTTCTAATGTTTTTGCACCATGAATAACTCCTAAAAATCAGCCTTCATTCTATAGTACCTTACAATCTAACAAAGTAGCTTATAATTTAGATATGACAATGACTAGATGGTGGTATAGTTAAGGTATAACATTCAATGTTAGCCAATCTTATTATTATTAGCCTATAATGGATGTTATTATCTCTTACAATTCAGGATACAAAGTTCCTTCATTTTATGACTACAAAGGTAAACTTTTGAGCAGATCTATTTATAAAAATAAGAAGTTATTTGGATTAAAAAAAGGACTGACTTGGGCTACTTATGAGTGCTTGATCATGTGTGATAGTTGGACAAATAGAAGACATAAACCTATTATTAATTTTTAGTTTATTCTACAAAAAGGGACAATATTTTTAAAGTCTATTGATGCTTTTGGCCTAGTTAGGAATGTTGATACTCTATTTCAAATATTTGATGAAGTTGTAAGTAAAGTTAGGGCAGAAATTATTATTCATTTCATTACTGTCAATAATTCCACTTATAAAAAAGTTGGTAGAAGATTGTAAAGCAAGTAAAATTCTTTTTATTAGACTTTTTGTGTTGCAATATTGCATTGACCTGATGTTGAAAAATATAGGAGATACTAGATATTTTTCTATTATTGATGAGACTATGCAAAACGTAAAAATGGTGACCAAATTCATCTACAATAGTGTATGAGTCTTGAATTTAAAGAGAAAGGATTTAACCGATGGTAAAAATTTGTGTCATCCTACTATTATAAGATTTGCAACAAATATCTTATTACTTTAGTGTCTTATTATGATAAAGAAAATTTTGAGATAGATTTTTACAAGTGATAAGTGAGTTACATCTTAGTATGTCAGGTCTAATGCTAGATTGAAGGTTTCAATAATTATACTTGAAATAATGAATTTTGATCCTAATGTCAATTTGTCATTCAAATTTGTTAGCCTTTGGTGAGGGTATTTCATATGATTGATAGTAATGATAAGGCAACAATGAGTTATTTTTATGATATCGTAGAGAGGGTGAAGGAAGTAATTAAGGCCAATATGAAAATAAGTCTTCTTTATACAAACCATATCTTGAAGTCATAAATAAGAAAAATTAATTTTACTTTTTGTTGTTTACAACTGGAATATTTTTTAATCTTAGTGTCTATTTCATGCCAAGTTTTATAAAGAAAGCGTAAGCTAATAGGGGATACTATTAACTATTACGATAATTGTTGCCAATGACATGATGCATGATCTCCTAAGCTCATAAATGGAGATTTATAAGGTTGTTTTTGATGATTTTGGGATACCAATTATTATTCATCAAATAGACAAACTTAATCTAGGTATATAGTTTTTCACTTTTGTTAATTGTTAAAAATTAATCATCACTTTATTTTGTTTATAATGCTACTTTTGATATCTTACAGTTGCTTGGTGGGATCAATTCAGAGGTGGTGTTCTATAATTGCAAGGTTTTGCAATTCGAATTTTAAGTCAATATGTGAGTACAACAAGGTGTGAAAAGAATTAGAATACATTTGAATTCATTTATTCCAAGAAAAGGAATATATTGGAACACAAAAGATACCTCAATCTTTGTTTGATACAATTTAAAGTTTCGCGAAATGTATGTTATTATCATTATTAAGTTGGATATAATTTCTTGTAATTTCTTAATAATTTAATTTATTGTTTATTAAGACTCTTAATAGAATAAGTATTATCATTATTAAGTTGGATATAATTTCTTGTAATTTCTTAATAATTTAATTTATTGTTTATTAGGACTTTTAATAGAATAAGTAGTTATGTAGATCCAATTTGCCTTAGTCATATCAATCTTTTGTCAGATTGAGTTTTTGAGGAACTAAGCTTTGAAAAATGATAGTGACTTGGAAGATAATCTTGGATGAGAAAGTATTGAAATGTCATTTGGTGCATTGAATTTGAATGATAAGGATTTTGTACCAAATAAGAATTGGAGTCAATACGATTTGAGTGAGTATTAAGTTGAATCCAAGCTTTTATTTCTCCTATTCTTTTAATTTCACTCATATTTGATATATATGTTAAATTTGTATATGCAAATATAATTGTAAATGTTTTATTTCATATTTCACTTATAGTTGCTTGTTTCCTTGGCATGGACTCTTATTGCAGATTATAATAGTTATAGAATTACGATATTTCATTATTTTTATTTGAGGTTTGGATGTAATTATTATTTATTAAATAATGAAATTGTAACATTTTAAATACTTTGTATTGTCCTTAATTTTATATTTGTATGATGATTAAATAATTTATTATTATTATTATTATTATTATTATTATTATTTATATGTGAAATATATGAAAAGTAATATCAATAAAATAAATAAATTATTGTTATTTTAAATTATTATTATTATTATTTTGAAAACATAGTTGATGTAAAATTATAAATTATATAGTACAATATATTGAGAGACTATTTTGCAATTTTAAAAAATTCAGAGACTACTTTATAAATTTTAAAAATTACTCAAAACTATACTTGATATTGATCAGATTGGTACAAGATTGTACCGAACCAAATCTAATTTTGATATCGATACAGTAGTCATAACTTTGGTCTAGACCAAAATAAATATTACTATTATTGAACCCAATGATTAAAAAACCCTATCGGTTCAGCTGGTTAAACAGTAAAAATCTTAAACATTCCAACTTTCTGGTTTAGCTTTTAACTTTTCGATTTGGTTTACTTTACAACTCTTTTATAAAAATAGATCAATGTATTAATTAATCGCTCAATATTTGTAAATTAATATGTTCTTATAAATTAAAGTAATTCAATTAATTTTTATTTAACAGTCTTTTTTAATTAAACTTCAAATTCTTTAATAGATAAAGACAATTTCTTTTAATCATATTTAAAAATTTTAATTTTATCTAATCTTTAACTGATTTTATAATGGTATAATATTGGTTGAACCTTTTAAGCTTTAAACCTCTTATATTATAGATTTAGTTTTCGGTCCAATTTTTGAAACATTGGTTAAACTAATGATATTGCATTGTAATTGTATTATCATATATGAAAGTTAAAGACACGAAACTTTAATAATAACAACAATAATAACAACAATAACAACAACAATAACAACAACAACAATTTACCAAAAAAAAAAAAAAAAATAATAATAATAATAATAATAATAATAATAATAATAATAATAATAATAATAATAATAATAATAATAATAATAATAATAATAATAATAATAATAATAATAATAATAAGAACTCAAACTTTTGTCAAATTTTCAATTATATCTAAATTTTAAAAATTAGCAATAAAATGCCTAAACTTTTAATTTTTTTAAATTCTAGCCAAAACTTTAAAAAGTAACAATAAAATGTTTAAACTTTCAATTTTTTTTCAATTTTAGCCCGAAGTTAGTATTTTCGTTAAGTTTATTGACGTGACTTGCCACGTGTTTCAGAAATTTTAACTATTAATACACGTTAGCCAAATTTAACACAAAAAATAAAGATTGATGAAACGATTTCATTTAATCACATAATTAAAATGACATAAATCAGATTATGTAACTCAATGACCTTATACTTTGATTTCAATTTTTTCCTTAATTTTCAGTTTGTTCTCTCGATGCATTCACCCTTCGATTTATTAATTCTTTCTTATATGATAAATTATAGGATCTTAGAATCTAATAAGTTTTCACAATAACATAAGCCTACCTTGATCCATCGTATTTCAGATACTTTTCGAACATATAATATTCAATAATCTTTTACAAGATATTCTTATATTGTGTTTTCTTTCTTGGCCTTTGTTTCGTTATTTTCAGTATATGTTTGATGGAGAGATATATGAAAGACTTTATAGGTAAAGAGAGAGAGGAAGTAGTTATCCATTTAAAATTCAAATGACACCTATTTTCATTATCCTTATCTTTACGCTCCATCAACGTAAATACATCATATTATTTATTTTAATTAAACCTAATATCTCTTATTCAAATAACTAATGGGATTTAATATACTTAAATGATTAAACCAAAATATATAGGCCACCTATAATGAAATTATCTAACAATCTCCCACTTGGCCCATATAACTTAATGATGGTTTAACAATATAACATAATATGCATATAATAAAACTTAAATCCATTTTATTTTCTTTAGGCACAACATTAATCATAATTAAGTAATATAACTAGAAAGGATCATAGCGGTTGTACATATTTTAATGTGACATACTTCGCTCTATGCATCACAAAACTACTTCATGAATTCATATGATTTATTATGAGATATATCTTAATGGTTCAACAATAATGTCTTAGTAAAAGACAAATCTGTTAACATTCACATAACCATTCATGTATATATACTAACAATAAATAGTAGGATCTAATATCATAAACAATATATATAAATGAGCTCGAGTATCAAATACATAAAATACATAAATAATAAAATTTTGTTTAATCATGGTACCGAATGATGCCCATTCTTTTGACATGTTCATTAAATGTCTTCAGTGGCAATCCTTTTGTTAATGGATCTACTATTATAAAATTAGTGCTAATATGTTCGAATGACATTTCTGAACTTCTTCTTTAACGGCAAAGTATTTGATTTCCATATGATTAACACCCTTTGAATACTTGTCGTTTTTCGAGAAGAAGACTGCTGTAGAATTATCATAATAAATTTTCAGCGGCTTGGCATTACTGTCGACAATTCCAAGTCCTAAAATAAAGTTTCGCAACTATAAACCATGAACTGTGGCTTCAAAGCATGCCACAAACTCAGCTTACATAGTGGATGCAACAATGGCAGACTGCTTCGCACTCTTCCTCAAAGTTGCTCCTCCACTTAAAAGAAACAGATAGCCAAATGTTGATTTTCTCGTGTCAACACATCCAACATTGTTGGATCGGAAAAGGAAAACATGCTTTGTTTGGAAAAACGGTAGATTTCAAAACTTTTAAGAAATCATTACTTGCAGCGGAAGCAACAAATCTAAATCAACATGCCAATCCATACATGATATGGTATAAGGATAATAAAATATAAACAAGATCAGGAGTATTACCGACTCCTTCGTTACAACTTTAAATCCTCGCTGCATTATCTTCTCCTTCTTCGTGTATCCAAATCCTTTGCCTTTGACTCTTTTCCTTTAGCAATCTACTTTCTCCTTGTTGTAATATCCTCAACCAATTAGATTTACCACCTGTTCTTCAAGAAAAGTTAGGTTAACAAAATCCTTTGGTGGGAAAGGAGAAGAAATGTTTGGAGGAGATTTTTTTAGAAGAAGAAGAAAAAAATTGAAACTCTTTCAATTGGTATTTTCGATTCTCTCTTTCATAAAAGGAGAGAAGGTGTAAGAACATGCAAGAACTCTTTCTTGCCTACCAATTTCGTATATGCATGGATGGAAGGAGAGAGAGGCATCAAATGCATCACTTCTTTCATTAATCACTCATAAAATAACCAATAAATGAGATTATCTTCATTTATCTTTATGATGGCTATTTGAAAAGACCATAACCTAAAATTCAATACCCAATTTCGGTTTTGCCAAGAAGAAAGAAGGAAGATGGTCCATCTAATGTACATCTTTCATCTTTAATCTAATGAATGCAAATAGGTTACAAGCCAACATTAAAAAACAACCATTAAACCATTTAATGGTAAGTTCATAACTCCATCTAATGATGATTAACCATAATAAAGACCATCTTTATTTAGCATTTTAATGTCAAATGTGTGGTTACAAATTTAACCTAGGAATAACCGAAATTGCTATCTTCTTCTTTAAAAAATTGTTTTAATATAATTAATCTAATTAATTACATTAAACCAAAAACCAAGCCCATTACTAAATGTACATTTGGGCTTCTTTAATTAGACTAAGCCCAAGATTCAATTATGGGCTTCTAATTAACCTCCATTTATATTTCTTACTTAGCTTGATAACCTTCCTTAAAGCCAAGTGATGAATCTTATTGGACTTTGATAATTCAAGCTCCAATAAGCCCATAATTAATTCAATCTCATTGGAATTAATTCTAGCTTATTAATTAAATGTCATTCCACTAAAGAAAATTAGTTAAACTCTTGAATTATTAAATGTTATGAGAATATGTCCAATTGCAAACCCTATTTAGAACCTTATTATAGCCATCCGCACAACAAAGGGTAAAATTATCGTTTTGCCCTTATATTGATTTTTCCTTCTAGATCTCACTATCATGATATGAAACTCATCATTCCTTTTAAGTAAAATCCTTTACTTATATGGAGATAAATCGCAACACTATAGTCTAAACTATAATTAAGCGAACAACTTGATTATTCAACTGTGAATCAATTAATTCAGATTCTAATAATATACACGTTTCCCATACATCTCTATGTATATATATATTACTTACAAAAGAATTTTGGTACCTTATGACCAGATATATAATGCTCATACAGATAAAACCAAACTCTTTTGTTTTATTAATAATAAATATTTTCATTACAAAACTGTAACTGAAGAAGATAAAGTTATATGTAAATACACTTGCTTTCCAGGGCACTATATTTACATAATTCCAACAAACATAATCTGAATTTGAATATCCAATCACTTCAAGATGACTGGATCTTCTATAAGTGAGCATATGGTCTTTTGTTCCTTGTAAGCATCTTAAAACTTTCTTTGCAGCTTTCCAATGTTCTAATCTAGGATTACTCTGGTATCTGCCTAACATTCCAACAACAAAACTGATGTCTGGCCTAGTACAGGTTTGAATATACATTAAACTCCCAACAATAGATGCATAAGGAATTCTTTCCATTTCTGTGTGTTCAAATTCATTCTTTGGGCCTTTTTTAAGAATAAATTTGTCTCCTTTTTGAATTGGAACAATACTTGTGGAGCATTTGTTTATATTAAATCTCTCTGAAATCTTTTTGATATATGTTTTCTGAGAGAGCCCTAACATTCTTTGTGATCGATCACGGAATATTTCAATTCCTATCACATAAGTTGCCTCACCCATATCTTTCATTTCGAAATTTTTAGAGAGAAACGTCTTAGTCTCATGTAACAATCCAAGATCATTACCAACTAGTAAGATATCATCAACATATAGGACTAGAAATATAAATTTTCTCCCACTGATCTTCAGATATATACACCCATCAACAGTGTTTTCTTTAAAACCAAAAAAAGTAATGATATCATTAAATTTAAGATACCATTGTCGGGAGGCTTGCTTAAGTCCATATATTGATTTCTTAAGTTTACACACAACGTTTTGTTTTCCTTCAACCAAGAAACTCTCAGGTTGATCCATACAGATTTCTTCCTCTAAATTCTCATTTAAAATGGCAGTTTTTACATCCATTTTATGAAGATCTAAATCATAATGAGCTACCATTGTAATAATAATTCTAAATGAATCCTTTTTAGAAACAGGAGAAAATGTCTCATTATAATCAACATCATTCTTTTGAGTATAACCGTTGGCAACAAGTCTAGCTTTATATCTCTCAGTATTACCATTAGAGTCAAGTTTGGTCTTGAAGACCCATTGACATCCGACTCTTTTACAACCTTCTGGTAATTCATCAAGATCCCAAAATTGATTGTCATCCATAAACTCTTCTTTCATGACGTCTAACCATTTATTAGAATTTTCACTTTCAATGGCTTGTGAAAACGAAACTGGATCGTTATCAATACCTAAATCACCTTCTACTTCTTGTAAATAAACTACATAATCATCTGAAATTGCTGACCTCTTTTGTCTTTGAGATCTTAATGCAATTTCATATGGCTCATTTACAATAGATTCATTAATGGTGACTTCATTATTTGGAGCTTGGTCATGCATTTGCGGCTCTTGATTATGTATTTGTTATTCTTGTAAGTTGTTAAAATTTTCAACAACTCTAGGAACAAACATTTGAGAAGCAATTATCGGCAAGAAAACTTGCATTTTAACTTCTTGAATATTCACTTTCTGTGACTCTGAACTCCCACTAATTTCTCCATTTTTGATAAATCTAGCATTTCCACTTTCAACAATTCTTGTACTATGATTAGGACAATAAAATATATACCCTTTAGACTTTTATGGATAACCAATGAAAAAACCATTGGTTGTTCTTGAATCTAATTTCCTTTCATGTGGATTATATATATAGGTGTCTTAAACTAGGTTTCCTACCTGTCCATAGTTCCAGAACTGTGTTACTCAAAACCCTATTTAATAAATACATAACAGTTTTTAATGCATACATCCACAATGATGATAGTAGAGAACAATGACTCATCATTATCCTAACCATATCCGTTAAGGTACGATTGCGCCTTTTTGCTACACCATTTTGTTGTGGTGTACCTGACATTGTGTATTGAGCACATATATCACACTTTTCAAGAAATTTAACAAATAGGCCAAGACATTGCCCACTTTCACTATATCTTTCATAATATTCACTACCTCTATCAGATCGAACAATTTTCACTTTTCTATCTAATTGCCTTTCTACCTCATTTATAAATACTTCTAAAGCATTTACTGACTGAGATTTTTCATGAAACAAATAAATGTATCCATAATGTGAAAATTGTCAATGAAAGTGATTAAAAACTTTTCTCCATTAAATAATGGAACATCAAAAGGTTCACATATATCACATATATCAGTGTGTATAATTTCAAGGAGCCGTGTATTTCTTGTGGCTTCTTTCTTAATTATGTGTTTTGTATGTTTTCCCTTAATATAATTCACACAAATTTCAAGATCAGTGAAATCTAATTCTGGAAGAATTTCATTCTTTACTAATTTGGTCATTCTATCTTTCAATATATGACCCAAACGTTTATGCCACAAGTAAGTTGAAGTTTCATTTATAAAACTTCTTTTAGTACCAACATTATGATGCAAGGTCAACAGGGTTTTAGTAAAAAGGTTATCAAGATTTAATTTGTACAAACCATCACAAAGTATACCAGAACCAATAAGGCAATTATGTTTGAACAAACTAAAACATCCATTGCCAAATTTGAAGGAATATCCAACAGTATCAAGTTTTGACAAAGAAACTAAGTTTTGAGAAATTGTAGGAACATAAAGGGTTTCGAAAAGATCTAAATGATGTCTCGTGTCTAAAATCAAATGGTAAGTTCCAATGGCTTCAATTGTAGCTTTGGCTTGATTTCCCATGAAGACAAAATTTTCATTTGGGTTTATAGTTTAGATCGTAAGGAATCACTGCATCGTATTAGTAACATGAGTGGTACATCCACAATCAATCTACTAAGTATTATAAGGAACTTCTGCTAAATTAGATTCGAAACATGCTAAAGCACTAGGCTTACCTTTCTTTTTGAACCATTCCTTACATTTTAGACAATTCTTCTGATAGTGTCCTGTTTTCTTACATAAATGACATTTATCATTCCTTGGTTCCTTCTTAGAGATTGAAGTTGATGCATTACCCTCATGTAATACATCCTTTCCTTTTGTTTTCTCCTTTTTGAACTTCTTTCTAGCTCCTTGATTAAGCACGAGATTAACTGAGTGAATCCCTTATTTCTTAAGCCTTGCTTCCTCTTAAATAAGCATATTTTGTAGTTCATTCACGTTCCATTTGTATTTAATAATATTGTAACTCGTTGGAATGGACCATACTCAGGAGGTAACGAATTAATAATAAATTGCACAAGGAAATTTTCACTCAATTCCATTCCCATGGATCTTAATCTTGTTGCTGTATTTATCATTTCAGTAACATGTTCATGCATGGTACGAGAACCATCGAACTTTTTAGTGGTCAACATACCCATTAAGGTTCCAGCAAGAGACTTATCAACAGAATCAGACTGAGAAATATCTTTAACAAGCTTAAGATACTCCCTAGCATTTTCAGTATTAGGAACTGTAGCCTTAATATTGCTAGCCACAGTCATTCGCATAAACATTAAATTTAGTCTATTTGATCTTTCCCAACGTTCATGAAAAGATCGTTCTTTTGTATTGCTATTATCAGTAAGTGCAACGGGCTTATCAGTTTGGAGTGCCAAGTCAAGATCTAGGATTCCTAGGTTGAACTTTATAATAGACGAAGCTTGCGATTGGATAGCAGTAGAATTGAATTCTGCAAAATTTATATAAGAAATACTTTATGTTAATGCTTTGAATCATAATTTAAACACGTAGTTAAAATTAAATAACAAATATATCAACAATAAACATATATTGTGGTTTTTTTTTGGGTAAAAGAACAATATATTAAACGCATAAATTGATGCTTAGTAATATTTACATAATTGATAATCATGCATACTTTGATTAGATATGTTGGTTATCTTTGGATATACTAAATATATCTAATAAAGTATACTAATTAATCACGATTATACTCATTGATATAAAATTAATTAATCAACCTTTGGGTGATTCTTAAATATTTTAGTATCAATGAATTTTAGTATATCCATTCAATATATCATTATGTGATTGCAATCATAAGCATCACATTATCATGGGTAACTATATATCTATTTTAATTTGATATTTATAAAACTTTCTAATTTGGTCACTTTGATGACTAACAAATTATTCATTATATAAATATCAAATTAAATAAATGGTAATAAGTTATATTGAAACTAATTATTGTTTATACACATAACTACTCTATTACATTAACATCTATTAATATATGATGCTAAAATCATGCATCAAAGTTTACAGTTAAAACCCAAGGTATTTAATGACACAAGAGACATTTAATGCATCAAGAGGCAACAACATTTAATAACCGGATCGGTGACTGAACCGGAGAAGCAACTGATTTAAGGGTTAATGGTTTAACCGGAATTCAACCATAGTCGAACCGGTGACTATTAAATATATAAATTTTTATTATATATATATTATATATAAGATAATTTTTAAACATACTATTTAATTATTTATTTATCTAATTGTAAATTTAACTTAAACCTTCAAACTTTAAAATATACAATTTTTTTAAAAGTTCGCCAAATACAACACAAAATAAGATAACAAAGCTCACTAGTTATATTTCATTAAAAATATTAAAATAAGATTACTAATTATAATATTCATTCAAGTTGAAATTATCAAAATTAAGGTATTTTAAATGGACCGGCTGGTTCTTTTTTTTCACCGGTTCAACGGTTTTTACCGGTCCGACCGCAAAATGAACGGGTCAATCACTCACAAAAAATACGGCTAAACTGGACCGTTTCATGCTCCGGTTCACCGATTCTCTGGTCCGACCGACCAATTCGAGTTGGCTTTTAAAACACTGTTTAATAACACAAGAGGCATTTATTCGTTACGGTAACTCATAAAAATAGACATAAAGGTATTAATGAAGCATTAAAAAGGCATGATAAAAGAAACAAATAAAACAAAAGAATGGAGAGAGCAACACAATCAATAGGAGAGAGAAACTTTTATGTCCATTAATGGAACCATTATTAACAAGATAAAAGAAAACATTTACAATGAGTGCAATTAATGGCATTTCTAATTTAATTTACGGGTTAACTTGGCAGGAAAAAACTGTAAGATAAAAGAAAGCATTTATAATGAATGCAATTAATGGCATTTCTAATTTAATTTACGGGTTAACTTGGCAGGAAGCATTAGGGGTGAGCATTCGGGCTAATCGGGTCAAATTTGCACTATTCGGATAAAACCCAAATAACCCGAATTTTTTTTTATGTTACCCGACCCAAACCTGAAATTTTAATTACCCTACTTTTCCGACTCGAACCCAAAATGGAACTTACCCGGCCCAAACCTGAAATTTTAATTACCCAAACTTTTCCGGCCCGAACTCAAAATGGAACTTACCCGGCCCGAACCTGAAATTTTAATTACCCGAACTAATCCAGCCCGAACCTAACATTTTAATAACCCGAACTTACCCGGCTTGAAAATTTTGAGTTACCCGAAATAATATAAAAAGAAAGAGTTCAAATATTACAATTGACTAGCATAATTTGATTGTTGATTCTACAAGAAAAAAACAGCCATGGAACTGGAGGCATCTCTTTTCTAGAGGCCTCTCTGGCCTCTTCATTCGGAGACTCGACGTTGATTGGAATTATTAGATTATTTGACCCTCCTTGTTCCATCTAAAAACAGGAAAAAAAACAAACCCAACATTCAAGATCGAAATCCAAACATGTTCTATTTATACACTTCAAGAACTAGGGAGGCTTATGAAGACTTAACAAGTTAACAGCTCATACACAACAACAAATGTAGACATGGTTATGATCTCTAATTCATTAAATCATTCAGTCATACTAACACTATATAGGAGAACCAAGTTCTGTTCTTTCCATAAGACAATCAGAAGTCAATTTATAATTAAATCACTTCAAATATGAATCTTCAAAGCACATTAGAAGTGAATTTATAATTAACTAACAACAGATTTTAAAAAGTATTAGATTTGTAATTAATTTATATACAACTCTTTTGGGTCATTCTCATTCAGTCGAATATGCATATGGGATATGGCAGTATCATCTTAATATGGCAGTATGCATATTCAGTCGAATATGCATATGGCAGTATCATCTTAATTTTTATACATCTTAATTTCCAAAAGGCAATGGCAGTATCATCTCAAAACAATTAAACAAGAACCAGAAAATTAGATATAAGTATATAACCCAATGTAACATAGAAACCAAACAAAGCAGTAAGCACAGAGCATTTGATTTGAGAGCCAAAAACGCAAAGTTCAATCCAAAAGCCTTCAGAAATCACAACACCAAGCAAAATGCGAGAGCAAAGCGAGAAAGGAATGAGAAGAACAAGAAGTTAGAGAAAAGGATCCTTACCATGAGCACTGAGCACTCTCAAGTCTCAAACGTGTATGATGTCTCGCTTTTACCGTGAGCAAGGCAGAGAACTGAGAAGTGAGAAGAACAGAAGTTAGAAGAAAAATACCCAAAAGAAAACCCTAGAAATCGGAGAGAACGAGGAACAGAGGGCGATACTAAAACAGAGGGCGATACTCCTTACCGTGACCGACGGTGATGGGCGACAACCGTGAGAAGAGGAGAAGAGGGCGATATTAGAAGAGGAGAAGACGACGACGGGCAACGGGCGACTCTCAAATCTCAAACGTGTACTTGCAGATTGCGATCCTACGTAGAAGAGAAGAGGGCGATGTGTATGCGTTGCGGACTGCGATCTGCGATACTAGAAGTAGCAAGTAGAAGAGAAGACTGAAGAGGGCGGTTTCATTTTTCTCAAACGGAAACGGTGTATGATGTTGTGTTTCTACTTTCTGGCTTCTGTGGAGTGCGGACGAAGAGAAGATTGAAGAGGGAGATTTAATTTTCTTAGATGTTTAAACCTAATTTGGGTTAGTAGAAGAGGGGTGAGAGTTGAAGGGTAATTCGGGTAATCGGGTAACCCGAATTTTTTCGAGTTACCTGCTCGTTTAAAAATAATTGGGTAATATCCGCCCACCAATTACAATTTTATCAATTTCTTACCCGAATTAATTCAGGCTGGGCCGGGTAATCGGGCCGGCCCGAATAATGCTCACCCCTAGGAAGCATTTAATATTTTATTTTCTTTCCTTCCTCATCTTAATAACATGAGTTAAAATATTTATCGTGTTTCGTATAGAAGAAAGATAGGAGACATGATCTTTCCTTGTAAAACCAAAAACATGTCATAATTGATAAGGAAATCACTACTCCCTCCGATTCATAATAAGAGTCGTTTTAGAAAAATACACGTTTATTAAGAAAGTTAATGAAATTATAGATATACCCTTGCAATAATTAGCATGTGAGAGAAATTGTATATTAAATTGCCTTGAAATTGTGATCTGTATAATTAAGATGAGAGAGAAATGAAAGGTTAATTTTGAAAGAAAACTTATAAACATGTATACAAAGTCAAGAATGACACTTATTTTGAATAATTAAAATGTATCTAAAACGACTCTTATTATAAAACGGAGGAGTATAAAATATCTTCTGGATCATGTATATCATGTATATAATTATATCATAATAATTCTTGATTTAATATCTTAAAAGAAAATTATTGATTCTCAAATCCATGGCTTTGATACCACATGTTAATTCTTTCTTACATGATAAATTATATGATCTTAGAATTAAATAATTTTTCACAATAACATAAACGTATCTTGATCCATCATATTTCCGATACTTTCTGAATAGATAATCTTCAATAATCTTTTACAAGATATTCTTAGATTGTATTTTCTCTCTCTTGGCCTTTGTTTCGTTATTTTTCGTATATATTTGATGGAGAGATACATGAAAGACTTTATAGGTAGAGAGAGAGACGAAGTAGTTATTCATTTAAAATTCAAACGACACCTCTTTTTATTATCTTTATCTTTACGTTCCAAGTAAATACATCAAATTATTTATTTTAATTAAACCTAATATCTCTTATTCAAATAACTAATGGGATTTAATATACTTAAATGATTAAACCAAAATATATTGGCCACTTATAATGAAATTATCTAACACGATTTTCATATTATGTAACCCTGACGTCCTCACAAGGGCATCAGGAAAATGAATTAAAAACGAAAAGTTTACTGGTGTAGTATGTTGTAATACAATAGTAGTTTGAAATGTCAAAAGAATAAATAAAAAACAAAGGACTGAGAGTATCGAGAAAACAACAGATAATGTCGGGCTATAATTGAAGAAAATTAAAAAATTGAACATTTTATTGTCACTTTTTAAAATTTAGACTAAAATTAAAAAATTAAAAAATTGAATATTTTATTGCTACTTTTTAAAATTTATATTATAATTTAAAAATTTAC
This sequence comes from Erythroxylum novogranatense, assembly GCA_029891385.1. Classification (NCBI taxonomy): domain Eukaryota; kingdom Viridiplantae; phylum Streptophyta; class Magnoliopsida; order Malpighiales; family Erythroxylaceae; genus Erythroxylum; species Erythroxylum novogranatense. The sequence goes on from CM057228.1 coordinate 89,612,875, forward strand.
GGAAAATTTAGTCTCTTTTTTAGTAACATAATAATAATAAAGAGTATACAGTAGTAGGATTTTCTTGTAAAGTAGTGTACAGTAGGATTACAAGTGTGCATGGATCTATTTTTCACGTGGTCCCAGCACCGAAGCTTGACATCATGTGGAGTTTGTAAGTGGTGGCCGTGCTGTGACTTCATATATGTCCTCTCCTTCCTCGGATAATGCTTCAAAACTTCCCGCATTATTTTAAGTAGCCTCAACCTCGAATCCATCACCGTCTACTCTCTCTCTCCGCCGACAACCGCCTCAATGCTGCCGTACGCCACCATTGCGGAGGCAGCCTCAGCCCTCGGCCGTAACCTCACTTTTGTCGAGACGTTGTGGTTTGACTACTCCGCGAATAAGTCCGACTATTTCCTCTACTGCCACAACATTATTTTCCTCTTCTTGATTTTCTCCGTTGTGCCTTTGCCTCTTGTTTTCGTCGAGCTCTTGCGATCTGCCGGGTTTGAGAAATACAAGATTCAGCCCAAGGTTAAGATGTCGATGGCGGAGATGTTCAAGTGTTACAAGGATGTCATGATCATGTTCTTCCTTGTTGTGGGTCCTCTGCAGTTGTTTTCCTATCCTTCTATCAAGGTCGCAACTTTTCTTGGATTTTGGAGAACTTTTTAGTTTAATTAGATTTTAGTGGGGTTTTTATAAACGGGGTTGGATTTTGGAACATGCATTCCTGGATTTGTTTTGACGTTGGTTAATCGCTTATGGTGTTAGCAATCGTTGTGATTTTTAAATCACGTGATAGGAGATTTTGGGGTTATGGAGATAATTAATCAACAGACATTTGATCAGTCATCACTTCTCTTGAAGTTTGATTCTTCGGTTTGATAACTTGGCATGGGGGTTCGCCACTATTTTATCTATCTATGAGTTGTCAATGCCAATTTTTCAAAATTTTGGAGAACAATCTAGTGGGAGCCTGATGTCTTGGGTTAATTTTGTTATTGCAGATGATCGGGATCAGAACAAGCTTGCCATTGCCTTCCGGTTGGGAAATTTTTCTGCAGCTGCTGGTGTATTTTATGGTGGAGGACTATACCAATTACTGGATCCATAGATTTCTGCACAACAAATGGGGTTACGAAAAGATTCACAGAGTTCACCATGAATACACTGCCCCAATTGGTTTTGCTGCCCCATATGCGCACTGGGCTGAAGTCTTGATCCTAGGAATCCCATCATTTCTGGGGCCAGCTATGGTTCCTGGGCACATCATCACATTTTGGTTGTGGATTGCTTTGCGGCAGATTGAGGCGATAGAGACACACAGTGGGTACGCATGCTAACCATTCTTATTTGCTGCAACCCTTTTTTCTGCTTTAGTTGATTGTGATGGAATGATAGCAACTTTAGGATTTCTTTTTTGGTTGCTTTTCCCTTTTATTATTGAATTCCCTGTGAAGTACTGGAAGGATTTTCAAGTATCTTGAGTTGTGGCTTAGCTTTATTGGTGGGGACTGGGAACGGTGCAATAGATCTTCACCTTTTCAAACTTTTCCTTGTAAATTGCGATTAATTATATGTGACAATATTGTAGTTGATCTATAGATTGAAATCTTGAATGAAACTTGCTCTATGGACAAATTATGTTGATGTTTATAAGAAGCTACAACTTGTCAAACCTCGATGTAGTTGCTTTTGTTTAAGACACGGACAGAAATGCATATTTACCTTTACATCAAGCTTGGGGAACTGTATCTATCAGTGAGTTCTTTTGTGCACAAGAAGATCATATCATGCATATATTGCTTCTCAGACTCTGTTTTATGGCGTATTTGCTATTGTTCAATGCTTTTGACTCTCTGCTTTTAGAGATTGTCGTACATTGTAGGCTTAGATTATCCCAAAGCTGAATTGTATATTTGTCCTAAATCTTATATCTGAATCACGTTAAACAACTTGAAGTATGAAGCTATAGTTGTATTATATTTCTGGGTTTATATCTTGATATTCTCAATATATTCTTCCACTTTTCTGTTCTTCTTTCAGCAATCCTTTATTCGCATTTTCTTCATTTCATTTACAATTTGTGATAAACACTAAAAATTATGCTGATTGATATTTTCTTTGCTGAGGCTTAAGAAAGGGAGTTTTTTACTAAATACTACACGAGTTGGCATAAAACTTCCTTGGACAACTACAGGGCAACTGTAAGTGATTGTTATTAGTATCTTGTAATGCAACATCACATCTATGTAAGCGATGCAGAAGTTCTTTGGTATATTAAAGCGGCAAAATTAGAAAATGAAGATTTTTCCATTAAGGAATTTGAAATCCTTTGTGTAAAGTCACAAAAGGATATTTTATTGAGTAATATTATCTTCTTACTAGTACCAAAATGATTCTTGTTTAGCTTTCTCATTTGATCTTCAAGAGGTCATTTATCTGCAGATAGTATCTTAGTACTTTGAAATATGAAGAGTTTTCGTACATAGGATTGGTGGTGTTATTTCTAATTAGTCCGAAAAGGATACTCTCTTGTCTATTCGCAGCATCACAACATCATTTACTTGTGCGTAATTTGTACTTTACCTCATGAAATTATCTGGTTGTTGTCAAAGAGCTAGGAATTATAATGGCTGCATTGTTGGATAAAATATTTATGCTCTGCCAAACAGCATTGAACCAAATGCTTTGAGTGGAAGAATGTTCTTCTTCCTCTTGAATGGAAACAAATTAAGTGTGAATGTCTGAAATAGGAACTGTTACCACCTAAAAATGGAGACTCCAGGAAAAACTAGGCATAGAGAGGGTGTTGCTCTGGACAGGATGTTGATTTGATTTATGGAAAATTTGAAGGATTTGTTTCTGAACCGAACATTGATACCCGTGTCTGGTAATTAGTACCTTTTTTATCTGCTTCTTTAGTCAAATTGAGAATTCTGTGAGTTTCCTAGAGCTGAGCATAACTAATGCTCTCTGGATACTCTTCATATGTTTATTATAGGACGTCAATCTCACAAATTTATTTGTTACTATGCAGTTACGACTTCCCTTGGACTCCCACGAAATATATACCATTTTATGGTGGTGCAGATTACCATGATTACCATCATTACGTTGGGGGACAAAGCCAGAGCAACTTTGCCTCAGTGTTTACGTACTGTGATTATCTGTATGGAACTGACAAGGTAATCGACATATCTTGCCACCGAACTATGTACCTCTTGTGATATAGTGGCAACTGATCCATTTTTCTGTGGTGTAATTCTCTGTGATTAGGGCTATCGTTATCAGAAGAAGGTCCTTGAAAAGGTAAATGAATTTCTCTTAATAGTCTAAATACTGTTTACGATTTACAGGTTTTTATCTATTTTCAATATTCTTAAGCATAAAGATCATACAAGTCTGGGCAGATAAATATATGCATTTCTTTAATCTTGTATTTTTGCTCCTCCTAGCATTACTTCCTTTATGTCTAATTTCAGTTGAAAGCGGGATCAAAAAATGGTGGTAACGAGAATGGACGCTCCTATTACTTTACAGAAGCTCTGAAGTCTGATTAAACCGTGGGGCAGAAGAACTTTAGGGAGGTCTCCCCGGAATTGTTCTGAGCAATATCAAGCAGCTTAAGTGGAGACTTGGTAGTCTGGCTATTTAGAAGTTGCTAGTATTTGAGGTGAAGATTAACCATGATTTTTTAGGGGATCTTAGTTTTCAATGTCAAGGATCAGAATGTGGAGGATGATGTCTAGTTCTGGGGCCGTGGTTTGCCGGTGTAGTAATGTCAAAGTGTTGTGTTAGTTTTCGTTGGGCACCTGAAGTCCTGTCTTTGTTCAGTGCTGGCTTGTTTAACATGAGATGCTAATGTTCATACTATTTCCAATGCATCTTCTATGCAATGATGTTTCTTTTTCTTTTCGTCTGTCTATGGTATCTATTATAAAGACTTTGTTAGGAACTCATAGCAACCTTATCAAATCTCTAGTGTTTAAGGTGTTTTTCACAAAGGCAAAGTAAATTTACGAAATTCACTAAGTCAACACAATAAAATGGACAACAATAAGAAGAAAAAGATATACAAAGTTTTATTACAAAATTATCAACTTTTATATTAATCACAATTGAGACAAAAGCTCTAGCTCACTCCAATTAATGAAACCTATGTTTAAATGAGCTATTTACAAGTTTTTGGAGACTTGTTAGACAAGAATACAAGAAAGTAGTCTCAAGGTCACTAAGTCACTAACTTAGTTGGTGGTTGACATCCTCAACCACTTTAGGCATTACTGTAATGGATGGTTTATATATCTTATCACTATCTCACTTTTAAGAAAAAGGAACATGGGTAAAATGCTTACAAGACATCTAATCCATGCTTTTTTTTTTAAATGTCCTACGACTTCTTTGATAATTCATCTCACTAACTCTGTTACATCACCTCTGATCTTCATCCAAAGGTTGAAGGTTAGCCATGTTCCGATTCAATTCACATATGTTTTGACTAATGCGTATCTGGGGTCTAGTTCGTTCATCCATGGTCCATCATTTGAGTATAATTTAGTCCTTAGTCTCACCAAAGATGTCTTAGGCAAGTCTAACTTACCCTAGCGAAGCCAATCAACACCCCACGATCAATTAAAGCTAGTCGCAGCTCGAACTATGCCTGATCTTACCTTATTAACTTAGCTGATCTAGCTAATCTTCGATCCAAGACCCTTTTCCAGTTAGCTTTTGGTCTCATATTTGAATTTGATATCTCGTCGAAGATTTTTACTAAGGTGCATCAATGCATGTTAACTCGTTGACAGTGCCCGTTTTCCTTGCCTACTCGTAAGTTATTGCCTTGTTTCGTCATCTTGAGTGTCAAATATTAGTTAAGACTTGCCGATGCTCGCATAATTCTATAATGTTAGACTTAGAGGTCTAACAAACTATCACTAAACGGTCTAACAAACCACCCTCATTAAAAAAACCTGATGCTCTAACCAAAATAATCTGTAGGTACTCCTCCGAATATGGTTTCCCCAATGGCATATATCCCACGTACTGTTTCCCCTCTCTGTTGGGTTTGTCCTTGCTTTTGTTAGGATGCACTTTCCCAAGTCCCATTATGCCCAACATAGTATAATGGTTGAGATAGACTTCTTCCGTTGAGTCATCCTCTCCTTCTCCTTGATCCTTCGCGACCATGGAATTCATTTGCTCCCTTGCCTGCCTTTCTTTTTGGACATTCACATGCAAAGTGAGGCCTTTCACAAATGAAACAAACAATATCTTGTTTTGTTAGTTTCTTTGACTTACATTGAGAATATTTACATACCTTCTCTTTGCCTTTCTCCGAGTCATTACGTATCCTACCATTCTTCTTGCCTTTGTTGACAATTTGAATTAGTGTTGGCATTAGAGATCTATTAAGGCATCTGCAATCACTATCATGCTAGGGAGGTCTTTCACATTTTGTCTCCGAAGCTCCATTTGTACGTAACCTTGCAAGCCATTTATAAAATTGAACAACTTGTCTTTCTCAGACATGTACTGCACGTCCAATCAATGTGGTGTTAAACAAAATCATATTAAACTCATAAGAGACCATTTTGTTACATGGGGGGACTTGCATTTGAGGCAAAATTTTGACTGTGGAAAAACTTTTTCTAATTCAAAGCATGTGGCTTTGACTTGGCTTTGCTTTGATCTGAAAATGATATATATATATATATATATATATATACTTACTCTGTAGCCTTGAGACTCCATATTTAGCCATTAATCCTTCTCTTGAGGTTCAGTTGTTTTAAGGGAAGTTTAAGGTTTTAAAGAGGTCTTTACATGTAATTGGATGAACTTTTTAGTATTATTTGCTATTGAAAAATTGATTTAACTAATTTAAAAATCATATAAATTTTAAATTATCAATTTTAAAATTTTAATTTTATAAAATTCATTTTTAAACTTTCGTTAAAAAGGTAATGTAAAATATATGTAATATGCTATTACTCATGAATCAATAAGATATTGCTAATATAATGACTAAATGTAACTCTTAATTTTGATTCAAATCTATACTTTATTCGATGCGTTAGTATAAAATTAATAAAAAGGTAAATTATGAACAATTTAATAAAATGGATAAATAATAAAGGGTTATAACAAATTTCTTTGTAATTTCAATTTTTTAAAAATTATTTTCTTAAACTTTCGTTAAAAAAACAAAAAACACTTGTCTTCCTCGAGCATTTCTCTGTGGTGGTGGACAAAATCATCTCATAAATCTCTTTTTAATCTCCTTCCAAGATAAGATACTCATAATTAACTGAATAGCCAAGATAAACCAATCCAATGTAGCTGCCTAAACTGATAACTCAACAATGTGAATCATTTGTGAATCTGTATATGCCATTTTAATCCGAGATTCGATTCCATTAAGAAAGTTTATTGTGTCCACTATCCCATTAAAAGTAATCATACCAATCCTGGTATACTGCAAGACAACTTTTGCATCATAACCTAGCCTTTATTTGGAGCTATATGCTGTATTAATGTTGGGTCCGTGTTTTGCGTACCGGAGCTTAGATCCCTCGAGTACTTCAAGTTTGCACGCGACCCACACACTAATTGGTATTGTCCGCTTTGGCCGAGGTTCGACCCCTCGACCTCACGGTTTTGTTGCTTTCTAGCAGCACGCCTCTTATCATTGAGCTATTAAGTCGGGGGATCGAACCCCGGCCAAAGCGGACAATACTGATTAATGTTGTGGTCGCGTGCAACCTTGAAGTACGCTGGGCCTGTTCTCCCAGGTACGCAAAACACGGACCTAACATTAAAAGACGCCTTTTAATGTTGGGCCGTGTTTTATGTCGTAGTGTGGCAGTTCAACGCATTTTAATTTACACGACCCATACACTAATTGGTCTTGTCCTCTTTGGTCAAGATTCAAACCCCTGACTTCAAGGTTTTGTTGCTTTCTAGCAGTACGCCTCTTATCATTGAGCTACTGGCTCAATGATAAGATGCTTGCTGCTAGAAAGCAACAAAACCTTGAGGTCAGGGGTTCGAATCCTGACCAAAGAGGACAATACCAATTAGTGTATGGGTCGCGTGCAAACTTGAAGTACGTGTGACCTCTTCGCCACGGTACGCAAAACAAGGGCTCAACAATTAAAGAGATGGTCTGATTCAGAGCAGCTATAGTTTTTCGTAATCCTACAATACTAGTTGTTAGAGTAGCATCATATACACCCTGGGTTGCTGACTCACCCTGAGCTTGAAAATATGGTTGTTGCGTAGTGGGTCTAGGCTTACCCTTGCACCTCACCTACCTAGGTAGCAATAGAGTCATGACTTCTTCAAGAATAGATGGTTTATCGGCTGCCCCTTAAAACTTTACAAGTTTGCGTTAAAGTTCTTTTCCTCCTTATGATCAAAGAATAAGGAAAGTCTTTAGATACAATACAAGTCGTAGCAGTACTACGAAAGGGTGAAAGTAAAGACAACGATTTTAAACAAACATGATCCTAATTCCGCAATAATACAAAGAGAAATGTAATTCAATTCTGATCAACCTAGCAACTCAAATGCAAACCTAAAGCTCTGACATTAACTTTGTCATGATCCCAACCTTAGACGATGACCAGTGCTAAATGAGCAATAAACTCAAGGTTTATTGGACCTTTAGCAAACCTAAAATGTCATCAATCCCAATATCCATAATAAAGATGAGATTTCAAAATGATCAAACTCATACTAATAACAATCAAACAGTTCTAACAATATACAATACTCTATGTGCTACAATGATGGGATAGTTAATATAAGGAAAATCCAACATATACAAGACTATAACTACTTTAGAGTTAAAGGTCATCAACAAACATACATCAAATTGTCGAAAAGGAAGGAGACTAGTGAAGTACCCTGTTAGAAGAGATATAAAAAGAAGATCCTGAAAAATAGTTAAGGGAAATCATACCTCATTAAGTGAATTAATACTATGGTTATAATATGCACTCCTAAGGATTTCAAATGATACATTTATGTATATATTTATAATGTATTACGTCCATAAATGTAATTTTATAACATAATGATTTTGTTCATAAACATGCATGCATTTCCCATATTAATATCTTATCATATAATCATCACAATCATAAATCACAAATAATAGTGGAGGACTAATGAAGGACCCTACGACATGCCCCTTACCCATAAACTATAGTCAGAGGAGCTCTCTTATTCCACACAGGTCATTTGATTGTTGTCCGAGAGCCACACTTAACCGAACCACCACAACCTCACTATAGCATGATTGTCTTCTGAGAGCAAGTTCAATTGAATCTCCATAATCATGCCACCATATCATGTACCATATATTAGTTGGCATCCGAGAGTAAGCTTCACCAAATTTGCCCAATCGTCTCGTTTCTCAATCAATGGATCCACCAATGGATCAAATACTAACCCAAATATATACATGACTAATTGACTCACTGTGCTACTGCCTGGTATGCCCACCAGGTAGCTCACACCATAACAATCCTCCATATCATTATATATCAAGTATAACATTACATAACAAAAATATGTATACATGTGTTAATCCATATATATAAGTATCACATGTGCATATGATAATGATGGTGATTTTCATGATGAATATGAGAATGAATTCTAATGCATGTTCATAACCATGATTATTAACTTATAGGTAAAATGCACTCCTTCGTGCCGAACCTAGTTTCTCGAAGTGGAGGATTATGCTCTTGATTGATCTATAGAAAGAAAAATAGGAAGAACCATTAGGATTTAGAACCTAAACCAATTTTAGATACCTTGAGAATATGACCATGACTCAATACTAAGGAGCTCTATTTTCTGTTTAGAAACAACAATGTCATGTTTTACGAGGAGCCTCTTGAAAATTCGGCAGAGTTTTCTTATAAAATAAACGCCTCCTTCTGAAAGAAGGCCATTTTTACAGTAAAAATACACTTTTATATCCACCAATAGCCACAGCTCAATTTGGGCCTCCAAACTACATATCTATGCCTAATTGAGTTCACACTTACAATGTAAATTTTATAATAAATCTAATTCATAATTCAAGTATACCAATTGCTAACCTATACACTCTTATTTATACTCATTACATCCTGATAGTCTCAACTCTAATTAACGACAACTCAATTAAATCAATTTCATGCATTTCTATAAGATCATAACCATTTCTAATTTTTTATCTCACAAACTATAAAGAATTTCAATGCATCACTTTTATGAAAATTGATCCACATAATATTTGGAAAATTTAAAATTATTTACAACCATTTCTAGGCTTGTCAAAAAGTCAAAGTATGGAGTACACGTGTCATCGTCAGAGATGTGATGATCTTCACCGCCCTACCAGAAATGATGAGCTCACCTCTAAGAATCAAATGACATCAGTCTTGCACCAAAACTCTTCCTAGTTTGCGAGAATCAAATGATTAAAGTTCAAAGGTAACCAATTTCTGTTCACTAGTAAAATAGGTTGATTAGTGTCAGTTTCCCTTCTTTCCCACATTTTTAGGGTCATTAGATATAGTAGTGGTGTTAGTTTCATCCAAAAATGACTAAAAATAAGATATCGGTGACTTAATTAAATGAAACAAAATTTTCAATTGTGGTTCCTTTAAATATGGGTTATTTTTATGAAATAAGTTTAGGGATTTTGTAGAGCGTCTCGAGAGCTTTTCATAGAGCCCTAGATCTTTAGAAATGGTGATTGGACGGTGAAGGTATAAGTGTAGAAAATTAGGAGTGAATAGTAACCTATAAGGAAATGAGTTTAGGATAGAAACAAACTTAAACTTTTTTAACTTCAACTTATACTTTTGTAGGCTTTTCTCTTTATTGGTCCATTATGAGTAATTTAACAAAATTTGGATGATTACAAAAGTTGTAGTATTATGCTTAAAATCACTCATTGGTATTATGGTATGTGAATATAAAAATGATTTAGGTTATAGGGCGGTTAATATTATGTAAGAAACAAGATATTGCATATTTCAAATATTCTTATTATATAATATTTTGATGTAATCAAATATAATATTTTAAATACTTTATATCATTCTTAGTTTTATAATTGTATGAGAATTAAATGATCTTTTTTATAATCTTAATACCATTACAAAACCAAATTCAATATTGAGTCTGGAAATGTATTTATAATATTTGATCCAATCTAATTGTTCTTCTATACTCTTTTGTTCTTTAATATTTATATATATTCAAAGATTATTAAAATTATTATTTTGTTTGATTAATACAAAAGACATATTACTAAACTATCAAAATAATATATTTTCAATTGAAGTGATTAAATCCTTAATTGTTTGATTGTTATAATGCCTTGTGGAAAAATAATATAGAATATTCTACTCATATTATGTGAATATATAATCTAGTCCAAATAAACTAAACTTGTGGGTTTGTTGGCTAAACTTGGTGATGTCTAGTTTTTAACACTGCCAATATATTAAATCTTAAGAGCTTGTTTAGGTTTGGTAGTTGATAAGAGAATTAATTAAAGAGCTCGTTTTGGTTAATGTGGAAGTAAGGAAAGATAGATTGGTAGAGATTGTTAAAATCAAAACCAATTTATTAAGGAATAAAAGAGATTATCTTTGCATTAATGATAAATTTAAATAATCAATACTAAGATTATATCTTAGTCTAGATGTTCGTTGTCATTTGTTTCGTTAAATTGCATTCTTGATTAGCTTTTTGTCTTTGCTTTTAATCTATTTGAATTTCCATGTTAAAATCCTCCTTTTTTTTTTGCTTTATTATCTTGGCAAAGGAGACGGGCTTTAGAAGTCCTTGCGAATTTATCATTATGTACAATTTATTTGTGATTAAAATAAAACTATATTTATAAGATTTCACACCCACTAAAATTGTTTAATTAGATAATCAAAGATAAATTAATTGAGCTTTATTTACCTATCTTAACCATTACTTAAGATTTATAAATATTCATTATTAATATATTTAAAATCATACAAAAGAATAATTAAAGAGAAACTTATAATTAAATTAAATTGAAAATAATAGTAAAATTTTAAGAAATTTTAAAGATCATATATGAGTTATTTGACTATTTGAGACCTCAGTTAGTTATTAGTTTTATTATAACTTAATTGATAATTAATAATAATTAAATGCAATTATAATAAAGTTATATCTTTACATCATTTATATTATTCTCTTAATTTATAATTATAACAATTTCCAAATAGATATTTTTAGATTTTTATTTCAAAATAGGAATAACAAAAAATAACCAAAAGTTGTATAATATATGTTTTTTTAATGTTATTGATTAATTAGGGTATATGTTGATTTTGTAAAATATGAAAATTTTATTGTACATGTAAAATGACATCCTCATTCTCAATTCTCTTATAGAATGATTTTTAAGTAATGAAATCTTAAAAGTTAAATAAAAAGTAAAGCTAAAATATAAACTTTTAAGTGATTTAATCACATATATTTATTTGATGATACTCAGGACAGGTAAATACAGAAGAGATTGTTCCAAGTTTTTTTGGCAAATACATCCAATCAAGTAGGTTTAAATGAATACCCAGGGAATGCGAGTAGACCCAAAAATCACTTAGCCAAAATCGGGTGCGTTAAATAAATATCTCCTCGATCATTGCTATAGATTTGAGGTGGAATGATTTAAACCTATCACTCGCGTTATGCCTCCTTGCTTGCACCGAAAAGAGCAGATTAGGGGAAACATTACTCCTATCATGACATTAATTCATGTCCTCTCCCACGTGAAATTCGACACCCATATCAAGTACGTAGAGATCATAAACTTTAGCAACAGCCTATCTTATTGTGTCAAAAACAGTTATGAAATATTCCCATGGTCATACTCTGTTTTTAACACATGATATTTTACTTGTGTTTCAATGGTTTTGAAGGATTTAATACCTAATTTAAGAAGTTTTGATATTTTACATTATATTTTTATTTTTACAAAGAAAAAGAAACACGGTTGATAATTTTGAGGGAAGAGAAATTATTTTGAAAGATTTGGAAAAGAACCATATAATACAACATCATACATGGAGGTGAGTTTTGGTCTCTTTAATGAACCCTACACACCCCGTGTTACCTCCTTGGATGAAGAACATGGCACGTTATAGGCTCTCCGGTTGACATTATTATTTTTGAAGAAAATTATGAAGGATACGAGTAGCCATATGGACTTATGTTTAGGATCATGCAGTCACTAGAAGTTAGGGTTTTGGCTTTTAACAAATAAAAGAAGCCAAAAAAAAAAAAAAGTCCTTTTGCCAAGAAAACATTTTAAAGTCATTTTGAAACTACCATGCATTAGTCTTAACAATCTTTGGTGATAAAGGAAGATGCCTACAATACTTTAGAGATTTCATAATTTAAGAACACAACTTTTTATCTTATGTCCTTTATTATTTTATATTGATATTCTTTGAGTGATTATGAACTAAATAGGTATTATCTAGGTGGAAAGAATCTAGGATGTGATAAATTTTAATTCACTCTTTCATTTAATGAAATTCTAGTTTTCTTATTATTTATTCATTCTGTTGTAATGGATTGAATCAAAGGAGTGAAAGTATAGTATTCATTATATGATTATTCCATCGAGATTCGAAAGATAAGATATATGTTTAAGTCGAGGGGTTAAGTGTTAGCGATTAGGGAGAAAGTTATTAAATCCTCCTAAGTTAGAGTAAAACTCATCAAGAGAGTTGATAAAATGAATTATATCATCCTTAAGTTATCTAGATTTGAAAGACATTTTAGTCGATTAATTTCTAAATAGGGATTATATGTCCTGAGAGAGTATGATCTAAGTTAGGAAAACTTATTGGTCCAAAAAGTTAGAATAATTCATTAATGAAAGGTAAAATTGAATATAGTGTACTCCTATGGGAATCTAACTTAAATCTAGTTAATTTATAGTTTGGCATATTCTTGATTATTAGTTTGTATTAGTATTTAGATTTGTTATTTATTTTATTTTCCTTATTCAATTATCTGTAAAGGGTGAGCCTTGGAGCAACTGCTAAAGTTGCTCATTTATAACCTTAAGGTCACAAAAGCAACCTTTCTGTAAAAATACAAAAGGAAAGCTATGTACATTATGCTCCTTAGATCCACAAAGTAGAAAACCTTGTGCACTGGATACGTTAAATTTGTATTTATTTTTCTATAAAGATCAATCTAACTTATTAAGTTTATGAGTAGTGGGTAATTAATTGATGATTCTCGTAGAATTGGCTCGTACTTAGCTATGTTAGCTACAACCATGCTATACGTTTGCAAACTGATTACACTAGATCTTTTTGTTTTATTTTTACTTTAGTTTTGTTATTTATATACTATAATTTTCTTTTGCTCTTCTCTATTTTAGATTACATCTTATATGCGAAACTCTGATGATCATGGGAATCTTGTTGAGACAAAACATGAGATCGAGAGAACTTTGGACATAAGAAGAAGACTTCATAGGAGAATAAAAACTAAGAAAGCAAAGATGCCAATAGAGAATATGAGGTCACTAAAGGATTTTGCTGCACCAGATACCCAGGGCATTATAAGGCCTAGCGTTGAAACTAACAAATTTGAGCTAAAGTCCTCCCTATTGTTTATGGTGTAGTAAAATCAGTTTAAAGGTTCACAATTTGAGGTCTTCGTCCTACATTTATCAATGTTTTATAGTACTATGAGACGTTAAAGTTAAACTGTAACATCCCATCACCGATGGGAAGGATAAAATAGTAATTTAAGATGAGTTATGAGCGTGAAAACTAGTCTCGGCATGTTCATGCATAATATGACCTCCATATATGCATCCATTTTAATTTTTGTATATGCACATGATTGTACATGCATTCATGACATTTCCCGGCATATGTGTTTATTGTGAATAATTTGTTATTTGTGCTTGAAAAATTGAATTGGAGTGATTTATGTGTGTTTTCTATTTTTGGAGACTTTTAGGAATTTTTCTGAAATTTTTGGAGAACAATGTCCGGACCGAAAAAATTGTCAAGTGACGGACTGATTAGTTTTCGGTACTGGAAAAGATTGTCCAATGGCATTGAAAATTTAGATACATGATGGTAGGATTTATTAATTTGAGCCATTAGAATTTTGGGACAAAATTAGAGTAGAAATTGGAACCGAATTGGAAAGGAATTAAAGAAACGAATGAGAAGGTGACATGTGGCAAGTGACATTTGTCACTTGCCTAACATGTCACCATACCATTAGTTAGATAAATATCATCTTAGTCTTCTTTAGGTCATTCACGATGCTCCCTTGAGAAGCCCATTCTATTTGTTCTCTTTCATCAAGTCGTGGCTTCTCCTTTTTCTCCTTCTTCGTGAGTCTTCTTCTCCTTGTACTTGTTACTCATCTTTTATTTCTTGCTATTCATCTGTTCATCAAAAGCCTAGTCAAAACCTTACCCCCTTTATGATGATGAAAATCGTGTAGGGTGTGGGGAAGTTAGAGTATTAATAGTGTTTTGAAGACTTGAAGTTTTGGAAGTTTATTTTGGTAAGACATATGTTCTATACCATGTTGTTGTCATTAAATTAAATTAGTAGTTAGAAGCATTTATTGTGCTTTATGGTGAATTAATTTCATGAAGTTTGTGTGTAGTTTGTATGGGTAGAAGTCTATGTTTGTGTGGGGATGAATGTTATGGTATATGGAAAATGTGAATTAAGGGTTTTAGCTTAAGTTGATGATGTTAGATGAGAGAATATGAAAGGAAAATAATTTGGTATATGTGCTACCAATTTGTGACTCCTTATTCAAGTGAATGGCTTGATGAACTTGTGGCTGATTTCATGGCTAAATGGGATGCTTATTAATGTAGGAATGGTGTTAGAATGAAGGGAGTAGTGTTAGATATCAAATCTGGAAAATTTATTTTGTGTAGGGTTCAGTTTTTTTATCATAACTTTTGATATGGTTGTGCTATTGAGTTGAGGTTTGGCTTGAATTAAATTTGAGAAGTTTGGTTATATTTTATGTGAAGGAAGTGATGCTAAATTGTGCCTTAAAGGAGCTTAAATTTGGCCTTGAAAGTGAGTTGTAGGTACTGTATGAACAGTAATCTGAACCTTATGACCTGAAACTTTGATGATTTTTTTAGTTGATTTGGATTGAATTTGCTAATTTGATGTAACACCCTACTCCCGCAAGACCCGAACTCGACATCGAAGGTAATATCCGAGTCCGTGCCCCGCGAGGGTGGCGTGCTACATCACTCAGTCAAAACTCAGCATGAATTTTTTTTCTTAACACAAACTCACATATATTGTCATTAATGCGGAAAACAATTTATATAAACAATTCAATGGCCTTGGGGCCCTTTTCATAAATACAATTAATTTCAGTCTGTTAACTTTACAAACTGACTTCATCAGTAATACAAAAATTCAGAAGATAAAAATACAATAATGCAGACGCGAACTGATCCCGACCTCTTCTCTACGTCAATAACCAACAGATGTCATACGTCCGTTGCCTAACGGGGTATTCTTCTAAGTCCTGAAAAATAATTGCAAATTTTGGGTGAGTTTTGCGAACTCAGTGAGAAACCATCATCGATGGTTCACTCAATTCATGCATATTCACACAGTTCATAGAGTATCACATGATTGCACATTCAAAAATATCACAAGCATCCAATTTTACCAATATAAGGCATTTCGCCTTTTAACACAATTCATTGAACAAATACATTTTTATGATGCACATGAGACACTTTCCATTTTTTTCTTTCGTTGTTGTGACCGTGCGCCTGAAACTGTCCCAGTGATGGGCACATTGCGTTGAGCCAATGGCTCTGAAAACGTTGGGCGTGATATGCCCTGATACATTGAGCCTGAGGCTCTGAATACGTTAGACCTGAGGTCCTGTGCGTTGAGCTTAAAGCTCTTGTATACGTTGGGCGTGATATGCCCTGATACGGTGGTCGCTCGGCCTGTTGCGCTTTATCTAATCATGTCATTATGCATGAATGCATATGTTCCAATTTCCATTTACAGTTATTTCTATCATTTACATTCAATGCCATTTCCTATTTCTTCGGACCTTCGGTCCGGTATTTCAATCATACCATTTCCAATTCATTGCATTGATGCATCGTTAACAGCACATAATAATACTTCAATATCACATTCACAATATTTCGGACACCCATGATCCGAAATCAATCAAAATCAAACACACATGTACCCATCCATTATCTCCACATGGCATCAACGTGTAATATTAAACACATCAAGATTGAGAAACCAACTAGGTACTCACCTAATAACTTCCGAGCTAATGCCGGGAAGTCTCTGCAACGTCCGTGGGATGACGTTCCAACCGTGCCTCTATAACAATTAAAATAAGTATACATTACCAACTGTATAGTTAGAAATATCCAACAATGCACATGAGATAATTAAAACGTGTATAATGCATGTTCATGGCATTTCCGGACCAAATCCAAAATTTTCCCATAATAAAAATTCCATTTAAAAATTAGAAAGCTATAGCCACTGACAGCACCCAATTCGGACCTCAATCGGCCCAAAAATAACTAAAACAGTGATCACCGAACAATTACCCGGGTCCACGTCAATTTCCGTCTAAAAATTCCCAATTTCTCACAAAATGAAATTCAATATATTACAAATCCGATGCCTCAAGAATCAGGTCAATCGGACGTCGGACGGAAAAGAAATTGACAAAAGAAACAATTAGGTCACTTAATGTCAAATAATAAAATACATTAAAAATAATAATAAAAAAATAATATATATCTGCGCCTGCCTCGCGGGAGCGAGACGTCGCCCTCGCGTGGCCGAGCTTCGCCGCGAGGGCGAGGTGTCGCCCTCTCGACTAGGCCACTTTACCTTGCTTCGTCGCGAGGGCGAGGCGTCGCCCTCGCGACCTGGCGAGGTTCTATCCCCCCTTTCTTCTTTTTTCCCCTTTGTCCCTTTTTTTTTTCCAATCCGAATTTCCAACAACAATAACTCTTAGCACACAAATCAGAAAAATACAAACCATAGCTTGTTGGAAAGATCATGAAAAGCTCTATCATTCTCATGAAGATCATAAAAATCAATTTCAACCCTAAGGATGTCAAATATCCCATCAAAGTTACTGTCTACTCAAAACCTATCAACACAGGGCAGTACATTGCAAATTCAATAACTCTTTGATTCTTCAGTCAAAAATAACATAATAAATATGCTCGGTAAGTTCACAATGTTATCTACAACTTTCCTAAACAACCCAAAATCAAATTTACTTGCTAACAATGTCAAACAATTCACCAAAGCATCAGCCCTCTGAAATCAACCAATCTGGACAGTGATTTTTCAAACAGTATTACTCCTTGTACAAATGTCGAAAAATTCACTAACTTATATCCCTGAAAAGATAAAATCTCAAACTTCAATTTTCATGAAGAACTCAATTTCCAATTCGATTTATAACAATGTCAAAACTGCTATGGAATTTACTGCCATTATCAGCAATTCACAACCTAATGCAGGGTCAGTTTTTGCAAAATCATAACTCCCAACTCTGACCTCTAAAAATTACACACTATATATCATTTTCAAGGTAATTTCTTCCTCTACAACGTTTCAGAAGACCATTCAAACCAAATCAGTTCACATAAATTGCTAAAATTGCTCCCAAACAGAACACTCATAAAATCAACACTTTAACTAGGTTTCTCCAAAAAGCAGAAAACCAATCAATAGAAATCAGTTCATATATCCGAATATACAACTCGAAAATTAACAAGATCAGTGGAAATGGAAAGCTAACTCAATATGCTAAAACTTTCATGAAGACTATTTTCCCAAATTCTATCTCAACTAATTTAGAAAAATCAGCAAAATAATCAGGTCATATATGCGGGCACTGTTCACAGACCCTAAAATAGAAACTTTCCTTGCAAACTTTCGACCCTCTAGGATTACAATTTAACAACACCTATTTCACACAAAGTTGTAGCCAACATCCCAAAGTTTAATTGGGAAACAAACCTTACCTCATTTGCTCACCTACACAATTAGTTATGATCAAAACATTCCAATAGGTCAAAATGCATTTTCCAGCTTTTCAACTACTACCTATTTCCTATCACTTCTAACATCAATAACACATCACTAAGCACCCATTTATACCTCTAATTCAACCACAAACTCACAAAACACTTATTTGTATATTTACACAAAAGTTGGCAGCACACATATACACAATTCCCATACTTTATTTCCAATCATTAAGCACCACAAACATCATTTATAACATCACTTTCCCATTCTTTAACTACCATAACCAATTCCTTCACACAAGCATGCATTAAACCCATTCAAACCTACTACTATGATAATCAACTACATATATAATTGCTCTCCATGAATGCCTCTAACTACTAAAAGCATAAAAACAACCATCAAGACTTACCAAACAAGTTGCAAGCTCTACCTTCCTCAAATCTTCAAGTCTTTAATACTCTCCACTTACTACTACTTAAACACCATTCACGGCTATCCCAAGCATCACAAATATGATCAACAATTCAAGGTTTCAACTTAGTCTTGGATATGCATAAAGAAGGAGTAGGCAAAAGCAAAGGAGGATGGGAGAAAGAAGAAGACAATCGAAGGATGAAGGGAAGCACACCAAGGAAGGAGAACAAAGCTACGGATGAAGGAGGAGCTTCCAAAATGATTCATTTATTTTTACAACCCAAGGAAAAGTCGTAGGTGCATAATAATATGGGACAAAACTAATAAATGGAAGGGGACACTTGGCCTTTAATGAGAAAAAGCCAAAAAGTAAGTTCATCTTCTTAATTAAATATTGATCCCAATTAATTAAGCACTAATCTCACTTAAGCTCTAAACATGGCACTAACATAATTCCCACAATTATTTATTCAATAATCCAATGCCATTTGACGGTCCCTTTTCAGTATAGAAAAGCCTATTCAGTCAGCCCATTGGAAATTTTCCGGTCCGAGCAAGAACCCCGAAAAATTCCAGAAAAATTCTCATAAATCCCTAAAAATGTAAAACACTTAATGGCGCACTCCAAATAATTTTTCAAATACAACTTTCACATAAATTTCACAAAAGATCTCAATTTGACACTTAAGCCGGAAATGTCATGAATGCATGTATACCATGTGCATGCTCAAAACAATCATCAGTTATAGAGGCTATATGATGTATATTCATGCCGAGTTATAATCCAATATTCCTAACCCATCTCAATTTACTAAAATATCCTTTCCATCAGTGATGGGATGTTACATTTGATCTTCATGAAACTTGAATATTTTCTTGTTATCTTTCTATCGCCATGAAGTATGAAATTTTTTGATGTCTAGGTTGAGAGTTATGACCTATTGACTTTTGGATGTTAATAGCCTTGGTACTGGAAAATGTGTTACATATATGTTTGGTGGTGACTGTGCATTGAAGCTAAAGTCTGGACTGTTGTGATTATACTTAGCTCAAGTGGTCTTATGGAAAGTTGTAAAGGAATGAATTAGCTTTGAAATGAGGTATAGTATGTTAATTTTGGATATGTGGATTGTCAATTATGATTTTGTAAAGTTTTGATGTGGTTTAGGTTCTATGGTGACTTAACACTCTTAAGAAGGGCAGCCACATTAATGGAGATTTTGAGCTAGGTAGAGATGGAATTTGCTTCTAAGTCATTCATGATAATTGTAGTTTGTTGTCTGATCTTTTCATGGGTATAAAGTATGGAGTTTTTGGACATTTGAGTAGGGAATTATGATTTTTAGAAGGCGATAATTGCCTGGGGGACACATGTGATGAAACTTTGTTTGAGAATTTGATGTGTTTTTAGGTTGAATTTGCTTCCAAGTTATTCATGAAAGTTGTAGCATGTTTTGATCTTTCTTTTGACATAAATTTTAGAATTTTTGGCAAAATGAATGGAAAGTTATGATTTTTGAAAAATGGTATACTGTTTTGAGAAGCATTGTGTAGGCAGTAACTTTGGTTGCATTTTTGACAACCTTAGAGATAAAATTGGTTTTTGTGTCCTTCATAAAACTTGTAAAGCTCTCTTTTATCTTGAAATTGATACCAAGTTTGTCCAATTTGGAGTTTGGAGTAAGGAGTTATGACTTGTGAAAGTTGGGATGGCAACAGATGGAAGAATAAAGCTTCCAGTCGGTCACTGTAGTCGACCTAGTCGACTACAACCTCCGACTAGTCGACTAGGACATGTATTTTTTCTAAACTGACCTCTCTCCACTCTTTTGTTTATAACTTTTCCGTCCGACATTCGATTGACCTGATTCTCGAGGCATCGAAGTCGTGAAATAATTAATTTCCTTTCTGTGTGACATTGAGAAATTTTAGAGATAAAATTGACGTGAATTGGTTAGGTCAAAGTGAGGGGATCGGGTAATCATTTTTCTGGTCTATGTTTTATCAATAATTGGACCTATAGAGATTCAAATTGCATGATTTCGGTACCTATGGTTTCCTAAGTCATAGGGGAATATCTTGTGATGTGAATTACGGGATAATGCCGGGAATGTCACGAACATGCATTGTACATATTTTTATTGCTACATGTGCATTATTGAATATTTTTGATCGTACATTTGGTAATGTTTGAATATTTTGACTATTATAGTGGCACATTTGGAACGTCAACCCACAGACGTTGTCGAGACTTCCAGGCATTAGCTTCAGAAGTAAATGGTGAGTAACCTAGACAGTTCCTCAATTATTTTGTGCTTATAATTATGTGTTTATAATTAAGTAGAGAATAATGGTATGATTGTGTTTGATTATGGATTCCGGACAGAAGGTCCGATGAATTGAGAAACTATGACATAGAAGTGTTATTTGTTTGAATATGTTGGGCCCCAAAATTTTTCTCATTGATGTTACTAAGCATGAATTGTTTTATTTGTGTGATTATGTCTTAGTTTGATTAATTTGGGAGTATTAGTGGATTGTGGTTGTTTAATGTGGTTTAAATAAGAATTAAGGGGTAAAAGTTTATTAGGGCATTTTGGGAAGATTGTTTGAGTTAGATAAGTTAAGGCTTAGCATGGAGGGGTAAAATGGTCTTTACCATCTCATTTAGACTTAAGAGTAAAAATTAGCAGAAAGAAAGGAAAGAAAAGAAAAGGGAAAGGAGAAAAAAGAGGAGAAAAGAAAAGGGAAAGGAGAAAAAAGAGGAGAGTGTCGTGGGTGAGGAAGAAGGAGAAGAAAGGAGGCTTTGTGATCTTAGGGATTTTCGACTGATTTGAAGCAAGTCTTGGTAAGTTAAACTTCATTTCTTCTTGTTTTGGTTGGATTAAACTCTAGAATCGATTTGCATGAGTTAGAATCGATTGTTTAGGGGTTTTTGGAAAACCTAAGTGAAATCTTTGGGTTGATGAGTTTGTGACTGATTTTAAGGTTTGAATGAGTTAGAACTGAAGTTTAGGACTTGAATCAAGGTTTAGATGTGTTGTATGTGCTTAAGGGAAGGATTGAAGAGGGAAAATACTAGAAAATTGGGTTCGGAGACATTCTCCAGACCCGCACGTTGCGATGTGCTCATGAGCACGCCACGACGTGTGAGGAAGGTATGCACGTCGCGGCGAGCTGCAGGCCTTTGTCACGGCGTGCGAAAGGAGGGGTGTAGGTCGCGGCGCACACAAGCCTTTCGCCGCGGCGCACGGGAGTGCCTCAGTTTTCCAGCGCAGTCTATTTTGATATTTTGGGCATATCTTTTGCTGTGGATGTCCAAATGAGGTGATTTTGGATTCGTTGTGAACTAGGGCTACAAGTTTTTTTAGGAAAGAAAGTTCAGAATTTGCCTCTAAGATTCGGGAATTGGGTTGGAAGTCGGATGTAGACTCTTAGTGCTTTTACTTTTGATTTGTTTTAAGCTTTTGACTATTCCTTTGAATATTGCTTGATTCGGAACTTAGTTGTTACAGGAAACCAAGCCGGCCTGATTCAATCGCAAGAGGAAGGATAACAGTGAGTTGGATTCTCGAGCGATATTAGGTGGGTAATATATTTATGGTTGTTGTGTGTATGGGCAAAATGTGTATGCTTGCTTGCATGTGTGTGACACTGCTTGTGTTGAATTGTGAGAAATATTGCAAATACATTGTGATCATGATTATGTACTGCTTGAAAAGCATTACGAAATTTTGTATGAATGAAAAAGATGAAGAAGCATAATGATCATGAATAGTATGAAAGCTGTTGATACAGTCAATTAAGCATGAAACCAATGATTATGTGCTTTGTTTGGGTGAGAGAGGAACGTATCGTTAGTCACGTGCACGTCGACGTATAGCCTTCTCCCGGCTGCTCGCTTGAGGCCACGATATCCTGAGAAATCGGACTCGGATAGTTTACGGTATAAACTTCAGTTTATCCGGATCGTTCCACGGAACTCTCGAACCACTTGTTGTGCATCTCATCATTGATCCATTAGAAAGAATGCATGATTAATTGCTATGTTGCGAACTCACAGATATGATGACATATTCTTGTGACATTTTGATGTTATGAGATTGTAATTCAATTGATAGATTGATGACTTGCTATATGCTTGTGTATATTTACATATATGCTTGAATGTGTGGCTTGTTGCCAATGGCTATAAATGTATATGCCACTGAACTTCGCAGCTCACCCTTTTATCTCCCACTCCTCAAGTGCAGAACGAGACGATCGTTGATCTTGCAAGGCATCAGAAACTCCAAGATAGTTAGGAGCTTTTGTTTTAAGTTAGTATTTTAGCTAGCCCACCGAGCATATCATCATTGGGAATTCTCATGTATTGTATTTTGGATTTAAACTTTCATATGTATTGTGTTATATTGAGAATGTTTGTTTAATTTCTGCAGATTGTAATGACATGATGTCATTTGTATTTGGGGTGATCATTTCACAGTTAGAATGATTGTGTCTGTGATATAATTATATGTGTGTAATTGAATTAGGTAGATGTTGGGATCGGGTCCAATTGTCGGGGAGCTCGCCATGAGCCAGATCCTCCTTCGCTCGTGCGCAAATTCTTAGGTGATTACATGCCTTGCGAGACCGAGGGGCCATCTAGGGACGGGGAATCGAGACCCGGACCCAACATGTTTGGTATCAGAGCCAAGTTAGGTGTCTTCGACTTAGAATGCATAGTATAATGAATTGTTTGGTATATGATTATTTGTTGCATTGATTGATTGCATTAAGTGACATGCATATCATGCATACATGTAGGAATTCAGATTGCCATGTAGCTAATCCTTAGTATTTATATTT
This sequence comes from Erythroxylum novogranatense, assembly GCA_029891385.1. Lineage (NCBI taxonomy): Eukaryota > Viridiplantae > Streptophyta > Magnoliopsida > Malpighiales > Erythroxylaceae > Erythroxylum > Erythroxylum novogranatense. The sequence goes on from CM057228.1 coordinate 89,636,253, forward strand.
GAAGGAGTACAATGCCACCTCGTAGAAGGACACGAGGAGTTCTGCAAGGGTCTGTTGCACCTGACTCTCCGACTAGGGAGGAGATGACTGATGAGTCGGTAGCCCTAGGAAATGCTGAGACTTCTGTAGGGCTAGGTAGTGAGCCCACTCCATCGCAGACTCAAGAGTCGCCAAGTATGCAGGAGCAAGTGCCTCCTCTAGACCTGAGGCTGTTTCAGGCATTTACTCAGGCGTTTATTCAGGCTATGGGTCAGATGCGACATCCTTCTGCTTCAGCCCCTGCTAAAAAGGGCAGACGGTTCGACAAATTGAGGAAGTATTGTTGGACCTCGATCTTTAATTGAAATTTAGAAATAGTAAATGAAATTGAATGAGTGTTTTGTTTAAGTATTATGTTATAGATGAAATTATGCTTTAAGAAAATTTTGAGAAAAGAATTATGAATTTTCAATGTATTTGATAATTGTGAAAATTTGTATGGGTTATGAAAGTTTAAGCGAATGAATTGATTGAAAAGTTGTAGAAAATCAAGAAATAAAGAGAAAAGTGAGAGAATGACTTTTGGAGATAGAAAGTTTGACTTGAGAGTTGACTTTTTGTTTGAGGCAAAATTTGATAATATTGTCTTCTGGAAACTTGTAGTTTATGTCAAGAGATTTCTGTAGCCATAAAGTTTGATATTTTTTGATATCGGAAGTGAGAGTTATGATCAGTCAAAGTTCGCTTGGAGTTTGACTTTTTGAAGAAAAAGTTGACTTTTTGATTTAGGCAAAATTCGAGAAAATGATCAACATGAAAATTGTAGCCTCTGTCGAGAGCTTTTTGTGGACATAAAGTTTGATATTTTTCGATGTCGGGATTGAGAGATATGATTTTTCGAAGATATGCTTTGTTTTGAAAATGTTATTAAGTATAGATTTGTGTGTTCTATGCTTCGAGGCCACTCGTCGTATGGATTTAGTCTGAATTGGAGTAAGTGGTCTTCATGAAAGTTTTAGATGATGTTTTTATCTTTCCATCGATATAAAGTTTGCAATTTTTCGATATCGGGGCTAGGAGTTATGAGCGATTAAAAATTGGAAGTCGTTTAAGAAAATATGTTTTGGACAGAATCTTTGATTGAGTTTGCGACCTCTTTCGAGACCTAATTTGATTTTGAGTTCTTCAGGGAAGTTGTAGAACTTCCTTTGATATTTCTATTGACATCAAATTTGTCAAATTCTGAGTTCGGGATCGAGAGATATGATTTTTGAAAAGTTCGGTTTTGAAGTTTCGTTACTTTGTTTCTTTATCCGATCCCTTTCGTAATCTTTTGCTTATAATTCCTTCGTCCGACATCGGATTGATTTGATTCTCGAAGCGTTGGATTCCTAAGACAATTAATTTCATTTTCTTGAAGAATTATGATTTTTAGGAGATTAAATGGAAAGAGATTGATTGAACCAAAGTAGGAGATTTGGTTATAGGTTATAAGTTGGATAATTTTCTGAACATAGTCCAGTATTTTGCGATTTTCGGGAGCTGTACAACTCCGATTGAGTTGATTCTTGAGGGAAAATAAAATTAAGATATAAGGCTACAACTCATGTGAAGGGATCGAAATTTAAGTTCATCCCTAAGATTGTCAATTTCTGGACTGAAGTTATGTTAATGTTCAGACTCGGATTTTTCGCATGTCCGATAGTGTTTCGGATATAACTTCTTCGTTTCTAATACGAATTGAGCGCGGTCAGTGACGTTGGATTTGTATGATCAAGAGGAACGATTTTCAAGAAGAAAGTTTGTACAAATTATTTCGTTTAGGTGCTCGAAAACAGGACGCAAGCTATCAGATTTTGAAAATCCTGTGCAGGGGTATTTTGGGATTTCACTTAAAAGGAGGGACATTTAGGTCATTTACTCCCATTTAATGACCTGGCCTTAAACTCACCTATAGCTGTCGTTTTAAGCAAAATAAAGACACGATGGTGTCTAAAAAATGAGAAGAAAATGAAAGAAGAAGAAAGAGAAAAGAAGAAGAAACGTTGGAGAAGAAAGAAGGGAAGGAGTCGGCCATGGAGGGAAAGAAGAAGAAGGATGAAGCAAGCCGGTTTTTCCAGGGGTTTTTAAGCTAGATTTCGTGGGTTTTCAAGGTGAAGACATGGAAGAAGAAGGAAGCTTGTCTTGGAGCTCAATAAATCCGAAAATGGTGGAGAAAATGGTAAATGAGAGAAAGTTTCAAGTTTTGAATTTTTGATGAGTTTGTTGGTTGGTTTAGCTTAAGATGGTTATGGATTGAGTTTTCCTAAGGTTAATTGAAGAGAATAGGTTATGATTATGTTTAATTTTGGATTAATTGTGAATTGGAGGTTATGACCAAATTTGTGAATTGGGGTTTTTGTAAATTGATGCTTTAGATAGCTTGGATTAATGATGAATTTGAGATTTCTTAAGTCAATTTTGATGTTTATGCCTTAAGTGAGGTTTAATTTGAAAAATTGTAAATTGGGGGTTTAGGTAAAAGTTGAGATTTGGGAAATTTTGAAATTGATGATTTAGATATCTTGGAATTAGTATGAATTGATGAATTATGACATCAATTTTAAGGATTATGTTATTTATGATATTGAATTTGTATAAATTGGTTTAGGCCAATTTTAAGATTTGGGGATTTTTGGAATTTATGATTTAGATAGATTGATTTTATATGGAATTGGTGTTTTCTAAGTCCAATTTGAAGAATTAAGTGAATTATGATATTTATTTTGGATAATTATGGCTTAGGGAATTTTAAGGTTGAGGAAAGAAGAAGGAATTTGGAGATTCGATGCTTTGGACAAAGTATTAGCGTCAATTCGAGGTGGGTGATGTATTTATATTTTGAATTATGAGTAAATTATGTGATTTTGAAAAATCAAGAAAAGAATAATATTTCTGAAATTATGTTTTTAAAGGATTTGAAAATAATTATTCAAAGGGTTCGTTAAAATGTTTGAAAATGATTCGGGAAAATTGTAGAAAAATTGAGAATACGAGATTTATGAAAATTGTGTTTTCGCATTTTTGAAAAATGTGAACCATGCTGTTTTATGCATTAATATATGTTGATTGTGGGTTGAAAGAAATACTTACATTCCTTTTTATGCATTTGATTCATATACGATTAATTGAGTAATTGAATATGATTGTTATATAAATGGATGTGAATATGTGTGCATGTGTCAAGCATTTTGACACGATTTGATATGATGATATGAAGATTTAGAAAATCAAGATTTTTGAAAAATGCCTTCGGGCAATTTGAATTCTCTTTCCGCTTATGTGTTATGTGGGTTTGGTCAGTCCTTTTGTGAGTCGATTATCGTCTCTACTTGTTTATAGCCTTCTCCTACGCTGCAAAGTGGCTTAGAAGTTCCAATTTCGGACTCCCCTCCGTTCACGGCTGCACAGAACCGCTATGCAAGAATGTTCAGTACGTTCTGATAGGACCAACCCAAACCGTTTGATGTGTTTTATGTATTGAGTTAAGAGTTTATGTGTTTTGTGATCTGATGTGATTTCATTCATGTTTATGAGAAATTTTGAGAAATGAGAAAAAGGGTTTTCAACCATGAAATTATAGAAATTTGATATGAAAAGTTTGGAAAATTGAAAGGTTTGAAGAAAATGCTTGAAAAGTTTGAAAAAGATAAGCCCTTTGGCTAAAAGTTATGAAAAATGATTTCTACTTATTATTCATTTTATAAATATGTTACCCACGAGCTTCCAAGCTCACCCCCCTTTCATCCCCATCTCCAGGTTTTCGAACAGGAGATTGGATAAAAGAGCGTCAAGTTCGATTTTGCCGCATTTGTATTTTTGTGTAAATTGAGAATTGATATTGTTTTTGGCTTGAATTGCCGTTTGTGTATATAAAGCAGTTATTACGGGATGTATATGAATTCGAGACTTGGATATTGATTTTATGATCATAACTGAGTATGATTATGCTTTATGTATGTAATTGGATATTGAATGTGGATTTTGCATATGGATTTGAGATATTGAATGTGGTTGGGATTGATTGAGATTTTATATGATCGATTGAGAAATTTTGAAGTGTTAGGTTTAGATGTGCATTTCTGCTGGTGTTTCGGATTCCGGACGGGAGGTCCGATGTTGATTTGTGTTGTTGGGTTGAGATATTAGAAGTGTATTTTGCCTTTGTAGGAATTTTTTTAGGCTGTCAAAATACAGCCGTTATGCTGCCCAATTTTCGGTAAAAATCGGGTTAAGATAAGAATAAGAATTAAGAAGTTAGTTTGGTAAAGATGAGATTTGCGTGATTAAGACAAATTATATGAATTGAGTGTTATATGAGGATAAATTTCCAAAAAGGAAATTGTAAGGATTGATTATGATTTGAATGTGATTGAGTAAAGAGAAAAGGAATGAATAAGTGAAAAAAAAATTTATACCGGATTTCGGATGGTTAGTCGAGGTAATCCAACGCGATAAGTTTTCTATACTTTGTGTTTCTCTGGTTATTGTTCTCGGATGTCGGATTCGCTTTTTTAAGTGTTTGTTTCCGCTTTCGATTTGTATTCGATTACCCTTTGGTTCGCTTCGTATTCCCTTTAGTTTGTGCTTCGCTTTGCATTATGTCTTCCACATTTCGTGTTTCCGCTTTCGATTTGTATTCGATTACCCTTTGGGTCGCTTCATATTCCCTTTAGTTTGTGCTTCGCTTTGCATTATGTCTTCCGCATTTCGTTTTCCGTTCTCGGTTGGGATCCGGTTCCCGGATCGGGTCCCAACAAGTATGGAGCAGTGGACTTCTACGGGACCACTGATCTTGAGGAAGCTGAGACCTGGTTGAGGAAGACCGAGAGAGTCTTGGACTAGATGAAGTGTGAGGATGATGAGAGGGTTATTTATGCTGCAAGCTTGCTTCAGGGAGATGCTCTGCATTGGTGGGAGACCGTGCCAGGGAGTCAGATGAGACTAGACCTGACAAACGGGCGGGTGGTCCGGGTATGGGTACGGGTCTCACGGGTACTGGTCACACGGGTACGGGTTCGCGGGTAAATTTATAGAAATGGGTAATGATTTTGAAAATCCATACCACCTTGCCAATGGTATGGGTGAACCCATGGGTTACCCGCTATATATTTTTTTTATTTTTTATTTTTTAAATTTCAATTAATAAACTTATTCAACAAGTTTAAATTTTCATTAAATGGGCGTATTTTGCGTGTTTAAAATGTCACCGAATTGATCTATTTAGCGACCCAAATTTAATTAAGTTAATTAATACAAATGAAACTAATATAAATCAAGCTAAATTTATCTAGATAGTATAAATTAAGCTAAACTTACAAAATATATGTAAATTAAAACCATCCCAATCCATGAATCCAACACACACCACACAATAACAACACGTTATAACAACACATACAAACATCAAATTTAATTTATCAATGCCAACACAAAAACCACTAGTAATTGATTTCCATCAGATTAAAGTTTGTTCTTCAATCTTCTCATACACTTCTTCGACGAAAAGCAATTAAAATCCAATTCCTGAATGCAATTAAAAATAAAATTCATATTATTCCCTCCAAATAAAATAATCAATAAAATATCACTATAAACAACAACATATAAAATCCCTAAAGAAAAAACGAAAAATATTCCAATGATATAAAATATATGTAAAAATACCTCAAGCAACGTTTACGAATCAATGGTGTTGGTGGATTCCAATGATTCCACATTCTCCGAATTGGTTAATGGCACAAGAAGACGATCTTCATCCACTTCATCATCTACAATTAACAAACATAAATGATAAATATCTTATGCCAACATTTTAAAGATTTATTGAGTTCACATTTTACCTTTAATCTCATACGAATTATATCCACTCAACCAAGTCCGAGTGCATATCAAAGATTCTGTATTATCTGGTCGAAGTGAGCTTCGATATTTGTTCAGTACTTTGCTACAAATACTAAAAGCCGACTCTGAAGCAACAGTTGTTATTGGTATGCTCAATATATCACGTGCCATCAAGGAAAGTATTGGATAACGTTCAGCCATGGTCTTCCAATGTTCCAAGGTATCCAAATTGAGATTTTTGATGCGATCAAGCCTTAGCTCTTGCAAATAAAGATCCAATTCAGACTTCTCAGTAACAACAAATTCACTCTCATAGTTGCAGTATATATATATATTTATTTATTTTTAAATAATTTTGCGGTTACCCACAGGTACCCGCGGGTTGAACTCGACCCACCAGCAAAATCAACGGGTGGGTCGGGTGCGGGTAAATATGAATCGGGTAAAAAACATACCAACCCATACTCGGACTGTTAGGGTAGGTACGGGCGGGTAAACGGGTGACCCGCCCGTTTTGTCAGGTCTAGATGAGACCAGTGGGGTTGGCATGGCAGGACTTCCTTGTTGCTTGTAGGAAAAAATATCTGTCTGAGGTGTACATTCAACAGAAGCAGAGGGAGTTTTTAAGTCTCACCCAGAGGGAGATGACAGTTAGTGAGTATGAGCGTCGGTTCACTCAGTTGGCGAGGTATGCTTCGGATATGATGTTGAGTGAGGCTGCTAGATGTTGCCGGTTTGAGTCGGGTCTACACTTGGCCATCAGAGAGAAAGTGATAGTGCAGAACTTCTGTGACTTTCAGCAGTTGGTTGAGGCAGCTTTGAGGGTTGAGAACATTGAGAACATCAAGAGTGCAGTGAATAGGAAAAGAAAGGGGAGAGAGCAGTTCAAGAGGGGAGGTGATTCTTCTATGCCTGAAAGGAGTGCTAGAACCTTCCCTCAGTAGTCCGAGGAGAGGAGTAGTGGTGCAAGCCGATCTCGACCTATGAAGACTTCTACTGTTTCTCATCAAGCCTCAATGGTGGGCAGCAGTAGAAGGGGAGATGGGGATAGGTCATTTATTTCGAGGTGTGAGCACTGCGGGAGACCCTATAGAGGAGACTGTCGTAAATTGACAGGAGCTTGCTTTAACTGTGGGGAGAAGGGGCACATTGCTAGAGAGTGCCCTCAGCCTCCACGACAAGAGAGAAGCCAGATGCAAGCTCCCAAGAGATCTGAGACTGTGGGACATAAGACTTCTACAGAAGTGGGCAGTTTTGATACAGTCAAGAGGGTCAACATTCCAGGGGGACCCAGGGAGCAGGCACCGTCTAGGGTGTTTGCCATGACTCGGGAGGATGCAGAGACCGCTCCAGATGTTGTCAATGGTATGGTTAGATTATTTGCTGATGATGTGCTTGCTTTGATTGATCCGGGTTCTACTCACTCGTTTGTTTCTTCGAGTAGAACTGTGTGTGGTAGCTATTTGAGCCCGTTGGATACTCTGCTGATAGTGAGTACTCCAATCGGCCAATATATTATTATCAATCAAGTGTATAGAGGCTGTGAGATATGTGTTGGTGGAGAACTTCTAGTGGTAGATTTAATGCCACTAAAGATGGGAGGATTGGATGTGATTTTGGGTATGGACACGTTGAAGAGGGACAACGCCCGTCTGGATTGTAAGCAAAAGAAAGTGAAATTTGAATTGGATGACGACAGAAGAGTGGTGTTTGCTGGGGACAGAAAAGCAAGCTCGCCCAGAATTGTTTCAGCTTTGACAGCAGAGAAGATGATGAGGAAGGGATGTGAGGCATTTTTGGCCTATGTGGTAGACACAAGGGCAAATAGAGGGAAGCTTGAGGATATTCCAGTAGTCAGGAAATTCTCGGATGTTTTTTCCGAGGAATTGCCAAGACTACCGCCACTTAGGAAAATTGAGTTTCCCATTGAGCTTCTTTCAGGTACTGCACCGATTTCAATTCCGCCTTACCAGATGGCTCCGGTAGAATTGAAGGAGCTTAAAGAGCAGTTGGAGGAGTTGTTGGAGAAAGGGTATATAAGGCCGAGCTCTTCACCTTGGGGAGCTCTGGTCCTTTTTGTGAAGAAGAAAGATAGATCGTTGAGGATGTGTGTGGATTATCGGAAGCTTAATCAGGCCACAGTGAAGAATAGATATCCGCTTTCACGCATAGATGATCTGTTTGATCAATTGCAAGGGGAGAAAGTCTTCTATAAGATAGACTTGAGATCGGGTTACCATCAGCTGAGGATAAAGGAGTTGGATGTGCCAAAGAATGTTTTCAGGACAAGGTATGGGCATTTTGAGTTTTTAGTTATGCCCTTTGGATTGACAAATGCACCTGCAGCCTTTATGGATTTGATGAATCGGGTCTTTAAGCCATTTTTGGACCAATTTATCATTATCTTTATTGATGATATGTTGGTTTATTCTAAGAGTGATAAGGAGAATGAAGAGCAATTGAGGATTGCTTTGGAGACATTGAGGAGAAACGAGTTGTATGCCAAATTCGATAAATGCGAATTTTGGTTAAGGGAAGTTGCATTTCTTGGACATATGATCTCAGAACAAGGAGTGCATGTGGATCCAAAGAAAATAGAAGCTGTGGTGAATTGGGAAACACCGAAGAATGTAGCAGAGGTGAGGAGTTTTCTGGGTTTGGCAGGTTATTACAGGAGATTTTTGGAGGGATTCTCTATGATCGCTGATCCGATGACTAAGTTATTGAGGAAAAATCAGAAGTTTATCTAGAGTGATGAATGCCAGAGGAGTTTCGAGGAGCTCAAGCACAGATTGACAAGTGCTCCGATTTTGATTTTGCCTTCTGGAGATGAGGGCTATACCTTGTATAGTGATGCTTCGAGGAAAGGTCTTGGTTGTGTATTGATGCAAGGAAACAGGGTGATAGCTTATGCTTCAAGGCAATTGAAGTAGTATGAGTTGAATTATCCGACACATGATTTGGAGTTGGCAGCAGTGATCTTTGCTTTGAAAATTTGGAGACATTATCTATATGGAGTTCAGACGAGGATCTTTACCGATTATAAGAGTCTCAAGTACTTGCTGAGCCAAAAGGAACTGAATTTGAGACAGAGAAGGTGGATCAAATTGCTTAAGGATTATGACTTGCTGATTGAGTATCATCCAGGCAAGGCCAATGTAGTGGCGGATGCCTTGAGTAGGAAGTCTTCGATTGCTTATGTTCGGACAGTTTATCTTCCTCTATTGGAAGAGATGGCCAAGCTTAAGATAAGGTTGAAGCAGGAAGAGTCGGATTGCCTTCTAGCTAACTTCCGAGTGAGACCGATACTCAGGGAGAAAGTTAGAGAGTTGCAGGAACAAGATGCAGATTTGAGCAGACTCAGGGATGAAATTCAGAGTGGTAAGAGTTCTGAGGTAATAGTGAGGGATGATGGACTTATGTCAGTAGGAAATAGGCTTTGTATCCCAATTGTGCAGGAGGTAAAGGATGAGATTTTGGATTAGGCACACAATGCGCCTTATGTCATGCACCTAGGTAGCACCAGGATGTACCGGGATTTGAGAGAGCATTTTTGGTGAAAAGGCATGAAGAGGGATGTAGTAGAGTATGTCAGTAAGTGTCTAGTGTGTCAGCAAGTTAAAGTTGAACACCAGGCACCTTCAGGCAAGTTGAGGCCGTTGCCTATTCCGGAATGGAAGTGGCAGAGGGTGACTATGGATTTTCTGATGGGTTTACCCAAGACTAGTAGGAGGCATGATGCCATTTGGGTTATTGTGAATCGGTTGACAAAGTCAGCTCACTTTCTGACGATTAAAGCAGACCGATTCTTTGCATGTGCTAGCAAAGAAGTACATTGATGAGATAGTGAGATTGTATGGGATCCCGGATTCGATTGTTTCTGATAGAGACCCTCAGTTTACTTCGAGGTTTTGGGTAAGTTTGCAGGAAGCTTTGGGTACTAAGCTGAATTTTATCACAACTTTCCATCCTCAGACCGATGGTCAATCTGGGAGGACCATTCGGACACTTGAGGGAATGCTCAGGGCATGTGTGATGGATTTCAAAGGAGTTTGGGATGAGCATTTGCCATTGATCGAATTTGCTTACAATAATTCGTACCATTCGAGCATTCAGATGGCTCCATATGAGGCATTATATGGGAGGAGATGTAGAACTCCGATTTGTTGGGATGAAGAAGGAGAGAGAAAACTGGTAGGACCATAATTGATTCAGATGACCGTTGATAAAGTCAATCTGGTTAAGCAGCGACTTAATATAGCACAGGATATGATGAAAAGCTACATTGATGCACACCGAAAGGAGATGGATTTTGAAGTTGGTGAGAAAGTGTTCCTTAAGACGTCTCCTTAGAAAGGAGTAATGAGATTTGGCAAGAAGGGTAAGTTGAGTCTGAGGTATGTGGGTCCTTATGACATTCTTGAGAGGATTGGACCACTCGCCTATAGGTTGGCATTACCTTCGGAATTGTCTCAGATCCATGATGTGTTTCATGTTTCCATGTTGAGGAGGTATAGATCGGATCCTTCTCATATCATTCAGACTAGTGAAGTTCAGTTGAGAGATGATTTGAGCTATAAGGAGCTTCCAGTGTAGATTTTGGATACAAAAGACAAGGTTCTCAGGAACAACGGTTCAGTTAGTCAAAGTTTTGTGGAGGAATCATTCGGTAGAGGAGGCTACTTGGGAGCCTTTGGAAGCCATGAAGGAGAAGTATCCGCATCTATTCGATGATTCAGGTAATAATTTCGAGGACAAAATTTTTTAAAGAGGGGGAGAAATGTTGGGCCCCAAAATTTTTCTCATTGATGTTATTAAGCATGAATTGTGTTATTTGTGTGATTATGTCTTAGTTTGATTAATTTGGGAGTATTAGTGGATTGTGGTTGTTTAATGTGGTTTAAATAAGAATTAAGGGGTAAAATTTTATGAGGGCATTTTGGGAAGATTGCTTGAGTTAGATAAGTTAAGGCTTAGCATGGAGGGGTAAAATGGTCTTTACCCATCTCATTTAGACTTAAGAGTAAAAATTAGAAGAAAGAAAGGAAAGAAAAGAAAAGGGAAAGGACAAAAGAGAGGAGAGTGTCGTGGGTGAGGAAGAAGGAGAAGAAAGGAGGCTTTGTGATCTTAGGGATTTTCGACTGATTTGAAGCAAGTCTTGGTAAGTTAAACTTCATTTCTTCTTGTTTTGGTTGGATTAAACTCTAGAATCGATTTGCATGAGTTAGAATCGATTGGTTAGGGGTTTTCGAAAAACCTAAGTGAAATCTTTGAGTTGATGAGTTTGTGACTAATTTTAAGGTTTGAATGAGTTAGAACTGAAGTTTAGGACTTGAATCAAGGTTTAGATGTGTTATATGTGCTTAAGGAAAGGATTGAAGAGGGAAAATGCTGAAAAATTGGGTTCGGAGACATTCTCCAAACCCGCACGTCGCGACGTGCGAGGAAGGTATGCACGTCGTGACGTGCGAATTTGTGCACGTCGCGGCGAGCTGCAGGCCTTCATCACGGCGTGTGAAAGGAGGGGTGTACGTCGCGGCGCACGCATGCGTGCACGCCGCCGCGCACACGGGCCTTTCGCGCGCAAGGGCTGTTCGTCGCAACGAACGTAGTCTTCGCCGCGGCGAGCCCTAGTTTTCCAGCGCAGTGTATTTCGATATTTTGGACATATCTTTTGCTGTGGATGTCCAAATGAGGTTATTTTGGATTCGTTGTGAACTAGGGCTACAAGTTTTATGAGGAAAGGAAGTTCAGAATTTGCCTCTAAGATTCGAGAATTGGGTTGGAAGTCGGATGTAGACTCTTAGTGCTTTTACTTTTGATTTGTTTTAATCTTTTGACTATTCCTTTGAATATTGCTTGATTGGGAACTTGGTTGTTATAGGAAACCAAGCCGACCTGATTCAATCGCAAAAGGAAGGACAACATTGAGTTGGATTCTCGAGCAATATTAGGTGGGTAATATATTTATGGTTGTTGTGTGTATAGGCAAAATGTGTATGCTTTCTTGCATGTGTGTGACACTGCTTGTGTTGAATTGTGAGAAATATTGCAAATACATTGTGATCATGATTATGTACTGCTTGAAAAGCATTGCGACATTTTGTATGAATGAAAAAGATGAAGAAGCATAATGATCATGAATAGTATGAAAGCTGTTGATACAGTCAATTGAGCATGAAACCAATGATTATATGCTTTGTTTGGGTGAGAGAGGAACGTATCATTAGTCACGTGCACGTCGTCGTATAGCCTTCTCCACGCTGCCCGCTTGAGGCCACGAGATCCTGAGAAATCAGACCCGGATAGTTTACGGTATAAACTTTAGTTTATCCAGATCGTTCCACGAAACTCTCGAACCACTTGTTATGCATCTCATCATTAATCCATTAGAAAGAATGCATGATTAATTGCTATGTTGCGAACTCACAGATATGATGACATATTCTTGTGACATTTTGATGCTATGAGATTGTAATTTAATTGATAGATTGATGATTTGCTATATGCTTGTGTATATTTGCGTTTATGCTTGAATGTGTGGCTCGTTGCCAATGGCTATAAATGTATATGCCACTGAGCTTCGCAGCTCACCCTTTTATCTCCCACTCCTCAGGTGCAGAACGAGACGATCGTTGATCTTGCAAGGCATCGGAAAATCCAAGATAGTTAGGAGCTTTTGTTTTAAGTTAGTATTTTGGTTAGCCCACCGAGCATATCATCATTGGGAATTCTCATGTATTGTATTTTGGATTTAAACTTTCATATGTATTGTGTTATATTGAGAATGTTTGTTTAATTTCTGCAGATTGTAATGACATGATGTCATTTGTATTTGGGGTGATCATTTCACAGTTAGAATGATTGTGTATGTGATAGAATTATATATGTGTAATCGAATTAGGTTGATGTTGGGATCGAGTCCAATTGTCGGGGAGCTCACCATGGCGAGCCAGTCCTTCACCGCGGCGCAGCCCTTAGGTGATTACCGCAGCGCGAGACCGAGGGGCCACCTCGGGACGGAGAATTGGGACCTGGGCCCAACAGAAAATTTGGGATCTCCTTGTTTTAAATGTGATTAATTGTGATCGTGATTTTTAATGTGATGAATTGCGAACTATTTTCTTGAGATGTGATAATTGGTGATTGATTATGATGTTGATGTTGCTTAATTTCTTCATGTGCACTCCATGCATGTATGCATGATTAGTAAATGACAGTTGTGACCGGAGCAGCCACCAAGAGCTATAAGCTCAATGTGTTTGGGTCTCGAGCCCACAGTGATTCAGAGCCTCAGGCTCAACGATTAAAGCGCCCATATTGGGACAGTTTAGGCGCTCGGTCACAACACCGTAAAAAATTGGAAAAGAGCTACATACGCATTTCATATGCATTTGATTTGATCTATTTGATTGAATGAAAGGTAAAATGCCTTCTACTGATGTGATAACAATCATGTTGTACTTCTGAATGTGAAATTATGAAATAAGTGTGATATGCTTGAGTGTTGCATGAAACATAATGGCTGTTGTGACCAGAGTCGCCACTGATCAGAGCTTTTAGCTTAACGAGTGAAAATGAGCTTCGAGCTCATAAGTGATTCAGAGCCTCAGGCTCAACGTATAATTAGCCCTGTATCCACCAACGGATAAGGGATAGATATTAATGAGCCCTACAAGGGATAGTTTAGGCACTCAGTCACAGCAAAATAATAATAAATGGAAAGTGAGTCTCACATGTATGTATCAAATATGAAAAATATGAATGTGAACTTCTGCAAATGTGTGAATGTGAGATTTTATGAAAGTGCATTATGAAATAAAGTTAGATGTATGCAAATTGTGTTATGTGACTGAGTGAACCATCGATGATGGTCACTCACTGAGTTCGCAAAACTCACCCAAAATTTGCAATTATTTTTCAGGACCTAGAAGAATACCCTGTTAGGCAACGGGCGTATAACATCTGCTAGTGAGTGAGAAAAGAGGTCGGGATCAGTTCACGTCTGCATTTGTGTCTTATAAATTTTGTATTACAATTATATTTTTTAAATTTTTGTATAATTATTCAGTCAACTTGTAAAGTCACCAGACTAAATAAATTTATATTTATAAGAGGGCCCTCGTGGTCATTGTATTTACCGGTGATTAGTTATGTAATGACTTGTCGCTAGTGGATGCTTATGTTTCAAAAAAAAATTATACTGAGTTTTGACTTAGTGACGTAGCATGCAACCCTCGCGAGGCACGGACTCGGATATTACCATCGATGTCAGGTTCGGGTCATTCGAGAGTGGGGTGTTACATTTAGGTGGTATCAGAGCCCAGAAGTACGAACTTATCTGGGCATTTTCTGAAATATGGGGTTAAGTCACATATATTAAAGTCATGTCATAGCAGCATCAGAAAGAATCGATCCTTAATCTGAGTCGTATGGGTACGAGTCCTAAGCATGAACATGTGTTAAGTGTTAAGTGTGAGAAAAGTGATGATATGTCAGAATGTGAGCCATTGAAGGGTTAGGGGCAATTACGAATGGGAAAAGAAAAATGGATACTAAGGTTACAAACCCTCGAATGGGATATGAATGTGAATACATTGATATGGGCTGATTTAGGAAAGAAGTGATATTAAAATGAATAATGAGACTTATAAAGTGTATAAATCGAGTTGAAAGAAAATGAAATTTGCGATAGTTTGGAGAGGTCAAATATGGACATGAGAGGAATATTGGTTAAAAGTGATGAGAGTTATGATTTAGCATAAGAATATGTTTATGAGAGATCAAAAGTTCAGGATGACTAGGTATTCCTGAATTCGACTTTTATGTCTAATAAAATGGGGATAATTGGAAATGAGAAAAAAGTACATGGTTCAATAAGGGAGAGAAAGATTTACTACAGTTGTGTTGATGTGTGTATTATGGAATATATTGTATCATAAGTGAAGATATTGTTAGGAAGAAGCGGAAAAGGTGAGATTAAAGTGTATAAGCCCGGTAAAAAGAAATAACTCAATTAGACTTGGATTTGAAATGTGATAAAAGTTATGATTTAACGTAATAATATGTCTGTGATAATGAGATTACATTTCTTGATGTTTCTGCATTTATAATTCTGAATGGATTGAGAATATACACATGGACGATGAAATGATAGGAACATGATTTTACAAGTGATAAAACGTGATACATGATGTGTTACTATGGAGACAATTAGATATGCGCTTCGGTTTGAATTGTATTTATGCATGCGCTTATGGAAAAGATGATAACTCAAAGGAGAAGAGTGAATGCACTCAAAATGTTCATTCAATGATTATGATGAGATGCTGTATACGAAGAAGAGTTAAATACTGGAAAATTGAAAAAGAATCGCTGTCAATATGTGTGTTAATGTGAGGAAAGAGTGCAGGGCACGTTATGGGCCTCCAAATCATACAGTGAACCCCAATTGTGGGCAGGAATAAGAACATAAATGTTATTTAGAGTACATGGAAATGTCAGTATCACTAGCGACCGTGAATGATTGGAAATGTGATATAAATACATCTCTAGATAAGATGGAAGGATTTTTTATGGGATCTACCGGGTTGTAGAGTATAAGAAATTGCTTAATGCTTCATTGAGCCTTAGTATCGAGGATACATTCACCAGAGAAGGCATGATATGAATTGTTCTTAATAAGATAGTATGAAATGTTGAAATTGATTTTCTTGAAATATTAGGAATGACCAATAAGTACTTATGGGCAATAGGTGATTGATAAGGAATTAGAAACAATATCGAGATTGGTACCAAGAAATTACTGAGATAGGTTCAGAAAGCCAGGTAATTTAGTTTATGAAGGCAAGTCTTCCTTGACCAGTAGCTGAGATCATAAGCTCTTCTCTCGATTCAACAATAGAATTTGGTAATTCTTCCATCGTCCAGAGGTCAAAGGCCCCTCGCTTGATTCAATCGGGTTTACTTAAAAAAGAAACCGAAAGATGCAACAGAGGGAATTTTGAAATAAGATGACAGGTCTCCCGGAAAAGTTATGATGTGCCGTCTTTTTTTTTTAAATGATGATAATATGGGAGTTACATCCATAGCATAGACTCAAGCATAAGGGTTAGAAAAGGCTATCGGGAATATATATATATATTTTGTTGATATCAAGTATCCAACTATTTAAGAGGAATTAAGTAATTCGAGGAGACATTCTAGTTAATGTAAGGTGAAATTTGGTCCACATCATAGGCTGGGGAAATATGTTTGAGAACCACAAATTATCTCTGATAATGGGGTTTCCAACACAGGAAGTTATGGTTGTAGATAGATTGAAATGTGTGGAGCAACAGGTATGAATAAACAGACATTAGAATAAGTCAATGTGGAATCATCGGGAAATTGAAAAAAAAACTGCTAAAATCCGTCGAGAAAAAGGAAGTTCAATGAGAAAAATTGAGGATAACATGTGATCATATTATTGAGGAATTAGTTACTCAAGGAATTACAAGAACTAAATAAAAGCACACGAAGTTTGAGGTTATATCTATTGGAGTTAACCATCCTCTGATAGGATTATGATATTGAAGGTTAATGTGATCCAAGCAAAATGACATCAGTTGACGACTATGGTCATAAAGGTACAGAGCATATATTGAATACTGGAGAGAAAAGTATGTAAGCCGCGTTAGTGGTGACTGAAACAAATAACGATAGTGTTAAGTATGCCATTCGGATTTGGGAAGTTTGTAGTATGTACAATAAAGGTTCCCAATTAAGATAAAGAGAGAATTGGTTGTAGATACATGACTTGAAGATTTCTGCAATAGTAGTTGGTTTGAAAGCATAGAATCATGATGTGGACAGAAACATATGAGATATACATATGACTAGACAGATTAGTAGAGATTAAGGTAAGACTGAAATTGGACAAGATTGGAAGGATTGTGCAGAGGGACCTGTCAGTACCATATATGTGGATATTAGGTTACTAAATCGCGTGCAATAAAGAGTGTATAGTGACGAGTTAAAATGGAGCAAAATATTAGTTATGGAAAAGTAACATCAGTTTTGCAAAAAGGAATTAGAAAAGCCCAAATTGAGGAATTTGATGGCATAAAGTATGTGTACTACCTACTAAAGAGAGGTCCTAGTAAGTGTACCAAAGAGCAATTGGCAGCTAAGAATATTGAACTGAGTGATTATCTGTTTGGTTTCCTTGTAGTCTTGACTATTGAAGGCAAGTATAAAGCTCATATGTCTGGAATGCTTCAGCATATAAGATTAAGATTAAGGTATGGTGCAAAGTGACTACAGGCAAAATCATCAGTATCTTGGTGAGACGACAAAAAGAGTCGATCACCCTGAGTAAAAGTCAGAACAAATTTGGGATATCGTTAGTGAGTGAACTTGTGAGTGAAATGAATTTAAAATCTGACTAAAGGGGTTTTGAAAGACGAATGGATTTTGGTGAATTACCTGTGCCAAGGTGTAGTTAGATGAGATACAAAGGTAATAAGGGAAGTTAAGGGTGACATAGAGTGGTCTATATAAAATGGTGGCAAAAATGGGACTAAGGCATGATGAGTGATTTTATAGTTAGTATTGTTATAAGCCGATATATGTGGCATTGAAACTAGAAGTAAAGAGTTGAATATTCTGAAACTCATCAAGGACATAATTGAGGAAGTATGATATCTAAACAGAGAATTGATAGGAAACAAAGGAGTGTATGAGATAACAGTACCCCTACCTTCTTCAGTATCAAAAATGAATTTCGAGGACGAAATTTTTATTAGGAGGGGAGAGTTGTAACATCCCATCACTGATGGGAAGGGTAAAATAGTAATTTGGGACGAGTTATGAGCGTGAAAACTAGTCTCGGCATGTTCATGCATAATATGGCCTCCATATATGCATCCATTGTAATTTTTGTATATGCACATGATTGTACATGCATTCATGACATTTCCTAGCATATGTGTTTATTGTGAATAATTTGTTATTTGTGCTTGAAAAATTGAATTGGAGTGATTTATGTGTGTTTTCTATTTTTGGGGACTTTTAGGAATTTTTCTGAAATTTTTTGGGGACAATGTCCGGACCGAAAAAATTGTCAAGTGACGGACTGATTGGTTTCTAGTATTGGAAAAGACTGTCAAATGGCACTGAAAATTTAGATACATGATAGTAAGATTTATTAATTTGAGCCATTAGAATTTTGGGACAAAATTAGAGTAGAAATTGGAACCGAATTGGAAAGGAAATAAAGAAACGAATGAGAAGGTGACATGTAGCAAGTGACATTTGTCACTTGCCTAACATGCCACCATACCATTAGTTAGATAAATATCATCTTAGTCTTCTTTAGGTCATTCACGATGCTCCCTTGAGAAGCCCATTCTATTTGTTCTCTTTCATCAAGTCGTGCCTTCTCCTTTTTCTCCTTCTTCGTGAATCTTTTTCTCCTTGTACTTGTTACTCATCTTTTATTTCTTGCTCTTCATGTGTTCATCAAAAGCCTAGTCAAAACCTTACCCCCTTTATGATGATGAAAATCGTGTAGGGTGTGGGGAAGTTAGAGTATTAATGGTGTTTTGAAGGCTTGAAGTTTTGGAAGTTTATTTTGGTAAGACATATGTTCTATACCATGTTGTTTTCATTAAATTAAATTAGTAGTTAGAAGCATTTATTGTGCTTTATGGTGCATTAATTTCATAAAGTTTGTGTGTAGTTTGTATGGGTAGAAGTCTATGTTTGTGTGGGGATGAATGTTAGGGTATATGGAAAATGTGAACTAAGGGTTTTGGCTTAAGTTGATGATGTTAGATGAGAGAATATGAGAGGAAAATAATTTGGTATATGTGCTGCCAATTTGTGACTCCTTATTCAAGTGAATGGCTTGATGAACTTGTGGCTGATTTCATGGCTAAATGGGATGCTTATTGATGTACGAATGGTGTTAGAATGAAAGGAGTAGTGTTAGATATCAAATCTGGAAAATTTATTTTGTGTAGGGTTCAGGTTTTTGATCATAATTTTTGATATGGTTGTGCTATTGAGTTGAGGTTTGGCTTGACTTAAACTTGAGAAATTTGGTTATAATTTATGTGAAGGAAGTGATGCCAAATTGTGCCTTGAAGGAGCTTGAATTTGGCCTTGAAAGTGAGTTGTAGGTGTTGTATGAACAACAATCTGAACCTTATGACTTGAAACTTTGATGATTTTTTTAGTTGATTTGGATTGAATTTGCTAATTTAGTCTTCATCAAACTTTAAGATGTTCTTGTTATCTTTCTATCACCATGAAGTATGAAATTTTTTGATGTCTAGGTTGAGAGTTATGACCTGTTGACTTTTGGATGTTAATAGGCTTGGTACTGGAAAATGTGTTACATATATGTTTGGTGGTGATTGTACATTGAAGCTAAAGTCTAGGCTGTTGTGATTCTACTTAGCTCAAGTGGTCTTATGGGAATTTGTAAAGGAATGAATTAGCTTTAAAATGAGGTATAGTATGCTAATTTTGGATGTGTGGATTGCAAATTATGATTTTGTAAAGTTTTGATGTGGTTTAGGTTCTATGGTGACTTAACACTCTTAAACAGGGCAGCCACATTAATGGAGATTTTGAGCTAGGTAGAGATAGAATTTGCTTCTAAGTCTTGCATTAAAATTTTAGTTTGTTGTCTGATCTTTTCATGGGTATAAAGTATGGATTTTTTGGACATTTGAGTAGGGAATTATGATTTTTAGAAGACTGTATACTGTTCAAGGTGACACATGTGGACAGAAACTTTGCTTGAGAATTTGATGTGCTTTTAGGTTGAATTTGCTTACAAGTTATTCATGAAAGTTGTAGAAAACGTTTTGATCTTTCTTTTGACATAAATTTTAGAATTTTTGGCAAAATGAATGGAAAATTATGATTTTTGCAAAATGGTATACTGTTTTGGGAAGCATTGTGCAGGCAATAAATTTGGTTGCATTTTTGACACCCTTAGAGATAAAATTGGTTTTTGTGTCATTCATGAAACTTGTAAAACTCTCTTTTATCTTGAAATTGATACTAAGTTTGTCTAATTTAGAGTTCGGAGTAATTATTTATGACTTGTGAAAGTTGGGATGTCGGCAGATGGAAGAATAAAGCTTCCAATCAGTCACTGTGGTCGACCTAGTCGACTACAACCTCCGACTAGTCAACTAGGACATATATTTTTCCTGGACTGACCTCTCTCCACTCTTTTGTTTATAACTTTTTTGTCCGACATCCAATTGACCTGATTCTCGAGGCATCGGAGTCGTGAAATAATTAATTTCCTTTCTGTGTGACATTGAGAAATTTTAGAGATAAAATTGACGTGAATTGGTTAGGTCAAAGTGAGGCGACCGGGTAATCGTTTTTTTGGTCTATGTTTTATCAATAATTGGACCTATAGAGGTTCAAATTGCGTGATTTTGGTACCTATGATTTCCTAAGTCATAGGGGAATCTCTTGTGATGTGAATTACGGGATAATGCCGGGAATGTCATGAAAATGCATTGTACATATTTTTATTGCTATATGTGCATTATTGAATATTTCTGATCATACATTTGGTAATGTTTGAATATTTTAACTATTATAGTGACACATTTGGAACGTCAACCCGCAGACATTGTCGAGACTTCCAGGCATTAGATTCGGAAGCAAATGGTGAGTAACCTAGACGGTTCCTCAATTATTATGTGCTTATAATTCTGTGTTTATAATTCTGTGGAGAATAATGGTGGGATTGCGTTCGATTATAGATTCCGAACAAAAGGTTCGATGAATTGGGAAGCTATGACATAGAAGTGCTATTTGTCTGAAAATTTGGGATCTCCTTGTTTTAAATGTGATTAATTGTGATCGTGATTTTTAATGTGATCAATTGCGAACTATTTGCTTGAGATGTGATAATTGGTGATTGATTATGATGTTGATGCTGCTTAATTTCGTCAAGTACACTCCATGCATGTATGCATGATCAGTAAATGACAGTTGTGATCGGAGCAGCCACCGAGACTATAAGCTCAATGTATTTGGGCCTCGAGCCCACAGTGATTCAGAGCCTCAGGCTCAACGATTAAAGCGCCCATATTGGGATAGTTTAGGCGGTCGGTCACAACACCGTAAGAAATTAGAAAAGGGCCATATACACATTTCATATGCATTTGATTTTATCTATTTGATTGAATGAAAGGCAAAATGCCTTCTACTGATGTGATAACAATCATGTGGTACTTCTGAATGTGAAATTATGAAATAAGTGTGATATGCTTGAGTGTTGCATGAAACATAATGGCTGTTGTGACCAGAGTCGCCACCGATCAGAGCTTTTAGCTCAACGAGTGAAAATAAAATTTGAGCTCATAAGCGATTCAGAGCCTCAGGCTCAACGTATAATGAGCCATGTTTCCACCAACAGATAAGGGACAGATATTAATGAGCCCTACAAGGGACAGTTTAGGCACTCGGTCACAGCAAAATAATAATAAATTGAAAGTGAGTCTCACATGTATGTAGCAAATATGAAAATATGAATGTGGACTTTTGTAAATGTGTGAATGTGAGATTTTGTGAAAGTGCATTATGAAATAAAGTTAGATGTATGCAAATTGTGTTATGTGACTGAGTGAACCATCGATGATGGTCACTCACTGAGTTCACAAAACTCACCCAAAATTTTCAATTATTTTTCAAGACTCAAAAGAATACCCTGTTAGGCAACGGGCGTATAGCATTTGCTAGTGAGTGAGAAAAGAGGTCGGGATCAGTTCGCGTCTACATTTGTGTCTTATAAATTTTGTATTACAATTATATTTTCTGAATTTTTGTACAATGATTCAGTCAACTTGTAAAGTCACCGGAATAAATAATTTGTATCTATAAGAGGGCCCCCGTGGTCATTGTATTTACAGGTGATTAGTTATGTAATGATTTGTCGCTAGTGGATGCTTATGTTTAATAAAAAATTTATACTGAGTTTTGACTGAGTGACGTAGCACGCTACCCTCGCGGGGCACGGACTCGAATATCACCATCGATGTCAAGTTCGGGTCATTCGGGAGTGGGGTGTTACATAAACAATGTATCTTTTAATGCAATCAAGCTCCAATTATTCCCTTTCTCTTTGAGGGATAAAGTTAAAACATAGTTGGAAACCCTACCAATAGGATCGATCACTAACTGGGATCAACTGTCTCAAACATTTTTAGTAAAGTATTTTTCTGCAAGCAAGACTACATAGATAAAGAATCATATCACCACCTTTTTTTAGGGGGAAGGTAAGCCTTTATACAAGGTTTGAGAAAGATACAAGGAGTTATTAAGATCATACCCCCATCATGGCTTAGAGAAGTGGCTAATAGTTTAGACCTTCTAAAATGAAATAATTGGCAACACAAAGATCTATATGGATGTTGTTGCTGGTGGAGCCTTGATGAACAAGAAGATGGATGAAGCATATTCTTTTATTGAGGACATGGCTCATAATTGTTATTAGTGGTTGAATGAGAGAGTTACCCTTAAGAAGATTCAAGGTAAGTATGATCTATATGCTTTGAATCTTATAACAGCTAAGGTAAACACCTTATCCCAAAAGTTTGATAATATGAATGCTAATGTTTTCAGTGCTACTAATGTAGTTTGTGACATATATGGATCCATAGGACACCTAGATGTAGATTAATAGTTAAGGAATCAGTTTGTACATAAGCTTTATTTGAAATAAGTTAACTTCATTAGTAATCTTAACCAAAAGTATGAACTATTTTCATAAACCTATAACCCTGGTTAGAGAAATCACCTCTCATATAGAAACAAGTTTAACCTCGCACTTTATAATATACAACCATATAGGTTCTAGCTTAGACCATTCAACCCCTTTATAGAAATCAAACTTAGAGTCCCTTTTAGAAAACTTCCTTACCAATCAAGCCAAATAAAATGAAGAAATCAAAGAGGGGATTAAGAAGCTTAACTCTAAAGTGGACTATTGTTATCTACAATAAGATGCTTGAGTCCCAAATAGCTCAGATGCCACTTCATCATTAGAACAACTAGTCAATTGCCTGACAAGCTTAAGAAACCTAGAGAACATTGTAATATTGTGATTTTGAGAGGTGATGAACTAAATAAGAGCCTTAAGCTAGATATGATTAAAAAAAAGGGAGATCAGGGAAGGAGGACATCTATTAGGGAGGTGAATAAGTTTGAAAAAGAAGAAAGTGATGAGGAAGAGCCTAAATACATTTCCCATGCATCCTATAAGTCACTTAACCATTCCCTCCAAGATTAGCGAAATCAAAGTTGGATAAAGAATTCATGAAGTTTTTAAAAATTCTTTATAATATTATATTAATCATCATCATCATTATCAAACCTAGTCTAAAGTTTCGCAATAAAACGAGGTATGGAGAGGTCTGATAGTATACAATCTTACCCTTATATAGTAGAGAAGTTACTTTCGGTAGATCCACATGCAAATGTGACAACAAAAAAGTGATGCAAGAGATTATCCAAAAGTGATGACTACAAAAGACTAGGGCCTGAATGGTAAGAAGGGTTGAGTTTAGTAGCATCAAGTTTCACATTTGATGGGAGATGCATCACTAACAACAAACCTCAATGAACATTTTCAAAGTTAAATTAAAAAGGTTTCAAAATTAGCATGTAATTAGAAGCAAAGCAATAGTAAATGCTTATGCACCAATTGAACTAGTTAGGAAAATACAAAATAAAACGCACAGTTGCATACAAGTAAAAGCGTAACCACTAAAATAACATAAGAGCAAGCAAAAATAAAAAGGAAATAATACTTATAGAAAAATCTTATAAAGAAAGAAATAACGTGAAGCATACCTTCCTCAGTCTGCTAAGGAAGAAAGTCTCATACTTCAAAGATCACAACTTTTTTCCACACAATCTAGGAACCCTCCAACCCCGCACCCACCCTTTTAAAAGCTTTTTGCAACAGGAAAGAAGAAAAATCATCCAAAGCCACTTTCACTACACAGTAAAAATACCCTTCTTTGCCTCACGGATCTTCCTCTTCCTCTTCACCCAAACAATTCTTCATTTTTTTCGGAGAAAGAAAGTTGAAACGATAACTTTTTTTTTTTTGGGAACTAAAACCTTAGGCCCCTCTCAGATCTCAAAAACACTATTTGATTCACAAAGACACACAATGATTCATAGAGAGACGTGAAAACTTAAAATCCATTAAAAATGAAGATAAAAACGAAAAGAAAAAGGAAATAAGAAGGAAAGCATTTACTTTACTGTGATATGAGGGTCTAAGCTTAGCCCCCTTAATCTTAGGAGCTTTTTCAACGAGTTCTTGCATGTAGTTCTCGCCAAAACACCGGTGACCAGTGTCTTAGACTCACCAAAACCCGTCAAGTGATGACTCAAATTCCAAAGACACAACACCTAAGAACAAAACCGTAAAGAAAAACAAAATGCATATGAAGTTTCTAGACTTACTTTCAGATCGTCTTTCTTCATTTACTTGAGCTGATGCAACACCTCCAGGCACTCAACGAAATGACGAGACTGGAAATGAAGAGCGACACCCTTATTTTTAATGTTGATTTTAAGCAAATGCCTTTTTATGCAAGGTTCTTACAAGAGATTTTATCTAAGAAAAGGAGACTTGAGGAGTATAAAGTTGCAACCTTAATTAAAAATTAAAAACATGTAATTTATAATGAACCACCCTGAAAGTTTAAGGATGTTGGAAACTACTCCATCCTTTGCATCGTTAGAGATATAAGCTCATCACATCCTTTGTGACCTAGGGGAAAATGTTAGCCTCATGCCCTTATCAGTTTTTAAGAAGCATAAGGTGGGCAATCTTAAACTTACTACTATCTTTTTGTAATTGGTATATCACTCTTTTAAATGTCTGGTAGGTATATTAGAAGTTGTGTCCATAAAAATTGGTATGTTTTTTTTAAGATTTTGTGGTATTAGATATGTATACTTCGATTTTAAGTTGGCCTTTCCAAGCCATTTACAAACCTTAATTAATGTTCATGAAGGAAAGCTAACCCTCAGGGTTTGGGATTAGAAATTGTATTTAAAGAAATTTGAATCCCATAATCCTATTAATGATATGTTCAATAAGTGCCTCTATTTTATTATAATAAATGAGGATATATCTTATATTATATAAGAGGCAAAAGTACGTGGTACAAAGGGGACATATTTAAGGCTAAAGGAAGTAATTGGAATATATGAATAACTAATAAAGGAACATAAAGTATGTCCAAAAATTAATCACTCTAATAAAAAAAAAAGAGTAAAGCTGGTAAGGATGACAATGGGCTAGGTCAGGCCTAGGAAGTCTGAGGCAGTCTAATTTTAGCTTGCCCCTGACCTAAGCCCGAGCCTGACTCAGCTTGGCTTAAACTACTGTTTTAATTAAAAATGAAAATTTGATGTTGTTTTTAGTAAAATGGCATCATTTTATTTACAAGTATCGACCTCGAGCTAGGTCGGGCCTGAGCAGCCTAAGTCTGAGTCCAGTTTGAGGCCCAAATGTTTTTTAAAATTAGGCTCAAGACTTGGTTTAAGGCCCAGCTAACCCTAGCTTAGCTCGTAATCTTTAGGTTGGGTTGGTCTGAGCCCAGGCCCAGTTGCCATCTCTAAAAGCTAGTGGTAGATCTTAAGGTAACTTATAGCCTAATAGTAAGTGTTCACCAAGTAAAACCTAAAACAATCGCTTGTTTGGAGGTAACCTAATATTCTTTAACTTTATTATTATTAGATTTTAATGTTTCTAGTTGTTTAGGTTATTAGTTGTTTATTTTTCTCAGTTTCATGTTATTTTCTTAATCTTGACTTGTTGAATTTTCTCATCAAGTATTTTGAATTAGTTTATTTTTAATCTTTGCAGGTTTTAGAATATACACTGGCTCTAACACACTGCCGTATTTAACTTTATGTAGGCGTACTCAAGGAAATAAAAAGTGCCTCTTTCATACACAATACCTACATTATATCGTATAGGTAGCCATGTACATAAATATGTCCCTGTATTTTTCTAAAGTTTGTGAAAGAAAACCAAAAGCTATAGGATGTGGCACTTTTTAACATGAGCAAGTGCAAGGTAGGGTGTCGATACTTTTATTATAAAAATGCCCTAAGTTACATGCCCTTGTGTTTAAACATGTGCATAGTTAGTTGAATAACATTTTAAAGATCCTCTATAATTGAATGAGCAATAAAGAATTTTCTTTATTATGTTTTATTAGATTGACATTTTTTCGAAGTTATTTTTTATTTAAGATTGAATGACGAAGTATTTTGTTTGAGGATAACCAATTGTTTAAATATGGGGGAAGTTTGATGTATGTTAGATATATAACATTTTAGTATTTTTTTATGGTATGTTACTTAAGTTTTTGGTAGTTTTGAAAATTAATTTTAAAAGTTTTGTGATTTTAGGTTATACTTCTATCCATAAAAGGAAAAGAAGCAAAGTTAGAGAAGAGTTCAAGCTAAATGAAATAATTTTAAAAGATTTGGAGATGATATAACACAACATTACACACGAACCCTTTTTAAGGGTTATGTATAATTGTGGTTACTTTTATTCCTCTTGCACACCTTACACGTCCCTTGTTACCCCTTTAAATGATGAATATTATACTACATGGTTGCATGTAAGTACAAGTGCTAGCATTGCTATTTTTGGAGAATTTTATATTGGATATGGCTTGCTACACGTGCAATTGAAAGCTAGAATTTCAATTTTTAGCGCAGAAAACAGATAGAAAAGACCAGTTCTTTAGCCAAGAAAATATGATAAAGTCACTTTGAAGTTATTTTGCATCAGTCTTGATGAAGAGTTCACCATTCTTTAAAGATAAAGAAAGAGTTCAACACTTCTTTAAAGAATTTAAGATTAAAAAACTTAACTTTTTTATCTTGTTTTATTTATTATTTTTATGTTGATATCTTTTGTGTAAAGATGAATTAAATAAGTATTAGATAAGGTAGGAAGAACTTAGATGTGATATTCTCTAATTCACTCTTTAATCTAATGAAATTATAGTTTTCTTAAGATTTATTCATGATTTTATAATAGATCAAATTGAAGGAGTAAAAGTGAAAGATTCATTATATGATTCATGCATTAACATTCGAGGGATGAGACGTGTGTTTATGTCATAAAGTGAATAAAGAATGTTAAGCAAGAGCTACTCAATAGAAAGTCGTAAGATCCTTCTACATTGGGGTTAAACCTATCAAGAGAGTATATAAAATGAATTAAAGCGTTCTTATGTTTTCTAAATTCGAAAGAGATTTTGTTATTTTGTTGATATATATTTCAATAAAGATTATATATCTTGAGAGAGAATATACTCTAAGTTATATTCTCTTATTGATATAAGAAGTTAGAATAATTAATTAGTTAAAGATAAAATTGAATATAATAAAGTCCTAAGGAATCTGCTTAAATCTAATTAATTTATAATATTGTATATTTTTATTATTGCTTTGCATTAGTATTTAGATTTGTTGCTTATTTAATTTTCTTTATTCATTCATCTATAAAGGTTGATCTAGGTCATTAGGTTTGTAAGTAATAGGTAGTTAACTAATAATCCTCGTAGGATCGATTCATACTCATCTGTCTTAGCTATAACTACACTATGCACTTGTGATAAAATATAGAACATTTATAGTTTAACATTTTCTTTCTCTAGATAAATATTCAAACAATATAGTTATCACATGTTAAAAATTTTAACATATGTAATAGTAGCATATTATTATACATATATATTTTGTAACAATTGTATATATTTAGACATAATATTAGTCATATGTTTAGCAAAATCAAGTATAATATCTTCTTCATGTAATCGTTTAGACACATAAAAGTATGTAACTCCTTTTTCTCAAGTTCTTTTCTCTTTCTATATGGTGTTAAAAGCTCCTTTTCTATTTTTTTTTTTGTTTTCTAGTTCTTAACCTTTTGAAGATAATTTTGTTATGCAAGTAGTGTTTGATATATACCAAGCTCTTCAATTACTTAAAAATCATAATAATATAAACCTTATATCTTAACTCCTCTACACGTGGCCATGCGCACCTTTAGAATTTTTACATTTAACTCTAAAGCTCCTGCATCCAAAGGTTGAAGGTGATTAAAATTACATCATTTTAGTTATCTTAAGCCAAAATAACAAACTTCCAACTCAAGAAATATAAAGATCTGGTTAACATCGTTGCCATATGTTACCCACTAATTGGTTTACAGGTAACTAAGCTAATGTCATGTCATTAATGAAATTAGACTAAAGTGGCCCTATACTTACTATGCCATACTATTATGTTAGTTCCAGCTCCCATACCAGCTACTCAGACTAATATATCAGCTTAGATCCCACATTTGCCATATTAGCACCCTATCTCATCACTGGTTCAGCCAATTCGATTTAGACCCATTGACTAAACTTTGACAAATCAATTTAGCTATTTTCTTGCAAGTTTCTTCTTAAGTTAGACTAGTTCATAAGATTTTTGGGTGTTTTAAACTCATATTTAGTGTTAAATTGATCACATTCTAGTGCTATATATAAGTTTCTTTGTTTTCTTTTTTTAAGCCTTAATGTTAAGAATATTTCTCTTTTTATACATTATGGTTAGTTCCAAACTTTAATAAGCATTAATGTTAAGAATCTTTCTCTTTTATACATTTTGAATACTTCTAAACTTTAACAATACGTTCCTCAACTAATAAATGTCATCGTTAATAGACCCAACTATGATTTGTGGGTTAAGAAAGTGTGTAGCTTTGTCAAAGATAGGCTTTTTTGGCATATTATTACTAAAGAAATAATTAAACATATTCAAGTCTAGATAAAGTAGAAGTTATTTTCATAGAATGTCTAGTATGTTTAAATGATATGAATGATTAAATTCTATATATGATTTCGTAATATATATGCCAACTTGTTAACCTTGATTTCTAACAGTTTGATACTACTAAAGAGTTGTGGAATATTTTTAAAGATTATTATTTTGTATATGATGATGTCAATCAATTTTAGCTTTATAGACAACTCCATTTCATACAATAACAAAGTGACCAAACTATCTATAGGCATGAATATGAAATACTACAGCTTTAGGATTAGTTGATACTTGAAAAACCATATTCGGCATAATTCCCAAACTTCCACTATCTATATCAATCTTTGCAATTGAAAGCATATTTTACATCTATTATTGATTCTTTAATATAAGTTTGAGTCTATCTATAAATTTTTTCTTCATCAAAGATCTCTATCGAGCCTTAATATTTTAATCAAAAATCTAATTATTAAAGAGGCATAACTTTAATACCCTCTAAATGGGGAAATTTGTTCTATTTACTAATTTTGTTCTTGCTACTCAAACTTCTCTTATCAGAATTTTACCTTTTAAAACTCAATTAGGAATAAGTATTTTGTAGCTATTATAAAAAGAGTGATCATCGCATCTCTAAATGCAAGAAACAAACCAAATAAGGTAACTCTTTTAAGTCCTTTTAACATACTACTATTATTGTTTCCATAAAGGATGTAATAAAGAATATATTATCATCTCTTAAATTTTCCTTAAAAGATTTTCAGGGTAAATTCAAGAAACAACCCAAATAAGGTAACTCTTTTAAGCCCTTTAACATACTACTGTTGTTGTTGCCATGGAGGATGTAGTAAAGAATATATTATCAGCTCTTAAAATTTCCTTAAAAGATCTTCAGGATATTTTACAATAACTTTAACCAAAGTTTGGTATTGCTTCCTCGCCTACTTTATCTATCACATTAGTTCACATTAGGGACTTCATCTTCCCAGTACCTTAATTATATTTGTTATAACAACATGACCTATAACTCTTCCATATTTGACTCCTTAAAAATTCCTTTTATTCCACATATTATTTTTTAAAAAATTTAAAATTTGTTAAAGAATTAAGGGGTTATCATAGAGAAGAGGTCTGCCATAAATACCCTTTAATACATTGAAACAACTATCTTATGTGTTCAAATTGAAAGCACAGTTCAACACCTAACTTATCTTTTCTTGATACTTTTTCTTATTCCAAAACTCTCCTTAAATCTTGACTTTATTGCTCAATTATATGAACTTGATATTAACTTAATTTTCTTAAATCATAGTTATACTGTACAATATCTATATAAGGACGAGATCCTTAGGAAAAAGTATAAGATTGGAGGGCTATTAGAAATTACTTGTTTCCAAATTCCATCCAAACTTGTATTGATGTTATTATATCTCATAAATGACACTCTCGTCTTGGTCATCCTTACAATCTTAGACTTGGATAATAAATTTTTAGTGGTTCTTTGGATTAGGTCAAGTTTGAGCATTTTAATTATTTTTCATGTAAATTTATAAAAGTTATAATTTGCCTTTTATTAATAATAATTATGTTTCTTCAGCACCTTTTGATTTAATTCATTATGATATTTAGGGGCCTACTCCTTATACTACCATAGGTAGTTTGCAATACTACATGATTTTTTAGGACTTGTTTAGTTATACATGGATTTATTTCCTGCATCATAGGTTTAAATTATTTTCTGTCTATTCTCATTTCCCAACTATAATTTTACATACTAATAAGGATGTGGATATAAGAAAAATATTTCACCTATTTTCTTGATTAGTAGGGCATTATTTCAAAGATCATATCTAAGTGTCTCTCAATGGGATGGTGGAGCTAAATGAAAACATAAACACATTCTCAATACTATTGAAGCTCTTTTCCTCTCTTCCTCTTCCTAAAAACCTTTTGGAGAGAAACTGTTGTCTATATTATCAGTCGTGTTCCTACTCTAGTCATGGATAACATTTCTTTTTGTTTTTGTAAATCAGAAAAACTTTTATACAAATAAGAAAAGGATATATACACAACTAGTGATTTCCTGGAAAAAAAAACCTCTAGCCTACGAAGAAGGCTCACAAAGGATAAATACATAAGGACCGTGAACAAAGCATGAAAGAAAACACCACGCCCTCAAAGCCTGCCTATCGAGAAGCCTAAGAAAACTAAATCCACTGCCCTAATACATAAATTCACTAGCAGACATGACCACACCACATAAGACATGTAGCAAAGCCCCACTAAAGACCACAAACCAAATCCACAACAGCAGAACACACGTATTTATACAATCATGCTCCTAACTATCAAGATCCCAAAAGTCTTTAGTAGCTCTTATTTTGTTCTTATTTAACCAAATGAATACATCATATTATACCTATGAGCATGATTATATTGTTTCTTAGGGAACATAAGTACAAAGGGTATATATGGGATCCTTTTTTCCAAAGATTTTGTATCTCACGACATGTGATCTTTTAGGAACATGAGATGTTTTTAACTTTTTCATAATTTAAAGTCAATAAACCATCTCAACAGTTCTTCTCTAATCCCACTATACTCTTTTTTTTTACATTTATTTTATAGGACCAATTTCTAACAGTTATAACTGACAAGTCTCTATCTTGAAAAAACTAGGTGGCTGCCCGACACTCCATGATGACCTTCCGATCGATATCTGATCCAACTGGAAAGTTCTCGTGGAGCTAAGCCTATTTCCTTTTTTAATCGAAAAGCTTTAACACATCATAAAAAGATATATGTAACGGAGTCCTTTTAGTTTTTTTGTAGTTTAAATCATTTTTATTAAAAATTTCGGTAGCACAACGACTATATTTGACCTTCACAAAATTTCCAAGTCT
Organism: Erythroxylum novogranatense; assembly: GCA_029891385.1. NCBI lineage: Eukaryota > Viridiplantae > Streptophyta > Magnoliopsida > Malpighiales > Erythroxylaceae > Erythroxylum > Erythroxylum novogranatense. The sequence goes on from CM057228.1 coordinate 89,667,893, forward strand.
TTGTAAAAGTTTTAAAACACTTCTATAATCGTCTCAAAATCTCCACTACAAATTTAGGACTTTATGTCCATTCACAAGCAATCTCAACAATCACTGCAATAATCTTAAAAATAAACTCATAAATATTAAAGCATTTATGTTGTGCCCGTGTTTTGCGTACCGAGGCGAACAGGTCGAGCGACCTGCCCAGCGAATCCGACCCTTCTGACTTCTAACCCTCATATCTTTTGTCACCGAACTTCAAATTTTACAAACTTGGACTCTATAGAAAGATAAAAGAACGTACTACAACTTCCATGAAGACCATAAGCACAACTTCCAACTCTATAAGGGTCAAATATGGACTCAAAGTCTCTGCTACTAAAAATCTGCCATTTTTGGCAGCACCTGCACTCCTCTTTAACAACTCACCCCTTCCAATTAGCACATCCTAAAATAGATCGTTATACATCATGGGAAAGCTCTACAGCTCGTCTGCAACTCTCAAGAAGGCTAATTGATCCCATTCGATGTAACACCCCACACCCGTAAGACCCGAACCCAATATCGTTGGTGATATCCGAGTCTGTGTCCCACGAGAGTAGCGTACTACATCAGTCGATTTAAAATTCAGTATATATTTTTTTTTAGCCATTAACTCCACGTTCACACGGCAAACACAGTAAGTCAATAAAATCCGTGTTCAATATAACCAGTTTCAGTTATTACAGTCATCCAGTAATAATTACAATCAGTCAATGCAGTAAAACATTCATACCACAAGGGGCTCAGTAAAAATACAATGCCTTGTTATACAGTGATTGCGGAATACCATTTACTAAGACACTAATGCAGACACGAACTGATCCCGATCTCTAACCTTTACTCATCTACAGTAGACATACTCCCGTGTCGACCGGGGTATTCTTCAGGACCTGAAAAATAGATGCAAATTTTGGGTGAGTTTTGCGAACTCAGTGAGAAACCATCATCGATGGTTCACTCAAATCATGCATTACGCCCGTGGCGTACAGTACAGTACAGTAATCATCAATTACCAATAAGCAGTCAATAACCATATCCGAGAATAAAGAAACCATTCACGTGAACACATACCATCACGAAGCGGTACTTATCACAAAACAGTCATTTATGCGAATGCAATGCATATGTGACTCTTTCCAGTTATTCAGTATTGTGCCCAAGTGCTCAGTCAGTGTTCAGTGGGGACGCGTCAGGGATTTCTCCCCTCGGGCTCGAGGCCCGGTCAGTACAGTGTGAGAGCTCGAAGCTCTTTTCAGTAAAAATAGCAACTTGGGGCACGTCCATTATCTGATCATGCAATTATGCATGCAGTGCAGTATTCAGTAAATGTACAGTGTTTGGCTATAAAGCCCAGTGTATCAGTAAATCAATGATATGGCTATAAAGCCCAGTATAGCAATATTCAGTATTATGACTATAAAGCCCAGTATATCAGTATCAGTGTCATGTAGTACAGTAAAATCAGTAAACATACAATACTCTACTCTTATACATGCCAGAAATCATACAGTTCATCATTGCATGTAATTCACGTAGAACATATAAGCAACCAGAAATTTGAGAAACCAACTAGGTTACTCACCTATTACTTCCGAGCTAATGCCGGGAAGTCTCTGTGACGTCGGTCAATCGACGCTCCAATTGGGCCTCTATATGAATCAGAAAAAGTACGAGTCACTAAATATGAAATTTGTGCTCATGTTGATGAGATATGCATGTTCATGAATTCCCGGTCCTAAATCAATATTTTCCCATAATCAAATTCTATCAAAAATTAGAAAGCCATAAGGCGCTGACGGTGCGCAATTCGGACCTCTATAGGTCCCAAATTAAATAAAACAGTGTTTACATGTTCCGTCAATAGGAGCTACGTCAAATTCCCGTCTAAAAATTCCCGTTTTCTCATAATATGAAATTAAATATTCAACAAATCCGATGCCTCTGGAATCAGGTCAATCGGACGTCGGACGGGAAAGAAATTGACAAAAGAACAATCGGATCAATTAATACCACATAAAATTCCAAAATAAATAAAAAAGAATACCCATGTGCCTGCCTCGCGGGGGCGAGATGCCGCCCTCGCGAGGCGGATACACCTCGCTTCGTCGCGAGGGCGAGGCGTCGCCCTCGCGACCAGCCCCTTAATCTCGCCTCGCGGCGAGATGTCGCCTCATGAGACGGCAAGTTTGTCTCGCCTCTGCCTTTCCCTTTCTTTCCAGATTTAAATCCCAATTTCCAATTATGCTAACTTTTAACACACAAATCAGAAAAAATACCCACTATACCTCATTGGAAAGCTTATGAAAAGCTCTACAATTCTCAAGAAGACCATAAAAATCAATTCCAACCCTAAGGGTGTCAAATAACCCATCAAACCTTCTGCCTACTCAATTTCCATCAACACAGGGCAGTACAATGACAATTTCATAACTCACTGATTCCTTAGTAATAAATTACCACACAAATATGGTCAATAATTTCACAATGTCCTCTACAACTTTCATGAACAATCCAAAATCCAATTCTATTTCTAAACCAGTCAATTAATTTATTCAATGTTACTGTCCCTGAAATCCTCCAATTTGGGCAGTAACCTTACAACAAGCATATCTCCCTGTACACAAGTCAGGAAAATCAGAACTTTATATCCCTGTAAAGATAACATCTCAAACTTCAATTTTCATGAAGCACTCAACATCCAATTCGGTCTTTAACAATTTCAAAACTGTTATGGAAGTCTCTGTTATGATCAGCCATTCATAACCTAATGTAGGGTCAGTTTTTGAAAAATCATAACTCCCAATTCTGACTTCTAAAAATTACACACCATAAGTCATTTTCAAGGTAATCTCTTCCTCTACAACTTTTCAGAAGCTCACTCACACCAATTCAGTCCACATAAAATGTTAAAATTGCCTCCAATCAGTAAACTCACAAAATCACACTTAAGCTAGGTTTCATCCAAAATGCTCAAAACCAGTCATTAGTAATCAATCCATATCTCCCAATATACAATTCTAAAAAAAACAAGATCAGTAGCAATGGAAAGATAATTCAATATTCCACAACTTCCATGAAGACCATTTTCCCTAATTCCATCTCAAGTAATTCAGAAAAATCAGCAAAGTTCATATGTTGTGGTTTCGGTTACTGTTCACAGGCAATGGACCAGTAACTTTCCATTCAAAACTTCACCCTTCTATCATTGAAATTCAACAACAACTATTTCACACTAAATTGAAGCCAACATCCCAAAGTTTCAGTGGCCACTAACCTTACCTCATTTACATTTCTACACAATAAGTTATGAATAAAACAGTAACATCAATTATAATTCCAACTTTCCAGATTTAAGGTTAACCTTAGTTCAACCACTTCCAATGCCTTTTTCACACCACTAGACATCAAAATAAATACAAATTAAATATTACTCCAGTCATACATATACTAGGGTTAATACTGAAAAATTTACAGCATTAAATTCCTCAATTCAAAGACTCAAATAATTATCCCTATTCAATTCAAAATCAAACCATATCATTAATTTCAATGCATCTTCACCTAACCTCATACCCTTTCCTTCAAATCATAATAATCATCACTTTAAATGCCTACATAAACCTAATACATGCTTTAAACCCTTTTATTAACCACCCCTCACTATCATGGCATTTAATTCCATGTAAAACATCATCAAACATCATATGAAACTTAAATTCCTTTACTTACCTATTAGCTTCCAATCCTCACTTCTTCTCTTCAATTCTTTCCTATGCTTTCAAACTAATCCCACCAAGACCAAGCATGCATCTCCTCATCATCTAACTTTGGTGGAATAAAGGATGGTAGCTTAAAGATATGGAAAAATGGAGAAAAGAAGAGCCAAATTTTCGATGGTTTTCAATGAAGAGTTTAAGTTTGGATAGCTATAATGATAAAAGCCTTAAAACAATTCTTCCTTCCTTCTTTAAGCACACATGTCCGAGAACATTGAGAGGTGCATTAAATGTAACTTTTCTTGGCAAATTATGATTGGTCCACATATTTAAAGAAAAGTCAAAATATATTTGTTTAATCCATCCCAAAATATTACTCTATTTAACTCCAATGACCCTACTTTCAGTCCCAAAATAATATACCCCATATTACTGTGCCATTGGGTAGCGATTTTTGCTACCGAGAAACTACCGGTTCGTCAATTGGCGATTTTGCCGGTCCGGGAATTGTCTCCGGAAAAATCCAGAAAAATTCCTAAAAATCCCTAAAAATGTAAAACAATTTATGGTGCAGTCAAATAATTTTTCAAATCCCATAACCACGTTAATCACAATAAAATGCCGTTAGGCCCAATTCTATCGGAATGTCATGAATGCATGACCAAACAGTTCAGCGTGCACAAATTCACTGAGCACCAGTACCAGTATACCTGGATACTACTCATACATCCCTATTAGTCTCATCCTATGCCAATTTTACTATTTTACCCTTCCAGGAGGGGGTGGGATGTTACAATTCTCCCCTTCTTATAAGAATTTCGTCCTCGAAATTCTCAGTCAACGGTTCACTATGACCGTTATCACATGATTCTACATATCCCATACACCTTTCCACTTAATGATTCACTTTTCAAGTGATCACAGTAACCATTCTCAGTCCGTGGTCCAGTTACTAATTTGGCTAACTCGTTATCACTTAGTACCGTAGACGGATTTGACAAAACTATCAGTTGGCGATCTCATTTTCTTAGCTATCTCACTTGCCATTTCTAGAATAGTCACTACCTTTGGTTCCGATATATAACTCAGTTCAGTATTTTCGAACCTATTCACTGATCACTTTTTATCCTTCTAATACCTTTTTCCCCAATGCCATATAGTCCAATTCGTATTCCATTGAGTACATCTCCATTTCTTTGATACCTCCCTTAATCACGTCAGGGACGATTTATATTCCTTTGGTACCAACACAGTGACATTTAACTCCACTTCACTATAATCAGTCTATAATCAGTAATAATGTACCTAATGTAGTCATTTGTTGTATGCCATTCACTTATATTTAAATTCGATTCTCGTAAGACAATTCACTATTCTATAGTGTTCACACACTTTATTCGGGTATACATTTTACGCTGTCTCATTTATCCGATCCGGTTCCACTTTAGCTAACCATGCAGTCTTCCTCAGTCACTTTCCTTTGTTTCACTTATCACAGTCAATCTTTGACTCTCGTTAGACACTATACAGTGTAATAGTATATTCCTCCAATAAATCAGAACTCTATATTACGATCATAATCAAACCTTTTTCCTGTTGAACACTCAAACTATAAACACTTGAGCCAATAATCACTTCATTCTATACCCATAGTTATTCAATTTCACTTTTCACATATGCTTACTAGAATGTCTAACTTCAACTGTTCACTTTCTTGTTCTAATACCTTTTTATCGGGTACACTTACTTCTTCTTTGAATTTTTTTCACTGTTGTTGTTTGTTTTTTTATTTATTCCAATTCCATTCGTACATTCAACTCATCATAAAATTTATCACTTTACTTTCTGCACTCTTAACCATTCTTATCACTAGATTTACAACTTCAATTTTCCAGAAACACTTCACAATTACCCCTGATATGCTTGACATTCATTGAAAACCCCAATATCTGTAATTGATCTGTTCATTGCAGCATTATCTGTTCACTAGTTGAGTTTAGTAGATAGAATTGTTCGTTCATTTCAGCATTGTCGTATTTACACCGGTCTCTTTTCTCAAATTAACCCAGTGTATCCTTATAGGAATCTACAGTCTCCAAGGCTTTCAATCGCGAGCATGACACCAGTACCATTTATCACAGTCAGTTCAATTTATTTCATACTCGTTCAACATATTGTCGCAGTTCAATACTCACTGCCCACTCTTCCAGTGTATGTATATCATCAGTATCAGATTCCTCAATTAGTCCTATCGTTCTTTTCACTTTTCACTGTTCAACACTTCCAAACACATTCTGTCTCTAATCACAGTTACTACCATTTGTTTACCTCGTATAATTCCCTATAAGGGTCTTATTGATTTTACCGTATATCTTTTACCCTTTTCATTGAGTCTACAATGAGTGTATCTGCAATTTCTTTATGAAGGTGTCACTACATCACCTCATTGTCAGTTTCCCTTTTGACCCTCTTGTCTCTATTCAGTTACTCTTTTTCATTTTCTCTTCTCAATTATTTTTATATGATTCATATCAACATATGTTAATACCTTGTCATTCGTACTTGGACCTCCAAAATTTCCATTTTATTTTAGTATCTCACTTCTCAGTTCGGGATTCTTTTATTCTTCGTTTCAAATCTAGATTCCTCAACAGTTTTACATCATAAATGGAGATCGATTCACTTCACATTGCAATAGGATTACCTCCAATTAAAATTTCACTTATGTTGGATACTTTACATTTCTGTACACACCGTGCAGATAACCACAACAATATAAGCTATGACCCAATTTCACTTTTAATTTTGTCCATACTTCTATCCATTTGACCGTTCGTCTTGATACCATCTTTATACGGTTCACGAAAGTCTCATCAACCAATTATTATCCCTAATTGCTTTTCAATCCTTCTTCACTATACGTACAATCTCAATTAGAACAATTTTATGCCATAATTTAAATATCAGAACATTCCTTTCACGAAGGTTCCTTATGACAGTCACTTAAACACTTTCTTTCACACTTATTCTGTAATCTATACCACAACATTTTATCCGGAAATCAATTTGTAACCCATACAATTCAGATTTCCTTAAGACTCCTTTCCGTTTATATCCATCCTCAATTAAATGACTGATACCAGAATCACTTTTCAGTTCCACTCATACAGGCACACTCAATCCATTTTTGTCTTACTTTAACCCATTAAGAACTTCACACTTAAAATCACTCTAAACATTTACCGCTCATTTCCTCTATGGTTTCCATATGTCTGTAACATATATTTCATTAGTCACAATCAACATTACTGTCCAATAGATATCCCTAACAGTAAATCGACTTAAATGCGACAACTCTTTTCATACAACACTATTGTAGTTTCATTTTCCAAGATCTTTATTTCATTCTCCCCATATCATTAAACTGTATGACTCATTCCCATATCCGTTATGTGCAACTTGACCTTGTAAGGTCATATCAATTTGGCTTATCAGCTTATGATCATTATTATTATTATTATTATTATTGCTACTTATCTTCTATTTTCCTCAAACAGTCTATGATCGGGTGTTCACAGTGCCCAATACCTGACAAAATCGTTGATACCACTCCATTTTATCTCTATCTATATGCCTATCCATTTACCATTTTTCTGTCCATATACACCTAATTCAGTATTTCCCGATACACCATCAGTAGAAATCATCTGTCTATCTTTTTCCTTTACGATTTTATCATACGAATTTCCAACCTCGAAGCACCATAATCACCTAACCATTTCAATCTCAAACTTATGCGGTCCAGATCATAACCATTTCACGATTTCATTTCAGTCTATCTGTACACTTTTACATTCTTTCAGTTCTCAATAAACCGTTACAGTACTCTATTGAGCTTCTTTCCATTTCGCTATTATCTTTCGCCTATAATATCTACTGATCTCTAACTCGAATACAGTGAATCAAAATATGCCCGATCGGACCATCTACAATTTGCTCAATTCCAATATTTCCCCTTTCATGACATATACAATCAGAACTGTAATTACCTAACCATTCCGGGCTTTTAATTTCACTTAGATCTACTATAACCAATATGCTTCCCATATCTCTAATGGACCTCTCCAAGTTCTCAACATCTTCATTTTTCTGTCACCATAATATTGTCAATTTAATTCGGAAATTCTTAATTAGTCGAGGCCAACACAGTCATTCTGCTATCACATATGAGGGTTTCTAACTCAATACAATATCAACCTTCTTATCCATTTTTCCTTTATCCTTTCCTAATTGATTATCCCCTTTTAGGGATTTACACTCTAATCCAGTCTCACTCTTCTCTCACTTAGTCACTTGACACTTATGCACCCGTAGGATTTATCCTCGTGCGACTCTGACTAGGGATCAGTTACCACGGTCTGCAACGACGCGACTCAAATGCATGCAACCTATGTTCCAAACTGTGCCCAGATACATTTCGTACTACTGGGCTCTGATACCACCTAAATGTAACACCCCACACCCATAAGACCCGAACCCGATATCGTTGGTGATATCCGAGTCCGTGTCCCACGAGAGTAGCGTACTACATCAGTCGATTTAAAATTCAGTATACATTTTTTTTTAGCCATTAACTCCACGTTCACACGGCAAACACAGTAAGTCAATAAAATCCGTGTTCAATATAACCAGTTTCAGTTATTACAGTCATCCAGTAATAATTACAATCAGTCAATGCAATAAAACATTCATACCACAAGGGCTCGGAAAATACAATGCCTTGTTATACGGTGATTGCGAATACCATTTACTAAGACACTAATGCGCATACCACGGCGATCCCGATCTCTAACCTTTACTCATCTATGAGACATACTCCGTGTCGACCGGGGTATTCTTCAGACTGAAAAATAGATGCAAATTTTGGGTGAGTTTTGCGAACTCGGTGAGAAACCATCATCGATGGTTCACTCAAATCATGCATTACGCCCGTGGCGTCTGAGACAATCTGATAATCATCAATTACCAATAAGCAATCAATAACCATATCCAAGAATAAAGAACTATTCACAAGAATACATACCATCACGAAGCAAGATTTATCACAAAGCGGTCATTTATGCGAATGCAATGCATATGTGACTCTTTCCGATTATTCAAGATTGTGCCCAAGTGCTCGGTCGGTTCGATGGGGACGCGTCGAGATTTCTCCCCTCGGGCTCGAGGCGGTCGATCAAGATGTGAGAGCTCAAGCTCTTTTCGGTAAAATAGCAACTGGGGCACGTCCATTATCGATCATGCAATTATGCATGCGATGCGAGATTCGATAAATGTACGGTGTTTGGCTATAAAGCCCAAGTGTATCGATAAATCAATGATATGGCTATAAAGCCCAAATATAGCAAGATTGATATTATGGCTATAAAGCCCAAGATATCGAGATCGATGTCATGTAGTACAGTAAAATCAGTAAACATACAATACTCTACTCTTATACATGCCAGAAATCATACAGTTCATCATTGCATGTAATTCACGTAGAACATATAAGCAACCAGAAATTTGAGAAACCAACCAGGTTACTCACCTATTACTTCCGAGCTAATGCCGGAAGTCTCGTGACGTCATCAATCGACGCCCAATTGGGCCTCTATATGAATCAGGAAAAGTACGAGTCACTAAATATGAAATTTGTGCTCATGTTGATGAGATATGCATGCTCATGAATTCCCGGTCCTAAATCAATATTTTCCCATAATCAAATTCTATCAAAAATTAGAAAGCCATAGCGACGACGGTGCTGTAATTCGAACCTCTATAGGTCCCAAATTAAATAAAAGCAGTGTTTACATGTTAAAATCGATAGGGCTACGTCAAATTCCGTCTAAAATTCCGTTTTCTCATAATATGAAATTAAATATTCAACGAATCCGATGCCTTTGGAATCAGGTCAATCGGACGTCGGACGGGAAAGAAATTGACAAAAGAACGATCGGATCAATTAATACCACATAAAATTCCAAAATAAATAAAAAAGAATACCCACGCACGCCTCATGGGCGAGATGCCGCCCTCGCGAGGCGGATACATCTCGCTTCGTCGCGAGGGCGAGGCGTCGCCCTCACGACCAGCCCCTTAATCTCGCCCTCGCGAGGCGAGATGTCGCCCTCGCGAGACGGCAAGTTTGTCTCGCCTCTGCCTTTCCCTTTCTTTCCAGATTTAAATCCCAATTTCCAATTATGCTAACTTTTAACACACAAATCAGAAAAATACCCACTATACCTCATTGGAAAGCTTATGAAAAGCTCTACAATTCTCAAGAAGATCATAAAAATCAATTCCAACCCTAAGGATGTCAAATAACCCATCAAACCTTCTGCCTACTCAATTTCCATCAACACAGGGCAGTACAATGACAATTTCATAACTCACTGATTCCTTAGTAATAAATTACCAAAAAAATATGGTCAATAAGTTCACAATGTCCTCTACAACTTTCATGAACAATCCAAAATCCAATTCTATTTCTAAACCAGTCAATTAATTTATTCAATGTTACTGTCCCTGAAATCCTCCAATTTGGGCAGTAACCTTACAACAAGCATATCTCCCAGTACACAAGTCAGGAAAATCAGAACTTTATATCCCTGTAAAGATAACATCTCAAAATTCAATTTTCATGAAGCACTCAACATCCAATTCGGTCTTTAACAATTTCAAAACTGTTATGGAAGTCTCTGTTATGATCAGCCATTCATAACCTAATGTAGGGTCAGTTTTTGAAAAATCATAACTCCCAATTCTGACTTCTAAAAATTACACACCATAAGTCATTTTCAAGGTAATCTCTTCCTCTACAACTTTTCAGAAGCTCACTCACACCAATTCAGTCCACATAAAATGTTAAAATTGCCTCCAATCAGTAAACTCACAAAATCACACTTAAGCTAGGTTTCATCCAAAATGCTCAAAACCAGTCATTAGTAATCAATCCATATCTCCCAATATACAATTCTAAAAAAAACAAGATCAGTAGAAATGGAAAGATAATTCAATATGCCACAACTTCCATGAAGACCATTTTCCCTAATTCCATCTCAAGTAATTCAGAAAAATCAGCAAAGTTCATATGTTGTGGTTTCGGTTACTGTTCACAGGCAATGGACCAGTAACTTTCCATTCAAAACTTCACCCTTCTATCATTGAAATTCAACAACACCTATTTCACACTAAATTGAAGCCAACATCCCAAAGTTTCAGTGGCCACTAACCTTACCTCATTTACATTTCTACACAATAAGTTATGAATAAAACAGTAACATCAATTATAATTCCAACTTTCCAGATTTAAAGTTAACCTTAGTTCAACCACTTCCAATGCCTTTTTCACACCACTAGACATCAAAATAAATACAAATTAAATATTACTCCAGTCATACATATACTAGGGTTAATACTGAAAAATTTACAGCATTAAATTCCTCAATTCAAAGACTCAAATAATTATCCCTATTCAATTCAAAATCAAACCATATCATTAATTTCAATGCATCTTCACCTAACCTCATACCCTTTCCTTCAAATCATAATAATCATCACTTTAAATGCCTACATAAACCTAATACATGCTTTAAACCCTTTTATTAACCACCCCTCACTATCATGGCATTTAATTCCATGTAAAACATCATCAAACATCATATGAAACTTAAATTCCTTTACTTACCTATTAGCTTCCAATCCTCACTTCTTCTCTTCAATTCTTTCCTATGCTTTCAAACTAATCCCACCAAGACCAAGCATGCATCTCCTCATCATCTAACTTTGGTGGAATAAAGGATGGTAGCTTAAAGATATGGAGAAAATGGAGAAAAGAAGAGCCAAATTTTCGATGGTTTTCAATGAAGAGTTTAAGTTTGAATGGCTATAATGATAAAAGCCTTAAAACAATTCTTCCTTCCTTCTTTAAGCACACATGTCCGAGAACATTGAGAGGTGCATTAAATGTAACTTTTCTTGGCAAATTATGATTGGTCCACATATTTAAAGAAAAGTCAAAATATATTTGTTTAATCCAGTCCCAAAATATTACTCCATTTAACTCCAATGACCCTACTTTCAGTCCCAAAATAATATACCCCATATTCTTGTGCCATTGGGTAGCGATTTTTGCTACTGAGAAACTACTGGTTCGCTAATTGGCGATTTTGCCGATCCGGGAATTGTCTCCAGAAAAATCCAGAAAAATTCCTAAAAATCCCTAAAAATGTAAAACAATTTATGGTGCAGTCCAAATAATTTTTCAAATCCCATAACCACGTTAATCACAATAAAATGCCGTTAGGCCCAATTACCGGGAATGTCATGAATGCATGACCAAACAGTTCGCGTGCACAAATTCACTGAGCACCAGTACCAGTATACCTGGATACTACTCATACATCCCTATTAGTCTCATCCTATGCCAATTTTACTATTTTACCTTTCTAGGAGGGGGTGAGATGTTACATTCGATCTATAGAAGTCCAGAATTTGACTTAATGCACAACATACCCAAAACTAACCCTATGTACACCTTAGCCCAGAAATTGCAGCACTTACGCCTAACTTCAACAACTCCTAAATCATTGCAAATTTCTAATGAGCTATTTCAAACGAACTCCAACAGCAACTCAATAATGAATAAATGCACATACATTTGCCTTTGCGAGGTCATAAACAGTTCACAAACCAACACAAACACACAAGGAAGAGAATACTAGAGTTCTCATTCTCTTTTCCAATCATAATAAGAGTTCATGCATAGCTTTAGTTACATATCAACATATCCATCATGAGTTAAGCACAAAATACAAAATATATGAGATGCTCAATGTTTGATATGCTTATAAAGCTATTCAAAAGATAGTTACTAACTTAATACAAAAGTATCTAAAGTCTTGAAGTTTTTCCGATGCCTTGCAAGGTTCAGCGCTTGACTTGATTTGCACCTGAGGAGGGAGAGTGGGGTGAGCAAACACGAATCAGTGGTTAACACGTTTATAGCCATCGAGTAATGAGCCATACAACACAAAATTCAAGAATCCAAAGCATTAGCAATTCATCATATTATGCATAAATAACCGACCTTATCGCATAAAGCACAATTAACCAAAATCGTCACATAAAGCATAACATGAAAACTTCTATTGGTCATAACACGTATTATGCATCATAAACACAATTAATGATGAAATGCACACAAATGGCTCGAGAGTTCCATAAACAAAACGGTTTACACCGTAAACAAAACGAGTCCGATTTCTCAGGATCTCGTGGCCTCAAGCGGGCAGCCGGGAGAAGGCTATGGGTCATCGTGCACGAGACTAATGAAATAGGTTCTCTCTTTTCCAATCACAACCAATCTATGCTCAAATATTCAAATGTAAAGACGGCACTTTTATGCTTCTTTCATTATACCAAATCATCATAGTTTCATACTTTTCATTCCTATCAAAGGAAACATATCTATTTCATCATACACATTCAAATATACACCATAACTCAACATGTAAGAAATTTAAACAAAAAGAAAGAACACACATAGGGTATTTTCCCATCACACAACAACTATAAAAAATGTTACTCACCTAATTGTCGAAATCCGAGTTCAATATTGACCTTCTTCCTTGTCTTGAGTGGGATTTTCTTGATTCCCTTCAATTAAACCATACTCCATTCAATGAATACATTCCAAAGAAAGTCATAACATTCACAAATCAAGCAAAGGTAAAATCATCTTTAAACTGAACCTACCCATAGGCCATCTACGCTAGAAAACCAAAACTCTAACTTAGAAATCCTAAAAATCCATTTTATTTCACCTTTCTCTTCTTTCTTCCTTCAATCCTTACACAAACCCTAACCTCCATTTTATCCCATTCTTGAATCTAGCATAAGCAAAGATGTAACTTACCTCTAACAAGTAGATTTCTCTTCTTTTTTTTCTTCTTTCTTCCCCCCTTCAAGCTTCCATGACTCTTTCTTTCTTTCTTCTCCTTAGCTCACGTTTTTGCCTTCCTTCCCTTGGTTCTATGACAACTTGCTTCTCTCCTTCTTTCTAATTCATTTATTCCTAATGCCCTTCACTCATAAGGACTTTCCTAATTTGCCCTTACTTTGTCTCGTATGGCTCTACAGTTATAAGCCTACTACAATATAATCCAACTTAATCCTAACCCTTCATTCTAATTTCAAATTTTTATTCCCATTCATACTTGCCAATTAGAAGGCTCAACTATATTAATATATATATATATATATATATATATATATATATATATATATAACAATTAAAGCAAAAATAAAGAATAAATAAAGTAAATGAATAAAACAATAAATCAATAAAAAAAATTTCGGGGCCCAACAAGCCTTTTAATGTTGGGTCCGTGTTTTTCTATATCTTAGGGTGAGCAGGCCCAGCGCGTACCTCAAGTTTACTGCGACCACGACCTTAATCGGTATTGTCCTCTTTGGTTTTCGAACTCGAGACCTCGAGGTTTTGTTGCTTAATCAAGACGCCTCTTACCATTGAGCCACGTAGCTCAATGGTAAGAGGTGTGCATTTAGAAGCAACAAAACCTTGAGGTCTCGAGTTCGAGTACCAAAGAGGACAATACCGATTAAGGTTGTGGTCATGTGCAAACTTGAGGTACGCGGGGCCTGTTCGCCCTGGTACGCAAAACAAGGACCCAACAATTTAACTTTAAAACATTCATCTACATGCGTTCTTTACACAAAATATAGTCCAAAACATATTCATGAAAATGCTAAATTTTCCAAAAAGATTTACAAGGTAAAAATGCCTACACAACAACACGTGACGAAGTTGAGTAGTCGTAAGGTTGAGTCCTTACTGTTGAAGCCCCTGACTGTGCACTTAGGAGGCTTTATTTAAAAACATAAAAGAGAGTGTGAGCTAAACAAGCTCAATGAGTGCTAAAATTTTCTATTCAAATCATAACCTCCCTAAAATGAATGCATCTCAATATGTATAATTCAATACTAATATGAAACATATATGTTTCCTAAAATTGAATTTCTAAAAAAAAAATTCAAATAAATAATGGTGACATTAAAATTTCATGAATTTCTTACATGACATAGCCTATCACCAACTTCTTTTCTATATGGTACCTTCAAGCATAAAGTCATTGAACTGGTTCTACATCGCTTACCCATGATATCACTAGTGACGGAGCTGGTTTTACATCACTTAGCTGCACTAGGATAACCATTATACATCAGTAGTTACAAAGATAGTTCTGCATCACTTACCTGCAACTAGTCAATCACTTTTTACAGAGTTGGTTCCACATTGCTTACCTGTAATTGGTTAACCATTAGTTACGGAGTTGGTTCTACATCGCTTACCCATACTAGGATAACTGTTATACATTGGTATAATAATATGTATAAAAACTATCGGTATACCATAAGAAAGAAACCATTTCCTTTTCATCAACCAATAACATCATCTCAATATAAAATCAAATCATATAAGATTTAACTTTTAAACTTCAATTCATATATTGCTAAAACATAAAATTATCTTGGCAATATTCACTTATAATGCATCATTCACATAAAACTCATAATCCATATTCATTTCACTATAGAATAGAAATCATTTTCATAAAATACATTTAAAATGCACTCACCATTAAGTAACTTTATTGCCAAGCACACTTATGTGTTTTGTGCATTTTCTTTACTTACACAAGCACATTTCACTTAGGCATCTATTTCCAAATTTAGAAATAAGACATTACCATTATAAATTTGGTTTAATTCAATTCATGATTAGTATTTAATCGTATACCATGTACGTTAATCATATTTCCATTTACTACCGTAAGCTAACCTATTGTTCTTTACTTCCAATTCTAACTTCAAAAGTCAATTAAAACCATATTTTACCCATTCTAACTTATCAATATCTTCAAAACACTATCTCTCTCAATTTAATTCACCATATCATGATCATGCATGATGAGTCACGGTTATGACCTATGTCCAAAATCCATACCTCATTTTCTTACTTATTTTTCACATATAAAATGTTCAAATTATGCATTAAGGTCTCTAGACATTTGTCCTCCTAAGTCTCTAGTTTCCATATCATAAAAAATTATGCTATTTCAACTTTTAAATCATGAAAAAAGTATCAAATATCACAATCTATTTCAACATAGGGGCAGTATCAGGTTACCATCTTCAAGCTCAAACTTAGTTATCACTCATCAAGAATTAGGTTTAGGTTTATTCTAGATATTTTTAGTAATATGTCTCAATTTTCATTTCCATTTAGAATCACTCATTTTGGAGGTTTGTAGACCGATTTATGTCCAAAACAATGGGACTATTTCAAAATAATCTAAGACAGAATTCAACTACCCGTTCCTTTCTTGTTATATTCAATCAATTATATGTAAAGAAACACTAAAGTAACACCAAGAAACCACTGATCTTAAACACATCCTTCTCACTCAAAATAAACTCATAAAAAATCATAAATTTAGGTTAGGAAAACTTACCACTTTCTTTCTCCAATCTTTTAGATAAATGATGAAAACTTGGGTTTGATTAAGGTTTCTCCAAATCTCCATCAAAACCCATTAACAACAGAAGCCCTTTTCTTCCTCTCTCTTTGGACAACCTTCAACCTTGCTTCTCTTCTTTTCACTTTTGTTTTTTTCTCTCACACATTTACCCTATTACACACTATCACGGTTATGTTCAAATGAAGACAAAAGTCTTGATTTATTCTTTTTAATGCTCATTTAATGGATTCCACATTTCATCTTCCTATTGGTTCTTTTCTAATGACTCATTCTTCCACTAACACCATGTAAAATGACAAAATTGCCCTTTAATGAATATCATAAAGACCAAAATGCCTTTTAATGCATACAAAAAGACCAAATTGCCTTTTAATGCATTTAATTAACCAACTAATCGAATTAAATCCCAAAAATATTCCACAACTATCTTATCATTAAATTAACCATAAAATACTCGAATTAAGGTCAATACTTATTGATTTGATGCTTTAAAATTTTTTGAATGGGTTTAAAATCATTAATACCCATTACTTTCCAAAAGAACATTTTAGTCCTAAACTTTCGGAACTCCCGAAATCCATTCTATCGGACTTATTTTCAATCCATTTATGTATCATTAAACTCTAATATTTACTTCGGATATTTTTCATTATTTCAAGGTTTGGTGACACAAAAATTTACTATTCATCCAGAAACATTATTCACTGAAAATAAAAAAAAATATGCAATGAAAGGAAAGATTCGGGGTTTTACAATAACAACTCAATACAATATATGTCTGGTCCTATTGCTCTTCTTCAGTTATGGGTCCAATGCCCACTTTATATGATCTTTCTCCATCTTCAGAACTTCTTACTTCTTAAATTGATACTCGATATAACATCCAAGTAAGTCATTCCTTGTCTGACTTAAAGAATTTTATGATTATTCTATATGAATCCCACACCTATTGCGAGGCAAGCTTTAATCCTCTACTAAAGAAAGCAATGGCAAAAGAACTATATGCATTTACTATCACTAATATTTGGGATATGGTCGATTTACCTCCAAAAAAAATCTATTGTTGGTTTCAAATATCTCTATAAAATTAAGATCCAAGTTGATTGAGTAGTTGAGTGATACAAAGCATGATTGGTCACTAAAAAGATTTACCTGCAACTATGGTATTGACTATAAGGAGACTTTTACTTTTATAGATCATTTAACCTTAGTCCACAATCTTATTAAAATTCTGTCATTCATCTCCATTAGAGTTATAAGTGTACTTTAATGCTAATTGGGCTAAAGATCCAAATGATCAATTCTCTATTAATAGTTTGTTTCTTCTTTGACACATATCACATTTCATGATTCAACAAAGAACAAACATCTACCTTTCGGTCTAACTTGGAAGCAAAGTATCAAGCTCTTATAAACATAACTTTTAAAATCCTTTGACTATCTTTATTGCTTCAAGATATATGTATTTTATCCTCTTCACAATTCCTCCCCTTTGTGATAATCATAGTTATATACAAATTGCTCATAATGATGTCTTCCACAACCCTACCAAATATATTGAGATTGATTATTACATTATACGATACCCTGTTACTCAAGACACTATTCAACTTGGCTGTATTTCATTACAGTTTTAGATTGTAGAAATTGTCATCATATCCCATTTACCTCAACAATTTCAAAAATTTATTTTCAAACTCGAGATGTATAACTCCTTGTCACTTTAAATTTGAGGAGAGATATTAATGTATATAACAATAGTACATTATTAGAGATATGTATTGTGTGACAATAACATATATTAAAGCCTATGTACACTGAAAATGATTTATAAATACTCCTTTATGTAGCAATTTAAACATACATATAGTTTTTCTCAAGTTATTTTCTCTTTCTACAAAAATAATCAAAGCAATTTCATGCTAAATTGCACACTGTGTTGTTTTCCTAGAATAACTCAACTTTCCATACATATTTGACATGCATATTTTGTTAGAGATAATTTCATGCTCAAACTCCATGCTAAACTACAACAAAAGGGACTTTTAGGGATGAAATTTTTTTTCATTAAAAGTCCCAAAATCAGTGCTGATAGTCATTATTGACGATTTATATTTGTCGCCAAATCGTCAACAAATCCTTGTAGCAAAAAACTATAACCGACGTTTTTACGAAATCGTTGTTAACTGTTTTTGCTTATTAGTAGTTTTCGTAGTAAAAAAGTACTGGCGACATTTTTCTAAATTGTACTAATAAGTTTTGACTATTGTTTTTACGCTAAAACTTATTATCTATGTTTATAAAAACATAGCTAAAAGTTATCATCTACAATTTTGAAATCGTAGCTAATAACTTTTAGCTACGAAAAGAAAACGTAGACAAAAGTTATTGATGACATTTTTAAAACGTAGAAAAAATTATTTGGTGACGTTTTGAAAATTTTAATATACATTATAACTGAATATTATATTAGGTAAATTATAATTATTGGTGACATTTTTAATCAATATTATTGTATGTAATATTTAATTTTTTGTATAATTTATTATGCAAAATATAATAAAAATAATTGAAAATTAGAAGCATTGTATATAGAAAATAAAATATCATTAAATTTGGTTATGTACAAGATGTTAATTACAATTTAAAAATACTTATATACAAAATAAAAATACAAATATTAGTTTAATGACTAAGACTTGTTTTATCTTCATTATTTACATAATTCGAAGTCAAGTAAAATTTTGACCAACTTTTTAAGATTGACCAACTTTTTTTTATTACGTTCTAATTTAGCATTAAGCCACTGATTGTCCTCTTAAAGATGTTGAACATATGGTGGTCTTGATGAAGAAAAAGTAGTTGGCTTAGGCCCAAACCCAAGACCTTTGATGTAGCCGAATTGTGTACCAAGCACCTTATTCTAAAATTTTAGACATTGATGTTTACAACAACTCTTGCATCTTATTCTAAAATTTTAAAAACAAAATCAATATTCAATTCAAATATTATTAGTTAGTTCTACATAAATAAATAAACTTAAAATTTAAACAAATTTTTATACTTACATAATTATTTTGCACTTCTTTAGACATTCAGCCTTTACCTTCCTTATTGTATGTTAGTTTATAGAGTGTGATCCTATCACACTATTCTCCATGATGTTCCTTTTGACTCTATCTTATGAAAAAATACAAAACACAATAAATAATATTGTATTTACTAATATAATTATAACTTGTAAACAAAGAACTTACAAATTCATTTTGCAAGAAAATCAATAGTCATTAAATTGTGTAACAAGATTAATGGAAACAAATGTGAAGAGAAAGAAAACCAAGCTTAATGTTGGTGAAGGCCTAATAATGACACATATTGCTCCAATTTTTTAGAAACATCTATTCTGGAATATAACTCCTTTCCTCCTCATTTGAAGGAAAAGATTTGTAATATTGATGTAGTTGATAACAACAATCCTTGGTGCTTTGTTTCAATAGTGAAGTTACACAGTTCGAAACATCAAGGTTGTCGATATCAATGATATTAAGCTTTATCTATGAACAATAAATAAAAGTGAAATTAATCTTTAAATAAGTAAAATAGTATTGCATATAAATAAATAAATTAAAATTTTACCAAAACCTTATCCAAATCATTCTTTAGCAAGTTGTCTTCCTTCAACTACTTGGCATGCTTAAGGTAAGGCGATTCAATTCTGGCAGTTACCCCTAACTTACTAAACAATTTTGCTGATTGAATCTTGTCTATAGGATGACCTTGTGAGTATTAATACGTATATACAACTTATTGTTCGTTGTAACATTCATTTTTTGCAACTCACAATCTTTAATTATATCTCTATCTCTTTTTCTAAAGTAGATATTGAAACCTGATAATAAATGAATAATGATAAGAAAATATGCATTAAACATTTAAATATATGTTTGAGTATAAATAAGTCTATTTGTAGGTGTTAAGGAATAACAAACTAGCAGATCCCTCAATACTAGTTGAGGCAGATGAAGGTTGTTGCTGACTAGGTTCATTGGTGGACAAAGTAGATTGTTATTGTTGGCTAGAATTTGATTGATATAGAATTCTACTAGGTGTCATTATATTGGATATATATAGCTCAAACATTAACAATACTCATAAACATAACTTAAACATCAATAAGAACCAGAAGTTAGAGATATGTCATTACAAAATGAGAGCAACATGGGACTTAGAAGTAATGCAACCCTATTAATTTTTAGATGACACTCTAGAAGTCAATAAAATCGTCATCATGATATCCCTCAACAACAATCCCAAAATTTTGGCATTATGAATTTTTTAAAAAAAGTTCAAAATTCTACAGATTTTTTGATAGAAAACCTCAATATTAACTATGTTAATAACACAAAAAAGTTTGGCTAAATCAATAATGCCAATTTGAATCAAATAATAGATAGTAAAAATAAATAAATAAATAAATATTCACTAATATTCTATCGATTAAACATGAATTTATCTAATATTGCATTATTTTTACTTATTTTCATTTGTAAATATAAGTATCAATCAATAACAACAACTGGTAGGGGGAAAAACAAAGGAGTAAGTATAAATATCAATTAACCAAGTCTCGCCAATATGTAGCAAAATAGTCGAACATATCATTAAGAGATGTTTCATCAAACATTCCTTAAGCTTCACAACTTCATCTCTAACTAACAACAAAATGATTGTATTTTTTCCATTATTCACCAACTTAAACACATTGAAACAAAAAATGAACCAACCATAGTTGAAAAAAAATGCAAAATACTAAAACCACATTAACAAAACTAACAACCATATAATCATTGAACAACAACAATGAAAGCAAAAAAATAAACTTGAGAGCAAAGCATGGACTAAGCTTGATGGATGATTAACCGAAGAAGATAGACGGTGGAAGAACTACTAAAGAAGACTAACGATAGCGATTAAGGAAGAAAATGATGAAGACTTAAGGAAGAATACGAAATGATAAGGGGAGGGGGGGCTTTGGCTGCAAGGTTTAAAATCTAAGGAAAACAATGTTGTTTGTTGTTCATTTTCTCTTGATTTAAAACATTGAAACCGAAGCCCCCTAACGATGTCATTTTCTACTAATTTTAACCTTTGAACAACAACAACATCATTTGTTGTTCATAATTGGCGATGATTTAATAAAACGTTGCTAAGTGTTTAAAAATTGACGACAATTTATGGTAATTGTCGCCAATGTAGATGTTATAAAATCGTCGCCAATTCTTTTCATATTTATGATATTTTAAATATAGCAAATTTTTTGTAATATATCATTAATATAAAATAGTATATAACTTATATATAATAAATAGAGTTTTGTGGCAATAAATAAAATTGTCAAATCAAATATTTAAAAAGATTAATAAAACTATAAATCAAAGTAAGATAAATTAACTTTGTGTTTTAGTTTTATAAATTGGAAGAAATGACATTATTGTTAACTAAATTTATTTTAGACTTACATTCATTGCCTTTAATATTAAATTTGATTTTTATGAATATGAAATTAATATGTAATATTCATTTCCATTTTACTATATTGCAATAAATATAATTATATATGGTAATTAATATAATTTTATATGAATGTATGGATAATTATTGTAACTAATATAATGATTTATGAATGTGTGGTTCATCTAATACAGTGATCCATACTGCATCTGAAAAATATTTCACTGCATTTTCTACAAATTTAGTTAAAGCAAAGTTGTTGTTGGAAGAGAGTGTGAATAAACCAACACCTGAGGGAAGATCTGTGGTTGTTTCAATTGAAATATTTGTTTAAAACTTAGTTTTATTGTAGGGTTATTATTGAAATTGTTCCTTAATTTCCATTTAAGCCATGCCCCACAAAGTTGGATGATTTGACTAATTTGGAGTGTGCAAGATTAGTAAAGTTGTAATACTTTAGTGTGTGCAAGATTAGTGAAGTTGTATGCTCTTTCAGATGTGAAAAGAGTTAATTATATATTCCAGCTTCTTGAGAGAGTTTAATTTTAAGAGTGAAAATTGCATGTTTTTGTTCTCCGTAGGAGCAAAGGGAAAGACTATAAAACAGGGTAAAAATGCTACCTCAGTGGAAAACACACTAAAGGAAAGGGCAAAGTCCTTGAAGGAAAAATACTGCTCCTAGTAGAACAATTGGAACATTTTGAAAATGACAAGCCAAAATTGCAAACTTTACCTTTTATAAATGGACATACAGAATTTCTAGGTACTAAGTCACTGCGTTGTCACAAACCAATACCACTTCATACCCATTCAACCATTAACTTTGTTAAATCCTCTAATCCCTACTCATTTGATTCATTAAAACCACTAATTCACCTCATTTACCATGGCTGTCTAGGGTATACATCCTATGCAGTAACATCATTTGTAATGCTCATATCTCTTATCTCTAATATCCAAAATTTACATACTTTATACCGTTGGAAAGCTAAGAGGATAAACTATAACTTTCAAGAAGACTACTTTGTCTAATATAGCCTAGATTAACCTAGTTTTCCCCCTGAAGCCAGTACACAATTTTTACCCCTATGGAAACTTGAAATATGAAATGTACAACTAGAAGATAAAATAAGCCCATACACAAAGGAAACTTCTTGAGTGCTCAATTCATTTCTAGATCAAAATGAAGTTCATGCATAGCTTTAATTTACATATCAACATTACATCAAAGTCTTAACACAAGATACAAAATACATTGGATGCTCAATGTTCAATATGCTTATAAAGCCATCCAAAAATCTAGCCACTAACTTAGTACAAACGCTAACTATCTTGGAATTTATCCAAATGCCTTGCAAGGATCACTAATCTTCTCGATCTACACCTGTGGAGTGGGAAAAATATTAGCTTAAGCTACACAGCTCAGTGGATAATATATTTATAGCCATTGGCGATGAGCCACATAATCAAACATATATGCATCTATTCATATAAGCATATTCATCTTATCTTGATCCAACAATGTAAGTTCAACATTCATAACTCATAGTTCAATACATCATCACATAAAACATATTGGATGTAATTTAACATCAAAGCATAATATTCAACTTCATTATAACTTAACACATCAAAATGCAAATGCACAAACAAATGGCTCAAGGGTTCCATGAAAATATAATAGAGAAACCGAAGTTTGCATCATGAGCAAAATGAGTCCATTTTCAGAGCTCATATGCCACAAGCGGGCAGCTGGGAGAAGACATTTGTCAACTTGCACGTAACGAACAGAATGGTTCCACTCTCACCCAAACACAATTAAATCTCGTGCTCAATTCAATCAAAAGTTCATATTCTCATGCTTTTTCTTCTTTCCATTTAGTCAAAATGTCATGATACAAGGCATAGCATAATCATACTCACAATTCAATTTTATCAAATGTCATACCTTATAATTCAATTTCCACATCAGAACATTTCAAAGCAAGTCATTTTAGCACACAATACACACACAAGGCATTTTGTTTATTACACAATAACTATAAATAAATTACCCACCTTATAACTCTTGAAAATCCAAACTCAATTCGACCCTTCCCCTTGCTTTTAGGTAGGATTTTCTTGATTTCCTAAAACAAACCAATTTCCCATCAAATTCCAATTCAATAAAACTCCTAAAACTTCAACATCACAACAAATGAAATAATTGATAAATTGGGTTTAGCATTAACGTACCCATAGTCTATCTAGGTTAGAAAAGTTGATACCTAGTTTAAAAACCCTAAACATCAAATGGGTCTCTCAATCATCTTCTTCCTCCAATCATTCCAACACAAAAACACTTTCTCTAACTAAAACTCCTTCATTCTCAACACAGCCCATTTATTTAATAGAGCAAGAAGAAAAGATGATGAACTTACCTTAGAAGCTTGATTTCTTCTTCTTCCCACAATTTCTTCTTCCTTCTTCTTCTTTCTCCACGATTTTTCCTTCTTTTCTTCTTCTTTTCACATTTTTTCTTCTCTCTTCTCTTGGCTTCCACGACACTCTCTCTTCTCTTCTTCTAATTCAAGCCCATTTTTATTATTCTTCCTTCCAATTATACCCCTCACTTAGTTAGCCTTTCCAATTTTGCCCTTCATCTTAATACAATGCCCATTTAACAACATAGTCCATTAACACCATACTATACTCCAATTTAATTCTAATATTTATATTTAATAACCCCAATTTCTTCTCACACTTGCTATATTAATGACAAAATTCAAAAATAATATAAAAGAAACAAACAAATCATAAACAAATGGTAGATAATTTAAAAAATTTTGGGATCCAACAACTCTCCTCCCTAAAAGAATTTCGTCATCGAAATTCTTACCTGAGTCCACGAAGAGGTGTGGATACTTCTCCTTCATTGCTTCCAAAGGATCCCATGTTGCCTCCTCCATCAAATGGTTCTTGCATAAGACTTTAACCAACTTAACAGTCTTGATTCTCAAAACCTTTTCCTTCGAATCTAGGATCTCCACTGGTTGCTCCTCATATGTCAAATCTTCCCTTAACTAAACCTCTGAAGGTTGAACTATGTGCGAAGGGTTTGATCGATACTTCTTCAACATCAACACGTGGAAAACATTGTGAATCTTAGATAATTCCAATGGCAAAGCTAACTTATAGGCTAAAGGTCTAATCTTCTCAATGATCTCATAAGGGCTTATATACCTTAGACTAAGCTTTCCTTTCTTACCAAACCTCAAAACCCCTTTCCATGGAGAAGCTCTAAGAAACACTTTGTCTCCAACTTTAAATTTCATCTCCTTTCTATGTGCATCCGTATAGCTCTTCATTCTATCTTGAACTGCTTTAGTTCTCTGTTTCAGTAGTTTAATCTTATCAATTGTGATTTGTACCAACTCAGGCCCTAAAAGCCTCCTTTCACCATCCTCATCCCAACAAATAGGAGTCCTGCACGTCCTACTATATAAAGCTTCATAAGGTGCCATTTGAATTCCTAAGTGATAAGAATTATTATAAGCAAATTTTATTAAAGGTAGATGATCATCCCATGAGCCTTTGAAATCCATCACATAAGCTCTCAACATTGCCTCCAAAGTCTGGATTGTTCTCTCTGATTGTCCATCAGTCTGTGGATAGAAAGATGTACTAAAGTGCAACTTAGTTCTCAAAGCCTCCTATAAGCTTTCCTAAATTTTGGAGGTAAACCTGGGATCTCTATCCAAGACTATCAAACTTGGAATCCCATTAAGTCTAATTATCTCATCTATATATTTCTTGGATAAAGTATTTAAAGAATCTGTCTGCTTAATTGGCAAGAAATGTACTGACTTGGTTAACCTATCCACAATCACCTATATTGTGCTATGCTTCCTACTAGTTATCGGTGACCCTATCAAGAAATCCATTATAATCTTCTCCCATTTATATTCCGGAATCGACAAAGGTTTAAGTTTGCCTAAAGGTGCCTGGTGTTCAGCCTTGACTTGCTGACACAATAAGCATCTTTTAGCATATTCTACAATTTCTTTCTTCATTCCTTTCCACTAGAAATGATTATTCAAATCTCTATATATTATCGTACTTCATTGGTGCATTGCATAAGGCGCATTATGTGCCTCATCAAGAATCTCGTCTTTCAACTCTTGCATATCAGGAATACATAATCTGTGTCCTACCATCATTAATCCATCTTCCCTTACCTCTATTTTGGAAGGTTTACAATTTTTAATCTCTTCTCTAAGCCTGATTAAATAATCATCTTGCTCCTACAACGCCTTGATCTTCTCATTCAACACTAGCCTTACTCTAACATTTTCCAATACACAATCGGATTCAGCTTGTTTCAATGTCACCCTAAGTTTGACTAATTCCTTCAGCAAAGGAAGATATACTGTCTCCATAAGTGCCATAGTCGATTTCCTACTCAGTGCATTCGCTACTACATTTGCTTTCCCTGTATGGTAGTTTATCATCAAATCATAATATTTAAGTAGCTCTGACCATCTTCTTCGTCTCAAATTCAATTCTTTCTGGCTCATCAGGTACTTAAGACTCTTGTGGTCTGTAAACACCCTAGTAGTGATTCCATACAAGTAATGACTCCAAATCTTCAATGCAAAAATTATGTAGCCAACTCTAAATCATGCGTAGGATAGTTCATCTCATAAGGCTTTAATTGCCTACAAGCATAAGCAATCACCTTATCTTCTTACATCAACACATACCCTAATCCCTTCCTTGATGCATCACTATACACTATGCATCTATCATTACCCGAAGGCAAAGTCAAGATCAGTGCACTCATCAGTCTGTACTTAAGCTCCTCAAAGCTCTTTAGACATTCCTCTGTCCACACAAACTTCTGATTCTTACTTGTCAATTTGAAAAGTAGGGCTGTTATCATAGAAAAACCCTCCACAAAACTTCTGTAATATCCAGCCAAACCCAAGAAACTCCTCACTTCAGCTACATTCTTAAGTGCTTCTCATTTTACAACTGCCTTTATTTTTCTCATATCCACATATACTCCTTTTTCTGAAACTACATTTCTAAGGAACATCACTTTCCTTATCCAAAATTCACATTAATCAAATTTGGCATATAACTCTTCCTTCCTCAAAGTCTTCAAAGCAAGCCTCAAATGTTCCTCATGCTCCTTGTCACTCTTGGAATAGACCAATATGTCATCAATAAAGACTATGACAAACTGATCTAAGAAAGGCTTAAAGACTCTATTCATTAAGTCCATGAAAGCTACAGGTGCATTCATTAATTCAAAAGGCATAACTTGAAACTCAAAATGCCCATATCGTGTTCTAAAAGCAGTCGTTGACACATCGGAATCCTTTATCCTCAACTAGTGGTAACCCGATCTCAAATCTATCTTAGAAAAGACTCTTGCCCTGTGCAACTGATCAAATAAGTTATATATGCATAGGAGCGGATATCTATTCTTGATAGTGACCTGATTGAGCTTTCATTAGTCCACACACATTCTTAACGATCCATCTTTTCTCTTCACAAAAAAGACCGGAGCTTCCCAAGGTGAAGAGCTCGACCTAATGTAACCTTTCTCCAATAAATCTTCTAATTGCTCCTTAAGCTCCTTCAATTCTGCTGGAGCCATTCTATAAGGCAGAATCGAGATTGGCATTGTGCTCGGAAGAAACTCAATGGGAAATTCAAATTTCCTAGGTAGCGATAGTCCTGATAACTCCTCGGGAAAGATATATGAGAATTCTATGACCACTGGTATATCTTCTAACCTCCCTCTATCTACCTTCATATCTACTACATAGGCCAAAAATGTCTCATATTCTTTCCTTATCATCTTCTCTACTGTCTGAGCCGAAACAATTAGTTGTAGAGAACGAGTTTGTACTTGCCTTTACCCTTTATTAATAACATATTATTGGATTTTTCTATAGATTTGTTCTTAGATTATCTTGATTTGAAAGAGGGGTGGCCTCTATATTTGTTTCCATAGACATATTCTACCAAATGGCGTACTTTATCCGTTGTAAGAAAAATTCATCCAATTAGGACAACTAAGTTTTCTACTTTTTTTTAATTTTTTTCTTTTAGATCATGATTGCTTTTTCAAGCCTATAAATAGGCTTCCTAAACATTGTTTTAGACATTCTATCAATATGCTCTCATATTCAATTGACATGAAACTTTCTCCGCGATTGAATTCTCATGTTTCTTCAAATTACGTATTGCTTGGTTTTTCTTTGTTCCTCGTTATGTCAAATTTCACAAACTATTTTAAAATAGACCACTTATATTTTAAGGGTGTTGTTATCATAACAAGTATTGCTATAACTTTGCTTACGCAACTAATCTTAGAAATTCAAGCTTTCATATAACATTTATACAATAACAACAGTATTTTATCTGTTCTTAAATATTCTTAAGATGTAATGTAAACCCATTGGCTTGGTAGTACTTGTCGTAATTTAATGAATTTTTACTACAATATGATCGAAGGGGTTTAGGCATTCTAATATAATTTGGCTTTTGTGATTCCTTTTTTCTTTTCTTTTCTTTTTTTTGCCTAAATTGAAACCCAACAAGGTCAAATTTAGCTCAAACCCTTATTATAAAGATTCCATCTCTAAACCAATAGATCAAACAGTGGTAACATCCGAGGTAAACTCATTCATATGAAGTTGTCAACCTTTGTTTCTTTAATCTCGTGTATATCTGCTGAAATGTCAATATTCCGTTATCGGTGTTTTCTGCTTTAAAGAATAGCAACTCTATTTTGTTGGTACCAGCAACTGTATTGTTGATAAAAAACACATTGTGTAATCGTCACTCAAGTGAGGCCAACACTGTTGGAGACTTGTACCTTCCAATCAAACAAATAGTAAAAGTTGCTAACAATGAAATATTTCTATTAGAGGGTTCAGTTCGGTGGTACGAATATTGAGTTCAAATTTTAACAAACCTAAATGTGAGACAATTTTCAGTACACAATTACATATTTCTTAAGACATCTCTCGCTCGATTGCCTTATAGCGTCTTTTTCTTTTTAAGAAACTTTCATTCGGCAGTTCTATAGAAAAGTTCTCCAAAGGACAAACAAGTAAATACAATGTTCAAGAAATATATATTTTTCGTAACTCCAATCAAATGCGGCATGCTCTTAATCGTATATCCTCCCTATCAATATTTTGAAAACCGGATCGGTCATCGAACCGGTGGCTTTACTGATTACCGGTTTGATCACCGGTCGAACCGGTGTGACGTAATAATTATATTTAATTATATATAATATTAAAATAATAAAAAAATAAAAAAATAAAAAAAATTATCAAACCGGACCGGTCCGACCGGTCATACCGGTTTTTAGGCATAAATCGGACCGGACCACCGACCGGTCACCGGTCAGACCGGTCAGTCCGGTCTAATTTTTAAAACCATAGTTCTATTTGTAAATGGAATCGGAACAAAGTTAGTTGGAAGCACAATTGTGCATGTCCTAGAAATTATAAATTATATTGTACACGAATACATTTATCGTCTATTCTTATCTATCTTTTTCAAATAAAAGAAGTGGTGAAATAAAGTTGTAACCCTTACTCTTAAACACAGCGATCACACCCATCAGGCGACCACACCCATCATACCAACCCATGCCCATTGCACCAATTAGGTAGCACTTGCAATTGCAAATAGTTAGACCCAATTGCACCCGTACCCAGATGGTCAGAACCAATCGCACCTGCACCCAGATGGTTATACCTAGTCGCACCTGCACACCTAATGACCTGCGCCACTAGGGACGGAGCCAGACATGTAAAGTAGGAGGGCCCAATGTTTAATTTTTTAAATTTTAGGGGGGCCCAACTCCCAAATAACTTCATATATATATATCTATATATATATAATATTTATTTTTTTTTTAATTTTGGGGGGCCCAGGGACCCCCCTGGGCCCCATCTAGCTACGTCACTGTGCGCCACTAATCCACGACACCACAGTCTAGAGAATCCAGTCTATACGCACTCACGTAGACCCACTGACCCAACCCACGCCAATCTAGGGATACAACCTAGTGAAGACTGCAAAAAATGCAACAAATTTTGTAGAATTATGGATTATGAAATTATAGAATATTGATATTGAAATATTGAATTATGTTGATTGTGGATTTGAATACTAAATTATGTGGTTGTATTCTATATAATATTGGATATAAATAAATGAATATTGAATTACGAATTTATGATGAATTGTGTATTTCATCTTATGATTTTGTGTTATATAGTAATTGTGTATGTTGAATTGTTGGTTCGTGATAAATTGTGTTAGATTAAATTGAATTGTATAATGTATCATATATGTTGGCTCTTAACTGTGGAGTTAATTTGAGCAAAAATAAGAATGTTGATTAAAATTAATGAATGAAAGGTTGTTAAATTAAATTTAGGAATTAGGATTTTAGTAACAATGTTGATTAAAATTAGTTAAAAATAAAGTATTGATAAGCATTACAAATTGAATTATATAAACAAACTAAATAGATTAGTTTATAGTGAATTATATGATTACATAAAATAGGTTGTAAATTTATAATTGTGAGTTATGGACCTTATGGTTGAAATTGAATAGGATGTAGTTGTGAGTGTATGTCTTTAGTTTATGATTGAATTATGTAATCATATAAAATGAGTTATATAATATGTATATGTATAATTGTCTATGTTGACTAGTTAGTTCTTGAAATATTGGTGAATTGTGTTGGATGAAATTAAATGATATAGTGTGTGATAACTTTTGATTATGGAGTTAATTTGAATAAGAAACTAACAATGTTGATTAGAATTGGTGAATGAAAAATTGCTAAATTAATGTTGAGAATTAGGATTTTAGTAACAATTTTGATCAAAATTAGTTAAGAAAAAATAATGATAATTATTACAAATTGAATTATATAATCCAACAAAATAGATTAGTTTATAGTTGAATTATGTGATTAAATAATAAAATAGGTTGTAAACTTATAATTGTGAGTTATGGTTAAAATTGAATGGGTTATAGTTCTGAGTTTATATTTTTAGTTTATGGTTGAATAATGTAATCATACAAATAAGATGTATATGCTTTTGTGTTAGTTTTGAATTACGAGTTAAATAATACATATTTTGTGTGAAGAGTTGATAATGAAATTAAATGTTCTTTATTTTGATATGGAGTTATTAATTTAATTTTGACTTATTAATTTAATTTTAACACATGTATTTATTTATTTTACAAATAAATGGAAGAAAGTTCAAGTACTCTTGATAATTCAATCACTTAAGATAGGAAGATTTGATGATCCAGCTTGCACTCATGCTATATTAGTTCCTCGAATGAAGAACCATATTATTTGTTTATATTGTAATAAGCATTTGAAAAGTGAAAGAATCACTAGATTAAAGAAGCATTTAGATGAGGTCAAAGGTAATGTGGAGCCTTATAAAAACAAACTAAGACTTTGCCTGAAGAGTATTGGCATGAGAAAAATAGAAGGAAAAGATTGAACAATGAAATTGGTGGTGGAAGTTCTTTTCTTGGTGTTCAGGATGATAGTGTGGATGTTGAAGGGGTAGTATTCTTACCCAATAAGAAGAAAAAATTGCACTTGATGCTAGGAAAAGAAGAAGACAAGTGTCTATTTTTTGTACCATGAACAACTCCTAGAAACTAGCCTTCAATCTAGAATGTCTTACAATCTAAAGAAGCGACTTATAATTTAAATATGATAATGACTAAATGGTGGTATGATTCAAGTATAACATTCAATGTTGTCCAATCTTTTTTGTTGGGACCCGTTTCTGGAACCCAACCTTTCGGAATCAAAAAACGTGTGTACAGAATTTTTTGAAAAACAGATCTTGAAAACATAAAGCGTGGGCCAAAACCAAAGAAAACAAAACGCTTAAGGACAAAACTCTTAACTCCGACATCCGAAAACACATACTTTACAAAAAAAACAAACGCGTTGGAAAACTACAAAGATGATCCTATTTGGGTCTATCCAAAACCAAATAGGTATTTTTTTTCATCAATCAAAGCAAAACCACTTCCAAATGAGATTTTCATCAATTCCTCAACCTCAATTCATTTTCTTCTTCATATGCACTCATATCTCATCATTTAACAAACTTATTTTTCTTACTTGCCATAAAATCTCACACACATGTCTATATATCATCCATTCATATACAAAGAGCACTTCAATAATTCAGATCAATCATCACAATCATCAGACCTCCTGTCCGGAATCCAAACACAATCAAACACATTCATATCATTTCATCCATATGCAATTTACATGCCATATCCATACACAATTCCATAACTTGTTACCATCATGACTAATTGTTACAAACTTTAATGGCATTCCAAGTCATAATACAACATCAATATCAAAATCCGAATATACAAAAATACACAACTTCCAAAATTCTCAACAACAATCTAACTTAAAAACAATACAATATGTACACATACAAACAAAAACCTTCACTTTCTTTCACCCGATTTTCTTCTCATCACCTGTGGATGGGAATGAAGGGGGGTGAGCTTATAGCTCGTGGGTAACATGCTTATAACCCAGAATAAGCAAAAATATTGAAATATTTATTTCCTTTGTAAAAATCACATTGAAATTCGTGCAACTTAAGTTTCCCAAAATTCAAAACTTATTAAGCAATTTATAAACGTCATAAATCATAATTCAAAGCATCATCACATTAGATATAATAGATGTATCAAAATGATCACAAATCAAAAACACATAACACATCAGAATTGGTTCGGGTGGGTCCAAAATAAAACGTACTACACATTTCCTGTAGCACCTCACTCCCGCAAGACTCAAACCTGATATCGATGGTGATATCTGAACTCGTGCCTCACGAGAGCGGTATGCTAGAGCAGTCAAAACAGTTCAAATGCTCAGTATGACATTTTTATTTATTTTTCAAAACAATCTCATACGCGGAAATTAGTAAACATATTGGGCCCACTATAATACGAAAACATTTCGATCATAACATAATTTCAGAAATCACATTACAATATAACATTTATCAAATTTGGCCCTTTTCAATGACAGTACTATTCTGCGGAAATTGCAGAAATACAAATTCTATACAAGAACAGAACGATACTAATGCAGACGTGAACTGATCCCGACTCGAACTCTGACTTGCCTGAAGTAATCATACTCCTGTGCCTAACGGGGTACTCTTCAATCCCTGAAAAATATTTGTAATGTTGAGTAAGTTTGCAAATTCAGTAAGAAACCATCATCGATGGTTCGCTCAACTCATGCATATCGCAAGTAATTCACAGTTTCAGTCAGTTACACGTTCTGCACAACAAATGGGGTTACGAAAAGATTCACAGAGTTCACCATGAATACACTGCTCCAATTGGTTTTGCTGCTCCATATGCGCACTGGGCTGAAGTCTTGATCCTAGGAATCCCATCGTTTCTGGGGCCAGCTATGGTTCCTGGGCACATTATCACATTTTGGTTGTGGATTGCTTTGCGGCAGATTAAGGCGATAGAGACACACATTGGGTACGCATGCTAACCATTCTTAATTGCTGCAACCCTTTTTTCTGCTTTAGTTGATTGTGATGGAATGATAGCAACTTTAGGATTTCTATTTTGGTTCCTTTTCCCTTTTACTATTAAATTCCCTGTGAAGTACTGGAAGGGTTTTCAAGTATCTTGAGTGGTGGCTTAGCTTTATTGGTGGGGACTGGGAACGGTGCAATAGATCTTCACCTTGTCAAACTTTTCCTTGTAAATAGCGATTAATTATATGTGACAATATTATAGGTGATCTATAGATTGAAATCTTGAATGAAACTTGCTCTATGGACAAATTATGTTGATGTTTATAAGAAGCTACAAATTGCCAAACCTTGGTGTAGTAGCTTTTTTTTTTTAAGACACGGACAGAAATGCAGATTTACCTTCACAACAAGCTTGAGGAACTGTATCTATCAGTGAGTTCTTTTGTGCACAAAAAGATCATATCATACATATATTGCTTCTCAGACTCTGTTTTATGGCGTATTTGCTATTGTTCAATGCTTTTGGCTCTCTGCTTTTAGAGATTGGCGTACATTGTAGGCTTAGATTATCCCAAAGCTGAATTGTATATTTGTCCTAAATCTTATATCTGACACACGTTAAACAACTTGAACTATGAAGCTATAGTTGTATTATATTTCTGGGTTTATATCTTGATATTCTCGATGGATTTTTCCACTTTTCTGTTCTTCTTTCAGCAATCCTTTATTCACAGTTTCTTCATTTCATTTACAATTTGTGATAAACACTAAAAATTATACTGATTGATATTTTCTTTGCTGAGGCTTAAGAAAGGGAGTTTTTTACTAAATAGTACACGAGTTGGCACAAAATGTCCTTGCACAACTATAGGGCAATTGTAAGCGATTGTTATTAGTATCTTGTAATGCAACATCGCATATATTTAAGCGATGCAGAAGTTCTCTGGTATATTAAATCGGCAAAATTAGAAAATTAAGAGCTTTCTATTAAGGAATTTGAAGTCCTTTGTGTAAAGTCACAAAAGGATATTTTATTGAGTAATGTTATTTTCTTACTAGTACCAAAACGATTCTTGTTTAGCTTTCTCATTTGATCTTCACGAGGTCATTTATCTGCAGATAGTATCTTAGTACTTTGAAATATGAAGAGTTTTTGTACATAGGATTGGTGGTGTTATTTTCTAATTAGTCCGCAAAGGATACCCTCTTGACCATTCCCATCATCACAACATCATTTACTTGTGCGTAATTTGTTCTTTACCTCATGAAATTATGTGATTGTTGTCAAAGAGCTAGGAATTATAATGGCTGCATTGTTGGATAAAATATTTATGCACTGCCAAACAGCAATGAACCAAATGCTTTGAGTGGAAGAATGTTCTTCTTCCTCTTGAATGGAA
The DNA here is from genome assembly GCA_029891385.1 of Erythroxylum novogranatense. NCBI lineage: Eukaryota > Viridiplantae > Streptophyta > Magnoliopsida > Malpighiales > Erythroxylaceae > Erythroxylum > Erythroxylum novogranatense. Next base: position 89,702,749 of record CM057228.1, read on the forward strand.
ACAAATTAAGTGTGAATGTCTGAAATAGGAACTGTTACCACCTAAAAATGGAGACTCCAGGAAAAACTAGGCATAAAGAGGGTGTTGCTCTGGACAGAATGTTAATTTGATTTATGGAAATTTTGAAGGATTTGTTTCTGAACCGAACATTGATACCCGTGTCTGGTAATTAATGCATTTTTTTTCTGCTTCTTTAGTCAAATTGAGAATTCTGAGTTTCCTAGAGCTGAGTCATAACTAATGCTCTCTGGATACTCTTCATGTGTTTATTATAGGACGTCAATCTCACAAATTTATTTGTTACTATGCAGTTACGACTTCCCTTGGACTCCCACGAAATATATACCATGATTACCATCATTACGTTGGGGGACAAAGCCAGAGCAACTTTGCCTCAGTGTTTACGTACTGTGATTATCTGTATGGAACTGACAAGGTAATCAACATATCTTGCCGCTGAACTACGTACCTTTTGTGATATAGTGGCAACTGATCCATTTTCTGTGGTGTAATTCTCTGTGATTAGGGCTATCGTTATCGGAAGAAGGTCCTCGAAAAGGTAAATGAATTTCTCTTAATAGTCTAAATACTGTTTACGATTTACAGGTTTTTATCTATTTTCAATATTCTTAAGCATAAAGATCATACAAGTCTGGGCAGATAAATATATGCATTTCTTTAATCTTGTATTTTGCTCCTCCTAGCATTACTTTCTTTATGTCTAATTTCAGTTGAAATCAAAAAATGGTGGTAACGAGAATGGAGGCTCCTATTATGTAAAGTCTGACTAAACCGTGGGGCAGAAGAACTTTAGGGTGGTCTCTTCGGAATTGTTCTGAGCAACATCAAGCAGCTTAAGTGGAGACGTGGTAGTCTGGCCGTTTTGAAGTTGTTAGTATTTGAGGTGAAGATTAACCATGATTTTTGAGGAGATCATAGTTTTCAATGTCAAGGATCAGAATGTGGAGCATGATGTCCAGATCTGGGGTTGTGGTTTGTTAGTGTAGTAATGTCTCAGTGTTTGTGTTAGTTTTCGTTGGGCACTTGAAGTCCTGTCTTCCTGGCTTGTTTAACATAAGATGCCAATGTTCATACTATTTCTAATCCATCTTCTACGCAATTGTGTTTCTTTTTCTTTTCGTCTCTTTATGGTATCTATTACAAAGTCTTTGCTAGGAACTCAGAGCAGCCTTATGAAATCTCTGGTGTTTCTGACATAGGCAAAGTAAATTCACGAAGTTCACTAAGTCAACACAATAAAATAGACAACAATAAGAAGAAAAAGATGCACAAAGTTTTACAACAAAATTATCAACTTTTATATTACTCACAATTGAGACAAAAGTTACAAAAACTCTAGTTCTCTCTAATTATTGAAACCTTTGTTTAAATAAGCTATTTATAAGTTTTGGTGACTTGTTGGGCAATAATTCAAAAAGTAGTCTCGAGGTCTCTAAGTCACTAATTTAGTTGTTATTGAAAATTGATTTAACTAATTTAAAAATCATATGAATTTTAAATTATCAATTTTAATTTTAATTTGATAAAAAATCATTTTAAAACTTTAATTAAAAGGTAATGTAAAATATATGTAATATGGTATTACTCATGAATCAAAAGAAATTGCTAATATAATGACAAATCTTAATTTTGATTCAAATCAATACTTTATACGATGCGTTGGTATAAAATTATGAAAATTTTATTGCACATGTAAAATCACACCCTCATTCTCAATTCTTTTATAGAATGATTTTTAAGTAATGAAATCTTAAAAGTAAAAAAAAAGTAAAGCTAAAGTATAAAATTAAGCCTCTCATATATTATACTTCACTTTCCAAACTTTAAGTGATTTAATCACATTTATTTATTTGATGATTATCTTGTACTCAGGAGGGACGATAGTTATATTTGGGTTTTCGGCCACAGCTCACCATATTGCTAAGGAATAGGGCCATTTACGACCCAAAATTCTTTTGGGCCCCTCGCTGGTGTAGTTGGGGACAGCTCACATGTTCAGGACCATTTAGTTGGGCCGCAGGAACATCAAATGATAATAGAATCAATCAAGTTGGTTTAAATGAATGCCCAGGGAGTGGGAGTTAATTGCAAGACCCAAAAATCACTTAATCGAAATCGTGTGCTTTAAATATAGATAGGGGTGAGCATTATTCGGGCCGGCCCGATTACCCGGCCCGGCCCGAATTAATTCGGGTAAAGAAATTACCTAATTCGGGTAATTTGGGCCGGCCCGAATATTACCCGAATTTTTTTCAGGCCGGGACGGGTAACTTCGAAAAATTCTCGAATTAGGTTTAAAAAAATTATGAAATAGGGTAATTAGGATAATTCGGGTAAATCGGACCGGGATAATTCGGGTAAATCGGGTAAATCGAGTAAAATCGGACTGGGTAAATAAGCAATTCGGGTAAATCGGTAAGGGTAAATTAGAATCGAAAATTGGTTCGAAGGTAGTAAGAAAAAATTTTCAGATAATTGGTAGAATCAACGGTAAAAATCCCACTAACTACCCAAATGCTCACCCCTAAATATAGAGCCTTTGAATTGTGTGTTCTTGCCGTCAAGTTTCAATTCAAGGGCCTACCTCGTTTGAAAAAGGAGACCTTGCCAATCCTTATAACGCACGTGGATAAAACCTCTCTTGGTAATCTACACCCACTTTCATCATTTTTCCCTCCACGTACGCAAAACGTCTTGTAATATGCTTATGTATGATTCCATTGGCTAGCTTTCAACAAAAGTTAAGATTATTGTCAACGTTTAAAATTAAACAAATGTCTCCTCGATCTTTGCTATAGATTTGAGGTGGAGTGGAATGATTTGAATCTGTCACTCGCGCTATGCCTCCTTACTTGCACTGAAAAAGAACAGATTAGGGGAAACATTACTCCTATCATGACATTAATTCATGTCCTCTCACACGTGAAATTCGACACCCATATCATAGTCTATTTTTAAAACTATTTTCATGATATATTACTTGCGTTTCAATGGTTTTGAAGGATTTAATACCTAATTTAAGAAGTTTTGGCACTTTCGATTATATTTTTGTTTTTACAAAGAAAAAGAAACACCGTTGAAAATTTTAAGGGAAAAGAAACTATTTTGAAAGATTTGGAAAAGAACCATATAATATAGCATCATACACGGAGCTGAGTCGAGGGCTATTTACAGTTTGGTTGCTTATGTTTCTCTAATGAACCCTACATATGTCCCGTTATCACCTCACCTTAGATGAAGAACATGACACGTTACAGGCTCTCCTGTTGACATTATTATTTTTTAAGAAATTTATAAAGGACACGAGTAACCATATGGACTTATGTTTGGGATGGTGCAAGTCACTAAAACTTAGGGTTTTGGTTTTTAACAAATAAAAGAGGCAAAAGAAAAAAAAAAAAGAAAAAGCAAGTCCTTTTTCCAAGAAAACATTTTAAAGTCATTTTGAAACTACTCTACATTAGTCTTGATCAAGAGTTTACCAATCTTTAAAGAACGACGAAGATTCCTACAATACTTTAGAGCTTTCATAATTTAAGAACACTGACTTTTTTTTAATCTTATTTCCTTTATTATTTTATATTGATATTTTGTGTGATTATGAACTAAATAGGTATTATTTAGGTAGAAAGAATCTAGGATGTGATAAATTTTAATTCACTCTTTCATTTAATAAAATTCTAGTTTTCTTATTATTTATTCATTCTTGTATAATGGATTGAATCAAACGAGTGAAAGTATAGTATTCATTAAATGATTATTACATCGAGATTCGAGAGATAAGATTTATGTTTAAGTAAAGGTATTAAGCGTGAGCGATTAGGGAGAAAGTTATTAAATCCTCCTAAGTTAGAGTAAAACTTATCAAGAGAGTTCATAAAATGAATTAAAGCATTCTTAAGTTGTCTACATTTTATTAAGTTAAGAAGACTTCACTTCTATTAATTTTGATGATAATCAAATAATAACAATCTTAGAGGTGTGTGAATTATTTTGATAAGTTTGTTAAATGTGCAGAAAAATGTAAGTGATACATAGTCAAACCCAAAAGATACATGGTCAAACCCAGAAGATACATAGTCAAGCTCATAAGATACGCAGTCAAATCTAGTCAAACCCAGAAAACGCGTAGTCAAACCCAGAAAATATTTTAAACTCAAGACGGACGACTTAAGACGATCAAACTACAGAAGGTCAACATAAGAAGATATAGAAGGTCAACATAAGAAGATAAAAGGTCGACATTAGAAGAAGCACGATACCAGACGAAGCTAGACCAGAAGAAGTATATTACTAGACGATGCAAATGGAAACTATTCTAGAACGTCAATCAGTTAGTTAGTTGGAGTTAGTTATAGGACTCAACTAATTACTGTTTCTAGAAGATTCAAGAAGCAGTTTATCAAGAAGACAGTTGAAGATTTAGGCTATAAATACTAGGTATAGTCATAAACAAAAAATAATGTTTTTACAAGAGAGAAAATCTGATTGTACAATACGTAAAGAAACTCTGTATTCAAGTGCGAAAGAAAGAAAGTGAATATATTTGTAACGTGAAGCTCAAACAATATCTTTCCTAGAGAAAGAAAGACTAGAACCTGGAGAGGCTAAGACAACGGATAAAGAATACTTTATGAGAGAAAGAGGCTCTGCAAGTATAGAAAGAGTACTTATAAAGTTGAAGAGTATTGTAAAATCTTAGACAAACCTTGAGGACTGAACGTAGCCCAAGGTTAAGGGTGAACTAGTATAAAATCATATAATTTATTCTCTAACCCATATCTTTTAATTCTTTTATTGTTAGAAGAGTAGATAATAATTTTTGAGATTGCATTACTCTTCGACTTTAGTGAATTGTTTTTGTGATCATCTGAATTTGTAAAGAAATCTAAGCAATTTCTAAAGATTAATATCTTTGAAGATTTTACACATTTCAACCCCCCTTCTTGTGTATTTTTACATATTATACGTGATTTCTATATTAACAAACGATTTACTTTAGTTAGTATTAGAGCAAGGTTTCCAAGAAACATTATTACAAAGTGAGTACAAAGATCCATGGCTGAATTACATGTTTTTATAGTTGAAGGTACCTCGATCACAAGACCTCCTGCATTTAATGATGAAGATTATCATTATTGGAAGAACAAGATGCGGCTCTTTATAGAATCCACACATATTGATCTTTGGGATATCATTGAAAATGATCCATAGACACCAATAGACAATGAAGGCAATAACATCTCTCGTGACAAATAGTTAGTCGATTAGAAAGCTCGATTTCAGTTAAACTCAAAGGCTAAGTTCTTTTTAAGTTGTGTTCTAAGCAGAATTGAATATAATCAGGTTCATGGATCTGAATCTACAAAGGAAATGTGAGACACATTAACCAGTGCACATGAAGGCACAAATCAGGTGAAAGAGTCCAAGATTAGTGTTCTTGCTCATCGGTATGAGCTGTTCAAGATGAAAGATGATGAGACTATTGATAAGATGTTTGGATGATTCTAAACAATTATTAATGGATTTAAAGCTATGGGGAGAATCTACAATAATCAAGATTATATCATAAATATTCTCAGAAGTCTTCGAAAAAGATGGAGACCCAAAGTAAAAGCAATACAAGACGCCAAGGATTTAAGTAAACCGAAGCAAGATGAATTGCTTGGTTCATTGAAAATTCATGAAGTAGAGCTTGACGCAGAAGATAAACCTAAAAAAGATAAATCTATCGCATTAAAGGCTGGTCAAAAGAATTAGAAGATACAGGACAATATAAGCACGTCTTCAAAAGCATTAAAGATTGAATAAATCAAGAATAATGATGTTAGTGAATTTGATCAAGATTCAAGTGAAGATGATGATGAATTATCCTTCATTTCAAGAAAGATTAGGAGGATGTGGAAAAAGAAATTGAAATGAAGAATTCTTTTTTAAGAAGAATGGCAAAGACGATTCAAAGAATGATAAAAGTTCTATCGTCTACTATGAGTGCAATAAACCAGGACATTACAAGTCTGAATGCCAGTTGCTAAAAAAAAGTAAAGAAAACAAAAAGAGCATGATGGCAATATGGGAAGATCTGGATTCGTTTGAATCTAAATCCGACTCAGAAACATCAAAACAAGCAAATATATGTTTGGTAGCTGAAAAGGAATGCAATGATGAGATAATTTCTAACTTTAATGATCTTCAGGATGCTTATTTAGAATTGTTAGAAGATTCACATGCTATCTTAAAACAATATAGGATATTGAAAAAGAAATTTGTTGAAAATTTGAAGAACACAGAACTTTTAGAAAAAGAAAATGTCTGCCTTAAGAAACAAGTAGACGACATAAAAAAAGTAATTGTAGATAGATTTGTGGAAATTAATCAACTAAAACAAATGATTAACAGTCTCTCAGCAGATTTATCAACATTTATTGAAAGTACAAAAAGGATGAATGATATGATTGGAAGATATAGACATCTAAATGATAAGAGTGGTTTAGGTTTTAATAATAGTAATGTTGGTCGTAATAAGAGTTTTGTTCCTAATAGAAAAAAAGAAACAATATTCTTATTATTCGATGAAAAATTGTAAGGCTAACCCCAAAGGACCCAAGAAAATATAGATACTTAAGAAGGATATAATATATGTTGTAGATATCCTTTCTTGGGAAAAGCAACTAGCACCAATAATACTTAGACAGTGGATGCTTGCGACATATGATGGGAAGAAGGTCTATGTTCCTAGACCTCTAAAATAATCAAAGAGGACTAATAATTTTTGGAGACAACTTGTAGGGCAAAATAATTGGAATAAGCAAAATTGATAAAGATTCTTTTTCATCTATTGATAATGTTCTGCTAGTTAAAGGCTTAAAGAATAATCTAATTAGTGTAAGTCAATTATGTGATTCTGGTTTTGAAGTATCCTTTAATCAAAATTCTTGTATAGTAAAAAACAAGGACAGTTCTATATTCTTTTCTGTTAAGAGACGAAATAATCTCTATAAAATTAACTTAGATGTTTGAAAAGTTAAAATATTTCATGTTTTATATTAATAGATGAGGAAAAACTGATTTGACACAAAAAGCTAGGTCATGTTATTTTTAAACATATTTCCAAGTTAGTTAGACATGATTTGGTAAGAGGATTACCAAATATAAGTGTTAACAAAGATTTCTTTTGTGAGAGTTGTCAAAAAGGAAAACAGGTTAAAACATCTTTTTCCTTTAAAAATGTTGTAACTTCGTCTAGACCTCTATACTATAATTGTTACATATAAATTTGTTTGGTCCAACCAGAACACTAAGTCTTGGTGGAAAGAAGTATGGTCTTCTGAAGAGTCTATGCATGTTAAATTTGATGATGATTCTCATCTCGATAGAAAAGACGATTATGATGATGAAACTCTATCTACTCCTTTAGTCAATAACTTAGACACTTTACCACCAGACGATACACCTGATAAGGTAGAACATATTTATGAAAACTTTAGTCAAGACTGGAAGTACAAATCTTCTCACCCAGAAAACCTGATCATAGGAGAAACATCAGAAGGAGTGAGAACTAGGTCTAAATTTAGAGCTTTTGTTTCTGAATTAGAACCTAAGAAAATTGATGAAGCTCTTCAAGATGAAGCTTGTATTTTATCCATGCAAGAGGAGATAAATCAATTTACAAGGAACAAAGTTTGGTCTTTAGTTCCTAGACCATCCAATAAGTCTATCATAGGAACCATATGGATATTCAAAATAAATTAGACGAATCAGGAAGAGTAAATCGTAAAAAAGCTAGATTAGTAGCTAAAGGCTATAATCAATAAGAAGGAGTAGACTATAATGAAACCTATACTTCTATAGCTAGACTAAAAGCTATTAGGATTTTGCTTGCATATGTTGTTTGTCATGATATAAAACTATTTCAAATGGATGTGAAAAACGCCTTTTAAAATGGTTTTATAGATGAAGAAGTTTATGTAAAGCAACCCCTTGGTTTTGAAGATATTGATAAACTAGACTATGTCTATAAACTTCATAAAGTTTTGTATGGATTAAAACAAGAACCTTATGTTTGGTATGATCGTTTGAGTTTGTTTTTGATTAAAAATGACTTTATTAGAGGTCAAATAGATAAGATTTTGTTTAGAAAACATATTAAAAATGATTTTATAGTTGTACAAATATATGTAGGTGATATTATTTTTGGTGCAACTTCTAAGAAGTTCTCTTCTAGTTTTGAAAAAGCTTATGAAAAGTGAATTTGAAATGAGTATGATGGGTGAATTGAAATTCTTTCTTGGTTTACAAATTAAACAAACAAAAGAAAAGATTTTTATTCATCAACAAAAATATATCAAAGAACTTTTAGTCAAATATAAAATGGAGAAGGTCAAACTAAAGTCAACTCCTATGCATCCTTCAATCCTCTTATCTAAAGATGAAGCTAGTAAGAAGATTGATCAAACCTTGTTCAGAGAAATTATTAGTTCTTTACTTTACCTAACTACAAGCAGACCTGATATATTGTTTAGTGTTTGTTTGTATGAAAGATTTCAAGCAGATCCTAGAGAATCTCATTATATTGCTGTCAAAAGAATATTGAGATACTCGGCAGGATCTACTAGTCTTTGTTTAATGTATGAGAAAGGTAAAGATTTCAGGTTAATTGGCTACTGTGATGTTGATTATGCTGGAGATAGGATTGATAGAAAGAGTACAAGTGGAGGTTGTCACTTTCTTGGTCATAATCTAATTTCTTGGTTAAGCAAGAGGCAAAATTCAATTGCTTTATCTACTGCAGAAGCTGAATACATGTTAGTTGCAAGTTGTTGTTCATAGACATTATGGATTAAGTATCAATTAGAAGATTATTCTGTTCAAGAAGACCAGATTCCAATCTTCTGTGACATACAAGTACTACTAATCTCTCAAAGAATCCAATACAACACTCAAGGGTAAAGCATATTGAAGTTAGACATCATTTTATACGAGATTATATACAGAGAGGAATCATCAGTCTACAATTTGTTGAGACGAATCAATAATGGGTGGATATCTTCACTAAACCCTTAAGTGAAGATAGATTAAAGGAAATTAGACAAAACTTAAATATGGTAATGTTAAATGACCATTCGTCTGACACGTCATGACCTAAACGAATCGTATAAGAAGAAGATAAAAAGTCATAAGTTTTTAAGTAAATAGTAACGATAAGTTACAAACATGAACTTTTCAAGAGTATGTATAAGAAGGAAATCTTCTCAAGATTCTAAAATACATTATGCTCTAGAATTTTTTTGAAAAACTTTGAAACCAACTTGTTTAGTGCTCTGAAAAAAGACGATTCAACACTCTGTTCTAAACTTCAAGTTCTTCTCATTTCATATTTTCTTTAGATACTAACCTTGCTACATTAAGCAAAATACATATGTGTGTTTAGTGCTTATTTGTTACAGATTAAAAATGGAGAAATCTCTTATTTATGGGAGACATGTTGATTTCACTTCCTTGATGAAAAATCAGATGGACATCGAACAAGAAATTGAAGCAGTTGGCTAGAAAAATTTCTTCAACATTCGTGAAACCGTTTATTTGAATGATATATATAAGTTCTGGAAGAATGCAAAGGTGGTGGACAATATCTTAACATCAATAGTAGATGGGTTGTCGGTTATAGTCACACAAGATTCTATCAAGAAGGCTATTGGGTGTCCAAGTATTGGAGCAAAGCTGTATAACAATACAAAATGGATCGCTCGAGGTCGTGTACATAAAGCTCACGTCAATTGACAATTATATGGAAGTAGTGATCCTGGAGTCAAGAAGGCTTCAACCCTCATTCCAAAGGCTAGGGTTATACATTCACTGCTTATACACTGTATTCTACCAAGAATAGGCTCAAAGGACATGGTGACAATGAATGATGAACATTTTTTGTTTCATCTACTTACTCACCAACCCATTAATCTTCTGTTATTGATTTTGAAGAACATGATAAAGTCTAAAGGAGATTATTATAGCTCTTTACCTTACGATATGCTGTTGACAAGATTCTTTAAAGAATCTAGAATTCTACTTAACAGAGGTAACAGGATAAAGATGAATGTGAAGAGTGTTATGAATGCTACTACTATTCTCAGAATGAGAATAAAGAATGAAGCTGAAGTGGATATAGGTTTTCACCGAAAACAAAGTCTGAGGGGGAGCTTATAGTAAGACGAAGCAGGAATGAATATGTTACGTTTGACAGGAAGAACATCTGCAGAAGCAAAGGCTGAACAATCGTCTGATGTGCCAATATAAGCTATGACAATTCTACAAAGGGAGCAAAGTAGAGTTCAATAATCAACTCAACAAGTGTCTTTGAAGAGGAAGGTTGAGATGCTCCAATAAGAAAAGCCCAAACAGTCAAAAAGGTCACTAAGATTGTTGAGCTTATGATAACAAGAACGGAAGAAGCAAAAAGTTCTTATTCTTGGTGGAGATTTTGAGAAGTAAGAACAACGACAACAACCTACCAAATCAATTGTCTCTATTCTACAAAGTCAATCAGCAAAATCATTTGGAGAGAAAGAGATAAAAAGGAAGTTACTATTTAAGAGGAAGAAGCCTCAACAACAACTCTCTTCCAAACTAGCAGAATAACAAAAGAAGATGATGCTTAGATAGAAAAATGTTTCTTCATCTGATATTCAACTAAAGGCACAAATAGTTAAACGCCAGCTAGTACCTTACAATCCTTCTCAACTAATCAAGAAAAAGGATTTGAAAATGAAGGTCATAGAAGAATCAGTACCTGATCGAAACAGAAGATCAATTATTATCAGAGTGCCTTCTAAGCAGACAGTCAAGATACAAGTCGAGCTTATACTAATAAACAATCATACAATACATCTTTTCAATAATAAAGAACGGAGACTATATGGTATTCTGTAAGATGAAAAGTCAGAACCATATCCAATGAAGATTTCAAAGGATCGTTATATAATCTATTCGATTACAAGAAAAACAACAATAAAGATTGTACCAGATGTACAACCAAGATGTTCAGCCCCCGTAATAAACGAAGAAAAAAGGAAGAAGAATATATTTCCTAAAGGGCATGAAGATGATCTTACAAAAGAACAGATTCAAGTGGCTGTGAAGAACACAGACGATGCATGTAATGCAACTCAACCTGGTAGGTGTCTGTGTATCACATCACATATCAAGGGCATCAGGGAGTCAATTTAGAGTTTCTACCAAAAATGAAAGTTTTAAGGTAGTTCGCACTGTGACAAAAGGAAGGTACAGAAGTATCACGGTTGAAGGTATCAATTTCAACTTAGAAACCTTTGTGCATTTAATCATGCATTTCAGACCCTTAGTTTACATACCTTTAGTAAAAAATGTGTTACACCTTCTTGGGTAACCAGTTTATAAATTACCCAGACCTGATGATCTTGATCTCCCAGAAGGAAAATAAATCTTCAATTACCCTCAAACAAAATCATAGACTTAGACATTTTATCAAGAAAACCATCTGTTGTTGAAAACCTTCATCCACTTAGTGAAATACAACAAGATACTATTGTTAATTCAAAGTTCTTGAAGCATTTCATCAATTGGATTGAAGTTACTCACAAGCAAAAGGAAGTTCAGGATGCCTTAGTGAAAAATATTGAAGAAATTCATACTAAGGGTGATGAACTGGGTGATTCAGTGGGTGATCTTCATGAGGAAATAACACTTCTACGTGTTTCTGTTAAACAAGACCTTAAGACGATCCGCACTGATAGTCAACTTATGTATTCTGAAATTCTGAAGCATCTAAGATGAGCTATCTTTTTTATTAATAACAAATAGGGGGAGAAGAGGAGGAAGAGAAAAGTGAAAATATTAGAAAACATTGTATATCATTGTATATTTTATGCATTTCTTGTGTTTTTGTTTTGATTATTATTCATCTGAACAATATTTGTTTATTCGTCTGAATATTATTTTATCTTCTAATATTATGATTATTTGTCATCATCAAAAAGGGGGGAGATTGTTAAGTCAAGAAGACTTCACTTCTATTAATTTTGATGACAATCAAATAATAATAATCTTAGAAGTATGTGAATTGTTTTGATAAATTTGTTAAGTACGCAGAAAAATGTAAGTGATACATAGTCAAACCCAGAAGATACATGGTCAAACCCAGAAGATACATAGTCAGACCCAGAAGATGCGTAGTCAAACCCAGAAGATATTTTAAACTCAAGACGAATGACTTAAGACTGTCAAACTACAGAAGGTCAACATAATAAGATATAGAAGGTCAACATAAGAAAATAGAAGGTCAACATAAGAAAATAGAAGGTCAACACTAGAAGTGTGACAATAGAAGAAGCGCGATACCAGACGAAGTAAGACCAGAAGAAGTATAATACTAGACGATGCAAATGGAAACTATTCTAGAACATCAATTAGTTAGTTAGTTCGTTAGTTATAGGACTCAAATAATAACGGTTTCTAGAGATTCAAGAAGCATTTTCTCAAGAAGATAGTTGAAGATTTATGTTATAAATACTAGCTATAGTCGTAAACAAAAAATAACGTTTTTACAAGAGAGAAAATCTGATTGTACAATACTTAGAGAAACTCTGTATTCAAGTGCGAAAGAAAGAGAGCGAATACATCTGTAACGTGAAGCTCAAATAATATATTTCCTAGAGAAAGTAAGGCTAGAGTCTGGAGAGGTTAAGAAAGCAGATAAAGAATTCTTTGTGAAAGAGATTTGAAGAGGCTTTGCAAGTGTAGAAAGAATACTTGTAAAGTTAAATAGTAAAGTGAAATCTCAGATAAACTCTAAGGACTGGACATAGCCCAAGATTAAGGGTGACCCAGTATAAAATCGCGAAGTCTATTATGAAATCCTTATCTTTTAATTTTCTTGTAGTTGGAAGAGAAGATAATAATTTTTGCGATTACATTACTCACCGACTTTAGTGAATTGTTTTTGTGATCATTTGAATTTGTAAAGAAATCCAAGAAATTTGTAAAGAAATCCAAGAAATATCTTTGAAGATTTTACACAATTCACCCCCTTTGTATATTTTACATATTATACGTGATTTCTATATTAACAGTGATTTACATCAGATTTGAAAGAGATTTTAGTCCACTAATCTCTAAATGGGGATTATACGTCCTCAGAGAGAATATTATCTAAGTTAGGAACTCTTATTGGTCCAAAAAGTTATAGTAATTCATTAATCAAAGGTAAAACTGAATATAGTATACTCGTCTAGGAATCTAACTTAAATCTAGTTAATTTATAGTTTGATATATTCTTGATTAGTAGTTTGTATTAGTATTTAGATTTGTTATTTATTTTATTTTTCCTATTCATTTTTCTATAAAGGGTGAGCCTTAGGGTAACCTGTAAAGTTGTTCCTTTATGACCATAAGGTCACAGAAACAATCTTTTTGTAAAAATACAAGGAGAATGTTACGTACATTATGACCATCCCCAGACTTGCAAAACGAAAAGCCTTGTGCACATGATACGTTGAATTTTTATTTATTTATCTATAATGGTCAATCTAACTTATTAAGTTTGTGATTAGTGGGTAATTAATCGATGATTCTCGTAGAATTAACTTGTACTTATTCATGTTAGCTATAACCATGATATATGTTTGCAATAAAATATAGAATAAAAATTTGACACTATTATTAGGGATTAGACTTTAATATTGGTAAACTTACATACTGATTAGACTAGATCTTTTTGTTTTATTTTTACTTTAGTTTTGTTATTTATTTACTATAGTTTTCTTTTTCTCTTCTCTTTTTTAGATTACATCTTATATGTGAAACTCTGATGATCTTGGGAATCTAGTTGAGACAAAACTGAGATCGAGAGAACTTTGGACATAAAAAGAAGACTTCAGAGGAGAACAAAAACTAAGAAAGCAAAGATGCCAAAAGAGAAAATGAGATCACTAAAGGATTTTTTTGCACCAGATACCTAGGGCATTAGCTCAGGCATTATAAGGCCTAGCATTGAAGCTAACAAATTTGAGCTAAAGTTTTCCCTATTATCTATGGTATAGTAAAACCAGTTTAGAGGTTCACAACTTGAGGACCTCGTTCTACATTTATCAATGTTTTTATAGTACTATGATACATTGAACCTAAACAATGTATCTCTTAATGCAGTCAAGCTCTAATTATTCCCTTTCTCTTTGAGGGATAAAGTTAAAGCATAGTTGCAAACATACCAACAGGATCAATCACTAAATGGGATCAACTATCTCACACATTTTTTGTAAAGTATTTTTCTACAGGCAAGATTGCATAGAAAAGAATCATATCACCACCTTTTTCTAGGGGGAAGGTAAGCCTTTATACAAGGTCAGAGAAAGATACAAGGAGTTATTGAGACCATACCACCATCATGGATTAGAGAAGTGGCTAGTAGTTTAGACCTTCTAAAATGGAATGATTGACAAAACAAAGATCCCTATGGATGTTGTTATTAGTGGAGCCTTGATGAATAAGAAGATGGACGAAGCGTATTCTTTTATTGAGGACATGGCTTATAATTGTTATTAGTGGCTGAATGAGAGAGCTACCCCTAAGAAGATTCTAGGTAAGTATGATATATATGCTTTGAATCTTATAACTGCTAAGGTAAACACCTTATCCTAAAAGTTTGATAATATGAATGCTAATGTTGTTAATGCTACTAATGTAGTTTGTGACATATATGGATCCATAGGATACTGAGATGTAGATTACTAGTTAAGGAATCAATTTACATGTAACCTTTCTTTGAAATAAGTTAACTTCATTAGTAATCCTAACCAGAAGTATGAACTATTTTAGAAACATATAACCCTGGTTGGAGAAATCACCTCTCTCATATAGAAACAAGTTTAACCTTGCACTTTATAATATGCAACCATATGGTTTCTAGCCTAGACCATTCAAACCCTTCTCAGAAATCAAACTTAGAGGTCCTTTTAGAAAACTTCCTTACCAATCAAGCCAAATAGAATGAAGAATTCGAAGAGGAGATTAAGAAGCTTAACTCTAAAGTGGACTGTTGTTATCTATAATAAGATGCTCGAGTCCTAAATAGTTTAGAAGTCACTTTCATTACTATACCAACTAGTCAATTGCTTGACAAGCTTAAGATTCCTAGAGAACATTGTAATATTGTGATTTGAAAAGGTGATGAACTGAATGAGAGCCCTAGGCCAGAAAAGATTGAAAATAAGGGAGATCAGGGAAGAAGGACACCTAATAGGGAGGTGAATAAGTTTGAAAAAAAAGAAAGTGATAAGGAAGAGCCTAAATACATATCCCATACATCCTATATAATTCACTTAACCATTCCCTCGAATATAAGTGAAATCAAAGTTGGATAAAGAATTCAGGAAGTTTTTAAATTTTTTTCAAAATATTATATTAATATTATTTTTAATGTTGATTTAAAACAAATGTCCTTTTATGCAAGGTTCTTACAAGAGATTTTATCTAAGAATAGGAGACTTTAGGAGTATAAAGTTGCAACCTTAACTAAAGATTACAAACATGTAACTTATGAACCACCCTCAAAGTTTAAAGATCCTGGAAACTACTCCATCCTTTGCATTGTTGGAGATATAAGCTCATCACATCCTTTGTGACCTAGGGGCAAATGTTAGCTTCATGCCCCTATTAGTTTATAAGAAGCTTAAGGTGGGCAATCTTAAACCTACTGCTATCTTTTTGTAACTGGTATATCACTCTTTTAAATGTTTGGTAGGAATATTAGAAGATGTGTCCATAAAAATAAGTAAGTTTTTTTTAATTGATTTTGTGGTATTAGATATTTATAAGGATAGACATGTACCTTTGATTTTAAGTTGGCCTTTCCTATCCATTTACAAACCTTAATTAATGTTCATGAAGGAAAGCTAACCCTCAGGGTCTGGGATTAGAAATTGTATTTAAAGAAATTTAAATCCCATAATCCTATTAAAGGTATGTTCAACAAGTGCCTCTATTTTATTATAATAAATGAGGATATATCTTATATTATTTAAGAGGCAAAAGTACGTGGTAAAAAGCAGACATATTTAAGGCTAAAGGAAGTAAGTGGAATATATGAATACTTAATAAAGGAACATGAAGTATGCCCAGAAATTAATCATTCTAATAAAAGAAAAAAGAGTAAAGTTGGTAAGGATGGAAATGGGCCAGGTTGGGCCTGGGAAGTCTGAAACAGTCTAATCTTAGCTTGCCACTGACCCAAGCCCAAACCCAAGCCTGAGCCTAACTCAGCTAAGCTTAAACTACTTTTTAAATTAAAAATGCAAAATTGATGTTATTGTTAGTAAAATGACATCATTTTATTTACAAATATCGAGCCTTGAGCTAGGTCAGGCCTGAGCAGCTTGATTCTAAGCCCAGTTTGAGGCCCAATTTTTTAAAAAAATTAGGCTCAAGAATAGGTTTGAGACCCAGCTAACCCTAACTTAGCTCGTTACCTTTAGGTTGGGTTAGTCTGAGCCCAGGCCTGGTTGCCATCTCTAAAAGCTGGTGGTAGATCTTAAGGCAACTTATAGCCTAATAGTTAGTGTTCACTAAGTAAAACCTAAAATAATTGCTTGTATGGAGGTAACCTAATATTCTTTACCTTTATTATTATTAGATTTTAATATTTCTAGTTGTTTAGGTTATTAGTTGTTTGTTTTCTTAGTTTCATGTCATTTTCTTGATCTTGACTTGTTGAATTTTCTCATTAAGTATTTTGAATTAGTGTATTTTTAATTTTTCAGGTTTTAGAATCTACATTAGCTTTAGCACACTGCCGTATTTAACTTTGTGTAGGCGTACTCAAAGAAATGCAAAGTGTCCCTTTCATACCCAATACCTACATTATATCATATAGGTAGCCATGTACATACATATGTCCTCGTATTTCTCTAAAGTTTGTGGAAGAAAACCAAAGGCTATAGGATGTGGCACTTTTTAACACGATCAAGTACAAGGTAGGGCGTCGATACTTTTGTTTTATAAATTCCCTAAGGTACATGCACATGTGTTTAAACATGTGCTTAGGAGACGTAAGATACAAAAAGTATCACTTTTGTATATAGAACCTACACGATCCCGTGTATCCATATCTGTTTATTCTTTTTTTAAGGTCCGTTCAATTCAAATAACAAACCCTCGTGTTACTTACATTGTCTCTCATATTAACAATACAAAACACATATAACCATATTGAGCATTATAAAAGGCAAACCACCTTGTTTTCTCAATCTCAACTGTGTTTTCCTTAATTTTCATTAAAATTCTAGTTCATGTTTTAGTTCTGAAAGATAAATCACCCTCTAGCCGCCTAAATAATAAATAGAGTACCATAGTACATAGTTGGATTTTTCTTCACTAAATTTTTAGCTTCACCCAGGTATTTTTCTATAATATCTCTATTTTCATTATTTATATTCATTTTAGAATATTTATGTTAATGAGTATGTCTTCATGTTATTTGATAATTAAATATCTATTATACATTATTTTGAAGGTGTTAGAAAAATAACTTAGGTGAACTGGGACTTATATGTGTTATATTTGGTTAGAGATTCTTAATGTGACTTATATATGTTGCTTTAGAACCTTAAATTTTAAAGATTGGTTGGTTGGGACTTTATAATAGACTAAAAGACATAGGGCTAATATTTTAACATTATAAGATGCATAAATGATTATAATAGACTAAAAGACTTAGGGATTTATATTTTGGCATTAAAAGATGTAGAAAATGAAAATATGGCATGATATTATTATAGGTTGATTACATTCTACTTAGTGGTTTACTCTTTCATTTTTGTATTTTTTACACTATACTACACAATGATGCATTTGTGTGATATTATCTATTATTTTTGTGTCTTATTTATATTTTTATTTAGATATCATATTATAACACGAACTTAGAGACCACTTAGACTATTATAGAGGTTTGCACATCAACCATAATGCAAGAGGGCCAAAATGGACATCACTACTTCTACATCACACATTATTGCCTTAAGGACGCATGTTTTAAGGAGGTAGTAGACGAGTATGTAGCCTTAATGCCATCATCGCATCTAATAAAGCCATAGGTTTTTGCAGATGCTTAGCAATAATTGAATCATCCACTAATCACTTTGACACATAGGCATAGAAAAAAGGGTATCAAGCCTTCCATACTAGACAATTTAAGATGCCATGTTTCATTAACTGGGATATCCTCAAATAGGTCAATCTTACTGATGGGGTGTGAGATAATTCCATTGAATAGGTGGTTTGATGTCTTTTATTATCATGCCTTGATCTATTGCAAGTTTAAACTAGAGTTTATATGCATATTAGAGGTAGACGACACAAGGATGTTATAGATAGACATATTAGTACTTAAGCTCAGACTAGGAGTTATAGACTACAATTTGAGTTATAACTAGTTTGCAGTCTACTAATGGTGTGCAGGGTTGCTGACACTATTAAGATCCATATTGATTGGGATTTTTTAGTTATAGATGCAAGGATCTACTAATAGCTAATGGCAATCATACACCCATATCACCCCATAAAATCTAAGGTTTACAGTTTTATATTCCTCTATATGAGGTTTATACACAAGCTCTTAACCTATTCAATGTGTGCAAAGAAGGAGACCGCCAGAGTTTTCATCAAAATGGATTTGTTCCTATTGTATTGCATATGCAAAAAGTTGAGGATGCAATTTGGCATACTCTTTATATAGTTAGTGTGGGGATACTTCAACAAGGCTAACTTTAGGATCATTGAAGGAAGCTTAGTAATTATAAGTCTAATGTATGGGTTAATAGTACCTATAGAAATTGAGAGTAATACTTCACATTTGTTTGTGCACCACAACTAGTAGATAAGGAGGCGACTACTTAGGAGGATCTGCCGATAGGACTTAAAAGAGCTCTTATACCACCACAACTACCACCATCTATATCAGTATCTTAACTAACTAATTTGACATACATTAAGGTGTATATACACCGGATGGGAGTATGGTGCAGTTCATGTAACATATATAAGTGGAAATTTGACCTGTACTAATATATCCATATAAGCCAATTACGATGGAGATGGAGCACGAGCTAGCAGTGTTAGAAGGTGATGAAGCTAAACTAAGAGCCTAAAGAGCCCAATAAACCTATGGCATTAGCTAAAGATGTTGATGTTATGGATGTTGATCTTAGAGAGTCAAAGGGTACTACTATACCAACTAGAGGAGACCACTATTCTCAATGACGACATGAGAATAGTGGCAATCGATTCCTTCATAGGGAGCTTAATGGAGATGGTTTCATTTGAATACCTAGAGGACCAATGGGTAATACTGTCATACATGCCACCTTTAACCACCTCCTCTAGACCCTTAACATGTGTTTGTATTTTATTTTTCCTTTTTGTTTTACATAAATATTCTTGATCATGTATATACACTTTTGATATTATTATTTTGTCAAAGTTCTTTTTATAGTCCATTTAGCACTTCAATGATACATATGTGGAATGGATTCACAACTCGACTTAACCATACTCAAGTTTATCAATTTTGTCATTATTTTCTTAATATGAGATCATTTTTGGAAATTTTTTCTTTGAAAACATGTTATTGGAAATAATTCATAATGAATTTGATTATTTTGGTGAATTGGTTTGTTTTGTAATTAGTTATAAGTGTTGAATTTATAAGTGAGTTTGATTTTCCTTAAGAACTTAGAGAATGAATACATAATGATCATTATAGTATTCTTGTGTAAGATACACAAGCATAAGTAATTATGACTTCATTCAAAAAGTAGAAAATAAAATAATAATATGTGAATAAATGAGTATAATAATTTCACTTTGTTGGCTTTATTTTAATAAAAACAGTTGAAATTAAAGAGTGGTGCTAGTACTCATTTAAGATAGTGACCTAGTTGAGTAACAATGGTATTCATAATAAGGTGTTTAATCTTGCATAAAAGGCTAGATGAATTTTTGAACAAACTTTTAATGCTCCTATTTAATTTCATGTTTTATTAATAAAAATGATGTGAAGGTGTATGAAAGTTGAAGCATGTATCTTATATATGTTATTTATACATAGGATTAAGTTTGGTAATTCAAATTGAAGTTTGAAATGTCATGAAGTGAATTGAACCATCTTGTGAATTGATGCAAGTAGTTAGTTAAATAACATTTTGAATATCGTCTATAATTGAATGAGCAGTAAAGTTTTATTAGATTGACATTTTTTCAAAGTTATTTTCTATTTAAGATTGAATGACGAAGTATTTTGTTTGAGGACAAGCAATTGTTTAAATATGGGGGAAGTTTGATGTATGTTAGATATATAACATTTTAGTATTATTTTATGGTTTGTTACTTATGTTTTTGGTAGTTTTGAAACTTAATTTAAAAAATTGTCATTTTAGGTTATATTTCTATCCATAAAAGGAAAAGAAGCAAAGTTAGAGAAGAGTTCAAGCTAAATGAAATAATTTCAAAAGATTTGGAGAAGATATAACACAATATTACACACAAACCCTTTTTAAGGGTTGTGTATAATTGTGGTTACGTTTATTCCTCTTACACACCTTACACATCCCTTATTACCCCTTTAAATGACGAACAGTATACTACATGGTCACATGTATGCACAAGTGCTAGCATTGCTAGTTTTGGAGAATTTTATATTGGATATGGCTTGCTACATGGGCAATTGAAAGTTAGAATTTCAATTTTAGCAAAGAAAACAGATAGAAAAGACCAATTCTTTAGCTAAGAAAATATGATAAAGTCACTTTGAATGCATTTTGCATCAGTCTTGATCAAGAGTTCACCATTCTTTAAAGATAAAGAAAGAGTACAACAATTCTTTAAAGATTTCAAGATTAAAAACATAACTTCTTTATCTTGTTTTATTTATTATTTTATATTGATATCTTTTATGTGAAGATGAGTTAAATAAGTATTAGATAAGGTAGGAAGAACTTAGGATGTGATATAATCTAATTCACTCTTTAATCTAGTGAAATTATAGTTTTCTTGTGATTTATTCATGATTTTATAATAGATCAATCGAAAGAGTAAAAGTGAAAGATTCATTATATGATTCATGCATTAACATTTGAGAGACGAAACGTGCGTTTATTTCATAAAGTGAATAAAGAATGTTAAACATGAGCTAATCAATAGAAAGGCGTAAGATCCTCTTACATTAGGGTCAAACCTATTAAGAGAGTTTATAAAATTAATTAAAGCATTCTTATGTTTTCTGAATTCGAAAGAGATTTTGTTGATATATCTTTGAAAAAGATTATATTTCTTGAGAGAGAATATACTCTAAGTTATATTCTCTTTCTAATATAAGAAGTTAGAATAATTAATTAGTTAAAGATAAAATTGAATATAATAAAGTCCTAAGGAATTTGCTTAAATCTAATTAATTTATAATATTGTATATTTTTATTATTGCTTTGCATTAGTATTCGATTTGTTGCTTATTTAATTTTCTTTATTCATTCATCTATAAAGGTTGATCTAGGTTATTAGGTTTGTATGTAATAGGTAGTTAACTGATAATCCTCGTGGGATCAACCCATACTCATTTGTACTAGCTATAACTACACCATGCACTTGTGATAAGCTATAGAACATTTATAGTTTAACATTTTCTTTTCTAAATAAATATTCAAACAATATAGTTTTCACATGTTAAAATTGTTAACATATGTAATAGTAGCATATTATTAAATATATTTTTTATAACAATAGTATATATTTATACATAATATTAGTCATATGTTTATCAAAATCATGTATAATATCTTCTTCATGTAATAGTTTAGACAAATAAAATACGTAATTCCTTTTTCTCAAGTTCTTTTCTCTTTGAAGATAATTTGGTTATGCAAGTAGTGTTTGATATATACCAAGCTCTTCAATTACTTAAAAATCATAATAGTATGAACCTTATATCTTAACTCCTCTACACATAGCCATGCACAACTTTAGAAGTCTGACATTTAACTCCAAAGCTCCTGCATCTAAAGGTTGAAGGTGATTAAAATTACATCATTTTAGTTATCTTAAGCCAAAATGACAAAGTTCCAACTTAAGAAACATGAAGATCTAATTAACATCATTGCCATATGTTACCCACTAATTGGTTTACAAGTAACCAAGCTAATGCCACATCATTAATAAAATTAGACTAAAGTGCCCTACACTTACCATATCAAACTATTATGTTAGTTTAGCTCCCATACCGACTACACAGACTAATATATTAGCTTGGATCTCACATTTGCCACGTTAGCACCCTATCTCATCACTGATTCAACCAATTCGATTTAGACCCATTGACTAAACTTTGACAAATCAATTTAGCAATTTTCTTGCAAGTTTCTTCTTAAGTTAGACTAGTTCATAAGATTTTTAGGTGTTTTAAACTCATATTTAATGTCAAATTGATCAAATTCTAGCTCTACATATAAGTTTCTCCATTTTTTTTAAAGCCTTAATGTTAAGAATATTTCTCTTTTTGTACATTATGGTTAATTCCAAACTTTAATAAGCCTTAGTGTTAAGAATCTTTCTCTTTTATACATTTAGACCCATTGACCAACCTTTGAGAAATCAATTTAGCTATTTTCTTACAAGTTTCTTCTCAGGTTAGACTAGTTCCTAAGATTTTTGGGTGTTTTAAACTCATAATTAGTGTCAAATTGATCAAATTCTAGCTCTATATATAAGTTTCTTCTTTTTTTTTAAGCCTTAACTTTAAGAATATTTCTCTTTTTGTACGTTATGGATAATTCCAAACTTTAATAAGCCTTAATGTAAGAATCTTTCTCTTTTATACATTGTGGATACTTCTAAACTTTAACAATAAGTTTCTCAACTAATAAATGTCATCTTTAATAGATCCAACTATGATTTGTGGGTTAGGAAAGTGTGTAACTTTGTCAAAGATAGGCCTTTTTGGCATATTGTTAATAAAGAAATAATTAAACATATTCAAAGGCTAGATAAAATAGAAGTTATATTCACAGAATGTCTAATATGTTTAGATGATATGAATCATAAAATTTTAATATGATTTCGTAATATATATGCCAACTAATTAACCTTAATTTCTAGCAGTTCGATACTACTAAAGAGTTGTGGAATATTTTTAGGGATTATTATTTTATATATGATGATGTCCATCAATTTTAGCTTTATAGATAACTCCATTTCATACAATAACAAAGTGAACAAACTATCTATAGTCATGAATATGAAATACTAGAGCTTTAGGATTAGCTGACACTTGAAAACCCTATTTGACATAATTCCCAGACTACCACTATCTATATAAATCTTTGCAACTGAAAGCATATTTTGAATCTATTATTCTTTGATATAAGTTTGATTCTATCTATAGAATTTTTCTTCATCAAAGATCTCTATTGAGCCTTAATATTTTAATAAAAAATCTAATTATTAAAGAGGCATAACTTTAACACCCTCTAAATGGAGAAATTTATTCTATTTACCAAGTTTGTTCTTACTACTCAAACTTCTCTTATCAAAATTTTAACTTTTAAAACTCAATTAAGAATAAGGTATTTTGCAGCTATTATAAAATGAGTGATCATCACTTCTCTAAATGCAAGAAACAACCCAAATTAGGTAGCTCTTTTAAGTCCTCTTAAAATACTACTGTTATTGTTGCCATAGAGGATGTAATAAAGAATATATTAACATCTCTTAAATTTTCCTTAAAAGATCTTCAGGTTGTTTTACAATAACTTTAGCAAAATTTTGGTATTGCTTCCTCTCCTACTTTATCTATCACATTAGTTCACATTAGGAACTTCAACTTCCAAGTACCTTAGCTGTATTTGTTATAACAACATGACCGCTAACTCTTCCATATTTGATTCCTTAAAAACTCCTTTTATTCCACATATTATCTAATATTGTTGATAACTCTATTATGTGTTCAAATTGAAAGCATTGTTCAACACCTAACTTATCTTTTCTTGATACTTTTTTTATTCCTAAACTCTCCTTAAATCTTGACTTTATTGCTTAATTATATGAACTCGATATTAACTTAATTTTCTTAAGTCATAGTTATACTACACAATATCTATATAAGGATGAGATCCTTAGGAAAAAGTATAAGATTGGAGGGCCATTTGAAATTACCTGTTTCCAAATTCCTTCCAAACTGGTATTGATGTTATTGTATCTCATATATGACACTCTCGTTTTGGTCATCCTTACAATTATTTTTTATTTTTTTAGTTATACATGGATTTATTTCCTACATCATAGGTTTCAATTATTTTATATCTATTCTCACTTTCTAACTATAATTTTGCATACTAATAATGATGTGGGATATAAGAAAATATTTCACCTATTTTCTTAATCAATAGGGCATTATTTCAAAGATCATATCTAAGTGTCTCTCAATGGGATGGTAGAGCTAAATGAAAACATAAACACATTCTCAATATTATTTAAGCTCTTTTCCTCTCTTCCTCTTCCCAAAAACCTTTTGGAGAGAAATTGTTGTCTATATTATCAGTTGTGTTCCTACTCTAGTCATGGGTAACATTTCTACTTATGAATCTTTATACAATCATGCTCTTAACCATAAAGATCCCAAAAGTCTTTAGTAGCTCTTATTTTGTTCCTATTCAACCAAATGAATACATCATATTATACCTACGAGCATGATTATATTGTTTTTAGGGTACATGGTAGAGTAAAGAAGGTATATATGGGATCCTTTTTCCAAAGATTTTGTATCTCACGATATGTGATCTTTTGGGAACATGAGATGATTTTAACTGTTTCATAATTTCGAGTCAATAAACCTTCTCAACAGTTCTTCTTTAATCCCACTATAGCCTTTTTTTTTTACATTTCTTTTATAGGACCAATTTCTAACAGTTATAACTGACAGATCTCTATCCTGAAATGACTAGGTAGCCTACTCAACACTTCACGATGACCTTTCGATCGATATCTGATCCAACTGGGAAGTTCTCGTAGAGCCAAGCCTATTGCCTTTTTTAATAAAAAAACTTTAACGTATCATAAAAATATATATACAATGGAGTTTTTTTTAATGTTTTTGTAGTTTATACCATTTTTATTAAAAAAATTCAACAACACAACGACTATATTTAACCTTCCCAAATTTTCTAAGTCTCTATAAAAGTTCAAAAACACTTATATAATCATCTCAAAATCCCTACTACAAATTTTGGACTTTAAGTCCATTCATAAGCAATCTTAACAATCACTTCAATAATCTTAAAATAAACTCAGAAATATTAAAAAATTTAACTTTAAAACATTTATCTACATGCATTCTTTACACAAAATAAAGTCCAAAACATATTCATGAAAATGCAAATTTTTCCAAAAACATTTACAAGGAAAAAATGCCTACACAACAACATGTGACGAAGTTGGTTAGTCGTAAGGTCTAGTCCTTGCTATTGAATCCCTTGAGCATGCAACTAGGAGGTTTCATTTAAAAATAGAAAAGAGAGTGTAGCTAAACAAGCTCAGTGAGTGCTAAAATTTTCTATTCAAATCATAATTAACAGTTTAAACCCCCTTAAAGCAAATTCATCTCAATTTGTATAATTCAATACTAATATGAAGCATATATGTTTCCCAAAATCAATTTTCTCAAATTACTTTTCAAATAAGTAGTGGCAACATTAAAAATTTCATGAATTTCTTAGACGACATAGCCTATCACTAACTTTATTGCCATATGATACCCTCAGGCATAAAGTCACGGAATTGGTTATGCATCGCTTACCTGCGAAACCACTGATGACAGAGCTAGTTCTACATCACTTACTTGCACTAGGATAACCATTATACATCGGTAGTTATAGAACTGGTTCTACATCGCTTACCCATAACTAGTCAACCACTAATTACGAAGCTAGTTCTACATCGCTTACCTGCAACTAGTTAACTAATAGTTATGGAACTGGTTCTACATCGCTTACCCATACTAGGATAACTATTATACATTGGTATAATAATATGTATAAAAGTTATCAATATACCATACATCAACCAGTAACATCATCTCAATATAAAATCAAATCATATAAGATTTAAATTTTAAACTTTAATTTTATATGGCTAAAACATAAAATTATATTGGCAATATTCACTTATAATGCATCATTCACATAAAACTCATCATCCATATTCACTTCAACATATAATAGAAATCATTTTCATAAAATACATTTAAAATGTACTCACCATTAAACAACTTTATTGCTAAGCACACTTATGTGTTTTGTGCATTTTCTTTACCTACATAAGCGCATTTTGCTTAGGAATCTATTTCCAATTTTAGAATTAAGATATTAACACCATAAATTCAGTTTAATCAAATTTGAGATTAGTATTTAACCGCATAATATGTAATTTAAGTACAAATTGCGGGATGTCTTGATAGAAAAAAAATTGCACGCATTGAATGGATTCGAGAAGGGAGGGTTCCTCTACAAACCATTCGAGCTATAATTGATTATTGTTCCTATCCAGTTATGACTATTTATGGGGTATTAGGCATAAAAATTTGGATATTTGTAGACAAAAAATAGTGGACCTTTAATTGACTTATTGTCTTTACATTCTAACGATTGATATAGATAGAACAAAAAAAAGAATGAAATAGTTTTGTTTTTGTTTTTGTTCAATCGAAACAAAAAGTATCAACGTTAATCATATTTCCGTTTACTACCATAAGCTAACTTATTATTCTCTGTTTCCAATTCTAATTTCAAAATTCACTTCAAATCATATTTTACCCATTCTAAGTTATCAATTTCTTGAAAACACTATCTCTCTCAATTTAATTCACCATATTATGATCATGCATGATGAGTCACGGTTATGACCTATGTCTAGAATCCATACCTCCTTTTGTTATTTTTCAAATAGAAAACAATTAAATTAGGCTTTAAGCCTTCTAGACATTTGTTCTCCTAAGTCTCTAGTTTCCATATCATCAAAAATTATGCTATTGCAAGTTCTAAATCATGAAAAATGCATCAAATATCACAATCTATTTCAACACAGAGGCAATATCAGGTTACCATTTTCAATCCCAAACTTAGTTATCATTCATCCAGAATTAGGTTTAGATTTATTCTAGACATGTTTGTAATATATATTACGTTTCATTTCCAATTAGAATCACTCAATTTGGAGGTTTGTAGGTTGATTTATGATCAAAACAATAGGACTATTTCAATCTAATATAAGACAAAATTCTACTACACATTCCTCTCTTGTTATATTCAATCAATTCTATGTAAAGAAACACCAAAGTAACACCAAAAAACCATTGATCTTAAACACATCCTTCTCACTCAAAATAAGCCCATAAAAATCAGAAATAAAGGTTAGGAAAACTTACCACTTTCTTTCCCCAATCTTTTTGGCTAAATGATGAAAACTTGGGTTTGATCAAGGTTTCTCCAAATCTCCATCAAAACCCATCAATAATGGAAGCCCTCTTCTTCCTCTCTCCTTAGAAGACCTTCAACATTGCTTCTCTTCTTTTCACTTTTGTTTTTTCTCTCTCACGTTTACCCTCTCAAGCACTCTCACGGTTATGTTCAAATGAAGATAAAAAGTCTCGTTTTATTCTTTTTAATGCTCATTTAATGAAATCCACACTTCATCTTCCTATTGGTTCTCTTTTAGTGACTCATTCTTCTACTAACATCATGTAAAATGACCAAATTGCCCTTTGATGAATATCATAAAGAACAAACTGCCTTTTAATGCACACAAAAAGATCAAATCGCCCTTTAATGCATTTAATTCACCAACTAACCGAATTAAATCCCAAAAATATTCCATAACTGTCTTATCGTCAAATTGACCGTAAAATACTCGAATTAAGGTCAATACTTATTAATTGGATGCTTTAAAAATTTTCTAATGGGTTTAAAATCATGAATACCAATTACATTCCAAAAAGAGCATTTTAGTCGTAAAATTTCGAAACTCCCGAAATCCATCCTATCGGACTTATTTTTGATCCATTTCAGTATCATTAAAATATAATATTTATTTTGGATATTTTTCATTATTTTGAGGTTTGGTTCCACAAAAATTTACTATTCATCCAAAAATACTATTCACCAAAAATAAAAAAATTTATTCAGTGAAAGGAAAGGTTCGGGGTTTTACAATAACAACTCAATACAATATATGTTTGGCCCTATTGTTCTTCTTCAGTTATGGATCCAACACCCACTGTTTATGATCTTTCTCCGTCATCGGAACTTCTTACTTCTTAAACTGATACTCAATATAACATCCAAGTAAGTCATCCAAGTAAGTCTTCTTCTCTTTTATATTAACAATGTGATAATTACTTGTGATCACACTTAAGGTATTTCCATTCACAAATCCTTTCAATATCAATAGCTTAAGATGAAGGATTTAGGTAATATACATTATTTTTAGGTCTTAAGTTTTCATATAATGAATATAGCTATTATATGTCATAAACGAAATATGTCATCAATCTTTTCTCTCATTCTGTTACTATTGACACTAAGATTATTAGCAGCCTACTTGAATCTAGTGTCCATCTTTTTTCTACTGTTAAGACTCTCTTCAATGATGGAACTATTTATCACCACTTAGTTAGTAATCTTATATATATTATTACCTTTTGTCCTAATATTGTCCATATTGTTTATATCATCAATTAATTTACGTTAGTACTTTATACAACTTATTTATATATTTTTCTTTGTATCCTTCTATATATCAAAGGTACTCTCTTCGTGCTCTTCAATTCTATCATTCATCTCCATTGGAGTTACAAATATACTTTAATTCTAATTGGGCTAAAGATCCAACTGATCAATGCTCTACTAATAGTTTGTTTCTTCTTTGACACATATCACATTTCATAATGCAATAAGGAATAAACATCTACCTTTCGATCTGACTTGGAAGCAAAATGTTAAGCTCTTATAAATATAACTTTTAAAATCCTTTGGCTATCTTTGTTACTGTAAGATATATGTATTTTCTCCTCTTCCACAATTCCTTCCTTTTGTGATAATCATAGTTATATACAAATTGCCCATAATGATGTCTTCCACAAGCCTACCAAATATATTAAGATTGATTATTACCTTGTACGATACCCTGTTACTCAAGACACTATTCAACTTGTCCCTATTTCATTAGTGTCTGGTTAGGTCGACTGTGCTAGGCCCAGGCCCAGGCCAAGGTCCACATGTTCATGACCAATTTGCAGGTGGAAATCTCCTATGCATCCGTAAAGACCTACGTAAAGACTTAAACCTAGCATCTATTCCATATATAAGGTGTAGCATCCCACTCCCGCAAGACCCAAACCCGATATCGTGGGTGATATCTGAGTCTGCGCCTCACGAGAGTGGTATGCTAAAGCACTCAAATACAGTCAAACACTCAGTATAAATTTTTTTAAAAAACATTTTAGGTCATCATAATACAGTCACAATATTTAGTCATCGAATGTACAAAAACCCATAATCACATTAGGCCCACTAAACTACAAGCACTATTTTACAGAAATTGCAGAAATATACAATTTTACACAAGACAGAACGACACTAATGCAGACGTGAACTAATCTCGACCTCAAACTCTGACTTGCATGCAGCAGGCATACTCCCGTTTGTCTAACGAGGTACTCGTCAAATCCTGAAAAATAGTTTCAATTTTGGGTGAGTTTGCGAACTCAGTGAGAAACCATCATCGATGGTTCACTCAACTCATGCATATACAAACAATTCACAGAATATCGCATAGTATTATGGTCATATCATTTCACAAATATAAAACGTTTCGCCCTTTCACTCAGTCCATGTTCAATCATATGTATATGCAATGCACATGTAACACTTCCCATTTTATTACGGTGTTGTGACCGTGTGTCTGATCTGTCCCAAAAATGGGCTCATTAATGGTGAGCCTGTGACTCTGAATTACGGTGGGCTTGAAGCCCTGATACGGTGAGCCTGTGGCTCTGAATTACGTTGGACTCGAGGCCCTGTTGCGTTGAGCTTTAAGCTCTAAAATACGGTGGCTGCTCCGATCACAACTGTCATTATCTGAACATGCCTTTATGCATGAATGCATATGTCTCAATTTACAATAGTTGTGTCACAACATAATGCCATTTGTCCCCAAATCGCATTAAAACCAAATAATTACACCTCACACACAAATGACACTTCGATATCAAGTTCTCGAATATTTCGGACACTTATGGTCCGAATTCAATCAAAATCAAACACATAAACCCTCCATTAACTCCACATGGGATAAGCACATAATTTTAAACACACAAAGATTGAGGAACCAACTAGGTTACTCACTTATTACTTCCGAGCTAATACTTGGAAGTCCCAGCACCGTCGGTCGGTCGACGTTCCAAATGTGCCTCTATAATAATCAGAGAATATAACCATTACTAATTGTCCAATCAGAACTAGTTAATGATGCACATGTAACTATTAAAAGGAGTACAATGCATGTTCATGATATTCCCGGCCTTAATCTAAAATTTTCTATCACAAAATTCCGTCTAAAAATTAGAAATCTAACGGCACTGAAATTACTCAATTCGGGCCTCGATAGGTCCAAAAGTTACTAAAACAATGACCAGAAACCAATTGCCCGGACCCACATCAATTTCACCTTTAAAAAATTCCTAATTTCTCCTAAAATGAAATTAAATATTCCATGAATCCGATGCCTCGAGAATCAGGTCAATCGGATGTCGGATGAAACAGATATAAGCAAAAGAAGGCCTAAACATATATATATATATATATATATACAAAGATACAACAAAGAACCAAGTGCTTTCCCCTCTCTTTTTTTCCCTTTTCTGTCCAAATTTCAAACATGCATAACTCTTTAATCCCAACTCCAAATTGGACAAACTTGGTGTCTATTTCATAGCGAAAAGAGAGCTCTACAAGTTTCATGAAGGCCACAAAAATCAATTTCACCCCTAAGGGTGTCAAAAATACACTCAAAGTTACTGCCTTCACAATGCCTCTCAAAGCATTGAAACATTTTGTTAAAACAGTGCAACATTTTGTAAAATCCATAAATTCTCATTCCCTTTGCTAAAAATTACAAGATTCATGCTAAATGAAATATCAGAATGTGACCTACAACTTTCATGAACAACATGAAATCAAATTCAATTGCTAAGTAGGTCAAACAATTCAATGAATGATTTACCTAATCGAAACCATTCGAATCGAACAACAATTTTCTGAAAAACATAACTCCTTGCACAAATGTCAAAATTTTCATACTTTATACCCATGAAAAGATAAAACAGAATGATACACTTCTCATGAAGGGCTTAACAGCCAATTCCATCTCTAACAAGCTCAAATCGTTATGCAAGTGATCGCCTCGATCAAGAATAATAACCTAACTTAGGTTCAGTTTTTGAAAATGCATTACTCCCAAATCTGATATCCAAAAATAGCATAAAATATACCATTTTTAAGCTAATTGTTTCCTCTACAAATTTCCAGAAGATCACTTGAGTCAATTCAAATAACAGAAATCTCTAAATTTGCTTCCAATCACAATACTCACAAAACCTACACTTATGGCTAGGTTTCACCAAAATGCACATAACCAGTCAATAGTCAACAATTCATATCTCCCAAAATACATATCGAAAAATTGAAAAATCAGTGACAATGGAAAGCTAACAAGATAGGCTTCAACTTTCATTAAGACCATTTTCACCAATTCACCCTAATTCAATCCAAAAAAAATTCATCCAAGTTTCAGGTTATCAATCTCGGATATTGTTCACACAGCTCCTATATGTCACTTGTAAATCAAAATTCACCACTCTTCTCATCAAAATTGGGCAGAACTTCCTTCATATAAAATGTAGCCAAATGTTTCAATTTTAATTTAAAACAAACTTCACCTCAATTATTTACCCACACATCTAGTTATGGCAAAAGCATTGACACTAATACACATTCCATTTTTTCAGCTATTAGACCTAACCACCTCCTTTCATTTTAACATCATTCCTACATCAATAAAGTTTCACTTTAATCACTCATTCAGCCAATATTTCATCCAATCATCCACTCAATCACTTAACCACAACCATGGTAGCAACTACACAATAAATGTTCATTTGTTTCCACTAATCTTGAATCACAAAATTCATTTCAAACCATTCAAACTTTCAAACAACACCTATGACACTTACCTTCATCATTCATCCTCACACAAATATAAACTCATACCCAAACAATTAAACCACAAGTCTCATGGAATTAATGTACAATAAATCACAATTAATGCATCTAACTACCAATTCATGCACTAATGCCTAATCAAAACTTAAAGCATAGTCTTACCTCACTAAGTTTCCAATCCTTCAATCCTTCACTAATCATAACTTCCTAACTCTCACATAACACCCACGGCATCATCATTCCAAGGAAGCAAGGTTATGTTAAGCCTTTTAGGTGAGTTAATAGAAAAGAGAGCAAAGTAGAAGGAGGAGGAGATAAGCAATTGTAGTTAGAAAACTTGAAGAAAATTCAATGGAGAGAAGAAAGGATGAAGCTTCGGATGGGAGAGAATAAAGCAAGTAAAAGTCATCTTTTCCTTCTTTAAATTTGGAGTTGCCGAAAATGAGTGGGTTGGGAATAAAACAAAAGCATTAATGTAACATCTCATCACCGATGGGAAGGGTAAAATGGTAATTTGGAATGAGTTGCGAGTGTGTAAACGTATCTCGGCATGATCATGCTTAATATGACCTTCATATATGCATAAATTGTAATTTTTGTAAATGCACATGATTGTACATGCATTCATGACATTTTCCCGACATCTGTGGTCAATGTGAAAAATGTGTTATTTGTGATTGAAAAATAAACTGGAGTGAATTTTTGTGGGTTTCATATTTTTAGAAAATTTCAAAAAATTTTCTGGAATTTTTTGGGGTACATGCCCGGATCGAAAAATTTCCAACTGACTGACTGAAGGGTTTTCCTGTACTAGAAATGACTGGCCAATGGCACTGAAAAATTGAAGATATGATTTTAGGATTTATTAAGTTAAGCCATTGGAGTTTGATAAGAAATTGGAGTAGAATTTAGAACCGGAATAATAAAACCAGGACAAGTCACTTGCCTACTTAGCCATTTTTCTCAATTGTTTATATAAATATCTTATGCTTGGCTAGTCTTCCACGACATTTGTTTTGTGAAAGAGTAAAAGTGACTTGTAAAAATGTCTTCTTCTTCTATTGGTAGGTCTCCTCTTCTCCCATTTTCGTTGGTCCTTCTACCACCTTTCTTGTTTCTTTGCTTACTTTCTTTCTCCTCACATATAAATCCACACTTAAGCTTTGACATGGTGATGATTGTTTTAGTAAGGAGTGATGATCGTATGGTGTGAGAGGAGATATAAGATTTGGTGAGGTGATTAAAGAATCAAGGATTTGAAACTTGTTTTGGTAAGTCTTTGTGTTTATGTTCTTTCATTTAGTGGTTAGAAACAATAATTATGACATCTTGTGCATCACTTGCATGAAGTAGTATGTTAATTGGATGGGTGTAAATGTATAGTTGTGTGAGGATAAATGACTTAACAAGTTTTAGATTAATTTTCGATTGGCCTTAAGTGTTTTGGATTGGTTAGTATGATGTTGGATGAGTGAAATGAAAGTAAGAAAATTGTGTAGATTGTGTGTTGCCAATTGGGATTAATTACTCAAGAAAATGTTTTGATGAATTTGTGGTTAAATTCTTGGCTAAATGGGATGGTTATTGATATGGTAGTGATGCTTGCATGAAAGAAGTAAAGTTTTGGTTGAAATCTGGGAAATGGAATTTATGTAGGTTTCAGATTTTTGCTCATAACTTTTGATTGGGTTGTCCAATTGAGCTGAGGTTTGTTTTAAATTAAACTTAAGAAGTATGGCTAGATTTCATATGAAGGAAGTTCTACCCAATTGTGGCTTAAAGAGCTTTGAATTTAGCTCGGAAGTTTGAAATGTATGTGCTGGATGAACAGTATCCGAACTTTGGTGCCATTTTGATGACCTGAATCTTTGAGAATTTTTCTAGGATAAAGGAGACCGATTTTCAGAAATTGGTATTACTGAAAGTTGAAAAATTTTGTGTTAGCTTTCTAATGCCACTAAGTATGATATTTTTCGATGTGTAAATTGAAAGTTATGGTATGTTAATGTTCAAGTAGTAATTCAGCCTTTGGAGTGCAATGCTCTAAGTGGATAGGTTTTGTGCTTTTTGTGTTCTGCTAATTATTTGGGACTGCTGGTGAAATTGGCTCAAGTGACCTTCTGGAAAGTTGTAGAGGATTGTTGTAGCTTTCTAATTTGGTATTTTATGTGAATTTTGAATGTAAGGGTGGTTAGATATGAATTTGTAAAGTTCTGTTATGGGCTAGGTGAAAGGCTGTTTTCATAAACTCTAACCGGACAGCCACCTTAGTGAGACGATTTGACCTAGTTTGAATGGGAATTTGGTTCTAAGTTCTTCTTGAGAATTGTAGTACATTTTCTGAGCTTTTTATCCCTATACGGTATGGAAATTTTTGCTAAGGGGATTTGGAGTTATGAATTTTGAAAGATTGGGTTTCTGTTGAGAATAATTTGAGTAGGCTGAACCTTTGTTTGTGAATTGGATTTGATTAGAGATGGAATTGGCTTCTAAGTTATTCCTGAAAGATGTAGCATTTGTTTTGCTCTTTTTTTGATATAAAATTTGGAATTTTTGGTTAAGGGGATGAAAAGTTATGAATTTTTGTGATCATCTTGCATTGTGGTAGTAAATATGTGACTAGGCTGAGTCCTTGAGTGAAATTTTGACACCCTTAGAGGTGTTATTAAATTTCAAGTTCTTCATGAAACTTGTAGGATTTTCCGAGATCTTTCCAACGAGACTGATCTTATATTATTTGGACATTTGTGTGAAAAGGTCGACCTTGTGAAAGAAGAGATGGTTTTTGGAAAAGAGTTTGAAAAAAAAGGTCTGCATCGCTCGACCATACGGGCAAGCAAGGCTCGCTCGTGGGCGAGCGTGCCGAGCTCGCCTAGAGAGCGGGGAGCCTGGCTCGTCCTCCGACCTCTGTCCAATCTTTTGTGCATAACATTTCTATCCGACCTCCGATCGACTTGATTTTCGAAGTGACAGATTCCTAAGAGATTTTTCTATCTTTTCATACCAGACTTAGGATTTTTAAGATCAAACAAAAAGGATATGGTCGGATCTAAGTGAGTGGATCAGTTGGAATAGTCTGAACATGCTTCAGTAATTTGGGATATCTTGAGTTAGAGAGCTCGGATCGAGCTGATTCTTTTTCCTAAGTAAACTAGAGACATAGATCTACAATTGTTATGAAGAGGTCGGTTTTCAATTTAGCCCTTAAGATGTTTATTTTCCTGAGTGAAGTTTCATAGTGTGTGACCTGAATATGTTTTGGGAATAATTTTTCCATTCGACGTCCGATTGACCCGATTCTCGACTCATCGGATTCGTGAAATATTTAATTTCATTTATTTTTGAAATTGGGAATTTTTAGAGCTGAAATTGACAGGAATTGGTTAGGTCGAAGTGAGGGGTCTGGGTAAGGATTTTTCCTAAGCCATGTTTTATTTATAATTGGACCTATAAAGGTCCGAATTGAGTGATTTCGGTGTTGATGGGTTTCTAATTTTTAGAGAAAAATTTGGTGACGAGAAATTGAGTAATAGTGTCGGGAATGTCACGAACATGCATTGTACACATTTAATTGCTACATGTGCATTGTTAAATGTTTCTGATTGCCAATTTGGTAATGTTGGATATTTGAACTGTTTTAGAGACGTATTTGGAACGTCAATTAATAGACGTTGCCGAGACTTCCAGGCTTTAGCTTTGGAAGCAAAGGTGAGTAACCTAGATGGTTTCTCAATTATTATTTGGTTATATTTTGCACTTATACAACTGTGGAGAATAATGGAGGGAATTTTGCGTTTGTTTGTGCCGATATTCCGGATCGAAGGTGTCCGATGTATGTGGGAGATTATTAAATAGGAGTGTTTTACTGGTGATTGTGATTGGAATGTGATTGTTTGTGAACCAATTATATGAATGTGTTAATTGGGATTATAAATCGTGATTGTGACTATACTGTGAATTGTTATGAAACAATTGTTTAAATGTGATAACTTGGATCTTATTGTGATGTAATATGGTTCAATTGTGACACATGCATTCCATTCATGAATGCATGATCAGTTAATGAGAGTTGTGACCAGAGCAGCCACCGAGAGCTACAAGCTAAATGGTTATATTGGGCTTCGAGCCCCACAGTGATCCAGAGCCTTTGGCTCAACGATTAATGCGCCCATATTGGGACAGTTCAGAGCCTCAGACTCACCGATTAATGCGCCCATATTGGGACAATTTAGGCGCTCGGTCACAACACCGTAAGAAATTGGAAAGGGTCATATGTGCATTACTTAAGCATTGGATTGCATTTCTTTGAATGAATGAAAGGCGAACTGCTTTGTGATTCTGTGTATATCTGAGTGTGAATTGGGCAACAACCGTCTTGTGTTTGAACGTTTTACAAATTCAATTGGGTATAGATGTTTAAGTAAATGGAGTGTGGCACATTGCCTATGTTCAAGTGCAATTGTGCAATGTGCTTAATTATGCAACAATGTGAAAATATGTAATATGTGAATTATTGTGTTGCATGAATTGAGTGAACCATCGATGATGGTTCCTCACTGAGTTCGCAAAACTCATCCAAAATTTACAATTATTTTTCAGGACTCAGAAGAATACCCCGTTAGGCAACGAGAGTATGACATGTGCTGGTTAATACAGTAGGGAAGTGGTCGGGATCAGCTCGTGTCTGCATTAGTGTATTTTTTTTCTGAATTTTTGTATTACTGATTTGGACAATTTGTAAAGTCAACAGATTGGAATAAATTGTATTTATGAAAAGGGCCCCGAGGCCATTGATTTGTTTATGCAAATTATTTTCCGCATA
Organism: Erythroxylum novogranatense; assembly: GCA_029891385.1. Taxonomy (NCBI): domain Eukaryota; kingdom Viridiplantae; phylum Streptophyta; class Magnoliopsida; order Malpighiales; family Erythroxylaceae; genus Erythroxylum; species Erythroxylum novogranatense. The sequence continues at coordinate 89,739,937 of CM057228.1, forward strand.
AATTATCATGTGTGTGTATGTGTTAAAGAAAAAAAATTTATACTGAGTTTTGACTGAGTGATGTAGCACGCCGCCCTCGCGGGGCACAGACTCAGATATCACCGTTGATGTCGGGTTCGGGTCATGCAGGAGTGGGGTGTTACATTTAGGTGGTATCAGAGCCCAGAAGTACTTTCTTATATGGGCCGTTTTTGAAATATGGGTAAAGCTACATGCTTTTAAGTCATTTCATGGCAGACAGTGGCGACTGATCCCCAGTCTAGCATATGAGCTACATGCATGAGTATGTATTAATTGTTTAAGCGGTTAGAAAAAAAAGTGAGGAAAATGATGTATGTTAAAATGTGGGAAATGGAAGTTTTGGATAGCATGGAATAAGAAAAAGTGTATGGTTCGATACGACAAATGAAGATTTAATTAGTATTGGTGGATGCATTACGAAATACAACATTAGTGTTATACTGGGGTATATCCTTGGATGTGGGATATATATCGTTGTGGATGGATAAAGGAAAATAGAAATATGTTAGAAACGAAAAAAATTTCAAGTGTATAAAGTGGATGAAAATAAGATGTTCTATGATCTAGAGAGGCTACAATTGGGTTTGATTACCGTGATGAGAGTTTATGAATAAGGGTTTATGACTTAGAGTCAGAATATGTTAGTGGGAAATTAAAAATGATTACACATCTATGATTTTGATTTGATTATGAACATACATGGGTATGATGCAATAATGGAAAATTGAAATGTAAGACAATGATAATAGTAGATGAAAAAAAAGTTGTCACAGTTAAGTTGATTTACCTATGTGAACGCACATCTGATAATGGGAGTACTATGGCAAGTGAAAATATTAAGCATATATGTATCATATGTGTGGAGATGATATCAGAAGCAATCGGTGAGTTAGTGGAAAGTTGCTAGTCATAGTTCTTATAGTTTATATTTCAATAAGAGTTAGAATACGAAGTGAAAGTGCTTATAGTGATCAATTGGGAATGAATTGAGTTTGTTATATATATAAAAAAAATGTTGTCAAAAATCAAATGAGATCAAGGTATCCTTAGCGTAAGTGACTAATTGGTGAGTTGTCCTACATCTGTCTCTCGACAAGAAGTAATGATTTAGATAGTATATACTTCAATGACCTTAATCGTTATTAAAAAGGATGTTCTGATTATACGAGTTATGGCATAAATTGATCTTCATGGGATATTATAAATAGATAAAATTGATTTCTTAAGGCATTGTGAATGGTTGACAAGAAATGGTGACGACAGTTGATGAGTCAAAATTCTATGAGCGGTATCAATGAAAGTAGCAAGAAATCTTCTTTCAAAGAAGAATTTCCCTGAATTGGGTTAAGTCGATCAGATGATTAAAAAAAAAGATCAATGAAAGGAAAATCAGAGATAAATTTGAAATGAATTAAAAGTTATTATGGGGAGTCCTAACCCTAGCGGAGACTCAAGCGTAAGAGATAGAATGCATTATGTTGGTGTAAAGAATCCGACTATGTAATCGATTTATTGAACATTAAGGAGACATTAATTGCAAATATGAGGCGAATATAGGTTCACGTATATTTTATGTAAATATGTTCGAAAAGTACAATGTTGATATGATGAATGTATTATTAACCCAGGGAGTATCGATTATAAATAAATTGATGTATGTGGAGAAACTAGTGTAAAGGAACAGACGTTAGAATACGTCAATGCAAAATTGAGAAAAATATAAGAGAATTTTTCATGGGTATAAGGAGTTTATTATACTGTTGAGGAGCAGAGTGTCTCTATTGTGTTTAGATTGGATAGTGACGATGATCATTCATGATATATCATCTGTATTTGAAAAGTGATAAAGAATATTTTGCATAGTTGAGGAACTCTTATATCATGAAAGTTTCATAAAAGTAAATATTAGCTTGCTCAAATAAATTCTGGGTAAACTAGTGTTCGATCATGGCACTTTGGAAGACTTAATGAAAATACAGGTGAGGATAAAATGTGAAATTATAAGGGATATATATGGGATTTGGAGTTATTTAAAAACTAGTTGTATGTTGGATACACTCAGGAGTTGATAAAGGTTTTCTAGTTTTAGCTTTTTGACAACAATGTTTGAGGAAAAACGTGTGAATCATATGACTGATGAATGTAAAAAGAGACATTTTGATAAATTTACAACTCAAGTATTGATTGCATCACCTTAATTTGGAGATTTTGTAATATATAACGAAGTGTCCCAGTAAAGGTTATGTAGCAATCTGATGACGTAGTGTATAGTGGTTTTATGTACCTAGGGACAAATACAACCTCATGGGCTACATTGCGATTGATGACTTGAAATTTACTGTACTAGGTATTGCTTTGACAGCTTGGAGACACTATTGGTACAGAAACATTTTGGATATATCTATGAATATGCAAATCGACAACGAATGAGGTATTTGTGAGATTTAAGGAATTGAAAAGGATTATGCGATTGAGTACTTCATAATGAAGTTAGTGCTGTAATTCAATGTAGTGAAAAAAAATTAATATCAGAAGATCACAATTTGGGCGATAAGGGTATCAAATCTAGTGTAATATTGAGTGCAAGATGTCGACCTAACAAGGGGGAAAAAAGAAAGTATGATTAGCTATTGGATTTCCAAATCAAAATCAGGTGTGTATAAAAAGGACTGTCAAAGCCCAAGTTTAGGATTTAAAATTTGCGAACCTTATTGAGGAATTGAGAAAATGATATTTATAATTGGATTAAGAAGTATGAAAGAAACTGTTAGAGAAAACACAAGAAACAATCAAGATTTATGTGCTAGTAAGAGTACATCTAAAGAGTAATTGATGGTTTAGAATGGAAAATCGAATGATTATATGTTTGACTACCAACAGACTTGACTGTTGGAGACAAATGTAAAACTGATAGATTTGGACTTCGTAAGGATATGAGATTGATGTATAGTTCCTATATTAAATTGAACAGGGCCTATAATAGTTGAAGGCCATGATTGATATTTGAAGTGAATCACACGTTAATACAATGCTGAGAAAACGATATAAGAATGCACGAGAAGGGGGGGTTGAATTGTGTATTCCCCTTTTTGAAAATCTTTCAAAAATGTTTGTTAGAAATAAAATTCTTTTACAGAATTTCCTATAGATTCTAATTAATCAAAAACTTTTGAAAACTTTGTTTACGAATTACATAATGATAAAACTTGAATCTAAAAGAAAGATAGAGTAAGAGTAGTTGAAACAACGATTTATCCTGGTTCACCCCAAACCGTGGGCTACGTCCAGTCCTCAGAGTTCTTTCTGAGATTTTATTATCTCTTCAACTTTTACAAGTATTCTTTACGAGCCTCTTCAGGACTCTACAATCAGTATTCTTTCACGCTTAGCTTCTGCAGGCTATCTGTACTACTTTCTCACAGATAAGTGTTTGAACACTTGTTACAGTAAAAATAGCTCTCGACTATTTTGCACAGAATGCTTTTACGATCACGTAGATGTAAATCTGCTAATTTTCAATTGTTCAATTTTTCAACTTTCAACTAACTTTGCAATCTTCAACTTCGACTTGTATTTATAGCCTTCGTCTCCAGCTTCTTTTTTATTCTTGTTTCTTGAATCTTGTTTCTTGAATCTTTCTTCTTGAATCTTTAACAGAAACGGTTAATCAGTTGAGTTCTGTAACTAACCCGAACTGACTCTTGCATCTGCTTCTCAATTCTTCTTCTGCGTCAGTTTTTCTATTCGCGTCTTCGTATGCTTTACTATTCGCTTCTTCGTCTGTTTTACTACTGTGTCTCCATCTGCGTCTGTATTTCTCTTTTGCATCTGCGTTGCTTCGTCTGTGTTGCTTCGTCTGTATTGCTTCATCTGTATTGCTTCGTCTGTGTTTATTTTGTGTCTGCGTCTATTTATTTCTTCTGCGTTCTTCGCTCACGTCTTATTGTGCGTCTGCGCGCCGTGTTGCTTTATTCAGATTATTAAATGCTCGCTTTTGTTTTTCTTTTATTTTGCTCTTTGTTATACATCAAAATTATATCTAAGTAAAGTCATTTTGACTTAACAATCTCCCCCTTTTTGATGATAACAAATTATATACAATCAAGAAAACAAAATACAATGTATAAGAAGAAAAAAAACTTATCTTCAAACGTCTTCTTCTTCTGCCTTCTTCTTCAGCTCCTTCAATCACACCCTTAAGTTTTGACAATTTCCATTCCTCTTCTGCTTATTCTCTTCTCCCCCTATTTGTTATAATCAAAAATGATTAATGACGATGACTTTTCAACAGTTCTGTCATCATTTTCTTCAGATCATTCATCGTCTCCTTTATCTCGTTTACTTCTCCACGTAATTGACTGATTTCTGCTTGGAAGGCAAACGTTGATGAGGATTGATCATTAGCTTCGGAGGGTGCTGTGAACGCAATTGTTGTAACATATGCGTCCGAGGATGGAACATAGTCTTCATTAATCGCAAATGTGAGTAGATGAATGAATACTCTTGACTCTAGAATATCCAAGTCATAAGGAACAGGTAGCATCAGCAACTGTCTTCCTTGCAAGGGTATGCCTTCAGCTTCAATAGACAGTGTATTAGATAAGGGTCTAATACGCAAAATTGTCTGGATAAGGAATTCAATGAATGTCCCTGTTGTCAATCTTCCCCTTACTGGACAGTCTTCTTTCTTATCAGTATAGCTACAACTAGCTCCACCATCATTCTCTTTAGAAGTGCATGCCTCATTAATTTTTCGCACTTCTTCTTCAATCTGATCTGTGGACAGATCATCACAAACTTCTTCTTCAGGAAAAAGTTTCGATTTCCCCTTATTGAAATCCAAGGGATATCTTGGCTGAATGTCTGGTACAACCTTTATTATCGACTGTTCTGTGACTGGATAAATAGTGCACGGACGAGAAGAAATTTTTGTAGGGTATGGCCTTGTAGCAGCATACCTTAAGGTATCATAGATGTTCCTTTCGTCTTCATTCAATATGTGCCATGTCTCACTATTTATCAGAATAGGTTGTAAGACAGCCTTTATTTGCCTTGTAGGTTGACTGCAGATAGCAATTGAAGTACTCCTCCTTGTCACCACTTCAACCAGTCTGACTTCAAACTTATCCTTCCTCAAAAATTTGGAATAGTTATGAACGACCAGACTAGGTTCATCAGATTTCTTCAATAGTACCTGCACTGAACTCAAACCTGCTGTGACTTCTTGTTGATTATCATCAGAGTAGGTGAACCAAAGTTAGGCTCCACTGGTTCCTCCGGTTGCTCAACAATGGGAGTATTCTTTTCTTGATTAGCTTCCACAGGAGTAGACAAACTTCTCCTTCGACTAACCACTTTAGTTTTTATTCTGGTAGTTTTCTTCACCTGAGACTTCTATGTCTCAGACTCCAATTTTCTCTTCTTCTCGGTCTCCTTGCTCTGTTTGGCTGATTCTTCCTCCAAAATTGAGACGAGAGATCTTGTCACCTTTTCCCTTAGTGCGTTGGATCCAGAGGCTTCTTCTTGTTCCAGCTCTCTGGTTCTTCTCTCTTCTTGTTGCCTTAAGGTTCGAATCCTAGGTGATCTCCTTGCTTTCTTAGTGATTTCACCCAAAAGACTCTCTCCTTTCCTTTTTGTCGCACCATCGTCTGTCCTTCGAGAAATATCATACTCTTTTCTAGGACAAGCCAGTTTTATCAAAGGCCTTTTATTTAATCTTCTCCTTTCTTCTATTGGCATACTTACACTTCCATGAAATCTAAAAGCGGGAGTTTTCTTCGATAAACGCTCCCCCTCAGTTCTTGTTCTCCTTGAAGAGTCTGCTTCTTCCTGAATCACTGTCCTCAGACCCATTCGTCGTATAGTGATTGAGTCAATAGTACTCTTCACAGGAACAATCCTTCTATGTCCTATGTGTAGAAGGACTCCGGATTCCTTAAAAATCCTTGTAAGAAGCATGCCGTAAGGATAGCTGTTTGTATCCTTCATCCCCTTAATCATATAATGGAAGATTAAGAAGGGTAAGTCAATAGGACTGCGATTTAGCAGGTAGAACAAACATTGTTCACCCAGAGTGGTCACCAAATGCCTTGAACCTACTCTGGGTAAAATGCAATTAAACAGAATAGCATGAAGAACCCTAGCTTTTGGGACCAGACTCGAAGTCTTCCTCTCCAAAGGGTCATTCATTCCATACAACTATCTGCTAACATCTTCTTCATTCATATTGACCATTGTCATCCATTTAGCCTTGGTTAACAGAGTCTCACCAACTGATGGACAATTGGTCACTATCTTTATCAACTCCTTTGTCACAAGAATAGATATACCATCTACTGAGGATACAATAGTGTTGTCTACAAGTTGAGCGTTCTTCCAAAAATCATACACCTCGTCAGTATAGACTGGTTCCCGTACTTGGAAGAAATTCCTCCAACCAACTCTTTCAATCTCAGGTTCTACGTCCCTACCATCCTTCCTTAGCGACTCGAAATCCACATGTCTTCCGAATATCATAGCTGCCTCCATTGTTTCAGAACGAAAACTGTCTCTGGTAAGCTTTTCTTCTAGGGTAGGATGACTGAGAGAATTTGGAAAGCAAGATGAACCGATTAGAGATGAGAGAAACCACAATAATTTCAACTTCAGGCTACTTGAAGAGTCTTATCACGCATGCCCTAGAATCATTGGGATTCTAAAGGTCGTGAAACGTTTCCCTCCAAAACTTTCTTGTCAGAGAAGTTACCATCTGTAACTCACTGTTTCTGACGCCGTTAATTTTGACGTCCCTTTAGTCTGACTGTTCGCTTAACATAACCATGTTAAGGTTGCGTCTGATCTTCTAGAATCGTTCTTCACTCAATGGTTTGGTGAAGATGCCTGCCCACTGATGCTCTGTTTCAATGAACTGAAGTTTAATCACCTTCCTCTGAACATAGTCTCTCAAGAAGTGATGTCTGACTTCGATGTGTTTCACCCTCGAATGCTGGATCGGATTCTTTGACAGATTGATTGCACTGGTGTTGTCGCAATAGATTGGAATCTCCTCTTCTTGAACTGAATAGTCTTCAAGTTGATATTTGATCCATAATGTTTGTGAACAGCAGCTTGCGACAGACATATACTCTGCTTCAGCAGTTGATAGAGCTATCGAGCTTTGTCTCTTGCTTGACCAGGAAACTAGGTTTGCACCAAGAAAGTGACATCCTCCACTTGTACTCTTCCTTTCGATTCTATCTCCGGCATAGTCCGTGTCGCAATATCCAATTAACCTGAAATCTTAACCTTTCTCAAACATTAAGCAAAGATCAGTAGTACCTGCGAGATATCTCATAATCCTCTTAACAGCAATGTAATGAGACTCTCTAGGATCGGCCTGAAACCTTGCACACAAGCATACACTGAACAGAATATCAGTCTACTTGTCAGAAGATACAAGAAAGAACCGATCATCCTCTATCTGAGGTTTGATCCACCTTCTTACTAAGTTCATCTTTCGACAAAAGGTTTGAAGGATGCATCGAAGTAGTCATTGGCTTCACACTTTGCATATCAAACTTATTCAACAATTCTTTCACATATTTTTGTTGATGGATAAAGATTTTCTCTTCGGTTTGCTTAACTTGCAACCTAAGAAAGAACTTTAACTCACCCATCATGCTCATTTCAAATTCATTTTTCATTAGACTCTCAAACTTCATGCATAGCCTTTTTGAAATAGCACTATAATATCATCAACATAGATCTGAACTATTATAAATTCATTTTCATATTTCTTCCTAAAGAGCGTCTTATCAACTTGACCTCTACAAAAACCATTCTCTAAGAGAAAAGTACTCAGACGATCATACCAAGCTCTAGGAGCTTGCTTCAGGCCGTATAAGGCTTTATGAAGTCTATAGACATAGTCTGGATTCTTAACATCCTCGAAACCAGGTGGTTGCTTAACATACACCTCTTCGTCTATAAAACCATTCAGAAAGGCACTCTTCACATCCATCTGAAATAACTTTATATTATGATGACCGTATATGCCAAAGAATATCCTAATGGCTTCAAGTCTTGCTACTGGAGCATATGTCTCATTGTAGTCTATTCCTTCTTGCTGATTATAGCCTTGTGCTACTAATCTAGCCTTATTTCGACTCACTCTTCCTGATTCGTCTAACTTATTCTTAAAGACCCATCTGGTTCCTATGATGGATTTCTTAGGCGGTTTCGGAACTAAGGACCACACATTATTTCTAGAAAATTGATTCAGCTCCTCTTGCATGACTAACACCCAAGCTTCGTCTCGAAGAGCTTCCTCAAACTTCTTAGGCTCTATTTCAGATATTAAAGCTACATTAGCTTCTCTTCTGAATTTGGACCTTGTCCTAACTCCTTCTGAGGTCTCTCTGATAATCAACTCTTCTGGATGAAAACTTTTATATTTCCAGTCTCTTTTCAGTCTAATGGTTCCTGGGATATCTTCAACTTTGTCTTCATGAGTACCTGGTGCTAGATTTTCTGTTGTGTCATCTAAGTTCTTTGAAGGACCTTCACTCTCCATGTCATCTTCCTTATGGGGTTGGGAACTATCATCAAACTTGGCATGGATGTCTCCTCAACTGTCTTTGAAATAAGGTTGTACACCCGGAATGCCTTAGACGATGATGAGTAGCTTAGAAAGATTCTTGGATAGGTCTTTGAATCGAATTTATCCAGCAGCTCCTTTGTATTCAGAATAGAGCATTTGCACCCAAATGGATGAAAGTAAGATATGTTTGGTCTTCTTCCATTCCATAACTCATAAGGAGTCTTCTTCAACATGGGTCGCAACAGAATTCTATTCTGAATATAGCATGTTGTATTCACAGCTTCTTGCCAGAAGTACTTAGGAAGATTCATCTCACAGAGCATAGTCCTAGCCATTTCTTGAATCATCCTGTTCTTCTTTTCAACAACTCCATTTTATTGTGGAGTCTTGGGAGCAGAAAAATTGTGAAAATTTCCATTCTCCTCACAGAATAATCTAAATTTCTCGTTTTCAAACTCTCCACCATGGTCACTCCTGATACTAGCTATAGACATTCCTTTTTCATTCTGTAACTTTCTGGATAAAGTCCTAAAACACTTAAAAGATTCATCTTTGTGTGATAAAAATAATATCCAACAAAATCGAGTAAAGTCATCAACAATAACGAGTCCATATTTCTTTCCGCCAAGACTTATTGTCCTTGTTGGACCAAATAAATCCATATGTAACAGCTCTAAAGGTCTAGATGATGTTACAAAATTTTTAGAAGAAAATGAAGTTTTAACTTGTTTTCCTTTCAAACAATTTTCACAGAAAAACTCTTTGTCAAAACTTATTTTTAGTAAACCTCTTACCAAATCATGTTTTGCCAACTTTGAAATGTGTTTAAAAGAGACATGACCTAACTTTTTATGCCAGACTAGTCTTTCTTCTTCTGAAGATAGAAAACATGAAACATTTTGACTTTGAAAATCTTCTAAGTTAATTTTGTAAAGGTTATTTCTTCTTTTGGCAGAAAAAAGTATAGACACATCTTTGTTTCTGACTTCACAAAGATTTTGATTGAATGTGACTATGAAACCAGAATCAAACAATTGACTGACGCTGATTAAATTATGTTTCAGACCATCAAGAAGCAGTACATTATTTATGCATGCAAAGGAATCTTTACCTATTTTACCGATTCCAATAATCTTACCCTACTGGTTGTCTCCGAAAGTTATCGATCCTCCCTTCTTATATTGAAGATCTAGGAACATAGACCTTCTTCCCGTCATATATCGCGAGCATCCACTGTCTAAATGCCAATGGTGCTTGCCGTATCTTCCAAGGAAGGATATCTGCAGGAGAAACTATTTTATTTTTTGGTACCCATATTTTCTTGGGTCCTTTAGGGTTAGTAGCATGCACATGATGAGTTCTTTGATGCATATTACTAGTACGTTGATTAACACAAAATTTAATATAGTTTCTCTTTTGAGAGAAAGGGTTCTTATGAGGATGAGACTTATTGCCTGTAAACCCTAATCCGGTTTTATCACTTGGATGTCTACATTTTCCAAGCATCTTTTTCAGTTTCTTTTTGCTCTCAGTGAAAGTAGCTAAATCTGCTGACAGATTCTTAATTCTTAATTTTAGCTAATTGATCTCTTCTGATCTATCTACCACTTTCTTTTTCTCATCTAATTGCTTCTTCAGACAGATATTTTCTCTCTCTATTACTTCTGTATGTTTAATGTTTTCTACATACTTTTTCTTTAACAGTTTGTACTGTTTCAGAATAGCTTCAGAATCCTCTAACGATTCTGAGTATGCATCATCCAGGTTATCGTAATCAGATTTTACCTCCTCATCACTATCTTCCTCGGCTACCAGGCAGATGTTTGCATGTTCAGATGACTCAGAACCTGTATCTGATTTTGATGAATCTAGGTCCTCTCACGTTGCCATCATGCTTTTCTTGCCTTCTCTACTCTTCTTTGGTTTCTTCTTTAGAGTAGGACATTCAGACTTGTAGTGTCCAGCATGATTGCACTCGTAGCAAATGACAGATAACTTCTCCGGTTTAGCTTCATCTTTGCCATTCTTCTTGAAAGTTTGATTTCCTTTGGACTTCTTCTTCCACATGCGTCTTATCTTTCTAGAGATGAAAGATAATTCGTCATCTTCATCACTTGACTCTTGTTCTGATTGGCTGGAGTCGTCATTCTTTGATTCTTCAATCTTTAACGCTTTTGATGACTTCCTCCTTTTTTTAGTCTTGTGATTCTTTTGTCCAGCCTTCAGCGCTATCGTCTTGTCCCGTTTGGGCTTGTCTTCAGCATCGAGTTCAACTTCATGAATCTTCAAGGATCCAAGCAACTCGTCAAGCTTTAGCACGCTCAAATCTTTGGCTTCGCACCGCAAAGAACTTTAGGTCTCCACCTCTTGGAAGACTTCTTAAAATCTTTCGAACATTATCTTGATTGTTGTACGTTCTTCCAAGAGCTTTCAATCCATTGACAATTGTTTGAAATCTTCCAAACATTTGATCAATAGATTCTTCATCTTTCATCCTGAAAAGTTCGTACTGGTGCACAAGAATACTTATCTTGGATTCTTTAACTTGGCTTGTGCCTTCGTGAGCAATGGACAATGTGTCCCACATCTCCTTCGCGGTGTTGCATCCGTAGACTTTGTCATACTCGCTCCTGCTTAGGGCACAGGTCAAGAAGAACTTCGCCTTTGAGTTCAGCTGTATTCTCGCCTTTTGGTCAATCGTCCATCTGATTCGTGGAATAGAATTGCCATCTTCATCTACTGGTGTATAAGGTCCCTTCTCTATCGCGTCCCAAAGGTCGACATGAGTAGATTCTATGAATAGCCGTATCCTATCTTTCCAATAATGATAATCTTCTCCGTTGAATGCTGGAGGTCTAGTGACTGAGGCTCCTTCTGCGATGTATACATGTGACTCTGCCATTATCTTTGATCCACACTTTGTTAAAGAGATCCTTGGATACCTCGCTCTGATACCAATTGAAGTGAATCACACGTTAATACAATGCTGAGAAAACGATATAAGAATGCACGAGAAGGGGGGATTGAATTGTGTATTCCCCTTTTTGAAAATCTTTCAAAAATGTTTGTTAGAAATAAAATTCTTTTACAGAATTTCCTATAGATTCTAATTAATCAAAAACTTTTGAAAACTTTGTTTACGAATTAAGTAATGATAAAACTTGAATCTAAAAGAAAGATAGAGTAAGAGCAGTTGACACAGCGATTTATCCTGGTTTACCCCAAACCGTGGGCTACGTTCAGTCTTCAGATTTCTTTATGAGATTTCACTATCTCTTCAACTTTTACAAGTATTCTTTGCGAGCCTCTTCAGGACTTTACAATCAGTATTCTTTCACGCTTAGCCTCTGCAGACTATCTGTACTACTTTCTCACAGATAAGTGTTTGAACACTTGTTACAGTAAAAATAGCTCTCGGCTATTTTACACAGAATGCTTTTACAATCACGTAGATGTAAATCTGCTAATTTTCAATTGTTCAATTTTTCAACTTTCAACTAACTTTGCAATCTTCGACTTCGACTTGTATTTATAGCCTTCGTCTCCAACTGCTTCTTGATTTTTGTTTCTTGAATCTTGCTTCTTGAATCTTTCTTCTTGAATCTTTAATGTAAGCAGTTAATCGGTTGAGTTACAGAACTAACCCGAATCGACTCTTGCGCTCGCTTCTCAATTCTTCTTCTGCGTCAGTTTTTCTATTCGCGTCTTCGTATGCTTTACTATTCGCTTCTTCGTCTGTTTTACTACTGTGTCTCCGTCTGCGTCTGTATTTCTCTTTTGCATCTTCTTTGCTTCGTCTGTTTTGCTTCATCTGTATTGCTTCGTCTGTATTGCTTCGTCTGTGTTTATTTTGTGCCTGCGTCTGTTTATTTCTTCTGCGTTCTTCGTCTACGTCTTATTGTGCGTCTGCGTCTGTGTTGCTTCATCTGTATTACTTCGTCTGCTTTTGTTTTTCGTTTATTTTTTTCTTTGTGATACATCAAAATTATATTTAAGTAAAGTCATTTTGACTTAACAATATTGAGATTATGGAATCTTACGAGATTAGTGGAAATCTAATAAGCGGAAAAAGAAATACTTCAAAGAGTATCACCTCGGCCAAGAAGCACTTAGATGGATAAAGGTGTAAATGGGGGAAACAAAATTTGTCATAAAGTGGTCCATCAGAAACTATAGCAAACATGGAACAAAAGCAGTATGAGTGATAGTACATATATATGGTATTGAAATTGAAACTAAAGTGTTGAATATGCTGAAAGAGGAAGTATGCTGGCTGAACAGAACATTGATATAAATATGACATAAAAAAACGGAATGACAGTACCCCTACCTCCTTCAGCATCAAAAATGAATTTCGAGGACGAAATTTTTATTAGGAGGGGAGAATTGTAACATCCGATCACCGATGGGAAGGGTAAAATGGTAATTTAGAATGGGTTGCGAGTGTGTAAACGTATCTCGGCACGGTCATGCTTAATATGACCTTCATATATGCATAAATTGTAATTTTTGTAAATGCACATGATTGTACATGCATTCATGACATTTTCCCGGCATCTGTGGTTAATGTGAAAAATGTGTTATTTGTGATTGAAAAATAAATTGTAGTGAATTTTTGTGCGTTTCATATTTTTAGGAAATTTCATGAATTTTTTTGAAATTTTTCGGGGTACATGCCCGGACCGAAAAATTTCCAACTGACTGACTGAGGGGTTTTTCTGTACTAGAAATGACTGACCAATGGCACTGGAAAATTGGAGATATGATTTTAGGATTTATTAAATTAAGCCATTGGAGTTTGACAAGAAATTGGAGTAGAACTTGGAACCGGAATAATAAAACCAGGACAAGTGGCAAGTGACACATGTCACTTGCCTACTTAGCCATTTTTCTCAATTGTTTATATAAATATCTTATGCTTGGCTAGTCTTCCACGACATTTGTTTTGTGAAAGAGTAAAAGTGACTTGTAAAAGTGTCTTCTTCTTCTATTGGTAGGTCTCCTCTTCTCCCATTTTCGTTGGTCCTTCTACCACCTTTCTTGTTTCTTTGCTTACTTTCTTTCTCCTCACATATAAATCCACACTTAAGCTTTGACATGGTGATGATTGTTTTAGTAAGGAGTGATGATCATATGGTGTGAGAGGAGATATAAGATTTGGTGAGGTGATTAAAGAATCAAGGATTTGAAACTTGTTTTGGTAAGTCTTTGTGTTTATGTTCTTTCATTTAGTGGTTAGAAACAATAATTATGACATCTTGTGCATCACTTGCATGAAGTAGTATGTTAATTGGATGGGTGTAAATGTATAGTTGTGTGAGGATAAATGACTTAACAAGTTTTAGATTAATTTTCGATTAACCTTAAGTGTTTTGGATTGGTTAGTATGATGTTGGATGAGTGAAATGAAAGTAAGAAAATTGTGTAGATTGTGTGCTGCCAATTGGGATTAATTACTCAAGAAAATGTTTTGATGAATTTGTGGTTAAATTCTTGGCTAAATGGGATGGTTATTGATATGGTAGTGATGCTTGCATGAAAGAAGTAAAGTTTTGGTTGAAATCTGGAAAATGGAATTTATGTAGGTTTCAGATTTTTGCTCATAACTTTTGATTGGGTTGTCCAATTGAGCTGAGGTTTGTTTTAAATTAAACTTAAGAAGTATGGCTAGATTTCATATGAAGGAAGTTCTGCCCAATTGTGGCTTAAAGAGCTTTGAATTTAGCTCGGAAGTTTGAAATGTATGTGCTGGATGAACAGTATCCGAACTTTGGTGCCATTTTGATGACCTGAATCTTTGAGAATTTTTCTAGGATAAAGGAGACCGATTTTCAGAAATTGGTATTACTGAAAGTTGAAGAATTTTGTGTTAGTTTTCTAATGCCACTAAGTATGATATTTTTCGATGTGTAAATTGAAAGTTATGGTATGTTAATGTTCAAGTAGTAATTCCGCCTTTGGAGTGCAATGCTCTAAGTGGATAGGTTTTGTGCGTTTTGTGTTCTGCTAATTATTTGGGACTGCTGGTGAAATTGGCTCAAGTGACCTTCTGGAAAGTTGTAGAGGATTGTTGTAGCTTTCTAATTTGGTATTTTATGTGAATTTTGACTGTAAGGGTGGTTAGATATGAATTTGTAAAGTTCTGTTATGGGTTAGGTGAAAGGCTGTTTTCATAAACTCTAACCGGACAGCCACCTTAGTGAGACGATTTGACCTAGTTTGAATGGGAATTTGGTTCTAAGTTCTTCTTGAGAATTGTAGTACATTTTTTGAGCTTTTTATCCCTATATGGTATGGAAATTTTTGCTAAGGGGATTTCGAGTTATGAATTTTGAAAGATTGGGTTTCTGTTGAGAATAATTTGAGTAGGCTGAACCTTTGTTTGTGAATTGGATTTGATTAGAGATGGAATTGGCTTCAAAGTTATTCCTGAAAGATGTAGCATTTGTTTTGCTCTTTTTATTGATATAAAATTTGGAATTTTTGGTTAAGGGGATGAAAAGTTATGAATTTTTGTGATCATGTTGCATTGTGGTAGTAAATATGTGACTAGGCTAAGTCCTTGAGTTAAATTTTGACACCCTTATAGGTGTTATTAAATTTCAAGTTCTTCATGAAACTTGTAGGATTTTTCGAGATCTTTCCAACGAGACTGATCTTGTATTATTTGGACATTTGTGTGAAAAGGTCGACCTTGTGAAAGAAGAGATGGTTTTTGGAAAAGAGTTTGAAAAAAAAAGGGTCTGCATCGCTCGCCCATGCGGGCGAGCAACACTCGCTCGTTGGCGAGCGTGCCGAGCTCGCCGACTTCTGTCCAATCTTTTTTGCATAACTTTTCCATCCGACCTCAGATCGACTTGATTTTAGAAGCGACAGATTCCTAAGAGATTTTTCTATCTTTTCATACCAGACTTAGGATTTTTGAGATCAAACAAAAAGGATATGGTCGGATCTAAGTGAGTGGATCAGTTGGAATAGTCTGAACATGCTTCAGTAATTTGGGGATATCTTGAGTTAGAGAGCTCGGATCGAGCTGATTCTTTTTCCTAAGTAAACTAGAGACATAGATCTACAATTGTAATGAAGAGGTTGGTTTTCAATTTAACCCTTAAGATGTTCATTTTCCTGAGTGAAGTTTCATAGTGTGTTGACCTGAACATGTTTTGGGAATAATTTTTCCATCTGACGTCCGATTGACCCGATTCTCGAGGCATCGGATTCGTGAAATATTTAATTTCATTTATTTGTAAAATTGGGAATTTTTAGAGCTGAAATTGACGGGAATTGGTTAGGTCGAAGTGAGGGGTCCGGGTAAGGATTTTTCCTAAGCCATGTTTTATTTATAATTGGACCAATAGAGGTTCGAATTGAGTGATTTCAGTGTCAATGGGTTTCTAATTTTTTGAGAAAAATTTGGTGACGGGAAATTGAGTAATAGTGCTGGGAATGTAACGAACATGCATTGTACACATTTAATTGCTACATGTGCATTATTAAATGTTTCTGATTGCCAATTTGGTAATGTTGGATATTTGAACTATTTTAGAGACGCATTTGGAATGTCAATTAACAGATGTTGTCGAGACTTCCAGGCTTTAGCTTCAGAAGCAAAGGTGAGTAACCTAGATGGTTTCTCAATTATTATTTGGTTATATTTTGCACTTATACAACTGTGGAGAATAATGGAGGGACTTTTGCGTTTGTTTATGCCAATATTCTAGACCGAAGGTGTCCGATGTATGTGGGAGATTATGACATAGGAGTGTTTTACTGGTGATTGTAATTGGAATGTGATTGTTTGTGAACCAATTGTATGAATATGTTAATTGGGATTATAAATCGTGATTGTGACTATACTGTGAATTGTTATGAAACAATTGTTTGAATGTGATAACTTGGATCCTATTGTGATGTAATATGGTTCAATTGTGACACATGCATTTCATTCATGAATGCATGATCAGTTAATGAGAGTTGTGACCGAAGCAGCCACCGAGAGCTACAAGCTCAACGTTTATATTGGGCTTCGAGCCCCATAGTGATCCAGAGCCTTTGGCTCAACGATTAATGCGCCCATATTGGGACAGTTCAGAGCCTCAGGCTCACCGATTAATGCGTCCATATTGAGACAGTTTAGGCGCTCGGTCACAACACCGTATGAAATTGGAAAGGGTCATATGTGCATTACATAAGCATTGGATTGCATTTCTTTAAATGAATGAAAGGCTAACTGCTTTGTGATTCTGTGTATATCTGAGTGTGAATTGGGCACCGTCTTGTGTTTGAACGTTTTACAAATTCAATTGGGTATAGATGTTTAAGTAAATGGAGTGTGGCATATTGCCTATGTTCAAGTGCAATTGTGCAACGTGCTTAATTATGCAACAATGTGAATATATGTAATATGTGAATTATTGTATTGCATGAATTGAGTGAATCATCGATGATGGTTCCTCACTGAGTTCGCAAAACTCATCCAAAATTTGCAATTATTTTTCAGGATTTAGAAGAATACCCCGTTAGGCAACGAGAGTATGACATGTGCTGGTTAATACAGTAGGGAAGTGGTCGGGATCAGCTCGTATCTGCATTAGTGTATTTTATTTTTTCTGAATTTTTGTATTACTGATTTGGACAATTTGTAAAGTCAACAGATTGAAATAAATTGTATTTATGAAAAGAGCCCCGAGGCCATTGATTTGTTTATGCAAATTATTTTTCGCATAAATTATCATGTATGTGTATGTGTTAAAGAAAAAAAAATATACTGAGTTTTGACTGAGTGATGTAGCACGCCGCCCTTGCGGGGCACGAACTCGGATATCACCGTCGATGTTGGGTTTGAGTCATGCGGGAGTGGGGTGTTACAATTAAAATGTGTAGGACACTTGGCATGGTGATAAGAAAAAGACAAAACAAGAAAAAGACAAAAACATGTAATAGGATTATTAAGAACCCTAAAGTGAAATTTGACCCATCCAAGTCCAATGGCCCTAATTTCAATCCCAAAATAATATACCCAATATTTTTGTGCCGTTGGATAACAATTTTTGATACCGAAAATCAACCGGCTCGCCACTCGGTGATTTTTTCGGTCCGGAAATTTTCTCCGAAAAAGTCCAGAAAAATTTCTAAAATTCTCTGAAAATATAAAACACACAGAAACTCACTCCAATAAATTTTTCAAACACAATTTTCACATTATTCACAAGATAATGTCGTTAGGCACAAATACCGGGAATGTCATGAATGCATGTACAAGTATTTTTCATGTGCATAAATTCACTGTTCATAACTACCAGTATGCATGAACAATCCTAATTAGTCCCAATCACTCTCATCCTTTGTCAAATTACTATTTTACCCTTCCCGTCAGGGGTGGGATGTTACAACTCCCCCCTCCTAATAAAAATTTCGTCCGCGAAATTCTCGGTCGATGATTCAATATGAGAGAAACTGATCATTGGTCACATGTCCCTACATGTCCCATACATTTCATCACTCAATGACTTATTTTCTGAAGATCACAGTAGACAGACTCAATGATTCTTGCAGCCACGTATTTGGCTATCTCAACTATCTCAGTTTATTTCAAAGCAGATCATTATTTCCGAACCTGTTGGGACCCGATCCGGGAACCAGATTCCAACCGAAAAGCAGAAAGTAACACGAAGGAAACAAAGCGGATTCAAATAGAATAAATCGAATTGGCTCGAAGACAAACCAAACAAACGATCCAATCGAATTGAAACACAAATTCCGACACCTGTGAACAAATCTTTTAGGAATCACTGTCGCGTTGGAAACCCTAAGACATTTCAAATCCGGTATAAATTTTTTTTCCTCTTTATTCATTCCTTTTCTCTTGAATCAATCTCATTCAAATTATAACCATTCCATACAATTCCCTTTTTGGAAACTCATCCTCACCAATTTCAATTCACTTAATTCATCTTAATCATTTCTTATACAATCATATAAATCCTCAAACTCATTTCTTTAAACCCATTTTACCGAAATTTTACCGAAAATTCGGCAACATAACGACTGTATTTTGACAGCCCAAAAATTTAAAACACAAGAAACTCACTTCTAATATCACAACTCAATAACACAAGGCATCATCGGACCTCCCTTCCACCATCCAAACACCAGCAGAAACACAATCTTAGTTCTAAACACTTCATCATTCCAATCCATAATACATCTCAACTCAAATATTCACAATTCAATCACAAGTCATTCATATACATTCCAATTGCCATTTATATCTATCTCAATTCAAGTTTACGTACAAAATATATTCCACAATCATACATAACTCATAACTGAAATACATCATAAATTTACATAATGACTTTTCAAGCCATAAACAAAAGCAATACATAATCCATAAACCTTTTTCACAACTTCAAAACTAAACTCCAACATTACACATAAAACAAAGCATACAAAACTATCGGGTTGACATCATACTCGTCTTCCATCCGATCTCTGTGTGAAAACACGAGATGGGGATGAAAGGGGTGAGCTCGGAAGCTCGTGGATAATATATTTATAAACCTGAACAATAAGCGAAAAAATCTTTTATTTTTAAACTTTTCAAACATTTCCCATTTAAAATTCTCCAAAACTCATTTTCAAACTTTTCAATTTCATCAACACTTTCTAAGATTTTTCTCAAAATTTTCATTTGTTTCAAAACATTTAAATCCAGCCAGAATTTCATGCTTGAAAATTTTACTTTCTCGCTTCTCAAAATCTCAAACCTTTTCAAAACATGCATACCTTAAACATGAATGGATCACATCATAGTCAAATTAAAACACACAACACATCGAATTGGTTTGGTTCGGTCCTAATAGACGATCGCACATTCTCAAGATAATTTTTGTGTTGTGAATGAGGGGAGTCCGAGATCGAACTCCTATGCCACTAGCGAGCAGGGAGAAGGCTATAACAGTAGAGACAATGACTCACTAAAGGACCTGACCAAACCCACTTAACACATAACAAAAACGGAATTCAGATTGCCCGAAGGCACTTTTCGAAAATCTTGATTTTTTTTTACCCTTTTCAACTCATAACATCAAATTGTGTCATAAATGACACAAGCATATATCCACATAATTGCACATAATCAATCTAATGCAATTCACGTAAATCACATATGCATCACAATATATGCACTAATTCTTTAAATCATTCAAATCATAAATCACATAATTTGAAAACCATGAAATTCATAAGTCTTGCATTTTCTAAAACTCATTTTACTCCTTTGAAATCATAATTTCAAACATTTACATCCTTTTCAAACATTTTTATCAATAATAATTTATCAAAATCAAATTTTGCTTTCTTTAATTTTCAAAATTCACATTTAGCTTATAATTCAATAAATAAATATACTACCCACCTCATATCCATGCTAGCATCTTGTCCAATGCTTCAATTTGACCTTTCTCCTTTCTTCCTTCCAATTGAAAATTCCTAAATCAATTTCATCAAAATTTAATCTCATCAATAACTTAATCCTTCAATTTGATGCATAAGTCATCAATTCTTACTAATTCCAAGATAGTTACATCACTAATTCCAAAAACTCCCAAATTACAAATTGAACCTAAACCAATCCAATCAAATTCAATATCATAATTAACTTAATTTCTCAAATTGAACTTAGGAAATATCAATTCCTCTCATATTCAAGCTATCTAAATCACAAATTTCCAAAATCCCCAAATTCCAAATTTGGGCATAAACTGTAACACCCCACACCCGTAAGACCCGAACCCGATATCGTTGGTGATATCCGAGTCCGTGTCCCACGAGAGTGGCGTACTACATTAGTCGATTTAAAATTCAGTATACACTTTTTTTTTTTTAGCCATTAACCCCACGTTCACACGGCAAACACAGTAAGTAAATAAAATCCGTATTCAATATAAGCCCGTTTCAGTTATTACACCATCCAAAGAATAATTACAATCACCAATGCAAGAAACATTAATACCACAATGGCTCAAGAAAATACAATGCCTTGTTATACGATGATTGCGAATACAATTTACTAAAACACTAATGCATAACGACTGATCCCGACCTCTAACCTTTACTCGCTCTACAGAGATATACTCCGTGTCAACGGGGTATTCTTCAGACCTGAAAAATAGATGCAAATTTTGGGTGAGTTTTGCGAACTCGGTGAGAAACCATCATCGATGGTTCACTCAAATCATGCATTACGCCCATGGCGCATAAAGACAAAGACTGATTATCATCAATTACCAATGAGCAAATAATAACCATATCCAAGAACGCATGATTATCATGTTATCGATCAAAGAAACCAATTCAAATGCACATGAAATGTGTATGAGACGCTTTCAATTTAATTCGTTGTTGTGATCGGCGCTGGCAAATCGTCCCCTTAAAGGGCGATAATCGGTGAGCCATAGGCTCTAAATCATCGTGGACTCAAGGCCCAATCACGTTGAGCTTAAAGCTCTCATTGGTCGCTTCCGTCACAATCGCCAATTATCGCTCATGCAATTATGTATGAATGCAATATCCAAATCCACACCATAACCGATTCCCATTTAACATATGCCCATAAGTCATTTCCAAGTAATCACATATATCACTTGATATCTCATACCAAATATTTCGTACACCCATGGTCCAAATCAATCAAAATCAAACACACATGTTCCCATCCATTATCTCCACATGGCATAAGTGCGAGATATTAAACACATAAAATTGAGAAACCATCTAGGTTACTCACCTATTGCTTCCGAGCTAATGCCGAAAACCTCTGTGACGTCACCAATCGACGCCCAATTGGGCCTCTATATAAATCGAAAAGTACGAGTCACTTAAATATAAAATTTGTGCTCATGTTGATGAGATATGCATGTTCATGAATTCGGTCCTAACTCAATATTTTCCTATAATAAAATTCTATGAAAATTAGAAATCCATAGGCGCCGACGGTGCATGATTCGGACCTCTATAGGTCACCAATTAAATAAAGCAGTGTTTACAAGTTCACAATAGGGGCTACGTCAAATTCCGCCTAAAATTCCCGCTTTCTCAGAAAATGAAATTAAATATTCAACGAATCCGATGCCTCTGGAATCAGGTCAATCGGACGTCGGACGGGAAAGAAATTGACAAAAGAACAATTGTACCATTTAATATCAAAATAATAATAAAAAATAAAATAAATAAATATATATATATATACGGAAGCGCCCGCCTCGCGGGGGCGAGACGCCGCCCTCGCGAGGCGAAATCGCCTCACTCAGTCACGAGGGCGGGGCGTCGCCCTCGCGACCAGACCCCTCGGATCTCGCCCTCGCGAGGCGTAACATCGCCCTCGCGAGACGGCCCTTCTCTTGCCCTCCTTCTTTCCAGATTACAAACTTACCTTCCAACTACTCTAACTTTTAGCACACAATTCAGAAAAATACCCACTATACCTCATTGGAAAGCTTATGAAAAGCTCTACAATTCTCTAGAAGACCATAAAAATCAATTCCAACCCTAAGGGTATCAAATAAGCCATCAAACCTTCTGCCTTCACAATTTCCCTCAACACAGGGCAGTACATTTGCAATTTCATAAATCACTGATTCCTTAGTAATAAATTACCACAAAAATATGATCAATAAATTCACAATGTCCTCTACAACTTTCATGAACAACCCAAAATCAAATTCTATTTCTAAACCAGTCAATTAATTCATTCAATGTCACTATCCCTGAAATCCTTCAATATGGGCAGTAACCTTACAACAAGCATAACTCCCTATATACAAGTCAGTAAATTCAGAACTTTATATCCCTGAAAAGATAACATCTCAAACTTCAATTTTCATGAAGTATTCAACATCCAATTCGATCTCTAACAATTTCAAAATTGTTAAGGAAGTTTCTGTTATGCTCAGCCATTCATAAACTAATGTAGGGTCAGTTTTTGAAAAATCATAACTCCCAATTCTGACTTCTAAAAATTACACACCATATGTCATTTTCAAGGTAATCTCTTCCTCTACAACTTTTCAGAAGCTCACTCACACCAATTCAGTCCACTTAAAATGTTAAAATTGCCTCCAATCAGTAAACTCACAAAATCACACTTAAGCTAGGTTTCATCCAAAATGCTCAAAACCAGACATTAGTAATCAATTCATATCTCCCAATATATAATTCCAAAAATAGCAAGATCAGTAGCAATGGAAAGATAATCAAATATGCTACAACTTACATGAAGACCATTCTCCCTAATTCCATCTCAATTAATTCATAAAAATCAACAAAACTCAGATGTCATGGTTACTAAGCATCGTTCACAGCAATGGAACAGTAACTTTCCATGCAAAAATTCACCCCTCTATCATTGAAATTCAATAACACCTATTTCACACTAAATTGAAGCCAACAGTCCAAAGTTTCAGTGGCCAACCTTACCTCATTTGCATTTCTACACAATAAGTTATGAATAAAACAGTAACATTCAACTCTAACTTTCCAGATTTAAGGTTAACCTTAGTTCAACCACTCCCAATACCTTTTTCACATCATTAAACATCACAATAAATACAAATTAAATATTACTCCAGTCATACATATGTTAGGGTTAATACTGAAAAATTGGCAGCCTTAAATTCCTCAATTCAAAGACTCAAATAATTATCCCCATTCAATTCAAAATCAAACCATATCATAAATTTTAATG
This sequence comes from Erythroxylum novogranatense, assembly GCA_029891385.1. Taxonomy (NCBI): domain Eukaryota; kingdom Viridiplantae; phylum Streptophyta; class Magnoliopsida; order Malpighiales; family Erythroxylaceae; genus Erythroxylum; species Erythroxylum novogranatense. Next base: position 89,763,282 of record CM057228.1, read on the forward strand.
CATCTTCACCTAGCCTCATACCCCTTTCTTCAAATCACAATAATCATTACTTTGACTTTTCTTTAAAATTGTTACCCAATGCGAATTTGCCATTGAAAAGGCAACATTAAATGCTCCTCCCAAAGGCTCTCGGACGTGTACATGTTTCAAGGAAGTAAGGATGAGATTTTAAGGCTTTTGATTTATGTTCATCCGAACCTTACCTCTTCTTTAAGACCATCGAAATTTTTCTCCTTCTCTCATCTTCCTTGTAATTTCAAGCTCTTATCTCTTACTCTCATCAAAGCTAGAAGATGAGCTTTGTGTATACTTGAGAAGGGAAGGAGGTTGATACCTTGGTGTAGAAGTTACAAAGTGAGAAAAATTCCCGGACTGGCAAAATCGCCGGTAACTGGCCTAAACATGTTTTGGGGTAGAAAAGGTGATTTTCGTGATTGAAAAATTATTTGGAGTGCACTGTTACATGTTTTATAATTTTGGGGAATTTCATTAATTCTCAGAAAAATGATTCGTAAATTTCGAAATTTTGATCGAAAAAATCGCCAATTATGTAACCAATGATTCTCGGTAGCAAAAATCGCTACCCACTGGTACTGTAATATTGGGTATTTTATTTTGGGACTGAAATTAGGGTCATTGGAGATCAGTAAATATTATAGGCGAAAGATAATAGTGAAATGGAAAGAAGCTCAATAGAGTACTGTAATGGTTTATTGAGAACTGAAAGAATGTAAAAGTGTACTGATAAACTGAAGAATTTGTGAAATGGTTATGATCTGGACCGCATAAGCTTGAGATTGAAATGGTTATGTGATTATTGTGTTACGAGTTTGGAAATTCGTATGATAAAATTATAAAAAAAAGTGTATACTGAATTTTAAATCGACTGATGTAGTACGCCACTCTCGTGGGACACGGACTCGGATATCACCAACGATATCGGGTTCGGGTCTTACGGGTGTGGGGTGTTACATAAACCCTAATTAATTTCCATCCAAAATTAAACCCATAGTACTTAGCAATCATCAAAATTTACTTCATACTCCACAAACCCATTCCATTTTCTATGATTCTAAACCAAAACTTAAAGAGAAACTCAAATCTTAAAAATTGCTCTTACCTCATTTCTCCTCCATTTTTGGATTTTCTTGGTTCAAGGGAAGCTCTTCATCCTCCACCTTTTCTCTCTTGGAATGACATTATGATCTCTCTTGAGTGTTAGAAAAATTGAGCCCTAGCTTTCTCCCCTTTTCACCACCAAACTTGCTCTCCCTTCTCTCTTCTCTTTGTTCTTTTCTTTGTTCAAATGTCTTGCTTCCCTTGATAAAAACCACAGCTCACTTGCTTTTATAGTGCCATGACATTTAATGAATGAGGAATGACTCATAAGTCCCTCCATTTAAGCCTATAAACTTAACCCTTTAAGTAAACTTCCAAAATTACCCCTCCATTGGTCTTTAAAACTGACATCTTGTATGATTATTTCGATCAGGTAAATGAAGCCATTTGACAAAACCTTCTTCTAGAGAAATGTTCCTCTATGTCTTACGAATCCAACCCTTCAAGAATAGGATCAATCGGAGTTCTATAGCTCAAGATATCTCCAAAATGCTGAAGTCTGTTCTTCAGACCTGAGGCTGAACACTACACCTAACTTCCGACCTGAATTTGAAAGTCTTAGAGGCTACATTGTCAATCGGCTCCTTCATAACATTTGTATTCTCATGTCTCTATTTTCATTTGCAAAAAGAATCAAATCGATCGGAGCTCTACCGATCAAGATATCTCTAAAACACTGAACACTGTTCAAACTTTTATAACCGATCAGTTCACGAAAATCCGAGCTATCTTTCTCCATTTAATTCCAAAAATGATCTATGTAGTATGAAAAGATAGAAAAATATCTTAGGAATCCAACGCTTCAAAAATCGACTCAATCGGAGGTCTACATAAAAAGTTATGGCCAAAAGAAGGAAGAGGGGTCAAAAACACAAAAGCAGACGATGATGTCAGCACAGACGCAAGTTCGTCTGTGATGACGTCAGCACAGACGCAAAAATTCGTCTATGGTGACGTTAGCACAGACGCAAAATTCGTCTGTGGTGACGTCAACACAGACGCAAAACTTCGTCTGTGATGACGTCATCACAGACGCAAAAATTCGTTTGTGATGACGTCAACACAGACGCAAAATTTCGTCTGACCCCCTTCTCCAGAACATCCACACTTAGAAAGATCATAACTTTCTACTCAGAACTCCAAATTAGACACGGTTTGATTCGTTGGAAAGCTAAGAGAAAAAATATACTACTTTCCAGAAGGAAATTTTGCCAAAATCTATCTTTATCAATTCCAAAATTGCCCCTAAAGTCAGAAGATAAGACTTTCATTCCTGCACCAACACCTCACCCAATTCTTAACTTCATGACAATATTTGAGACTCTTAGGCACATAATTGAAATTCGATGTCTTCTTACAAAATGTAGCCATATGTCTCTAGTTTAATGCAAATTAAGAATCATCTCGTTTGGATTACTAGAGAAAACGTTATGGTTAAAATACTGAAGCATATTCAGTGAACATTTTTCAGATCACTACCAATCTTGTCTCCAAATCTTTCCTTATCACAACTCATACCAAGATCACTCTTTCTACTCTCTTGTCCAATATTTTCATGTTTTATATCAATGGAAAGATAAAACAACCTCTACAATGTTCATAAAGAACTCCAAAGTAACTTCAACCTTTAGTTAAGTCAATTTTTCAATCAAAGTTTTTGCCCGTTTAGCAATCACCTAAGCAATATCTAAACTTCAATTTATCATAACTTCTTGCCCCGATATCGAAAAATTGCATACTTTATGGCGTTAGAAAGCTGGCAACATGAACTACAACTTTCATTAAGACCACTTTGGCCAAATATCTCTAGATCAGTACAGATTTTCCATTGAAGTTTCTAAACCCCATTCCAACACATCAACTTCACATATCAACACATCACCACAAGCTCTTCAACTAAATCCTCTCAAACACAAAACACACAAATCTATACACAATTGATATTCTTACACAATTGATCTTTCATATCCATATATAAATCCATGACTCATTAACATCATAAGATAAATGTTTATAAAATTAAATGGCATTCTAAGCCATGGTACAACATCAATATTCAAGTCCAAGTACAAAAGATACAAAACTCCATCATTCTCCACATATGACTGAAATCTTATTCTTACAATAATCTAACTTAAAACACCACATGCATAACCAAACAAATTGTCTTTGCTTTCTAATTTCTTCAAAATCTTACACTTTCACTTTCTATTTCTTAATTTCAACTTCCATTTCAATCCACTTGAACTTTCATAATCCATACAAATCTATTTGAAACCCAAAGTTATCTAATCAAACAAATCTTTTCTCATCAATTTCCTTAAGGCAAAAATATCTATAACTCCATTCATATACAAAAACTCTTATCAAATTTTCATTTTCCTATTTCTAATTTCCACTGAAAGATCGGGGTCCAACAGAACCTATGCACTTATCACGTTTTATCAAGCCTTTTTCACCTGTAACATGCAAATTAGTTCATGCTCCATTGATACCCTTTTTGCCAATTCTGAGTATACTTTACCAAGGTGATACTTACAATAAAACTCTTCATCTCGTCTTTGCCACTTCCCTTTCCTTTGGTACTAACACAGTGACACTTATGTCCATTTTGCTATAACCGGTGTTAATTCACCTAACCTGTTTAGCCTTTATATCTCATTGACTCTTAGGTCAGATTCATCTCTCCTTTGACAATTCACTGTTCTTTAGTGTTCACGCACTCTATTTGTATATGCATTTTACTATATTTCATTTGTCCGATCCGGTTCCACCTCATCTAACCCATTCAGCTTTCCTCAGTCACTTTCCGTATTCCAATCCATTGTGGTCTTTGACTCTCGTTAGTCACTTTTCCGTGGAATACAAGAGTGTACAATCCCTTCTTGTGATCACCCTAGTTATTCCTATAGTCAATCAGAACTATATAACCAGGTTATAATCTTATGAAGCCTAAAACACTTAAGCACTTTTCCAACAGGGAATTCAAACATATAATTAGTTCATTTTATACCCGTCTACACTCTTCACGTAATCCTACTAGGATGTCTAGCTTCGATTGTTCAATTTTTTTTTCTCAATCACTTTTGTCGGGTACTCATGCGCCTTCTTTGAATCACCCCATATCGTTCTTCCGATTTCACTCAAACGCTCCGACTCATTATGGGACTCACCACTTTGACTCCTGAACTCTTCAACTTTCTTGCTAGAAATTTACCTTTGTCCAGCAAAACTAAATCTAAAATCTTCAATGCTCTAGTAACACTTCATTTTACCCCATATTCTACTTGACATTTTGCCTTCGTCATTGTCCTAGTTTCGGAAACCCCAATATCTGCAATTGGTCTGTTCATTTCAGATTTGCCTGTTCACTATGTGAGACTACATTCTCCCTTTACCAATATAGTATTCATTTGTGTATGCTATTCAAACTCCATAATTTTCTCAAGTTTACATGATGTATACCTTATAGGAATGTCTTAGCATATCTAAGGTCTCCAAGGCTTTAAACAATTTCGATCATAGCACCAATACCATTTATCAAAATCAACTCAATTCATATTATACCGTTCTAACATATCGTCTCATCCCTTTTGATATGACACTTCATCACACACTGCCCAATCTCCAAGGGTATGCTCATCAGTGTTAGACTCCTCAAGTCTTCATATAGCTCTTTTTACTTTGCAACACTTGGAAACACATTCCATCTATGATTATAGTCATCAGTTGATACCATTTGTTTACCTCGCATCAATCTCTATTGGGGTATTGTCGACTTCAACAGACATTACTCAAAATTTTTATTTTTTGGGTCCATGATTACTTTATTTTCAATCCCTTAATGAAGGTAACATTACTTCATGTCATTTTCAGTTTCCCCTTGGAACTTTTTGTCTCTACTAATTTTCTCTTTTCATTCGATTTCTATTAATGCACATCGACATATGCCAATGCCTATTCATTCTCTGTATTTCCATAACTTACGTTCCATTTGCGTATTTCGCTTCATGGTTTGGTATTATTTTATTCTTAGATCCAATTTACGATCTCCCAACATTTTTAACAGTTTCTCCCGAAAATCAATGTCAACGATACTTATTATCTCAGTACGAACAATTTTATGCTATGACTTGATCGGAACATCCTTTGCACTTGGGTTCTATGAGGCACTAAACAAGTTCTTTCACAATACCTATAACCTTAGGAGTATTCCACTTATTATGCCTGAGTCTCCTCTTGAGACATGACTCCATTTTACTTTTGATTTCGTACATACTTATTTTCAATTTGTCCCCGTCATGACCACTAGTAACTAATCTTGCTACAACCCTTGATACCGTTCACGAAATTCTCATCAACCAATTCTTTTCTACCAAATGTCATTTCGTCGCATCCAGAAACTAATTAGTAGCTTATACTACTCAGGATTTCCCAAAACTCCTTTCCGTTTGTGCCAATCCGCGAATAGAGGAACTATACCATAAGCGTATCCTTCTTCTTTCCTCAAATTCATCACACATGATGCATCCTTAGAAATTGTACTTTCTTCCCAAACGAACATTCTAAATTCCTTGACCTATAGGAACTATGATTAGCACTTATTCGATAAATCACCGATCACTTCCTCTATTATTTCCACACATAAGCTCAATTGTTTCACTATCCAAGGTATACTCACAAAGGTGAATTACCCTCAACTCGACAACTCTTTTCATATACCACTAATATTGTTTCATTTTCCACTTTTCATTGAACTGTATTTCACATAATTTTATTCCCATATCATTTACGTGCAAGCTTGACCTTTATTTACTTGGCTTATACACTTTAATCTCATTTTTGCTACTTATCTCTTTATTTTCCTCACTCAATCCAGGATAGGGTATCCACATTTATAGCACATTCGCAGACATATCATCAAAACACAACAACATATTACAGTCATTGCATCTTTATCTGTTTATCCATCCATTTACCATATATTTATATAGTCAACCAATCCAAAATTTCTGATGCGCAATTAGTAGAAATTTCCAGCCTTACTTTTCTCCGAATATCCCTTATAAACTCTTAGCATAAAATTCGCATAACCATTTTGGTCCCAAACTCATGCGTTCATGATCATACCCAGTTCACGAGTCCATTTCAGTTCATCTGTACATTTTCATCTCACCATTTCTACTTCTGTCTAACCTTATAGTCACTTCGCTCTTTCATTTATAGGTAGATCGTTACGGTGCAATATCGATCTCAGTACAATCTCGCTATCATCATCTATGAGATATATTGACACAAATGTAGTGGATCCATATCTGCCTGATCGAACCATGTACTTTTTACGCAGTTCTAATTATCCCCATTTCGTCGAAATACAAGTCAACACTCTCATTACCTCATCATCTCGAACTTTAAATCTCACATAGGCATACGTTAACCTGTAAGTACAAGTCGACCTGAATATGTAATAAGTCGACTTATGCATTGTAAGAGTGTTAGAGTAGTGCCCTAAAGACAATCTCCTTTAGCGCATTTTGTACAAAGATGTTTGTATAAATAAAGAAAAGGCATATTTCATTAATTTGATGTTCATATTTATGAATTGATTTTAATCTTAAATCGAATTAATGAAGTCCATGATATATGACATAGCATGAAGGAAATTATGATGTGATCATACTATTGAGATTCCTATCATGTGTAATTATGTCAGTATATAAATGATCCCTAATCATAGGATTAATGAGACTGGACATCGTTAATCCGGATAGACTAGCATATGTCAAACTCCTTGATTGGATCAAGCAGTGGATCTCAAAACCTGTAAATATTGAGATATTTAGATTTGACATATGGATGCTTACTAGTAGTAGTAAGTACATTGGATGACCTACCATGAGATCATCACATGGATATTATGTTAGTGAGAATCTCATCATAGCAATGGTGCAAGTATCCTTAGACTTGAGGTACTCAAGGATATCTTGGATACTGATTCTGTGCTTTGACTCCATTCCTTGTTGCCTTTCAGAGGTCGCTCATAGGGTTGTGATTGGGTACAGTTTGAGGTATTCGAAGGTAATTGAGTAGCCAACAAAGGATTCACCACTTCTGTGATATTAGCAGAAGAGATACCCATGGCCTCTTGTGAGGATCATCACTTCAGCAATGATATATATTAATTAATTAAGTAAATAATTAATTAATATATATAATTATATGCTTCTGTACGTGGAGGACAAGAAGGAAGCAATTGGAAGCTTCCTTATATGCTTAGTCATTAAGCATTAATTGCATAAAAGACAAAACAAGTTGGAGGAAAGATGAAGGAGCTCGTTGATGACACATATAAAAGGGTTAAAATTTGTTTTAAACCTAATCTTGAAGAGTCATCATCGTGGAAGCAAGAGAAAGCAAAGGTTTTTGTGAAAAACCCAAAACTTCATCTTCTCCATCGACTTTTCATCTTCTCCTCCAAGGTTTTCATCATCTCCCATCGTTTGTCTTCAAGCTCTCCAAGGCTAAGGTAAGATCTAGCATTCTTTTCCTTAGTCTAGCTATTCCCGGGTCAAAGAGTTTGTCCCGGTTAGGTTTTCCGACCTCTGCGTGGATACCGTTAGAGACGGGCTACGTAGGTCGTTATGGTTTGATTTAGTTATATAGACACAACGATCCTAGGTTTCGGGAAAGTCCCGGGATAAAAATTTTTGTTTTCCGCACCGGGTACATGTGATGTACCCACCGGAATTTTCCTACAGTGGTATCAGAGCCACTTGTGTCTTATATAAAGAAGAAACCATGCCTAGGTTGGAGTAGCTTAGTGAATTTGATGATGATGCATGTTATGTATGCCAATTTCGAAATCTGTATAAGATATGGTTTTCGAAAATTTCTTGCCCAGATGTGTTCATAAGGTGTTATGGCATGTATCTGTAAAAGGAATTAATTTATTAATGTCATTTGATATGGTTTTGCTATTTTATTCCTTAATGTGCTAGTTGCTGTTTTTGTACAAGTTTCTGGAACAGGCATGACTATAAATTCGAGAATAAAATCTAGAAAAATGGTTTTTCGGATTTTCTTTCACTGACCTGTCTCTAAGACATATGTGAATGTCTATGAGAAAGGAAAAATGTTTTCTAGGTGATTGACTATTTATTTACGAATTTATTGTGTGCTGCTGGGAATAACTGTGTTGGAGAACACAGATTCAGCATTGGCTAAATTGCTGAGGTTTGTTGAGTTTTTGATGGAAATAAATCCTGCAAAAATTCATGGAGCATGTTCTGAACATGTACTAACCTCTGTAATTTTCTCAGAATTTATTGAAAGTGTTTCAATGGATTTTTCAAGCAACAAACAGAACATGGCAATGTTGAGACAGTTGCTGGAGCTGTTTTTGTTTGATTGGTTTAGGGTGTAATTTTCAATTACAATGCCTTGAATGATTTTTAATGTGATTAGAAACATGTTACTTGGATGTTGGCATGCTTCCCAAACTGATTTGCTTAAAATAGGATTTCCATGAATTTTCGGATGTCAAATAGGTCACATTAGCGTCTCGTTAGTGTATAGCATTGTCCTGATTGTTTTGGCCGTCACAAATTTTTGTGACATGTGCCGAAGTGATCTTCATAATGTGTAGACTACCTAGAGATACTTAGGATGATAATAAGACAGTTGATGTTACTCCATATGAGATATGGAATAACAAGAAACCTTATCTTTCCCATTTGAAAGTATGGGGTTGTCCTGCTTATGTGAAGCGGACACAGTCAGACAAACTGAATGCAAAGTCTGACAAATGTTTGTTCGTAGGATATCCTAAAGAAACAAGAGGATATCAATTCTACCTTGCTGAGGAACAAAAAGTGTTTGTTTCGAGGCATGCTGTCTTTTTAGAGAAAGAGTTTCTTCTAAAAGAGGACAGTGGGAGCAAAGTTGAACTTGAGGAAGTTCAAGATGCTCGAATAGACGCAGATCAACTGCCTGAACCTGAAACTGTAACTCATACAGATGAGGTAACAGTTCAACCTTCTACTACACACGAAGTTCGTAGGTCAAGTAGGATACGTTCTGTTCCCGAGAGATATGGATTTCTCGTGAGTGAACAGAATGATGTATTGCTCATAGAAGATGATGAGCCTACCACCTATGAAGAGGTTCTGAAGAGTTCAGAATCTGATAAATGGCTTCGTGCCATGAAATCTGAAATGGATTCCATGTATGAAAACCAAGTATGGTCTTTGGTTGATGCACCCGAAGGAATCAAACCCATAGGGTGCAAATGGGTTTTCAAGAAGAAAACCGACATGGATGGTAATGTGATTACCTATAAAGCAAGGCTAGTACAAAGGCTTTCGTCAAAGACAAGGAGTTGACTACGACGAAACCTTGACCAAAGAGCAATGCTTAAATCCATTAGGATACTCCTAGCCATTGCCGCCATTATGATTATGAGATATGGCAAATGGATGTGAAGACGACTTTCCGAATGGAAATCTGGCCGAGGATGTACATGACACAACCTCGAGGGCTTCATATCCAATGATGGCTAAAAGGTATGTAAGCTTCGTAAATCCATTTATGGATTAAAGCAAGCATCCGGAGTTGGAATATCCGCTTTGATGAGACAATCAAAGAGTTTGGTTTCACAAAATTCGGATGAACATTGTGTGTATAAGAAAGTCAATGGAACAAAGAATCGTATTCCTTGTATTGTATGTAGATGACATATTGTTACTAGGAAACGATGTCTCAATGATGCAATCAGTAAAGATTTGGCTGTCCAAACAATTTGCTATGAAAGACCTTGGTGAAGCAACTTATATCCTTGGGATAAGGATCTATAGAGATAGATCTAAAAGGTTGCTTGGTCTTTCACAAATAACGATACATAGATAAGATGCTAAAGAGGTTTAGCATGGAGCAATCCAAGAGAGGGTTCCTTCCCATCACTCATGGGATAACACTCGAAATCTATGTGTCCTAAGACACAAGATGAGAGGATACGCATGAATATGATCCCGTATGCATCCGCAGTAGGATCTATCATGTATGCTATGCTATGTACGAGACCCGATGTATCGTATGCTCTAAGTGTTACGAGCAGATACCAATCGGATCCTGGTGAGGGTCACTGGGTTGCTGTCAAGAATATCCTCAAGTACTTGAGAAGGACTAAGGATGTTTTCTTGATATATGGAGATGGAGATCTTCATGTGAGCGGGCATACAGATGCCAGTTTTCAATCTGATAAGGACGATTCAAAGTCTCAATCAGGTTATATTTTCACACTGAATGGCGGAGCAGTCAGTTGGAAGAGTTCCAAACAAGAGACGACTGCAGATTCAACGACCGAGGCAGAGTACATTGCTGCATCAGAGGCGGCAAAGGAAGCAGTTTGGATCAAGAAGTTCATCTCTGAACTTGGTGTGGTTCCTAGCAGTGATGGGCCCATACAGTTGTATTGTGACAATAATGGGGCTATTGCGCAGGCAAAGGAGCCAAGGTCTCATCAGCGATCTAAACACGTACTCGCCGATATCATTTGATTCGGAGATCATCTAAGCGGTGATGTCCCGATAGAGAGGATTCCCAGAGCGTAACATTGCTGATCCGTTGACAAAGCCATTGTCACAGAGGAATTTTGATTCTCATGTACTCGCTTATGGTATTAGATACCAAGGCGATTGGCTTTAGGTCAAGTGGGAGATTTGTAAGTACAAGTCGACCTGAATATGTAATAAGTCGACTTATGCATTGTAAGAGTGTTAGAGTAGTGCCCAAAGACAATCTCCTTTAGCGCATTTTGTACAAAGATGTTTGTATAAATAAAGAAAAGGCATATTTCATTAATTTGATGTTCATATTTATGAATTGATTTTAATCTTAAATCAATTAATGAAGTCCATGATATATGACATAGCATGAAGGAAATTATGATGTGATCATACTATTGAGATTCCTATCATGTGTAATTATGTCAAGATATAAATGATCCTAGTCATAGGATTAATGAGACCGACATCGTTAATCCGGATAGACTAGCATATGTCAAACTCCTTGATTGGATCAAGCAGTGGATCTCAGAACCTGTAAATATTGAGATATTTAGATTTGACATATGGATGCTTACTAGTAGTAGTAAGTACATTGGATGACCTACCATGAGATCATCACATGGATATTATGTTAGTGAGAATCTCATCATAGCAATGGTGCAAGTATCCTTAGACTTGAGGTACTCAAGGATATCTTGGATACTGATTCTGTGCTTTGACTCCATTCCTTGTTGCCTTTCAGAGGTCGCTCATAGGGTGGTGATTGGGTACAGTTTGAGGTATTCGAAGGTAATTGAGTAGCCAACAAAGGATTCACCACTTCTGTGATATTAGCAGAAGAGATACCCATGGCCTCTTGTGAGGATCATTACTTCCAAGTCTCTGGCGCGAAGCATATGTCATGAAGCGGTCTTCATGGACATTAAAGTAATGAATCCTAGGACAAGAACTGATTACACTTGGACTAGATTTGATCTGATCGGTCTAGTAAGAGTTGACACTTGCCCATACTCAAACCAAGTGGGGTATAGCATGGTGAAAGGACGAATTGCACTCAAGAATTGTCTATGGAAAGGTTTGTAATTTGGTTCGTAGTTTATATAACCCGTCAAACCAATTACTTTCCCGGTCAATTAGGGGTCATGATGTGTTGCTAGATACCGCCATGACTTGCTTAGATTAAGTGTTAATCTAAGTGGCCAACATAACCGGGAACCTAATGGGTCACACGCATAAGAGTGTCTCGGAGAACTCGTAAAATAGTTTTGGATAGTGATCCAATACCGGAGAGCAGACGGATCAAATGGATCCCGATGAGATTGGGATATGTCCCGATGAGATCGCGACATCGACATTGCTGAAAAGGGTCTCCGCGATTTTTTCCGCCGGTGGGGCCGGGCGAGCCCGGTAACCGACCCCAGTTTGACTGGACCACTTTAGCAATTATATATATTAATTAATTGATTAAATAATTAATTAATATATATATTTATACATGTTTACGTGGATGATGGAGGAGGAAGCAAAAGATGCTTCCATATTAATGCTTAGTCATCACTCTCATTTAATGACAAAATGACAAAATGGTTAAAAGATGAGTGATGACCGTGCCTTATATAATAAGCTAGATGAAAAGAGTTTCTTCTTGGCTTTTTGAGATAGATGATCGTGAATGGAAAGAAAATAGGAAGGTTTTTGTGAAAAACCCAAAACTTCATCTTCTCCATCGACTTTTCATCTTCTCCTCCAAGGTTTTCATCATCTCCCATCATTTGTCTTCAAGCTCTCCAAGGCTAAGGTAAGATCTAGCAGTCTTTTCCTTAGTCTAGCTATTCCCGGGTCAAAGAGTTTGTCCCGATTAGGTTTTCCGACCTCTGCGTGGATACCGTTAGAGACGGGCTACGTAGGTCGTTATGGTTTGATTTAGTTATATAGACACAACGATCCTGGGTTTCGGGAAAGTCCCGGGACAAAAATTTTTGTTTTTCGCACCGGGTACATGTGATGTACCCACCGGGATTTTCCTACATAACCATTATGCTACTCATTCCAAAGTTGACCTCTCCAAGTTCTAGAACTTTTCGTTTTCTTTCAACTTACTATTGACACTTTAAAATCCCCTTCTTCATTTTGATATCCTTTCTTTCCTCAATCAGCCCATGCCAACGTAATCGTACTTATATCACATTCGAAGATTTATAACCACAGTACACTATAGCTATCCTTATCCATTTTTCCTTTTTCCCATTCCTAATTGCTCATACACTTTCATGGGCTCACATTATGATACATTCTCACTTTTCTCACACTTAATCACTTAACACATGTTCACACGTAGGATTTATCCTCGTGCGACTCAGACTAGGGATCAGTTGCCATGGTCTGCAACGACACGACTCAAATACATGCAACTTAACCTATGTTTCAGACTATGCCCAGATAAATTCGTACTTCTGGGCTCTGATACCACATATGTAGCATCCCACTCCCACAAGACCCAAACCCGATATCGTGGGTGATATCCGAGTCCGCGCCTCACGAGAGTGGTATGCTAAAGCACTCAAATACAGTCAAACACTCAGTATAAATTTTTTTAAAAAACATTTTAGGTCATCATAATACAGTCACAGTATTTAGCCATCGAATGTACAAAAATCCATAATCACATTAGGCCTACTAAACTACAAGCACTATTTTACAGAAATTGCGGAAATATACAATTTTACACAAGACAGAACGACACTAATGCAGACGTGAACTGATCCCAACCTCAAACTCTGACTTGCATGCAGTAGGCATACTCCCGTTTGTCTAATGAGGTACTCGTCAAATCCTGAAAAATAGTTGCAATTTTGGATGAGTTTGCGAACTCAGTGAGAAACCATCATCGATGGTTCACTCAACTCATGCATATACAAACAATTCACAGAATATCGCATAGTATTATGGTCATATCATTTCACAAATATAAAGCGTTTCGCCCTTTCACTCAGTCCATGTTCAATCATATGTATATGCAATGCCCATGTGACACTTCCCATTTTATTATGGTGTTGTGACCGTGCGCCTGATCTGTCCCAAAAATGGGCTCATTAGCGATGAGCCTGTGGCTCTGAATTACGGTGGGCTTGAAGCCCTGATACGGTGAGCCTGTGACTCTGAATTACGTTGGGCTCGAGGCCCTGTTGCGTTGAGCTTTAAGCTCTGAAATACAGTGGCTACTCCGGTCACAACTGTCATTATCTGAACATGCCTTTATGCATGAATGCATATGTCTCAATTTACAATAGTTGTGTCACAACATAATTTCATATGTCCGCAAATCGCATTAAAACCAAATAATTACACCTCACACACAAATGAAACTTCGATATCAAGTTCTTGAATATTTTGGACACCTATGGTCTGAATTTAATCAAAATCAAACACATAAACCCTCCATTAACTCCACATGGCATAAGCACATAATTTTAAACACACAAAGATTGAGGAACCAACTAGGTTACTCACCTATTACTTCCAAGCTAATACTTGGAAGTCCCAGCACTGTCGGTCGATCGACGTTCCAAATGTGCCTCTATAATAATCAGAGAATATAACCATTACTAATTGTCCAATCAGAACTAGTTAATGATGCACATGTAACTATTAAAAGGAGTACAATACATGTTCATGATATTCCTTAATCCAAAATTTTCCATCACAAAATTCTGTCTAAAAATCAGAAATCCAACGGCACCAAAATTACTCAATTCGGGCCTCGATAGGTCCAAAAATTACTAAAACAATGACCAGAAACCAATTACCCGGACCCACGTCAATTTCACCTCTAAAAAGTTTCAATTTTTTCATAAAATAAAATTAAATATTCCACGAATTCGATGCCTCGAGAATCAGGTCAATCGGATGTCGGATGGAACAGATATAAACAAAAGAAAGCCTAAACACATATATATATATACAAAGATACAACAAAAAACCAAGTGCTTTCCCCCTTTTTTTTCCCCTTTTCTGTCCAAATCTCAAACATGCATAACTCTTTAATCCCAACACCAAATTGGACAAACTTTGTGTCTATTTCATAGCAAAAAGAGAGCTCTACAAGTTTCATGAAGGCCACAAAAATCAATTTCACCCTAAGAGTGTCAAAAATACACTCAAAGTTACTGTCTTCACAATGCCTCTCAAAGCAGTGCAACATTTGGTCAAAACAGTGCAACATTTTGTAAAATCCATAACTTCTCATTCCCTTTGCTAAAAATTACAAGATTCATTCCAAATGAAATATCAGAATGTGACCTACAAATTTCATGAACAACATGAAATCAAATTCAATTGCTAAGTAGGTCAAACAATTCAATGAATGATTCTGCCCACTGAAACCACCTTAACTGAATAGCAATTTTCTGAAAAGCATAACTCCTTGTACAAATGTCAAAAAATTTGATAGTTTATACCCATGAAAAGATCAAACAGAATAATACACTTCTCATGAAGGGCTTAACAGCCAATTTCATTTCTAACAAGCTCAAAACTATCATGAAAGTGACTGCCCTGATCAGTAGTCAATAACCTAACTTAGGTTCAGTTTTTGAAAATACATTACTCCCAAATCTGATATTGAAAAATAGCATGCAATATACCATTTTCAAGCTAATTGTTTCCTCTACAAATTTTTAGAAGATCACTTGAGTCAATTCAAATCACAGAAATCTCTAAATTTGCTTTCAATCACAATACTCACAAAACCTACACTTATGGCTAGGTTTCACCAAAATGCACATAACCAGTCAATAGTCAACAATTCATATCTCCCAAAATACATATCAAAAAATTGAAAAATCAGTGGCAATGGAAAGCTAACAAGATAGGCATCAACTTTCATTAAGATTATTTTCACCAATTCACCCTAATTCAATCCAAAAAAAATGCATCCAAGTTTCAAGTTATCAATCTCGGATACTGTTCACACAGCTCCTATATGTCACTTGTAAGGCAAAATTCACCACTCTTCTCATCAAAATTGGGCAGAACTTCCTTCATATAAAATGTAGCCAAATGTTTCAATTTTAATTTAAAACAAACTTCACCCCAATTGCTTACCCACACATCTAGTTATGGCAAAAGCATTGACACTAATACACATTCCATTTTTTCAGCTTTTAGACCTAACCACCTCCTTTCATTTTAACATCATTCCTACATCAATAAACTTTCACTTTAATCACTCATTCAGACAATATGTCATCCAATCATCCACTCAATCACTTAACCACAACCATGGCAGCAACTACACAATAAATGTTCATTTGTTTCCACTAATCTTGAATCACAAAATTCATTTCAAACCATTCAAACTTTCAAACAACACCTATGACACTTACCTTCATCATTCATCCTCACACAAATATAAACTCATACCCAAACAATTAAACCACAAGTCTCATGGAATTAATGTACAATAAATCACAATTAATGCATCTAACTACCAATTCATGCACTAATGACTAATCAAAGCTTAAAGCATAGTCTTACCTCACTAAGTTTCCAATCCTTCAATCCTTAACTAATAATAACTTCCTAACTCTCACATAACACCCACGACATCATCATTCCAAGGAAGCAAGGTTATGCTAAGCCTTTTAGGTGAGTTAATAGAAAAGATAGCAAAGTGGAAGGAGGAGGAGATAAGCAATTGTAGCTAGAAAACTTGAAGAAAATTCAATGGAGAGAAGAAAGGATGAAGCTTCGGATGGGAGAGAATAAAGCAAGTAAAAGTCATCTTTTTCTTCTTTAAATTTGGAGTTGCCGAAAATGAGTGGATTGGGAATAAAAAAAAAGCATTAAAATGTGTAGGACACTTGGCATGGTGATAAGAAAAAGACAAAACAAGAAAAAGACAAAAACATGTAATAGGATTATTAAGAACCCTAATGTGAAATTTGACCCATCCAAGTCCAATGGCCCTAATTTCAATCCCAAAATAATATACCCAATATTGTAGTGCCATTGGACAGCAATTTTTGATACCGAAAATCAACCGATTCGCCACTCGGCGATTTGTCCGGTTCGGAAATTTTCTCCGGAAAAGTCCAAAAAAATTCCTAAAATTCTCTGAAAATATAAAACACACAGAAACTCACTCCAATAAAATTTTCAAATACAATTTCCACATTATTCACAAGATAATGTCATTAGGCACAAATATCGGGAATGTCATGAATGCATGTACAGGTATTTTTCATGTGCATAAATTCACTGTTCATAACTACCAGTATGCATGAACAATCCTAATTAGTCCCAATCACTCTCATCCTTTGCCAAATTACTATTCTACCCTTCCCGTCGGGGGTGGGATGTTACATAAGGTACTATTTTGCCATGATACAGGTACGAGATTACAACCCTGACATTCTTTGTTTACAACGACCAAAACCCTCACCAAAAAGACTAACTTGAGCGTCGGAGGGACTTGCTGGTTATCAACCCCCGGCGTGCCTTGTGCTGTTTTGCAGGTACTCTCTTGCTAAAGACAACTAGTCTCATGGATCCAAATGGCAGTGCTCAGCCTCATCGGAATCAGGCAGAACCAATTGGCGCCCACCGTGGGGCCCGACATTAGGGCACCATGTCCAGGAACACTCAGATCAGTTAGGCGGCAGCAGCCAATGCTAATATAGCCACCGTTGCGACACTTGCACTACAGCGGATGGGATTGCAGTTACCTGCTTCTCTCTCGCCAGCAGATCACGATTCTCGTACACAATCTTCGCACCCGAATGATCAACCACAACCTTAGAACCCAGATCAAGAAAAACAGTGTGTCGCCCTGGAGGACAACGCTGAGGTCAATACGCATCCAAATTTTCAGCACCCTCTAGATGCAAATCCTCCATCACAACTGTAGCGCCCCCTCACCGTAGGGTACACATCGGGAAACCCGAAGGTCGCTCCGACACGTATCCCACAATAAAGGTGCACTACCAGAACATTTTCCCATAATATCCACATGGCATCGCAGTAATTAAAACCATAATATCAGAAATAAGTAACTTTTAAAAAACCAAAATAATCTTATTATAGCAGCAATTTCAATACAGTCATCCAAAAGCAGAATAGACAAGTCTATCAGTCCCCTAAACAAAACCAAAAGGAAACTGATATAACCATCTATCCTAAGTCATCCTCAAAAGTCCAACCCAGCTGACCGACCTGTGTGTCATTGCTTCTCTTGTCAGCACGCTCGCACGGCAGGAAAAGACTATCTCCAGAGCTAGGGGTCTACTCTATCGGTCCTGAAAAATTATATGCAATTTTGGGTGAGTTTGTGAACTCAGTGAGAAACCATCATCGATGGTTCACTCAAATCATACATTATGCAAATCAAGCGACAAAGACGCAGACAAGAATATTCAATTAATAAAGATTATATAACAATTCACAGTAGTCTATAACAATTTGCGGTATCAAATAGCAATTTACAATAGTATATAAGAGTTTACAGTATCATATCACAATTTACAGTAAATCATGAAACAGTTTACAATAGCATGTAACAATTTGCAATCTCTCGTGTCATCACACAATTCAGTAAGTTTGCAATTCAATTAGTCATGTGTATACAATGCATATGAGACTCTTTTCCAGCTTATTCATGTTGTGCCCAGTGCTCGGTCAATGTTCGATGGGGACGCGTGTGATTTCTCCCTCGGGCTCGAGGTCGGTCAAGACAAAGTGTTCGAGCTCGAGGCTCTTTTCAGTGATAATAGCAACTTGGGTCACATTCCATTATCTAATCATGCATTTATGCATGCAATGCGTTGTTCAAGAATTGATTGTTCAAGAATCTCGAAGTACGGCTATAAAAGCCCAAAGATTACATTCCTCAAGATCATACAAGAATCAAATCCAATACAAGAGTCCAATCCCATACAGTAGAAACATGTCATTCGATCATGTACATTTCAGTAATCATGTAATTTCACAGCGGCAAGTAATTCACATTGAGCATTTAAACAATTAGAAATTTGAGAAACCAACTAGGTTACTCACCTGTTACTTCCGAGCTATTGCCTGGAAGTTCCAGCAATGTCCGTGGAATGACGATCCAACAGCACCTCTATAACAGTAAAATACAATCCCATTACTAGATGTTTACATAAACAGTTCAGTAATGCATATGTCTCAGTGAAATGATGTACAATGCATGTTCACGATTTCCGGTGCTAAAACCCAATTTTGGACTCTTTGGCCCAATTCTAACTCGTCATTCAATCGGATCAATCCTAATTTGATTCAATCCTAAATTCAGTTAATTTCCTCAATTCAATATTTCCTATAACAGTTCCCTATAGCAATTCCATAACCATTAGGTCAAAACCTCTATTGAAAATCCCAGTTAAAACTCCAATTGTCTCAATTCAATATTCAGGACGCACTATGAACCATAATTGACCTTAATCTCGATAAATCAATACCACTTAAATTAAATTCTAACTCTCATAATTATCCTCAATTGTAGACCTCTTTCTCTAGATCATAAGGAATCGAGAATCACCCCAATCGGAGGTTTATACCATAAGTTATGCCCAATAATCAAAAATCAATCCAATCAGAATGCCTTCGCCATGTCAAGAGACCTCGCCATGTAACAACGATTTTAAGGCCATGAGATTTAACGAGGCTCGTTCAAGGCCAACTAATTGACACTCGCCATGACGTCTGTTCTCCTCGCCATGGCGAATCTAATGAAAATTTCAGCCAGCGTATGATTTAATTCTTCGCCTTCTCCGATCGATTTTCCGCCTATTTCTCTTTCTAACCACCATTAACACTCTCAACTCGCTCAAATCCACTATAATAAATGCCATACATGCAGTAGAAACCATTAATAACAACATTAAAACCATTAAAACTTACCAATCAAGCTCAAATCTACAGATCCCTCAAAATCCACCGGAAACCCTAAAATCTTCCAATCAACAATTACTCCACTCTAAAGCCTCTCAATCCTTCATCAATAACAGTAAACAAGTTAGCCTAGCATACTAGGAGGGAACCATAAGGGAAGAATCAAAGGATCTCACCGTTGGAAGAAAATCGAAGTCACCGTAGAGGGAAAGAGGAATTCGACAATGCCTTAGAAAATTTTCCCCCAAATTTCAAACTTATCTATTTATAGACCTAAGTCTCCAATTCAGTCCAAATTTCAGTCTCTAAATTTTCAATGACTCAACGTATTTATTTCCTATCAGCAAAATTCTAATTTTGCCATTGCCATCGACGCTTCTTTCAAGAATATACATCGATAATCCATTACCATCCAAATATTTCTGGTCCGGGCATTTTCTCCTGAATTTCCTGAAAATTTTCTATAAGTCACTATAAATTTCCAATTACACTTAAACTATTCCAAATCAGTCATTTGGACCCAATTACTCCTAATTTCTCATTTAATCCCGATCCAGTCAGTCCAGTCAGTTCATACTCACAATTAAGTACCGAAAAATCATGAATGCATGCATCTATGAATAATTGCATATGCAATAGACCTGTTCCTCTATAATTAGAGACCAGTAACATGCTCAGTCAGTGAATGCAATGAAACCTATCAGTCTGACCCAATATTACCATAATACCCTTGCTAACAGTAACGGGATGTTACAATTCACCCCTCCTAATATAAAATTTTGTCCTCGAAATTTCATATACAATTGATCAGGAAGATAGGGGACTCGATCCGCTCCTTTCTATTCTGATTCTCACTTATTTCCTTATAATTGTTCGCAATTCCTCACATTCGGTACCAAAATACACATTTATCAAACCTTAACAATGTTTCTTAATTCAGTCCGTAAAACACTTTGTAGTTCAGAATCATCTTTAACTCAAATCAATCATAGTCTTTAACTATAATCAGCCTTGTTCACTCTAATGTAGGGTCAACGACTCCTTATGCAATCGCTCGAATGGTAACATCATAATAATACCCCAATCTCAACGGACTCTACTTAATATCGGCCTCACTTTTGCCTCAAAGATTCACGTCAATTAGTTATCCCCACTTAAAACTATTCGATTCCACACTCTATATCTTCAATTACTCTTTCTATACACTCTTGCGGAAACACAACACTTTGATGATTCCTAGAGATTTCTAACGGTTTCTTTGGTGGGTAAACACATACTTCACAATGCAGAATAAATATCGCTTCCTCAAAAGTTGAATCCCATTTGAATTTCTCAATAAGGTCTGCAATTTCTAAATCCCCAATTTGCTTTGTCGGTCTTTTCTATACACACTTGATCCGAATTCCATAACTAATAATGATACATTCCTTTTACCTCCTTGATAGATCGACAATGACTCGATATTATACTAGGTTTAATAGCCTTAACGCCCAAATAAAGATCCTTTGCCATTGCATTTTCTATTCAGTACATTATATTGCACCACTAGCTAAATTTTAAAACCTCAACCGCATAATCCTTTTTCAATTCCTTCAATTTCACTATTACCTTGATCGCTATCAATTTGCTTATTCATAGCCATATCTGAAATGTTTCTATTCCAACCAGTATCTCCAAGCTTTCAGAACAATATCCACACAATACATTCCAAATATCAATTATAATACAAATCAAAAGATTATACTTATCCCTATGCACATAAAACTACTTTACACCATTTCAACAGATTGCATCATAACCTTCATTGGGACACGTCAATAAGTATTACAAAGTCTCCGAATTTACAACGATACAGTTAATACTCGAATTGAAAATTTCTCTCATGATTCCTCAATTTCTAAATATCATATTCTGCCACAAATTCCTTTACACTATTTTCTCCGTATTCCTCATATCAACTTAGTACTTCCTAGACATTTACATAAAAAATTTTGTGAACCAATAATCCCCTCAATTTCATGACTAAATTCTCCTTACAGTTCAGAAATCCTCTTTCACAGTCGGATTTCTTACGATAACACAATGCATATTTTCTCAGTAACAAATTCTATCTCTCACACTTGAGTTTCCAATAGACTCAGGTCTCCCAATAACGACTTTTCATTTATTTAAAATTTATTTCCAGCCTATCCTTTTATTGCTAAATTCTTCAGTTATAATCATCTGATCGACTCTAGTATCCATTACGTGAGCCAGATGGCCTCACAACCTCCCTAGTGAAACAGTCCATAATAGCCCTTATGCGTAGTCAATCAGTCCATCCCAAATATCACATCTACTTCCCTATACAGTTGTACTACCTAGAGGTGTACTCACCTTTAACCCATATCAGAACCTCTCTCTATCCCCATGCGTCTACATGCTAAATGCGGTAATGAAAGATAGGTGGATCCAGATCCAACAATGCATATGCTTCAAACCAAATCAAAGCATACCCGAATAAAGATCCGGGAGTCCTGGCCTCCCGCCGAGTCATGGCATAGACCCCGGCCCGAGATCCTGTCTACTACTCAGATCCTCTGACCTCACTGCTGATCCCTCTGCTCGACCTCGACCTCGGCCTCGGCCTCTCCATCCGGACCCACCCCCGCGGCTCTGTTGCACCGTGGTATTGCTACCAGATCTTCCAGTCATAGCAGACTGGGCTCCCACAGTCTCTGGGTAGTTCCTTACTAGGTGGTCCATCGAACCACACCTTAAGCAGGCTCCAGATAGCCATCGACACTCTCTACTGTGTCTCTCGCCACAATGCTCACACAAGGGAGCAGACTGTCCAGAAACTCTGACACTGCCGCCACCACTACCAGTCTGTGCAAAACTGTCTCTCTACCCATCACTAGTCTGTCTAGCCCCTCCTGCGGACCTGAAGGGTCTACTCTGATGCTTGTTGTACTCTCTACTAGCATTGCCCTGGCTATCACTAGGTCTCTTAATCCGGTCCCTGACCGGCCTCACCCATACTGCCTCAAAGAAATGCTTCTATCCTCATTGCTGCAGCCCTCAACTCTATGAAATTGCCCATATCGGATCTAGCCAATAGGGTACGGATATCCAAATTGAGTCCGCCCTCAAAACGCCGACACTTGTCAGCCTCAGTAGCCACCAATGAAGAAGCATAAACCACTAACTCGTTGAATCAAGACTATAGTCCGCCACGGTCAATCGCCTCTCTGTCTCGACTCTAAAACTCCTACAATTTCATTCCAGATAGATCTTGGGCATGAAATTGTCCTTGAAAGCCCTCAGAAAGTCATCCCATGTCAGTGTCAAGGGCCTGGTGGTACTGCCCGGGACAGTCTTCCACCATTGATATGCAGGATCCAGAGAAAGAGAAACCGTGATAGTCAAAACGCCATCCGGTCATAGCCCATCCGATCGAGGACTCTCTTAGTCCTCTCTAGCCATCCTCACCTCCGCAGGGTGCCGCCATAAAGTCAACGCCCCGCCACTTAGCTGATCATATCTCCGCTCCTGCCTCACAGAACTTGAGGAGGCAACCTCCCGAACGAGGCGCAGGAGACTCCCTACTAGCTCTTACCGATTCCAGGTCAGTTGGTAACTCAACTCGATCTCCAAGGACGGATGACCTAAAACAGACAAAAAATTTCGATCAGTTCCACTATTCTTGCAGTGATTCCAGCTTTAATTTCACTAATCCCAAAAAATGCCAAACCATGCTCTGATACCACTTAATATAGCGCCCCCTCACCGTAGGGTACACATCGGGAAACCCGAAGGTCGCTCCGACACGTATCCCACAATAAAGGTGCACTACCTGTTAGAACTCGATCCCGAGACCGGATCCCAACTCTAACTATTTATACCTTAACATTAACGCTCATGCTCTTGCTTACATTCCACACCTATTGGACACGTTTCCAGAGCCCAAAATTTCGGAGCCCTAAAGCTTGCGGCCCTACTACTTGCAGCGCTTGATGTTGTGGTTCCATAAGGGTGATGAGCGTACACTACCTAATCATCAAAATCACATTTAGACTTGTTTATATCAATGTAGCTTAAGGCCTCACGTTCACACAGAGGCAAGAATCACCTTAATCGGAGTCATATAACTCAAGATACACTCCAAAAAATCTAAGAGAGTTCATACCCGAAACATGCCCTCTTAACTGACCTTTCACTTGTTTTAGAACAAACTTTCTCAATTTAACTCCAATTGATACCAAATTTTATGGAGTGAAAGATATGTGTCTTATAAATCCAATGGTTCAAGCCTCACCTCATTTGGAGGTCGTATGAGAGAATTATGCCCGAAACATTGGACCATGCTCACTTCTGAAATCGGATTGAAACTCTTTTGGCACGATTTGCTATAACTTTTAATCTATAGCTCCAAATGCTTTCGTTCTTTCACCATATGAAAGTAGACATCTAGATCTACAACTCTCATGAAGACTACAAAGACTAATTCTATCTCCTACATTCTGCAACATCCTATTTTTCCATCATCTGATTTTTATCATCTGGTTTTCTATCGTCTGATTTCTATCTTCTGCTTTTCTATCTTCTGCTTTTCTATCTTCTGATTTCTATCTTCTGCTTTTCTATCTTCTGATTTCTATCTTCTGCTTTTCTATCTTCTGATTTCTATCTTCTGCTTTTCTATCTTCTGATTTTCTATCTTCTGATTTCTATCTTCTGCTTTCTATCTTCTGCTTTTCTACCTTCTGATTTCTATCTTCTGCTTTTCTATCTTCTGATTTCTATCTTCTGCTTTTCTATCTTCTGATTTCTATCTTCTGATTTTCTATCTTCTGCTTTCTATCTTCTGCTTTTCTACCTTCTGATTTCTATCTTCTGCTTTTCTATCTTCTGATTTCTATCTTCTGCTTTTCTATCTTCTGATTTCTATCTTCTGCTTTTCTATCTTCTGATTTCTATCTTCTGCTTTCTATCTTCTGCTTTTCTACCTTCTGATTTCTATCTTTTGCTTTTCTATCTTCTGCTTTTCTATCTTCTGATTTCTATCTTCTGCTTTTCTATCTTCGCTTTTCTATCTTCCGATTTCTATCTTCCGCTTTCTATCTTCCGCTTTCTACCTTCCGATTTCTATCTTTCGCTTTTCTATCTTCTCGATTTCTATCTTCGCTTTTCTATCTTCTCGCTTTTATCTTCTCGCTTTTCTATCTTCCGATTTCTATCTTCCGCTTTTCTATCTTCCGATTTCTATCTTTCGCTTTCTATCTTCGCTTTTCTACCTTCTCGATTTCTATCTTCGCTTTTCTATCTTCTCGATTTCTATCTTCCGCTTTTCTATCTTCTGCTTTCTATCTTCTGCTTTCTATCTTCTGATTTCTATCTTCTGCTTTTCTATCTTCTGCTTTTCTACCTTCTGATTTCTATCTTCTGCTTTTCTATCTTCTGCTTTTCTATCTTCTGATTTCTTGTAAGGCTCATATCTTTTAACTCCGAACTCCAAATTTAGCAAACGATATACCCTTGGAAAGCTCTAACCTTTTACTACAATATTCATGAAGGCTCATTTATCTAATTCAAGTCCTACGAAGGTCAAAATCTGAGGCTAAGTTCTGTCAAATTTTGGGAAAATTTGATGCTCTTCCTTGAAAGTACATCTATCCAATTTTTCAATCCTAATACTTCCACCTGCGTAAGACTCATCATACAACCTCATATAACATGATTAAACCCTAAGGTATCTTCAAACACCATTCAAGCAACAGCCACACTCTTAATCATCTATCATATCCAAACTATAATAATGATGCAATTGGCTTAAACATGCATGGATTTCTCAAAATACATTTGAACTTAGCATTCTTGCATTTCATTTACGCTCAAAGTGAGTAGCTTATAATGCTTTAGTGGGCATTTCAAGCCCTTTTACAACATAGTTCGAACTACACTCCAAAATACTACACTTTTCTTAAATGCATCTAAAGCATTGTTTACAACAATTTGCTTGAAATACATCAAAACATAATTCTTGGAGTATGCCTTGAGCTCATTCTTCATGATCCCGATCTTTACCGGAGATGGGACGGAAGGTGGGGTGAGTCATCTGTGGGTGACACATTTATATTTAGGCTAATAAGCTACATTGCTTCATTAATCATACTTTTAGCAACTTGCATAGAAATCATGCAATTCATGAAATTTATCAATCTCAAAACATAATGTTCATGCTTCATATCATTCAAATTCTTGCAAAATATACGCTAACATGTAAACACATAGCTGATGGTTCAAAAGTCCACGGTTATCGATGAGCTACACAAGTGTAGTCATATGTCGAGGAGTCCTAAAAGGAACATCCTATGCCACAACTGGCAAAAGCTAAGGCTATATCGGTCGACGTGCACGTGACTCTGCTGGTGGACTTAACTAACCCATATAACACTTAATTTCATGCATAAAAGCTGGACTTGTCTTGTCCGCTGACTAATTTTCTAAAAATGGATATTCGAGCATCCATAAAGCTGATCATGCTTAAAGCACATTTCATGCTTAGCTCACATTTCATGATCTCATTCAATTTATGGCAATTTCAAGCAATGTCATGCACTAATCAATTTCTCACCTAATGGCAATCATCCATCAATTTATACACAATCAAAAGTCAATCAATGCTCATTCTAAGATAGTTGGAAAAACATTAATTTTCCTTAGTTAAGATAATATTTAAAGCATTACTAACATAAAGATAAAAGTGAAACCCACCTTATATCCTTGCTTAAGCTTGCCTAAGGAAGTTCCTCTTCTTGTTCTCCTCTTCTTTCTTGTCCTCCTTCATCATGGCAAGGAAAGAACCTCACATCATTTAGGGTTTCTAAAATTGAAAACCTAATGAACCTTAATCATGAAATCAACCCTAGAATCACTAAACCCATCTTCTTTCTAAGCTTTCTAAACCATAAAATCAAGCCAAACTCAAACTACATTTCATAACTTACCTTGAATCTTTACTCAACCCAAGGGTTTCTTGATCAAAATAAAGCTTAGACTCTCCTCTTCACTTTTCTTCTTGCTCTTTCTTCAAAAACTCACTCACTTTCATGGAAATGCCAAACCCTAACAAGCTCCTTTCTTCTTCTCCTTTCTTTCCTCTTCACGTAAACTTCTCCCTCTTCTCCTTTAAATTTCGTAAATCTCACTTCTTCCTACACTAACTCACTTAAACTCCTCCTTTTATACTTCTTCTCTAATCCACTTAAGCCCAAAAGGCCCAAGCCTTCATTTAATTCCTTCTTCTTTCATTTTCCTACATCTTCCTTACTTCCTCTTTATCCTACAACTTACTTAGGCCCAATTATCTTTAAGCCCATTTTATCTTTCTTTTCTTTCCTACCTCATTAAAACCCAACTAATTCATTTAATTCCATTAACTCATTACCTAACATCTTTAATGCCAACTCATATTACTCAATGTCAAGTTAATTAATGTTAACATAATTTACTTAATTACTCTAATCATGCTTAATTACATAAAAATTTTGGGGCTAACATTTCTCCCCTTAAGAAATTTCGTCCTCTAAATTCTTACCGACTCATCAAGAGGTGTGGATACTTCTTTCATTGCATCCAAGGGTTCCCACGCCGCCTCTTCAATCGCATGATTTCTCCAAAGGACTTTAACTAGTGAATCGCCTTGTTTCGAGAACTTTCTCCTTGCTATCTAGAATTGCTACGGCATCTCCTCATAGCTCGATCATCACTCACCTGAACCTCTCGAGGTCTCAATTATGTGAGAAGGATCCGATCTGCACTTTCTCAACATAGAAACATGAAAACGCCGTGGATCCGAGACAACTCGAGGCAATGCTAATCAGAAGCTAACGGTCCGATCCTCTCTAGAATTTCATACGGACCCACATATCTAGGACTTAACTTTCCTTTCTTGTCAATCTCATAACTCCTTCCATGGAGACGCCTTGAGGAACACCTTGTCACCCATCGTGATAATCCATTTCTTTTATGTTAGCATCGCATAGCTTTTCATTCTCGTCCCCGGCGGCCTTAAGTCGCTGTTTGATTACCTCCACTTTCTCAATCGTCATCCGACCAACTCGTCCCACTAGCTTCCTCTCACCTTCCTCATCCCAAAGATATCGGAGTCCTCGATCTTCGCCAAAAGGGCTTCATAAGGAGCCATCTCAGATGCTCGAATGGTATGAATTGTTGTAAGAAATTCGACCAACGGCAAATGATCATCCCATGCCCTCTCAAGTCCATGACACATGCTCTAAGCATCCCTCTAGAGTCTGATTGTCCTCTCGCATCGACCATCCGTCTGAGGATGAAATGTCAGGTTGAAATTCAATTTAGTTCCTAATGCTTCCTCGCAGACTTCCCCAAAATCTCGAGGTGAATCGAGGATCCCTCGCTTGATACTATAGAACCAAACCCATGCAACCTTACCACTTCATCAATGTATTTCTTTGCTAAGACTTGCAAGGAATCTGCTTGCCTAATTGCCGTAAAATGGGCTGACTTGGTCAACCGATCAACAATAACCCAAATGGCATCATGCTTTTGTCGTCCTCGCAAACTCATCGAAAATCCATCAGGATCCTTTGCCACTTCCATTCAGAATGGACAATGGCTGCAACATGCTCGAAGGTGCCTCGTGTTCACCTTGACTTGTCGACACACTAGACATCCGCCACATACCGCTACATCCTCTTCATGCCTTCCACCGTAAATGTTCCTTCAAATCTCAGACATTCTGGTGTCGCTCGGTGCATGGAATAAGGCACATTGTGTGCCTCATCCATGATCTCATCCTTAACTAATTTATCATTCGGATACATAACCTGCTTTCACTACCATTAGCCCATCATCTCTCACTACCACTTCAGATCGCTACCATTCTCAGATTTCTCACGGCTTACTCGCCTCGCATCCCGCCCCGCAACTCCTTAACTTTCTCTAAGTATCGGCCTCACCCGAATCGAGCAAGAATACAACTGACCGATCCTGTTTTAGACTTATCTTAAGCTTGGCCATTTGTTCCAATAGAGGCAAGTAAACCGCCTCGAACATAAGCTATCGATGACTTCCTACCAATGCATCCGCCACTACATTAGCCTTGCTCGATGATACTCTATCATCGTGTCATAGTCCTCGAGCAACTCTAACCATCTTCTCTCGCCCAGATTCAGCTTCTTTTCGCTCATGATGTACTTAAGACTTTTGTGATCCGTGAAAACCCTTGTCTCAACCCCATATGATAAGGTTCCATATCTTTAAGGCAAAATCATCGCTGCTAATTCCAGATCATGAGTCAATAATTCAACTCATATGACTTCAACCGCCGGAAGCATAGGCTATCACTTTGTCATTTTGCATTAACACACAACCTAAGCTCTTCTCAAGCATCATCAGATAATCAGATATCCCCGATTCCATCAAGGTGATTAAAATGGGAGCACTAGTTAACCGCCGCTTAAGCTCCTCAAAACTCATGGCAATCCTCATTCCGTATAAACCGCTAATTCTTCCTTAATGCCTTAGTCATAGGGTAGCTATTATCGAGAATCCTTCCACAAACCTTCAGAATATCCTACCAGCCCGTAAAACTCCGCACTTCTTTATCGCCTTAGGCTCTTGCCAATTCACTCATCGCTTCCACTTTTCCCGGATCAACATGAATTCCTTTGTTGGAAATCACATGTCCAAGGAAAACTACTTCACGCAGCCAAAATTTACACTTGCTAAATTTGGCATACACTCCTGCTCTCTCAATCTCGCAATACTATCCCGAGATGTCGCTCATGCTCTCCTTCATCCTTAGAATAGACCGAATGTCATCAATGAACACTATGAAAACCGATCTAAGAACTCCTGAAAATCCTATTCATAAGGTCCATGAATGCATTGGAGCATTGGTCATCCAATGGCATGACCTCGAACTCGAGAGTTCTGAGCGGGTCCCGAAGTCTGTCTTGTTAACATCAAACTCCCTGATTCGGAGTTGATGATAACCTAATCTGAGGTCGATCTTCGAAAAGACCCTTGCTCCCTGCAGCTGATCAAACAGATCATCTATCCTAGGTAAAGGATATATGTTCTTAACTGTCACCTTGTTAAGCTTCCTGTAATCTATACACATGCGCCATGTCCCATCCTTCTTCTTAACAAATAGAACTGGCGCTCCCCAAGGTGATGAACTTGGCCTGATAAACTGCTTCTCTAACAACTCCTCTAACTGCTCCTTAAGCTCCCTTAACTCAGCTGGAGCCATCCTGTAGGGTAGTATCGAGATTGGCGCGATTCCGGGAATCAAGTCAACTTCGAACTCAATTTCCCTCACCGGTGGCAACCCTGGTAATTCTTTTGGGAATACTTCAGGAAACTCCCTCACAACCCGATAATCTTCTAATCGCCCACATTCACTTCAATCCACTACATGCGCCTAAAAGGCCTCACACCTCGCTCATCATATTGTCACCAACATAGCCGAAATGATCCTCAGACCGGCAGCTTCCTCGTCCCCTTGAAAACCACTTTCGATCATCGCCAGATCAAACTCTACTTCTTTCAAACTACAATCTAGCTTCACTTTATACTTCCATGACATCCATCCCCAAAATGACATCCAACCTCGAAGGTTCAGAGGTAGTAGATCTACTACCGCCTAAAGACCACGACATCGAGCTCACAATTTTATAGATCATACTAATCACCACCTTACCCCTAAAGGAGTACTAACAACCGTAAAATTGTCCATAACCTCAGACACACAACATGCATATTCATACTGAGGAAACAAATGAGTGTGGAGCCAGATCAATTAACACATAAACAGGAGAGTCAAATAATCGAGCCATACCAACATAACTTCAGAGCAACTGCAGCTTGCTCTCTCGGTCATGGAAAATACTCTAGCCGGAGCTCGACCTCGTGCCTTGGTCTCTCTGCAGATTAGCCTCTTGATCGCCTCCAGAATCGCTTACTTCAGAATCGGCCTCGTTCCCACTGCCTCTGCTCGCTCGAGCTGAGCTTGGGAACCTCCTGTCTCACCTCTAGGACAATCTCTCATCATATGCCCCTTCTCCACACCGAAACAACCACCAAAGCCCTTGAGACACCTCCCGGATGAAACTTCCGCATTGATCACACCGAGGATACTTGCCCTTCCATGACTTCCCCGAGCCTCCCACACTAGAGACCTGTTTTAAATTGCCTGATCACGACTCTTGGCAGACCACTACGCCCATGCCACTGAGTATGATGGGTCCCGTGCTCCTCCCAGTGCCGGAGCACTCACTCCCTTCCCGAAGATTGCTCTGTTCTTCCTTTTCCTACTCACTTCAATTTTAATATTCTCCAACTTCTCACCGAGCGCCAGATCTACCAATCGCCGATAGTCATGGAAATTATGGATCAGACCTTCTCCCTAATCCCTAGGTGCAGTCCGCCTCAAACTTGCGGCACTTATCCTCTCGTCGCCACAATATTTATCGTGACATCGAGACAGCTTGAGTGAACTTCAGCTCATATTTACTCACGCCCGCCTCCCTCCGTGAGGCTCAGAACTCCCCGGCCTTCTCTTGATGTAAACCCTCGAGAAGTACTTCCTCCTAAAACTTAGAAACTCCTTCCATGTCACCTGGAGGTACTACTCGATCGCGGGCACCGCCCCACCAAGGCAACAGATCCCCCGAATAAACTAGTCAGACACTCTACCTCTCCCCATCCGAGCACTTCATCCGACTCAGACCTCTCGGTCCTCTTCAACCATGCTTCGCCTCCTGGATTAGTAGTCCCACTGAAATCGACAAATTCCATACTTCCGGAGCTTGTCATACCGCCCACTCCGATTTGCTTGAGCCGGCATCTCGAGCCAGGATCTCGCCCGTGGCATGGATGAAAGCCTCGGCGAAGTCCCGAAAGAGCTGGGATCTACTTGAGGCATAGGAGGGGCTGAGAGGCACTTCACGCCGCACACTCTGTGCCTCTCAATCTGAAACAGGATGGTCCCAGATCCGGGAATGTGGGATTCATCCGCATTCCTCCCGAGAGCCTCGATCGAGCTTGAGCTCCTCGAGTTCTTCTTCGAGGCGATATTACTCCTTTTAGTGAAAACATTTCAAATCTTTAGCTCATGCTTGTAAGACAAGTTCAAATCATGTAAAACAATTCAAAATCAATGATGCATGTACTGTATTTAAAACAAGTTTAAAGCTCATGTAACATGATGTATGCTGACTCTACTTGAGGCTACCCACTAGGTTCCTAGGAAATCATAAACCCAGAGTCGCCTGATACTATGATGTTAGAACCCGATCCCAGACCAGATCCCAACTCCAACTATTTATACCTTAACATTAACGCCATGCTCTTGCTTACATTCCACACCTATTGGACCTGCTTCCAGAGCTCAAAATTTTGAGCCCTAAAGCTTATGCTCCTACTTGCAGCTGCTTTGATGTCGTGGGTTCCATAAGGGTGATGAGCGACACTACCTAATCATCAAAATTACATTTAGACTTGTTCATATCAATGTAGCTTAAGGCCTCACGTTCACACAGAGGTAAGAATCACCTTAATCGGAGTCATATAACTCAAGATACACTCCAAAAAAATCTAAGAGAGTTCATACCCGAAACATGCCCTCTTAACTGACCTTTCAATTGTTTTAAAACAAACTTTCTCAATTTAACTCCAATTGATACCGAATTTTATGGAGAGAAATATATGTTTCTTATACATCCAATGGTTCAAGCGTCACCTCATTTGGAGGTCGTATGAGAGAATTATGCCCGAAACATTGGACCATGCTCACTTATGAAATCGGATTGAAACTCTTTTGGCGCGATTTGCTATAACTTTTAATCTATAGCTCCAAATGTTTTCGTTCTTTCACCATACGAAAGTAGACATCTAGATCTACAACTCTTATGAAGACTACAAAGGCTGATTCTATCTCCTACATTCTGCAGTCAGTCCTATTTTTCCATCATCCGATTTCTATCATCTGGTTTTCTATCGTCGATTTCTATCATCCGGTTTTCTATCGTCCGATTTTCTATCTTCCGATTTCTATCTTCGCTTTTCATCTTCCGATTTCTATCTTCCGCTTTTCTATCTTCCGCTTTCTATCTTCTCGCTTTTCTATCTTCCGATTTTCTATCTTCCGATTTTTATCTTCGCTTTTCTATCTTCCGATTTCTATCTTCCGCTTATCTTCGCTTTTCTACCTTCCGATTTCTATCTTCCGCTTTTTATCTTCTCGATTTCTATCTTCGCTTTTCTATCTTCTCGATTTCTATCTTCCGCTTTTCTACCTTCCGATTTCTATCTTCGCTTTTCTACCTTCCGATTTCTACCTTCGCTTTTCTACCTTCCGATTTCTATCTTCGCTTTCTATCTTCCGATTTCTATCTTCCGCTTTCTATCTTTCGATTTCTATCTTCCGCTTTTCTATCTTCCGCTTTTCTACCTTCCGATTTCTATCTTCCGCTTTTCATCTTCTTCTTTTCTATCTTCTCGCTTTCTATCTTCTCGCTTTTCTATCTTCTCGCTTTTTATCTTCCGATTTTCTATCTTCGCTTTCTATCTTCCGCTTTATCTTCGCTTTTCTATCTTCTCGATTTCTATCTTCCGCTTTTATCTTTCGCTTTTCTACTTTCTCGATTTCTAGCTTCGCTTTTCTATCTTCTCGCTTTCATCTTCTCGCTTTTCTATCTTCTCGCTTTCTATCTTCTCGCTTTTTATCTTCCGATTTCTATCTTTCGCTTTCTATCTTCTCGCTTACCTTCTGATTTCTATCTTCGCTTTTCTATCTTCTCGATTTCTATCTTCGCTTTTCTATCTTCGCTTTTCTACCTTCCGATTTCTATCTTCGCTTTTCTATCTTCTCGCTTATCTTCTCGATTTCTTGTAAGGCTCATATCTTTTAACTCCTAACTCCAAATTTAGCAAACGATATACCCTTGAAAGCTCTAACCTTTACTACAATATTCATGAAGGCTCATTTATCTAATTCAAGTCCTACGAAGGTCAAAATCTGAGGCTTAAGTTCTGTCAAATTTTGGGAAAATTTGATGCTCTTCCTTGAAAGTACATCTATCCAATTTTTCAATCCTAATACTTCCAACCGTAAGACTCATCATACAACCTCATATAACATGATTAAACCCTAAGGTATCTTCAAACACCATTCAAGCAACAGCCACACTCTTAATCATCTATCATATCCAAACTATAATAATGATGCAATTGGCTTAAACATGCATGGATTTCTCAAAATACATTTGAACTTAGCATTCTTGCATTTCATTTACGCTCAAAGTGAGTAGCTTATAATGCTTTAGTGGGCATTTCAAGCCCTTTTTACAACATAGTTCGAACTACACTTCTAAAATACTACACTTTTCTTAAATGCATCTAAAGCATTGTTTACAACAATTTGCTTGAAATACATCAAAACATAATTTCGAGTATGCCTTGAGCTCATTCTTCATGATCCCGATCTTTACCGAGATGGACGGAAGGGAAGTAGCTTTTGCTCCATGGGTGACACATTTATATTTAGGCTAATAAGCTACATTGCTTCATTAATCATACTTTTAGCAACTTACATAGAAATCATGCAATCATGCAATTCATGAAATTTATCAATCTCAAAACATAATGTTCATGCTTCATATCATTCTCATTCTTGCAAAATATACGCTAACATGTAAACACATAATGATGGTTCAAAAGTCCACGGTTATCGATGAGCTATACAAGTGTAGTCATATGTCGAGGAGTCCTAAAAGGAACATCCTATGCCACAATCAAGTAATGTAAGGCTATATCGGTCGACGGCACGTGATCGCTGGTGGACTTAACTAACCCATATAACACTTAATTCCATGCATAAAAGTTGGACTTGTCTTGTCCGCTGACTAATTTTCTGAAAATGGATATTCAAGCATCCATAAAGCTTATCATGCTTAAAGCACATTTCATGCTTAGCTCACATTTCATGATCTCATTCAATTTATGGCAATTTCAAGCAATGTCATGCACTAATCAATTTCTCACCTAATGGCAATCATCCATCAATTTATACACAATCAAAAGTCAATCAATGCTCATTCTAAGATAGTTGGAAAAACATTAATTTTCCTTAGTTAAGATAATATTTAAAGCATTACTAACATAAAGATAAAAGTGAAACCCACCTTATATCCTTGCTTAAGCTTGCCTAAGGAAGTTCTCTTCTTGTTCTCCCTTCTTTCTTGTCCTCCTTCATCATGGCAAGGAAAGAACCTCACATCATTTAGGTTTCTAAAATTGAAAACCTAATGAACCTTAATCATGAAATCAACCCTAGAATCACTAAACCCATCTTCTTTCTAAGCTTTCTAAACCATAAAATCAAGCCAAACTCAAACTACATTTCATAACTTACCTTGAATCTTTACTCAACCTAAGGGTTTCAGATCAAAATAATGCTTAGACTCTCCTCTTCACTTTTCTTCTTGCTCTTTCTTCAAATACTCACCACTTTCATGGAAATGCCAAACCCTAACAAGCTCCTTTCTTCTTCTCCTTTCTTTCCTCTTCACGTAAACTTCTCCTCTTCTCCTTTAAATTTCAGAATCTCACTCTTCCTACACTAACTCACTTAAACTCCTCCTTTTATACTTCTTCTCTAATCCATTTTAAGCCTGTAGGCCCAAGCCTTCATTTAATTCCTTCTTCTTTCATTTTTCCTACATCCTCCTTACTTCCTCTTTATCCTACAACTTACTTAGCCCAATTATCTTTAAGCTCATTTTATCTTTCTTTTCTTTCCTACCTCATTAAAACCCAACTAATTCATTTAATTCCATTAACTCATTACCTAACATCTTTAATGCCAACTCATATTACTCAATGTCAAGTTAATTAATGTTAACATAATTTACTTAATTACTCTAATCATGCTTAATTACATAAAAATTTTGGGGCTAACACTACCAGAACATTTTCCCATAATATCCACATGGCATCGCAATAATTAAAACCATAATATCAGAAATCAGTAACTTTTAAAAAACCAAAATAATCTTATTATAGCAGCAATTTCAATACAGTCATCCAAAAGCAGAATAGACAAGTCTATCAGTCCCCTAAACAAAACCAAAAGGAAACTGATATAACCATCTATCCTAAGTCATCCTCAAAAGTCCAACCCAACTGACCGACCAGGTGCCATTGCTTCTTTGCCAAAGACGCCAGACGGCAGAAAAGACTATCTCCTGAGTTGGGGTCTACCCTATCGGTCCCGAAAAATTAGATGCAATTTCAAAGTGAGTTTATGAACTCAATGAGAAACCATCATCGATGGTTCACTAAATCATGCATTACGCAAATCACAGACAAGACGGCACAAGAATATTCAATTAAAAGATTATATAACAATTCACGTGAGTCTATAACAATTTATGTATCAAATAGCAATTTACAATAGATATAACAGTTTACAAGATTATATCACAATTTACAATAAATCATGAAACAGCTTTACAAAGAGATGTAACAATTTGTAATCTCTCGTGTCATCACACAATTCAAGAAGTTTGTAATTCAATTAGTCATGTGTATACAATGCATATGAGACTCTTTTCCAGCTTATTCATGTTGTCAGCCCAAGTTGCTCACCAATGTTCAGCTGGGGACGCTGTGATTTCTCCCTGCTCGAGGTCTTGGCCAAGATAAAGGTTCGAGCTCGAGGCTCTTTTCAGTGATAATAGCAACTTGGGTCACATTCCATTATCTGATCATGAATTTATGCATGCAATGCAGTGTTCAAGAATTCAGTTGTTCAAGAATCATGTTGGTACGGCTATAAAAGCCCAAAGATTACATTCCTCAATATCATACAGTAATCCAATCCAATACAGTAGTCCAATCTCATACAGTAGAAACATGTCATTCGATCATGTACATTTCAGTAATCATGTAATTTCACAGCAGCAAGTAATTCACATTGAGCATTTAAACAATTAGAAATTTGAGAAACCAACTAGGTTACTCACCTGTTACTTCCGAGCTATTGCCTGGAAGTTCCAGCAATGTCCGTGGAATGACGATCCAACGACGCTCTATAATGGTAAAATATGTCCCATTACTAGATGCTTACATAAACAGCTTCAGAATGCATATGTCTCAAATGAAATGATGTACAATGCATGTTCACGATTTCCTGTTAAAACCCAATTTTGGACTCTTCGCCCAATTCTAACTCGCCATTCAATCGGATCAATCCTAATTTGATTCAATCCTAAATTCAGTCAATTTCCTCAATTCAATATTTCCTATAACAGCCCCTATAGCAATTCCATAACCATTAGGTCAAAACCTCTATTGAAAATCCCATTAAAACTCCAATTGTCTCAATTCAATATTCAGACGACTATTTACCATAATCGACCTTAATCTCGATAAATCAATACCACTTAAATTAAATTCTAACTCTCATAATTATCCTCAATTGTAGACCTCTTTCTAGATCATAAGGAATCAAGAATCACCCAATCGAGGTCTATACCATAAGTTATGCCCAATAATCAAAAATCAATCCAATCGTAAATGCCTTCACCGCTGAATAATGGTCGTCATGCAAGGAAGGCCGCTTCTTCAAGTAACAATGATTTTAATGCCACCATGAGATTTAACGAGGCACGTCCGCAATATTAATTAATTGACGCCACGCGACGTCTGTTTCCTCCTCATGTAATCTAATGAAAATTACACAAGCATGCATTTAATTCTTCGCCTTCTCCGATCGATTTTCCGCCTATTTCTTTCTAGAACCACCATTAACACTCTCAACCGCTCAAATCCACTATAATAAATGCCATACATGCAGAGAAACCATTAATAACAACATTAAAACCATTAAAACTTACCAATCAAGCTCAAATCTACAGATCCTCAAAATCCAACCGAAACCCTAAAATCTTCCAATCAACAATTACTCCACTCTAAAGCCTCTCAATCCTTCATCAATAACAAGAAAAGTTAGCCTAGCATACTAGAGGGAACCATAAGGGAAGAATCAAAGGATCTCACCGTTGGAAGAAAATCGAAGTCACCGTAGAGGGAAAGAGGAATTCGACAATGCTTTAGAAAATTTTCCCCCAAATTTCAAACCTATCTATTTATAGACCTAAGTCTCCAATTCAGTCCAAATTTCAGTCTCTAAATTTTCAATGGCTCAACGTATTTATTTCCTATCAGCAAAATTCTAATTTTGCCATTGCCATTGGACAGTTCTTTCAGTAGCATATAGTCAATCGGTCAGTCATCCAAATATTTCCATTCCGGGAATTTTCTCCCGAATTTCTCAAAAATTTCCTATAAGTCACTATAAATTTCCAATTACACTTAAACTATTCCAAATCAGTCATTTGGACCCAATTACTCCTAATTTCTCATTTAATCCCGATCCAGTCAGTCCAGTCAGTTCATACTCACAATTAAGTACCGAAAAATCATGAATGCATGCATCTATGAATAATTGCATATGCAATAGACCTGTTCCTCTATAATTAGAGACCAGTAACATGCTCAGCCAGTGAATGCAATGAAACCTATCAGTCTGACCCAATATTACCATAATACCCTTGCTAACAGTAACGGGATGTTACAACAACAAACCTTCGTCACCCGAAAACAGATCGAGGAAGAGGCTGATCTATTGATTCGTCAGATTTTACAGTCTCAACAGGAACAACAGCAGACACCCGCACGGCAGATTGGTGTGATGGCCGATCGTTATTCTGCTGAAGCCCTAGAAAAAATCATGGACTATCGGATCAATGTGGCTATGAATTCTCGTCCGAGTCATCCATCAACACAATATAGCTCTCCCTTCATCTCAGCAATCTTGGATAGCCTCCCAATGACTGGCACCAAAATACCGACGTCAAAAAAATATACTGGAAGGACCGATCCTCTGGACTACCTGCAGCACTTCCAGTCGATGATAAACCTACATTGTGTCCCTGACGCCATTCAATGTAAGGCATTTTGCACCGCCTTTCAAGAAGGAGCCCGGCGATGGTTCAATAGTTTACCCCCATGTTGCATTACTTGCTTTTGCGATTTTAAGTCGCTCTTCCTCAATCGCTTACTACAAGTAAACGATCGCAGAAGACCACCTGAAGTGATGCACAACCCAAGGAAGGAACGAAGTTTCATGAGTTCATCACTTTGCTTAATAATGAAGTTGCCGGTTCTCGACCTCACTTGCTCGTCCATGTTGGCGGCACTAATGAGCAACACAAGGGATGAAGAGTTTAAGAAGTCACTAGCCCTCGATCAACCCAAGTCTATTCAGGAGATAAGAAATCGGGCAGACAAGTATATCCAGCTCTCAAGGAAGTGTTGAAAAACACAAAACGTAGAGCAGACGATCGCGGGCCGAGTGGCAGAGTGGATGATTCTCACAAGCGACAGAAGGATCAGTCAAGCTGGAGAAAGCCGATCGATCGATAGAACATCGACAAGAATCCTTCACCCCACTCAACAGACGATTTGCCGAAGTATTGGCGGCCATGAGAGCAGATGGGGAACCCCTCCGAGAACCCAATAAGTTGAAGACTCCCTTCAAGAAGAGGGACCCTGATTTATATTGTCGCTTTCATAGAGACATCGGTCATGACACAGAGGATTGTTGGGACTTGAAAAAAGGAATCGAACTCCTTATCCAAAGGGGAAGGCTAGGTCGATTTTTGAGGTACGGAAAGAATGCCAATCGAGACAATAAGAATATGCGCGGTCGGTCCGACAACTAGCGACAGCCTTGGAGGCGAAACGATAGGAATAATAGAGGGAGGCAGAATGGGAATCCTGATGATTGACGCGAAGCGAGAAGACAGTCCAGGGTAAGAGGCGACAAAAACACCAGACAACAAGATAACCGACCGGTTAGGGTCATTAACATGATCTTTGGTGGTAGTGTAGCAGGCGGGTCCACCGTTAAAGGAAGAAAGAGGTATGCCAGGCAGGTCGGTGAAGACTTATCGGCCAAAAGAAAGAAGCAGAACGATGAGATGATACCATTCGACGAATCTGATCTTGATGGTGTTAGTTGTCCTCATGATGACGCGCTCGTAGTAAGTCTAAATTTGGATGGTAACGAGGTGAAACGGGTAATGATCGATACGGGCAGCTCAATCGACCTATTGTATTATGATGCCTTTAAGCAGATGGAGATACCAGAGGATCGACTACTGCTTATAGAAGGACCTATCAAAGGGGTAACTGTCGCATCAACCTATCCATTTGCCCGAGCCTTTTTGAAAGTAAAATTCGGACAAAAGCTGTGTCAGATAGAGAAGGACGTTGAGTTCCTAGTTGTGAAGTTTGTAGAGGCGTACAATGCGATAATCAGACGAGCCACTCAAAAAGCCCTCAGAGCGGTTGTCTCCACCTACTACCAAGTAATGAAGTTCCCAACGTCCCATGGAATCAGTATTGTCAGGGGACAACAGAAAATCGCTAGGGAATGCTACTTAGCGGAAACAAGGACACTAGATGGGGTGGTAGTCTTGACAAGCTCTCTTGACGTAAGGGCTGATGAAGAAACGGAGAGGATGAATCCCGTAGAAGAAACACAGCAGGTCATATTAGATGAAGCAGACTGCTCCAAGTTCACAAATCTAGGTTCCGAGCTTCAAAAGGACCTAGTCAAAGAAATCACATATTTCTTGGTAGAAAACAGATCGGTCTTCGCCTGGGTACCGAACGATATGCCTGAAATTTCTTGATCGGTCGCATCGCATTCTCTCGATATCCAAAAAGATTGCAAGCCAGTTAGACAGAAGAAGCGGTGGCAAAACAAAGAGAGGCAGGAAGTGATTGAGAAAGAAATAGAAAAGCTGCTTAGTGCTGGGTTCATTCGGGAAGTCAAATACCCTAAATGGTTGACAAATGTTGTCCTTGTGAAGAAGAAAAACGGAAAGTGGAGAATGTGCATTGACTTTACCGACTTAAACAAAGCATGCCCAAAGGACAGCTTCCCCTTGCCAAAAATCGATCAGCTGGTAGACTCCACGTCAGGGCACGAACTTTCCAGCTTCTTGGATGCTTTCTCGAGCTACCATCAGATTCAAATGAGTCTCGAAGATGAAGAGAAGACAACATTTATAACCGACAAACGCACGTATTGCTACCAAGTAATACCGTTCGGCTTGAAGAATGCAGGGGTCACTTATCAGCGACTCGTCACGGAAGTTTTTAAGAAACAGATTGGTCGATCAGTCGAGGCCTATGTGGATGATATGGTGGTCAAAAGTAAGATCGCCGCTGAGCATGTGGAAGATCTCAAAGAAGTCTTCTAGACCCTTAATAAATTTCGATGAAGTTCAACTCGAAAATGTGTCTTTGTGTGGCATCCGAAAATTCCTAGGTTTATGATTACCATGGGATTAAAGCTAATCTAGAAAAGATCAAGCTATCGTCCAATGCCCTCGCCATGCAAGGCTTGAAAGATGTTCGATATTGACCGGGCGGATAGTTTCTTTCGAGCAAATTGCTTCTGTGATGGGAGACAAGTGTGCCCTGCTTTTCAAAATTTTGAGGAAAGTTAATGTGACCCAATTCCAATGGTCTGGATGAATGCGAAAGAGCTTTTCAACACTGAAGCAAGATTCCACTAGTCCACCCATCTTGTAGAGCCCAAATGAGGGGAGAATATGATTTTTCCCTGGTACTTTTTCCCGCCCCGCCAACAAGTTTTTAACGCCCATGCCCTGTCATCATCAATAAAGGGTTTCAAATTCTCGCAAGAAAAATCTCACTAAATTCAAAGAAGAGAAGAAAATTCCACCAACCGATCGGCCTCGACTACGCCAACTAGGTTGCAAGACAAGATCTCAAACCAAAGCGATGCCGAGAAGATGAATTCAATCGCTTCTACCGACCACGCCGCCAGTTGCAAGACAAGATCCTTATAACTAGGCGATGCCGAGAAGATGAATCAATCGCCTACCGACCACGCCGCCAGTTGCAAGACAAGATCCTCGAACCAGCGATGCCAAGAAGATGAATCGACATCAAATTTCACCACGCCACTAGGTTGCCAAAACAAGATCTCGAACCAGCGATGCCGAGAAGATGAATCTTTGATCGCCGCCTCGACATCGCTTCGGCTAGGTTGCCAAGACAAGATCCTCGAACCAGCGATGCCGATAAGGTGAATCTTGATCGCCACCGACATCACTCCGCCAGTTGCAAGGCAAGATCCTCGAACCAAAGCGATGCCGAGAAGATGAATCTTGATCGTTTACCGACATCGCTTCGCCAGTTGCCAAAACAAGATCCTTGAACCGTGTGATGCCAAGAAAATCTTGATCGCCGGCCTCATTATCGCCGATTAAATTTCGCCTCGATCGACCGTATATTTGGAAAGATCGCCAATCTCAACACGATAGATAAAGGTGGTAATGAAAATAAAAAGAACTCTATTTCCTCAGGTACCTATTTTCGCCCCGCCAATTAGGTTTTTAACGCCCACGCCATTGTCATCATCAATAAAGGGTTTCAAATTTCGCAAGAAAATCTCACTAAATTCGCAAGAGAAGAAAATTCCACCAACCGACGGCCGACCATGCTCACTAGGTTGCCAAGACAAGATCTCGAACCAGCGATGCCGAGAAGATGAATCTTGATCGCTTCTACCAACCACGCCGCCAGTTGCCAAGACAAGATCCTCGAACCAGCGATGTCGACAAGATGAATTTGATCGCTTCTACCGACCACGCCGCCAGTTGCAAGACAAGATCTCGAACCAGCGATGCCGAGAAGATGAATTCGATCGCTGCCTCCACCACGCTTCGCCAGTCTGCAAGACAAGATCTTGAACTAGGCGATGCAGAGAAGATGAATCTCGATCGCCGCCGACCACGCTCGCCAGTTGCCAAGACAAGATCCTAAGAACTAGGCGATGCCGAGAAAATGAAACTTGATCGCCGACCGACATCACTCGCCAGTCACAAGACAAGATCTCGAACCAAAGCGATGCCAAGAAGATGAATCTTGATCGCTCATCCTCGACATCGCTCCGCTTAGGTTGCCAAGGCAAGATCCTCGAACCAGCGATGCCGAGAAGATGAATCTTGATTGCTTGGCCTCGACATCGCTTCGCCAGTTGCCAAGACAAGATCCTTAGAACCAAAGCGATGCCGAGAAGATGAATCTCGATCGCCAATTTCGACATCGTCAGGAAAATCCCGGTGTCCATCACATGAACACAGCATGAAAACAAACTTTTTATTCCGGAAGTTCCCAAAGCCGTGATCCATGTGTATATATAAACAAATAAACCATAACGACTAAAGGAGACCGCTCTAATCAGATCCACGCAGAGGTTTGAAACTTAACCGACAAACTTTTTGACCCTAAATAGCTAGAACAAATTAAAGGCTGCTAGACCTTACCTTTGTCCTCGAGAGCTATAGGAGACGCATTCTAAGCCTCGAAGAGAAGAGACCATGATCACGATCAGGAGAGAACTTGATAAACAATTTTCAAGCAACTTAACCCTTAAGCTTTTCACTCTATAGCCTCCCACCCATCATCTACCACTCAAGTCTTCAAGTTATTTATCTCATAAACTAGTTGAAGACATTGAGGAGACCATGGAGGTGAGTTCGTGAGCTTCACCAACGTGTGTAAGATGAGAGAGGCTTAAAACACTTTTATATAAAACTTAACTCTAAGCTTTGCCTTTTCTCTTCAACTCACAAGACGGCCACTACTTGCCTTCTATTCATATCTTCAACTTTGAAGACATTAAATGGGTAAGAAAATGAGAGCCATACACGTTAGTCACTAATGGCATTAAATGAATGATGAGTCATTACTTTGACTAAGTCAAAGTCTTATCCTCCAAAGCTTATCAACGTCCATCTATATATATATATTAATCAATTAATTAATTTTTAATTAATTAATCAATAAATATATATATATTAATGTCAAGTTGTCCAAATATACTGGGTCTGGCCCTACTGTACCGCCGGTCCCTTGCATCAAAAATCTCCGGAGACCCTTTTCAAGAATGCCGATGTCGCGATCTCATCTGGACATATCCCAATCTCATCGGATCCATTTATTCCTATTGCTTCCATTTATTGGATCACTATCCAAACTATTTTACAGATCCTCCAAGCCACTCTTATGGTGTGACCCATTAGTTCCCTTGCATGTTGGCCACTTAGATTAACACTTAACTGAAAGCAAGTCATGAGCTGCATCTAGCAACACATCATGACCCCTAATTGACCTGAAAGTAATTGGTTTGACTAATGAACCCTATGCTCATCAGAACCATATCACTTAACCTTTCCATGTATAATTACTGCAATTCGTCCTTTCCCCATCCTATACCCCACTTTGTTACGAGTATGGTCTGTTGTCAACTCTCACTAGATCGAAGTCAGCCTAAGTGATATCAGCCTCGCCTTAGACTCATTACTTTATATGTCAATGAAGACACTCTTCATGACATATTACTCCTACCAGAGATTTCAAGTAATGATCCCGACAAGAGGCTATGGGTATCTCTTCGCTATAATGTAGTGGTGAACTTTATCGCTACTCAATTACCTTCAATACCTCAAGTCGCACTCCAATCACCACCCTATGAGCGACCTCCGAAGGCAACAAGGAATGGAGTCAGCACGTAATCAAGATTCAAGATATCCTCGAGTACCTCAAGTCTAAGGATACTGCACATCATGCTATGATGAGATTATCACCGACATTTAAATAGACATCCATGTGATGATCTCATGGCAGTCATCCAATGTACTTACTATCGTTAGTAAGCATCCACATGTCAAATCTAAATATCTCAATATTTACAGCTTCGAGATCCACCGCTGATCCAATCAAGGAGTATGACATTAGTTATTCATCCGATTAACGATGTCCATTCTCGTTAATCCTATGACTGTGGATAATTTAGATATCTCGATATAATTGCACATGATAGGAATCAAGAGTATGATCACATCATAATTTTCTTCATGCTATGTCATATATCATGGACTTCATTAATTCGATTTAAAGATCAATATCAATTCATAAACAATGTTCATGAACATCAAATTAATGAAATATGCCTTTCTTTATTTATTCATAAAGTCCGCACACGACTTTCAATAAAACGCGCTAAAGGGATTGCCTTTGGCACAAATTAACAAGATTCTGTCTTGAATAAGTCAACTTACCCAATGTACAAGTCGATTTATTGGTATCGATGTGTAAGTCGCCTTGCATAAGCACACAAGTCGACTTAC
This sequence comes from Erythroxylum novogranatense, assembly GCA_029891385.1. Taxonomy (NCBI): domain Eukaryota; kingdom Viridiplantae; phylum Streptophyta; class Magnoliopsida; order Malpighiales; family Erythroxylaceae; genus Erythroxylum; species Erythroxylum novogranatense. The sequence goes on from CM057228.1 coordinate 89,808,202, forward strand.
ACTTACAATCGCTTCACTAGGTTGCCAAGGCAAGATCCTCGAACCAGTGATGCAGAAGATGAATCTTGATCGTCACCGACATCGCTTCGCCAGTTGCCAAAACAAGATCTGGAACCAAAGCGATGCCAAGAAAAATCTTGATCGCTTCTACCTCATTATCGCCGATCAATTTTCTTGTCTCGATTGACCGTAGTATTTGGAAAGATCGCTTCAATCTCAATACGATAAATAAAGGTGGTAATGAAAATAAAAGAACTCTATTTCTCAGGTACCTTTTCCGGCCCCGCCAACAAGTTTTTAACGCCCACGCCTTGTCATCATTAATAAAGGGGTTTCAAATTTCTTGGCAAGAAAAATCTCACTAAATTCGGCAAGAGAAGAAAATTCCACCAACTGATCGGCCTCGACCACGCTCTGCTAGGTTGCCAAGATAAGATCCGAACCAAAGCGATGCCGAGAAGATGAATCTTGATCGCTTGGCCTCGACCACGCCGCCAGTTTCCAAGACAAGATCCTTGAACCAAAGCGATGCCGAGAAGATGAATCTTGATCGCCGACTCGACCACGCCGCCAGTTGCCAAGATAAGATCCTCGAGCCAGCGATGTCGAGAAGATGAATCTTGATCACTCCGCCTTACTACGCCGGTTAGGTCGCAAGACAAGGTCCTCGAACCAAAGCGATGTCGAAGATGAATCTCCGATCGCTCGGCTCGACCACGCTTGGCCAGTTGCAAGACAAGATCCTAGAACCAAAGCGATGCCGAGAAATGAATCTCGAATCGCTCGCTACTCGACATCGCTTCGCCAGTTGCCAAGACAAGATCTCTGAAAGAAGCGATGCCGAGAAGATGAATCTCTGATCGCTTGCCTCGACATCGCTCCGCTTAGGTTGCCAAGGCAAGATCCTCGAACCAGCAATGCCGAGAAGATGAATCTCGATCGCTCATTCGACATCGCCGCACGGTTGCAAGACAAGATCCTGAACTAAAGCGATGCCAAGACAAAATTGATCGCCGCCTCACTATTGCTCTAATTAAATTCTCTTATCTCGATCGACTGCGGCTATTTGGAAAGATCGCCAATCTCAACACTATAAATAAAGGTGGTAATGAAATATAAAAGAACTCTTTCTTGAATTAACGCTCCGCCCACAAGCCCGACTAGATGAGCATTGAAAAAATCATTTTGATCCTTCGGGGAAGCGGAAGGCCAGCAATGATCGACTGAAGAAGGGTCACAATGGACGGCAGGAGAAGGGCCAATGTACCGAGTCAGCAGGAGAAGACAATGGAGAAACATCCTCTTCGTCAGAACTCAGGTCCAGCGCCTCAACCGGCCGGACCTCTCTTTCCTTCTCAACTATCTCCTTTACTTCCTACAAAGAAAGGCCGAGAGCGGTAGGAAGTATCGGCTCGGCATAATCCTCGAATGAAGGACTATCCGACCCGTCAAGGATGCAAATGTCGTGGCAATTCTTCAGGATTGAAAGGGCCAAGTCACAAGCGAACTCTAAGCACTCCTCCTGTAAGAACTGCCTCTTCCATCGTTTGATCGCCTCAATTCTCTACTTTTTGATGGAGCCAGAACTCGCTCACCTATCCTCTACCTCGCTTGCCCCTCACCACTTCATGACAATCCTGAAGGAATTTTGATCAAAGCTCATGCTCCTTCTCCATCTTCCTCTTCAAGTCTTTACATTCCTTGGCCAAGTCCTTACATTCCTTGGCCAGCCCGTCCTTCGCCGCAGCCACCTTACTCTTTTTTCCTCCCCAGAAGCGAAGTTGAGCTTTCAAACGCCTCTCCTCCTCCCAAAATTTCTCCTCCTCCAAGAAAGAGAGATGAGCCCGAGAGACGCCTCTCTTCTTCGCCTCTCAAAGCTCGCCTCAAAGTGTTCACTCGCCAAGAAGACCGTGGACTTCCTGGTCCATCGCTCGTGACACCCCTGCCGAAATGCTCGACACGTTGGTGCATCATGAGGCGAACGACAGATCCTCGCAGACCATTTATTGACGAGATGGACCGCCACTCGATTGTCCAAATGAGTCTATATGCTTCTGCTCATGTGGGACGACCTCTAAGCAATGTGAAAAGTCACAACAAGTCCCTGCGACTTAGCTTTATCTAGACCGATCACTGGTTCCCACTTCTTGCTTGCCCTCGCCTTCCCTTGCCCTTATCCGACGGGCAACACGCCTTTCTCTCCTTCTCTCTCCCTTCCCTTTTTCCTCGCTTTGCTCGATAAGGTGGCGACGGCCGATAACCCGAAAGGCAAGCTTTCCTCAAGAGGTGGCTCAACCTCTTCCTCCTCCTCTTTATGATCACTAGGCCTTCACCACCAACCTGGTCATCATCATGGATCGCCGGGTGCAACGCTGTGGCGAAAGCACTGAACGCTTTGGAGCAAGAGGATCAGCAACGCCCCACTAAAAATAGTAGGTTGAGCGACATCCGCTACTGCCTCCCTTTCGTCCCGCCTTTGTCTTCGAGGAGGGCCTCGACACCATGCTGGCTTCGGGTAGGGTTGAGGACCCGACGAAATCACGAGCCTCACATGGCCGCACATCAATAAAAAAAGTTAGAAATCAAACCAATACTTACAAATACAAGAATAGTTCAACCACGAGGAGTCAACCAGAGGCGCTTTTCTCCTAGCTCGCTAATTGAGTGTAAGGGGTCAATTAGAATGAATTGACCAGGCCCCTCGCAATATCCCGTAATGAGATAATCAAAGTCATACCTGTGGATGGCAACGGGCAAGGTATGCCATCCCCTGCACTCCACCCCATGAACTCGCCCCACCCCCATACCCGCCTCATCCCCATCTGGGATTTTTGGCATCCTCATACCTGCATTGCTGGGGTTTGAATTTACCTGCACCCATTTACCCGCCTCTTTTTTTTTTAAAGATATGCTTATTTAATATGAATGGACTATTTGTTTTTCTTTTAAATTTTCATGCTACATTCATATATACATACTGAATTTAAATAAGCTTATCTTTATTTAATTGCTGGGTTTGTATGTATATATATATAATGGCAAAATTGTAATTACTATATAATCTGTAAATAGGTATGGGTGGTATCCCATACCTACCTCGACACCCGACGGTATTTTGCTAACCCCCATACCTCCCCTACTTGCAAAAATTTGCTCCCCATATCCACCCTCGTTCGGATAATTTTATCGGGTACCCATCAGGTTCGGGTACAATTGCCATCCCTAGTCATACCGACCAAGCCTCTTAATGCGATCGACCACCTCCCACTCCTCTCTAGTAAGAGACAAGCTTGACGCATCGTTCCATCGCTCGACTAGAGGATATCTCCATGGCTGGGACTCAAAGGAAAATCCCAGAGGCCTCACAAAAAAGTACTTCGTCAGCCAAGCTTGGATTTTTGAAGCCGTTCCGGCTGGGCAATATCGGGCATCTCTATACTGCAGATGAGGGACCCTGGCCCTAGAGCTTGAACTCTGGTTCATTCTCAAAAAATGACGTAGGATGCCAACCGGTCGACAATTAACCGATGGCACAACAAGGCCAAACAGCTTAATGAATCTCCATCCATTCGAGGAATTTGGCTCTACTCAATCGGTAGGCGATGCACACTCGTCAATAATCGGAGCATACGGAAGCTTCATGCCACCGACCGAGAAGAAGTTGTCGAAACAACAAACACCCTCCAAGTTGTCAGAGATCCGCTCGCCATCTGAGGCCGCCTTAGGTCCCCAAGACAAAGGGATATTGTTTCTAATAATAGACCGATTCAACTCTCCCACTCATCATCGTTGATTCGCTCTTTCAAGGGCCCTCAACGATCGCATTCATTCTTCCTGGCCACCACCGTGACTCCTCAATATCTTCACCCCCTAAGACCGCCACTACTTCGCCACTATTTCAAGTCGCCTGACTAGTCGGGAGGCCCTTCAACGTTTCATCTTCCCTGTATAACCCCACTTCTAGGATCAAGTTGACGACATGCTTACAAAGAGAACTTAGAGCAAGAAGCAAGGAAAATGACGACCTAGTTGGTGATTGAAGTTGGGAATTTGAACGGCGCTGAAAGAAAACTCCGAGATTGTAGGCAAAGAAGGTGCAAATGAAAGCGTAATGAAAGTCAAGAACAAAACAAGCGTGAAGAAAATCAGTAGTCCGGTCGATCCCGAGTATTTATAGAAGAACGGTCAATGGACGATTTTCAATCAACGCTGACGCGTGGAGAAAATCCAAGTCGAACTCGCATAATACGGCGTAATCTGGCATAGTGAACCAGGTTATTAGAAACCGAACGGCAGCAAGCAGCTTAAAAGCACACACTTGACAACATACAAGAGTCAAAGGACGTGTGATAGTTCCGCCGAGGCGCGAACCGTCAACAATGATTACACCTAGTGTTTCATTTAAGTTTTGACGCCCAATCGATCGACCCTACCACTACACTCACCGATTGACCTCATCGCAGCACCTAATCGACCGCCATATCTCTATAGCCGATCGATTGGTTCTCACATTACCTCGATCGGTCCGCCGTGTCATTACATCTGATCGGTCGATCACATCACGATAATCGATCGACGGCCTCAGTATGAGTTGCCTCGAGACACGCTTATATGATCCTTATGTACTTCTTCAATTCTTCTCTCAAATCGACTCAAGAAGTAGGGGCTTATGGTTAGGCTTGTGTATAGCCCAGTCCACACGCCCACGGCCCATTCGCAAGTGGAAATCTCATGCATACGTAAAGACCTAAACCTAGCATCTATTTCATATATAAGGTACTATTTTGCCATGATACAGGTACGAGATTACAACCCCGACATTCTTTGTTTACAGGACCAAAACCTCACCAAAAGACTAACTTGAAGGCCTGAGGGGCTCACGGCTATCAAACCCTCATGCGTTTTCAGGTGCTGTTTTGCAGTACTCTTTGCTAAAGACAACCAGCCTCATGGATCCAAACGGTAAGGTTTAACCTCAATTCTAATCGACATGTAACCAAAGGTCAAATTGTAGAAATTTTCATGATATCCCATCTACCTCGACAATTTCAAAAACTTGTTTTCAAACTCAAGATGAATAACTCCTCGTTACCTTAAATTTAAGGAGAGATATTAATGTATATAACAATAGACATTATTAGAGATATCTCAGGTGATAATATCATATATTTAAGCCTATGTACACTTAAAATTATTTATAAATACCCTTTATGTAGTAATTTAAACATACATATATTTTTTTTCTCAAGTTATTTTCTACAAAATAATTAAAGTAGTTTCCTACTAAATTACACACTGTGTTGTTTTCCTTAGAATAACTCAACTTTCCATACTCATTTGACATGCATATTTTGTTGAGACAATTTCATGCTCAAACCCATGCTACACTATAAACGTAGTGGACTTTATCAATGAAAATTTTATCATTAAAAGTCCCAAAATAATTGCTAATAGTCATTAGTGAAATTTATATTTATCGTCACATCCTCGTTAAATCGTCAGAATAAAAAATATAAGCAATGTTTTTGTCAAATCTGCTAACTATTTATTGTTATGAGTAGTTTTGGTAGTGAAAATATATGTGCACCGCTTTTTAAATTGTCGCCAATAAGTTTTGACTACACTTTGTTTTCATGCTAAAACTTATTATGTATGTTTATGAAAACATAGCTAAAAGTTATTATCTACAATTTTGAAATTGTAGCTAATAACTTTTAGCTACCAAAAGAAAGCATAAACAAAAGTTATTGATAACATTTTTGAAAACGTAGTTAAAAATATTTGGTGATGTTTTGAAAATTTTAAGTCAATAAAATAGTTGTCATGACATCCCTCAACAACAATCCCACAATTTTGGCATTATGAAAATTTGAGAAAAAGTTCAAAATTTACACATTTTTTATAGAAAACCTCAATATTAACTATGTTAATAACACAAAAAAGTTTAACTAAATCAATAATGCCAATTTGAATTAAATAATAGACAGTACAAAATATATAAATAAATATTCACTAATATTCTATCTGGTTCACGGATTCTCGCCGAATCGAACGCTATCAAGTATGCTCCATGTGCCTACCGCTTCGTGTTAGCTTCAACGCCGAACACCAGAAACAAGGAAGGCACGCTTGGGTCAGGTCCCGATTAGCCCTCCGACGCCAAGTCAGATTTTTGTGAAGGTGAGGTTGATCAATGCAGAAAAGCTAGGCTTTGTGATTGCAGACTGCATATGGCAAAGTTACCTTATATACGGAGTAACAACTAGGTTTAGGTCTTTACGTGTTTGCATGGAAGACTCTCTCCGCTAATGGGTCGAGAAATCTCCGATTGGGCCCGGACTTAGCGAGGCGGAAGCCGACCTTTCGAGTTTAGATCGATCGCCCATGCATTGTTGAGATCGATTAGGCCCTGATAACCGACCACTATAAGCCCCTACTCCTCTAACTGAGCCAAGAGAAGGGTCTGAGGAGTATGTAGAGGTTTTTAGCTCGACGTGGGACGGTTCACATCACGCATCGATCGCACATCGAGGCATAAATAGTCAATAGATAGCTTACGGAGTGGTTAATCGGTCGGTATTGCCGTTGTGGCTTGGTCATGGGGTAGCTCTCGGGCAATTCCATCGATCGGATGTCGATCGATTATGCGCGACTACCGAATGTCGACTGTGTGTAATCGCCGGATGTCAATTGCTATATGAATTGTTCGCTCTGGATCGATCGATCGAGTCCCCAACCGATCGACTTTCGCACTTATTGTGGATACCGCACTTAAACAGACGCGGTGGTTATCATGGCGAAGCGAAGGAGCATTTATTGATATGGCACGGTCGTCTGATGTTTTCGATTCAAACGATCGTCCCTCATAATCGTCGTGACAACTATCATGTGTCCTTTCAACTGCTCGTGCCACTTCGATTTTAATAGCCCCGATTCTCCCTGTATCTTGTCAGGTCCAGATCGCCGGATTTGCTCCATGTCGAGCTTTGATTGAGTGTCCTCCCGCCGACCCTTTATAAGTATTCGTAGTCATGAATTGTGTGTTTTTACCTTTGCTTTCGCTTCGTAATTTGCACTTTGCTTTCACTTGCTCAGATCATTCCCATGAATTTTTTTTGCTTCGCCATCCGATATCCCCATTTCTAATCTCTAAATAGTATGCCCTTTTCTTCATTCCTCCTCCATTCCTTCTTCATTCCTTTTCTTGATAATTATGTCGACGGTAGTTCTAGGAAGTATGGTGGAGGTGTCGAGGAAGTGTCGACGAAAGAAAGGAAGGACGGGTTGGTTGTGGAGTCGCCCGAGAGGTGAGTCAAGATGAGGTCAGAGAAGGCAAGGCTGATCATTAGGTGTAACATCCCTCAGGCCCCGGGGCCTAGGTCTGGCTATTGGTAATGAACGAATCTTCAAAGAATTTGAGTGGTATTTTGCTGTTTTGAGAGTTTTTTTCACAGGTGGCATGAGGCTCCCACGCCCATTATCGACGAAGTGTGTACCGCTTATCAATCGATGCCAAGCCAAATCCTCTCGAATGGCTGGAGGTTTATTGAGGTTTGGCCTATGCCATCAGCTCTGCTGCCCTCCGTCGAGTTCCATAATTGGAGCTGGATTCTCACTTTCAATATGTGGATGCCCGATATCACCCGGATGGGACTCTCGAAGAGTTATTTCTGGCTGCACGGCACTGCAGTTCTGGATCC